>CM051836.1:4955205-6155205 GCA_028451465.1 Erethizon dorsatum | reverse complement strand
TAAACGTGGGCATGGCAGTGTTACATTTTTGCTGAATGTAAATTTTATATTAAGCTTTAAGATGACAATTTTGTTTTTGAGGCTGGGGATAGAACGTGGAACTTCACATACGCTAAGCATGTGCTGTACAACTGAGCTACACCCCCCAGCCCCTAAGTCACTTTATTTCTGTGTTCATTTGTACTATGATTTAAGAAGTGGGGGGAACATTAGTATTGGAGAAGCCCAAATAAACAATGGAAGGACTCCATAGTTTAAAACAGAATGTTGTTGGTTTAGATCTATTCTTTAGAGGTAGAGAAATTTTGTAGCCCTTTTTTTGAGACATTGTCTTTCTAAATCCCTAAATTGGAGGCTGAGGCAGGAGGATCGCTCCAAGTTTGAGGCCAGCCTGGGCTATATAGCCCATCTCAAAAAAAAAAAAAAAAAAAAAAACAACCCTAAATTGCCCAAACTGGGCTCAGTGGGGGCCGGGGATGTAGCTCAGCCACACAAGCGCCTGCCTGGTAAACACAAGGTCCAGAGTAAGATTTCCGGTATAAAAAAAAAAAACTGGGCTCAAACTTGTGATCCTCCTGCCTTAGCCTCCCAGAGTCCAAGGATTACTGGCATACACCATACCCACCTTCTGTGTCTTCTTTTCAATAAGTGAGCTCCACACTTCTTTTAGGAAATGCCATGTTTGGTCATAGACCTACTTAGAATGTTTGTCCTTTTTGTTTGTTTTATTTTGAGACAGGCTCTCACTATGTAGTCCAAGCTGGCTTTGAACTCACTGTGTATCCCAGACTGGCCTCGAACTTGCAGCGATCCTCCTGCCTCAGCCTCCCAAGTGCTGGGATTACAGGCATGTGCCACCATGCCGGGCTGGTTTTGGTTTTTTGAGACAGGGTCTCGCTATGTAGTTCAGGCTGCCCTTGAACTCACAATGATCCTCCTGCCTCAGCCTCCTGAGTGCTGAGATCAGAGGCATGGACCACCATGCCTGACTGTCCTTAATATCAATAAATTAGATACTATTTTTGTGTACCTCCCAAGCTCACCTCTTTCTCACTGAGTGGCCATCCCATCCTAATGTAGAGTGAGAAAAGGAGGCTTTTTGTATGTTTTGGGCACTTTGATGCCAACCAGTCTTGGCTTTATCAGAATGACCCTTTTTTCTGAAGTAGAATTTATAATCTGTTGGGAATGGACCTTTCATTTCTTTTTCTTTTCTCACCACCACCGCCCTTTTTCTTTTTCTTTCTGTCTTTTGAGAAAGGATCTTGCTATGTAGTCTGGGCTGGCCTTGAACTCATGATGTAGCCAAGGCTGGCTGAAAAATCACTGTGATCCTCCTGCCTCAGCCTCCTGCCTGATTTGTAATCCTGTTAGGATACAAGCATGTGCACCATGCCTGACTGCAAAGGCCTTTCACTTCATAAAGGTCCAATGTAATGTCTCTCTTCTCTTCCAGGGCAGTGTATCACTGAAAGAACTGAATGCCCGACCTTTAGAAATTTTCATGTGCAGTGTGCTCAAAAGACAAGGTTACGGAGAAGGCTTCCGCTGGATGGCGCAGTACATTGATTAACGCCAGCCCGCGCAGACTCAGGCCTGCTCAGAGATTTGATTGCTCAACATGCAGAACTTGAATTCATAGACTTCTGTTGGTTTTAAAATAGGTATTTTTTAGAAATATTAATATTACATCAACTTGAGTGAGAATTGAAAACTGATCCAAGTAAGTTTGTTAGTTTCTAATTCCATACAAATAGTTTTATACTTTATAATCTGACATCACCCCAGCACCATTTATAAAGAGCAACTTCCCAGCAGTACATTTGAAGCACTTCTTAACAATGTGAAACTACAAATATAAACCATATTTAAAAGCTCATCATGTTAAATTTTTTATGTACTTTTTTAGGACTAGTTTTTAAATTTTAGATTCTGTGTCCACCTCTCTCAAGTGTACAGTCAATAATGAGCTCATCTGTGACTGCATGATGCCTTACAGTTTCCAGCAACACTTTTCTTATGCAAACATCATGCAATAAAACAAACTCTAACGCGTGGCACCCTTGTTGGGCAGATGTTTCATTTGATCGTGTCTGGTCTAGCTAGCATCTCTGAAGACTAAGTATTTAATATTCCACATTGAGAAGGCTGTTAGGAAAGGAGACTCCTTCAGAAGATGTAGGATCCTGTGTAACCCTAAAGGCTTGCACTTTTTCCTGGGACAGCAGCCGCCGAGGCCGCGGTTCTCAGAATCACATGTGTCTCTAAGCAGCAGTGCTGCCTTCACCGGTGCCAGCGGCTCTGTCCTCGTCCTGTGGGCTCTGCCTTCTGAAGCAAAGCACCCGTGCTTTCTAGGCTTCAGGGAGCCATGCTGTTCCGTCCCAGCTGTCTGATGTCAAAGGGATCCAGTCTTACTGGTGACCAGTTTGGAATCTGTGCTTCTTCACTGGGAGTAGCGACAGGCACCCGTCTCGCCACATGTAGAAGTCCCCAGTCTCTGCCGGTCCCAGCCGGGGCAAGCAGCAAATCGGAGCATGTGCAGTTTTACTGTGGAGTCCTGAGTATCTAAGGAAAAAGCAGCAGCTGTCTGTGGGCATCTCGCTCCTATCCCGGAGCTCTTTGCATTCTTTGGCATATATTATTTCCTGATAGGAAGAAAATGAATTCTTGTTTCTAATTTCTTTTTCCTCAGTTGCTCTCACCGAGACTTGTTTTTAGATGTAATGCTTCCTGGGCAGTAGTGTCTGCAGGCCTCACTGCTACACTTACTAATAAAATGTTAGCTTTTTGTTGTTGCTTTTGTTTTTGAGACAGGGTCTTGCTATGTAGTCTAGGCTGGACTTGAACTTGTGATCCTCATGCTTCAGCCTCCCACGTGTTGGGGTTACGGACATGTACCACCATGTCTGGCAAAATTTTAGGTTTTATAAAGTACTATAATTTTACTTTTTTTTTTTTTTTTTTTTTTGGTCTGTCTTTTTGAGGCAGGGTTTCACTATGCAGTTCAGACTGGCCTTGAATTCACTTTGTAGCCCAGGCTGGCCTCGAATTCACAGCAATCCTCCTGCCTCAGCCTCCTGAGTGCTGGGATTACAGGCATGTGCCACCATGCCGGGCCAAAAGCACTATAATTTTACAAGTTGAATTATTTTTCATATATCCAAAATTTCCATTCTTATTAAGGTAAAATGAAAAATAAGTGCCAAAAATGTATTAGTTTTGTTTTTGTTTTTTTTTTTTTGTGGGTACCGGGGGGTCGACCTCAGGACCTCGCGCGCCAGCAGGCGCCCGTGCCGCTGAGCGATATCACCGGCCCCTTTTTCGTATGTGGGATCCGGGAGTCGAACTCGGGCCCTTGCGCTTGCCGGGCAGGCGCTTAAGCCGCTGAGCCATCTCACCGGCCCTTGTTTTTGTTTTTTTGAGACAGGGTTTCACTATGTAGCCTAGGCAGGCCTTGAACTCACAGTGATCCTCCTGCTCAGCCTCCCAAGTGCTGGGATTACAGGCAAGTTAAACCATGCCCAGCTCTCTAAAATGTATTTTTAAAGACTCTCAAACTTGAATTTTCTCTTCTGATTATAAACCAAGCTTCTTTTTCTCTTTGACTTTTTTTTTCAGTAGAGGGGATCAAGTCGAGGGCCTTGCACATCCTAGGCAAGCACTCTACCACTGAATTACTGTACATTTCAGCCCTTTTTCTTTTTCTTTTTTTCTTTATTTTTTGGAGATAGGGTGTTGCTTTGTAGTTCAGGCTGGCCTCATACTCGGGGCAATCTTCCTGCCTCAGCCTCTCCTGGGATACAGGTGTGTGTCCACACCCGGCTCAGCCCTGTCTTTTTAAAATTTTATTTTGAGAGTGTGTCTCTAAATCGCCAAGGTTGGCCTTGAACTTGCGATTCTCCTGCCTCAGCTCCCCAAGTAGCTGAGATCACAGGTGTGTGGCACCACAGCTAGCTTAAATCAAGTGTTTGTAGTAGAGTTAACCAATTCCACTGAAGTTGGACTATGCCAAGAAGTTGCTGCAGTTTCATCAAGAATCATTTTAATATCGAAACGAATGCTTTAACCATTGTGCAAGTGAGGGTCGCATAGTCCTGTGTCAGTAATACACCCTGTGAAGGAGATGACTGGGAGGAACGGTTTGCTCAGCTGAAAAGGTCATTTCTAACATTTGGTTTTAGCAATTTGGCTGTTCTGTTTCACTTTCAACTTCTTTCTAAATGAAAATAGCTTCTTCCACACCTAGAAATGTCATTAACACTAAGGGAAAAGTCGGCTTATCAGCCAGATAAGATAAAGGCACTGGTTCCTAAAGTCCTGTTACACAGAGCGAAACTGTACTGAAAGCTATGCCTCTTATTCATTCCGGGTATCCGCCTGCCTTACCTCAGGGACATGCCTTTCTTCAAGTATTTCCTAGAAGATCCACTGTAATACCCTATTTTGTCAGAAACTGGTATAAAGGAAAAAGCTCTGGAGGGGAAAAATGCTTTGTGCTGTTAAGTAGCTTGCTCCAGAACCTTCATTCTGGCCTCAACACTGGGATCAAAGAAACAAAGTCATTTCATGGGCCACAGCTAAGGGGGATATTCTCCCAGTGGTGTAAGACTCTGGCCAGAGCCTCTAGAAATGAAACTGCACTTAGCAGCACTCCGCTGTCCAGCTCCCAGGGTCCCAGCCAGAGGACTAACCATCCCGCTCTGAGAAGCCCCCAGAGCACAGCTCCCCGAATCACAGCCCCCCTTCAAGAGGCCAATTGGAGCACACGAGGAGGACAGCTCTGCATGTGCTTGTGTGGATATGTGCCCTGCAGTGTGGCCCGGGTAAATGTCAGGGACACTGTTTCATTTTGTGCCAAAAGATAATAAAATGTAGTTATTAGCACTGTTGTGTAAAGGCAAGATTGGACTCCATATAAATCAGCTGTGCAAAAGACGCTTTAAAATGGAAAGTTCAAAACTAAAAATACCGGGTCTCAAGTGTTTTTTTTGGTTTGTTTTTTTTTTTTGTTTGTTTGTTTTTGTTTATTGAGACAGTCTCGCTATGTAGTTCAGGCTAGCCCTAAACTCACTAAGTAGCCCAGGCTGGCCTCAAACTTGCGCTGGTCCTCCTCCTCAGCCTCCCAAATGCTGGGACTACAGGCGTGTGCCACTATGCCTGGCTCCAAATGCACTTTTGTTTTTAAAGAGATTCTTGGGGCCAGTGAGATGGCTCAGCGGCATAAGCGCCTGCCTGGCAAGCGCGAGGTCCTGAGTTTAACTCCTGGTACGCCCATACGAAAAAAGGGCTGGTGATATTGCTCAGTGGCACGGGTGCCTGCTGGCGCATGAGGTCCTGAGTTCGACCCCTGGTACCCACACACACACAAAAAAAAGATTCTTCACACCTGTCTCAGTGACTGCTGTTAATTACACTTTTTTTTTTTTTTTTTTTTGTGGGTACCGGGGGGTCGACCTCAGGACCTCGCGCGCCAGCAGGCGCCCGTGCCGCTGAGCGATATCACCGGCCCCTTTTTCGTATGTGGGATCCGGGAGTCGAACTCGGGCCCTTGCGCTTGCCGGGCAGGCGCTTAAGCCGCTGAGCCATCTCACCAGCCCCTGTTAATTACACTTTTAGATCATAACTGGTTAAGTTTATAGATTCCAGTTTATCTCAGTGAACTTTTAGAATAGATACCATTTTTAAATTGGGTAAGACATTTCCTAAAGTGCATAGAAAAGTATTCTTAATCAGCTGGACATGGTGGCACATGCATGTAATCTGAGCACTTGGGAGGCCGAGGCAGATGGATCTCTGGGAGTTTGAGGCCAGCCTGGGCTACATAGTGAGTTCAAGACCAGCTTGAATTACATAGTGAAATGCTGTCTCCACAAAACAAACAAAAAAACACTGGTTTAGTTGAACTAGTATCTTTGTGTAAGTGCCAAAGATGTGTGAATTCAGATATTAACTGTACAGATCTAAATTTTAGTTTTTTGTGTCTGCTGCCATATACAAATTTACTATGGTTTACAACAGAAAAGGAGGATATTGTTTCTTTTCCATAGCTTTGAACTGGCTGCACTTCTCTACAGTGCTTTCTAGCATATAAACTACTTGTAAACCATTGAAATAGAATGATAGCTATGATAATGGTGTTTCTTGCCTTCTGGAAAATGATTTCATAACCACATTCAAATCCTAGCATTGGGCTGTAGAGCTCAGTGGTAGAGCACTTGCCTAGCGTGTGTGAAGCCCTGGGTTTGATCTCCCACACTGCAAAAAAAAGAAGAATCATTTTTACAAGTTGCATCATTTAAAACAGTTGTCATTCCAGGGGAAAGGTTTACATTTTTTTCTGAAACTCAGCATGGTGTTTCAGTCTTATTAATCACTTACACAACTGAAGTTTGTAAGAATGTCTGCCAAGTAAAAGTTGATCAGAGTACACTGCGATTAACCTATATTCTCTTTAAAATTCCCTGTTGCTAAAAATGTATTGTTTGGGTCATTCTAGACATATGTAAAAATTTGGGTGGTGATTCAAAAAATCTTCAAGAAAGCATGAAAAAATAGAGATTAGCAAATAGAAATTCCTGAATGCAAAATTAATAGGGAATAAAAGGTAGCTTATATTAAGATAAAAATAAACAGATTTTGCTATAACTTTTGTTCAGAAAAAACAGTATGTTTCAATTAAGGACTAAATTATCAAAACTACATGTTGATGCTTCTCATTTATTTTTCTTTTGAAATTTAAGGTGGTGCTTTTTAACAACAACAACAAAAATAAAAAACAAGTTCTTGGAATAAGTGACTATACCTCTGTATAAAGTGATTGGGATTTTATTAAAACCTGTTCCCTCCCCGCTCCAACATTCCCACCTCACGCTTGTATTGAGAAGATCCTGAGTATGAAGGGAATCTACAGGCTATTGAAGAAGCAGTTCTGAACCAACTGGTTTCTGTTCTCATAATTTAGAACATTAAATAGATAACAATCACCGATTGTTCTGGACTTTGACCACACTTTAAAGTAGAATCCAAAGTAATCAAAGAGAAGTAAGCGAGGTTATGCAAAGCAAACTCAGGTATCCCCCTACCCCTAATAGTTTGAGGGCAGAAACAGGAAAGCGATGTCGTGCAGAATTATTTTTGGAAGAGCTGTACTGGAGTGCATGGATTCTTCAGCATGTATTTTATTTTATTTTATTATTATTATTTTTTTTGTGGGTACCAGGGGGTCGACCTCAGGACCTCGCGCACCAGCAGGCGCCCGTGCCTCTGAGCGATATCGCCGGCCCCTTTTTCGTATGTGGGTTCCGGGAGTCGAACTCGGGCCCTCGCGCTTGCCGGGCAGGCGCTTAAGCCGCTGAGCCATCTCACCGGCCCCCTTCAGCATGTATTTTAAGTGAGGGATTAGGTTTAAATATTTTGGGGTAAAAGAGGGTGACAGTTCTGTAGTGTTTGACATAAAGGTTTTATCAGGTGTAAAGATTCACATCAGAATGGCCAACTTCACCTGGGTTTCTGTGCTATTCCCTGGTTCTATCCTAACCCGGGCTCATAATTAGTTGCACATGAGGCACCAGCGCTCGGTGAATGCCAGTCAGTACTCCAGAAGCGAGAGAGGCCTCTGGCTGAACACAGTGTGCCAAGGTGGTAAGTCAGCGATAAGTCGTTCATCACTAACCTTGTTTGCGCTTTTGTACACCACTGCTTGCACTAGGACCTTCGTGTGAATTTTAACCATTGTTTTAGAGTGTATACAGATGGTTAAGTATAATTTATATGAAGATGTTCCTGTTTGCCGTTGTGTATTTTACAAAGAATAGCTATAACAGATGGCTACATGTTTTCACATTGTGTTTGTATGTTCTTTTGATTATGTTCTATTATCTTTTCACTCCCTATGAATTTGAGTGTCAGGAATAGAAAAATAAAATGCTAACCTGATCTTTGAAGGACTCCAGTGCCTAGTTCCGCTTGTTGTGTTTGGGGTTTGGTTTGGTTGGTTTGCAGTGCTGGCCGTGGAACCCACAAGCCCGCACGTGCTCGGCAAGCGCCTGCGCAGCCCAGTCCATCTTCCTTATCTAACTCTAATTTTTGTTCGTAACATGTTTCTTGGACTTCTAAAACTGCAGCAGAACAGTGGTGCACTGCTGTGATCCTAGCTACTCAAAAGGACAAGGCGGGGAGATCACAGGCTGGAGGCCAGCCTGGGCAGCTTAGCAAGATCGGCTCTCAAAATAAACTTCAGAAAGGGCTGGGGCTGTAGCTCGGTGTACTTACCTAGCACACTTGAGGTCGGGTGTTCCGCTTCTAGCACCCAAAAAAGAAAGAAAATCACACAGCTAGTAAAACTTCCCTTTGTGCAAGGGTCCTAATTCACCTTGTAAGACAGCAAACTGAAATAGGACTTATACGATGCTGACTTCACAGACATGAAAAATAAGTCAACTAGTTGGTTTTATCTACAGCAAGGTTCTTTAACTTTGGTATACACAGAATATCCTGGGAAACTTAAAAAAAAAAAAATTCCATTGGAGACTATGATTCAATAGATGGGGTTAAGCCGGGCGTGGTGGTACACACTTGTGACCCCAGCACTTGATAAGCTGAGGCAAGAGGATCGCCATGAGTTCAAGTCCTGCCTGGACTACATAGTGAGACCCTGTCTCAAAAAAAAAAAAAAAAAAAATGGAGTTAAGGGCAGGGACCTGAATTTTTTAAACCAAATTCTCAGGTTTTTCTAATGCCGGAGTCCGGATTTTTCATGTAGGAGAACCATCGGTATGATAATACAATACAGATAATAATAAATCATCATTTGCCAATCAGTGAAGCAGAAAATAATTATTTGGGTAAGGATTACCCATTGATTTTTTTTTTTTTTCTTTTTTTCTGTTTTTCCTGTGAAATCAAGGATTTAAACCCAGGGCCTTGCTAGGCACATGCTGTACTACTGAGCTATATTCCCAGCCTATCAAGCTAGTTTTGAGACTTAGGTCTAAATATAAAACCTTTCTACAGCCGTCCCTTTAACCTTCTCAGTTAACAGTGGATGGCACTTTGTGCTAGCTTCCCCCACCCCCCCGCACAGGGTCTTGCTATGTAGTCCAGGCTGGCCTCAAACTCTCAGGAAATCCCCCTGCCTCAGCCTCCCAAGTACTGGGACTACAGGCATATGCCACCACACCTGGCACCTCTCTTTTAAGTTGTGGGTGTCAGGTGTTTTGTCCCAGCAACAAGAAAGCTGACGAGGGCCGGGGATATAGCTCAGTGACACAGCGCCTGCATGGCAAGCGCAAGGTCATGAGTTTGATTCCCAGTACCAGAAAAAAAAAAAAAAAAAAAGAGAGAAAGCTGACGAATACAGCGCCCTACCCCTAGACCCCTGTGACTCACACACCGGATATGGCAGAGGTCAGGCCGGTGAATCAGCCCTTTCCCCAGCCTCCTAGAACTTCACTTCAGTAAGGAATGAGCACAAATATGAAGACAGGAAGTGGGGGTCATCATATTTACACCGCATATATCAAGCACCTGACACCAGAATTGGGCTCCCAGGGCCTCAGAACAGCAGCTCTGAACATCCGCAGGTGAAGGTTTGTTTCGCTAAGTCACTCTTCCCTCGGCTTCCCCCTACAAACCCCGGGCTGCTCTTCAGTCTCGTGCTGATCACGACATTCAATCCGAGGCGGTGGAACATTCCTTCTCTGCCTCTCCACTACCTCGGGCTCTCAGGTTCTCAGGTGTCAGTGCACAGGGTGACCACAGCTGAGGAGGGGCCGGGAACTCAGAACGGGGGTTTCTTTGGCCCGGGCACCTGGCTTGGTCTCATCTGTCAAGCTGCCTCCTTGATGCACAGTAGCTGTTTACAGCAGCCCCTGACTGCAGCTGCATGTGGCAGGTCCCTGCCCTGACCCCGGAGCACAGGTGTCCCCAACAGGTTTAGGGCGGCCCATGAGAACTTGTAAACAAACAGGGCCACCGGGTTCAGATTCCATGCAGCGCAAGCTAGCGAGCAAATCCCTCTGGCCACCGTGCCCCCAGCCAGCCTGCCAGCCCTGCCTGAGCTGCAGTGCCCTGCCCTCCGCTCACACCTTGGGGCGCTGCTCACTCAGCCTGCCACACTCCTGCCAACATAGGGGCTCAGGCTCCCTGCGTGGTGCACCCAGCAGGGACTCCGCTTTTGTTTCCCGGATTAACAGTGAGGCCCAGAAAGGGCCAGAGGGCAGATTCCTAATTCTCCATACCCCAGGGTCGGTGCAGCTGCGTTCCAGGTCACCTCCATCTTTACAGTACCTTTGTGAATGAGCTCTCACCACCCGCACGGCCGCATGTAGCTCAATGTTGGCTGAGGAGGAAGGGAAGAAGGAAGGGAGTCGCCCACTGAATCCTAATTTCTAGACCTAGAACTGCTGTTGCCAGACTTGGCTTTTAGTTTTTAAAGGTACTGGGGCTCAAACCCAAGGCTTCCCACGTGCTGATCAAACCTTCTACCGCTGAGCTACATCCCCAGTCCCCAGACCTGGCATTTCACACTGTGACCACACCACAACAATCTTACTCTCCTAACGGCCCCCTCGGCTGGCGACAGATGAATCAGCTGCCACAGTGGTGATCTGATTGTGCAAAGGCCCCACGAGGACAGATAAAGCCCCCGCCCCAAATCTAGTCTGGAGGCTCACCCATCCCAGCGGCCAGCTAGTGCACCCCACCCCACCGGCTGGCCTCGGAGGACCCTAGAAGTCTCTCACCTGGCCCTACCTGAACATGACCACTCCCCACACCCCAAGCTGGACTTGAGAGAAAGAAACTGACTCCCGACTCCTCCCCTGTCGTACAGACTGGGAAACAGATGCATCAAGTCAGGAACAGCCAGGAGATGCCTCGCTCTTTTCTGTTGTATTTTCCTACCGCACTGGGCAAAAGCCTTGCAGGTGGAGTCGATAATAATGAAAAAAGGAACCTTGAGTTGGAGTTGGACTTATGCTTAGGGGTCTGAGGGGTCACGAGGGCAGAGGCCTAATGGAACTCTTATATTTTAGGATGGCTTCTTTTGCTTAATGTTACGTTCGTTGCTACAACAAAGCAGCTGTAGAGTCCTGCATGTACACGGTATTTTTTTTCCTCCACAGTATTTTTTTAAAATATGGCCACAGAAGCTGGTGTGGTGGCGCATCCCAGCACTCAGGAGGCTGAGGCAGGAGGATCACCGTGAGTTCGAGGCCAGCCGGCACTATATAGCGAGACCCTGTTTCAAAAAAATAAAATACAAAAAATGTGGCCACAGAAAGACAAAATGCATCCAGCAATTTCCAAGTGTACCGTACAATATTGTCAACCACAATCACATTATTGGGTGACAATCTGCAGAACCCCCTCCTGCATCCTACCACTGTGCCCACCAAGCAATAATTCCTTACTTCCTCCTGCCTGCAGCCCTGGCCCCTTTCCTTCCTTCCCTCTCCCTCTCTCTGGGATCAAATACCCAGGACTCTGGGCAAGCGCTCCTTCCCTGAGATACATCCCTAGCCCGCTTGCTTGCTTGTTTACCGAGACAAGGTCTTGCTAAGTTACCCAGGCTCTACCACCTTCCGACAGCACCGCAAGCTGGCACCATACCTTAGCGAGCAGGGCCGTGAGGGACGCCTACATCCGAACCCTAACACACAGGTGCAGTCATTCAGGACTGGCCTTCTGACTGAATTATTTCGCTTAGCGCAATGTCCTCAAGGTCCAGCCGTGTGTCAGAACTTCCTTCTTTTTCGGGGGGGGAGTTGAGACAAGGTCTCACTATGTAGTCCAGGCTGGCCTCGAACTTGCCTGCCTCAGCTTCCTTCATGCTGCAATTATAGGCATGCACCACTACATCCGGTTCCTTCTTTTTTAATGCTGAGTAACATTCCAGTTCCATTACACACACGCGGACACGCACACTACACACACCAGTCCCCAGTCCATCCAGTTTTATTCTCTGCACTTTTGGTTATCTGCAGTCTACCATGATCCAAAAATATTAACTCAAAATTTTCAGAAACAAATAATTAACACCTTTCAAATGATGTGCCATTCTGAGTGCACCATTCACCTCGCCACATGGGTACAGTAGCATCTCACACCACTGCAAGAAGCAGGATGAGTACGGAACATTATTCTGAGAGGGAGACCACATCCACGTAACTCCTTTTTTTTTTTGGGTACCAGGAATTGAACTCAGGACCTTATACGTGCCAGGCAGGTGCTGCACCACTGAGCTAAATCCCTGGCCCCTCATAACTCTTATTAGAGTATATTGTTGTAATTGTTTATTTTCATGTTTTTTTTTTTTTTTTTTTTTTTTTGGCACCAGGAATCGAGCTCAGGACCTCACGCGTGCCAGGCAGGCGCTGGTGCCGCTGAGCTACACCCCCCGCCTTGGTTGTTGGTAACCGCTCACTGTGCCTGATTTACAAATGAAACTTCATCATGCAGTTTGGCTCTATCCACAGTTTCAGGCACCCACTGAGGGCCTAGGAGTGTACCCCGAGGGTAAGGGTGTATTAGTTATGGTTCTCTAAGAAACATAATCAGTGGAAAAGAATATGTAAATATATGTAACTATGCAGGGGGAGGAGGAGAGACAGGACAATCCACAACAGCCCTTGGCACACTGGAGAGCCAGAGGATGGTGCCACCCACAATCAGAGACACTTTCCATTGGTTTGCTGGCCCACATGCCAATCATTGCTGGACAGACACACCCAGAAGTGTGCTTTACTAATCCACTAGACATTTCTTAATCCAGCCAAGTTGACAACCATGATTAATGATCACAAGGCAAGGACTACTGCTGAGCATGGTGGCATACGCCTGTAATCTCAGCACTCGGGAGGCTGAGGCAGGAGGATCGCCTCTAGTTCCAGGGCAGCCTGGGCTACCAAGTGTGACTGACCCTGTCTCAAAAAAACAAAACCGGGTGCAGTAGGAGCGTGGCCTGGAAGGGTGATCTCCCTCGTCCTCCCTGGATATTTGCTTACTGCTGCCATACTAGGAGCTGCTTCTCTCCCAGGTCCCTCTGCCATGCTGCCCGGCCTCAGAGCCCCCTGACCATGGACTGAAACCTCTGCAAACCATGAGCCAAAATAAACCTCTCCTCGTTAGAGTCGTGGGTGTCAGGTATTGTGTCTCAGCGACGAGTAAGTGACTAAGACAAACTCTTTTGCTGTTGAATTGTTGTGACACCAAATACTGTAAATGGGTTTGGGGGAGCAGCTCCCTTCAAGGATGCCCCAGAGCATCAGTTCAGTCTTGGGTTGAGGTGTGAAGTACCACAGAGGCTTGGCATAGACCAGACAGGCACAGACATGTCACGTCCTGGGCTGCCACGGCCCCTCACTCTGCTGTCACAAGCATCAGGCATCAGAACAGGTTTGGACCTGCTCCAGTTTATGAAGCTATGCCTCAGCCTCCCGAGTGCTGGGATTACAGACGCGCACCACCACGCCTGACAAGCGTTTGGATCCTACTTACACTGCAGAACGACTCAGGGCCGGGAGCGTGGCTCAGTGGAAGAGCAGTTCTGGGTTCCATTCCCAGCACCACCACAGAAATAAATAACTACATAAATACATAAATAAATACATAAATACATGAATACATGAATACATAAATTCATTGTCTGAGATTCTAATGTGTGTCCTGTATTTTTGTTAAACTGTACAGTCCTCTCCCAAATGATGCTCATACAGCCTCAAGTCCCTCTGCCCGGTCTCTCATCTGGGTCAGACGCACTGGGCCTCCAGAGTGCAAGGAGCTGGCCCTTGGGGTTGCCCTCAAAAGCCTGGCCACAGGAGGCTGAGACCAGGGTTTGGGAAAGGGGGGTGGCTGTGAGCCCCTTTGCGCACCTGCATTTCCCAGCGCGTCCTGAAACTGTCATCTCCAAGCAGGGGCGCCCCTCTGCTGCCTCCCCGGCCACTCTGGACACAGACGGGCAGAGGCCAGCCCGGAAGGCCCAGCGCTCCCTCGTCCACCTGCTGTCCACCCAGGGCTGGGCACCCACAGGCCTCAGTCACTGCCTTGTCCTCCCTTCGCTGCCTCCCTGCTCCTGAAGGCTGACGGGGAAGCCGCTTCCCCCGCCTCACTGGCAGAGGGACAAGGAGGCTGCAGCTCTGCGCCTGGGGACCCAGGTGAGCCCTCGAGGGTGGTGCTAAAGGCATCAGAGATGGGCTCGGCGGGCAGCAGGTGGCGCCACACCCCGCCTTGCAGGAGCGGAGTGGGAATAAGGGCAATCCGGGAGCACAGAGGGCACCGCCCTCCGCGCCCTGCGCTGGCCTCGATGAGTCGTCCCGGTGTGCAACCACGCCCCGACCTGGGGTTGTTTGGGTGAACCCACACTGGTCTGGTTTCTCTGGAAGGGGCCCAGGGTCACCACTGTGTCCTCGGGGCTCTGCCACAGGGGCTCAATCGATGCCTGCCTGAAGGAAAGGCGACGAGTGACACCTGCTCCCACTGACGCCTCCCCTCCTCAGGTCCCTGTGCCATCGGCTGCGAGTCCCAGGTGGAACAGACCTGGCCACCGAGGGGGGCTGTGCAGTCGGTCCCGGGGGCCTCTCGGGGGGCAGAGACAGCACAGGCAGCCGCGCCAGGGCCGAGCGGAGTTAAAGGCACGGGAGGGTGGGGTCCCCCGGGAACCCGGGTGGTGCACCAGTCAGGGTTTTACTGGAGGGACAGACACAACACAAGATACACGAATGTATGAGAAATTCAAGCTTGGCTTACGACGGTCGCCGACAGTGGATGAGGACGCGTGCGGAGGGCGTCTGCACACTGGGCCCGCAGTCCGCGGTCTGCAGCTCCCCGCAGCGTCCGCATCAGCAGCGCGGCTCGGACGGAAGGATGCGGGCTCCGCGCCGGGAGCGCCGGAAGGCGGAGGCTCCCGGGCGGAAGCCGAACAGTCTGCACCGGAAGCCAGGAGCCCGCGTCCAAGCTGAGGGCGAAGACTGGAGCTCCTCCGAGCAGGAGCCGGTCGTCCTTCCTCACTTCCCTTTCATACAGCCCAGGCGGGAGCCGCCCGAGGGTGTAGAATTGCTGAACCAACTTAGTTAAGCTTCTAAACTTCTCAAGTTGACACAATCAATCAACCACTGCCGGTGGGAAGCTGGGCCTGTTCCTCGACTTGCACTGTGGAAGTGGGTCAGGGCCTCCTCGGGGCTGGCCGAGCCCCACTCTGGGAGCTTGGGTGAATCCCAGGCAACCCTGCCCTTTATAATGACTGGCCACATGTGCGTGGCCTTGAACAATTGGAATGGGGCTGATCCAAATTGACAGGTGCTGTAAGTGCAGAATACACGCTGGATTGCAAAGATTTAGCATAAAGAAAGAATGTAAAATATCTCATTTGGAGTTATCTTAAAGCCAAGCCCAGCCAGGGATACAGCTCAGCGGCACAGTGCCTGCCTGGCAAGTACAAGGTCCTGAGTTCGATTCCCGGTACCAAAAAAAAAAAAAAAAAGCCAGCCCTGGTAGCACTCACCCGTAAGCCCAGCACTTGGGAGGCTGAGGAAGGGGTCGTCCAGTCTGGACAATTTGGTGACTTAGTGAGACCCTGCCTCAAAAAATAAAGAGTTGGGCATGCAGGTCAGTGTGAAGGCCCTGGGTTGGATCCCCAGTCCTGAATAAAAAATTACTTTGTGTTCATTTGTTTTTGAGACAGGGTCTCACATTGCAGTTCAGGATGGACTTGAATTCTTTATGTAGCCCAGGCTGGCTTCCAACTCGTGGCAATCCTCCTGCCTCAGCCTCCTGAGTCCTAGGATTACAGGTGTGTGTCACCACGCCTAGCAAAAAACTATTTTAAACTGGGCATGGTGGCACATGCCTGTAATCACAGCACTTGAGAAGATGAGGCAGAGGATTACAAGTTTGAGGCCAGCCTGGGCTACATAATGAGACCTCTGCAAAATAAGTCAGCATAAGGGCTGGAGATGTAACTCAGTGGTAGAGTGTTTGCTGAGCTAGCATGCATGGGAGGCCTGGGGCTCCAACCCCAGCACAGCGCGCGCGCGCGCACACACACACACACACACACACACGTTATTTTGTATTGATTATCCAATGTTTTAAATGATCATACTTCAAATATAATGAGTTAAATCATATTATTGTCATTTTACTGACTTTCTTACTTTCCTAAAATGTGGTTATTGGTAGCATGACTCACACTATCCCTATTGCATGGCGCTGCCTCACCCACAGGTGCCTGGACTCTCCTGCCCAGGTGTTATCAGCTGGGCCAGGCTTGGAGGTGCAGGTCTTGGGGTGGGGTCCACACATCACCCTAGCTAGATTCATGGAGTCCTAGTGTTAGGGTTTGGATGTGACATGTCTGCCCTCTGAGGCTTTCAGAGGGTGAGTGGATCACGGGGTGCCTGCTCCCCTGTGGATGAGCCGTGATTTCTCCACAGCTGAATGTGCTGTCGTGAGTGGGTCCCCGAGGGTGTGCCTTTGGAGGGTGGATCCTCCTTCCTGGCTGCCATGGGTTGTTTTCCTCCACCATGCCACTTTTTCCCTTGGATCCAGCCAACCATGGACTGAAACTTCTGAAACCATGAGCTACAATAAACCTCTTCTGGGCCAGTGAGATGGCTCAGTGGCATAAGCGCCTGCCTGGCAAGTGTGAGGTCCTGAGTTCGGCTCCCGGTACCCACATACGAAAAAAGGGCCGGTGATATCGCTCAG
Organism: Erethizon dorsatum; assembly: GCA_028451465.1. Lineage (NCBI taxonomy): Eukaryota > Metazoa > Chordata > Mammalia > Rodentia > Erethizontidae > Erethizon > Erethizon dorsatum. The sequence goes on along the minus strand of CM051836.1, from coordinate 6,138,501 downwards.
TGGCACGGGCACCTACTGGCACACGACGTCCTGAGTTCGACCCCCGGTACCCACAAAAATATAAGAAAATTAAAAAAAAAAACTTCTTAAACTGTGTGTTGGGTTATCTTGTCCCAGTGATGGGAAAGTCACTAATACACCAAATCAGCTTCTTCACACACCCTTCCCTTGGGCCCCTTTCTGTGAATGACCAAGCCTCTGCCAGGGACACTCAGCCCCTCCCTCCTCTGCAGTGCCCTCGGGTCAGCGGCTGTTGACTCCTTAGTCTCTGTTGCCCACTCTGTGGGCAGAGACTAGCAGCACACTGGCAATGAGGCATGAGCTGGATGAATGCATAAAGGAACGGACAGTGTCGCTTTGAGCAGTGTCTTCACTGGGTTGTGAGCTGACCCAGAGCAGGGACGACGCTCCATTCCCCACCCTCTTTCCAGAGCCTGGCATGGAGTAGGTGCTCAGTTGATAATGAATGAAAAATGAACCCAGGTAAAAATCCCCAGTGATGGGGCCGGTGAGATGGCTCAGCGGCATAAGCGCCTGCCTTGCAAGCGCGAGGGCCCGAGTTCGACTCCCGGATCCCACATACGAAAAAAGGGGCCGGTGATATCGCTCAGTGGCATGGGTGCCTGTTGGCACGCGAGGTCCTGAGGTCGACCCCCGGTACCCACAAAAAAAAAAAAAAATCCCCAGTGACCTAGAGACAAGAGGCCAGAGGCTCCTCCCCAACTTTTCCACACCCCAGGCAGGTGGCTGGAGCTGAAGGAGGGCAGCCTTGGATGCAGGACTTCGCCTCTCCCTGGAAGGATGACTTCTGAATCCCAGGGATAATACCGTGAAGATCCAATGGAGCCCTGTACTGCCTTTAATGCGTAGCCCCAGTATGTACTGAATGCCCACTATGCCCAGTACAGTCACAGTCCCTTGGGAGGCTGCGGCAGGTCCTTCGGGACTCAGAGAACTCTCGCAGAGACCACTGTAGGGTGTGTGCAGAGGATCCCCAGGGCCCCTACCCACCCAATATAACAGAGCCCCACAGGAGCCACACAGAAAACATTGCTTTATTAACTGCGTTTGCCAACACACGAGGAGTGTAGAGGGCTCCTTAGGACACAGGCCCTGACAGGGTCCAGGGACTGGAAGCCCCTATAAGTGAGCAGGACAGGATGGGGCTGGGAGCTATGCAGCAGCGGCAACACAGAATCATGCAGGGCACAGCGGGCACTGGCCACACCCAGGTGACCATACATTCTATTGCTCGTTAAGGGTCGTGAACATGGACAATGTACAAAAAGGAGAAATAGGTCTTTGCGGTAATGAAAAATACATTTTTTCTCTACAAAGGAATCTTTTCTAATACAAGAAAATAAATATTGCAACATAAGCCAAAAATAATTTAAAATTGCTCTTTTCAATATATTTTCAATATTTCTCTTGTATATTAACAAATGGCACATCACTTTCTTTGAAACAAAGACAGAAGGTGTCTCCTCCTGTGACATTCATATCATCCTCCTGCCACCTCCCCCCAAGTGATTTGGAGCACAAAGGGTTTGTGCATCTGGGGGCAAGGGCAGCAGGCTCCAGCCCTGGCTCTTTGGCCAATGTGACCAGCCAGGCCAAGGGCATGGGAAAATGGCCTCGTTACAGGGATCCAGATCATTCTGCAGAGCTTTGGGCATGGGCAGAGGTTGGTCACATCTGCAGTGAGCAAAGGAATGCCAAGTCCAGCTGCTGCCAATGTTTGTTAAATTGGGCAGCTGGATCTCTAGGAACTGCCCCAGCAATTCCCACAGCGTGCCTGTACATCATGCACACAGGTGTGCACGCACACGGACACAGAATGCAGGTGCCACGTGCACGTGTGCACATGCAACTACGGCCCAACACCTGCATCTGGAAACCCAAGTGGCTTCTCCAAGGAAGCCGAGGCCTTTAACACTGCAAATGCTCACGCACTGTCACGTCAGAGCTCATTTAATAAAATAAACGAGCATTCTACCTTTCTTTCCCGATCCATTTCAAAATATACTTGTGATACATAAAAATACTTTCCTCGCACATTATCCTTCGTCACGTGATGAGAGGGAAGGAGGTGGGAGGCGGCCAGGACTGGTGAGAGTGTGGGACATGAGCCGGATGAGTTACGGAGCAGCTCCTCCTCCCCGGGAAGGGCAGTGCACGTGGGCAGATGCGGTCAACAAGACCTGCCTCTGGCTGGAAGAGCAGCCAGCCTTGGTCTCGGGGGGCAACACCCTCCACGTGGGCCGGGAGGAGTGAGGGGCTGGGGGCTGCCGGGGCAGGACTGGACAAGAGACTGGCAGCTTTGTCCTCCCTGAGGCCTGGTGGACACCCTGGAAGTGGAGACAGCTGCCTGGTTAGGACTGCACGAGGGCCTGGTCTGGAAGTGGAGGGGCCACCGGCCAGCCAGCCTAACAGACACCAGGCTCTGCAAGACACAGGCCCCAGGGACAGCCCAGCCCAGCACAGTCCAAAGCAACAGCCAACGGAGAAGAGCCAGAGCCAAAATTGAGGCTGATGTGAGCAGTGGCTTTCTGAAGACCGCCAGCTGCCCTGTCTGCCTTCCTAGCCAATTCTCCCACACTCACCCCCTCATTTCCACTCACGCAGCCCAGCCCCTGCCCCAGCATGGAGCAGAGGGGTCAAGGGTGGGTGCCAAGACAGCCGAACCCTGAGCCTCGCCAGTGCCCCACCCCTGGCAGGGTTTGGTTTTCTTTCAGCTCACCCCTTCGCTGGCTGCAGGGCTGGCCGAGGCAATCCAGCACGGAGAAGGCCGTGACCCGAGGTGACCCGAAGCACAGGGAAGGAAGGTCTGTTCAAAGCCAGTAAACAGAGACTGGGGTTGGGACGCTGAGGCTGACACTGCACTGTCAATGCTACTGAGGTGGGCAGGCAGCCTAAGTCTACGTGGTAGCTCATGCCATCCCCACGCCCAGGATCCTTGGGGCACCCACTCCCTCGGAGTCCACTCGGATCAGACAAATTTGTCCAATCCTTTGAAACGTAAGTCACCATCTTTGTTTCTAGTTTTGCTAAAATTCACGAAACCAATGACAACTGTCGATGATAATACCACTGTCGTACCTTGGTTAAGTTTTGGAGGTGGGGGTGGATGAAGGTCAAGCTGTCCCCATCTGGCTTATTTGCTCTTGGTGTATTTGCACGGGGTGGGGGAACCACATGGGAAAGATGCTCTCCATGCTGGTTTCACAGTCGGGGTGTCCCCCAGAGTCTCGGAGTTGACAGGCTTGCTCACAGTGGCCCAGCCCAGGGCCTGGAACCCAACCCCTGGGAACTGTGCAACAGTAGCAGTGAAGCCTCCTCCTCCTCCTCCAAGACCTGGGGCTCTCCTCCACGAGTGTGCGCAATGAACGTGTTCCTGTACTTTGTTGCTAAAGAACTCCATTTAAAAAAAAGTCCAAGTGACAAGTTGTCAGGTCCAGGCTGTGCTGTAATAGGGTCAAAGTATTCTTTGGCATCCATAGAATGATTCGACTGATTCACTGGACTTTTGCAAGGTTCTTGTTGGAGAAGTTCTGGCTTTACCAGTGGCGGAAGTGACCCAGGAGCAATTTGTACAAGAAAAAACAAAAAAACAAACAAAAAAAAAACAATGCTTTCACGGAATTCCTTTTTTGTTTGTTCCCTGAGCTATCACCCTGGGGCCACTCCACTGAAACTCTTCAGAGCAATTACCTAGGACCTAGAGGTGGGGCGGGGAGGGCTGGCGTGGCTCGGAGAGGGGTTAAGGCTCTAAGGGACAAAAGGACACAGGAACGTCCAGCAAAACTTCAACCCGGCAAGCCACTTGGCCTGCCCTGGGCCCCGGGATCCCACTGCTTGTTGGAAGGAGGTGTTTCCGAAAGGAAACCAAGGAAGCTCATCTCTTAGCAGGACTAGGAACTTAAAAAGGCAAACGGTCTGGTCTGGCCAGTTCTGTGTGGCAGTGACCAGACTTCAGCCAAGACTGGCCCGGAAGGAAAGAAGGAAGGAAGGAAGTTGAAGCCCCAGAGTGATTCTCGGCAGGGGGCTGGTCTGGGCCCCATGCCCCCGGCTGGGCACTGGCCCTCCCTTGGAGTCCTCCACCTACACAGGTGGCTGGCTGTGGGAGTCCCCTGAGTAAAATGGCACAGCTCAGGAAGGATTCTGGGAACCCCTTCCCAGAGCCACTGGGCTGGGCACTAGCAGGGGCAGAGCAGCTGGAGGGGAGGTGACAGGGTGGGCGGGCAGGCCTCAGATGATGTGGGTTGGTCAGGAACCCGCAGGCCCTGCACCCCTCAGTGCTTTCTCATATAAACTCGTTGTGCTTGTGACAGTGAGTAGACTCTGGCTGGGTGTCACTTATTATACCTCCTTAGGGATCAGTGGAGTGCAGCAGGACCCCCACCCCACAACGGGCCCTAGTGTGATATTGGGGGCAAGGCGGGACAGGCCCCGGGCTGGTCCGTCTGCCAGGAAATAATGCCCAAACAATAGTCCATGTCACCCAATGGCAGCGGGCGGGGGTCCTGAGCTCTTCTTCACCTTGCCTACATCTAGCCAGAAGCCCAGCAATGCCGCGTAGGTCGCGACCGGGGTGGCACGCAGGACCAGGTATGGTCCCTGTGGCCAGAGCCGTGGAAGGAATCCTAACATCCTAGGCCAGCACAGAGGAAAGACAACAGTGTGGAATTCGGAACTCTCTATTAAAAATAAAACCACGACAGAGTGGTAGCCTCAAGGGTCTGGGACACTCAGCAGAGACTGGAAATGGCAGTTGTGACTGGGCTGAGGCTTTGTGGGGGACCAGGGCAGGGGCGAGTTAGGAGGCCAATACCCCCATGCGGACCACCTCCTCAGCCCCCGCCTCCCGGGCACCCCGCTGCACCCCGCTGTCCTCTGCCTCTGCCTCTGAGTCGCTCATCTCCCCATCAGAGAAGTAGCCGTCAGCCTCCGTGTCAAAGTGTAGGCTGACCTTTGGCCTCTCGGCCACAGCAGAAGGCGGTCCTGTCCCAGCGTCAGGCCTGGCACCCAGCGATCTCCGGGTAACCTTGCTCTCACGGGGTGGCCGGAGCTGGCCCAAGGGCTTGGGGCTCACCGTAGGGCCAGGCACTTGGACATTCAAGTCAGCAGCTGCTGGGGCTGCCTCGTCCGGGGTCTCAGGGGCCAGTGGCGGGGGGCTGTCCGGGGCTGCTGGTATGGGACAGTCCCCAGCTGCAGGGCTGGACGGCAAGTGAGAAGACGTCCGCCGTGGTGGCTTCCTGGTTGGTGGCCCTTGCCCCCCCTTGCCGCTGCCTGCATCCTGGCCCCAGAGCTTCTTGGGGGGCTTTTCTGGAGTCGTCCGTGAGGCAGGTCCATCCTGCGGTGGCGGGGGTTTCTTCTTGGCAGGCAGGCGGGTGCGGCCTCGGGCCTTCCTGGCAGGGTCACCAGGTCGCAGTGAGGGGTCCCGCATGAAGCTGAGCAGCGTCTCCTCGTCCTGCAGCAGCTCTTCCGACAGCAGCCCCGGAGCAGGGTCCTCGCGGTGCCCGTTGTTCAGTGACCACTCGCTCATGGCCATGTCCTCCGCCGTGATCTGCACCGACTGCGCCAGCCAGCTGTTGAAGAAGGTGCCGTCGATGGGGAACGAGGTGGACAGGCCTGACAGGGGAGAGAGGAGGCAGGTGAGACGCCGGCAGGAGTGTCCCACCCTTTCAGGTGGCCCTTTGCACCCTCTTCCTGCTCTCCTGCATGCCAGACTCACGTAAACCATCTTGCTTGGTCCATCCCTCCCATCAACACCACAGGGCGAAGAGCAGGGTGACAGTACACCCTCTTCTTCCCAGAAGCACCTCCCACCCCCAGACTGCCATGGTAATTTGTGGAGTGGAGGACAAATGAAACAGGGAGCTCCCCCTTCAGGTATTACTACGAATTTGAAGGTGGCAGGAGCTCAGCATTAAAGCAAACACAAGAAGGGAAACGCCCTCCAGCCACCAGGGGGCAGTGGATCTCCATGAGCCATTCCTTCCTGAGTTTGAGGCAAAGCACTAGGAAAAAGGAAGGACTGGACATGAATGGGGTAACGAGAGGTATCTGGCTGGGTCTCTGTTGGTCCCTAGAGCCAGCTATCGGTCCTCCCTCCTTTTCTGAGGTCTTGGAAGAGGGCAGTTGGTGAGGTAGGGCCTTTATTTATTTTGGTTTTTTTGAGACAGGGTCTTGCTATGTAGCCCAGGCTGGCTCCTAACTCAAGGTGATCCTCCTGCCTCAGCCTCCAGAGTGCTGGGATTACAGGTGTGCACCACCACACCCAGCTCAGGGCCTCTTTTTAGACATCCAAGTTTGTTCCTTTCTTGACACTGAAGGACTTAAGGACATCAAAGATGACCTGGAGCTTTGTGCTGGAATTGGGCCTGGAAGGGGATTCCACCCTGCTCCCCAAAAAAGGCTCTGGAGGAAGTATATGACATCCTGGGAGTCATGAGTCCAAAGATAGGGCTCCCTAAGGGCTGCTCTGCCTCATGGGACAGGAAGGTCTGTGACAGTGACAGCCAGGACCCGCTGCCACTCCTCTGGATGTCTCTAGGGAGGTCTGCCAGGCTGGACAGGAAGAGCCCATCGGGAGGAGAGAGCAGGGTGGATAGGATGAGGGTTTCCGCCACTCCTTCCCTCCAAGCACGGGACTGGCCTAGGGACCTCTGGGAGATCTAGCGCCCAGGACCCAGACTCCGTCTGGTCCGTGGAAGGGGAACCTCTCCGGAAGCCAGGCACGGCTCCAATCTGTCTCCTCTGTGTGTGGGACATGTGAGCACCGGGCAAGGAAGGGCCCGGTGACCCTCTGGGACCTCAGTCCCCCAGTCTCTGCAGCTGGCCTTACATGGTGGGGCTGCAAGTGAGGTGACAGCGTGCGCTCACCCAGCTGCCCCAGGACGGAGTCGGGCCCGGCCTTCACTCTCTCCTTCTTCTCAGGGCTGCTGCCCTTGGGAGCCTCGCGGCCTTTCCTCCTCGAGTCGCTCTTGCCCTTTGCTCTCCTTGCAGCTTGCTCTGCATCAGAGAACGCGAAAGGAAGGAGCTGGTGACTTACAGGGTCCTGAGTCAGGACAAGGGGCAGCCCGAGTCCTCTGCCATCCACGGCTCACCCTCCATGGCAGCAAGGTCAGAGCCGGGCCTGGGGCCGCAGTTGGCCAGGGCAGCCAGGGCGCAGCTGAGGTGGGGTGGACAGGGCCAGGCTCACGGCCGCCTGCGAGGGTGACGGGGTGGGCGCAGAGCCACAAGATGACCTGGCCTCCAGTCTGACCTACACAACCCACAGGCCCCAGGAGATGTCTGGGGAGGCAACCCTGGACGTGGCAGGGCTTTGAGTGACGCTAAGCAGCTGGACACGAGGGTAGAAAAACATCCGATCCAGGCCCAAAGGCTTGGTTCCAATCCAGACAGCACTGCCAGTCCCCCGTGAGCAGGCCACCTGCCTTGGTTTCCCAGTCTGCTTTTGAGGTCAGGCAGCAGATGCACACCTGGTCCTGATTTCCTTCCCATCCAGGACCATCTGCAAGTCTGGGGCACAGGGGAAGGGTGGAGGGGAAAGCGCAGCAGCCCAGAGCACCCCCACCTTCTCGGGCAGAGGCAGGAGGGCTTCCTGGACAAGGGTAAGAGAAGGCTGAGACACACGGCCCCAGGCGTGCTGTCAGCTGGCAAGGAAACACCCATCAGGCTGTGCCTCGGTCTCCCGCCCTGTAACGAAGGGCCCAAGCCTGACACTTGGGAGCTAGGCTTCCTGCCCTCGGAGTCTTGACTCCTTCCCTCAGCTGCAGGACCCTGCCCGTCTCACCTCCCCCTCACTCTGGGCGTCCTCTGGCCCCCAGTTGTACCCATGCCAAGGCCTTCCTGGTTTCTTTACCAAGTCGTGCGCTGGCCTCTAGGTCCACATTGCTGTTCCCTTGTCTTGTCCTTCACCTGGTTCAAATCAAGGCCCAGTGCTACTTCCACTGAGTGGCCTTCCTAGCTTCCAGGCCAGCTAGGCCTCAGCAACAGGTCTGTGACCTACATCCCATGCCGGGGGGGGGGTATCTGGCATCCCAAGAGTGTGGGCATCTGCCTCAGGCAGCAGCAAACTGGTCTTCTGAGCCGATGCCTGCCCTCAACAAACTGCTGCTGGTTGTTGCCACTTGAGTCAAGGAGCCGCGAAGGTCCCCAGACTCAAAGTGGGGACACGCAAACCCTTACGTTTCTGGGACCCTATGCCCAAGGTCACTGCTCCTGACTTGCCACCCTGTGGTTTGACTGTGGGCGCCTCATGTGAGCTTCTTCTGTAGCCAGATGCGTGGCCACAGCCAAGTACTAGGGACTCCAAGAAGCTGCCCCAGCATCACCTTTGACCTCTGTCCCTGCACTGGCCTTGAGATAGCGGCCCCAAGACAGCACTTTCCTTTCTCTCTCCAGTGTAAGCTCCGTGAGGGCAGGAACCCGATCTGCGCTCAGCCAGCGCCCACTGAATGACTGAACAGCACGCAGGAGCCTCAAAAGCTCCAGAATCGGGGCAGGTGCCCCGGTCTTCAGGCGAGTGGGAGCGGCTGTGACTTGCTCTGACTCCGCACCTCAACTCGGGGAAGCCTGTTTCCCAAGCCAGGATGGGTGGAGAGCCTGAAGAGTAATCAGGCAGATTGGCCACTGGGAGGAAAGGGGATGGCACCAGGTCCTGTCACTGGCTTCAGCAGTGGCCCAGCCACTTTACTCCCTTTTCCACTCTAGGCATGGCCTCGACCCAGGGCTCAAGATCTCTCTCGGCCCAGCTACTTCTGCTGCATGGAAACGCAACACCACAGCACCACTTTTTGAGTTAAGCATTCCCTTCTTACCGTGTCACACACCCTCAACTGTGTCTGGCACTATTCGAGATTGACCACGCTCAATTACCAACAGCTTCCACAGCCTTTCATGTCTAGGTCTGCTAAATGCATTGCCAAAGAGTCAGAAGACAACAGAGGGCCGGGGATGTAGCTCAGCAGCACAGCACCTGCCTAGCAAGCGCGAGGTTGTGAGTTTGATTCCCGGTACAAAAAAAAAAAAAAGGAGGCAGGAGAGGGAAAAAAAAAAACACTGCTGATTCAGAGCCTGAATCCCATCGCACAGTCAGGGAGAAGACACAGGTATCAGGCCGTTTCTGGAGCAGGGGCTTTCCTGCCTTGGCCCTAGCACAAAGCCACTAGCACTCTGGGTCTGCGCCCGTTCACCTGCCATCTGCCCCTGAACTGCAGTGAACCTGAAAGGCCCTCTGAGGGCAGGTCTGGTGCCCCCGTTTCCAACTCTGGCTCCCTGCTTCCCAACACAGCGGACCCCTCGGCAGGCCTCCATGTGGACCCAGTAAGTGGTGCAGAGGGGGAAAGGGTTCAATGGCCCCAGGTTCCACACATCTCCCACCCTGGACCCCAGACGCACCCCCTGGGACCAGCCCTGCACACAGAGGTGGCCGGTGGCAGCAGGGCAGGTGCCTACCTCGACACAGATCCTGTTCAATAAGTTTCATCTGCAGGTGGAATATCTGCTCCTGGAGCTTGCAGATAGCATGCTTTGTTCTCTCACGCCTCGTCACCATGTAGCACAGATTTCTAACCTGAGGAAACACAAAAGAGGTTTCCCACCTTGCTCACAGGCAGCCACCCCAGTTCTCCCAGTGCCATGAGCTCTTCGAGGCCGCCCTGGAGCATTTCCTGCAGGTGTGTGCACCCCCAGCCTACACTGTGAACACCAGGCCTGGGGCAACCTATCACCCAGCAGTCTCCACCTGGTGCCGAGACAGCCCCGGGGGGTGACTCTAGCTCTGGGCTCCTCCTTAGGTGCCTGCTGTGGCTCCGTGCACCCTCACTGAGTGAGGCCCTGGCCTTGCCCTGAGCAACGCCATCAGGGCAGAGAGATGCCGACCAAGTCATCTTACGACCACGCTGTCCTGACACAGACCTGGGGACAGAGCAAGGCATCCTGGACAAAGGGACTCCTCTCCAGCTCCCTGGGCGTCCCAGTCCACCCCATCACCTCTCCCAGGGAAAGATAAGCCAGCCAGACCCATCGGCTCTTGCGTCATCTTCTTGAAACGCCCCTCGGAGGACCTCCCCTTCCCAGCACCTTCGCGGCTTCGCCGAAGGGGTCTCCCTGCGTGTCCTACAGGAGCCTCAGAATGAGGCCTTCTGGGGAAACAGGACCCCCGCGGATGTAACCGGTTAAAATGACGTCATACTGGATCAGCGTGGACCCTTAATCCTTACAAAAGGCCCGGGGACATCCTGTTCTCTCCGGGGTGGGGTTTTAAGTATACACTGCAGACGGCACTATGGAATCTGGAAACTCCTGCCCCCAAGCCAGGTGCCTCTAAAGAGAGACGCAGGATACAGCTCAGTGCACTTCAACACGGGAAAAATGTGAGGACTGCTGCTGGAGGTGTTTTTCTAGACTCTCTTAGGAATTCTGACTGTTTTATAATACCCAGTGGTAGTTATGAAGAGATATTAAAAATACGTTATCAGAGGTCTCTGCTCAGTCTTTTGACTGGTAAGGACACACTACGCCATCAGGAACGTCTGGAGCTTCCGACTCCGGAGACAGGAATGCTTGCTTCCGTGAGAATCCCAGCATTGTTTGGTTGGTACTCGGGTCACAGTGTGACCCCCTTCATCTCTTATTTCTTTCTTTTTTTTTTTTTTTGTGGGTACCAGGGGGACGACCTCAGGACCTCGTGCGCCAACAGGCACCCGTGCCACTGAGCGATATCACCGGTCCCTTTTTCGTATGTGGGTTCCGGGAGTCGAACTCGGGCCCTCGCGCTTGCAAGGCAGGCGCTTACGCCGCTGAGCCATCTCACCGGCCCCATCTCTTATTTCTGCTTCAACTACTTTTTACATTTCTCCTGAGAATCTTAGTAACATAGCTTTTTTTTTTTTTTTTTTTTTTGTGGGTACCGGGAGATCGAACTCAGGACCTCGCGTGCTAGCAGGCGCCCGTGCCGCTGAGCTATCTCACCGGCCCGACATAGCTATGTTTAAAAACGGAATATATGTGCAGTTGCTTTAACCTGATGGGTTTTTTTCTTTTTTTTTTTTTTTTAAATTAAGTTTACTGGTACATTTACCCTGATGGCTTTTGGAGACAAACTATTATCTGTCTCAATTAATTAATTTATTAATTTATTTATTTTTTGAAACAGGGTCTCACTTTGTAGTACAGGCTGGCCTTGAACTCACTATGTAGCCCAGGCTGGGCTCAAACTCGAGGTGATCCTCCTGCCTCAGCCTCTGGAGTGCTGGGGACACAGGCATGCGCCACCATGCTCAGTCTAAATTTTATGGGCAGGTGAGATGGCTCAGCGGCATAAGCACTTGCCCAGCAAGCGCGAGGTCCTGAGTTCAACTCCTGAAACCCACATAAAGGAAAAAAAGGGCCGGTGATATCACTCAGCGGCATGGGTGCCTGCTGGCGCGCGAGGTCCTGAGGTCGACTCCCGGTACCCGCATAAAAAAATAAAATAAAATTTTATGTTTTGATGAAGGTGTTTTGCCATCAGTAAATTTTAGAGAACGCCTAGAGATGGGGCCGAGGAGCAGGCAGGTTCGCAGGAGATGCCTGGAGGTCTTCAGAGGTTGACTCAGCTAAGGAGCTCAGGATAGAGATGCGACTTGGGGAAAGCCGTGGAACGAGGGTATAAGACGGTACAGTCTGGGGCTGGGGCGCAGCTCAGTGGGAAAGCGCTTGCTGAGCACATGTGACGCCCTGGGTTCCATGCCCAGCACCACAAAAACAAATGAACAAACAAACAAAAAGGTGGAACCTGGGGCCAGGGATTTAGCTCAGCAGCACAAGCACCTGCATGGCAAGCACAAGGTCCTGAGTTCGATTACTGGTACAAAAAAAAAAAAAAAATGTGGAGCCTGATACCTCCAGTCCTGAGAGTAGAAAACAATTTTGGGGGCCCAGGAGCAGCTGTCAACGGAGCAAGGGAAGCAGGACATCGAAGGAGACCTGGTCAGAGAATCCACAGGAGGATTTCAAGGCCAAGGGCAAGCTTGACAGTAACGACTGCCGAGAGGGCTGGGGAAGGGGACAGGCAAGTGGAGGCTGCTGGTGGCCAGCATGGGAAGCATGGAATCAAGACACCAGGAGGGGTCAATGGGAAATGAGAGCTGGGGAGGGCGGGAGAGGATCTCATGCCAGAGGGAGGTGGAAGGATTTGCTTAAAAAGAGGGGAAGGGCGTAAATGATTCCAGTACTGGAGGAACAGGCCCTGCAGAGGGGATGCAGCGTGGGCCATGAGAGCCGGCTGCAGGACGGGCAGGGACAAGGGGTGGGAGGTCAGAGGATACATCCAGGCAGGGGCTCTACTGGCCAGAAGCTGGGGCTCCCTGGCCGGAGGAACAGGAGACGAGGCTGCTTGCTAAGAGGCGGCAGAGCTGTGACCAGGTGGGCAGTAGCTCGGGGACTCATTCGCCTACTGCTGCGGGATCTCTCCCGGGGTACAAGGGGGTCTGACGGCCCTCGGACCGAGTGGCTTGTGCTGTGGGAGGCTCTGCTGAGGGCACAGGCAGCACGATGGGGCTGTGGTGGCAGAAGACTGAGTGCGTTCCGGTTGCTCAGCTGGGAGGACTAGAGGTGAAGAGGTCTGGGTGGGGAGGGGGTGCCCAGGACCAGGCGGGCTTTAGTCAGAAACGAGGTGACGAGGCAGACCACAATCTAGGGCAGTGACGGCGAACCTGTTAGAGCTCACAGTGATCACAAACAGCTCGCTGCGGCACATGTGCCATTAGGTTAGCCACCAGTGATGTATGCACTGAGCACAGAGTTAGAGTGACCAAGTGACCCGGAGGCAGCTGTCAGAGAAAGGCAGGATGCACTTCCGGCTAAGCCTTCGTCTCTCTGGCAGAAGCAGTAGAAGCAAGGCCTTGGGGAGCTCCCACACGTCCTCCTTAGAGCAGGGTGTGTCCAGGAGCCCCCTCCACCTTCTCGGTCCTGTCTCTCGTCAGCTATGGAATGAATCAGTAGCAGGATCCACAGCCCCAGCCAGCCAGTCCCCGCAGGATCTGGCCACCAGCATGGCTCCTAGGGGACACTGGCTGGCATTTGCAAGGCTGATATTCAGTGCTGTAATTTTTTTTCAGCTGTGAATAACTCCAGGAAGCTGCAGTGGCCCTGACCTCCCAAAACTGCTTGCCAGAGAAGGGGCTGAAATGGTTAGGCAAACACATCTTTGGCAAAGAACTTGCCTAGCAGGTGCAAAGCCCTGGGTTCAATCCCCAGCACCACAAATAAGCAAGCACATTTTTTTTTGTTTGTTTGTGGGTACCGGGGGTCGACCTCAGGACCTCGCGCGCCAGCAGGTGCCCGTGCCGCTGAGCGATATCACCGGCCCTTTTTTCATATGTGGGTTCCGGGAGTCGAACTCGGGCCCTCGCGCTTGCCAGGCAGGCACTTATGCCACTGAGCCATCTCACCGGCCCAAGAAAGCACGCTTTCTGGGCTGACCATAAAATGGGATTCCATGCTGGTGGCGGCCTCAACTCCTGCTTTCAGCAAACCCTGGCAGGGGCAAATCAGTCAAGGAGGGTGCTGTGACTCCCAGGCCTAAGCGCCAGTCCTCTGGGGAGCACAAGGCTCAGCTCCCCTTCTACTGGGTGAGCAGTGACAACAGTCAAGGTCAACAAAAGAGGCCACTGCGCTAACTTCGTCCCCCATCCTCGCTGTGACCCCCATGGGCAGTTTGATTCTTTTTTTCTTTTTTTGAGACAGGGTCTCGCTATGTAGCCCAGGCTGGCCTTGAACTCACTATGTAGCCCAGGCTGGCCTCCAACTCACAACAATCCTCCTGCCTCAGCTTCTGGCGTGCTGGGATTGCAGGCGTGCACCACCATCCTGGCTGACACTTTGATTCTCATCCCCATTTTATAGACTAGGAAAATGAAACTTGAATAAGTGGGGACGGAAACAAAGAAGGCACAGAGGCGGGCGGTGCTAGAACTGGACGCAGACCTAGGCTTCCCAAGGCCCTGATCTGAGCCCAACCCTGCCCCTCCAGATGGATCGGGGCCCAGCTGGCCTGCTGCCCAGTCACGGGCTGGATCCTCTCGGCTGCTGGCACCAGGCCATGCCTGGAGATGGGGCCTGCTGGCCAGGCCAGCACACCGTGGGGTTTTACAGAAAGCCTTCCAGACAGCGGAATTCTCCGCACTATTCATTCACTTAGGTCACCGACACGCGGCTGAGAGAGGCCCTGTGGCTGGCACACCCAGTGGGCTGAGCTGGCTTGTTACTGTCTCTGATGCTTTTTCTCCAAAGCCCACAAGGCTGAACACCCCTCAGCCTGCCGTGCGGCTGCCAAAGAGCAGCCCTGGGACAGGGCCTTCCTGCGCTGTAATGAGTCGCACAGACTCCAAAGTTGGCCCTGACTCCTCTTTCCTGGAGCCTGCCCAGCTTGCTTGCAGGTGTCCCAGCCCTGGCCCCACCTGAATCGCTGACACTGGGGTTGGGAGGCCAGGGCACTGACGAAAGGGTGTGCTTGCCCTGGAAATGCACGTAACAGAAAAGCAGCCAACTTTGCTCCTCTTGACCCCAGTCCTTCCCCTAACGCAGGTCCGAACTCAAGCTCCGATCCCAGGAGACAAGTTCCCCTGAGATTTCCTGTCACCCTGTCTCTCTGAGCCTTGGTTTCTTCATCTGCTCAGCAGAGCTGGGAGGACCTTCCTCACGTCACCTCGTCTAGAAGGGTGACTACAGAAGTGGGCCAAGGGCCAGACTCGAGGGCTGCCCCATGGAGCAGGGCGGTCAGACCTCATGGGTCACGAGGCAGACATCAAGAGCAAAGCAGCTGATGAAAGGGGAGAGCCCGGAGGAGGAGACTCAGGAAAACTCTGGAAGCAGCACTGGCCACAGAGTGCTTGAACCTGATGCCCCTGCTACATGTGACAGGAGGCTGGGCTGCCCAGAAGGTGGAGACTGCAATGCAGGTGGCCTTGCTCTCTGCCCTGGCTACAGCCAGGGACATGTGATCCCTCCCCACCCTGTACTTCTGACCTGGTGGCAGGCTGACAGCATCCAGGCAGTGAGCTCCCTCCCAGGCGCCTGGGCGATGAGCAGGGCGAGGGGAATGAAGAAGTCCAGTTACCCCGCCCAATGCCTGCTGTGACGCTCTACCCACTTCACAGACTTGCTAACTGAGCTCTAGATAAGAAAGCAAAGAGCGTTTCCCCCCATGCTGCCTGAGAGCTGGAAGGCCCAGCCCCATGGCTGCTCTCAAAGCAAGGCTGTCAGAGCTCACGGTTTGCTGAATCCTTGGCATGGAAAGGCCCAGGCAGGCTGCCAAGGCTACTCACCCTCTCCAGGTCTTGCCGCAGGTGTGTGAAGAGCTTCAGGCGGCGGTAGAGGACGTCCTGCTCCTGCTGGGCAAGGTTGTCCACCTCATCGGTCTTGGGTGTCAGCAGCGGCTGGTTGGCATTGGCTTTCCTCTTCAGCTTCCAGTACTGGTAGATGAAGTCGACCAGCGCCTCAGCCAGGTCCAGCCGCTCGGCGACCTCGGCAGGCTCCACCAGCTCGTAGAAGTCCTCTTCCAGCTGCTGCAGCCGCTGTTTGCGCAGGGTCACCTTTTCCAGGTCCTCACCAGCCTGGCCGGACTCCACAGGCTCGGATGTCGGCTGGCTCCGTAAGCCCCCGTCACTGTGCTCCTGGCAGAAGGACTTGAACTTGACCTCGTCGTTGTCTGCTAATATAGTCCGCATCTCCAGACTGTGGTCAAAGGCACAGGTGACGTGGAATGCCGTGACACAGGAAGGCATCGAACACTGGAGGGAGAAGAAGGACAGGGTCAGGCACTAAGGCAGCCCTGGTAGATGGAGGAGGACAGGGGGCTGCCCATGCGGAATCCTGGGGAGACTCCAGAGGAAAGGACTGGGCTTCCAATGTCCTGCACAGTATGGAGGGAGCACGGCAATGGAGGGAGCGGTGGAGCTCGGGAGCACCTAGAAAGGTCACAAGATCAGCACTGTATGCCTGGGGGACTCAACCATCAAAGGCTGCCTGTGCTACCCCGCTGGGGACGAGCAGTATTTCTGCACAGGTAAAACGACTTTGCAATGAGAAGACATCAAAAGAGAGGCAGATAATGGGTCACTGCCTCCTCTCCCTCTGCACATTATCTGTCTCCCTTTGTATTCTAGGAGAAGGAGCTGCAGCTGTGTCCCTTCTTGCTGTTACCCAGGCAGTTGGAGGCCTGACCTTTCCTCCCAGCATTGGAGAAAGACCATGGGGCAGCTGAAACAGTTTCAGCAATAATGCGCCCAACCATTATATGCAGGAACCAGTGGTGCTGGGCTCACAAGCCCACCTAAAGATCTTATAAATTGGCAGAGGCACAGAGTGTTTACAATGACAAGTCTGTTCCTGGAGAGATGAGAGCGACAATGGTATCTCCTGCCCCCAAACTATAGATTAAAGGCATGCACGTCACCTGCAACTCTGTGGGAAGTGCAAATTCTCAGCTTCGCCCAGACCTCCTGAATGAGGACCCTGGGGAGCAGGCCCAGCCATGTGTATAACCAGTCCTCTTGCCTGGTTCTGATGCAGACTAGTATCTGGGAACCACTGGTGGCCCAGAGGGACCAGCCCAGCCCTAGCTCTGTCAGGACAGCCAGTCAGCTTAGCTGAAGAGGAAGTCTTGCTCCTTCAATGTGCCAAGTTTGCCACCAAAAGTGAGGTCAAAGCAGGAGTGGTGGTGCATACCTATAATACCAGCACTCTGGGAGGCTGAGGCAGGAAAATCGAAATTTGAGGACAGCCTGGGCAACTTAGCAAGACCCAGTCTTAATATTTAAAAAAGGCTCAGGACATAGCTCAATGTGAAGGCCTTGGCTCCCATGCCTGTCCCCATTTCCTGGAGGACCCGAGGATGGCCCCAGGCCTGCCCCTCCCGAGCCTATCTGTAGCAGCATGTGGGTGGGTGGAAGGTGGTGGTAGCCGCCCATTTTCCAGGGTGCCCCAGGCATGCCTCTCTCTGCAGCAGGCTTCTGGGTAGCAGGGGGGAAGTGGCCACGTACCTGGATGCAGGTGCCCGTACACTCCTTGCACAGGCTACAGGACAGAGCCCAGCGGCTGGCTGGAATATTCGAGATCTTGGTGATGGGCTCCATCTTCTCAGGGCAGCCGATGCTGACCTGGGCAGGACACAGGGAGCTGTTTCAGTCCCCAGTCTGCCCCCTGAGATCTCCCAAATGAGGGTGTGCTTTCTGTCGAAATCAGGGACTGGGCAGACAGAGCAGTGGCTGAGCGCCTGGATCCCAAGTCCCTCCTAATTCCAAAGAGGCCCAGCCCAAGCTCAAGGTCTGCATCTTTCCTGACCCAAGGCAACTGCTGAGTCTAAGTGTCCCCATCCGTGACCAGTCCTAGATTGTGAATATGACGACGCACTGGGTGTGGCTGACCAGGTGAGTATGTGACTACAGGCCTCACGACAGAGGTACGCGTGCCTCTGCGCGCACATGTGTGTGTGTGGGGGGAGACACCATGGGTGCGTGCAAGGTCCCCTCCTTCTGCACCTTAAGCCTTTCTTTTCTGCGACCAAAAATAGGCCTCGTGACAGCTTCTCCTGGGGGTCTTCAAGTCTCCTTTGGCTTAGAGGTACCTTCGCTTAAGGTACCTATGGGGACAGGCCTGTCCCTGGGTCTGTTGGGCTCTGGGAGGCAGAGCGCATGGAACTCCTCACTGCCCACGCCTGAATGTGGAGAAAGGGCCCCTCTCCAAAGGAGCCCTTGTGGTTCTCTCTGCTGTGCCCAGCCCAGCACTCTGAGAGAGGTAGTCGCAGCCTTCCAGATGCGGATCTGCCGTCACCGACAGCGACCACCACAGAAGCCTGCACTGAGGGCTGATACAGGAAGGGAGGGGCCGACTGCTGATAGAGCCACCTGAATTGCTTCTGGGCACAAGCAGCGCTGCAGTGGGGCCTCAGTCTGCAGGGTACACAGCAAGGTTAGTGCTGCAATAAAGGCAACTTCAGCCTTTCACGTTTTGAAGAAAATGCTATCTCCCGGGAGCTCACAGCTTCTGCTGAACCTGGGACACAGCCAGTTGCTCATGACATTCCCTGCTGGCCTTGGTCACAGCCCACGACGCCAGCTAACCACAGCCATGGCAGCAGCCCCACTGGCCAACTCGGAATCAGGCTTAGAGCCTCGTTTTCTCTCTGGTCGGGTGGTCTGTGTTTTCAATATGCAGCCTGACTTCGGTGAGAGCCACAGACCAGGGTGAGAGGGGCCCTACAGCCTGCTTCCCCTCAAGGTGGCTGCCTGACTCTGTCCACACCTCAGACCCATCTTCGGAATCCTCCCGCAGCCCATCACCCCACCATCCCACCCGAGCCGTGCCCAAGACCACAGATAAAAGTCCCCTGGGGGCTGCTGCCTTGGTTCCTCCCAGGATGGACTCCTGAGATCCCTGCGTTGTCATGTGGCCCAGATCTTTCTCTCCCAGTGCTTGGCACCCCAGCCCCATGCAGACCCGCCTCCCAAGTGCTGCTCCCTGGGCCGCCACACCCCCGCGCCTACCCACCTCAGGAATCCAGAGGGCACAGCTGACGTGCACCCACTTGGTCCCACTTCTGGTGGGCTTCAAGGCTCCTCCTCGCTTGGGGCAGAGCAGGCACTTTGGCTGGACTCCCAGGGCACATGTCCGGCACAGCCAGCTGCCCGTGGGCACCTTAAGGATCCCGTAGCATGCCTGGGGACGGAGCAGATGGCCACAGCTCAGAGGTACGGGCCAATCTGGGGCTGGCTAGCACCACTGTACAGCGTCCAGACCAGCAAGGAGACCTCCACAGGTCGACACTGATGCCAAGGGCTGCCGGGAAGCCTCTCGGCCCCAAATTCCATCACTTCACTCTCTGTGAAAGGGCACAGGGCTGCCCTCTGCTAGAGGAGACTCACTTTAGCCAGATTCCTTAACTAGCCTGGACTTTGGGAGGATCCCTGAACCCCACATCTTTTTTTTTTTTTTTAATTTTAAAGAGAAGAAAAAACAAAACAAATCAAAAGAAGAACAAATTTTCAAACCAACATAATAGGAGGGTAACAATGGTTAATACATTACGTATTACTATCTTTAAGTTAGTTATTCAGGACACCAGACATTAGCATTCAATTGTCCAAACATTATTGGCACAAACCTTACTCTTCAATGAACTAAGTAAAAATGGTAGTGTATCTATCTTAACCATCTTATATATATATATATATATATATATATATATATATACAATTTTTTTTTCCCTTTCCCTTCTTTCTTTTCCCTATTCCAGTCTCTCTTTCCTTTTGACCAGTTTCTTTTTGATTCACCATGTCTATTGTACATTTTGGATCTTATTTACTCTTTCAGTTTCTCATACTAGAGAGATAATACGATGCTTACACATGTGCTTCTGGTTTATTTCACTTATGAGTATTTTCTCGAGTTGCATCCATTTACCTATAAAAGTCTCCAGTTTATCCTTCTTTATGGCTGAATAGTACTCCATTGTATAAAAATACCACATCTTTCTTATCCATTCCTCAGTTGATGGGCATTTGGGTTGTTTCCAAGATCTGGCTATTACAAATTGTGCTGCTATAAACATGGGTGCACATATATTGCTGTGGTACGATGTTTTTAATTCTTCTGGGAAGATGCCCAGAAGGGGAATAGCTGGGTCAAATGGGACCTCCAACCCTAGTTTTCTGAGGAATCTCCACACTGACTTCCACAGTGGCTGTACCAGTCGACACTCCCACCAACAGTGAAGAAGGGTTCCTTTTTCCCCACAGCCCCTCCAGCATTTGTTATTAGTTGATTTCTTAATAGTAGCCATTCTTTCTGGGGTGAGATGGTATCTCAGTTGAACCCCACATCTTAAGCCCAACAAAGAACCAGTCGTGCACTTCCTAGGACCAACGCCGAGAGCTTTCATCCTCTTTACTCGGGAATGTGGGCGTGGTTCCTCCTGAAACGTCTCACCCTTAGGACACACACAAGGACCCAAGGGCCGCCAGGCCTGAGGATGTACATGTACAAGGGATGCCCCACTGACCCACCGGCAGCCCCGCCTGAGCTCCCCAGGGCCTGGTCCAGCAGCAGTGGTATGAGTGACTTCAGAGTCAGGACCAGAGAGGATCCGCTGGGTCCCTGTCGGGACTTCTGGAAACCCAAGACCTGGAGCCTCAGCGCCCAAGATGGAGAGGGGGATCTGCCCTGGCTGTACCCGGTTATAATACCAGTAACAGTAGCAGGTACCTATAGTCCTCGCTACACTGCACTAAGCAAATAACACATGTTCGACAATTTAATCCTCTGAACAACACTGTGGTTTTTCTGTCTTGTTTTGTTTTTGCAGTGCTAGGCATCTAATCCAGGGGCTCATGCTACACTTTCAGCCCCAACAACTCACTTTTACTTATAGTTGAAGGAACAGAGGCCCAGAGAGGTTAAGAAATGGGCCCTGGGCCGGTGAGATGGCTCAGCGGTGTAAGCGCCTGCCTGGCAAGCGCGAGGGCCCAAGTTTGACTCCCGGAACCCACATACGAAAAAAGGGCCGGTGATATCGCTCAGCGGCACGGGCGCCTGCTGGCGCGCGAGGTCCTGAGGTCGACCCCCCGGTACCCACAAAAAAAAAAAAGAAATGGGCCCTAAGTCACAGAGCTTTGTGAAGGACAGAACCAGGCTTTGAAACCAGGCAGCCTGGCTCCGGCTTGGCTCTCGGTCACCACCCAGAGCTGCTGCCTCTTCGTAAATTCAGGGTGTGAGGAGCTGAAGGAGAGGAGGAGACAAAGACCAGCCGACGGGCATTTGCTGAAGCCTGGCTGGCAGCGCTGGGCCGGGGGGCTCCCACGGCACCCACATCACCGCCCGCTTCCTGCCTCACCCATGGTGCCACTGTGCTGACAGCCGGGATAGCTGGCCCTGATCACCGTGTGGGTGGGGGATGGGGGCTGCCCACCTGGTGCACACAGACGTTGCACTTGTCACAGAAGACCATCTCGTTGCCGTCCTCACCCTCAGGGGAGCGGCACACGTCACAAACAACGTCCTCGTCATACTCGATGCCGAGCCCCTCCTGCGTCTCGATGGCCCGAGCCATATTCTGGTGGCACAAAGTCTCCAGTTCCTCCAGCACACGCTCTAACGTCAGCTCGTCCAGCACGGGCTTCTCTGTGGGGAGGACAGCAGGGGACAGTGTTAGGACCCAGCTCCTGGGACTGCAGGAATCCAGAGCAGACGGGCCGAACTACCCAGTCTCCAAAGCCCCTGCGCATGCGCACTGAGATGTCCTCGCCGTAGATGGCGCGCTGTGAATACACGTGCGTGTGTGTGTGCATATGTGTGCAGGTAACACTGAGTGTCCCCGAGATGCAGCCTGCTCCACGGGGAACCCGCTGTTCACACGGTGTGCAGGGGCACATTCTGAAGGTAGCTGAATGTGGCAGAGCTGGTCCTCCTCAGGACGTGGTGCAGCCACACATCTTTACCCACTGACACCAGCCCCATTTGTGTGACACCCATGCCTTCTACGATATTCCTAGGAATTCCCAAGAGTATTACGTGTTGTTATTGCCCCCACCTGACAGCTGCAGAGACCAGGACGCACAGAGACAATGACTAGCGCGGCAGTAACGCAGTAGGGACTTTCCGCCCAGCCTTGAACACTGCCTTTCTGGGGCTGAGGGTGCTGGGGTTGGGAAGAAAACCCACCATCCCAGTCCCAGTCCCATTCCTAGAGCGACGGGGCACCTACCCATCTCCTTGAGCTCTGAGTTGATGAGCTCCAGCCAGTAGGCATCAATCTCGTCCAGGTCATAGCGGCTACCCTCAGGCCAAGTGGGCTGGGACCCCTCACCAAGGGCAGAGTCGTTCGGAGACACCTGCACAGGGGGGCCTTCCAGTGGTGGGAGGATCCTAGGAAATAAAGATAGAGATCACAAGGGCGGGCCCTCAGCCTGCACCCTTAGGGGCTCCAGTGAGCCGATCAGCCCAGCTGAGGAGCAGGTGGCCAAGTGTGAGGGGTGCAGCGCTGAAGCCCAGCAGGACCTACACTCTTCTATCCGCTCCTTCCGCTTCCTCCTCCGCCACCTGTGGCTAAGCAGGAGCTAGAAGGCCCACAGGGCTGTGGGGCACAATGGGGATGCGAGTAGAGGCTGACCCACAGCCCCACCAGCCAGAGCACACTTCTAGCTGTCCCCACCAGGACAGCTGGGCCTCACCTAAAGCTGCCATCTCATCTGGACTGCCCTATGCGCGGCCTTGTAGGAGGGGTCCCAAGTGCTGCCCTGGGCAGTGCCCCGGGACAAAGCCAGATGGACCCCAGGGCCTTTGGCAAACCCCAGGCTGGGGAGGGGCCAGGGATTGTCTCCATACCTCACAGCCCCAGCCCCTCCTTCACCAACAGCCTGAAAATGCCATGACCTTGAGAAGATCTGAGGCCAGCATCCCTCTGGGGTCAGGAGCCCTACCAGCCTCCACTATTGCAGCCCAGGGTAAAGCTTCCTAACCAAAGTCCTACTGCCACAGGGACACAGTGCTGCCACATCTTGTCCTTCCCAGATGCGGTCCATGAGCCTGAATCTCACTCTCTCTCCTCTCCCCTCTCTCTCCCGCTGAACTCAGGGCCTCACACACGCTAGGCAGGTGCTCCACTGAACCACACCCCCAGCCCTTTTTAAAATTTTATTTTGAGAGTCCCATTAAGTTACCCAGGCTAGCCTTGAACCTGCAATACTCCTGCCTCAGCCTCCTGAGTAGCTAGGATGACATGTGTGGGCCCACCAAGTTACTAGTGTAACCTGCCTCCACCCTCAACCAAGAGGGAGGCCTCATTCCTTGTACACAAAGATGCACCCACTCTGGTCCCAGGATCACATCCTTCTCAGTCACCCCTGGGGTCAGGACTCTGCCTCTGAGGCACCCTTGGGCTCTGGCTGCAGGCGGAAACCAAAGTCCAGCTCTGCCACTGAATGTCTCACCCCACCTACCTTACACGGCTGGTGAGAGAATTGCACGGATTAGTGAAAGCAAAGCTCTAAGTGCCCGGTCTGTGCTAAGCACTGTGCGTGTGCACGGGTGCATGTTCCGAGACCTTTGGACAACATCTCGTTAACCCTGAAGATACAAGGGGGCATTATGCCTCAGGAGGGCGGTGTCCCCTTGGCACAGCTGTTTGCTGCCCCTCACATCCTGATGCCAGATCAAAATGCCAGCTCTTCCCACCTCCCGCTGGTTGCCATGGTTATTGCCTTGGAGCCCGGCCTCCATCTGGCCAGCCCTGCTGGGCCCGAGAGGCCCCACACTTGCCCAGGAGCCTCCTGGATCGGAGGCAGGGCTGCCAGGGGCTGTGACACAGTGTGGAGTCTGAGGGGAGGGCAGGACCCCAGATGGCACCAAGACATGGCTGAGCAGCAGGGAGGGCTCCCGCACTCCAGAAAATGCCCCGGGGGTCAACAAGGGGGCCAGGAAGGACGCAGGAGACCAGGAGGGAGGCAGAGACCCAAGCACAGAGAGAAATGCCTCCAGACCTGAAGAGGAGCCAAGAGGAAAAGGGGAAGGGGTTGGGCACCACCATGAGGACGAGGAAGTGCCCTTCCCTGCACAGGTGATTCTAAAAGGAAGCGACACTAATAAGCAGTCCTGCAAAATGCTGCCTTTCCCCCCCGAACTGTCATTCCAATAAATGCTTTCTTTCAAAAGCACAGCCTGTCATTTTGTCATGATCTGGCTCTGCCTGTGCCCTAAGCCTCAGGATGCCCACCTCGTGGCGTAACACTACTCATACCTGCTTGCCTTGTCAGCTGCCACCTGGCCAGACCTGTGGCACCAAGATCACCACCTTGCCTCTGGGGAGCCGGCCAAGGCTAAGGAACTCACACCAGAAACGGCATTTCCCGAGCTCCCTGGGCTCTCATCCTCAACCTGGCTGTGGAGGACACTCTCCTGCCAGTCACGGGCCAACCTGAGCCCAAGGCCAAGGCCAAGGCCTCCCCATCAGCCGCAACCATTGCCTGCAGCACAGAGCTCAGCTGGGCAGAGGTGGACAGCTGGGCGGAGTGTCTATCCCAGAGCAGCAGACACGCCAGACATTGGTTCTACCCTGGGCCAAGTCTTCTGGCCACGAGGTGGGCACAGCTGCCCACGGGCCAAGGAAGGAAGGATGGGGGGCGGGGAGCACTGTGACAGTAGCTGAGAAAGGTCATCAGAGCTGGTGTGCACAAGGCTCTCCCTCAGCCTCACAGGGACAACCCAGGGTTCATTCTATGGCCTGTGATTTCCTGGCCCAGCCCACTAGGCCCCAGCAGCCCAGCAGGAAATTCCCCAGAATTCCCCGACTTCCTCATCTGCAAAATGGGGCCAGTATTGTGTACTATATAAAGCAAGCAAGATCACTCAGTGAGATGAAGCCCCCCACACGAGGACTCGGGCTCAGGGCTCCTACAAGGATTCTGCCCACCCTGGCTGCCATACAGGCTTCCAGATGATGCACCCAGGGAGATGGAGGAGCTGAGCCTTGGGGAGAGAGGGAAGAAGGGGTGTGGAGAGCTCACCACGCACCCCTCCCCACCCTATCTATCCTCTCCAAACCATGTACATTGCAGGCCAGAAGCGCCTGGCTCATGCCAGCCCAGCATGGCCCTGTGTATGCTGGGAGCGCACCTCGTGAAGCCGAGGCAGCCTGAACACATGCTCTGTGCTGGATGTCAACAGACAAAGCACCCGCCGGCAGACGGAAGCCAAGCTCCAGTGTGAGCACCTGCAATAACGAGCCAGCCAAGGGGACACCAAGGAGAGGTGACAGGCGGCTGGGCAAGGCAGATCAGGGCGGCTCTCTCTGTCTAGCCAGTGGCCTGCCCTTCTTTCTTCGTGGTCCTGGGCCCTGGCACATGTGCCAACAACTTGCCATGTGTATTGTCCTTTAATCTTCACACCATACCATCAAATGGTACTGTGCCCATCTGACAGGAGGAGATAGGCTCAAAGTGGTCAAGTCACAGTTTATGTCGCCAGGGTGTGGGTGTGGCTCGCAAGGAGCTGACCCACTTTGCTGGCCCTGGAAGGGGAGGTACACAATAATGAATCCATTCTCCAATTCCTTCCTTCACTGCAGGAGGAAGGCTTTTTCCCAACACCCACAGAGCACCCGGCAGGCTAAATCGGCTTCGCCTGTGACCCATGCCCAGCATAGGGCTGGCACTAAGCAGGCTCGGTACATATGAGCTGAACACAGGTGTAGTTGCCACAAAGTGATGGTGGCAACATCGGGGGAGGGGACAGCTGTGCTCTGCCCCAAGCCTGGTCTGCCCGGGCTCAAGCAAGAGCCATGGGACTGAGAAGGCCAAGAAGGGGCAGCCAGTGACCCCAGGGGCTCAGTTCAGGCAGGTGAACGGGTACGGGAGACCAGAACACTAGGCCCCTCTGTGCTGAGGACTGCCAGGGTGCACAGAGAAGCACTTGGCTGAACTCCAGCTGGAGGCAAGGCCCACCACTATGCGGCTTCACCCCAACCAGAGCATGCAGGGATCCCCGCTGGCCCATGAGACCTGAAGGCTATGGAGCTGGGGGAGGTTTTGCCTTTTTGAGGCAGGGTCTTGCTCTGCAGTCCAGGTTGGCCTTGAACTCATTTTGTATCCCAGGCTGGCCTCAAACTCAAGGCAATCCCCCTGCCTCAGCCTCCAAGTGCTGAGATTACCAGCATGCACCACCATGCCTGGGGCATACATCATTTTACATCACCTGCACAACCACAAGAGGAAGCTAATGCTGTAATTCCCATTTCACAGCCAAGGAAACTGAGGTTCAGAGATGACATTTCCGGCCCAGAATCACACTGAAAGTGAGCAGCAATTTGGATTCCAGCAGTCTGGCTCTAGAGCCGAGCCCAACACCACAAAGGGAAACTGCCAGTATTTCTGGAACACGTTAGTGATTTATCAGTGGAGAGAAGTGGACACAGACTAGAGGCGGGCTAGGGCGGTATCCCAGGACTGGCACAAGCCCTAGCCCGAAAGCAGCCTCCCCTCCGCCCCGGTCCTGATGCCCTGGCCGCAGGCCCCTGGCTCACCTCACCACGGGCTCCGGGATGGCCTCCGCGCCGGCAGGCACCTGCACACCCTTCTCCCACTCCTGTCGCCATGGGTCTGCCAGGACGTAGTAGTCATCCGGACCGAGCTGGTAGGAATCTGGGATCTTCATGGCGGTGATCAGGTCTGTTCGGAAAACCTGCCGGGGGGAGAGGAAGGACTGGCTTCAGACGGCCTCGGGGTGGCGTGCTCCACCGCCAGAGGACGGGGCGAGCGCCCTCAACCGAAGGGGGCTTTCCGCTTGCTCACGGACAAGGAGCAGGAAGAAAAGAAGCAACACCTCTGAACTGGCAGATGCCGCGCACGCAGTGACTCTTCCAGCAGAATTCGCATTCTTCTGACTTATGAAAGGACCGAGTTTGAGTGATAGATGGGAGTGCAGCTAAAAGAGAAGGGGAAAGACTCAGAGAGAAAGGCAAAAATAAAACAAGCAAAAAACAAAAGTAAGGGCCGGTGGTATAGCTCAGCGGCATAAGCGCCTGCCTGGCAAGCGCGAGGTTCTGAGTTCCACTCCTGGTACACGCATATTAAAAAAAAAAAAAAAGCAAAAATAAAAAAGGAAAAAAAAAATCAGAGGGCAGAAAGACATCTGTGAAAGCAACGCTGCCATTCTGTGACTGTTCGGGGAATTGCTACTGGATGTTTAAAACTGTGGGACAGATTTGTATCCACAGGCACAGGTGGCAGTGTAAAATAGCAGAAGGCACGCATTCCCCACAAATAGCAAAGGAAAAGGATGGGGTTTAAGGAAGCTTAGAGAGTGGCTTCACATGAGCAGGGACCTCCAAGGTCCCCCAAGGGCAAGGACGCTACGTCTCCCATCTCAAAAGAGTGGTACATTATACCACCCGCTTCAACAAGTCCGTCCAAATGCCCTCAGGCCAGGGCGCTACCCAGAAGCTTCGCCTGAACCTGCGACCACAACCGCTCTTCCCGTTGTTCCATTGTCCCCCAATTCCACCGCAAATAAGCTCCAAATCCACACCCAGCTGGCACTGGGCAATGCCTCCTTCCCCTGTTGTTGAATTGCACCGTTGTCCCCCACACAAAGTGCTGATGTGAAATATGGTGGCACCTCTACATACCGCACGACCTGCTCAGGTACCAACCCTCAGGGTGATCACCACTGAGAATGGCAAGTTAAAGGATTCGCATCAAAGAGACACCACTTTAAGAAACACTCCAGGCCTGTTCCTCCCGGGAAAGGGGGCGCCCACTGTTGAGTTCAGGGTAGGTCTCTTGTCCTTCACAAGGCTCTTGGCAAAGTGAGTCAGTGGTAACCTCTGCCAGCCAGGGCCCACTCACTGGGTGTGTGCGTCCTACTGCAATCTAGAACCAGAACCACTAGAAAAGACGGTGCACCAAGGGACCTGGAAAGCACGTCCTGCAGAATTTAATTAACATACGCACCTAGCTAAAGAAAGCCCTGGTGTGAAAAAGGTCAAGTTTCTTTTTCTTTTTCGCACTGCTGGGGAACTGACCCCAGGACCTTGTATGTGCTACGTGAGCCAGCACTCTGCCACACAGCTACAACCCCAGCAGGTCAAGTCTCTTGAAGACTCTATTTGCCAATATAATCTCATTGTTAAGACTAACACTCTAACATTTAATTAGAGTGCCAGTGTGAAAAACTTAAAATCAGATTATGATTAAATGCTAATTAAACATAAGATGGAATGTGGCTAAGATTTCACAGCCCTGATAATTTGCATATCTTATTAGCAAGCAGTAAGATAGCTAATACAAGAGTGAAAACTGGATACTTTTGAGGTGCCCTTCAGCAGCCCCCACTTTGCTGGAGGAAGACTTTCCCCAATGAGGTACTCTGTCAAGCCCAAGAGGCCTGGACCTGTGCTACCTCTCTGAGGCCCAAGCACAGAGTGTGCCAAGGTTAAGCAGACCCCACAGTGACTCAGGACAGCTTCCCATTTCTCAGCAGTATGGCATCCCAGGCCCTGCTGCTCATGCCACAGGGACCTGCTCAGCCAGGACCCTGCTCACCCACCATCTGGCTCCAGAAAAATCAACCCTACAAGAAGCCTGGAGCCATCCAGCACCCCCCACAACAGCCCCTCTGCCCCCAGGCCTCTGGCCACTGCCCTTGAGTTAACTTGAAGCCAAATCAGGTGGATTCCCCAAGGGCAACATGCAAATCTGAGGGTGCCTCTGTAGCCCCAAGCCCTCCAGCGGCTCCTCCCTCTCACCACCCTCTGGGAGAACTGCAGGGCACACCAGGCCCCGGGCCCCAGGGATGGCCCTGCAGTCCATCTCCCAAGCACTTTTTACCCTTTTTCAGGTAGGAGATGCTGTCTGGGACCCTCTTTGTTTGCCAAAGGGGGCCTGGTTTTCTGCGCTCCATTTATGGGTGCCTGGCTTCACCCTTAAAGTGTCAGTCCAGCTCCAATCTGCCTGGGAAGCCTTACCCATTACCAGGCTGGGCTCTGCTTTGTCTGAACTTTCACAAGGCCTGTCCAGAATCTCCCAGTTTAGGGCCGGTGAGATGGCTCAGCGGCTTAAGCGCCTGCCTTGCAAGCGCGAAGGCCGGAGTTCGACTCCCGGAACCCACATACGAAAAAGGGGCCGGTGATATCGCTCAGTGGCAC
The DNA here is from genome assembly GCA_028451465.1 of Erethizon dorsatum. NCBI lineage: Eukaryota > Metazoa > Chordata > Mammalia > Rodentia > Erethizontidae > Erethizon > Erethizon dorsatum. The sequence continues at coordinate 6,109,817 of CM051836.1, read as the reverse complement.
GGGTGCCTGTTGGCGCGCGAGGTCCTGAGGTCGTCCCCCCGGTACCCACAAAAAAAAAAAAAAAAAAAAAAAAAAAAAAAAGAATCTCCCAGTTTATTGCCCTGCCTTTCCCACCAGAAGGGGAGCTGGTGAGATCTGGCAGGGCCACAGTGGTGGAGCCTAGCAGTGCAGCAGGGCCTGGAACTCACTGGAAACTGCCACACATTGAAGATGGAGACCTCCCGTGGATCAGCCACCACCTCCTTGGTTGCTGTCCAAGGCCACAGCTGGGCAGCTGGGTAGTCGGTGACCTCCCAAAGTAGCCTCTGTACACTTGTATTACCATAAACACAGCAGCCCATTTCCAACCTGAACACTTTTTGTTTTGAACTGCCAGGGGTCAGCCTGAAAAAGAATTCATTATTCTAAAACTTCTTTGAATGATTTATGAAAACTAAATAAAGAATCAAATGGACACTGATGAGCAGAATTCCTCCCATGGCAGGAAAGTTGCAAGGTGGAAAACAAGCCATTTTTTTAAGCATGTAAATGGTTACTGCTTTTCTCTCTTTTGGCAGAAATTGACAAATTGTCTTTAAAGATCTGCTGCCTAGCAACCAAGTTCTGCTGAGCTGCTGGGGAGACATCCATTGTAGCTTCTTTGAACATTATGAAGGATGTTTAAAGACCTCAAACTCCAATTTAATAACCAACCTAAGTGCCAAGGGTGACATTGCAGCCTTGGAGGGGGCTGAAGAACCTGCTGTGCCCAGATGTAGGGATGTCGCCTCAGAACACATCATACAGCCCTGCCCTGGGGTTCCTTTTCCTGAAACCTAAGACCACACCATCCGCGCAAGTCTACCTTTCTACCTGCCTCCCCAGAACTGAACACAGGCTCTGGAAGAAAGTGTCACTGGCGTCTGTGAGGTCCAAAAACAAATAATGACAACAGGGAACTCCCAAAGTGTGCTGACACACAGCTGGCGAAGAGTTTTAATACACGATGGTGTGATTTGTGGCTGCTTTTCGAACATTTCATCCTGGAGCCTTGGTTCCTCCTTTTCTCCAGGGCTCAATTGCTATTCCAGAGTCCTTTAGACTGAGAGGCGCCAGAGGAAGTTTGGTTATTTAAGGCTCCGCACTTAACACAACTGTAAAATGTAATTATTTGTGTCATTTTTTGTTTAATGTCCATCTCCTCTAATAATCAATTGCAGAAAGATAGACACTGCACACATCCTGTTTCCTCTGTCTTTATTGTGCCCATGTGCAACACTGTACTTGGTGCCAGGCATGGTGGTACACATCTGTAATCCCAGCACTCAGGAGGCTGAGGCAGGAGGATTGCCTTGAGTTTGAGGCCAGCCTGGGCTACACAGTGAGTTCAAGACTAGCCTGAATTACAAAGTGAGACCCTGTCTCAAACAAACAAACAAAAACAAAACACTGCACTTGGTATACAACAGGTGTCCAAGCAATGCTCGTGGAAGGAATGAATAAGTGAAGCCCAGGATCTGCCGCAGTATGGCCACACCCTGAAACTTTCTGTCAGGTAGAGACAGGCAGGGAGCAGATAGGGAGCGTGGAGGCAGGAGGTTGACCCGAAGGATTCCCCGAGAACTAGGAACTGGCCCTGGTCACTGCCCCACAGCTGAGAGAAATGGCTTTGGCTAGGACAGCCTTTCCTTGACCTCTGTCCACCCCAGGAGGGGGCAGACCAGCAACTCCAAGCAAAGTTTGAGGGTCTGTCGCAGTTCTTCCTGAGTATTCCCATCATCAGAAATAATAGCTAACAGTGGAATTAAGTCACGAGTGGTACTGTGCTAACACGCTTTACCTACGTGGTCCAACCGAATTCATACTGCCCTCACTTTACAGATGTGGAGACAAAGACTCAAGAAAGGTTAAACCCCTTGTTTGAGATCCACAGTGCTCTTTAAAAATGGCAGTGAGCCAGCAGATATTTCATCTTTTAAATAATCTTTATGGGCTGGACCCTGCTAAAGAGTATCTTTAGCTAAGAGCAAACTTCATAGTTAAAATTAGGTATAAAACACCAGACAAGAGCTCTGGGAATAGCGCCCTCTCCCCAGGCAAGTTTCAGGCTACCACTAGGCTGAGTTGATCAAATGCTTTAAGAACAAAAATACTCAACATCACTTTCTCTTCTTTTCATGAGGATAATAGCACTTCCTGCTCTTAAAGAGAATTTATTGCACGCATTTCTTTTGCAAGACAAGTCCCAGAGGCCAGGAGGCCTTTCCAGCTGGCGGGAGCAGCAATGTTTCCAACTAAATGAGAAATGGACCCCGCTCCCCCACCCGAGAGTTGCTCCCCCACCCGAGAGTTGCGTCTCCGAGACCAGGCACATGGCCCACAGGAAAGGTCCCCCACCCCCTATCCAGCAGCCTCCCAGCATGGAGAGAACCTGCTGTGAGCTACAAACTGGCTCAAAACCATAGATAGGGGAAAGCACAAAGCCTGCTTTGGGATTCTCCCACTTTATCTCAAGTTCGTGGGTGTTTTGCATGTTACTACAACACATGCCATACAAAAGATGTCATCTTAAACATCTGGATAATACCTCTGCTCCCCCAGGAATGCTTTTTATGTATCCTACGTTTTTCAGCCCCAACGTAACCTGGCCATCACCCCGACTTCACCCTTCTCCCAGGGGAGAAGGATGCCATTTGTAAAAGCAAGGGTCAAGCTGCAAAGATTTATCCTCACTCACTGCCATCCGCCGGGCGAGCGGAAGGGGGTTCTACTGGACACTGGTTCTGAGGGACACCCCCCTGCTGGCAGCAGAGGTTATTTTCACCTCTCCCCCTAGTCCCTGTCCCCGAAAACAGTAAGTTGGGGCATCAGTGAAGGGTCCCTGTGGAACTTGCAAAGGCCTCATTCTCCCCTCTAGGGCCACACTACTTTGTCACCAGAGCCTACAAAGGAGCTGACAGTTGGATCCCTACTCCCATCCAGGCTTCCATTCCAGGGTGGCCAATTTCACCTGACACCCTGACCTCCTACCCTACTCCTCTCTGGGACCTCCCCAACCCCCTGGCCCATGGGTCTCCGGAAAGGTCAATCACATCTATGGAATGTAAACTCCCAGGCAGGTGTGAACAGATGACAATCTCAAGGTTAAGGGAGAAACGAATCGCTTGCCAAGGGTCACAATGGCAAAGCCTGAACCTCTTGGCGAAACTGCTTGCGCCTCCGGTAACGGCCACTTTCCTGTGTAGCTGCACCTGCATCCGGCCAGCACAAGCTCCCTGGGGTGCAGTGGCCCCTGGCACTGGCCCGAGCACCGAGCCAGGCCTCCTAGAGGCTCTTGAGTGCTTGCTGATCTTACTCAGCATCAGCAGCTCAGGGTCCCAGTCTCTGCCCGCTGGCTGACTTCTGGGGACAAGGACTTCCTGAAAACACCGCTTCTGTCCTCACTATGGCCTGTCTGGGGAAACCCCCACAGCTTGGCTTGCTCTTCCTCTTTCTTCCCCACCCCAGGCTGGAGAAGACGTAATCTCCAACACAAACCACAGGGTTGGCCCCTGGTTCTCTTCTAGAAGTGTCCCTCAGGCCCCTGGCAGGCCCTGTCAACACCTATGGAAGAAGTTCGAGGAGGAGGGGGACACCCAGCCCACTCCTGCCTTTGCTGAGGTCGCCAAACCCAGCTGGAGAGCCCCTCCCCCCAACCCCACCCCTTCCCACCCAAGAAGCTTCCAGTAACAACACACCAGGAACCCCTCTCTTTGGCAAATGGAAGGGAAAGTCTAAGATCCGCGTTCTAACCCTGGCCCCCAATAGGAGGGTTTTCACCACAGCACAGGCACAGGGCCCTCTTCCAGACCACTTAAGTCAGAATACCCAGTGGGGGGGTTCGGTGGAGGTCTGCTATTAGTCTGTAAAAGAATAATCTCCAACCAAATTCTCAGAGGTGTGTCCCACCAAGGGTTAAGAACTAAGACAGGCTACCTTATTTGGTGACAAAGGCCTGGCCAGAAACCCAAGGCTGTAGAAGAATTTACACAATAAAAGCAGCTCCCCGGGCTGGGACAATCCCTTCCCCTTCATCAGGATTTAAGGGCCAAGGGATGGAGCTTAGCAAGGGCAGGCAAAATTGGAGGGCTGTGGGCTGAGACCTGGGCTCAGTCCCCCCTCTTCCTTTCACTGCCTGAGGGGATTCTGAGGCAAACTTGAGACTTTATGTACTTCTACCAAAAATCCTGACACAGCCGCCAAGGCTTCCCAGGTCTGTCCCCTGGCTCTCGGCTCTAAGGCCTGTGCTGCCCTTTCCCCTGGTGAGGGAGGGGCCATCCACTGAGTAAGGGCCAGATCAGAAGTGGGGCCTCAAGGCCACAGCCCTGTCCAGGGTCCTGACTTCTGGTCAGCACTTTCTTCAGTCCTAGGCATCTTCTTTGGTGTTAAGGGCACCCCGATTTGTACCCTGGGGTGCGCGTTAGCTGAGAAGGGCAGCGTGACACAGCATTGAAGGGCGGCCCTATCTGTCTCGCCTAAACCCAATCCCAGCCACCACACATCAGCCGGGCTCACCAGACACCCACTGCCACTGTGATGCTTAGCCCCCCATGGCCTCAAATCTGCCCCGTAACTGTCCACATTCAGAGATGAAGGGGCCAAGCGAACCCTGTGTTCCACGGTTCTCCAGGCACCAGAGGGGTTTTTCTGCACCACACGAATGGCTCTGCAAGTATGCCAGACAGAGAACACAATGTGAGACCTGCCTGACAGCTGCCCCATAAGGCACCGGACACATGGGGCTCCCAGAACCCCTTTTGCTAGGGTGTCCAAAGCCCTTGGCCCCCAGGCCTGGCAGACCTGGCAGACTTGGCTCTCCCCTTCCAGCCCATTCACAGAAAGAGAAGGAAGTAGCCCGGCCCAGCAAGCAGATTTAGTGCAATTTAACGCAAACATTCTCTGCAGCCAAGTCCTTGCTTTCCTCTCCACCCTCTCATGAGCCAAACAACTTGGAAGCTTTCATTGACGGCACCTTCTCTGTCCCATGGTAACTCAGGATTTACGGCGGCCACAGCTCAACCTTCTCACTTAGGGATGAGGGAAACCTCACAGGCTGCTCTCCAGCCTGCTGTGGAAGGAAAAGCTTGTCCTTGGCCAACGTTCAAGGCTGGGAGGACGCCTCAGCCTCCTGGAGCTCGGAGGGGGGAGGTTCTTTCTACTCAGACCCCACAGCCACCTGCAAGAAGCTCCTGGCCTGGGACCCAGGACCTGGGGCCGTGCCTAGCTGGTCCCCAGCAGGCCCCTTACCAGGGTTTGTCTCTATTTTTAGGTACAAAGGCTCTGGGTTGGAAAACCCAAGAGGCAGGGGAATTTTCCTCCCCATGCAAATTGCTCTTGCTTCTCAGCCTTTGCTGACACCTGTTTCCTCCCAGCCTAGCTAGATCCTGGTGTAGATGGCAGCTGGGCCCCCGGAGGCAGCCCCTCCTTTCACCTGAGCTTGGGGAAGACAGGGGGGGAGGAGACAGGCTTGAGATCAGCCTGGAGTCCAGGGAATGTGGGCCAACCCTAAGAGCTCCCCGAGTTTCCACCCTACTCCAACCTGACCAGCCAGAGAGCAGGAGAGTCTGAGAAGCAAGTCCCTCGTGTCCCAAATGGGTGTGACACCTCCTATCTTGGGGCTAGGAAGGCACAGGTAGGTGGCCACTCTTTGACTACTGAAACGATGGAAAAAATAAAATAAAGCTATAACAACTGGGGAGCCCTGTGGACCTCAAGGCCGGGAGGACACCTCACCTGCCTTGGCTTCCCAGGCTGCCCGTAAGCACGTTCCATCCTCCTCTCCGCGTAGGGGTACGGGGCCTCAGCCCCAGCACTGCGCTCCCCTCCCTAACAGCTTCCCCAGAGACATCGCCATTCATCTCCACCCCTTCCCCAGGGGGCCCGGGAAGGGTACCACGTGGGGGGATGGGGCACAGGGTCTCAAAGGACTGGCCTCCACCTTCCAAGAGGAAAGTCCTAGGGTTGGGACACTCCTGGAGGCGGAGTCCTTTTTCAAATGCAAAGCTCTCCGGAAGCCCTCCCAGGGGCTAGCTAAAGACTGATACCAGGATTGCCTCCATGGTGGGGGACAAGAAGGGGCAGGGATGGCTTGGAAAAAACACCTCCCCCCAACCCAAACCAAGAGCTCTGCAGATTAACTCCAGCTTTCCCCACACCAAGGTTTCCAAGGTTTTCCAGACCCTAAGACCTTGAGACCCTAAGTTTCCTTTATCTACAAGAGAGAGTTCGGGGATAGTTTTAATGATAAAAAGTGCTTTTTCATGATTAAAAAGCCATGAAGGAGCCCGGGTGTGTGGCACACACCTGTAATCCCAGCACTTGGAAGGCTGAGGGAGGAGGGTCAGCGTGAGTTCGAGGCCAGCCTGGGTTACAGAAGCAAGTTCAAGGCCAGCCTGCAATACATTGCCAGACCCTATCTCTAAAAAACCAAAAAAGGGCCGGGGATATAGCTCAGTGGCACAACGCCTGCCTGGCAAGCATGAGGTCGTGAGGTTGATTCCTGATGCCGAGGAAAAAAAAAAAAAAAAGAAAAAGCCATGGAGAGCTTACTATTGTAACTTTCCACAATAGCCCACGTCACATTCCCCAGACGCAGCACGTACATTTATTTTTGCTCTTACCCTCTTTCTCCTTACTCGGCCCAAGCTCACACTGCAGAACCAGTTTCTCCTTTACTCTTTGCTTTTACTTTCTCAAATAAACTTTGCCACTGCTTAAAAAAAATTTAAAAATTTTAAAGTAACAAAAAGTAGTGCCCAGCCCAACGCCTGGATTCTCGTAGGTCGCAGAACAGTGTTGGAAACCCGCACCTCAATGCCCGTGGTCCAACCTGGGCCAAAGGCCCCTGCTGTGCCAGGGGCACTGGCAGTAAAGGCCTAAGACGAGCAACAAGGCCCCAGGATGTGACTTTTCAGGGGCTGCAGGAAGCAGGGTCCTGATGTAAATCTGTCTGCCCTAATACTCTCCTCCACAGCTCCAGAAGCCCATCGGCACCTCTGTGCTCACTGTGGGAAATATCTGAGCTCGAAGGAGAAGGCTTAAAATGCACGTGTATGTGAAATGATCGCAAGTAGCGTATGACTAATGGGACGGCTTGAGGACCCCATCCTTCAGCCTAACGCCAGCTCTAAAGCAGCGTTTCTCCCCTCTCAGATGGACAGGAACGGCTTGATGATGACCTAAGAGGAAGCTTAGGCGAACCGGCCTCTTTTGTTCCATGGAGCCACCCTGGCCTCCCTATTCACCCTGAGCCATGCGCCTGTGCCAGGAACGCGCTGCCCACTCTCTCGGCCCCAGTAACCCTGACCCCGGCTTCTAAGAAGCTTGTCGCTACCCACCTCTGAGGGCTTCTTTTCTTTCTGCCGGGGCCAGCCCGCCTTGGTGCTGCTGGGCAGTTTGGAACATCTTGACGCTGATGTAGACGTGGCATGACCTGCAAAGAGAAAAGGGCCCATGAGGGTTCCTGGAGGGCCAGCCATGCCACCCATCCACACCAGGGTAGGGAGGCTGTAAGAAAAGCTCCTGAATGATCAGGAGAGACCTCTGTCCCTGCTCTGGGCCTCAGCCTCTCTGCTCACCCACCAGAAAGGGCCCAGGAAATCGAAGGCAGGTGCTTTACTATGTGGCCCCAGACAAGTCAGTCCCTGGTCCTCTCTGGAACTTCCTCCTTCAGTCAAGGGGTGCTGAGTAAGCGTTCTGTGCCCTCTCGCCAGCCCCAAGTTAGGTGTAGCATGATCCTCCAGGCAAAGCAGGACAGTGGGAAGTTGCTTTGAAGCAGACGCGGAGACCAGCAGACGTAAGACCTGACACCGCCCCTTGCTAGCTGGCCAACGCTGTAGGCAAATGACCTCATCTCTGACCCTCAGTTTGCTCTTCTATAAAACAGGGCCGTGATGGTTTGTACAAGTGTCCTCCGAAGGCCGGTACGCTGGAGACATGGCCCCCAGGGTGGTGTTACTGGGGGGCCCTGTAAACCTTTAGGAGGTTGGGACTTAAAGAAAGGGACCTATGTTATTGGGAACAATCGATCATGGACTGAAATCTCCCAAACTGTGAGGGAAACAGACCTCCCTTTGATAAGTCAGTCACCTCACGTGTTTGGTCATGGGGATGTGAAGCTAACACAGAAGCCCAGAGATGAACTGTCTTCCATGAGCTGATTGAATGGCATCATGCCCGTGAGCTCTTAGCATGGCCCCTGGCACAAAGGGATTCCTCGATAAGCATTAGCTGTCACTACTAGGGCCTAAGGCCCTTGCTCGACTACAGGCCCTCTGGGCCTACGAGTCAAAGGAGCAGCAAGAAAGGTCACAGGCAGACCCAGCAATTTGGGTAAACAAGAGTAGCACAGTGGTGGGGACCTGTGGGGAGGGAGCGGGCCCCTGCCTGGCCCAGCCCTGATGAAGCTCCAGGGCTTGGCTGCCTAGACGCCCATTCGCGCATGTGCCGGGCCCTCTGGAAGGGCTCCTTTGCAGGCACTGAAGTTAGAAACGAGGTTGTGGTTCTTGGTTCTATTGAGCCAGGCCACAGGCAGCTGTTGTAGCCACAAAAGGTAGATGCTGTGGTCTCCGGCTAGAGGGAGGACAGGCTGGCCAGGCTGGATACCACAGCCAGACCCAAAGGACAGTGAATGAAATCCAGATGAAGGCAGGGGCTGGAACCTCACCGGCCACCCTAACACTTCTAGGCCTTCAGGGGGCTGTGGAACTCTGTGAACCAGGAGGAGCTTCACAGATCCCACTAATCCCACCCTTGTTCACCATGTGTGAACTAACGGGTCTAGAAGCGCAGGGCTCCAGGCCCAGCCTGCCTCGCAGCACAGTTGCTTCCTTATCCAAGCGCCCCCAAGGCATTCACTGCTGGCGGCATCCTCTTGGCGGTGTATCTGCTACCCACAGTGCATGGAACCACCTACTCCAACAGGCACCCGCAGGCCTAGCTTCCCAGGCCATCCGAGAAAGGCTGCTGTAGGACCTTATGCTGGAGGCAGCTCTCACCCTGCACCCTCTCTGCTCCCAACTTCAGGAAGTTCCTTCTCGAAGCCCCATTTTCTCCTTGACACCTTGGTTCCTCCCACTCTGGCAGCCAACTGACACACCCACTCCACATGCGGGTCCACCTCTGTGAGTCTACTGCCAAGATCTCAGGAAATCTGGGCTTCTTCATTAATTTCTTCAGTCAACATTTACCCAGCACCTACTGTATGCCACATTGCAGCTGGGGATACAGCAGCGAGAAGACTAGAGCTCTCTTATCGAGCCATTTCCCATTGGTTAGAGAAGATACTTATTAGGTAATTATAATAAAGAGCAACAGGCTTTAGATGTTATGTAAAGACTTCCTAAAAGGGCCCTGACTCAGTAGGAAGGCCAGAAAGGGACTTTATTCTTTTGCCAGCCAGAAGTACTACATGCAAAGGCCCTGAGGGCAGCTGAGCTATTCCAACCACAGCAAAATGAGTGAAGCGGAGACCTAGAGGGTAAGAGAAATAAAGTGAAGGGGGCAAAAAGGCCCTGCAGGCCACGGCAGGATGCAGGAACTAGCTCAGCAGCAGAGGGCCCTGATTTGATTTACGTTTTTATCACCATACCCCCGGCTGAGCTGAGACCACAGGGCAGCCTCTTCCTACCCCAGGCCTCAAACACTTTCCCTGTAGGAGCCCCAAATGGGAAGGCCTTACTGTCGCTGGTGTCAGAGTTGTCGCTGCTGATGGAGTATTTTCGCCTCTTCTCTTCCATCTGCAACAAAAGGCAGGCAGGCCTGTTATACTCATAGACAGCTCGGAAATCCTCAACCTCTCAGAAAACCTCGCCATCATCCACCTCCCCACACCCACGCCCCTGCAGAGGAAGAATAAATTAAGGCCCATCCCAACCTCGCCTTCTCCTCCGCTGGCCCTGCGCTTCAAGAGCAGAGGCCACGGCTCCCTCTCCAGAGCCCAGAGCTCTCAAATGAGCAGAAGTTGGGCCAAAGACGACACTCAAGGAAACCTGGTCCCAGCAGAGGACTCATTCCCCGGTTAGGGACCTCCAGAGTGTCCCCCACACACAGCAGGGGAGGAGGGGAGGAGGACAAGACTGATTCTTCCAGGAGGACCGTGCCATCTGATTTAAGGGACAAGCCAGAACTGAGGGCACAATGCAAAGTGGTGGCCAGCGGGGTGTGGATGTGGGGTGGGGGTGGGTGCCTGAGACGTATCAGACCCAGGGTGACTGACCCAGGGTGACTGGCCCTGGGCTGGGCCACAGGCCCTCCTACTCCTCGTCTTTCCCCAGACAAAAGCGCAAACTAACTTTATCTCAACTGGAAAATCTCTCACATGTGGACCTCACACAGAATCCACCCTTTACCCACACTGTCTTGCATCCCAAATAACCCCGTGAATTGTGAGCTACTCGCTTCATTCAGAAGAGGCTCAGTGCCTTGTCTTGCTCGTAACTGGCTGAAATGAGGTTTGAACTTTGAGGCTGAACTCTAATCCCTGAGCCTAAACTGAGCTGTCTTTGTACAAACCGTTAGCTCCAGCCTGCTGGAAACCTTTTTGTATGTGTACAGCACCTGGGAAGGAACCCGCAGGCTTACACAAGCTAGGCGAATGCTCTACCACTGAGCTAAGCTATAGGCCAGCCTTTTTTGTATTTTATTTTGAGACAGGGTCTCTTGAAATCACTGAGTTGCCCAGGCTAGCATCAAACTTGGGATCCTCTTGGCCTCGGTCTTGTGAGGTGCTGGGATTACAGGTATGCACCATCACACCCAGCTCTTCTGGAAACCTCTTCCCACCCGCTGCTTCTTCTAGTCCTGCAGAGTCCCACGCAGGAGAGCCTGTTTGCATCCCCTGGGAGAGCAGCTTGATAAGCTGCTCGGGGGTCTCACAGCTGGTCTGTAGCCAAGTTCTAACGTGAGGATGGAGCTGGAGCTCAGAGTCCAGAACACTTTCTACCATGTTCTTAGGAACTGTGGAAGGGTCACGTTGCCCACAGCCAAGTTCAGGGAGAGAGTCCCTGTCTCCAGGGAAGAAAGCCTCGCAGCCCAGCCATTTGCCTGCCAACCAGGCTCCCTGCCTTTGCTTTGGTCCCATCTGCCACCTACAGCTTGGGTCCCACAGCTGCCTGCCGCCCTTACCCTTAGTCTGTTCCTGCTGAGCCCTGGGATGTCCCTATCTTACTGCAGCCCTGCAGAGACCAGGGGACATCTGCTCAATAAGGAAGGGACCAGGGGACCCTCACACCTTGCACCTGACCTCAGCTAGGAGCACCTCCGCACCCCAGTGGGCCAACAGAATGGCAAGAAGTTCACTGGGATTGCTTGCTGCTCAGCTCCAAGGGTCAAAGTGTCCCCAGAGGGTGAGGGGCTGAGGGACACTTGGCGGTGCCAGCAGCACAGACGCCCAAGAGAAGGAGCAATAGCAGCTGCGAATGCTAAGCACTCTTGCCGCAGCCAGGGGTGCTCTGCCACACTGGGACCTCGCTAAACCCGCAGAGCATCTCTTGGTGGCAGGTGGATGTGAAGGCCGCTTCCCCTTCACAGATGAGGAAACCGAAGCTCGGAGGTTAAGTAACTTGCTTGTATTTAGCTCAGGAGACCACACTCCTGACCTTCCGTGCAGCAGACAGCAAGCAGCCCAGCAACCACAGCTATGCTCCCCGGCCCCCCAGGTCTCAGTGTCAAGTGTGTAAGGAAGGCTGATGACAGAACCCTGCCCAGCCCTGTCTCCGGTGGAGCACGAGGCGGGGAGGGGTGCTATCCATGCACCCACCCCTCTTCCCCTGCAACCCTGAACGGGAATTACATTTCTCTTTCCAAAAAGACTGCGCGTCCAAGCTAGGGTCCCCATAGCATTAAATGCAGAAGCTGTGGGGGCCAGGGGTGTAGCTCGGTGGAAAGGCACATGCTCGGCACGCACAAGGTCCTGGCTTCAGGGGAGGGTGCAGGAACTGTGCCATCGGGGTCTGGGTTCAAATCCTAGCCTTATTACTTACCAGGCCAAGGTCTTTGGCAAAGACATACCTCAAGAGGGAGGTAAGCTGGATCTGGATTTCTGTATCAATCGCCTGAATTTTTAAAATACTGGCAACTGAGTCAGAGTTTCTCAAACACTTTGAGAGGGCCAAACTAAACACATTCATGGGCCAGAATCAGCTAGTGAGTCTCAACGTGAGCAGTGCAGAGCCCCGAGCGCAGGGGCTGGCGCGCCGCACAGGTGCTAGCTATGAATACCATGGCAGCCTCGCGCTACGGGGGACAGTCCTGCCAGTGGGCACCTGGGAGCACTTGGGCAGAAAGGGCAGTGACCCTGTACAGCAAGGGAGGGCCCCTAGAATGGACTCATTCACTACACTTGCCCTTCTCACCATGCCCAGACCAGTCACCGTCCAATCTGTCTCCCTGAGTGCCCCAGATCACCCCCCTGGGTCAGGGCTGCCCCCTAGGAGGCTGTTATTAAGGGAGCAGATTTGGCAGTGGCTTAATTGGAATAATAAGTAGGCTTCAGAGGGAAGCTACTGTTTTGTGAGTGAAGCTTCTTTCCTTTGAACCATGTCCATTGCAAAGGCCTCCCTGACTCCAGTGAGCACCCACCGTCACCCTCGTGAAAAGTCCTCTGTCCCAAAAGTCACCCTCTCACCCCAACCCAAAAAAGGGGACTCTTTTACCAAAAGAAGGTCAAGGCTGCAAAGGCAGGTGGGTGAGGAGGTGCCGACACTTCACTTTGGCCTCTCCAGTCCCTCCCAAGGCAAGATATGTTCTAGGAGACAACATCAGCGTCCCAAGACACTCACTGTGTGGGGACAAAAAGTAGTCCTGAGTCCTATGTATAAAGGAGACTCTAGGGAAGGCAGTGTCTCCTCTTCCTGCCACTTGTAGCTCTCAGCCTGAAGACACAGGGAGAAGCCCCCCTCTGGGCTGCAGGGGTCACAGGCACACTCTGCCCCCACAGCCAACTCTGGGCCAGTGCTGCGGTCTCTGCCTCTAGAATACACCCCCTCTTCCCATCTCTCCCATCACACCAGTGCGAGCCCATCTCATCTCTTGCCTGGACTCCTTGTTCTTTCCTCGCTTTCATTACTGCATCCCCACAAACCAGGCTCCACGCAGCAGCCGTCTTTTTATTTATTTTTGGTGGGGGTGCTGGAGATGGAACAAAGCCTCTTACGTGCCAGGTAAGTACTCTACCGCGGAGCTGCATCCCCAGCCCCACAGTAATCTCTAAAATGCGTAAATCAGATCCCACTATGCCCCTACTGAATGTCTTTAAAAGGCTGCCTACTGATCAAAGGACCACTCTCAAGCTCCTGACCACAAGACCCTATGCAATCTGGCCCCTGCCCACTTCTACAAGTTCACGGTGACCACAAGCCCCTTCCTTAGCACTTTCCAGCCACGCTGGCCTCTTCTTATTTCCTCAAACAAGCCCAAGACTCCCCGGTTCGTTCCCAGACCTATACCGTTCCTCTACTTGGCCTACACACATCGGACTTTTCATCCTTCAGGTTTAGGCTTAAATAATGCCTACGTCAGTCTTTGCCCATCAACTTATCTTTTTTTTTTTTTTTTTTTCGTGGGTGCCGGGGGGTCGACCTCAGGACCTCGCGCGCCAGCAGGCGCCCGTGCCGCTGAGCGATATCACCGGCCCCTTTTTCGTACGTGGGATCCGGGAGTCGAACTCGGGCCCTCGTGCTTGCAAGGCAGGCGCTTACGCCGCTGAGCCATCTCACTGGCCCTGCCCATCAATTTATCTAAAGAATTCACCACCGTGCTACTCAACGTCTGCAGAACACCCATCCCCGCAGTTTGTGGGCTACTTGTTGAATATCCTTCTCCTTGGAAGCGTTAAGGAGCATGTCTTTCCAGGTCTCTGCAGCAGCCCCGGCAGCCACTGCACCCAGGATAACAGGGAGTGCTGGGGCCACACAACCCAGCTGGCCTGCCCGCATTTGCAGGAGCAAACACCCCAGCCCAAGGTTTGGTCCTGTTTTCACAGTCCGCCTTCCCTGTCTTGACCTCACACGTTTTCCATGAGGCTTTATTTGGTGGGGCTCCTGGCTAGCGATCAATGTCAACTCAGTAATAGGGCAGCAATTTGGTGGAAGATGTTTCTTGGCAGCCTGGCCATCGGTCTTAGTGGGGGCCTTGGGTGTTGCCTTGGAACACCACTGCCCAATGCCAGCCCCCTTTAAAGACCTCTCTGCAAATAAACTCAAACACACACCCTGAGCCTCCATTAGCGCCTTCCAGCTGACCCACAGAACAGTGCGCCTTTCAGGCCTGCTACTGCCCCCGTCCCCTGAGCAGTTAAAACACCCCAACCTGGCCTCCGGCCTCTCCTCTCCAGGGGCCACCAGACCTGGCCTGCCTGCCACCACACACAGCAGGATTTCGTCCTCCTTCGAAAAAGGGGGGAGAAGGGCTTTCAAGCAGGCAATTTACCATTCCAGACACAATCTTTCAAAGAGAAACAAAAACTCTCCCTGTCTGAGGCAGACCGCTAAGGCGTGTGTGTAATAAGATGCTAATACAATTTAATGATATTTCGGCTGGAAAACCTGTCCTCAGAGCCTCCTTGTGTCGGGAAGGCCAGACGCTCAGAAAACAAGAGCTGCGCACTTTTAAACCGCTGGAAATGGGGGTCAGAGCCCCACTCTTTCCTATCTCTCATTAACTTTAATGCCTTCTCGGGGACAGTAATTGCAGTTACAAAAATGATTTTGTGCACACAGGGTGGAGGGAGGGCTGCTGCCTGGATTTCTCAACTCTGCTTCACACACTTGCTCCTCCAAGCCTAGGGGAGCCATCAGAGCCCACCTGCAATTTCAAGTGTCCCAGCTCTCCCAGAACGTGCCCACGCCCTCCCTCCACAGCAGTTCCCGGGACACACCGAGGAGGCCCTGAGGGAACGAATGGGGCTCTGTCTACTTTGTCCTTTAGGACTTTCCTGCTCTTCCTCTCCACAGGGCAAGGTTTGGCCAGCTCCCTCGCGTATCTGACTGCCCACTGGCATCTGGCTTCTGATCTCTTCTTCGGAGAAAGAAGCTGGTTCTCCAGCCTACTCTAAAGGTGAAAGATCAAAGGTCAAACTGCACTGGGGGGGACCCTCGGACCCTCCCCAGATCATTAGTAATAATAGCAAGACATGGTTAATCCTAGTCAAGTGCCTCCTACATGCCCTGCTTTTGGGTTAATCCCTTTCCCCCGCCCCTCTTTCTTTCTTTGCAGTCCTGGCGATGGAACCAGGGCCTTGTCCATGTTAGGCAAGGGTTATATACCACGGAGCTACATCCCTAGCCCTGGGCATAGCTATGCAATATATTACTTATTAATAAATTATAATATATCACATTACACCCACCATGAGGCAGGGACTGTCATTAATCCCATTGGCAGCTGAGGAAATTGAGGTCCAGAGCTGTATCACAGGTGGTTAACTGAACAGCCAGGTTTCAAACCAAGGCTGTCTGATGTTTAAAGGGCCAGCGCACACATACAGACCCACAATTTCCAGGGTGTGGCGGGGGTACTCCTAATTCCTGAAAGCCCCTAGGACCAACCTGTACGGGCTCCTAAACTTCGAGTGGGGATCTGCAATTGGAAGCTCTGGGAACTACATAGTAAGGACCATGAGGGACAGCAAGCCGGAGGTGTCCTGCCTGTGACTCTAACCTGGCCTCCCTTAGGAGAACCTCAAGAACCCTGAGGTCCCCAGATAGCCTGCAGCATGTGATATGAAGAATTTGGACTGAAAATCTCTGCCTCGGTTAGAAGCAAAGACAAGAAAATACCCCCCCATTAATTGAAACCCCAGTTTTAACCAGAACACCCTGCCCACAATCTCAAAGATGTGGGAGTCAGTGTTGAAGGCCTAACTTCAAGAAGTCAAGGTGCATCTGGGGCCCGGGACCTGGTTGTTCCCCTCTCACCTGTCATTGAAAGCTAAGTGGAAGAGACAGCTGACAGCCTCTTGGATTGGTGCTGCTGGACCTTTGGCCAAGCAATTCAAGAAAAAGAAAAGCATGTCGATGGGAAAACATTCTGGAAACATTTGCTGCCTCCAGAACCCAAACAACTTTGTCCTTAAATACTTCATCTCTGCAAGTGCTGGGGAGACCCTTGGCCAGTTTCAAAACCAACACTCACAAAGTCCTGCCGCCGGGGGTGAGGGTTTCCCTCTGAGGAGCATTTGCCGTGGAACCAAATGCTTTTCCACTCAAAACAGCCAACAGCTCCCGGGACAACAGAGAGGGCTCCAGAACAAACAAACATCCTTTTTCCCCTACCATGCAGACTTTCTCAATAAATTATTCGCCCACTTAGAATCAAAGCCTGTTTTTGCAGCCTGTGACCTAAAAAGCAAGTATCATCGCTTAAATATGAAAGCCCTCCTTCCGGCCTGGGTCAGCTTCATTACTCATTCCTTCCCCCCTTACAGTTATTCTGTTGTTATTTTCCTCCTCTGCTCGGTAGATTCTACGAGTTCCAACCTGCCTGAGGACGATGGGACAGGAGGGATAGTGCGTTCATTTATGGCCCTAAGGTGAGAAAAGAAGTCAGGGCAAGGGAGAAATCAGCATCCTACATAGGGCCAGCTCTGGTTGGCAGCTCTCTGCCAGGTCCTTTTGCCAAATGTCCTACTAGGAATTTTAACAGTGAGAAGAGTCAGGGCCACCCTGGAAGGACGAGCCTGGAGGTCCTACCACCTCCCTGCTCCACCTACAAATCTAAACTTAAGAGGCACACCCACAGCTCATCAGGGCCTAGAGCTGAGGCTCCTCCTGCTGCCAGCACAGTCTCTCCTGAGTCCCTTTGGGACGGTTCTAGATACGAACGTGACCCTTCCCGATGACCCCCCTGCCAACACTGCCCTTGCATCAAAGTTTATGCCTCGGAATCTTGCAGGCGAACCGGCCGGTGCTAGGCCCAGAGGCGAGGTCGGGAAAACTGCAAAGACCAAGGATACCGGCTGCAATGTGCCCTTGGCAAAAAAGAAACCCGACGCCCCTACCCTTCCCCCTCCCCCAGCCCCCCGCACCAGGCCTGCGGCCAAGCTGGTAAAAAAGTGCCCCGGCCGGCTGCAGCGGCTAAGGGGATTAGAGGGAGCATCGAGAGCGCCTCCAGCCTGCCCCTGGAGGCGGTCTGCGGGACCGCAGGCTGGACGCGCGCCGGCGTGATTCCGACCGCGGGAGCCGGGAGGAGGAGCCGGAGGTAGCTGCGGGGGGCTCCAGCCCTGGAGAAGGAAGGGCAAGAGGCGGCTTGGGCCAGCGGCAGCGCCGGGAGGTGGGTGGCTGGACGCCCCGGGTGGGGGAGGAGTCTCGGAGACTCGGGGAAGGGCACCCAAACCCCAGGGGGGCTAGGGGGGCGATCGAGCCGGGCAGCGGTGTGTAGTAGGGGCCGGGGCCGGGGGTGGCTGGGCCTTTGGAAGCTAGAGTGAAGCCTTCCTGCCTGTCTCGCAGACATCCTCATCCTCTGGCGGAACAGCTACGAGTCGCCAAGCTGACCCCCTCTCATTCCTTGGCCGGAGAAGGGGATGTTTCAGGACCCAGGGATGGGCGGGAAGGGACCGTGGGGAGCCAGAAGTCTGCACCCAGGAGGGGAGGAGGCGGGCGGGAGCCGCTCCGCAGGCGCAGGCGAGTGGGTGGGAGAGAGGAGGGAGAGGGAGGAAGGAGGTGAGGCCGGGAAGATGCCTCTACCGGGGGCGGGGCGGGGCGGGGCGGGGCGGGGCCGGGGATCCGGCAGAGGGACTGCAGCAGCGCTCGGTGGGGGCGGGGGCTGCAATGTCACTCATATGAGGATCAGGTGAGTGAGTCTCAGGCAAGGTTTGCCACTTGCCGGCACCTTTCCCGTACCACCCAGGGTGTAAGGGCGGAGGCGGAGGGCCAGGGACTGCAGAGCCATCCCCGGAGCGGGACGCGAACCGGCAGAGTTGGGAGAAGGTAAACAAGGGCCACGCCCCCTGCCGTCGCCCCGCGGGCGCACACCCGCCGCTCCGGCCGTCGCCGGTACATTTCCACTCTCTCAGCGCCTGTCCCCCGCCGGACTCCCCGCGCAACCCCGGAGGGGGCGCTGTCTCCGACCCCAGCCAGCGCCCCAGGTGCGGGGGCTGCGCAACCCCACACTCACCTGGAAAAGGTGTCCCCCGCCCCTCCAAAAAAACTGTGTCTAATTTGTGCAGAGCCTCTGAGCCCAGGAGCCGAGCATGCTGCCCCCGCGTGCAGCGCCCGCGTGCACCCAGCCCAGAGAGGGGGCGCAGAGCGGAGGCGGTGGTCCCCGGAAGGTGTCTGGGACCGGACCAGCTGCACGTGAGCCCAACGCGGGGTCATGTGCACCGGCTCAGCCCGGTTCGGCGCCCGGACGTGCTGCGTATCAACAAAATGAAACTCGGGGCGACAGGAAGGCTGATAGCTCCGGGTTCTGCGAGCCCCCACCCCCGGCCGCTCGACCTCCCCCCGGCACCTCGCTCCAGCCGCAGCCCCGCCGACCGGCTGGAGCCCGCGGGGCAAGTTGCAGCTCCGGCGCGCCCCCGCCCGCCCGCGCCCCCTCGCCGGCCCAGGGGCGCTTTGCCGCAGTCATTAATAAAGGAGGTCGCCAGGCTCACCCTTCCAAAAGTTGTTGTTGCATGCGCCCCTCTCAGTCTCCCCGCACTGTACTCTTTAAAACACGACTGACCAACATGCGCAATCTCCCCTGTGCTGTGCATCCCCCCCCACCCCCCGCGCTGGCTTCCTAGAACAGGCAGCCAGCGAGAGAGGGAGCGAGCGAGCAAGAGAGCGAGGGAGCGCTGGCAGATCTGTTGCAAAAATACAAAATAATGCCGTGGAGATGCGCAGGGCCCATCCGCCCGGGGCTGGATCTTACCTTGCTCCGCGGTGCCCTCCCGAGGGGCGCTGCCCTCGGCTACGCGCCGCGGCGGGGGCCGGCGCGGGAAGGATGCTCCCGAAACCAGGAGCTCCTGGGGCCGGCGCGGGAGGGCGGGGGGCGCACATCCATCCGGGGTCGTGGCGAGGGAGGCGGCCCGGCCCGCGGCGTCCTCGGCCCCGCGCCCCTGCTGGGGACGGTCAGCCCGCCAGAGCCGAGCCGGTGCCGCTAGGAGTGGGCGCAAAGTAACTCCATGGACGCTACTCACCCCCCACAAAAATAGCCTCCAACTGCGATGGCCGCGGTCGGCACCATTCACCAACCCCCTGTGTATGTTTCTGTTTCTTTTTAAACCAAGACTTCCTTGTGATCTCTTTAGAAAAAAAAAAAAAATGGGGTGGGGGTGGGGTGGGGGCGGGCAGGAGGAGCGAGGGAGGGGGAGTAGCCACTTTTTTCTAATTCACTCGGATCTCCGCTCCCCACACCCCCGGCGCCCCCCCTCCGCCCAGTCGTTTGGCTCCGGCGGCGGCTCAGGTAGCGTGGCGGGCCCCGGGGGGAGGAAGGTGCCCCGCCCGGCCCCCCGGCCCTGCACCCGGGGCCAGGACTCCTCGTGGACTCTGGGGCGCCCCCAGCCCGCCCTGTCCCCAGGGCCGGGCCCGAGCGGCGGCTGCGCCCGTGCAAGTCCCGTCAGGTCTGCTCACACTTCACACACTCACACACATACCCCGCCCCTCCACTCACTCACACTTTCTGCTCACACCCCGCCCCCTTCGCACCCCAGACCCGGGCGGCGCCCCCCGCAACCTTAGGAAAAAAAAGAAGCAAGCTTATACTTAAAAAAATCTTTTGGCGCCATATTAATGACGTACTTAAAATTTGCCATTTCTCTCTGCGTCAAAAAGACGTTTCTTTGCAAATAACAGCCTGGAGGCGACACTCGCGGAGGAAACGAGGTTTGCACTGAGCACCCCGCCTCCCCCCGGGGGCTCCGGCGCTGGAAGACCCTCGCCCTCGGCCCGGTTTCGGAATGGCTGATTTTAAAAATGTGAATCGAATAAATCGCGTGGCGTTTTGCAGCGCCAGAAGTGAGCAGAAAGTGCTGGCGAGAGCGCAGGGGAGGGGCGCGCACGAGTCTGGGGGAGGGGGCGCGGCCCTCCTCCCCCACCCACACCAAATGGAAACTAACCTTCCGGGCGGGAGAAAGTTGAAATTGTGGGCGACCTCAAGGAAAGAGGGGCGGTGCGTAGAGAGGGTCCCTCTGGGGCTCGTCGCCCCCTCCCCCATCTCGGGTGCCTCCTGGCGCCCGGCGCTGCCCCGCATTTCCGGGGGGTGAGGAAAGCAGTGATGGGTGGGTGGGTGGTGGGCGGCTGCAGATCCTGACTCCGGCAGGAGTTTGCCCCGGGGCAACCCCTTCCCCCTCGCTCGTCGCCTAAAGGGTTAAAAACCGAGGGGCAACTTCCGAGGGCTGGCACTTGGCGCGGAAGCGGGGCGCCCCCCTCCCCACCCTTCGCCGCCTCGCCCCTCCTCCTCCTCCGGCTCCTCTTCCCGACTTGACCTTGTGGTGCACAAACAGTGCGCTCGGATCCTCGCAGTTTCTGGAAGAAGAGCCTGCGCTCGCCAGGCGGGCGGGCTGTCGGGCGGCTAGCCGGCGGTGGCGGGGCCTTGGGCCGGTTCCCGGAGCCGCGAACCACACCCACCCACCCCGCTGCGCCCGCCGAGCTCACCTTCTCTCTAGGAAGAAGGGCTGACTCCTGGATGGGAAGGGTGGGGGGCCACCTCGAGCCTCCTTGGAATGCCCCCGGCTGGGAAAGTGGGCTGGCCTTGGGATGGAGGTTTGGGGAGACCTACAGGCTAGCCCGACATCCCCAGGGCATCGTTGCCAACTTTTCCTCCCCACTCCCTCTAAGATGATCCAAAGATTTTTTTCAACTCACCTTTGGCTTTGAAGGCACGTGGGTGAATCCCTTTCCCTCTCCGAGACTGAAGATTGTTTATTCTTTCTTTTCCCTCCACCCCCTTCCATGGGAAGATAAATATTCAATTTACATAAGATGACATTTATGTGACAATTAAGAAGATTCCCCGATGGAATATTGTGAACACATTTGCTTAGAGGAGAAATAAATCTAATAATAAACAAATTCATAATAACAGCTCCAATCCTCCGACAGGGCGGATTGTCTACACAACAGAGAGATGATGGATGCTGAAATAAGCACTTTTTGCAATGAGAAAGAAATATGAGCTCAAAGGGAGTCACTGGAACATTTCTCTTCCTTGGCCTTCATTCACAAAGTGCGGGGAGACTTGTCTGGCAAGAGAAGGGGCTGGGTATCACCTCACAGTTAGACCTGGCTCTGGCTCTCAGTGCTCAAGTGGTAGAATTTTCCCAGGCCAAGGTCAGCGCCTGGAAACAGGTGTTGCAGGCTGGGATTGCGGAAGCCAATGGTTGAATACCTGGCTTCTAATGCAGGCTTTGCAGTTGAGAAGCTGTGCGATGTGGGCCAGTGAATTCATCTCTTAGGGCCTCTTGCCTCTTCCTAGAATGAGCTGATTGGACTTGAGAGGGCATCCTGTGCACATACACATCAAGATGTACCCAACCGTGCTTTGTGTGTAAGGCAGGACCTGACTCCAAATGCGCAGGGCACCAGACTACTTTACTGGATGCCTATTTGTTTTGTTTTGGTTTGGTTTTTAGTGCAGGGGATTGAATCCAGGGCCTTGCTTGCTAGGGAAGTGTTTTACCACTGAGCTATGATTCCCCCATGCTCCACTCCCTGTCTGTGTTTTTTGGGGGAAGGGTCAAAATGTGCTCTGAAAGTTTAAACAGTGGAAAACTTGGAAATGATTGGTGTCTTATCCTCTATGGACATATATACAAGAGCTCCCAATGCAGGCATAGGGAGGTCCAGGAGAGAAACTGGTAACTGCTAGGCTTCATGGGCAAGGTGTAGCCAACAGCATCAGCTGGTGTCTGGAGTACAGGTGGAGGCATTAGTGGAGGGACACAGTCCGCCGGGTCTGTGCTGGCTCTGGCTGCAGGGGTGGGGGTTTACATGGCTTGGAGGACAGGACAGGCCCCGCCTCCTGGCTATCAGGAGACCTGAGCTGGAATGGGGAAGTGCTTTGACAAGCAGTTATAAAATGACCTCGAGGGATGGAAACAGAAGGGGAGGACCATTTAAAGAGCACCTGCTCTGTGCTGTGCCCCGTTGTGAACGGTTCCATTTTATCCTCATTTAAAAAAAAATCTTACCTGTCCAGAGCAGTTTAGTAACTTACCAACAGCTGATAAGCAGTGGGCAGAACTGGCACCCTGGTCTAGCTGTCTCCAAGACCTGTGTGGTTCCCATTTGCCCACACCGTTAGAAATAACAAGTAGTATTATTTTGGTTTGACTGGGGCTGGGGGACCCGATAGCTGTCTTGGCAAGAAAGACAGTTTGGTTAGCAGCACTTTGGCTCTGATGTAGTTCCATGACCCAGGGTGAGACCCAGGCCCCTTGAAGAGTCCTTCGAAAATGCTTCTGGTTTAGGAGGAGAGGCCCTTCAAAATCCTTGGGTCCTCTCAGCATTCTGCCTCTGTCTGAGGTTGACCTTGGAAGTGTTAATAAAATGATGATGATAAAGCTGATGATAACTTCTTAATCTTTACTGAAAGTCTCACAAATCATTAACTTTTTGCAGGCAAAGAAGTGAGCAACAGGAGTTCGTGGAGATGTAATCACTCATTTTGTTCAATGAGAATTTGTCGAGTGTCCCCTGTGTGCCAGGTAGCATTCTAGGTACTGCAGACAGAGCTCAAATGGGACAGGCACAAATGCCTAGTCTCGCGGAACTTACTTACTAGAGGAAGGAGACGTACCATTTAAAAATAAGTAAATGAGAAATATATTATGTTTGGTGGTAATTAAGTGCTATGGAGAAAAATGAAGTAACAAATAGGAAAGGGGGACACGTAGTGTTGGGGCACAATTTTAGGTAGAATAGTCAGGGAACATCTCGCCAAAATGGCTTTTTTTTATTTTTTCTTTTCGTGGTACTGGGAATGGAACCCAGAGCCTAGTACATGCTAGGCAAGTGCTCTACCACTGAGATACATCCCCTGCCCTTTTTAAAAATTTCTGTTTTGAGATAAGGTCTCAATAAGTTGCCCAGACTGACCTTGAACTTGTGATTGTCCTCCTTCAGCCTCCTGAATAGCTGGGACCACACATGTATACCACTGTGCCTAGCGTGAGAACATGGCTTTTTAGTAAAAGAAGGTAAAGCAAGCTAGGCATGGTGATACATGCCTGTAATCCCAGCATTTGGGAGGCTGAGGCGGGAAGATTGCCCTGAGTACAAGGCCAGCCTGAACTATGTAGTGAGGCCCTGTCTCAAAAAAAAAAAAAAAAAATGGTAAAGGAGTGAGCTGCGTGCGTTGTGTATGTGTATGTGAGGGTACATTAGGAGGCAGCATTTGCAGCCAGGGCTTCTTAACCTGGAGTCCATGGATGCTCCCCTCCATAGGGCTGTAGATAGAATTCAATGTCTCTTAACCTTCAATGAGAAAAAAAAATGGCACCTTTTATTTTCGCTAATTGAAATATAGCATGTTCTTCCATTAAAGAAATAGACAGCAAATTAGTGATATTAGCAGCACCTGTGATATTATTAGTACAAATCAGATAATTTCATATCACGTTATAGTTGTTACAAATACCTTAAAATACAGTATTACACTCATCACTACTTCAAAATTATGCTGCTAGATCTTATAATTTAATGAATTAATAAAGAAACACATACATATATTACTTTTTTTCACATATCACTACATTACACATTGTTAAAATATTTTGAAAGTTGTATTTCAGTATAATCAGTTGTGCTTGTAATTTGTGGAGCTTCTTTTTTTTTTTTTTTATTCGGGTACCAGGAGTCGAACTCAGGACCTCACACTTGCCAGGCAGGCGCTTATGCCGCTGAGCTATCTCACTGGCCCGTGGAGCTTCTTTTATGGATTGAAAGAGCTTACACTTAGATGCAGTCCACGGGCTTCAAAGAGTCTCAGAGTCTATGGCACACACACAGAGGGGCTAAGAACCCTTGTCTCTACAGAGACCAACAAGTTTAAAAACCCAAAGGCTCTGAAACAGCAGGATGATTGCCTTGTAAAAGGAGGGGATTATACAAGACCTTGTAGGACATTCCTAGGAATTCGGCTTTTGATATGGAGGGTTTTGAGCTGAAGAGTGACATGATCTGACCCTGGATTTTGCAGGTCACTTGGCTGTCACATAGAGAACAGACAGAAGGGGAGAAGGCTGAAGCAGGAAGAGCATTTAGGAGGTCACCTAATAAACCAGGTGAGAGATGATGTTACCTTGCTGCCCAAGTGGTAGCGGCAGAAATGTTGACAAGTGGTCCAATTCTGTGTTTTGACAGAATTTGCTGATGGAATAGGAGGGAAAGAAGTTAAGGATGACTACAAGGGTTTTACCTTAAGTCAGTGGCAGAATGGAGTCGCCATTAACTAAAATGGGAGAAACTAGAAGGAGAAGGCTTTGGGGAAGGATTAGAAGCACTGCGCAGGACATAAAGCTTGAGATGCCTATTCAGCATCCAATGGTAGGCATCTCACAGGCAGCTAAAACTGGCAGCTGAAGATATTACATTTGCCAAATGACCAGCAGGTAGATGGTATTTAAAGGTATGGGGATGTTGGAGATCATCAAAGAAATGAATGTAGAAGATAGGGCTCAACAATGTGCCCTTAGGCACTGCAAGGTTAAGAGGTCTGGAAGATGAAGAGTTATCAGCAAAGATGGCTTTCAAATAGAAGCATCTAGAGAGCTAGGAGGGGCGTCCTCAACACCAAGGGAAGGTGTTTCAGGAGGGAGGGAAGCCTTGTGCCCAGAGCTACTGAGGATCGGGTAAGCTGAAGATTGAGAATCGATCGTTAGGTTCAGCAACATGGATACAACTGGTGACCTGGACAGAGCTTTATCAGTGGAGTGAAGCAAGCCAAAGCTTGATTGGACAGGGTTCAAGAAAGAGTGGTAAAGTTGATAGTTGTTACAGTTTGTCCCAGGATGCTACCTAAAAATGAGCTATCCTCTGGGTATGTTTGTCCCATAATGCATATAGAGATGATAACCATGTAGCTGTAGAATTCAATTTAGACAACTTTGGAGCAGGATGCAGTCATGCAGGCTTGTAATCCCAGCTACTCAGGAGGCTGATGCAGGAGGATCACCACGAGTTCAAGGCTAGCCTGGACTACATAGTGAGTTCAAGGCCAGTATGAACTACATAGCAAGACCCTGTTTCAAAAAAACAAAATAATTAAATAAATAAATAATTAATTAAATAAATTAAAAAAAACTTTTGTTGAGGAATTCTATGTGTTAAGCATGGTAATTGATGCTACAGATTCTGAGGGAAATGAAAACACTGATGCAAAGAGTTCAGTCTAGCAAACTTTGTTCACAAATGAAATATACTCAGCGTCTTACATATGGCTACATATAAATAGCCTGAACGTCAGTTTTGCCAGTGTAATAGACAGTAGAATTAAGACTGTGGGTTCCACAGTTAGGCGGTCCTGAGTTTGAGTCCTGTCTCTACCGTTCACCAGCTCCTTGGCTTTGTTCGAGTCAGTTAACTTCTTTGTGCCTCCATTTCCTTCCCTGTAAAGTAGGGATGCAGTCGTTTCTACATTTTCATGTGCCCACTTCTGGGTTTTATCAAGGATTCTCAGTGGGCAGGTCTGGGACAGGGCTCCAAGATCTGTATTTTTAACAAGATTCTGTCTGTCTGTCTGTCTGTCTGTCTGTCTGTCTCTTTCTCCCTCTCTCTCTTTCATTCTTGGAACTGGGGATTGCATCCTGCAACTGAGTTACATCTCCAGCCTTTTATAAAAGTTTGAAATAGGGTCTTGCCCAGGCTGTCCTCAACCTTGAGACCTTCCTGCCTCAGCCCCCTAAATAGCTGGGATTATGCGTGTGCCCCGCCACACTCAGCGCTGTGTCATTCTTGACTCCCTTGGCCATGGACTGCACTGTGTGAAGCTCTGAGAGCGGGTCCGCACGGTTCCGAGCACTGGCCTGGTGCTCAGTAATTGCTCATTAGACGATAACTCTTCTTCCAGGAGGCTTTACTGGGAACAAAATAATCCTTTTAGATAACTTGCAATTTGTGTCAGAAGCAGAGGTCCAGCATACCTTAAGCACTTTAATTGAAAAAAATAGCATAAGATTTGTTCAGCATTCATGCATTGAATATTTAGTGAGTGCCTGCTATGTGCCAGGCAGTATTTAAGGACTGGAGAGACAGAAAACATGTGACTCAGTAATTTGTCTGAGTCATCAAGGTAGGAGAAGCCCCAACGGAGTCAGCCACGCTCCCCAGCAGCCACCCCTGCGCCAGGCACGAAGCTCTCATTGGAGCGAAGGCTGCTGTTCACTCCCTCGCAGTGCGGGGTGTCCCTTGTCCCCAGGTGACGTGCGCATAACTCACCTGGGGTCTTGTGCTTGTATGGATTCTGATTCTGAGGTCCAGGGTGGGGCTTGAGGGACTGCATTTCTCGCAAGCGCCCAGCTGACCCTGATGCTTTAGGTCGCAAGTCACACTCGAAATAGCATGGTTTAGAGGTTCAGGAGCTCAGGTGAGAACCCCTGCCCTCCCCTTGGGGTTCCTGGGGAATCCTGAAGGGGAAGAGTGGAGTCGGAGTGCACAGGAACACTTATAGTTTGCTCACAGTTTCTTCTGGCTCCTCTGATGTTAGAATCCGGTCTTTCCCCACCCACCTCTAGCCAGTGCGTGAGGCGGCCTTCTCTAAGAGTTCATCCCTTTGGCCATTGAGTAAATGTTTCCCGAGCACCTACCATTGTGCCAAGACCTGTGCAGAACACATATTTGGCATTCATGGGAGGACGAGACAGCAGCTACAGCCTCTCCTGGGTGCCAGGCAGGAAGTGCAGCTGGGCCGTGGGACCGAGGGAGAAGCTAGCCAGGGCTGTGTGTGGCTGAAGACCCCGCCCTGGCAAGATCCTGACGTGGCTCTGATGGGCGTACTTCAGTGTGCGCCCCTTGGCTGGCAGTTCAGAGACGGTGCTGACCGGTCCCCAGGAGATGTCTGGATAATGTGCCAGCCAGGCCACCTGTCCCGTCCTAGACCTTCAGACCTCGCCCACTGGCCACAGATGGCAGCAGGCAATGAAGACCCCTGGGGCCTGCGAACACGTACTTAGAAACTGGCAGCAGCCAGTAAGTGTGGCCAAGTTGGGCCTGGCCAATGAGTGTCAAAGTGTGAGGCGTCTGCTCTGAGCTGAGGGGCCCAGCCCAATCCGAGAACCACCAAAATCTCAGGCGCTAGCACTAAGGCAAACTGAGCAGTGCAAGCAGAAGCTTCTTGCTTTTCCCAGCGTTTCTGATAAATCAAAGCAAATTTCCCTCCGTCCAACAGACTTTTCCCTCCCATTTACTCACCTATGGTGAGCATGCAAGCTGGGTACACGCCTGTAATCCCAGCTACCCATGAGGCTGAAGTAGGAAGATAGCAAATTCAAGGCTGGGACAGCTTAGTGAGACTCTGTCTCAGAATAAAATAAAAAGGCCTAGGGATATAGCTTGCCAGAGCACTTGGCTAGCATGTTTGAGGCCGAGTTCCACCCCAGGTACAAAATAATAATAATATAATAATATGATAATAATAATAATAATAGCTGGGTGTCATGGCGCATGCCTGTAATCCCAGCACTCTGGAGGCTGAGGCAGGAGGATCACCACGAGTTCGAGGCCAGCCTGGGCTACATAGTGAGTTTAAGACCATCCTGAATTACAGAATGAGACCCTGTCTCAAAAAACAGAAAAAAACAAAACAAAACAAAACAAAACAATTTATAGATACTTATACCTACAGGATCAGTCTGTATATACTAAGGCAGCTACAGCCTCTCCTGGGTGCCAGGCAGGAAGTGCAGCTGGGCCGTGGGACCGAGGGAGAAGCTAGCCAGGGCTGTGTGTGGCTGAAGACCCCGCCCTGGCAAGATCCTGACGTGGCTCTGATGGGCGTACTTCAGTGTGCGCCCCTTGGCTGGCAGGACCTAAAGGTCCAGATCCTGTCTTTGTAGGATTTGCGTTCATTTAATTAGTTTATTTATTTTTCCAATGCTGGGGATCAAACCCAGGGCCTTTTGATGCTAGGCAAGCGCTCTGCCCCTGAGCTGTATCCCCAACCCATAGGATCTGTGCCCTTTTAGGAAGTCGGGTCAGTAAGATTGCTGTAGTAAATCAAGCAGTTTTAGGAGCCTGGGGGTCAAAATGGTGAAAAGAATTTCTTGAGCAAAGCCTGGGAGTGAACGTGGAAATGGTGTATGCGTCTGCTTTTCATTAGTATAACAAAATACCATTTGGGCTTGGAGTGTAACTCGGTGGTGTACAGGACCTAGGTTCAGAACACAGCACCACAAAAAAAAGAAAAATAAAAACCCTGAGGCTTGGTGCTTTGTGAAGAGAAGAGGTTTTTAAGCTCCCAGTTCTGGAGGGTGAAGGGCACGGCACAGCACCGGCTCGGTTCCCGGGAGCACTTCTGCAGCAGATCTCCCAGTAGCAGGAGGGCACTTGAGAGGGCAAGACGGGAAGCCGGAAGGCAGTCTGGAGTTCAGGGTCAGGCTTTCATGACAACGTGATCTATGGAGAACTTACTCTAAGGGGCTGGGAAGGTAGCTCAGTGGTGCGGCGCTTGCCTAGCACGCGTGAGGCCCTGGCTTCGATCTCCAGTTCCATAAAACCAAAAGCCTCACTCCGGGAGACCAGCATCCCCCGAGGAGGGCAGGGCCCCCAAGGACTTCCCACAGCCCCCCCACTTGAAGGTTCCATCCCCCCCACCTCCCTACACTGGGGACCAAGCTTCAGACACGTGAGTCCTTGGGGGACGAGCCACGTGCAGACCAGAGCATCTGGAAATTCAAAAGTGACCGGGAGGATGAAGGATGTTCCAGAGATGGGGATGGCACCTGCCAGATTGCACAGCATGCAGGGGTACAGAGCACGGTGCTAACCCTGGGGGTCTCCTGAGGGAGGAGCGCCCCTTGTCCAGGACAATGTATTAGGAGCGGTCTGAGGTGACAGTGAGACCTACAGTGGTCACACGTTGGAAGGAGGAGGCCACAGCGTGCCATTCACCTCCAGGAATCTCCCCTTGAGAGACCCCTGGTGTGGGACAAGGGGACCTGTTTGAGAAGGGTTGTCATGGTCCTGCTCCTGACAGTAGAACGCTAGAAGCTGCTCGGGCATCCGTCAGTACAGGACCCGCTAAGTAAAGCAGCGCGGATAGGATGGGGCAGCGAAGGGAGAAGGGGCGTCATGAGGCTTTGTGCATCTGGTATAGAAAGTGTCAAGTGACAAGCAGATTTCAGGGTACCATGTACTGTATGATCCTGTGTGCAGCAGAAACTACAAAATGAAAGTTGGGGAGCAAACCTAGGACCTTGCGCATGCTAAGCAGGTGCTCGGCCACGGGGCCACACCCCCAGCCCCAAAGTGTACATTTTTATTTGAATACCTGCAGACACACACACACACACACACACACACACACACACACAAAATTTAGGGAGACTGGGAAGGGGTGAGGCCCGGCTCTGTGGAGATGGGGAGGAGTTGACCTGTGGTGTTATGGGCACCCCCAGAAGTCCTCTGCTGTGGGGCATACTGGCTGCCCCACCGGTGCTAGGAATCCTAGACCGAAGCGTTGTTGAAACGGACCACACTTCTCTTGGAAAGCTGCCTTCTGGACTGTTCCCTGGCCGCCCCCTGTGCAGCTAGCCCCCTCTCTGGGCCCCAGGGTCGGGGTCACTCTGGGCTGCCCCAACTGGACCAGCCTCGACCAGAGCTTTCTTGTGGAGGTTGAGCTCCAGCAGGTGCCTATGGCGTACCAGAAGTTGGGTAGGCTGGGCTGGGAACTGGGGCGGTCAGAAAAAGGCTCCTGAGCGTACCACCTCCTCTGGCGGGTGGAGTGCTATTTTGCCCAGCACATTTTGAGCATTCCTGAATGATTCATTACCTGATGGATGCTAACTGGTTAATAAGAACTAACACAGTGAGGGCTCTGGACTGGCTGCAAGGACAAGGGAAGCTGCAGAGGCCAGGGCTTGGGTGCTAGGCCTGGGGGATGCTGGCGTGAGCCATGCTCAAGTATAAAGTTATGCCACTCTGGGCCCAACCCCTGGCTGGCATCAGGCTACAGAGACATGTTAGATGAGGTCCCTGCCCTGAGGATACCACAGTAGGCAAGAGGGGCGGACGGAGGATTTGAACAGTCAAGTTTGTGGTTAGGTTTATGGCTCAGTACAGGGCCCACTGGCCCTGCAGTGCCTCACCCCAGGCAAGGCGTCGTTAATGGAGCACTGGGAGGTGCTCCAGAGTGCAAGGTGGCTGTCTTGGAAGCCTACTTCAGGCCCTGGTGGCCAAGCTGTTCCTCCCTCAAGCTTGAGAAAGTGACGTGAAGATAGGGTGGCCTGGGCACTACAACTACTGGGCATCAGGACCTGCAGCTGTGGCAGAAGACAGGCAGCCTCTAAATGTGCTCCATCTCTGGCCAGGGTTCTGGGGAGAGGCTTAGGCATGAATGGGGACTTGCTGCCCATGCCGCCAAGATGCTTGGCAGCAGGGAATTCTTATTGAGCGGATCCCCAGCTAGGCCAGCAACAGGCATATCATCTGCCTAACGGCTCCTGAAGGCAAGTTCTACCCAAAGAAGAAAGCCTGCGCTACCCTGGCTTGTGAGTTGGGAAGGAGAGGTGGGTCGGGGGTGAGGCAGAGGGGACTGCAGTGGGCAGCAGGGGCCTCCCTGGAGAGCATCTACCCCGGGACATCCAGTTCCCTTACCCCCTAATCCCAGACTGCACTCAGAGTTCAAGGAAAGGCCAGCAACTGCTGGGTGTCCAGTGCTCTAGCTGGCCAGGCTGGGAGGACATGCCTTAAGAGAAGCAGGCACCAACCTTGCCATGGCGAAGTGGGGAGGTGACATTCCTGGGTTGGAACCAAGAGGAGGTAGGACATGAGTCACTGCTGAAGTGTCTGCTCCAGTCCTTTGTGTGCACAGAGGGGAGGAGGAAGCCAGGAAGGACCTGCTAGTGTGGGGGCTGGAGGAGGAGAGAGGGTGCACATATATGTGCATTTGTGTGTATATACGTGTGTGTTTTGTGTCTGTGTGTGTCCACACATGCTAAGGCCACACTCTGGAGTCCACATCTTCTGTGCTATTTGCCCAGAAAACCTAAAAATAATTTCCATGTAACTCTAAGATTTGTTATTTATGCACAAAATGCTTGCCCAGCATATATGCTTTTCTACCCACATTTTATCTACGATCAACATCAAGTTAAAATGAGCCTGCATCATTTATGCACACACAGGATGGCTGGTGAGCAAAAGGCAGACTAGCGCACTGCCTAGTTGGGCTAGGAAGCCCGTGTAAGAATGGTCCCTATGTGGGTGACAAGATTGGAGTGTGCATGGATTGATGATGGTGGCATTGATGGTGATGATGATAGATGAAAAAGGACTCTACATGGCCACTGGGGTGACGGCCTCATTTTTTACCCACTCATGATATAGCTGTGGGGACATGGCAAACACTCTACGTATTTGCTGAATTTCTTTGTAGACATTGGGAAGGAGTATCCATGTATGAGACACGTGCGCAGATGTGGAGCTAGATGATTGACAATTCGTCATGGGCAGAAGACAACAAAGTGATGGACTGAGTTTAGAAGTCTGTTTACTAGATAGATGGCTCAGGGATGATGATGCAGTTATCAGATTGAAAGAAAGATCAAACCATGAGGGAATGATAGATCAATAAATCACTTGTTGATACTCGATAAAGGGGTAGGAAGACATAAATTGTGGCCCAGTGACAGGTCAACAGATCCATGGTTAGATCCAAATAGGTAGGTAGAAGGGTAAATAGAAATGAGCGACAAGGCAGGAGACAGACCAAAGATGAGATACGGCGCTACGGAGGCCAGGATGATGCCCACCCAAGAGTGCTTACCTTGTCCTCCCTGGAACCTGTGAATAGGGTGCCTTACTTGACACAAGGTACTTTGCAGGTAAGATTAGGGACCTTGCCACAGGGAGATTTTTGTGGGATATCCAGGTAGGCCCAGTCCAATCACATGTCCTGTCACTGACTTCTCTCTTGCTATGTTCCAGCCTCCCCTGTAGGTTTTTGTTGGTGTGTGTGTGTGTGTGTGTGTGTGTGTGTGTGTGGTGCTGGGGATCAAACCCAAGACCTTAGCACATACTAGGCAAGCTCTACACCACTGAGCTACAGCCCCAGCCCTTCTTTCCAGTTTTTGATCTTGTCAGACTTGTTGCTGCCTCCGGGACTCTTTCTCTTGTCTGGTCCCTTTCATCACTCAGACCTCAGTTTCAGATGAGAGCCGTCTCCCTGCTTCCAGAGTTTTGTACTGAAGCCTCTGAGTGCACTGTGTTCTGAAGGCCTGGGTTGGGGCATCAGGATGTCCAAGCTCCTAGCCTGCACTGGCTGGCACCAGCCCCAGCCCAAGTCCCGCCCAGGGTTGCGGGATGGAGCAGTACGCATGAGTCATCAGGCCACAGACACAGTGCTCTTGTTGGAGGGACCTGAGCAGTTGTGGCTGACTCTGAGGCCGATGGCCCAGTTGAAAGGGAAAGTTAAGGAATTTTCCCAAGTTCCTCGGAATCACACTAATCCAAGAGGGAACTGGAAAGTGGAAGAGTGGGAGATAGCCTGTGTGCATAACATCGTAACCTCTCTGAGGACTTCCATGTCCCCAAGCTGAGCTAGGCCAGGCTGTGGAGGAGTAGATGGCACATCCGGTGTCATGGCACAGCTGGTGTCACACAGCTTGTGTCTCCTGGACCTCTCCTTTATCCACCTCTCATTTAAGGAGCACCCACTCTGTGCCAGGTAAACTGCTGCCCTACTGCAGGTCAGGGCCTGTCCTCAAGGAGCCTGCCGCCCAGTCAGAAGCACAGGCTGGCCGGCACGTCTGAAATTGAGGTGCTGACAAGCCTTGCTCCCTCCAAAGCTTTCAGGGGAGGAGCCTTCCTTGCTCCTTCCAGCCCCTGGCAGCCCCAGGTTTCCTTGGCTTGTGGTAGCATCACTAGGATCTCTGCCTCCATCTTCATAAGGTCATCTTCCTCTCATGTTTGTGTCTTCACATGGCTGTGTGTCTGTGTGTGTGTGTCCAAATTTTTCTTTTTCTTTGCAGTACTGGGCATTAAACTCAGGGGTTTGCACATACGCAGCAAATACTCTACTACTTTGCCTCATTCCCAGCCCTTTTTATGTCTTTATTTTGAGATAGGTTCTTGCGAAGTTGTCTAGACTGGCCTTGAACTGACAGTCCTCCTGCTTCAGCCTCCCAAGAGGTTGGGATTATAGGCATGCACCGCACCACTGCACCCAGCTCAAAATTTCCTGTTCTTACAGGATACCAGTTGTACTGGATTAGGATCCACTCTAATGTCCTCAAGTTAACTCTATTAAATCTGCAAAGACCTCGTTGCCAAATAAGATCAGCTTCACAGGTCCTGGAGGCAAGGACTTCAACATATCTTTCTGTGTGTACGCGGTGGGGACACAGTCAAACTGTAACAGTAGGCAAAGGCTCGGAAGGGCAGGAGCTCAGGGCTAGAGCTCATCACTTCCTACCGTGCTACACATCTCCCCTGGGAGACCTGTGGGTCCTCACACCTGCCCGGCACGTGCCCGCCTCCAGACTCTACTCCAGGGTTCCTGGTCTCTGACAGCTTTTCTCCCTTACGTGGCAGCTGCCTCTTCCAGCAGCTCTCTCTGATACAAGCTCCTGCATCCACAGTAGGGCTCCTTTAGTCCACCGCATGGTGCCCAATGGGCAGCTCTTCCCTGTCCCCTCCTGTGCCATGCCAAGTCTACCTTCAGAAGCCTTGAATCCAGCCCCTCAGCTAGTTCAAAATTCTCTCTGCACCGTCCCTGTTGAGCTTCTCACCTGTGCTTGGATGTCCCCACGAGAGGGCATGTGACACCTTGGAGGCAGAACTATTGGACATAAACAGCCCTGACTGGAGGACCAGCTTTCTTGCTGCACCTCCCAGGAGCTCCATCCTGCCACTGGAGCCCACTTGGCCCCCACCCGTGGCCAGGGCCGCAGTGGAATACAGCCCACCAAGGCCTCTGGGGCCCTGCAGAAAAAACACCAGACCAACCATCCCCCTTCCCCACCTGCTGCCAGTGTCAGAAATGTCACCATTAGCAAGTCTGACAGCATCTACTCCAGATGAGGGTGAATGCCCCCCCAGGGAGACTCTGCCTGAGGAGCCTGGCAGCTTGGTGACATCTCACTCTAGTCCTAGGAGAGACCTGCCCCCCAGGCGCAGGAGGGGCTGCTCTGGAAGCTTGTCCAGAGGTGGCAGGCTGCAAGGTGAGGGGAAGCAGAGGCAGCCCTGCCAGCCTGGTGCCACAGAAGAGGTCCTGAGGCCCCAGGATGTGCGCTAAACTCTGCCTTTTCCTCTCTCCCTCCCACCTTCCATTGTCCCGCACCTCCCGGCTGGAGCTCGGCCCCTCCGCATACTCCTAGTGGCGGGCTGTTGGTGACCTTTGGACTAGGGAAGCGCTGGGGCCTCCAGGCCCCACACCCAGCCCTGCGTTCCCTGAGCAAGGAGAGGCCCAGAATTGTCACTCCTCAGCCCAGGCGGTGCAGTCCCACAGGGTCCCCAACCAGCCAGTCCAGTTCTGCCCTTTCTCCAGGGGGAGGAGCTGGGGCTCCGAGAGGGTGGGAGGGAGCAGGGAAGAGGGCAGGGCCTAACCTGGCCATGGGCACAGTGCTGCACTTGCCCTCAGCCCCACGTGGGTGTGGGGAGTGTGTGCTCTGGGTGGAGGCCGCTCTGCTCCTTCTCCACAGCCACAGGGCCCGGAGGGTGGCGTGGGGAGACGTGCTGACCGCGGACCCCTGCGGGCCCAGAAGGCTGATGTGGGAAGGTGAGCTGGCGACTCTAATAAGATGTGTTTCAAGCTTGTAGTCATCAAGTCTAGCTCAGGGCTGCCCCAAATAGCCAGACAATGGGAGCCAAATGTCTGCACGGAGAGTTCAGCTCCTGGGGCCGAGCCACCCAGTACTGTCACACATCAAGCTCAGGAGCTGAGTCTCGGCCACTGCTCCAACTTCCAGGTCTCCTTTTCCATCCCCACGCGCTGTCCAGGACTGGCCCCAGTAGGTCCTCAGGCCAGGGGAGCTTCGGGGCCCCCTCTGCTACCAGTTCCAGTGTCCGAGTAAGTCCTGGCAGATGTGAACCAAATGCTTTATTTATTTATTTTTTGCCTCAGGCTCCCAGAGCACTGGGCTTACAGGTATGCACTGCCAGCCTACCTCAAAATACTTCTTAGGTCCAGGGCTTTGTGTAGAATCTTGTGATGCTCCAGGGAGGGTAAGGAATGACCAGGAGTTTGGGTCAGCCTGGCTTTGAACCTGCTGCTCAGAGGGGAGACAGCATCTCTAGGCCTAGCCTGAGCCATGTGGCCCACAGGCTGAACCCCGATTGTGGCGCCCAGGCCTGGGCAGGGAGGGTGGGCAGGGAGGGTGCCCCCCCAGGTACCCCCCTGGCTGCCCTGCTCAGTGCAGTTCTGCTGTGTGTCCAACTTCCTCAACAGGCCCACGGAGACCTTCTTCTAGGGACTCTGGTGAGCATGGTCCTCCTTGGCTGGGGGCACCGTCCCCAAGCCCAGTGAATCGCAGACCTCTTAGCATTCCCTGGGTGTCCTCTGCAGCATCAGGAGAGAGGAACACTCTCTCCCCCGTCCTACCCTGGACTTCTCTAGGATGCTCACCCTGCTTCCTGTGGCCTCAAAGCTTCTGTCTAACACAGGGGTCAATGCAGCTCCATCACTTGGCGGCTGTGTGACCTTGGGCAAAGTACTTAATCTCTCTGGACTCATTTACCTTACTTGAAAAATGGAAATAATAATAATCTTTATCCTTAAGGATCATTGTGAGGATCAAATGACGTCATTCAAGGGTCATTCACATGCTTCGGTATGATATTGTTATGTGTGGGTCCTCCTGTTCTGCCCTTCTCCATCCCCCTAAGTCCAGACTTGTCTCCTTCCTAAGCCTCCCCAGTCTGCACTGGGGTGGCTGATCAGGTCCTGCTCCTCAGCAAGGAGGAGACCGGGATGTGTATCTGAGCATCCTACATCGCTGCTAAAGCTAGGAGTTCTTTGGAACCTGCCACTCTCCCTTTGGCCACCATTCATACTCTTAGTTCAAGCAGATTTCAAGAGTCAGTATTTGTGTAGAAGAAACAAAAGCCAAGAAACAGAGAAGGCGAGGGAGTCACTCAAAGCCACACAGTGAGTACAGACAGAGCCGGGTGTGAGAGCCCAAGCCAACCTGCCATGCAGCTCTCCTGCCCTCCTGACTCAACAGCTCTCATTTCTTCAGAAGCCTCACTTGAGCTGTCCTGTTCAGAGAACGCGGCAAAGTATGGAGCCAGCCCCCTGGGCCCGAAGCTCCCTGGGCAGACCCACAGGCTGCCAGAGACGTTACCGGAGTTGATGATTCAACTTCCTGCCTTTTGAGAGCTCCCAGACCACAGAGGTTTTCTTACTTGGAGGACGGGCCACCTCCCCGCAGAGGTCCAGCCACAATGGGACACGGCCAGCTACAAACAGCAAGGGCCAAGCATTGCGTGGGGCAGACCCCAGGGGCTCCCCCTAGGGTCCCAGCAGGCTGGATCCTGAATTCTGTCCCTCTCTGGGTTAATGATTACCACGTAGGGTGCCCCATCATTGACTGGCCAGCAACTGTCCTGGTTTTAGCTCCCCACATCCTATATCTCAGGAAATGCTGGCCACTCTATTACCACCCATGGCATGACCTTCTGCCTCAGTGACTTTAGGGGTCTAAGCCCCAGGACAGAACATTCTAGAATCCAGATTGTCACACCATGGCCCAAGGGCCAGACCTGGCCTTCTGCCTGTTTTTGTAGAACCCATGAACTAAGAATAGTCATCTCATTTTTAATGGTTGAAAACAAACTTAATGAAGAATAATACTTCATGACATGTAAAACTTACATGAAATTCAAATTTCAGTGTGCATAAGTAAAGGAACACAGCCACGTTTGCTCATTTGCATATCGTCTCTGGCTGCTTCTGCTCCAAGGCAGAGCTGCGTCGCTGCAGCACAGACCTTAGGGACCCGAGGACTGCAGAGCCAACACAGTTTTCTAGCTGACCCTTTGCTGTAACAGTTTGCCAGTCTTCATGCTAGAGGGGGGCAAAGGGTGAGTGTGCGTGGGTGGGCAGGGATGTTTCTTGGAGAAGCTCAGATCAGGGGAAGGAGACAGAGATAGAGGAGTGGGCGTGATTCCACAACACTGAGCCAAGATTCAGCACATTGGCTGCGTGCAAGGCAGGAACCTGGTGCCGATTTCATTTAAGACTCAGTTTGTCCATCCCTACACTGGGGTGACGATAGAGCAGTTGGAAGAAGTCTGCTTCTCTCTGGCTCCACTGTTTAGTCTTTTTTTTTTTTTGTGGGTACCGGGGGTTGAACTCAGGACCTCGTGCGCCAGCAGGCACCCATGCCGCTGAGCCATATCACCGGCCCTTTTTTCGTATGTGGGTTCCGGGAGTCGAACTCAGGACCTCGCACTTGCCAAGCAGGCGCTTATGCCGCTGAGCCATCTCACCGGCCCTTCACTGTTTAGTCTTGAAGCTGATAGTCTCTTCTCCAGAAAATCAGTCATGTGCCAGGGACTGCTGTGTGACCTAGGGCGAGTCCTGTCCACCCTGGGCCTGACCTGAGGTTTCTGCAGCCCACAGAGTGGGTGCCTCGCTGGTTTTAAGGCAAACCCAGATCCTGCTGCGAGCACCGGAAGCTCTGTCCCATCCAGACGTTGACCAAGGGTCCAGCAGCACCTACTGTGTGTGGGGCGCTCTGAGGCCTCCTGGCACTGGAGAGCTCCCTTTCAGCCTGAGCTTTGGGCTGGGAAGCTCTCTTCCTGAAAGCAGATGCAGGAGGGGCGAGTTCCTGGCACCCCACTCCTGCCCCGCTTAGTGAACAGGGCTAGAAACTTGTCCAGGGCCCAGCCATGCCCTGGATGTCCTCGAGCGGAGCCGCTGACAACCTGGGAGAGCTCCAGCAATGGAGAAAGACTCTGGTGAACCTGGGGCCAATGCCAAGTATCAAGTGGGTCCCAGTCCAGCCCCTTTGCCGGCGCCTGCCCTAGCCCTGTGAGGAGATGCGCTCTCCTCTTCTTCCACGGGGCTCAGAAGAGAGGAATATGGGCAGCATGATTCTTGGAAGGCTGTGGGGAGCTGGCCTCAGCCCACTTCCAGAGAGCTCTGATAGAGTCCATTCAGCCTACTCAGTCAGGGCGAGGAGCGTCAGCCCCTCTGCAGGCCTTCTGGGTGCACTCTGGTACCTTCCACTTCCTCAGGGGTTGGTCATCCCAAGGGCCTGCCTCCCTCTTTTCCTCTGTCCCCACAACTCTGGTTGCTGACATTGGATTTGGGGACTTTGGACGACCCAGGTAACTAAGGATGAGCAGATGTCGTTACTGACAGAGCAGATCTGTTTCTGGACTCCCCTTAGAATTCCTACACAGGATGAGTTGGGTCAGAGGAAACACTTATTTATTATTTATTTTTTGGTGCTGGGGGTTTGAAACCAGGTACACTGTACCACTGAGCTACATCTGCAGTTGTTTTTATTTTATTTTAGTTTGAGACAGGATCTCACTAGGTTGTTGAGATGGCCTCAAACTTAGGATCTTCCTGCCTCAGCCTCCCAAGTAGCTGGGATTATGAGCATGCACCACCACACCCAGTAATTGTTTTTAAGTAAACTTTTTATTGAGGTATAACATACTTATAAAAAGTGCACAAATGCCAGGCATCGTGGTGCACCTTTGTAATCCCAGCACTTGAGAGGCTGAGGCAGGGATTGCCGCGAGTTCGAGGCCAGCCTGGGCTACCTAGTGAGCTCAAGTCCAGCCTGAACTACACAGCGAGACCCTGTCTCCAAAAAAAAAAAAAGTGCACAAATCCTGAGAGCACAGACAGCTCCTGTGGTCACACAGGTGTGGCCATCACTTCTGTGATCAAAAACAGAGCATCCCCTCCCCCCAAAACCCCCATACCTTCTCCAAGTCACTGTCCCAGGGGGCTTCTTATCACCGTAGATTAGTTTTGCTTATTTTTGAACTTCACGTCAGTGGAATCTTATTTATTTATTTATTGGTTTTTTGAGACAGCCCGGCCTTGAACTCATTGTGTAGCCCAGGCTGGCTCCAAACCCACAGCAATCCTCCTGCCTCAACCCCCCGAGTGCTGGGATTACAGGTGTGCACCACGCCCAACCTGCCAATGGAATCCTACAGTATGGGCAATTTTTATGTCTACCTTCTCTTGCTGAGTGACATTCACTCATGTTGTTAAGGATAAAATATTTTGTTTGGTCTTATTGCTATATTCTCTTTTATGACTATACCACAATTTATTTATTCATGCCATTGTTGATGGAAATTTGGGTTGTTTCCAGCTTTGGCCTATTACAGATTGTTCATGTCTTTTGGGATGCATATGCGTGCTTTCCTGCTGGGAATATACATTTAAGAGTGGAATTGTTGGCTGGCGAGGTATATCCATGTTCTGGTTTACCTTGGGTTGATTTTACTGAGCTATATGCCCAGCCCTTTTTAAAATTGTATTTTGAGGCAGGGTCTCACTAAGTTGCCCAGGGCCTCAAACTTGGGATCTTTCTGCTTCAGCCTCCTGAGTAGCTGGTATTAGAGGCATGTACCATCATGCCTGTGTTTTTTTAAAGAGCAGTCTGAAGCTTTTGGTGATGTTTCTAGAATCCCTTATATTGGTGGGGAAAGGCAACATCTCAACCCATTTCTCTGGCTCCAAATAGGTGCCAGGCCAACTCCCAAAAGGGGTTCAGTGATGCTGGCCCACAGCTTCCTGTAGGTGCCCTGGCTGAGTGGGGTGCTGAGGCCACGGAGGCCTGTTCCAGTGGTCAGTGCAGCCTACAAGATCAGAATCCAAACCAGAACTGAGATCTGAAACCTGGACAGAGTACTTGAAGCTGGACCATTCTGGGAAGCCTATCTTTCTTACTGTGGATAAGAATATGTGGGACCAGGTACCCCAACATGGCCATGTGGTGCTGTAAGTGCAACAGGGGCACCCTGTGCCTCCACAGCTCCCCTGCCTGTGCCATGGCCGTGCTGCCTATGTGCTGACTCAGCTTGAGGCTGGGGCAGGGCATGGCAGGCCGCTTCCAGAGCCTAGCAGGGAAGGGGCCCATCTAGCGGGTCCTGTTCTGCACTGCTTCTGATTCCTGGGGCCCTGATTTCCTTGCACTGTCAACACTGCAAGCAGGGCTTCCCAGCGGTGGCCTGAGTCTTCAACCTCCAGGATGGACAGGGTAGGGCAGCGCTGAAGACCCCTCCTCCGTACCTTCCTCGGGGAAGAGAGGATTCAGTCCATTCGCAGGGCCAGGAATGACACCTTGGCTGTGGATCAGAGTGAGCACTGTCTTTAAGGGGACCTGGGCCAGGATCTCCAGGGGCCCTCAGAGTCAGTATTGCCCTGAAGCCAGGATGGCCTTGTAAAAAAAATTATTTTTTTTCAATTCTACAATGGAAAACAAGTTATTTATCTACATAGCTTGTTTCCAGGCCCTCCATCCTGACTGGCTTCCCTACTTATTCCTGGGATTTGGTGAGGTTAGGGAATGGGAGCAAATTCCTCCCCTTTGGAGACCTGGTCTATAGGTTGTTGTTGAATAACCCTAAATGTTGTTCAGTTGACCCTGTATTCGCATCTGTAAAATGGGACAATTGTGGGAGACTTGACTTAGTGCGGGGCTCTAAAGAACTACTGCACCAGAAAGAAGGCCTTCTGTTGATTTCATTGTGGACGATCCCATGGAGTTGGTTCGAAGCAAGCCCTTTGTCAGTATATGGAAGGGAATCAATTAGAACTGCTAGCGGCAAGTGATAGAAAACTCACTCGAATTGGCTCGTGTAAAAGGTTGGTTGGTTTACATAATAGTAAATTCAGAGGCTTCAGGCACAGCTTGGTCCAGTGTCTCAAAAACGTCAGCAGGACCAGGTCCTTCTTCGTTTCTGCTTTCTTCGGGATTGGCCCTGTCCTCAGACTCTGGTAGGAAGACAGCTGCCTGCAACTCCAGCATGACAACTTCCCATGTCCAAGCCCAAGTGACAGAGGGACATCCTTTCCTGACCACATGAATAACTGGTGTTAGCTCTGACTGGACCTCGTGGTTTGGCGTGGGTTCCATGGCATCTCTAAACCAAACACTCTGCAGCTCAGCCCGGTGCATACTGCCCTGTGCAACTGTGACAGGCCAGGTTTGCTTCACGTGGGACTCTCCCAGGGGAATCAACTCCACCTGAAATAAAGTGCCAGAATCAGTAAGGGGGCAGGGACATCGCTCAGCGGTGGAGTAGTTGCCTAATATGCACAAAGCCCCGAGTTCAGTCCCCTTACTGCAAAAGAAAAAAATGATAAGATGAATAGTTCCCCAGATGAAAATTGGGGTGCTTGGCAGATGAGAGAGGCGGATGCTCAGCAGGGAAACGACAGTGGTTATCCACAGGGGACGGGATGCGTGGACGGGATCCTTCTGTCCGGGTGTGTGTAAGACATTTCTGTGTACCGCTGTGCAGCCCCAGGACATGCCGACCACAGGAGACACCGCCCAGCTCCAAGGAAGCATCGGGCTGCCTGAGAAGCCTCTAAACATTGCCCCCCCTCTGGGGCCTGATGACTCCTATTTCATCACTACCCAGCATCTGGGCGCCCTGAGTCCTTGGGGTTGTAACCCCGTCTGGAACAGGGGTCATCTGCCCACACCTCTTTACTCCCTGAATGTACTGTGCTCTCTCGGAGGGCAGGAAGCCTGGCTTCCTCCTCCTCTCTTTGCAGAAATATTTACAGAATGATTATGAATAATCTTTGGCAGGTGCATAGGTCTCCATACCTTTCAGACCTCTTTAACATTTACAGTATATCCTTTTCATTTTGGGTGCTGTGAATTAAATGAGGGTCTCGCTCATGCTAGGCCAGAGCTCTATCACTAAGCTACAGCCCCATCCACCTCCCTTCTGAATTTTATTTGGAGAGTGGGTCTCACAAAGTTGTCCAGGCTGGCTTTGCACTTGGGATCCTCCCACCTCACCTCCAGGTGGCCGGGGTTACAGGCTTGGGCCACTGCACCTGGCAACATTTACATCTGATTTAATTCTGTTTTCTCTTTTGGCTCCCCAGGATCTGAGCCCTTATCTGTGGTGAAACACTGCCTCCCTTCTGAGGCCGAGCCTGCTCCCCACCAGAGACGAAATGCACCAGGCACGGGCCTTTCTCGCCCTCCCGGTGGCTGGGCAAGGCCACACCACCTCGGTTCTGCCAGTCAGATACTCAGGCTCCAGACTGAGCCAGGAGCCCAGAGGAGCAAGGACCAGCCCTAGAAAGCTCTCCAGGATGGTACTGTGGGTGCAGCAGAGAACAGCCTCAGGCGCATGGAGACGGTGCCCCCAGGATGAAGCCCAGCCTGCCGCGTGTGGTGCGTGGTGATGGTGGTGGTGGTGGCAGCGGTGGCGACAGTGGTGGAGGCCAGGCCCTGACTAAGCCAGTTCTGCAGCATGATCTGATCCCTTGCTCCTGGCTGTGGAACCCTCTGTCCAGAGATTCTCTGAGCTGTTCAACCGTTTTATTATTTTAATGCTTCCTCAATGTAGTCAGTCTGCTTAACTAATAGTTACAAGGATTGAAGATGTAGCTTAGTGATAGAGCGCTTCCCTAGCATGCACGAGGCCCTGGGTGTGGTGGCACATTCCTGTCATCAAAAGTTCAAGGCCAGCTGGGCAATTTACTGAGATCTGATCTCAAAATAAAAAGGGCTGGGATGTAGATCAGTGGTAGAGCGCTCGCCCACCATGTGTGAGGTCCCAGGTTCCATCCCCAGCACCATTTACAAAATAAATTTAAAAAGCTGGGCATCTGTAATTCTAACACTCAGGAGGCTGAGGTAGGAGAATTGCTGTGAGGTCGAGGCCAGTCTGGGCTACACGGTAAGCTCAAAGCCAGCCTGAACTACGTAGTGAGACCCTTTCTGTCTCAAAAAAAAAAAAAAAAAAAAGACATTTAGATTTTCTGTTACTTGCAGCTAGGAAACCTGGCTGACACCTTGAGACAGGACAATTGAATAATCTCTCTTTTTCTAATGAGTACATCGAAGCTTAGGCTCAAGCTTATGCAGTGTTCATTTCTGAGTTGAGACCAAATCCTAGGCAAGATGGAGCAGAATTGCAAGGGGCAGGTGGGAGCCCAGGCCAGGGAAACCCTCTCACAAGTCTGGCAGCTTCTCCAGGTAGGAAGCTCCCCATTTTTGGAGGCATGCAAGCCGATCTGCAGTAACTTGGGGGCGGGGCTAAGCAGGGCGACTCCAGTTCTCTCCTACTTTATGGGTTGAACATGTCATTCATTGGCCTGACCCAGACTTCTCTCGGTGAGCGCAAATGGGTTAAGATGAAAAGTCCTGGTGCTTCAGCTTCAAGTGCCTCAATCTCCAGCAGCAGACCTGTTCCTGGCCCTGACACAGCCACTAGTCCTGTGTCCCTGAGCAAAGGCAAGGCATTTACTGGCCTCCATCACTTTAATGAAAAAGCCCCTACTCCAAACAAATACGAGCACAGACATTTGCAACTAATTATGGTATTGCTGATCAGTCAAATTTCATTGCAAATTGCATGTTGAAATTGATAGTGTGCAAGTCATGGATAAACTGGTTGTCTGGAAAAGTGACACACACAGGACTAGATTAATAATTTAATTTAGACTCCACAAGATCCTCTGGAGAATAGGAGAGAGCAGATTAGCATTGGCCTGACATTGCTTGTGCACCCAGGTACTGGACCTTCTGCCAATGTGTCTGGCTTCTGAGGGAAGACCAGCCTGCTTTGGGATCTGCCCACTTCGGGAGACCGCAGGGCGTTGAGTATTCCAGGCTTTAATTCTTGG
The DNA here is from genome assembly GCA_028451465.1 of Erethizon dorsatum. Classification (NCBI taxonomy): domain Eukaryota; kingdom Metazoa; phylum Chordata; class Mammalia; order Rodentia; family Erethizontidae; genus Erethizon; species Erethizon dorsatum. The sequence goes on along the minus strand of CM051836.1, from coordinate 6,065,876 downwards.
TTTGCAAAAATTGCAGCTTTGAATTGGTGTCGGGAGGGGAAGCCAGCTCTGAGTTGCCCTCCGCTGCTGAGAAGTCCCCTCAGGACGCTTCTTGGAGGACAGAAGCCTCCTGCTGTGGCAGACACCACTCCTGGCCTCCCCTCCGTGGTCCCTGCACTGGGGGACACAACCTACCTTTCAGGTCAGGTGGAGTCCCTAGGTCAGGACTGGCTAGGAAAGAAAGAGGAGCATGGTCGGGTGGGGCTCACAAAGCGCCTTGCTTGGCCCTACTCCTGTGGGGTCCGGGAAGGCTAAAAGTCCAAGAGACACAATCCCAGTTTGCCAAAGGATCCGCAAGATGGGTGGGCAACGTCCTCAGCATTGAGCCTTCAGCTGTGTCCCCATGGAATGTGTCACCATGTCCCTGCACCTGGGAAGGAAAAGAGGAAGGAGTCGCAGAAAGGGCAGAGTGTACAGGTGTCTCAGGTAGGCACCTGTTTACCCGGGAGCCTGCCCGGGAGCGCTGCACACGGAGCCGGCCCAGCCAGCCCGGAGTGGACGGGGCGACTCAGCCGGCAGCTCAGCCTGCGCTCCTGAGCCCTCCAGGGGAAAGGGCTTCACTTCTGCCTTCTCCGCTGACGCTGGACTGGGGCTGTAGCGCAGGGGTAGAGCGCTGCCTTGCTTGCCCAAGGCTCTGGGTTCCGTCCCCAGCACCACAAAACAAAACCTAAAACTGAAGAACTTGAGCGTCTAAGGAAAGTGGGCCACCGTGGACCGGGGAGAACTGGCAAGCTGAGCTGGGTTGGAAGGGGGTGGTAGTGATTCAGCTTCAGGAGCCTGCCTGGAAACAATAGGAGATGGAATCCAGAAAAACGTTCAGGCCAGGGATCTCAATCCGGAAGTGGTCGGCTGCTGAGTGGTGCGCAAAGCCAGGCCCCCCGGGGGGGGGGAGATGGTCAAGGGAGGGACAGCGACACAGACAAGACCGCCAAGGACCGAGCCTTGGGCACAAGCCGTGCCAGCAAAGGAGACAGGATGGGGCAGCTGGAGAGGCAGGAGGGGACCCAAGAGGTGGCACCAGCAGCTGCCAAGGCAGCTGAGCGACCAGGCGTGCTGTGGAGACGCAAGGGAGGGGAGGCCCAGGGCCGACCCTGGGCCGGGGACACTGAGAAAGCGACCCTGACGAAGGCGGTTCTAGGGCCAGGAGGGCTGCTGGCAGGACCCGGGGGAGGGCGAAGGCAGGAAGGCAGGGCTTCGAGGCCGCAGAAAGGGCCAGTGCCTTCTAGGAGTTGTTGTCAAGGGCACGGGGCCGAGGGCGCGAGTGTGAGGCGGACACAGGGTCGCGAGGCGGTTTTCCTTTAGCAGGGAAAAACCGCAGCCCCCCGGTGCAGATGGAAGTCACCGCGGAGAGAGGGGACCTGGGTGCTGGCGCGCGCCCCGCGGAGGCAGGTGGGGAGCCCCGGCGCCCGCACCCCGGCCGCCCCGACACGGAGCGAGCGCGTGGCTGGAGCCGGTGGGAGGGAAGGGCGCGCAGACGCGGGTGGGCGGGAGCGCGGAGCCGGCAACTTCTGTTCTGAGGGCTTCTATTTTCTTAGCAGAATCGGAAGGGGTTGTCAGCTGAGAGTGAGGTGGAGGAGGAGGCGCGAAGCAGTCGTCTAGGAGAGAGGGTGTGAAGAGACTCGGGGATGGAGCGATGACTGGCGGCTCACTGAGGGCTGTGGTCATTACTTTAAAGCGAGACTGGGTGCCAAGCACCGTGGTGCACGCCTGTAGTCCCAGCTGCTCGGGAGGCTGAGGCAAGAGGATTGCATGTTTAAGCCCAGCCTGGGCAATTTAGAGAGACCCTAACTCAAAATAAAATTTAAAAGGCTAGGGGTGCAGCTCAGCAGTAGAGTTCTTGCCTAGCATGCGCCAGGCCCGGGTTCAGTCTCCAATACCACTAAAATTAATGAATTAAAACTGGGGGCTGGCAGTGTGGCTCAGTGGTGGGGAGGGTGCTAGCACGCAGGAGGCCCTGGGTTGGATCCCCAGCACGGAAAATAAACGACGTGAGGCTGCTCAGCCCCGTGGTGGGTTTATCCTCAGTCCTGGGCAGTCTGAGGTCGCAGTGGAGGGCCGAGCTTATCGGATGCAGCTCTGCCAGTACTGCGCTATAGCACAGAGGAGAGGTGAGGGCGGACCCTGGGGCAAGAGTGAAGTGGACAGTAGGCAGGTGACGGTGACGCATGCGTGCGTGGATCAAAGGGTTCCAGGAAGAACTGCTGGGATCAGGGTGCTAGAGGAAGTGAGCTGGAAAGAGAGGCGGTGTTTATCCAAGAGCAGGGTGCTTGAAGGCTGAGCAGAGGAAGGGCCGTGCTAACAGATAAGGAGTAGTTTGAAGTCTGGCTTCGTGGGGAGAGGCTAAGGTCCCATGAAGCCAAGATCTTGTGTGTGTGTGTGTGTGTGTGTGTGTGTGGTGCTAGGGAAAGAACCCAAGACCTCATGCAGCCAGGCAAGTTCTCTACCACTGAACTACACCCACCAGCCCTTTTTATCTTTGTGTCTTTATTTTTGGGTGGCCCTGGAGATTGAACCCATGGCCGTCACACTGAGCTACATCTCCAGCCTTATTTTTTGACACAAGTTGTCGCCAAGTCAGTAAGTCGCCCAAGCTGGCCTCAAGGTGGCAATCCTCTTGCCTCAGCCTCCCAAGTAGCTGGGATTACAGGTGTGTGCCACACTCAGCAAAACCAAGATCTAGGGGCTGAGAGGCCTGTTCATCCACATGAATGCTGAAATAAAACACTAAAGCAGGAGTGGTTTTAAATATGGTGACCGTGGGCCAGGGGCTAACATCATCACGGAATGAGCAGAGTGCCTGTAACAGGGAGCAGTAACTGCTGTTCTTATCTAATGACATGAGGGGACACTCAACCACCGGTGTTGTTCTTTTCTTTCTTCCCCTGGTGCTGGAGAAGGAATCCAGGGCCTCGAGCATGCTAGGCAAAAGCTCTCCCTTGAACTGCAGCCCTGCCCCTACAGTGGCACCGAGGAGCAAGCTGGCGCCTCCCATCCTAGCCCCAAAACACCAGGACCACAGAGGGGACAGCTGCCTCCTTAGAGACTCTGAGAAGCAGAGTCCTCCAGAAGAGGCAGTTTCCTAGTGGAGCAAGAAAGTGAAGGGCGTATTCAGAAATGCGATTGAGAATGTGAGGGATTTTATCCGAGGCCTCAGAATCCATGAGTTTTAGAGTCCCTTGGGAGACTTTCTCAAATAGGGTAAGGCAGGAGATGAGGCCAGAAAAGGGAAATAGAGAGGCACATGGGGTTTAAGAATGCCCGGGGCCAGGCATGGTGGCACAGGCCTGTAATCCCAGTACTCGGAAGGCTGAAGCAGGAGGATTGCTGTGAGTTCGAGCCTGGGCTACATAGTGAGTTCAAGGTCAGCCTGAACTATACACCAAGACCCTGTCTCCAAAAAAAAAAAGTCTGGGATTTCCAGACCTCTTAGGGCAACTGATATGAACAGGGACAAAGTGCTTGAGGAGAGTACTGCAGTCCCAAGGGGTCAAGGCAGAGAGCATGGCTGGGCTGGATTCATTGTGAGTGGAGAAGAAAGATTTTGCTCCTACTGTGTGAGGGAGGCAGTGTGAGGGTCTGAGGAGGGGTGGTCTTCCCAGAGCAGGTGGCCCCATCTTTAGTCCTAGGTAGGATGAACCCACAGCCTTGGGGAAGCCACGTCCATACCCTACCACTGTGCTACACCCCAGCGCCCAGGTAGAATATTCATCGAAACCCTCCTCACAGGATGGTTACAAAACCACACACACCCGATTAGAGAGAATCACCTACAGGGGCCGGGGATATGGCTCAGTGGCACAGTGCCTGCCTGGCAAGCACGAGGTTGTGAGTTCAATTCCCGGTACCAAAAAACCAACAGCAAAAACAAAAAGGGAGAATAGCCTACAAATAGACATATATAGCATGGTAAATCTGTCTATAATAAATCAAGGCCTCGAAATAACAGAGATGAGAAGCAGGAGTCTTCTGTAGCGGGGGGCAGGGGGGTGGTCGCGGGCAGTCGGTGAACTAACTGGGACAAAGTGAGCCCAGACATCTACCTCGGACCGTGTGCTTCAGGTGCGAAATGAATTCAGGTGGATTAAAAAGCTAGTGCAGAAGGTGCGGCATCGGTGTAAAGACAGAAACAGACCCCCATATCTGTGGTCAATTGATTTTCTTTTTTTTTTTTTTTTTTTTTGGGGGTACCGGGGGGTCGACCTCAGGACCTCGCGCACCAGCAGGCGCCCGTGCCTCTGAGCGATATCACCGGCCCCTTTTTCGTATGTGGGATCCGGGAGTCGAACTCGGGCCCTCGCGCTTGCAAGGCAGGCGCTTATGCCGCTGAGCCATCTCACCGGCCCTCAATTGATTTTCAACAGAAGCTGCTGAAGCAATTCAGTAAGGAGTGGGCAGTCTTTCCATCAAAGGGTGCTGCAACAACTGGACAGCACATGAGGCGTAATGGACCTGGACTCTTACTCCTCCCATAGAAAAACATTAACTCAGTATGGACCATTGAGCTATAGATATGAACTATCAAACTTCTAGAAGAAAACAAAATATTAGTAGCCTTGGGTTTGGCAGAGAATTTAAATAAGATACAAAGCAGCACAAATTATGAAAATAGATAAATTTGGTCTCTTTCTTTATTGTTATTATTTTGGGGGTTTTTGAGACAAGGTCTTGCTATGTAGGCCAGAATGGCCTCAGACTCATATCAATCCTTCTGCCGCAGCCTCCCAAGTGCTGGGATTATAGGTGTGTGCCACGGCACCCAGCTGCTGCTTCTTTTCCTCCTCCTTTTTTTTTTTTAAGACAGGGTCTCACTGTGTAGTATAGGCTGGCCTTGAACTCTCAATCCTCCTGCCTCAGCCTTTCCAGTGCTGGGAGTACAGTTGTGAGCTACCACACATGGCAATAAATTGGGTTTCATCAAATTAAAAAACAATTACAAAAGACCAGGAAGTGATGCTACATCATATTTATTCTTTCTCTCCCTCTCCCTCCTTCTCCCCCTCTCCCTCTCTTTCTCCCTCACTTTTTCTTCTTGTTCATGTGGATCAAACCCAGGGCCTCACCCACCTGGATGTGAGGATACGATTTACCAACAAGCTACATCCCCAGCTCCAACTGTTCTGATTACTACAGCTTTCCAGTAATCTAAAAGAATAATTCCTTTGACTTCATTCACTTTTGATAGTGATGCGGCCAACTTGGCCTTTTACATGTCCATATAAATTTAATAATCATTTCATTAAGTCCCACAAAAAAACACCAGATGAGTTTTTATTAGAAATTCAATTAAACTGCTGGGCATGGTGGTGCACATCTGTAATCCCAGCACTCTGGAGGCTAAGGCAGGAGGATCACTCTCTGCAAATTCAAAGCCAAAGCCAGCCTTGGCTACATGAGTTCAAGACCAGCCTGAACTACATGCGAGACCCCTTGGATGACCTTGGGTAGAACTGATAGTCTTTGCAACATTTAGTTTTCCCATCGATGAACACCATATATATCTCCATGTTGTAAGATCATCTTTAATTTCTGTCAAAAACACTATATTTTTCTGCATTAGAATTTTACTCAAGTTTTATTAGATTTATTCCTAGTAAGTTGATATTTTAAATATTATAAGAGCTATCTTTTAAAAATATAATTTTCTCTTTGATACTGTTAAATACATTGATTTTTTTATATATTGATTTCTTGAAGTTCAGAAAATCTGCTACATTATAGATTAATTCTAATTATAGATTTTTAAAAATTTTTCTTCTGTAAACAAAGACAACATCTATAAATAATGGGGATGTTGTTTCTTCCTTTCCCAACCCCTATCTTTTTTCTTTCTTTTTTTCCTCACTGGCCATAACCTCCACGATGAAGTCCAAGAAAAGTGGTAGTAATGGATATCTTTGTTTTGTCCCAGTTTTCAAAGGGAAAACGTTCAGTGTTTCACCACTAAGTATGACATTTGTTGTAGTTATTTTTAAAAGACAACCTTTATAATGATTAAAGAAGTTTCCTTCCAGTTTTGGTTTGGGAAAATTTTTCTTGAAAATTATTTATCCATTTAATCCACTCAATGTCAAATTTTTATCCAGTTCTTTTTCTGCATTTATTGAGATAACCATATGAATTTTCTCCTTAGATATGTTGTAGTGAATTAAATATGTTGTAGTAAAAACAGTAAACTGTTTTTTAAAATGTTAACCTAAACCGGGGGTGGTGGCGTGTGTCTGTAGTCCCAGCACTCAGGAGGCTGAGGCGGGAAGACTGCCCTGAGTTTGAGGCCTGCCTGGACTACATAGTGAGTTCAAGCCCAGCCTGAACTGCATGGTGAGACCCTGTCTCAAAAAAAAAAAGAAAGAAAAAAGTTAACCTAACCTTGCATTCTTAGGACTAAATATAATTTGGCGGTCACATATACTATTCCTTTTATATGTGGTCAAAGTTTGCTTAATAAACTTTGTTTAGGGTTTGTATAGCTATGCTTATAAGTGAAACTGACCTTTAATTTTCCTTTATTGACCTTGTCAGCTCTGGAAATCAGGGTTATGTTAACTCCATAAAGACAGTCAAGGAGAATAACTTCAGTTCTTGAGGGTAGAAACTCCTAAACTTCTAGAAAAGTTGTATATGAATGGAATCACTTTTTTCCTTTAACAGTCAACGCAACTCATAGATAAGCTATGTGGGTTTGTAGTTCTCTTTGTACGAACATTTTAAATTACTGTTTAAATCTCTTTAACAGTTATGGGAATATTCAAGTTTTCCGTGTCTTCATGAATCACTTGGTAATTCATTACTTTTAGGGATTTTTCCATTTCATCTAAACTTTTTACACTTATTGGTATTATGTTGCTCACAATACCCTCTTGTTATCTTTTAGATATATACGAGAGCTCTTGCAGTGTCCCTGACTTCATTCCTAATAGTAATTCATTCTGTTTTCTGTTTTAGCCTCCCCAGAGTTTTACCAATTTAAATAGTCTTCCTGGAAGCAGGGGTGTAGTTCAGTGGCAGAGCGTACACTTAGCAGGCCTGTGGACCTGGGTTCCATCCAGCATCCAGACAAACAAAAGAAACCAAAACAAAAATACTCTTATTGAAGAACAAAGTTTAGTTCTTAAAAAATTCTGTGGTATGTTTGCTTTTTATTTTGTTAATTTTTTTTGCTATATTTATTATTTTATTCTTTAAGTAAAACTTTCTAAAGGCATCCTTGGCTCATTAATTTTCTTTTTTTTTTTTTTTTTGGCTCATTAATTTTCAACAATTCTTTTCAAATATATGCATTTAATGCTATAGGTTTTCTTCTAAATTGTATCTTAGCTATACCCACAAATTTTATTTGTAAAATTTTTACTATTAACTTATTCTTTTTCTTATGAATCTATAGGATTTCTTTATATTCTGGATATAAGATATTTACTAATTATTGGGGTTTTTGTTTTTGTTTTTTGAGAAAGAGTCTTGCTATGTAGTTCAGGTTGGCAGTGAACTCACTGTGTAGCCTAGGCGGGCCTTGAACTTGCAGTGATCCTCCTGCCTCAGCCTCCCAAGTGCTGGGATTACAGGTATGTGCCACTATACTCTGCTAATTATTGGTTTTGCAAGTATTTCCTCTTACTGTGTCATTCTTTTTTTTTTTTAATAGGGTCTGGGGGCCAGGGATATAGCTCAGCGGCACAGTGCCTTCCTGGAAAGCACAAGGTCGTGAGTTCAATTCACAGTACCAAAAAAAAAAAAAAGACAGGGTCTGCTGTATAGTCTAGGCTGGCCTTGAACTCACTATGTAGCCCAAGCTAGCCTTGGACTCTTGGCAGTCCTCCTGGTTCAGCCTCCTGAGTGCTGGGATTACAAGCATGTGCCACCATGCCCGGGTCTGTGTCATTTTGACACGACACACATGACATTTTGATGAACAGAAAATTTTTAATTATAGTATAGTTTAATTAGAGCATTACTTTTTATCTTATGTTTTGCTTTGTGGTGCTGGGGATCAAACTCAGGGCTTTGTGCAGCCTAGGCAAGAGTTCTACCACTGAGCTACAATGTCAGGCCCTGTGAGTTATTATTACTGTTGTGCTGCACAGGTGTAGTTTAAATTCCCCCCATCCTGAAATTGTGAAGATTCTCTTGTAGTTGCTCCTCCTCCTCGTCCTCCTCTTCTTCCTCTTCCTCCTCTGTGCTGGGGATTGAATCCAGGGCTCTATACATGCTAGGCAAGTGCGCTACCACTGAGCTGCACACACAGCCTTCCTATGGAATCTTCTAAAAGCTTTGTGATTTGCCTTTTCCAGCAAATATTTGCTGGAAATATAGTAATTGACAATGTTGAATGACACCGTGAGGAAAATTCGTCGTGTACTTGAATCACCTGACAAATGCTGATCCCTCACCTTTAACCTAATCACTCACTTCTAGGAATCAGTTATAAGGAAACTACTCTCATTCACTTCTGAAAAACAATCATAAGGGTTCATTAAAGCATAATAGATACAATAAAAATTTTAGATTAATTAGGTGTCAATAAAATAAGGCAATCTCCAATGAAATATTTTGTAGTTATTAAAAAATCACTATAGGATCCTGAGATTTGCGTATAACCTTCAGTATTATTTTACTGCACGATAAGCAGATATGTATGTATTGTAATTTTTAAAAATCTATAAAATATTTATTTGAATCAGACTTCTGAAGAGCCATAAATCGGCTGGGCATGGTGGCACACACCTGAAATCCCAGCACTCGAGAGGCTGAGGCAGGAGGATCGCTGTGAGTTTGAGGCCAGCCTGGGCTACAAAGTGAGTTCAAGGTCAGCCTGAACTGCATAGTGAAACCTTGTCTCAAAAAGACAAAAATTTTAAAAAAGCCATAAATCACATGGACTAATGCTCACAAGTGTAATTTTTGTTTTGTTTTGGTGCTGAGGATCAAACTCAGGGCCTTGAGCTTGCTAGGCAAGTGCCCTACCACTGAGTAAACCCCAACCCCACAAATGGAATTTTTTTATTGAGTTGCATTTCATGTAACATAAAAGTTTTTTGGTTTTCTAATATTTTGCTGAGGATTTTTATGTCTATATTGCTAAGAGATATTGGTTTGTAATTTTCTTTTCTTGTGATATCCTTGTCTGGATTTGATACCAGGGAAATACTAACCTTTAAATAGAAATTTCAGAATGAACAATTCATCAGCCTTCAGTACTTTCCCAATGTTGTGCATCCACCACCCCATCTAGTTCCAAGACACTAAAAAAATTAAAAAATATTATCACTGCAAAGGGAAAGCTTGTAACCATTAAGCAATTCCTCTCTATCCCAGCCACTCCCTGCAACACACCCTCTAGCACAGGGCACCCACCAATCTGTGTTCTATTTCTACAGGTTTACCTGTTATGGATGTTTCAAGTAGGTGCAATCATACAACATATATCCTTTGGCATCTAGGTTTCTTTCTTAGGATGTTTTTGAGGTTCAGCCACATTGTAGAATTATCAGAACTTCATTTCTTTTTTTATTAATGGATGAATGATATTTCATTGTAGATCACGAATGCAATTCTTTTTTTTTTGTGTGTGTGTGTGTGTGTGGGTACCGGGGGTCGACCTCAGGACCTCGCGCGCCAGCAGGCGCCCGTGCCGCTGAGCGATATCACCGGCCCTTTTATCGTATGTGGGTTCCGGAAGTCGAACTCGGGCCCTCGCGCTTGCCGGGCAGGCATGTACACCGCTGAGCCATCTCACCGGCCCCACACAAATGCAATTTTAACATTAGCAAAAACCAAACAGGGGGGCCGGTGAGATGGCTCAGCGGCGTAAGCACCTGCCTGGCAAGCGTGAGGGCCCGAGTTCGACTCCCGGAACCCACATACGAAAAAAGGGCCGGTGATATCGCTCAGTGGCACGGGCGCCTGCTGGCGCACGAGGTCCTGAGGTCGACCCCCTGTACCTACAAAAAAAAAAAAACACAAACAGGATACTAAACTTCATAAAATGCCAACTTAGTATTTTAACATGTATATAAACACAGAAAAAACAGGAAAAATAATAGCCAAATAATAATAGTGGTTACCTTTGCATGGTGTTATCAGTAATTTAAGTTATTAGTAGTAGTAGTAGTAGTATTTGAGACAGGGTCTCACTATGTAGCTCAAGCTGGGCTTGAGCTCACTGCATAGCCCAGGCTGGCCTTCAACTCATGGTGATCCTCCTACCTCAGCCTCCTGACTGCTGGGATTACAGGCATACATCACCACACCTAGTCTGAGTAATTTAAATTTTAATTATATTGTATTTTCCTATTTTTACAATATGATTAATAAGTCATTTAAAAAGATAAACAAGTGGGAATATTTACCAACTCATTCTATGAGGCCAGTATTTCCTTGGTATCAAAACCAGACAAGGATATCAAAAGAAAACTACAGACTAGTATCTCTTATGAACCAGACATTAAAATCCTCATCATAATGCTAGAAAACCAAGTCCAGCAACACATAAAAGGTTCACATCATAATCAAGTGAAATTTGTTCCAGAAATATGAGGTTGGTCTAGCTATCGAAAAATTTATTAGTAGAAGGACAAAACCCAATCATTTCAATAGTATCTGACAAAATTCAACATCCCTTCATGATAAAAACAAGTAGGACTAGAAAGGAACTTCCTCAACATGATAAAGAGCATCTTTATCTTTAAAAATATCTTATTTCGGGCCGGTGAGATGGCTCAGTGGCATACATGCCTGCCTGGCAAGTGCGAGGGCCCGAGTTCGACTCCCAGAACCCACATACGAAAAAAGGGCCGGTGATATCGCTCAGCGGCACGGGCGCCTGCTGGCACGCGAGGTCCTGAGGTCGACCCCCCGGTACCCACAAAAAAAAAAAAAAAAAAATCTTATTTAATGATGAGAGACGAAATGCTTTCCTCCTATGATCAGGAACAAGACAAGAAGGTCCGCTTTTAATACTTTTATTTTACATTATAGTGTAGTAAAAGTTCTAGTCAGGGCAATTAGGCAAGAAAAAGCAATAAAAGGCTTCTCGACTAAAAAAGAAGTAAAACTATCTCACAGACAGCATGACTTTGTACAATATATAGAAAATCCTAAGGAATCCACAAAGTTACCGGAACTAATAAACAAGTTCAGCAAGGTGGCAGGATATAAGATCAATATACAAAAAAAATTGTATTTCTGTACACTAGCAATATAATCTAAAACTGAATTAAGAAAATAATTGAGGGCCGGTGAGATGGCTCAGCGGTTTAAGCGCCTGCCTTGCAAGCGCGAGGGCCCGAGTTCGACTCCCGGAACCCACATACAAAAAAAGGGGCCGGTGATATCGCTCAGCGGCACGGGTGCCTGCTGGCGCGCGAGGTCCTGAGGTCGAACCCCCGGTACCCACCTAAAAAAAAAAAAAAAAAAAAAGAAAATAATTGAGGGCCGGTGAGATGGCTCAGCGGCTTAAGTGCCTGCCCGGCAAGCGCGAGGGCCCGAGTTCGACTCCCGGAACCCACATACGAAAAAGGGGCCGGTGATATCGCTCAGCGGCACGGGCGCCTGCTGGCGCGTGAGGTCCTGAGGTCGACCCCCCGGTACCCACAAAAAAAAAAAGAAAATAATTGAGAGCCCGTGAGATAGCTCAGCGGCATAAGCGCCTGCCTGGCAAGCGTGAGGTCCTGAGTTTGACTCCTGGTACACACACACACACAAAAAAAAAAAAAAAAGAAAATAATTGAGAAGAATAAAATACATAGGAATAGATTTAACCAAGGAAGTGCAAGTGCTCTACCAATGAGCCACTCTCAGCCCAGATTCCTAAATGAAATACCCAGACTAGGCCAATCCAAAAAGACAGAAGTGGGTCAGTGGTGATGTAGGGCTAGAGATAGGGCATGAGAGGGAAAACAGAGTAATTGCTAATGGCCATGGTTGTTTGAGGAGGATAATGAAGTGTTCTAAAATTGATTGTTGCAACAGTTACACAATTTTCAGAATACACACAAAAAACTGCATTGTACATTTTATTTATTTATTTATATTTATTTATTTTTTGGTACCAGGAATCGAACTCAGGACCTTACGCTTACCAGGCAGGCACTGTGCCACTGAACTAAATCCTTGGCCTGCATTGTACATTTTAAATAGGTGAATCATATGGTATGGGAATTATATTTCAATCAAGCTGTTTAAAAAAAAAAACAATTAAATGAAGCCCAGACAGTGGGCATAGCTTAATTGGCCAAAAGGAAAATTATATTGTAACAATTTACTCCATTTTAGTACAGTAAGATTCCAGTAGACATCAAAATAGGAATGTTTTTCTCTATACGTCATTTACATTTTCTATTTATATAGGTTAACATGTTCAGATGTGTTGGAGGGCAGTAAATTAACGGATGGCGCCCAGCGGCACGAACTCTGGCTACGCCACTGAGCGCAGCACAGTGATGCAGGCCTGTAATCCCAACACTGGGGAGACTGAGGCAGAAGGATTGTGAATTCAAGGAGAGTTTGGACGACACACCAGCGGTAAGATCCGGTCTCTCCGTGCCCCTTCCCGTTTAAATGGATACAGCCAGATCTCTTGTAACCTCAACCAAACCATGTTGGGCTGGTGGGAAGTGGAAGACCGAGGAGTGCATTTAAGCAAGAAATAAAGGAAGACTGATGGAGAAGGCTCAGGAGTCTCAGCTGGCCAGGAAGACAAAGCGAGGCCGATGGGAGGCGGGGCTTGGGTGTGTATTCTGCAGGCCCCATAAGACAGTATCAGTTCCTTAGCCTGAAATCCAGCGCCTCCAAGAAGCTGGCAAAGCTAACTCTGGGCCTCTCCAACCTTCCCTTCTGATGCTGGCCAGACCGGCCAGGCCAGTCCTCTTCTACCACTAGAATTTAGTCACCTGGAAAGGCTCGCCACACCCTGCCTGGTCTTAGAGCCCTTCCCTGGAGATGTCAGCTCCTGCCGACCACACTCTGTTCACCTCGCTTTCACACTCAATGTGAATGGCGTCGCCATATTGTAGTTTCCCAATTCCATGTGCAATGTGCAAGCGTGCGAAGCGTGCAGGGACACACACAGCCCTTCCCCAGCCTGTGAGGACGTGTGGACCCAGCCATAGTTCCCGCCTATGACTCTTCTGACTCGTAATGCACCTGCTCAAGCTGGAATTCTGCAGCCCCTTGCTCGGTGCTCCAGAGATTTCTGGGAGCCCCAGGGGAGCTCTAGAACAAGAAGGTACCACGTCTGCATTTTCTTTCCTCTGCAGCTCTCCTGGTCACCCCCGTCTCCCAGTGGAGGTGTGGGTCCTACTGGTGTTGGTTACATTTTGTCCCAGGGATCCAACCCTAAGCAGCTCAACTTGGACCCTCTTGGTTTACCCAGTTGGTAATGAGGAAGCCCATTTCCAGAGGCCAACTTTGTTCATGTGCAGTTTGTAGAGTCAGTGATACAGCTGTATGGGGCTCAGCTCAGAGAATATAGGAGAGGAACCCACTGAATGCACCCTCCAGCTGCACAGCTGCCAATGCCTCCACCCTCCAATTAGTGTGGGCCCCGCACAGGCTGTGGGATTCCCTAGCTGTGACCAGGAACCCTAGATTTTCTGATGCTGAACTGGGGACCTGATTTGAGGAGTAGGCGATTGCCTGCCGCCTAGGGCCAGGCATCTTTTGAAGTCTGCTACACTCCTTCATTTCACCTTCTCATATAGCTACCACCCCTGCCCAGGCTTGCGCAGGCTGCATTCCCTTTGAGGAGGTGGTCATTGACTGCCTTTCTAGGAAAGCCATATTTTCCTTTATGCCTGCATATGCCCGCTCATTCCATCTGGATCACAGCCAGGGAGAAATACTCGTGACTGCTGGGGCCCCAGTGTTTTCAGAACAGTACAGGTCCCACACAGCAGGGGTTAAGGTAGGAGATCTTCTGCACACATACCTTCCCCCTCTTGGACAAGAAAGAGGCTCGCTAATTAGTATTGATTCTATTACTTTCTTTTGGAATTGAACCCAGGGCCTTCAGATTGAGTTGTATCTCCAACTCTTTTTAATTTTAATTTTGAGACAGGTTCTCACCAAATTGCCTAGGCTGAGCTCAAAGCTGGAATCCTCCAGCCTCAGCATCCTAGAATGCTGAGATTACAGGCATGCGCCACCACTGCCTGGGCAACTGAAACAAAGGCTCTAAGTTAGGTGTGATGGCGAATGCCTATAGTCCCAGCACTCTGGGATGCTGAGGCAGAGGATCACAAGTTGAAGACCAGGCCGGGGAACTGAGACCCTGTCTCGAAAATATAACACTAAAAAGGAGCTGGGAGATGTAGCTCAGTGCAAAGGCCTTGAACTCCATCCCTAGTACTAGAAAGAAGGGGTGGGGGATAAAGGCCCTGAGAAAGGCTGCAGTTTGTGTCCTTACACTTTGTTTGAAAGATGTTTCCCCAACATGTTTGCCAACCCCATCCGCAATCATCCAGGAGCACATCTTGGGAAATGTGCACCCCTACAATAAAGTCCTGTGTCTGCCACTCCAGCCCGTGGCCACAGGGACTTCTCTCCACTTCTTGTAAGGCAGAGCTCCCCGCTCCTCCCGGAGTGCAGGCATCGCTGGACAAACACCAGGGACCCCTCTCCCCAGCTCACTCCGACTGCTGTCTCTTCCTTAGGTGCCCCTGGATGCCTGTCCTCCAACCCCCACCTCTCCCTCAGCACTCTGAGTGGCCCTGTGAAGTCAAGTCATAACTTGGGAGACTGAGCCCTGGGACTCTCAGGTCCTGTGACCCTCTCTCAGCTTCCCTAAGGCACCAAGGGCTCTGCCTCAGGCAGCTGGAAGGACAAGGGGCAGGGCCCGCGGTGGAGAGACGAGTGTGGCGACAGCCGCGCTCACGTCTCCCCGACGCCTGGCAAAGGGCTTATCAATAACTGTTCTTAGAAAGAATCCCCGCCCCCGCCCCACCCCCAGACCCAAACACATCCCCAGGAGGGAACTGGCCACTTCCCAAATCTCAGACACATCCTGGCTGGAGCTGGCCGTGGGCCGGGCACCCCCGGGGCAGCCCGGCAGGGCGGGGTGTCCTGGAGAGCCGCGGATGGGCCTCACACCCAGGCTGGGCCAGGACACCCCGTCCTTGGCCGAGACCCAAACCGGCTCTGTTTACAGAATCCGTCCGCCCGGCTCCCCTCCCCCACCGCTTCCCCTGGAGCCCGGGCTGCAGAGGCGGGCGGGGCCCGGGGCGCCAGGGCCGCCTCCCTCCTTGGCTCCCGGGACCGTCTGGCCCGGCGCAGGCTCCGGGTTTCCTCTTCCAGCGAGGGGTGGCACCCTGGAGAGTGCTTTTCGGGAGGCATCTGCAGAAACCAGGCGAACCCCAGGGAGGGCCGAGCCCGTGGTGTAAAGACAGGCGCGGTGCCCACAGGGACCCCAAACCCCCGGCCCCGGGCGCATCTTAGAACTGCTGCAGGGACGGGGCGCAAGTTGGAGTTGCCCTGCGCACAGGCCGGGGACCTTTAGGTACAGCGACGTCCCGAGATAAGACCGGGCCGCAGTGCCTCAGCTCCCCCCGGCCGCAAGGAAGCTCGGCGGCCCGAGGGGCGGGGCGGGGCCTGCGACGCTCTGCCCCCGGCTCCGGGAAGGGCGGCCCCCACCACCTCCAGCTTCCCAGAGGCGCCCGGATTTCCCATGGGTTTCCCCGGCTGTTAGTAACTAGGCCCGCACTTTCGGAGCGCTCTCTCTTCGCTGAGCATTTCACAGGTACTAGGTTGGTTGTCCTTCAACAGGCTTCTGAGTAGATGCCTCCACTTAGATAGGGAAACTGAGGCTCAGAGAGGCCAAAGTCATACAGCTACCGGGTGGGAGGAGCTGCAGCTTCCAAGCCCCCAGATCCCTCCTGCACTTTTCTAGCTCTTCTGTCCCACCCTGCCAGGTGCCAGTGGATTTCCCAGTGGTGCCTTCCTAGGCAAAACCAGGGAACCTGGACATTCCCTGCCCTGGGGGCAACTATTTGTCCTTTCCAAGTGAGTCCAGTGGTATTGATTAAGCATCTGGTGAATTCCCAGCCTGGTTTCAGCTGGTGGCAAAGTTTCCCAGACCTGACTTTGCCCTTGACATCCACTCTGAGGAACGCCCCCCCCGGGGCTGGGTCCCCTGGGAATACTGCACCCCAGCACCTTCCCCTGCCCCTGCAAAGATGCAGGCTCCAGAA
This sequence comes from Erethizon dorsatum, assembly GCA_028451465.1. Classification (NCBI taxonomy): domain Eukaryota; kingdom Metazoa; phylum Chordata; class Mammalia; order Rodentia; family Erethizontidae; genus Erethizon; species Erethizon dorsatum. Next base: position 6,049,659 of record CM051836.1, on the reverse strand, counting down.
AGCCCCTGACTTGCTCACAGATCACCCCTGGGGCGTGGATAGGTGAGAAGCAGCAAGACTGTGCCACACCACTGCCACTCGCTGGTGCCTCCCGCCTGAGCGCAAGGCCAGGACAGTGCCACAGAAAGGCACCCTAAGCCCCAAGGGGTCAAGGAGCATACCAAGCTACACCCAGGGCTGCCCTCTGAGGAGGTGAGACCACCGTCACCCAGGGAAGGAACTGTTCAGACAGGGTGGGAGGAGATGACCTTTCTGTCCTATGAGGAAGGCAGGGTGCAAGGACAGCTGCTTAACATGGAAGCTTTCCCAGACTCCCACCCCCTTCCCCTCTGACCTCTTTCTGCTGAGTCCTGTGATCTTCCTCCTGGAGACTCGGGGAGTACTGGGGAAAAAGGCAAAATTTCCTGCCTCAGGTTGCAACTTGGCCTCAGTGACCAGGTGTGGTGTCTGGGGCCGGGAGTCCTGTGCTGTGCAGACACTATTACATACCGCTCTGTGTGCAAGGCATCTTCCCCACACCGTCGCGTTTCGTTCTGTCTGTAAGGCAGGTGCTCTCATTGCCCCCATTTTACAGATGTCCAAGCGAGGTTTGGAGGGGTTCAATGACTTGCCAGTGACGAAGCCAGGATTTAGAGCTAGGCAAGGTGATTCTGGAGTCCTGTGCTGTCCAGATCCTGGTTTTTTGATCCTTGCCTTTGTCCTGTCCCCTCCCCCCACAGTTGTTTTGAGGGTTAATGCCCAATGGCCAGGCTGATCGTGCCCAGTCCTTGATGATCCCTGCCCTGCCTGACACCTTCTCATCTCCCTCTTCCAGCTGCCCGACCAGCCATAGTAGCTTTGGCCAACCCAAGGCAGTCTGGCGTTGTGGCTCTGTTGGACCTTAGACAGGGAGACCAGAGTTGACAAAGGCTGGGATCAAGGCCCCACTCACTGTAGAGGGGAGAGGCAGATGCAGAGGACAGGATTTGGACAACAGAGGCAGACTGGGAGGGCGGGCACCTCCACTCCCAAACGAAAAAGTGAATTTAGGTACCCTGAGAACAGAGCCGATGCCGCAGAGTTGAGGGAGGCTTTAAACAGTTTTTCAGGGAAGCTGTAAGACTGAGGCTGCCCTGTTATTCGAGGATACTAGAAGACCCCAAAGTCTTTCCCAACCCCTACCTGCATTCTCCGACACAGTCAGGATGTGCCGTTAGGCATCTCCTGGTCACTGCCCCAAGCTGCCGCTCTCCAGGCCGCCCTAGAACCCCACAGTTCAGTGGCACTGAGGTGTGGAGGGAACCCATCCTGTGCTAGGAGGGCCTCACCCCTTCTCTCACCTCTACTCTTGGTTAGCTCTTCGTCTTTCCTTGGAGACAAATCATTCCCAACTTCAAAGCATCATAATTCCCCCCAAAGAGCAATCACAAGTATGTCAAAGGGGAAATTATTGAATTATCCTGGTTGGCAGAAAAGCCTAATTTATAGCAAAGCATTTCTCCTGAATTTCTTAATAAGATTTTCCCCCCTCCGATGGATTTTAATGTGCAGTTATTTCATGGGCTTGAAATTTGAGTTTGAAGCTCTAACATTGCTTTTCAGTTCTTGATTCATTGCCAGCTCCTTGCTTTTGAGCCTGATAGGAAATTCAGCATCCTGTGTTCCCTTAAATGTGAGCGGACTCTGCTATCTGGTCAGCCTGCCTGAGCAGACATGTGATGGCACTGCCATTTCACTGAGGCCCGCAGACCTGGATGACCCTCCCGTCCTCCTCGCTGGGCTCCTAGGGGCAATTCTCCTCCGTTAGGATGTTGCTGGAGTCGCTCTTCAAGGCCATGTCTGTGCGGATGCCACTGGCCAGTAGTGACCCTAGGAGAAAATAGCATGGCTAACCCTGCCCTCTGCCCACTGCCTGCCTCCTGGCCTATCAACATGCCTGGCACACAGTAAGCAGTGAGCAGACAGGTGCCAGGTAAAATAGAAGATGGCAGGGCCTAGTGTCAGCACTCCTGCTTGGGCCAGTGACAGCTCAGCCTCCCATTAGCAGAGGGATATTTGTGTTGACATCTTTGCTGGGTCTTTGGTCCAATAGGTGCCCTCTGGGCACAGCACAGGGGGCAGCAGGCAAGAGTGCTGCCAGGACTCCACTTATAGGGCAGGGTCAGCTCTGGAAAAGTGTGGAGGGAACCATGGCATTAGATGAGCGCATCCCTCCTGGAAAGACAAGGTGCTTATTGTGTTTTCAGCTGCCTTCAAGAGTATCAGCCAAGGACAGCCATGCTTGCAGAGAGTGAGCTTTTGGAATGAATGATGGCAGAAGGGAGAGACTGGTGAAGAAAACAGACTTCCTTTGAGCCGCTGGAGTGATGGTGCCTATTTTACAGATGCAGAAACAAAGACTTGGAAAGGAGTAAAAGCTTTGATAAGTAGTCAAAGTGATGCTGTGCCCCAGGTGTTCAAGTCCCTGGTGGATCTTTTAACAGTGCATGGGACACTGCCCTCGACCCTCGCTAGTGTGACCCTTGCAGGGCCCTGAGAGATCAGGTTTCTTAGGAGGACGGGGGGTTCCTCAGGCCCCTCAGGAAGCGGGCTGTCCTTTGGTTTTAGAGCAGCTGACTGGCCCATGGGAGCTCTTGCTTGAAGGTCACAGCTGTCCTCTGAGGGTTTCTTCTAGAATCCTGGCCACATCTGTCTCAATATCCAGAGCCCCTGAGGGTCTCAGCCTCTTTGCAGAGATGCCTGCCATGGTGCCGGGTAGGAGAATCACCTGGCAGACAGGAGTGGTGAACCAGGACCAGGAGAAGAGGGGCTACACACTTCCATCAGCTTCTCCCCTCTGCGTGTGCCCTTCCCCACCTGGCCCTGAGTGCCTGACCCTCAGTCCCCAGACAACTTGGGTTTCCTGTCACAAGGTAGTGCCAGGGACAAAAAAGCACATGACCAGATCCCTGGGAAGCCCCAAGTGGCTCCCAGGTACAGAGGGCTGGCCCTGGTTGGAGGTCCTATTCTGGACATGAAGCTCAGAGGAGCGATACCCCCAGGAGAGCCATGGGACGCCATCCCATGGACAGGAGGGACCTGGCATGTGGCTTGCTTTGTTTGCCACACACAGTAGGATGGCATGTGGGTATAGGCACTTCTGTCCCCTTCCTGTGCCCTGGACATGGGGCAGAAGGATGGAAGGAAGAAGGGTGGGGACAGGGTCTACTTCAACAGCTCACCCTCGGGAGCCTGCTGCTCCTGACAGTGGCTGAGAATGAGATCAGCCGACTGTGTGCTTTGGGGACCTCCTTGGAGCCAACTTGAACTTCCTCATCTGGGACACAAGGTGTCTTATGGGGAGTACACGGTGGTCAAATCCTCTCCACAGTGGACAGTGGGTACTCTGCGAGGCCCATCCCACCCCATCCAGCCCTTTGGAGCACATGCAGGAACCCAGCCAGGAGGGAGCGGTTTGGGGAGCTCTCAGGGCTATGCATGGATGTGGCTGGGAGCTGGGGACAGGTGTTTCTGAGTGACAGAAGAGGCAGAGGCAGGCCTGGGGCTGAGGATCCTGGAGGCTGTGCTCTTAGGATGGTGTCCTCATCACTCAGGCAACAGAAGTGCAGGACAGCGTGCCACGAGGAGAGAGCTCCTGTCACAGTGTGTTCCTCTGTGGGCTCCTCTCATGCACCTGCTCGAGGGGAGGGGCAGCAACAACCCTCACAAACCCACCCTCCAGATTTCACGATTCCCAAAATTATACCTCTGCTAAGACACCTGCCCGGCCTCTGTCCATCCCAGCAGCTGGAACTCAGGTCACCTGATCGCCTTTGCAGGGCTCTTCCTTTCGCTCCCTGGCAGGCACATGACTGTACTGCACGTGGCTGCGAGCCAGGCCCGGGAAAGCTGAGCGTAGCCGGGGGTTGGGGTGTGTGTCTTTTTGAAGTAAATGGAGAAGGGAACTTGAGCAGTCTGGACATCAGATCCGAGCTGCTGGGGACAAGGAGTTCACGAGAAGCCAAGGACAGGATGCTTTCCTGGGGGTGCCGAGGAGCAGGTTTCCAGGACGGGTCAAGACGGGAGCAGCTGATACTTTCCAGAAGGGCAAGATGGGGAGCAGGGATTAGAAAGTCAATGATGGGACCCCAAATCCATGGCAAGTCAATCTTGGGTAGGTCTGGGGTCTTCGAGAAGCCCCTATTCATCAGGTAGAAGGGTACTTCTTGGGGGGAAACAGCCCAGAGCTCAACCCCTCAGTTCCCACCTGCAGTTTGGGAAGAGCACTAGGGCATCCCAGCCCCGCAGGCCCCCAAACAGCACAGGCTCCGCTGACAAGCCATTCCGACACCCCGCGGGGTCTAGGTCCCTTGCCCGAGGAGGGCAATTTCTTAGGGTTTGTGTGAGGCATCAGGATCAGAGGGTTTGCTCTCCACCTCCTACCTGTGAGAGAATCATGAGGAAGAGCCTATTCTGGGGGCCCTGGGATGCTTCTGATCTGAGCGCGGGCTCTGGAGGTAGGAGGGGAGGGCAGGGCATGTGTCAACCTGAAGTGCCTGGGGCAGGAGGAGGGACCGGGTCCTCCAGCCCACACAGCCTGGCAGGAGCTCCCTGGGCCTGACAGGCACCAGAGGTTGGCTCACTTGATAGCGGTCATGCAAGAGGCATGCCTGCCACCCAGGCCTTGGCCCCCCGCCCATCTCTCACTCCCATGGCCTCTCAGCACCAGGTGGAATGGCCTGAGCTCATTTTATAGCCGCAAATACTGAAAGAACTTTCTGACTCCAACTGGAAAAGATGGGGGATGATCAACTCTCAGGAGCCAGGGGCCATCTTGTCCTTTCCATCTGTCCTCCTACCGTCAGATCTCAGGGAATGGTATGACCATCCATCGAGCACCCCCAAGACCCCTGCAGAGCAAGTCCCTGGGCCCCACGGCCAACCCAGTGGCAGTTCTAGGCCTCTCTTTCTCCCAGCACCTCAGAATCTGCTCAGAGCCCTGCACCTCCACTGCCACTACCCCAGCCGAGCCACGCCCACCTCTCCTCTGGACTCCACGGCAGCCCCTTCACTGTCTGCCTGTTCCTACCCAGGCCCCCACCATCCATTTGTCACCCAACAGCCATAGCGAAAGTCTCTAAGGGCTGGTCAGATGGTCTGGCCCTGCTGAAAGCCCCCCAGGTGGAGGCCATGGCCCCCCTTGGGGAAAGGCCCTGCCTGATCCTCCTCCAGCGCCATTCCCGCCACCTTGACCACCGCACTCAGCCACAAAAGCCCCATGCTCTGTGCCATCTCCCTGGCGTCTTGACTGCCCCTCATCCTTTTTTTTTTGTGGGTACCGGGCGTCGACTTCAGGACCTCGTGTGCCAGCAGGCGCCTGTGCCGCTGAGCGATATCACCGGCCCTTTTTTCGTATGTGGGCACCAGGAGTCAAACACAGGACCTCGCGCTTGCCAGGCAGGCGCTTATGCCCCTGAGCCATCTCACCGGCCCTGCCCCTCATCTTTTAAATGGAGAAGACTGTCCTGATCACCACTCCCTCTGAGTCTCTGAGAACCCCTGCTGAATCCATCCCCCAGCACCTGCCACTTTTTACTGTCACATTTCTTGATTTTTAGGTCTTCCTGTTGGGGTCACAATGAAGACAATGTGGGGCTGGGGGTGTGGCTCAGTGGTACAGCGCTTGCTTACATGAGTGAGGCCCTGGCTTCCATCCCCAATACCAGCACCACACGCACATCTGCACACAAAGAAAAAGAGGAAGGGAGGAAGGAAGGAAGGAAGGAAGGAGAGAGAGAAGGAGCAGCACACATGGGGTAGACGTGAACAGTGACTGCAGCCCACCCACCTTGTGCTCATTGTCACCATCATCATCTTCACAGCTCTGCTCACTCTTCCTGAGCGCATTATATGTGCCTGACCTTCTTCTAAGCATTCATGGTTTCTGTCATCAGTTTTCATGATAATCCTATCAAGTCAGATTTTTTAAAATTCTGAGATGTTCCATAGGGGGTCAGTGGGCCCTGAAGTGGCCAAGGATGCTTTGTGGTGGGGGTAAGAGTGGAGCTGGGGCTCCAGAGAGGCCAGGGGGAGACTTCCAGGCTACTAAGAATAATTGTGATGGTGGCAATAATAACACATTGAGGGCTTCTTGTGTGCCCTTCACGGTGCTGGGGAATTTCTGTTCATTGTCCCATGTTGCTCACAACAGCCGTGAGGCGGGTACCAGCAGCCTCACCGTACAGACCAGCACATTAAGCATCTCCTGTGAGCCTCCCCCAGCCCAAGAGGAGCAGAAGCTGTCTCGTGCCAGAATGGCTTCGGCCCCCGAGGAAAGAGCCAGGGTGAAGGAGCAGGCTCGTTGGGGCAGGAGGGAGCAATGAGGGCTGGAGGTCCCATTCCGGAGGAAGTGGGAGAGGACCAGCGCTGAGCTTTGAGGGATGGGCAGGGCTTAGAGAGAGAGAAATAAGAAGCAGCGTTGGTGGGTGGGTGGCCAATCCCAGAACTGCTGGGAGCCTTCTGCCCCTTCCAGGCCCCTGAGTAAGCTCCCTGTGAAGGACGCTTAAGGATTTGAGCGCCTCATCTCATGTGGCTTTGTGTGTATGCATGTGGTAAAATATACAAAACATAACCTTTACCATTTTGGCCACTTTTAAGTGTACAGTTTAATGGAATTAAGTACATTCACACTGTTGGGCAACCATCACCACTATTTATCCCCACAATGTTTTCATCATCCCAGACTGAATCTCTGTCATAACTCCTCATTCTGTCTTCCCTCGGTTCAGTCCATGGTAACTCCCATTCTACTTCCTGTCTGCATGAATTTGAATGCTCTGGGTGCCTCGTGTAAGTGGAATCATACGATATCTCCTATTGTGAGTGGCTTGTTTTACTTAGCATAATATCCTCAAGGTTTATCCATGTTGTGTGCATGTCAGAATTTTATTTTATTTTTTGAGACAAGGCCTCCCTATGTAGTTCGGGCTAGCCTTGAACTTACCGTGTAGCCCATCCTGGCTCTTTCTGGTCTCAAACTCACTGCGATTCTCCTGCTTCAGCCTCCTGAGTTCTGGATTACAAGTGTGTGCCACCATGCCATGATTCGAATTTTATTCCTTTTTAATGCTGAATAATATTCCATTGTATAAATATAGCACATTTTGTATATCCATTCATCTGACAATGGCCATTTGAATTATTTCCACATTTTGGCTGTAAATAATGCTACTATAAATATGGGTATACAAATATCTGTTTGAGATTTGCTTTCAGTTCTTTTAGATATATACCCAGAAGCAGAATTGCTAGAGCATATGGTTATTCTATCTTTAATTCTTTTTTGAAGAACCACCATATTGTTTTTCATAGTGGCTGCACCATTTTACATTCCTATCAATAATGCACAAGGGTTCCAGTTTCTCTCCTTCTTTGTCAATATTTCTTTTCTTCTCTGTCTCTTTTTTCTGTAACAGCCATTCTAGTGGATATGAATTGGTATCTTATTTGGTTTGAGATTTGCATTTTCTCTAATGATTAGTGATGTTGAACATCTTTTTGTGTGTTTATTGGCCATCTGTGTATCTTCTTTGGAAAAATGTCTATTCAAGTCCTTTGCCTATTTTTAAGTCCAGGGTATTTTTAATTGTTATAGTTGAGTTGTAGGAGTCTTTAAAAATATAGTCTGGAGGTTAATGCCTTATCTGACTTGCAATATTTTCTCTTGTTCTCTGAGTTGCTTTTTTATTCCATTGACAGTATTCTTTGATGTGCAAAAGTGTTGTTTTGTTTTGTTTTGTTTTGTTTTGCTTTTTATTTTTTGAGATAACTTCTTGCTTTGTAGTCCACGCTCGCCTTGAACTTACTTTGTAGCCTAGGCTGGCCTTGAACTCACAGTGATCCTCCTGCCTCAGCCTCCTGAGTGCTGAGATTACAGGCATGTGCTACTACACCCACTTTTTTTTTTTTTTTTTTTCTGGCTTTTTATTTGCTTTTGGTGGTACTGGGGATTCAACTTAGGGCCTCCTCACTAAGCTATAGTCCCAACCATTTTTTACTTCTTATTTTGAGACAGGCTGTCCTGTCTTCACTATATGACCTTGGCGCATTTGTCAAAAATCACGTGGCCACATGAGGTTCACTCGTGAGCCCCACTGCACTCCACAGGTCTACATGTCTGTCTTTATGCCGATGCCATTTGTTTTGATTACTATGGTTTTATAGGAAGTTTTAATCTCAGAAAGTAGAGATCTCAAACTTTGTTCTTTTTCGAGACTGTTTTGGCTATTTGAGATAATATATGAATTTTAGGATGGATTTTTCTATTTCTGAAATGAATGCTGTTGGGATTTGGACAGTGATTTGACAGTACTGACCCTTGTGATTTTAAGGAGGGCCTTGGCCAGCTAAGGAATCCCAAGGTGACCAGAACACAACCGTGAAATGAGGACGCATGGTGCCCTGCACACAAGGAGAAGGCAGAGACTTGGCACATCAAGGGGTGGGGACAAGGGACTGCGTTATGTTAGAATACTGCAGGCCCCGGATCAAAGAGAGCTCCCCACGGGCAGGAGTTACCCCTACCTATACAGGACATTGTACTCGTAAGCCTCTGAAAAGGCTCTTGCTTTCCTACACTCAGGTTTTCAGGATTTTTATGCCCCTTGTTGATTTGTTAAAGCAAGAGCTCTCTGTCCTGTCTCTTAGGAACACTGACATTGTTTTTGATGTGGCCGGGCACTTTCCCTCACACCAACCCTAGCCGGTCATCCCTCTAGACAGCCAGCTGGCCCTTGCAGGAGGAGCATGTTTCTTCAAAACCTGGAGGGCGAGGGGGTGGGGAATGTAGCTCAATGGCAGAGTGCATGCCTAGCAGGCATGAGGTCCTGGGTTTGATCCCCAGCAATACCAATCAAAACACGAGGGGAAGAGGAAAGGGCAGTTCTGGGCCCTCACATAGGGTGGCCAGGAATAGTCACTTGGTGGAGATAACAGAGATGACTCTGGGGCCTCTTTACAAGCAGACCAGATCTCAGCAGAAGAGCTTTCCCTGCAGTGGTGAAAGCAAAGGTGGCCAGGTAGCCTTCTTTGCTACCTGCAATGATGCCCTGAGAGCTAGGCCAGACCTCTGGCTCTACCTTAAAAAAGCTCCTTCTCTCATTTTATCACTGATGACAGACAGATGGGCAATGAGCAGAGCTCTTGGGGCCCCTCAAGGGATACAATTCCTGGTTCTGCGCTGTGACACTCAGTCACCCTTCCTGCTTGGCCACAAGGAGATAGAAGGGCCTTTATCCCCCTAACTGCAGGGTTGTGGCTGGGGGTTCTGGAAACTCCTCCTGCCCTGGAAGGTGTTGTCTGACTCTAGCTCTGACCCTGGGGTCTGGGCTTTCTGGCATAGCCTGAATTTCCATCCTGAGGTTCACGTAAAGTCCCTGGAGTTAGAAAATAAGGGCCATGAGCCAATGGGAACATTCATCCAAGTAGTTTTCAAAGCACCCCAAACTTTATCAAGATGACTGAGCCATTAGTTACAGAATTAACACAGCAAACGATGACATTCTCTTATTTCAGAATGAAGCAATAGAAGCCTAGAAAATTATACCATTTCTGGGAACAATCCTATCCAAACAAGCCTTTTGTTTTACTATATGCAATCTGTCCATCTGTTCACTCATTCATTCAGTACCCAGCCCTAGGAAGGACCCCTTGGAGGAGCTGGGGGTTGTAGCAGTGACACAGTCAGAACCCCTCCCTCATGGAAGGCATACTCTGTTGGGGGAGACAAATGGTAGCAAACAAATACTGTCCACCAAAAGCCTTACGGAAGGGGAGGAAGTAACAGAACATTGTCTGTGGGAATATTTAACTCGGGAACCTGACCTGCACCAGGAAGTCAGTGAAGTCTTCCCTGATAACGCACAGAGGTAAAGGAAGAGCAGGAGCCAAATGGGCAAAGAGACAGGGGCAGAGTATTCCAGGCAGAGGGAACAGCATGTGCAAAGACCTGGGGTCCACAGGCCTAGGCAGGAAAGGCCATGTCAAAGGTCGCCTCAGGAACAGGACCCAGAACTGGGGCTTTGGATGCCTATGTGTACTGTCCCACCATACCCATAGCCCAGCACCTCCAAGCTCCATGGCTGCAGACAGCACCCCAACCCTTACTGGCCACCCACTGTACCCGCAGATGCCCAGAGTGCAGAATATCAGAATCGCGCAAAGAACACAGAGGGTGTGTCCACATTTGTTGAAGTCCTTTTGGACCCCTGTGGTTAGCAGGAGCCTCTAGCTTGTCTTAAGATTGAAGACCAAGGGTCAGTGAGATGGCTCAGCGGCATAAGCACCTGTCTGACAAGCGCGAGGTCCTGAGTTCAACTCCCAGTGCCCACATACGAAAAAAGGGCCGGTGATATCTCTCAGCGGCACAGGTACCTGCTGGCATGCGAGGTTCTGAATTTGACCCCCGGTACCCACACAAAAAAAGATTGAAGACCAAATATCGAGAGGAGTTTCACTGCCCAACAGGGAAATCGTTCCAGCACAGTCTAGACTCAACGCTGGGGAGGGGTGGGAGTGCACTTGTGGGTGGGACGTGGGCTTGGTCATGAAATACTTCTGTTCTGTATTCAAAAAGCAAGGTTTCTGAGCTTTGATGGCTTCCTGGAGACCCTGGGCTTGTAGGTCCAGTGAGCTCTGCATTGGCTGGAGGTAGAGGCTGTGTACTGGGGCATCTGCTCCAGGACGATGGGATCCAGTAGCATCCCAAACACTATACGCTCACGTAGAGATTCAGGAGTCCAATTTGGTGAGTTTTCGTTTCTTCCAGCATCATGCAGGCCTCTGCCCAGTGTGTTCCTTCTGCAAGGAATGCTGCTCTTCCCTTTACCTGGCCACTTCCTGCTTATCTTTCAAGTATCAGTTTCGATGCTGACACCCTGGGAGAGCCTGCCCTGCCATACCCATACTGGGGTTAGATATTCCCAACTTGGTGTCCCCCAGTCCCTTCTCCCCACCTAAATATTTATTTGAATTGGGGTGTAGAGGAGAGGTATGGTCCCTTGGGGAAAGTAGAGACCATGTTTTCACTGTGTTGTTCAAGCCCCTGGCAACATGGTGGCAGTCCCTAGAGAAGGCAACGTCAGCATGGCCTTGGTTCTTTACCAGATCCTATTCTAAAGAGGACAGGGCCCATTTAATCCCTGGGATCACACTTATCTTGGGCCAGACTGTAAGGAGAATCACCACTATGCCAGGAAGGTACACAGGGGTCTCTGGCCTGGTGGTAGAGGGGCACCAGGTGCATCGGCCAGGGCAGGGACCCATGGTGGCTGGGCTGGGCCCCGTGCTGGAGAATGGAAGTCATAGCTCCCAGCACCGCCTCCCTGCATCTCACTGAGACCACGCAGGTAAAGCCACCAGACTCCGGCTCAGCTCAGCCTGGGCTTGCAGTGGCTGGTTGTGCGAGGCCAAAGGAATTCCACAGAGACCTGGTTGCCTTTTGAACTTCTGAGTTTCTGGCTTGAGAGAACAGAACGAATATTCCCACATGACCTAGTAATGCCTCCTGGGGCTTTGTTCTTTGAACTGACTTGTAAAAGAAATCAAGGGGTACTACAGGCTGACCTTGAGAATTTTCTTTCAACGTCAATCCAAGTCACCACTCTCCAAAAACTTTACCAACTCCTCACGCTCAGCCCTACACTGCCACTACCACATCAAGTGGTCAGGTATTTAGGGATGGTCCCAAGAGTGCTGGGTAAAATGGGTGTCCATGCACACGCCTAACTGTAAACCGGAGTGAGTTCCAGGGAAAGCAGAGATGGGATGACACACACTCGTTTTACTGTGTATGCCTCTGTAATGTGGGAATGTTTTTACAAGCATGTATCACTCCTATAATTAAAGATGCACATCTAATAAAAAGCTCCATCCCTTAGGCCATGGGTTCAGAGGGCAGACAGAGAAGACTTGATAGGTGAGAAAGCTCTGAAGCTGGGGCTGGCGAGGCGGGCCAGGGGCCTATGGCAGCGACAACAGGGCACGTGGGCCCAGTAGAGGCAAGATCAAGGACCCTGAATAAAGATGGGTGATCTTTGTGGGTAAAAAGTATGGGCAGGGTAAGAGTGGTGGGCCGTGCTTGTAATCTCGGCAACTCAGGAAGTTGAGGCAAGAGGATCTCAAGTTTGAGCCCAGCCCAGGAAACTTAGCAAGAAAAGGGCTGGGGCATGTAGTTCAGTGATAAGCACCTGCTTAGCATGCCCGAAGGCCTAGTACTAAAAAAAAGGAGAGGGGTACATGCATGGCTGGAAGAGGAGTATGTGGAGGGAATGGAGAGAGGTAGGTTGGATTAGGCCTTGAACCCCAGACCAAGGTGTTTGTAATTAAAAGTTTTCTGAGCCAGAAGGATGTGACCTGAGCTAGGCCTTGGGGCTGGAGCTGGCAGAGGGGAGAGATGACCCAGGGCCACCAGGAGGCTATCTGCACATCCCACTGAGAAGAGCAGCAAGCAGGAGAAAGGGCTTCCTGGATGTGTGAGCTGCTTTGGCCAGGACCTAGATCCCAAGGACAGGGCCAACCTCCTTGGCCTCCTGTGCACTGGCAGTTCTGGCTCTGAGGTTCCTGGTCCACCAGTAGCTGGAGACTGGGTGGCACCCCAGTGTGGCTCTGACTCCATCACCTGCCTACCTTGACCCAGGGAGAAGACAGTGTCTGCTGGACCTCACGGAGCCCAGGATTCCTGCTGTCTTCAGAGAATAACGGTTTCATTCCTGGGCAGCTTTTCAGTTCTGGTTCGCCTGATGATTTATTTGCATCTCACATTTTCCTGCATCCTGCAGGAAAAGCAAGATCACACATCACAAGAAGAGAGACTGGAATGTCCCAACATGAGATGGATCTCTTGCTTTCAAATGTAGGACAGGCTGCAAGAGGCATGTGATTGTTTAGATCTAAAATGTCCCCCCAAAGTCTCCCTTTGAAGGTGGGGTCTGGTCAGAAGGGGTGGGTGGGAGTGTGACTTGGAAGGGTGTATTCTCGAACCCAGCTCCTTCATTCTGTGTTTCCTGGCCACCAAGTAGTGAATAGCTTTCTTCTACCATTCAGTTCTCTCACATATTTTCTGTCTTGCAGCTGGCTTACCATATACTGAACCCACTGAAACTAAGACCCAAGCATCTCCTCCTTTAAATTGTGGGTACTGGAAAATGGCTAAGATAATATGGGTGTTTTGGGGGATCCCATTGATTCTGAAGAGACCCGAGACCTCAGGGGACTGGCTCTGACAGCAAAGTGGAAAGCCAGAGTGCCCCATTGCACTCCCAGCCCTGCCTCCTGCCCACCAGAGGTGGCTGGGGACAGTTAGGTCTGAGGGTCAAACTAGAGTTACTTGGGGACCTATTGGAGAAGGAATGGAGCTTGTGTAGGTTCTTGAAGTCCAGAGAACTCTCACCCCTTTCCTGACATACACTACTCTGCCATCATGGTCAGAGACCATGGGTACCAAAGACCCACGAAAAGAAGCCCATGAATGCTGTAGATAGGGCGCACCTTGTCCCCTCCTCTTACTCTGCCGAGTTGCTCAGTGCAAGGAGATCAAGGCCGTGGTGCACCTCAAGGGAGCCCAGAGACTTCAGAGTAAACACACCAGGTATGGAAGTCCTCTCACTGACCCCAGGAAGTCGCCAGCTCAGATCTGGGGGTCACTTTTCCTGCGGCCTGGGAAGCTGTCTCCTGGCTCTGCGGGTGGCAGAGGATTCCTGCTCCTTCTGGCTGGTGTCACCTCCTCTGTGGCACCTCCCCACATCACTCTACTAGCACACAGCCTTCCCATCATTTCTGGACCTTGGACTTCTCCAGTCACTGCATGTCTCGCACACTGCAGTGTCGCTCTGTTTACGTATCTGAAGTGATGTCCCGGAGCCTTCCTCAGCTCTGTGTCCCCAGGGTGTAGTTAGTGTCTTTGCCATTGAGTAGGTGCTCAGTTAACATTGGTGCAGCAGAGACACAAAGCATGGGCTGGGCGTGGTGGTGCACACCTGTGCTCCCAGGCAGCCTGGGCAAATTAGTGACTTAGTGAGGCTCTGTCTCAAAATATAAATATAAAAAAGGGGCTGGGGATGTAGCTCAGTGAGAAAGCCCTGGGTTCAATCCCCAGTACCAAAACAAAACAAAACAAAACCACTAAGCACAGTCCCCCATTGCCTGAGCCAATTCTGGGCCCTTTCCCCTCCTTACTTGCCCCTCCCTGTGTATCCCCAGCCCCCACAGATGTCCCCGTCTACCCAATGTTGGAGCCTGGCCTCAGCCACACCTGCAGGTGTCTCTCGTGAGAGGTCCTCCAAGGCCTTGTTTGTGAATGTGGGACTCGGGCCAAAGTAGAGCGGAAGGCTGGGAGGGGAGGAAACTGAGCCTGTGCGGTAGCAGTGCAGTGAGGACTGACAAGTCCCTTGCAGTAAGGAGCAAGGGTTGTGGCCTGTGTGAGCCTGCCCCAGGTGTCCGACAGCCCTACTCTCTACTCCAAAACCCCTGCCAGGGTGGCGGTGGTCAAAGGAAGAAGCAGACTCCTCCCACAAGGGCTGGGGCGGTACCTGCTGTTCTCTCGGGTGCCCCAACCCCAGGCTTCTGGCTGGAGACTGTGTTCCTCTAGCATCAGAGCCCTGCCTGTCCCTGGCCACTTGGCCAAGCCACAGCCTCATCTTCCTTCTGCCAAGGCAGCTTCTCTTCCGGTGGACTTCTGGAGCCTTAGCATTCTCTGACCAGGGATGGCTTGTCTTCTGCCTGGCCAGCCCTCAGCAGCTGATGCCACCCTCCCTCTGCACCCCCCAGCTTGAGTCAGCGCCCGGCTGGCTGCCCCAGCCCTGGCTCTGGTCTTGGAGAGGTCTCTGGGCAAATCTGCTGCTTGGCGCTAACATTTCTGCACTTGGTCTCTTCGGTTCATTGATCGGGAATCATATGATCTTTTAAAAACACAGCTGGTGGAATTGCCCATCTGTGCTTCCGCATTTGGATCCATAAATCAGGCTGCCCAGGACGTATTTAAGCCTGCAGTTCTGTATACAGAGCAAGCCTGCCTCACTCTGCCTCTGGCGATGGTCTCTCCTGTTCCTGAATCTGCTTTGCTTTTGGTTCGTCCTTGACTGGGCTGCTGGGAGCGGGTCTTTCTTTGTCTTTTTGAGACAGGGTCTCGCTATGCAGTTCAGGCTGGCCTTCAACTCACTTTGTAGTCCATGCTGGCCCCGAACTCGCAGCAATCCTCCTGCTTTAGCCTCCCAAGTGCTGGGATTACAGGCATGTGCCACCATGCCCAGCTAGGACTATTTCCTCTTTATGGTGAGATTCACTAATTACAGAGTGAAGCACCAATCTATACTCCTCTTACACACACACACACACTTCCCTGGCAAAATGAGTCTCAAGTCCTAGCTAGGGTAGTAACCCAAGGTAGTGAATGTTCTCTGTGCCCCTCACCCCCACCCCCAACCTCCATAATACACGTGGAACCACTGCTCATATGGCAGAGGCTGCCAGCTGTCCCCCAATATCTGGTCTAGGTGAGCACACAGTCACCCAGAATAAACCCTAAACTTACCAGCCTCCTTTGCAGCTATACAACTAAGTTTTGACCAATGAGATAGAAGTAGAATGGTGTGGCTAACTTCTGTAAAACATCTTTCAGCATGCTTCCTTGCTTCCTTCCCACTAGCTAGAATGCATTAACGATGACTGAGAGCTGCTGTTACAGCAGCTGTCCTGGAACATGAGGATGAAGCCTCTGTTATGGATGGCAGATGTGGCTGCCAGCATCTTAAAAAAATAATATAAATAAAAAATCAGTGTCTCTCAACTTCTGGTGTTCGTGACCTGTTTTCCCCTCCATGTGGTGGGGCTGGCCTGTATAACTGAGAGGCTATCGCAGAAACAGCAGCGTGTGACTTCTGAAACGGTGATGTGGGAATCCTAAGAGGCACCACAGCTGTGCGCCAGCCTTTCTTGGAGCATTTGCTCTAGGTGAGCAGAAGCAGTGGCCACACCTTAGGCCAACGGCCAGAGCCAGCCTGCAGATGACCACAGCCCACACCATGGCCTGGTGACAACTGCATGAGAAAGCTCAGCCAGAACAGCCAGCCAGTCACGCCTGCACTGACCCTCGGGAGTGTGAGGTTGTCAGCATCTGTCCTTATTGTAAGCCACTAAGGTTTACCCCAGCTGCGGTGCTGAGGGTTGAACCCAGCCCTCAGACAAGCTGGGTTAGTGCCCCATCACTCAGAACTATTCACTCAGAAACTTATCTAAGAGTCACTAGCTAGAAGGGCCTCTTGGAGACCCTCAGCCATCCCTTCTGCCAATGGCAGGTTGAAGCCTAAGTCTTCCTAAGATGATGGGCAGTGTATGTCAAACAATGGAAAAGGAGCTGGGTACAGTTGTTCATGCTTATGATCCCAGTCCTCAGGACGCTGAGGCAGGAGAATCACTACAAGTTCAAGAGCAGCCTGGGCTACGTAGTGAGTTCAAGGCCAGCCTGAGCAACAGGGCAAGACCCTGTCTCAAACAAAACAAAACAAAAATGGAAAAAACAAAATAAATTTTATAATTAGGACCCCACACCAAGAATCAGGAGACCCTGGAACACCTGCCCCGGTGTGTGGGGGGTCTCACTGATCACTCAGCGTCCTACCTTGGTGCAGATCAGATGTCCTGCGGCCAGACATCCTGGGAACGAAGTGCTTTGCAGAGTGCCAATCTGCTTTCCCAGCTGAAGGTGGCACCGCTGTGGCCCAGCTGTTTCCAGATGGAGTGAGCCTGCCATGGACCAGCCTTCAAGTGTGCATATCCTGTGGCCTGCTGAGCAAGTCTGAGCAGGGATGAGATGCCAGGCTGGCAGCTGGCAGGACTAGGGATGGTGATCCTGTGGTCTGTGCGTTCTCTTTTGACATGCCTTCCCTGTGCCCAGCTTGCAGGACAGGGCCAGCCCCTCTGTGGCCTCCTTCCACCCCACTACCTGTATCATCCAGATTCCAACATCCAGCCAGGCATGGTGGTGCACGCTGTAAGCCCAGCACTTGGGAGATTGAAGCACGAGGATGACCATGAGTTTGAGGCCACCCTGGGCTCGTAGTGGGTTCAAGTCCAGCCTGAACTGCATAGCGAGACCCTGTCTCAAAACAAAACAAAACAACTGATTCCAACATCCACGTGGACTAATCAGCCGAGATAATTCCTGACCTCCAGCATTACAATCACTAGGCCTGCTTAATGTTCCCCAGCTTCTCCCACTTGACTCCTGCCACGTGGGTGGAGAGCTTCTCTCTGACATCTCAGCCTCACACATTGTATTAAGGCCCAATGTCCTCTTCCTAGGTTCTTCTGGTCCTCCCTCTACTCCTGCTCCTGACCCTTACAATGACTTTTTTGTGTGTATGGGACTGAGGATTGATTGGAGCCCAGCCCCCTTCTTATTTTGAGACGGGGTCTCGCTAAATTGCTAAATTACACAGGCTGGGCTTGAACTTGCTCCGATCCTCCTGCCTCAGTCTCTCAGAGTGCTGGGACGGCAGGGGTGCACCACCGCTTCCGGCGACAAAGACTCCTGTCCCTAGAGGCTCCGACTGCGCCCTCAGACTCACTTGGATCATCTGGACGGCCAACCGTTTTTCTCAAGCCCCAAACTGTGTATCAGCTCAATCTAGTTCATTTCTTCATTGCGAGAAACCCAAATAGTGTTCCTGAGCAGGGGTGTCTGTCCCCGCAAGTGATGATTCAGGGACCCAGGATCTATCGCATGGCCCCACCATCTCAAACTTGCGGGTTCCAAGGCTGTCTGAGGGTGGGTAGCTTATCACCCACACGAATTTATTTCCCTTGGTTCTGGGGTCCAGAAGTCTGAGATCAAAACACCCTCCCGCTCAGGCTCGGGGCCTCTTCTGGGGTGCAGACTGTAAGCGCCTCCTGGTGCTCTCACCTGCAGGGAAGACAACAAGTACCTGGCTGGCCTCCCGAATGGGTGCACTAATCTCAACCTGCAGGCCCCGCCCTCGAGGCCTGATGATCTCCTAAGTCCCCACCTCCAAACACTTTCACGCTGGGGATTAAATTTCAACATAGAACAAAAGTTCAGTCCATAACGGCGCATCAGACTGGACAAAGGGGAAGGGAAGGGTGCAGAGGACACAGCTGCTTCTCCACTGTCCCCGGCTGACTCCTGGCCAACATGCCCGCAGCGGGACCCAGGCTCCTGACCCTCCGACAGTAACGGGCGTGCAGGGAGTGGAGTGTTCTGGGGAGCCTGAGGCTCCAGGCTCTGGAAAGGTGGGCAGTACTTTCTGGTGAGGTTAGTTCTCCGTGCTCCATTCCCTTCACTTGCTCCAACCAAGGCCCCAGCCCTGTACCGTAGGTCAGTCAGCCTCCCTGACGGAATCCTATGTCCTGGAGAAAACTGGACGTGGACAGATTGGTGCCCACGCAGATTTATGACCACTAAAGCCAGCAATTCCTCTGTATTGCCAGGCTGGGGTCCGCTTCTTATTTCCCACAAGTTTCCCAGCACCCCCTGTATGGCCCAGCCCCTCCCCCTGCCTCACTCTCAGCACCTGAGAATTTGGGGGCCAAAGGGCAGGATGTCCCTGCACTTCCCCAACCCCTCCCTACACTTCCATGCGTGTGTCCAGCGCCCCAGCCTGGCCTCTCCCCGGGTTTCAGACCTGCGTCTCCTGCTGCCTGTGGGACTCTTCCTCCTGGATCCCCCCAGCTTTTCCATATGGCACAGGTCTCAAGCTGCAGGTGTTATCACCTGGCGTACCTCTCCTGTGTCCTCTTTCTCCTATGATGGTGACAGCCTCACCCAACAGTCATCCCAACTGGAAACCTGAGGGGCATCCTTGTCTTATTTTTCAGGTTAAATTCTGGACAAATTTTTTGTTTTTGTTTTTTAATATGCGGGTACTGGGAGTCGAACTTGGGACCTCACACTTGCCCGGCAGGCGCTTATGCCGCTGAGCTGTATCACTGGCCCTTGTTTTTGTTTTTGTAGTTGGTGATACTGGGGGCTATATTTGGGGCCTTCACACTGAGCTACATCCCCACCCCTTTTTATTTTTTATTTTGAGACAGAGTCTCCTTAAATCACTAAATTGCCCAGGCTGGGTACAAACTTGTCATCTTTCTGTCTCAGCCTCCCAGAGCACTGGGATTACGTGTGTGGATCACCATGCCCATTTACAAAATCTTTCTTTCTTTCTTTCTTTCTTTCTTTCTTTCTTTCTTTCTTTCTTTCTTTCTTTCTCTTTCTTTCTTTCTTTCTCTCTCTCTCTCTCTCTCTCTCTCTCTCTCTCTCTCTCTCTCTCTCTCTCTCTCTCTCTCTTTCTTTCTTTCTTTCTTTCTTTCTTTCTTTCTTTCTTTCTTTCTTTCTTTCTTTCTTTCTTTCTTTCTTTCTTTCTTTCTTTCTTTCTTTTGAGACAGTGCTTCGCTGTGTAGGTCAGGCTAGCTTTGAACACTCTATGTAGCCCAGGCTGGGCTTAAACTCACAGCAATCCTCCTGCCTCAGTCCCCTGAGCACTGGGATTACAGGCATCCACCACCACGCAAGGCTCCAAGACATTTCTTAAATCAGTTCCCTCCACTCCTTTCCTCAGCTCTAGCTAGCACTCCTTGCATTCATGCCTGTTGCAGCCTCCTCGAGGCTTTTTGTGCCTCTACTCCCTGGCATCTCCAGCAGCGGCCACAGTGATTGTTCTGGAGCATGGATCTGATCTCAGCACCCACCTTCTCAAACCCCATCATCTGCAAGCAAAGCTTGGACTTCCCTCTGAGGTTCCCAAGACCCCACTGACAAACACTACTTCCCCCTTCAGCCAGCCCCTCGCTCCTTGACATTCCAGAAACACTGGGCTTTCCTCTGTACCTGCCTACTGGACCTGGGCCCCACGCGGGAGCCGTGGCTGGGCCCTCCATGGTCCTCCTCCCTAGAATACCCTCTGCTTCCCTCACCTGTGCTGGCCACCACCCTCGCCAGAGCTCTTGCACCCCTGCCTCCAGTGCCGCAGGGCAGGAGGAGCTCACTATGGACCTCCCAGCACCTCAGCAGATGGTACAAGGTTCAGCACACAGTAGGTGCTCAATGCATGCTCGCTGAATAAGTGAAAAGGGTGGAGAAGGTACCTGTTTAAGGGATGGAAAACCTTTATTTAAATCTGCTTGCTTTATGCTGTCCTGCCTTATGCTGAATGAACATTTCCTGCTCCTGCTCGGGACAGCCAAATTATATATGTGTATGTATCTGTGAAATCTGATCCTCTGCCCGAGAGCCTCCCCATCAATTAATCATGCCTGGCTATTTGCACAAAACCTCTTCTCTCAGAGCACTTCTGCATGGAGCGCCGGGCTCTCCCACCCTGCCAGAGCTGCAGGCGACCTCGTGACTGACGGGCTCTCACGGGACCTCACGGGGCCCTGGGAAGCAGCCAGAAAGAAACATTTTCTCCCTTTTTATCTTCTTTTCCCTCCTCATCCTACCCTCTCTCTATATATTTTTTTCTTTTTGTAGTACTGGAGGTCAAACCTAGGTCCTCGCACATGCGAGGCAAGTACTCTACCATGAAAACCTGTTTAAGGATAATGACTGTCCAAGCAAGTCAGGTGTTCGTTCTCTTCTGCTCTATTAGACCCCCTTGCTCCTGGCCCTCCCAGATGTAGGCTCAGTGGCACCACACAGATCCGAGGTGCCAGGTGGGCTCTGTGGGAAACTCCCTGTGCCTGGGGACAGTGGATCCCCCAGCCCTTAGGTCATTTGTCTGTGGCGCTCTCTTAGGTAGGCAGCCACCAAGCTGGCTGCAGCAAGAGAGGGACTCCAAATGCAGGAAGTCACCTAGGAGCTGGCGGCTCACTGGACAGGCTCTCTGTCTTTCTCTCTGGACCACAGGGCTTTCTCTTTGCACTTCTCATCTGCTCCTTTTCCACAAAGCCTGTAGCCATCTTTTACAAGGCCTCTCATGACCTCCAGCCTGAGTCAGCCTGACTCAGCCCCCGCACTCCCCACTGGAGAAGCAGAAAGCCAAAGCCTCCGAGCACTTTCTGGGCTCCACCTTGGGGATGAGTTGGTTCTCCTGGCTTAGGTTTTCAGCCTGGGGCCATCACCAGGGCCTGGGAGGAAGGATGAGGTCAGCAGGTGCAAACAGGGCAGCAGGGATGGGCAAAGCGGGAGGCTGGGAGGCGTGAAGACAGGGAGCCAAGTCCAAGTTAAAGGGAAATCGTGGGAGATGTTGAAATGTAGTGGGTGTTCTGAATAACTTACCAATCTGGGTTACCTCTGCCTTTCATTACCTTTGGCTAGACCATTTCTCAATTTTCTAAAGATAGAAATTCAATTGTAAAAATTTGACATGGAAGCTGGGTATGGTGGCACAGGCCTGTAATCTCAGCACTTGGGAAGCTGAGGCAGGAGGATTGCCTCGAGTTCGAGGCCAGCCTAGCCTTCATAGTGAGTTCAAAGCCAGGCTGAGCTACATAACAAGACCCTGTCTCAAAAACAACAACAAAAACCCAAAACAAAACAGAAAGCTTGAAGTGGGGGTGTAGCTCAGTGGTACAGCACATGCTAAGCATGCTCAGGGCCCTGGGTTCAATCCCTGGCACAAGAAAGAAAGAAGAAAGAGAGAGAGAGAGACAGACAGACAGACAGAAAGAAAGAAAGAAAAAGAAAGAATGAATGAAAGAAAGAAAGAAAGAAAGAAAGAAAGAAAGAAAGAAAGAAAGAAAAAGAAAAGGAAAGGAAAGAAAAGAGAAAAGAAAAGAAAAGAAAAAAGAAAAGAAAAAGAAGAGAGATGCTTGGATTACAGGCATTGGGCACCAAGCTTGGCTACATGTTCCCATTACATTTTATAAATTTTAAAGCAAAAAGCACACCAAGTAGACAAGACTACATCTTGGCACATTGCTCCAAACCAGCCATGGGCAGCCAGAAGTGGTTATGACAGGGCTGTCACACAGTCACAATGTGCTGCCTGCCCTCAGGGAAGAGGTTCATGTCCCACCCACAGGCAGAGGACTCCAGACACCTGCGACACTCATCTTGCCTCGAGAGCTGCACAGCTGACAGGGTTTCCTCACTGTTCAGTGCCTGCCCCCGGCAGCCCGACTCCACAGAAGTTTGGGCCAGCGCAGGAGCATCGCTCCTCCCGCCTCTCCGCCCTGGCAGCCTGACAGCCACCCTGCCCTCGAAGGCCTGCAGCGGAAAGGGAGAATCCCTGCCAAACCACTTCTTGCACAACAGTGCACGTCCAAGGAGGTACACAAAATGTTTGTCGACTGAATTGTGTCTTCTCCCTGACTTACATGATGGTCCAGATATGCTCTGGCGTCCGCGTTCCTGAGTGGATTGCCCACTGGTAATGGCTCCCAACACTTCACCCTCTTCTTTTCATTAACCAACCTGTGAAACGGTATTGATTTCCATATGTTCGTGTAGAACTTTCCTTCTAAGAATTCCTCCAGCAAGCAAGCTCAGCTGTTTCTTTGCTGTTCTCTTAGTGGGGAGTACCAGGAAGGTAGGCTACTCCTGTATGCAGTGGGACTGTCTCTCACCCCCAACAGCCTCCCCCATCTTTGGCCTGAGTGTGTGCAGTCCCCCACTTTTGCACATTTGCATATGGCTGCTTCATTCACAAATTCTGGGCCAGGGGGGAGCCCTGACCTCCACCCATTTCACCTGAGCACATCACTCTCCCCTTGATGGCCTTCGAGAGCTCCCTGTGCCTTACTGCCCGCAGTCCACACTTCGTAGCCCGGCCTTTCAGCTCCCTTGCTTTTCAACTTGGTCCTGGCTATGTCTCTGGGACCATCTCCCTCCACCACTGTCTAACCGCCCTCTCACCCCATCCATCCCACAGCCCAATTGTGCATGATCTAAGGCCGTTTTCTGATTCCTCATAGCTTCCAACAATGCCTGGTCTCAGAGCCAGACTCTCTTATTAACGGACATCATTGGGCTGGCTTTGCTGTAGACGCACATGCAGGCAGTGCCCGTGCTAGCTGTAACATGGGGTCCGACCCTGGTGCTCACAATGCCCCTGGGTGTGCACCTGGGTGAACACCACGTGGACCACATTCCAGACTGGTCCTCTCCACAGAGGAGCTGCTGACTCCTTCTGCCTCCCCAAATCTCAAGCTGTAGTGGAGCAGAGGCAGTTGTATCAGGACACATCACAGCATCTCACTGCCAAAGTGACAACTACAATTATGCTTTGGCTGACAGCTGGAGATGAGGGAATGTACAAACAGCCCGGGCCTCACTGTGCCCATGAGTCAGCGGTTCGTGCTGGATGCCCAGCTGGTAGGCAAGGTGGGTGCCTGCCGGATACCAGGGCCCCCTGGGTGGGCAGGTGGCTGCCTGCAAGCCTCAAGTGAACACCTGAGACCTCGGGTGAAATCTCCACTGGACAGGGGAGGCTACCCCAGGACCCAGGCAAGGCTCCCACCCTGAGGGCAAGCACATGGTTGCTAGGCAAAGGCAGGGCAGGTTAAGCAAAGTGCCCAGGATAAAGGCTGTTATGCTGGGCAGCTGGACACAGCCCGACCACACCTGGTGTGCTGGTGACATGCAGAGGTTCTCTATTGCCACCCATTGTTGAGCTCTTTAAGTGCCAGACATTTCTGCCTTACATATGTTACAGCTTTTACTCTTCACCCCAATCCAGTGAGGTAACTTCTGTTATTATCCCCAATTTACTGGTAAGAAAACTGAGTCCCAGCCAGGCGTGGTGGGGTATGCCTATAATCCTAGCACTCGGGAGGCAGAGGCAGGAGGATCGCTAAGTTTGAGGTCAACCTGGGCTACACAGTGAGTCCAAGGGCTACCTAAACCATATGGCAAGACCCTGTCTCAAAAAAGAAAGTAAGAATAAAAGAAAGAAAGAAAAGAAAAGAAAAGAAAAGAAAAGAAAAGAAAAGAAAAGAAAGAAAGAAAGAAAGAAAAAGAAAAAGAAAGAAAAAACTCAGAAAGTCTCAGAGAGCAGTTTGCCTGAAGCCACATGGCTGGCAAGCAAGTGTAGGGCTAGCACAGGCTGGACAACCTGGTTTGTGAGCTCAGTCAGTTCGTGGCTCCGTGTCCTTAAGTGCAGTCTTGGCTGCAGGAAATGGAGAGCTCTGGTGCAGTCCCACTTAGGGTGAGTTCAGTGAGGCCTCCAAAAAGACTTTGGCCTGGAAGCCAGGATCTTAACACGGCAAATAAACAATAGCTATTTCAGGTGACAGGTGCTAGGCTGTGGAGTTGAGAAACAAATACAACAGAAGAGTGGCAAGGATTTCCTCTCTGCACATTTTTGCATGTTCAGCAAGAACAAGTGCCACCAGGAAGCTGCTCTGTGGCTGGTGTTGCCCGTGGAGACAGAGAGCAAGAGCAGGAACTGTCCTTTCTCTCTGCAGTCCCCACCATGGGCTTGCCCTTAGCTCGGCCCAGGTTCTAGCTCGGGTTTCGGGGAGCCATGGGCTAAGGTTATCAGACACTGCTGAGAGAGCTGCTGCCTGTTGCAGGCCCCTTGTCGGGCAGAACCTGCCTGTCCTCATATTCTGCCCCAACACAAGCAGACTGCAGCAAGGATGGACACAGCAGCCTGGGAACTTTGCTCAACGTGCTCCGGATGGGCATGAGAGGCCAGTGGGGCTGGGGACACAGGACTGTTTGTATTTCAAGTGGCGGCTGCCCATGAATTGCCAATTTCATTTTGTGCTTTCAGCTCTGCAAAGGCATCATTTCCACCCAGCCTCCCATGGAGCTGGCGGCCAGAGCCTCTTAGTGGGGCTATAAATAGCAGATCATCAACTCACCTCTTCTGAGCTCATCACAGGCTCCTCGGTTTACTGCGCGTCTTCCAGCTGCCTGCACGTCACTGTCACTCAGATTTCCCAGGTGAAGCCTGGCTGAGAGACTCAGGGCACGCTCAGGGGGCAAGGGGAGGGGGCTGCAGGGTTTTGATTCCTAGAGCTGTTCAGGGTGACAGCAAGGGCATGGCAGACTTTTGAAGAGCTTGACATTTAAGATGTCATAATTATAATCTCGGGTCTCTGTGCTCCTCTCCAATTAAATGCAGCAGCAAGGGACTGTCATTTCTCTACAAGTCCTAGAAATCAAAGGCAAAGGAGTCACCAAGTACACACCCAGAAAGAGCCACACAGAACAGGTAGCAACACATGAAAGTGTCTGTGCCTTCCTACAGACCCATCTCCTAATACCAAGTGCAGCAGGCTCCCTGGCTCCTGCTGGGCAATGGCATTTTTCAGTGCTGCCCTCCAGGGGGTGTCGGCCACAGGCGCAGTGCCCAGCCTTTGCATGCAGCGCCTCGTCAGGTCACCACGATGCCCACACTGAGCCAGCTGCTTGCAGAACAGAGGCTGCTGCTCACAGGCACAGGTGGTCTGGCCAGAGTTGCAAGGACCAGGCTGGATGTCCATTCAGCGCAGCCAGAGTGCAAAGCCTGCTCTCTGGACCCCCAGGCTTGCAGCCTCTCTCAGAAGAGGGCCGTGTGTGTCCAGGGGAGTCCACCATACATCCGCGTGTGTGGGGCCGCTCGCTTCTCCTCAGCTCCATGCACTCCATGGCCAGATGCTCAAGGATTCATCATCCTCCAAGTCCCAGGCGCCTGGGCACCAGAACATTCATGTGCTCATCTTCTCCCAAACTGAATTCTCTTCCATTTCCTCTTGCAGGTAGAACACCAGTTTCCAAGCAGCTCCTCTGGCCCTTAACGATTTTCCTCATACTTCCTTGCTCTGAGACCCCTTGGCCCCCGCGCCAGGACTGCCCTCCTCTCCAATCACAGCCCCACGCCTGAGATGGGGCAGTCCCAGAACAGATTCCTGCTTCCCTCCTCAGGCTGCCTGAGACAGAGCCTCCATGGGTGGGGCCCAGGACTGGAGTCCTAAAAAGCGGCCCTGTCGTCTGTCTAGCCGAGATGAACTCTCCGGCCTGCTAGATCTGCCCTCTCCCTCTGGGAACCTTCTGACCTATGGCTATCAAAACCAAAACTAGGGGGCCGGTGAGATGGCTCAGCGGCGTAAGCGCCTGCCCGGCAAGCGCGAGGGCCCGAGTTCGACTCCCGAAACCCACATACGGAAAAAGGGCCGGTGATATCGCTCAGCGGCACGGGCATCTGCTGGCGCACGAGGTCCTGAGGTCGACCCCCGGTACCCACAAAAAAAAAAAACAAAAAAACAAAAAACTAACTCTTCCTTCCAAAACCCCGCTAAAAATGAGACTCTAAAGGAGTAAAAAGAGGTAGAACCGACAAGATATCTGAGAGCAGGAGGTGAGGTAGCAGCAGATGAAGGATGTCAACAGTTTAGGGAGGTGGAAGGCAGGAAGCAGCCGTGAGTCACACAGCCTGTAGGAAGCCGAGGCCGGGGCCTACGGGAGGGTGGGGCGGGGTCTGCCGGTGGGCGGGGCATGAGGGGCGGGGCCTGCCGCGGGGGGCGGGACAAGCCGCCGGGGAACCGGTAGACTAGAGGCTGGAACCTGTGAGGACCAGCTAGCTGCCAGCTGGCTGCCAGCTAGCTGCTGGGACCCCTGGAATTTACTCTCTGGGGAACTTGGATCTGCACATCAGGCATTATGCAGGGTGGGAAAAGATGGGGAATAAATGGAAATCTGAAGCTGAGAGGTAAGCTCCCAGCCCACCCTCTGCCCCAGGATGGAGATGGTAGAGCGCTTTTCTATACAAGCTGCACAGGCTCAAGGGAAAGGCCTCTAGTTCCAGACATTTGGAGCCCCCAAGGAAAGAACCAATTTAGGACCAGCCCCCCGGAACAGGGAGTCACCCAAGCACACTGACCACCTTTTTTTTTTTTTTTTTTTTTTGTCTTTTTGAGACTGGGTTTCACTGTGCAGCTCAGGCTGGCCTTGATCTCACTTTGTAGCCCAGACTTGCCTTGAACTCGCCGCAATCCTCCTTCCTCAGCCTCCCGAGTGCTGGGCGTGCGCCACCGTGCCCGGCAGAAATCCTTTTATAGGACCAGACAGCCCAGAACTCCAGACATTTACAGAATGTCTGTCTGAGATCTGGGTGTGCTTGTGTGGGGTCGGGGGTGGGTGAGAGGGCAGAAGAATGCATAAATTAAGGAAGGAAACTTTAAAAATGCTATAAAATTCTCAGCGAGAGACAATAAGATTTACATTTCAAGGTCCGTCATTATCATGAAACGTCACCATACCAGGGATAAAGAAAAAACCTTAAAAGAATCCAGATACCTGTAATCCCAGCTACTGAGGAGGCTGAGGCAGGAGGATCAAAAGTTTATGGACAGCAGGGGTACCTTAGTAAGACCCTATCTCAAATAAAATAAAAAGGGCTGGGGAGGTAGCTTAGTGGTAAAGCACTTACCTAGCATGTATGAGACAGCCAGGTGTGGTGGCACACGCCTGTAATCCCAGCACTTGGAAGGCTGAGGCAGGAAGATCATAACTTCAAAGCCAGCTTGGACTACATGGTAAGACCCTGTCTCAAAAAACAAAACATATAGATATAATACTAATTTCTCTTAGTTCATTGAAAAGAAAGGTCTGTGT
Source organism: Erethizon dorsatum (assembly GCA_028451465.1). Classification (NCBI taxonomy): domain Eukaryota; kingdom Metazoa; phylum Chordata; class Mammalia; order Rodentia; family Erethizontidae; genus Erethizon; species Erethizon dorsatum. The sequence continues at coordinate 6,022,154 of CM051836.1, read as the reverse complement.
TAATATTGTTTGGACAGTTGAATGCTGATATCTTGTACTCTGAGTAACTAATTTAAAGATAACAATATGCAATGTATTAACCATTGTTACCCCCCTATTATCTTGTTTTGAAATTTTGTTCTATTTTTTTCTCTTTAAAAACAAACAAACAGGGGGCCGGTGAGATGGCTCAGCGGCATAAGTGCCTGCCTGGCAAGCGCGAGGCCCTGAGTTCGACTCCTAGAACCCACATAAGAAAAAAAAGGGCCGGTGATATCATTCAGTGGCATGGGCGCCTACTGGCGCATGAGGTCCTGAGGTCGACCCCCGGTACCCACAAAACAAACAAACAAACAAACAAACATGGCCAGGGATATAGCTCAGTGGCACAAGTGCCTGCCTGGCAAGCTTAAGGTCCTGACTTCGATTCCTGGTACAAAAATAAATAAATAAATAAACAAATAAAAAGTGAGGAATGGAAAAATAAAAAAATATTTGCTGACAAGGGAGATCCCCAGTCATTTGCCTGTGGTGCTCCCTTTGTCAGGAAGCCTTCCATCTAAGGGAGAATAATCTAAGAATGAGAAAACACCCAGGAGGCTGGGGGTGCAGCTCAGTGCTAGAGCACATACTTCAGTGCTAGTGTATGAGGCCCAAGTTTTGCTCCCCAGTACAAAAAAAAAAAAAAAAAAAAAAAAAACATGTGTCCAGGAGAGGGCCAGGGAGTGGCCCTGGCAGGTCTCTGATCTGGAGAATAAAGGACATCAGGAGAAGGATGGGTTCCAGGGATCACCCAGTAGGTGTGCCAAGGTTATTGGGAGTTGAGGGAGGGCCATGAGAATCTGTCATAATTCTATCAAAATCTGAGTAAATAAAAACCTGAGGCAAGTTATTGCCTATCAAAGACACAACACCTAAGCTATAAAAAAAATTAAATGCAATGCCAAAAATTTTGCATAGCCATGATAATGTAAACAGAATACTGATTTAACCAAAGACTGTAATAAACAGACAGAGAGACAACAGAAGGAAAAAGACATAGCTAACTGCGGGGAAAAGAAACAAATCTTCATTTCTTAGGGGGCTTGGGTATAGCTCAGTGGCACAGCCCTTGCTCAGCATGCACGAGGCCATAGAGAGCTGGCTCCAAGGTAGAGACTTGACGGCAGAGGAAAGCTGCTCACCTCTTAGCAGCTGAAAGCAAAGAGACGGGACAGGGGCAAAAATACACCCTTCCAGGTGACACCCCCAGTGACTTACCTCCTCCAGCCAGACCTGCCTCCTCTAATTCAAACATATTAATCCATTAATGTGGTTGGCTAGTGCATCCATGATCCAATCATCTTCCAAAAGCCCACTTCTGAACACACGAGACTTCGGGGGGATGTGTTAGATTTAAAACATGACAATGGGTAAAACGTAAAACTGACATCGATAAAAGAGTAGCATAAGCATATTATTTAGAATATGGGGAGGAAGGGGTTAAAACTGGGAGAAACCACTGAAAGAATTGTTCTGGGTACCTCTGGGGATGAGATGGGGTTGCATAGGCCAGGGCACTGCTGTATTTCAGCATATCTTTTAGTACTATTCAACTTTTTAATTTTTGCAAGTATACATTGTTTTTATAAAAGCAAAACCAAAATTTAATAGAAAATACTTTAGCCCGGCATGGTAGTAAACACCTGTAATCCCAGCACTCAGGATGCTGAGGCAGGAGGATTGGTGAGTTCAAGGCCAGCCTGTCTCAACCAAAAACCAAACCAAAACAAACCAAACAAAACAAAAAGTGTTTGCCATTTATTAATTACATCTCAGATTTGTTTCTGTCCTGTGGCCCTTTTTCTATCTATGTGTCTCTCTATTTGTTTTCTTTCCTTCAGTGACTTAAATTTTGACTGGTAAATGTAGCAGTGACACAGAGAAACCAGGTACAGGAGACAAAGTCTGAGCTTTTAACCGGTTACTCATTAAAAGCATGATTTATGTTTTCTTCTGAGGCAGTCAGGGACTTACAAGTGTTTTTTGCTAAAAAACAGTAACCACTTTGGGCCTACAAATGCCCAGTAGATAACTAAAAGCAGAACAAAGATTGACTTTCATTTTGCATCTGTCTCCTCTATCACCTTAAAACTTTGGGCCAGATTCTACCTTAGCTCTGTATAAAAGCATGATAATCCTTTAGAAAGTGTCTGTCTAAAAGGTGACTCTGAGGCTGGTGAGATGGCTCAGTGGTGTAAGCGCCTGCCTGGCAAGCGCGAGGGCTCGAGTTCAACTCCCGGAACACACATACGAAAAAAGGGCCGGTGATATCGCTCAGCAACACGGGCGCCTGCTGGCGTGCAAGGTCCTGAGGTCGACCCCTGGTACCCACAAAAAAAAAAAAAAATAAATAAATAAAATAAAAATAAAAGGTGGCTCTACAAGGTTGATCAACCCTAAATTTACATAACCTATCTTATCTCCCTTTGAAACCAAGGACACCAAGATAAGAGATTTTCAGGGACATTCAACTACCAGTGAAGGCCCAGATGTCTCCAGTCATTACCCTAAGCCCATGGTCACCCTGGATTCTAGCAGAGATGTAACAAAACTGAGATTGTCGCCAGCAGAAACAGTCATCTCAGGGGGCAGGGATATAGCTCAACAGCGCAGTGCCTGCCTGGCAAGCGCAAAGTCTGAGTTTGATTCCTGGTACCCACAAAAAAAAAAAAGAAAGAAAGAAAGAAAAGAAAAGAAACCGTCACCTCATGGAGACCAGATTAAGTGGTAGGGTGCAAACTGGGCCATCCCAGAGCCATCCTGTAAAACCAGAAACGAGATCATGATTAGCCAGAACTTAGCCCACCCCAGCTCCTGCAAGCGCTCCCTTCTTTTTGTTGAGGGCCAGCTTGAACCTCTCCATCAGAGTTGTGCCCCTTGCAGCTCCTCAAGCTGAAGTCCCTTCCATATTTTCTCTTCCTTTCGAACTCTTCCTTATATACCTGCCTATCTCGCACTGACATGTGCAGAAATGCTTTTTTAAGAAGAGTCAAGAATCTACTCTAAAGGCTGAGTTGGGGTCTCCATCTCCTCTTTGAGGGACCTCCTCAAACCCCATCCCATGACAGTAGGGTTGCCAGATAAAATACTCATGGGATTATACTTACATTAACAAAGTTATTTGTTATTTATCTGAAATTCAAATTTAATCAAGCATCCTGGGGGGTTTTGTTTAATTGTTTGCTTTTGTTTTTTTTACAGTCGGTGCTAAGGATCAAAGCCAGGGCCTTGCACCTGCTAGGCAAATATCTACCCCAGAACTACACCCTCAGCCCTGATCCTGTGTTCTCATTAGCTAAACTCGGGGCCAGAAGTGTAGGTTCTCCTTTCACTAAACCCACAAAATAGGGCTGTGGTCAAAGAGACAATGGAACTAGAAATTTTCCTTTCCAATTAATACAGCGTGGGAGATTTGTACAGAAACGACTAACTAACCTTCCAGGTCTGCTGCTGAGCAGTGATTTGGTCTTGTAGGGCAGAATGGCATCATCCATCATTACAGCTACTGCTGCCAGTTCAACAAAAGCTAGGGGCTGGGGCTGTGGCTCAGTGGTGCAGCACTTACCTAGCATGCATGAGGCCCTGGGTTGCAGCCCTAGCACCCCAGAGAAAAAAAATAAAACAGATTTTAGAAATAGATAGGTCTTCCTGAGGCTAAAATAATCTCTGAAATACATAAATATATCATCTGGAAATACATAGATGTAAATTTATATGGTAAAGTGAAGAAGTTAAAATCTGAATATTTAAAAATGCAGAGCATAAATTAAAGCATTTTTATTGTTTTGACATTCACTGTTCCTTTGGTGAGTAGGTTTCAACAGCAGCCAGCCAGGCAAGAGGTTTCAGAAGTCCAGATGGGATTAAGATGATTAGCCACTAGCTGGGTGTGGTGGTGCATGCCTGTAATTCCAGCATTCTGGGAGGCTGAGGCAGGAGGATTGCCAAATAGGAACTCAGCCAGGGCAATTTAACAACTTAGTGATACTCTGTCTATAAAATAAAAAATAAAAAAGGGTTGTGGGTGTAGCCCTGAATTCAATCCCTAGAAAAAAACAAAAACGAAAAACAAAACCAACACATGGTCCTACTCTACATAACCATTGGTCAGAATAAAAAACAAGTTTGTTTAAGCATTTTCAAGGCTTTCTAAGAACAAGTGACTGTGGTCATGTTTCTTTCTTTTCCTTCCTTCCTTCTTTCCTTTTCCTTCCTTCCTTTTTTCCTTCCTTCTTTCCTCCCTTCCTCCCTTCCTTCTGTCCACTGGGAATTGCACTGAGGATCTCACAAATGCTACCAAGTACTCCTCAACTTATCTACATCCCTAACCCATTTTATTTTACTTTGAGACAGGGTCTTGCTAAATTGCCCAGGCTGTCCTTGCACTTGTGATCAAGACCCTGTGTCTTAGAGGCCTTCTGAGTGGCTGTGATTACAGGCATGTGCCACCACTGCCAGCTAGTATTTTTTTTTTTTTTTTTTGTGGGTACCGGGGGTCGACCTCAGGACCTTGCGCGCCAGCAGGCACCCGTGCCGCTGAGTGATATCACCGGCCCTTTTTTCATATGTGGGTTCTGGGAGTTGAACTCAGGACCTTGCGCTTGCCAGGCAGGTGCTTATGCGGCTGAGCCATCTCACCGGCCCTAGTATTTTTTTTAATGTAAAAAAAACCTATATCTAGTTCAAATATGAATTTATTATAGACATGTAAGATGGCCATTTACTTGAATCCTTCCAACGACCGGGACCTCCATCCAATGCAAAGAACTGTTTTAGATTTATCAGCTGTGATTGTTTAAAGTTCTTCCATTTAAAAATAAAATCTGGGAGCTGGGGGTGTAGCTCAGTAGTAGGGCATGTGCTTAGTATGTGCAAGGACAAAGGTTCGATTCCCCCTTTCCTCCTCTAAATGGGGAGGGGAAGAGATGAGTCTAGTTTTACAGAGCATTAACGTTTTGGCCCTACACTTACCTTGAAGAAACAAGGAAGAATGAGCCACCTTCTCCAAAATAGTCCTTCAAATCTCTGAAGATGTTACAGGGCCCCTCTGACTGGATCCTTTAGCTCCACCTGTTACCTGTGAACACTTAGGTTCCTCAGTGACGTGCTTAAAATAAGGGGCTTGGGCTGGGGACATAGCTCAGCGGCATAGTGCCTGCCTGGCAAGTGCAAGGTTGTGAATTCGATTCCTGGTACCAAAAAATAAAATAAAATAAAATAAGGGGCTCAGGCTGAAGATCTCCAGGTATAGCCTGAGGCGTGCAAAACAGCAAAGCAGTTTTACTTTATCTGATCTGAACACTGAGCCTCTTTTCAGCAAAGTAAGACTGCTAGACTGCTTTTTTATTTTTTATTTATTTTATTCTTTTTTTTGGTACCGAAAATCGAACTCAGGACCTTGCGTTTGCCAGGCAGGCGCTTGTGCCTCTGAGCTATATCCCTGGCCCTAGACTGCTTTTTTAAGCACACCAATTTTAAGGTTACCTTGGGTCTTGTCTAATTCAGTAGGAAAAGTCACGCTTACATTTACAACAGGCTTGGACATTCTGATACAGAAAATGCCACCTTCTATGAATACAAATAATGCTTTAACTGACAGACTCATGCAAGACAGACACCAACCCAACTTTAATCCTTACTATCTGCGCTCTGAGTATTGGCGTAATTTTCTGCCGTAGGAAGCCTTTGGGGACTGTAACTTCCATGGCCTTGCAATGCTAATTTGAGGCAATTATCCTAGGTGGACTAAGAAATGTTTTGCATATTATTTGTTCTTGTGAAAGCCCTGTGGTATTGGAGTCAGGTTTCTAGAGACCCAAGGAGGGGACAACCTTGTTCAGAACTTAGACACTTCTACAATCGCTGTAGATCAGTTGGAGATTGAAGCTGGGAATCTAGCTCCCAGGGTTCGTTCCACTTACTATTTTTATTTATTTATTTATTTTTTTTTTTGAGACAGGGTCTCACTATGTAGTTCAGGTTGGTTTTGAACTCACTATGTAGTCCAGGCTGGCCTCAAACTCGATGCGATCCTCCTGCCTCAGCCTCAGCCTCCCAAGTGCTGGGATTACAGGCGTGAGCCACCATACCCGGCCCCACTTAATATTTGTAATACAATTCACTTTCAGCTTTTTCAAAACAGAATGGGCAAGAATAAAGCCGTGTCTCCAGGTCATTGGGTCACTTTTGAACATTTCATCAGGTGTGAAGGAAAAATAACTTTTTTTCCTCCTCGACACATCCAGGACCTATAGTTGGTTTTTGTTGTTGTGGTTTTTTTTTGTTTGTTTTGGTTTGGCTTGGTTTGGTGCTGGCAACTGAACCCCGGGCATTTCTACTGAGCATATCCGCAGCCTTTTTTATTTTGAGATGGGGGTCTTGTTAAATCGCTAAGTTCCCCAGGCTGGGCTGAAACTTATGATCCTCCTGCCTCAGCCTCCCAGACTGGTGGAATTACAGGTGTACATCACCATGCCCACAACCATTATGAATTTAAATTACTTGTCTCTGGTGCAATTTAACAGGAAACCTAGGGATCCATGGTTCGTATTTCCACCACCTACTAGAAGCCTCTATGAACCATTTCCAGGGAAGATTGCCCTGGTCAAATTGGCCCCTCCGGGCATGGATGGAAATCAGAGGAGCCGGCAGAATGTGCTGGAGGGTAAGTAAGGAGGAGCTGCTGCTCCAGCTCTGTGAGTTAGTGCTGGGGCTTCTCAACCTGGGGCTTCTACAGAGCATCAGCCACAAGTGGGGACTGCTCTGGAGAGTCTGGAAATTCAAGAACAGGAGCACAAGCATCAAAGTAATAGTCATCAGCTGTAAAAAGTAGGCTTGCCGTGGCTAAGTGTGGAGACTTATGTGCACACTTTCTGGGGAATAATTTGGCAAAACATAAAAAAGGTTTAAAAGTGTACATGGTCTTATGAATCAGGAATTCCACTTCTCTAGATTCAGCAGAAGAAAAAAAGCTATCCATAGTAGTTTGTTTGAAAGTATAAGTCACAGCAGCACTGATTAAATGTTTTTATTACAATTTTTTAAATTTGGTAAATGTTCCATTTTAGAAGGAATAGAGGGGATGGGGATATAGCTCAGTGGCACTGTGCCTGTCTGGCAAGCATGAGGTCCTGAGTTTGATTCCCGGCTCAAAAAAAAAAAAAGAAGGAATAGAGCAGTAGTTTAGTTCTAGAGTCTTACATTAAACAATGGCAACAAACTTGCAAACTATGCTGTGAGACAGAGGATTAGTATACAGAATATATAAAGAACTCAAAACATTCAATGCCCCAAAACAAGTAATCCTATCAATAATTGTGCAAATGAACCGAATAAACACTTCTCAAAGGAAGTACAAATGGAGAATAATTATGAAAAAATCCTCAGCATCATTAGCCATCAGGGAAATGCAAATCAACCACACTGAGATTCTATCTAACCAGTCAGACTGGTTATTATCAAGAAATAAAAAACTAGCAAACGCTGCTGGGCATGGTGGTACACACCTGTAATCCCAGATACCTGGGAGGCTGAGGCAGGAGAATTGTTATCTTTAAGGCCAGCCTGGGCAATTTAGCAAGACCCTGTATCAAACAAAATAGAGTAAGGGCTGGGGATGTAGCTTAGTGTTAGAGCACCCTTGGGCTTAATCCCAATACTAAATGAATGAATGAGTGAAAAAAATAAAGTTGGTGAGGATGTGAGGAAAAAGGAAACTTATACACTGCTGGTGGGAATGTAAACTGGCACAGCCACTATGGAAATCAGCATGGAGGTTCCTCCAGAAATTACAAATAAGCCAGGCATGACAGTGCACACCTGTCATCCCAGCACTCTGGCAGGCTGAGGCAGGAGGATTTCAAGTTGGAGTGCAGCCTGAGAACTTAGCAATTTAGCAAGAGCCTATCTCAAAATTTAAAAATCCATAAGGGCAGAGGATGGAGCTCAGGGTGAAGGTCCTGGGTTCAATCCCAGTACTTCAAAAACACAAACAAAAACTCTAAATAAACTCTACCATCACTCCTGGGTATACACCAGAAGCAATCAAAATTACCGCACGATAGAGATACCTGCACTCTTGTGTTTATTAAAGTTCTGTTCACAGTTGCCCAACTAGAAAATCTTCCTAGATGCCCATCGTGGATGAGTGGACAAAGACAATGTGGTGCACACACACGGTGGAGTAGTACTCAGCTATAAAGAAGAGGGCAGTCCTGTCATTTGTAGGCAGTGGATTCTGCCAGAGACCATTGTGTTGATTGAAGTAAGCGAGACCCAGAAAGACAATTACTGAGTGTTTTCTCTCCTATGTGAAACCTAGGGAAACAAAACAAAACAAACCCCAAAATGAAAGTAGAAGAGGTATAATTACGGAAGAGGAAAGAGACCAGGGGGAGAGGGAGGATGAGGAAAGAGGGCCACAGGGAGGGTGGATACAATCCAAGTATGAATGTGGATGTATGAAAATGTCATGAAGAAACTGCTCAATTAATATGTGCTCAATTAATATTAATAATAATAATAATAATAAATTAAATGAAGATCTAGAAGTCCAAACAACGTAATCAAAAAGGTAAATGTTGATGGGCCAGATTTTGTATTGTTGAAATAGAAAATATTCTCTTTTCAAATGCTTTGGATACTTGTGCACACATGAATGTACACATGTATAAACACAAAAGATTACATGAGTTCACAAGCAAAACTGAATTAAATTTCCAAAGCAAAAATAACAGAGGTAGTGTTCTATAATAATAACATAATAAACATTGTCACTTGTAACATTCAGAATGCAAACAAAAAGTGCCCTCCTACCTGGGAGTGTGAGGAAGGCCTATATTAAATAACTTCATGATCAAAAGGAAGATACAAACTAAATCAGCAGAATTTCTAGAAAACAGTAATAACAAACACACCATGTAAAAGCATCTAAGAGTACAGCTAAAGCAGTACTCAATAAGAAAATGTATAGCCTTACCAAGTGTAGCAGCACACACCTGAATCCCAGCACTTGGGAAGCTGAGGCAGGAGGATCAATGCGAGTTCCAGGCCAGCCTGGGCTACAATGTGGGTTATAGTGAGACCCTGTCTCAAAAAAAAAAAAAAAAAAAAAAATCACACCTGTGAGGCTATGCTAGAAGATGATCTTAGAAGAGGAGAAAGACAAGGAGGGGAGGAAAATGTGGTGGTTTAAAGCACATTCACCACTTTTTAACACTTTGTTCAAAAGATGGAGCCTAATTCCCCTCCTCCGGAATGTGTACTGGATTTAGTGACTCGCTTGTAATGAATAAGGTAATCTATTGATGGCATATGACCTACGAGTCCAAGACACAAAAGATATTGTGGCACTGCCTTGCTCCTCTGTGATTCACTTTGTCTGAAGGAGGACTGCCAGTGAGGATGCTCACGTGACAGGGGAGAGGTGCCTGAACTGAGGAGCTGGGACCAGCTACCCATGGCCCTGTCCTGAGCCACCCTGGAGGTGGGGCCACCAGCCTGGGCAACCTTCACCTGCCTGCACCGCTGGACAACAGAGAGCCGGAAGCCCTGAAACAGCCAGCTAAGCCACTCCTGAGCGCCCAGCACAGGAACTGGGAGATGTAAATGTTGATTACTTTAAGTCAGTCAATTTTGGAGCTATTTGTTATGCAGCCATATAACTGATGCCAAAGGTAAAATAATGACATTTTTGAGCAGACAAAGGGGGAAAGAGTTTGGCACCGGAAGACCTGTACTGAAGGTGATTTGAACGTACTGTATAATTTTCAGGTATAAGGAAAATGAAACTGGACAGAAGGTAAGAGATAGATAAGGAATGAAGAAAACAGAGTGGCAAATATGAATATAAGCCTAAAGCTTCATTGGATTTAAAGATATGTCACAATAAGAAGGCGTAACTAAGTGGAGAGATACACTATACCACGTAACGGAGGGGAAGAGTCACTCTTCCCTGAGTGATCTATAAATTTAATGTAATCTCAATTGAAATGGAGCAGCTTGTTTCCCTAGAAATTGAAAAACTGATGTTAAAGTTTATATAGCAATAGACTAAAATAGAACAGTTTTATAAAAAAAACCCACATCTGACGGACTCATATAACCTGATTTTAATATTTACCACAAAGATTTTGAAAGTTTGGCAGATTATGACCCACAGGCTAATGGTGTGTAGCCTGTTTTTGCCAGCTTACAAGCTAAAAATACTTCTTGGAGTTTTAAATGGTTGAAAAAGGGAAAAAGGTAAAGTGGGAAAATTGACTTTGTCTCTAGTAATAAGTATACTCTAAGAAAGTCTGAGTCGTGGAAACAAGTTAGAACAGTAAACTGGTCAGAGTTCTGTGAAATGTTAATATAAAGTTTTAAAACTACTTCACATTTTGTATAATATTAATATAAATAATGTTCTGTGTAGTTCTATCACTTGTATAATGTTAAAAATTCCACATTGGGCCAGGGATATAGCTCAGTGGCACAGCGCCTGCCTGGCAAATGCTAGGTCCTGAGTTCAATTCCTGGTACCAAAAAAAAAAAAAAAAAATTCCACATTGTAGCTGGGTGTCGTGGCACATACCTGTGATCCCAGCATTCAGGAGGCTGAGGCAGGAGGATCACCATGAGGTTGAGGCCAGCCTGAGCTACATAGTGAGACCCTGTCTCAAAATAAACAAACAAACAAAAATTTCCACATTGTAAAAATTCACTGGGTGTGGTGGCACACAGCTATAATCCCAGCATTCTGGCAGGTTGAGGCAGAAGGATCAAATATTTGAGCCCAGCCGTGGCAATTTAGTGAGACCCTGTCTCAAAATAAAAAATAAAAATAAAAAAGCTGGCCAGTGAAATAGCTCAGTGGCATAAGCGCCTGCCTGGCAAGCACAAGGTCCTGAGTTCAACTCCTGGTACCCACATAAAAATAAATAAAAATAAAATAAAATAAAAAAGGGCTGGAGAAGTAGCTCAGTACAAAGAGTCTGGATTCAATCCAGTACAAAGAAAAAAAAAAAAAAGAAAGAAAGAAAGAAAGAAAGAAAGAAAGAAAGAAAGAAAGAAAGAAAGAAAGAAAATGAAAAGAAAAATACCTATCTGTACACTTCTGCGTTCTTATAACTGAATGCAAGGTGGAATATGCTTGCACATACATAAATGCATATGCCCATCACTGTTAAAATAGCTGCTGCCCAGCCCTTAGTTTTTTCAAATCCTATGGGCAAGGTTAAGGCTATAGTTGTAGCTGCTGTTCACAAAGGCTGGGTTCTTATTTCTGGGTCTACATCTACTGCATACAATTAAGTGACCAAGAAATTGACTCAGAGGACCCTCAAGAATGTTAAGTGCTTTACTTTCTTTCTTTCTTTCTTTCTTTTTTTTTGTTTTTTGAGGTGCCTGTGATTGAACCCAGGGCCTCATGCATTGTAGGCAAGTGCTTTCTTTACTACTGAGCTATATCCCCAACCCTCTTTTTTTTAATCCTTTTTTTTTTTTTTTTCCCTGCAGTAGCAAAATTTATTTGAAAAAGTAAAACTGAAGAGTGAGGGAGAAACTGGCCCTGCAGAGTGGATTTGGGCCGAGTAAAAGAGGAAAAAGTAAGATACAAAAACACCCTGGAGGGCCGGTGAGATGGCTCAGCGGCTTAAGCGCCTGCCTGGCAAGCGCGAGGGCCCGAGTTTGACTCCCGTGAACCCACATATGAAAAAGGGGCCGGTGATATCGCTCAGCGGCACGGGCGTCTACTGGCACGCGAGGTCCTGAGGTCGACCCCCAGTACCCACAAAAAAAATAAATAAAACACCCTGCAGAAAGTAGGGTGGGCTATCATGAGGAAAGCCATAATAGCCTTTTTTATTCTTTTTTAAGGGATGGGATCTTACTATGCCCAGAATGCGATCCTCCTACCTCGGTATGCCTAGAAGCTAGGAATGCAGGTGCTCACAATTGTGCTTGGCACATGAATGCTTTTATAAGTTTGGTTAACCGAAGGTAGAATTACTTGGAGCCTTGACTTAGCAACCAGTAGTGGGCCTGGAAATCTGCCTTTTTGTTTGTTTGTTGGTCTTTTGAAACAGGGTCTTGCTATGTAGGTTAGGCTGGCCTTGAACTCACGGCAATCCCCCTTCCTCGGCCTCCCGAGTGCTGGGATTACAGGCCATCACGCCCGGCTGCCTATCCTGTTTTTCTATACTGGATTGGCTTTCTGGCTGCTGGGGTCCTGACACCCCAAAGAAGCTGCAGAAGCAGCAGACAGCACATGGTCGGTTCTAGGCACCAGAGTCCTGCTGACCATGGACCTACATTGGAGCCCTCCTAGGCCCACCTCAGTACCTCAACCTCACGCTTGCTGGGGAATGAGGGAGAAGCCCATTAAGTCAATAATTTGTCAAGTCTGGTGGAGGCTCAGGGAATTTCCCAGTTGCTGAAGCTGAATGCTTCCACAGGCCGGGAATTCACCACCTGAGAGAAGTTTCTTCCTCTCAGTGGGTCTTCTACCTGACCCTGTAACAGATGGCTGAGTCGAAGCTGCTAAATAAACACACTCAGACCCACCTGCTTATCTCCTCTGGACACATCCATTCTGGAAACCACGTTCTGGAAACCCAGACGTCACTGCTGTGGTTAAAATCCTTCAGTGGTTCCACATTCTTCTTCCGTCTGCACCAGGAGCCCTCCCTTGGCCTTCTGGCCTTGCTGACCTGGCAGCTTCATCTCCCCCATTCCCTTCGCTCGCTTGTCCACTGACCTGCAGTTCTCTCACTAGGTGAGACTGATGCCATGGTCTCGTCCCCTTTACTAAGATAACTCCTGCTCATCCTCTGGCTCTCTAGCACCCCTTCCCTGATCCCAGGCCCGGGGCAGGTCCTTTGCTTATTCATGCTGGTGGCACTCTAAGTTTCTCCTTAGATAACGTTCACAATTTCCATTTACTTGAGCAATTATGTCACTTATGTCTGCCTCCCCCACAAGATGAAAAAGTTCATTAGAGCAGGGCTGTTTGCTTTCATTGCATCCCCAGTCCCTAGGAAAGTGCCCAGCAAGCATTCACTCCAGGAAAGCAGGTCCCAAAATGGACAGTCACACGTGTCAGTCCCTCTGCGGGCCAGGCCCCTGAGGTCTCAGGACTGGGCGGTGCCTGGGGAACCCTCCGAGCATAGCTCTAGCTGGCATTCAGCTGCCCCCTGGCAGGGGGCGCTCCAATTCTGTGCTTGTGGGCCTCAGTGTCTCCACCGGTTCCCTGCGGGGTGGATCCTGAATCGCACTTGCAGCCCTGGGTAGACAAACGCCAAGCAGGGAGGGCTGCGGAACTCCGAAGGGCCCCGCGCGCGGGCTGAGCCCCAGCGAGCCGCCACACCCGGCGAGGGCGCTCTAGGCCGGTCCTCCCGAGCAGTCGCGCGCCCCCAGGGCCTCTCTAGCCGCTAGGCGCTGGCGCAGTGCTTGTCGGGAAGACGGCGTGCGAGGTCGGCTCTCGGCGGCGGCGGCGGGAGGCATGGTTGGTGGCGAGGCAGCCGCCGCGGTGGAGGAGCTGGTTTCCGGGGTGCGGCAGGCGGCGGATTTCGCCGAGCAATTCCGCTCCTACTCCGAAAGCGAGAAGCAATGGAAGGCTCGCATGGAATTCATCCTACGCCACCTGCCAGACTACCGCGACCCGCCAGACGGCGGCGGCCGCCTGGACCAGCTGCTGTCACTCTCCATGGTCTGGGCCAATCACCTCTTCCTGGGCTGCAGGTGCGGACCCCTGCCGTCCGGCTGACCCTGTCCCCTGCCTGCCGACCCTCCGCCCTCTCCCAGGGCTCACCCGGACCGAGACCCCTGCCCCAGACTGAACCTGCACCCACCTCCCATCTCCCGCCGCGTGGGCCGGTCCGCCGGCTCCCTCCCGCCGTGGCAACCCCTTGCAAAGGTGCTTAACTGCTCTGAGCCTCTGTCCTCGTTTGGTAAATGGGTGGTTGTGATGACTACGATAATTAAAGCATGAAGAGCTCAATACCTGGTTGGGCTCCAGAGTTGCTATATCGCTAATGTTATTTTTATTACTAGTTCAAACTACCACTTTTGCACTGTACGTTTTAAGTCCATGAACTTTCAACCATATGGCAGAAGCTGAGAAAGAAACTAAGAACACCCGAGGGAGAGGAAATAACGAGCCTAGAGCCGTGCAGCTTCTGGCAGGACTGGAGGATTTTATACCACTGGCGGGACGCAATCTGTGTCCCTTGGCTTTTTCTCCCCACTCCCAGCCTGCTGGGTCCTGAGCAGCAGTCAGCTTTGCCTCTCTGCTTTCCCTCTTATGAAAAAAGCAGATGCCTTTTTGTCAAAGTCCCGTAGTCCACAGCATCCTGGCTTCTGCACCAGCAGGGCAAGGGCCTGCCTTCATGAAGCGGCAGCTGATCTCACGGCTCCCTTACATCTTATTTCAGGGGCCCTTGAAACTGTGTTAGAGGAAAGGGACAGCTTGGTTTGGTCCTAAATTTCTGTACCCTAATATCCGGTCCCTCCAAGCCATGTTTTGTTTTCCGTCAGTGTTGGAAATTGAACCCAGGCCTTTGTGCATGCTAAGTATGTGTTCTACAGCCGAGCTGCATTCTGAGACCCAGGCCTCTTCTTTTTTTTTTTCCTTCAGGTTTTGGGATTTATTGGAACAGGATATAGGGAAGTTGTGCCAGACGTATCCATCCCTTCTTTCTGGCTTCCAGGTGGAAATGGATTTCCTGAGGAAATCCTGGTTAACAAGATCCAAGGTTAGGCAAATGTCAGAGAATTGAAGCAGATGAGCCAGGCATGCCTGCCCAGCACTCTGGGAGTTTGAGGCAGGAGGATTGCAAGTTCTGGTCCAGCCTGGGCAACTTAGCAAGACTCTGTCTGAAAAAATAGGAAAAAAAAAAAAAAAAAAATTGAGCAAATGAGCAAATGAAAAAATGTTATTTTCACAAGACTGATATTCTACACGTTTAAAGAGTAATCAAAACAGTTTTTGGTGTTCATCCCGTATCTGTGAAATGTACTTCCAGATGTATGGAAAGAGATTTCCTTTTGTAAATCTTGAAACGTGCTCTGTTGACATTCCTGCCCACAGGTGGGAAGAGCTGATTCCTAACCTTGTGCTGAACATGTATCAGTTTCCCCTCCAGTATCTAATTAGTTCTTTGGAAACCCTGGTACAGTGGCACACACTTGTAGCCTCAGCTGCTGGGGAAGCTGAGGCAGGAGAATCATTTGAGTTCTAGGCCAGCCTGGGCAACATAGTGAAATTTCATCTCTTTAAAAAAAAAAAAAAAAAAAAAAACCTCCTAGAGTAATTCTTCCAGTTTTTACCTTAGTACTTTTTATTGTGCAGTTACAATAAAGACCTTCTGGACAAGGTGATGGAAATGGCTGTTGGAATTGAAGTGGAGGACTTGCCACAGTTTACCACCAGAAGTGAATTAATGAAAAAGGTAAACAGGATTTCCAAGTGCATTTGATGAACCAATATGGAGTTAATCATTCCTGGTTTGATGATACTACATTAGAGTAGATTGTGTTTCTGAGAGTCTATGTAGCCCAGGCTGGCCTGACCTCACAGCGATCCTCCTGCCTTAGCCTCTCAAGTGCTGGGATTACAGGTGTGTGCTGTCACGCCTGGCTAGAGTATATTATTTTTTAAACGCTTTTATTTACTATTCCACAGGTTTAAAACCTTTTATTTTCATTTCCCCATGATTAGTAATGCACCTTTTGACAACTAGATAACAGTTCAGAATGAAAAATCCACAAGCTAAGCCTCTTCAGTTTGACTAGGAATACTGCATTTTAAGTTTTTTGCTTGATTTCAAAGAAAATGTTGGCTAGAGTGCTAAAGTTTCCCACTTGTTAAAAAATCTTATTGGTAGCAAAGTACCTCATCTCTGCCCCAGCAGGTGAGGGCTGGATCAGGCTTGTTTGGCACCTCTGAGCTGACAGGAATGTGGCTGGACTCATGTCCAGATTCCACAGCTGTTCCCTTTTCTGCAGGGCTCAGCCCAGTCTGAGGCTGTGGACTTGAACACGCTCTTGCTGAACTGGGGCTTCGCAGTGTGGCAGGAAGAATCTCAGATGAGGCTGGGCATGCCTGCTATCTTTGTCCCAGTCTCCTTAGGCAGAATAATTGCTTTCTTATTTCCTAAAGTGCCTTCGATATTTACCCAGCCATCTTTCAAAGCATACTGTGACCTTGAGGGTGCCTGATACTTTACAGTTTTAAAACTGTAAAACCTGGTGTAGGCATACCTTTGAGAAGGTACTCAGAAAATACTTACAAAATTGACCAAAGCAGCCAGGTGTGTTGGCGCACGCCTGTGATCCCAGCACTCACAAGGCCAAGGCAGGAGGGTTGTTACGCGTTCAAGAGCAGCCTAAAACTACATAGTGAGACCCTGTCTCAAAAAACCAAAATAAATTTAAAAAATGAAAGTTGGCCAAAGCAATAAAGAGCTGCTGCCCCCTTTTTAGTTCTATCTTTAAAAACATAGGTAAGCCCTTGTTTACCCATTAGTGTTATTTTGGGAGGCAGGGTACATAAAGAGGTCCACCTCCTTTTTTTTGTTTTTTTGAGACAAGGTCTCACTATGTAGTTCAAGCTGGCTTGAACTCACTGTGTAGCCCAGAGTGGCTTCAAACTTGCGGCGATCCTGCTGCCTCAGCCTCCTTGAGTGCTGGGATTATAGGCATGTGCCATCACACCTGGCAAGAGGTCCCCTTAAGGAAGTAATCAAATCTTCACCTGCCCAGACAGTATTTGAGTCTCAAACTTGATTTCACCCCATTTGGTTTCAGATGGTTTGTTCTACTTAGAAGAAAATAAAGAAAACATTCTTTTAGTTTTTAATCTGAACACTTAATGAAATTTGGGCCACGCATCTGGGGAGGAGAAGAAAGAGATTTGGCATATCCAGAGCACTGTCCATGAAGCAGTGTGAAGCGTGTGTACGCTGAGGAGCCTCTGTCTAAACTGTTAGATGTCATAGAGTTTGCACCTCAGAAATGTACAGAGCCGCCGCCCTGCGATGTTTTTCTCGATACTGTTATCGCACAGTGTGAGTCTCCAGAAAAGTGTCCTTAGGCCCAAACTTCTCGTTCCTGAAAGCAGCGCTGCCATCACACAAAGCGTAAGCATTTAGCAGCTGGAGGGATCCGCTGAGGGGCTCAGAGTTCTGCAGCTTTTCTTTTTTTTAATGTGGGTACCCGGAGTTGAACTCAGGACCTCGCGCTTCCCAGCAGGTGCTTGTGCCGCTGAGTGATATCACTGGCCCTTTTCTTTTCCTTTATGTGGATATCGGGAGTCGAACTCTGGACCTTGCGCTTGCCAGGCAGGCGCTTATACCGCTGAGCTATCTCACCGGCCCTCTGCATCTTCTTTGAATTATGTGTGTTACAACTTCCTTCAAATAAAACTAATATTTTCTTAGTAATCAACTTTAATTTTAGTCTTGATGACAATGAAAATGATGTTCTGCTGCTCCTAAAAAGTGAGATACTTAAGAGGGTGCCTTGAGTTTTGGCAGTTAGGACTCTCCTGGGGTGGGGATGGACTTCAGCTGTGGAGTGCTTGCCTCCCGTTCACAGAGCCCCTGGTTCTGCGCCCAGCGCTGCCAAGACGGAAACTCTCCATAAGCCTGTTCTGAGAACAAGTCATCTGTGTTTCCGTGGATTGATGGCTGTCCCCGCCACTGAAGGCCACTCCAAGAACCCCCTGGAAAGAGGCCCACGGGGTCTTCACAGAAGTTTTTGCATGTAACAGAGGAAGCTGGCAAACATTAGGCAAGAGTGCTAGCACACAGACAAAAACAAAACCCAAACCCCCCTTGTCAGGTCATGCACTTGAAAACATCTGTTACTGTGCTGCCCAGAATTGATCCCTTAGCTCTAAAATTGGAGTTTCGTTGGGTTTTAAAGCTAGCTAGCAAGCGAAATGAATCACCTGGCAGTGTTGGAATCTTGAGCCCAGACAGTGATGATGACTAGAGACAGAAGGCGGCCTCTACAGCAAGATTTTAAAAATACTTTCTGGCTGTTCTGCAGCTGGGAGATGAGCGCATCTCTGTGGTACAGTGCCTGCATATTGAGCTACATCCCCAGGCCTTTTATTTTTTATTTCTAGACAAGATTTTGGTAAGTCACTAAGTTGCCTGGGCTGGGCTTGAACTTGTAATCCTCCTGCCTCAGCCTCTGAGAGTTCTGGGATTAAAGGTGTTTGCCATCATGCTTGGCTGGACAGATGGGACATGTCAAACAGGTGCAGTGTATGATTTATTTCTTTTGAAAGCGGGGGATTCAAGCATAAATATATTGAGCAAGCGATTTTGATTTCTAACCACCAATCAGAGGCACCTGCTCCCAGCCTGTGGGACTATCCAGCACCCTGTTAATGAACAATAATTAACAAAGAGCAGCAGCTGACTCAGGAAGGGTGTTAGTGCCGGAACGTCAGAGTTAGTATTTCCAAGGTAATGTCTTAAGGAGAAACGAGTGATTGACTAGGAAGCTGTCATTATTGGCCCAAAAAGTTGTCAGCCTAATTGGTCCATTTTTCCTGAGAACATTTTTATCCCAAGAGAAAAAATGATAATATGAAAAGACGATAGGTGAGATGTGAAGAAAAGTGAAAACGAGCGTGCCCACATCTCAAGAGGTTCTCTTTTGTGCCCGGTCTTGGCAAGCGCTGAGGTGAAAGCAGCCATGTTCTAAGGTGGTAATTAGTGGTGAATATTTAGGAAAAAACCCAGCCTTTCAAACTATTTCAGTCAGAGGATGTCATATCCCAAAATAAATATATTCCATGAGCTACTTGTCTTCTTCCTTTAATGTTCTAGAAGAAGTCAAACTACCTCAGACTGCACAGCCAGTCATCTTGTCTGGTGCCCAAGATGGGCAAACCACCTGCCAACAGCTCGTGGCAAGACTGCTTACAGCAGCCAAGACCAGGTAGAGCAGTTGTGCTGCTGTCGTCTGGGGTGTCCTCGTAGAAATTTGAGATGGCTAGGGGACTTTTCCTCTTGGGAATGAAGGTGGTTTCTTTAAGTGATGCCCAATTCCCCCAAAAGGGGGAAGGCTTCTTATATTTTGCTTTTGCTGAGGACTTTTGTGTTTTCATCTCTCTTTTTCTTTTGTAGTACTGCGGAGTGAACCTAGGTCCTTCAGGCTGAGCTAGATCCTCAGGCCTTTTTTATTTTGAAACATGGTCTCAGGTTGCTGAGCTGCCCAAGCTGGGCTCAGACTTGCAATCCTCCTGCCTCAGTCTCCCAGAGTACTAGGGTTACAGACTTGTGTTTGTTTATTTCGTCTCAAAATGACTGACTTGGTTTACTAGGAAATAGGTCATACCTTGAAATCTCTGATTACTGAAAAGACTCTCAGGTTGATTCATTTGTACTGCTAAATGTTAAGGAAATCCATTTGAATACAAGGTGACAGCCAAAGTGATTCTTCACACCCTGCTTAAAAAGTTATCTAAATCCAAGTTTAAATTTATCGAAGGTGCTAGAGAGTACCCAGAAAGAATCTATCTGCTTCAGTTCACCACTATTTGAAGACATGCTTTTACAGTTTTTAATAGTGTGAACTCCAGAAATATATAACCTTCCCATCTCCTAAATACCCTGACTCAGTGTGAAATGTTGTGAATTACTACCTGAATCACACTGCTGTTAATTTAGAACAATAAGTGTGTGTGCGATTCTGCTTTTAGAGCCTTTCACTGCAGAGCACACCAGGAAAAGCTGCATCTTAAGTATTTCCATTATTGCTTTAAACTGTGAGCATTTATAGATCGCACAAGTGATGAGAACATTAGGCTGTGGCGTCCAAATGGACGTGTGGTCAGTGTTTTGCTGAATTTTTCGACATAGTGAAATATTAATAATTTCTGAGTAGACTTATTATCTGGGTAGTACTAAACATAAAACACCACTGCTGTGTTTTCTTTTATGAGGATGAATTGATTCACTGGACTTCATGGCTACCTAACCTTTTCTGTTCTTTTTCCCCAGCATCAAAGCTAAGATTCACCACATTTCTGTCATCAGCAACTGGTCCAGAAAGGAGGCTGGGATGGATGCGACACTGACTGCAGCAGCTCTTAAAGACTTTGCTCTTACCAACATGACGAGGCAGTTGGCATGAAAAGGAAACTGTCTGGATTGGCTTTTTAAAAGTCTTCATACTTCTAGTAGCTGTCACTGTAAAAGTATGCATGGATGTTTATGTATTTATAAATCCTGCATTCTAAGATGACTTATCAACATTGTGTAAGCCGAACTTTGTTTAAATGTTCTTTTTTTTAGCCAGGCGTGGTGGCGCACACCTGTAATCCCAGCACTTGGGAGGCTGAGGCTGGAAGATTCCTGTGAGTTTGAGGCTAACCTGAGCCACACGGTGAGTTCAAGGCCAGCCTGAACTATGTAGTGAGACCCTGTCTCAAAAAAACCAAAAACAAAATAAAATGCCTTTTTTAAAAAAAATCTTGATGTAATAATGGCAGGTAGTGAATTTTATAGTTTGTTCTTTTCAACAACATAACTTTAAGTGTGATTCTGTTTCTTGGCCTTTTTTTTCCCCACTGAAGCAAAACAAATCCTTTATTTCCTTAATGCTACCTGAAGTTTATACCTTTACCCCGCTGCCATGTATAGTTATGTTTTTGTAGAGAATGAGAATCACGTCATAGGCTTGAGGTAATCATGAGCTGGCTCATGGGAAGAGGCAGCCTATGAAAAAATCCGAGTGTCTTCAGTGGAGGCTGGGGCGTGACTCGGGTAGAGT
This sequence comes from Erethizon dorsatum, assembly GCA_028451465.1. Taxonomy (NCBI): domain Eukaryota; kingdom Metazoa; phylum Chordata; class Mammalia; order Rodentia; family Erethizontidae; genus Erethizon; species Erethizon dorsatum. The sequence continues at coordinate 6,001,364 of CM051836.1, read as the reverse complement.
AGGGTTTTTTTTTTGTTTTTTTGTGGGTAAGGGGGTCGACCTCAGGACCTCGCGCGCCAGCAGGTACCCGTGCCGCTGAGCGATATCACCGGCCCTTTTTTCCCTTTATTTTATTTATTTATTTATTTATTTATTTATTTATTTATTTTTTGTTTTTTTGTGGGTACCGGGGGTCGACCTCAGGACCTCGCGCGCCAGCACGTACCCGTGCCGCTGAGCAATATCACCGGCCCTTTTTTCTCTTTATTTTATTTATTTATTTATTTTTTTTGTGTGTGTGGGTACCGGGGGGTCGACCTCAGGACCTCACGTGCCAGCAGGCGCCCGTGCTGCTGAGCGATATCACCGGCCCCTTTTACGTATGTGGGTTCTGGGAGTCGAACTCGGGCCCTCGCGCTTGCAAGGCAGGCGCTTATGCCGCTGAGCCATCTCACCAGCCCGGGTAGAGCAGTTGTGCTCAGGCTCTGAGTTCCATTCTCATCATCACAGACAAAAACCAAAGAAACAAACAAGTAAAACCCATTGATAGGAGGTTGTCAGTTGATTTGTAGATTCTCCACGTCTCCCAGGCTGCTGAGGAAAACCCACAGCCTCTCTCTTCGGAGGGCATCCGAGCTGAGGTCTCTAGGAACGGCCTCGTGCACAGCCTCTTGAGACACAATGCAGTGCAATCTTGTTTGGCTTTGAGATTTTGGTAATAACGTTCTCTTTTAGTTTCTCTACCTCCTTCCTGTTCTTTTCACGTTGTCCTCACCATTAAGTACATACCCTTGGGCTAAAATAGCAGGAGAGGGGCTTTGTTTGTAGGGCAGCAGTTTCCTGGTCCGTCTCAGCAGGATTCACTCGCGGTGGCAGGCACTAGTGGCGGAGAATCGGTGGGTCCTGCCTTTGCTTAGTCTGTTGGTCAATATGCAGAATCCAACATCCAGGAGAAAGGAAGCAGAGGTGGCTGGGGCCACAGAAGTGGGACAGCTCAGGCTTGAGGTGAGGGCCGGGCAGCACACCCTGTGTGGGCCACCTCTCTGTAACTTTAGTTCCAGTCTCCCTAGTGACCACTAGTGTAGACTGGAGTCAGGATCTCCCCATCCATGGATAAGCTACTTCCGTCTGCCTAAGCCTTACCTGGAACAAGGGAGATGTAGAAGTTTCTACCACAGGAAGGTGTGGCAGAGGTTAAGACAGCCAAGCACAGTGGTCAGTGACAGCCACTTGTCCTCAAATACAGCCTAGCTTTTCTTCCATTATGATTATTTCTGCAAATTTGTGAGGCCTTAATCAAATTACAAAATAGCATCAGTGTGATTATTCACTTTTAAAGTACATTTTCCATAGGTTTCTCATGGATTTTATTCTCTGGGTTTAAATTCCAGTAAAATCATAGCTTTCCTGTTGCTATGTTGAAATGATCCCTCCCCCAATCTCCTTCAGTTTGGTTATTTTTGCAGTGCTGGAGGATTGAACCCCAGGGCTGTGTGTATGCTAGGCAAGTGTGTACCACTGAGTTACACCCCAGCCCCATCCTTCAGTTTATTTTTGAAGACTTCTCTAAAGTTTTCTGATTAAATTTTCTAACAGATTCTCTCCATTGTTTTCCTCAGTTTAAACTGCCTAGTTTTCCTTCTCATCTTTTTTTTTTTTTTTTTTTTTTTTAATGTGGGTACTGGGGGTCAACCTCAGGACCTCGCGCTTGCCAGCAGGTGCTTGTGCCACTGAGCCATATCACCGGCCCCTTTTTTTCCTTTATGTGGGTTCTGGGAGCTGAACCCAGGACCTCGTGCTTGCCAGGCAGGCGCGTATGCCACTGAGCTATCTCACCTATAAAATGAGCTAGTATTATAGAATTTCACTCTTCATGTATTTCTGGAAAAGTAGCAAAGAAATTAAATGTTTGTGTTGCATTCCTTGTGATGTAGGTAAAATAGCCTTTAAAAAAATTTTTTTTTGAGACAGTCTTAATATTTAGTTCAGGTTGGCTTTGATCTCACTGTGGAAGCTAGCTTGGCCTCAAACTCACAGCAATCCTCTTGCTTCAGCCTCCTGAATGTACTGAGACTACAGGTGTGTGCCACCACCCCTGGCAAAGTAGCCCTTCAATAAAACTTGACACAGGTGCTTATACCACACACAAAGTGCAAGATTCCTTCCTATAAATAGTTCTTCCCAAGGTTTGGGATGAGAACAGTGAGATCACATGAAGTCTCTTTCCCTGCCTATAGGCAAATCAGCCAAAGAAATATACTTGAATCTGGCCTTCCAACCTCATTTACCTGAGAGGGGCCTGAGCCTAGCCTTGGGCCTTCCCAGTTAGCAGCAAGCCTTTGAGTACTGAGAGAGGATCTTTCCAGTTAAAGATGTCTCAGGACTTGTGAGAAGCAGGTATGTGCTTGGGTAAGCTCAGTTAACAGTGATGTTTTCTCATGTTACCCAACACCCAGAAAATTGCTTTCTGGAATACCCCTTAGCAAATGTGGCCCATCTTTGCCTCGTCAGAGTGAAGTTATCAGAGTACCTTACCAGAGTAACGAATTCCGCTGAACTTTGCCACAGCTCATTCGGACCAGTTGCTTACTTGTCTGTGGGCCCTGGGAGGAATTAGTGCCCATCCTCTGGTGTTTGCTATCTAATAAAATGCATATTGTCCCATTTAAGATGAGATCTCTGTTCCCCCAAATGGCAGGTAACCTGTGTTACCCACTGGCTTAGTGACAGCTCTTTGTAGGAGTATGAGTAAGCACAGATCTTCAGAGGCAAGAGTTTGAGGACTTGAACCAACTTCTATATGAAAATTGCTTCATTCAACAAATGCTGAGTATACACCCAGGAACAATCTCTGCCCTTTGTGTGTGTGAGGACAAGCAAGCCAGGAAACAGTTCCTTCCTCAAGCTCACTGCTCTTCCTGCGGGGTAGGACTCCTGGGTCTAGGTTAGGACTCCTTTGGTCTGGAAGGTTGTCCCCCATGCCACCAGTAGGTCAGGGTCCCTTGCATTTGATCTGTCAGTGATAGAGGTAGCCGGAAGTCTTGCTCAGACATCCACATACTTGGGTCCAGGTAAGCTGGTAGTGTAAAAAGGTCATCAACTGAACACACTTTCAAAGAATGGGAAACAAAAATGAGACTAGCCTCCCCTGAGATTTGAGCTGATTTTCACCTAGACCTGGACTTGTGAGCCAGAGGTTTTGTCCTTGAAAGTATTGTCAGACAGGGATGCCTTGTTAGAATACAATCCAGCTGATCCCAGCCCAAGTCTCTTCTTTCCTAGCCTACAGGTGAATCAACCCCAAAAACATCGAGTATGACTTTCTGACCTCATTTGCCTGAGAGAATGTCACTGTTAGGGGCAAGACTGGTTGTGAACCTTCTCTGGTTTAATGAAGGGGCAATGAGCAGAAGAGAGGTTAGCCTGAGCTAATGGGGCTAGTGACCAAAGCTTTTGCTTTGCTTGAAAGTTGGCATTAGGTGGGGTGGTACATATCTGTAAACCCAATGCTTGTTAGGCTGAGGCAGGAGGATCCTGCAAGTTCGAGGCAGGCTTAGGCTACATAGTTCAAGTCCGGTCTGAACTACATAGCAAGACTCTGTCTCAAAAAAACAGAGACACCCCCCGCCAAAAAAAAGAAAAGAAAGTTGGCATCAAAATCTCATCCTCAAAGCTGGTGTGTACATACCTGTAATCCTAGCACTCTGGAAGGTTGGGGCGGGAAGATCACAAGTTTGAGCCCAGCCTAGGCAATTTAGCAAGACCCAGTCTTTTTTTTTTTTTTTTTTTTTTGTGGGTACCGGGGGTCAACCTCAGGACCTCGCGCGCCAGTAGGCGCCCGTGCCGCTGAGCGATATCACCGGCCCTTTTTTTCCTATGTGGGTTCCGGGAGTCGAACTCGGGCCCTCGTGCTTGCCAGGCAGGTGCGTACGCCGCTGAGCCATCTCACCGGCCCAAGACCCAGTCTTTTTTTTTTTTTTTTTGTGGGTACCGGGGGGTCGACCTCAGGACCTCGCGTGCCAGCAGGCGCCCGTGCTGCCGAGCGATATCACCGGCCCCTTTTTCGTATGTGGGATCCGGGAGTCGAACTGGGGCCCTCGCGCTTGCAAGGCAGGCGCTTATGCCGCTGAGCCATCTCACCGGCCCCCAAGACCCAGTCTTAAAAAAAAAGAAAAAAAAAAAAAGTCTAGGTGTGGTGGTGCACACTTGTAATCCAAGCACTGGGGAGGCTGAGACAGGAGGATCATTGCAAGTTTGAAGCCAGCCTGGGCTACATAGTGAGACCCTGTCTCAAAAAGACAGGAAAAAAAAAAAAAAAAGTCTGGGAAAGCAGTTCAGTGCAAAGGCCCTGGGTTTTTTAGTCCCCAGTACTGCTAAATAAGTAAACAAACAAATGTTTTAGCTAGGTGCCATGGCACACAGCTCTTACCTCAGCCTCTCAGGAGGCCAAGGCAGGAAGATCATAAGTTTGAAACCATTTGGGCAACTTAGCCAGACCCCATCTCAATAAAAGAATGAGAAGGGTTAGAGATGCAGCTTAGTGGTAGAACACTTGGTTATTATGTGGGAGGCCCTGGGTTCAATCCCCAGCACCATACAAAGAAAAACACACAAAAACCATCCCTCAAGGATGCATTTTGCTTTCCCTTTTAGCATTTCCTCGTTCAGGAATGTGAACTGGCCAGTGTGTGTGAGCTGCTACACGTTCCCTTCCTGTTGAGTTACCCTCATACCTTGGTACTTTGAAACTCATCAAATGGTACTCATCACATTTTGATGTGAAAGTTTTGTCTCAGTACTTGCCATGTGGTACTGACAGGCAAACTAGACCTTGGGATTTTGTTTTTTGAGGCAGGGTCTTGCTATGTAGTTCAGGCTGACTTCGAACTCACTTTGTAGCCCAGGCTGACCTCGAACTTGCAGCAATCCTTCTGCCTCAGCCCCCAAGTGCTGGGATTACAGGTGTGTGCCACCATGCCTGGCTAGACCTTGATTTTGATTGCCCTGCAACTTGCTACCCCTTCCAGTTTGATACTTGTCATTTTTGGTGCTCATCACAACTCCTGGGACCAAATGACAGTGAGTACCAAGGCACCACTTTACTTCAGGCTAGGCATCTGCAAAGTGGGCAATCTCGTGTTTACTGAAGGATTCTATGAAGACCCGTGGTCTGTGACAATACTGGCACTCAGTGGGCTCTCACTGCTTCAACCCTGCCTGTTTCCCTCTGAGGCCAAGCTGGGAAGATAGGAAAACTTTTCAACTAATATTTACACATGCACACAACCAAGCTCTATCCTCAGGGCTGCAAGAGGGGGATCTTTTTAAGTTGGGGAGCAGGGTCTAATGTACAACTTGGCATCCACTAGCTGATCTGCATTTCTTAGACCCCCTATATCTTTGGATCTGGGGTCTGGGGCTTCTACTGTGAGTATGGCCTTGCTCCAGTGCTATGGGGTAGGCCTGTCCCATTGTCCTATAAAACTAGCTAGATTCCTCATTGCTCTGGCTGGAATTCTGGACACTGGCCAGCTAGTCACAGGTTCCCTTTAACCAGCTGTCTCCAACATCTCAGGTAGTAAAACTGACTTGTACTACCTTTTTGTACTTACCAAATTATATTTTTATGTCTATTTCCCACTTTTATAACAAACCAACCCCAAGAACAGCTATTTAGTGTCCCCAGAGGACTTGGCCTGGACCCCAAAGGTCTTCAGCTGTCTCCTAGGCCTCCTGCCCAGGCCTGCACATGCAGATGTTATCTGGAAAGCACATCCTACGGTTTGGTATTTGTATTGTTGTTCTTATAACCTGATCCCTAATGCTGACTGTGGCCTGTTCTCAAGCTGCTGTGTCCCAAAGAAGACCCAGCCTGTCAAAAACAACCCAAAAAGGGCCGGTGAGATGGCTCAGCGGCTTAAGCGCCTGCCGGGCAAGCGCGAGGGCCCGAGTTCGACTCCTGGAACCCACATACGAAAAAGGGGCCGGTGATATCGCTCAGTGGCACGGGTGCCTGCTGGCGCACGAGGTCCTGAGGTCGACCCCCCAGTACCCACCAAAAAAAAAAAAAAAAAAAAAACAACCCAAAAAACTGATGTGTGCTAACAAAAGCCAGGGAGGGGAGAATTCTGAAACAGATGCATACATCAAACTTGCGGCTATGTGGCCTCAGTGCTGCTGCCCTTGCTCGTCTTGCTGGCTCAAACACCCTTGCACCTACTCCTGGGATTGTTCTCACTGAGACCTTGCAGCTGAGGTTACAGCGGGTCTCCACCCGAAACCACAGCATCCTATGCCCATGTGGGAATGCTCCTCTAACCAAAGCCCACTGTGACACGGCAAGGTTAGTAACTTAGCTTTTCTTTGGAGATATACTTTCCAGCCTGTAGCAGAAGCTGGTAATATGGGCTGAAATCTCTAGAGTCCTCCCGAGTCTCTGCTCAGTATGGTTATCAAGAAACAAAGGTATCTTTTTCTATAGGAAGAGAAAATTAGCCCTCAGATTTGGGATGAGGTACTAGGTAAATAGCTTCTAGATCCTTGTTTGTACTACTAGCACCAACCCTGAACCATAACATTTCCAACTGTTTTCTATAATGATTTCGCACAGGGCTCACCAAAGAGCTGCAAACCTTGACATCCTTTTCTTCAGGAGTGCTGCTATCCACCTGAGCTGGTGGACTGTGGTATTCTTCGCAAAAGATCTTGTTTCAAAGGGGAGAAGGAAGAAGGTAACTTTATTCTCAGGGCTTAGGAGAAGCAGCGGCCTTAAATCAATCTTTTGTTTTTAACTTCTTTAAATTTTAAGACAGGGTCTCGCTCTACAGTTCAGGCTGGTCTTGAACTTACTATGTAGTCCAGGCTGGCCTCGAACTCAGTGATCCTCCTGCCTCAGCCTCCCGAGTGCTGGGATTACAGGTGTGCACCACCACACATGGCCCTTTGCTCTTAAGAGGTGTGCCTTAAATGCTCCTGTGTTCTCATTCTGGCAGATTTTGAGACAGTAGAGAAACATTTCCGCATTCCAGGAAGAGTGACTAAAAGGTTTAGTTTGACAGGCTCTGATCCCCTTTATACAAGTTCCCAACCCAGTGGCATCTTAAGGACCAGTCTCCCAGGTAAGACTGGAACGATAAGCCATCTTTCCCAAAAGCACCTTGCTTGTGTGTACCCGTGTGTTGCTGGGGATCAAACCCAGGGCCTTGTGCATGCTAAAGTGGGCACGTGATGACTACGCTACTACACCCACAACCACCAGACTCTTAACAGGGACTATTGCTATGTCAATCCTTTCATCAGTTACTTGGTTTCTGTCAGCAGAACACTCTTTATATATTGGGGTCTTAAACATGTCAATCCAGAAATCAATGATAGAAAGCACCAAGTGGCCAAGCTGTAATCCTCGGTGACAGTGCTCGCTTCAGCAGCACATATACTAAAATCCTCAGTGACAGAGTTCCTTAAAGTCACTCCGTGTGCTCTCATCCAGGCCTGAACCTTCATACGCCAAAGAGGGGCCTGGAGTGCACATCCTTCCAGGGTTTTTTTTTTTTTTTTTTAAAGACAGTGTCTTGTTATATTGCCCCAGCCTGGGCTAGAACTTGCCATCCTCCTGCCCCAGCCTTACAGAGGGCTGGGGTCACAGGCATGTGCCACACAGCTGGCCCTGCCAAGAGGTCTTGGTTTCGGTTATCAAGGAGTTAATGTTGAACCATGTGTGGACAGTCACATTCCAGGAAGCTTTATAAAAGCACACACCTTGTTCATCTTTTTGGCCCAACTAAAAAAATCCCTAGCCCAGCCTCTGAACAGAGGAAACATTAAAACCTCATGACAAAATTCCTTTAAAAGGCTATAGCAATGGTGGGGAGAATTTACTGAAGAATGGCACACGTATTTCTCTTTTGTTCAAAAGATGGAGAAAAAATACTTTCAATAGTAAGATTTAGTTTCTAGTATCTTTGCTGTCAAACACTAAAACAGTGGAAGACAACTCATCTTTTTCCCCTATTAACAGCTATTTTTTTCCATAACTAGATGGAAATGAATAGAGCTACCATCATGACATAGGCCTTTTTTTTTTTTTTTTTTTGGAGCCAGGGTTTTGCTACATAGTTCAGGCTGGCCTTGAATTTGCGGCAATTCTCCTGCCTCAGCCTCCCAAGTGCTGGGATTACAGGTGTGTGCCACCACCCCCAGCTATTTCACTTACCTCTAATAGCCTTTTTTCTCAACTACCTTCCACCTATATAAGAATTTACACTAGTCCCAAAAGTTACGCATATTAATGGAACTGATTTGTTGGGGGTGGCTGGGTTTGCGTGTAGGGTACTCCTACAGACTCAAGGGTATTTCACAGAAGCGGGGAAATGTGGTTTATTATAAGTCACAGTTCTTTTTGTCAGAGATTGAAAGGTATTCCTATATCCAGAACCAATTTGTTCATATTGGGAAAAGGGTGGGCTTTTCAACTGGGTAGATATAATGTGTTCAACTCTACGGCAGCTGAAAAACATTTCCATAAATTGGGATGAATATTTAAGTTTAGTAGAGTATCAAAAGTAAATTCAATCCTTTAGTATCTCTTAAGCGAGAGGACAGCTATGGTTAGAAGACTAGGTGCAAACCCAGCTCTACCACTTACTAGCTGGTTGCCCTTGAGCAAATCACTTTACCTCTGAAGCCGATTTTCTCACTTGTAATGTAACGGTATCTATCCTTGTAAACTGTCTGAAATAGAATATTATTTGTTAAAGTGCTTAGAAAAGTGCCTTGTGCAGACTGTTCCAGAAGTATTGTTACTATGAAATTTTGTCAGATACATTAAACTTTTAACATGAATCCAGTCCTATACATTTTTACCTAAATATCTTAGTTTTAGCTTCTTGCCATATCATACATTTATAAAATTTATCTAGAGTGTAAAAATAAACATTTTCTGTATGACATAACCTTATAAATTGAAACTTCACATCTGGTACTGAACCAAAGAAACAGGAATTTCTTCCAAGGCTGAAGGAAAAAACAAGCATTACTGAGATCCTTCCTAAGAATTTCTCCAAAAGGTATGTATGTGGACAAGTATGAGATTTTTTTGGAGGGGGATTGGAGATAGGGTCTTGCTATGTAGTTTTAGGCTGGCCTTGAACTCATTCTGTAGCCTAGGCTGGCCTCAAATTCACAACAATCCTCCTGCTTCAGCCTCCTGAGTGCTGGGATGACAGGTGTGTGCCACCACGCACAGCAAAGTATGAGATTCTTGTAGGAGTCAGTGCACTGGACTCCCGACGATTGTCAGTACCCAAAATGGTCCAGCTTTATACTGCACAAGGAAAGGTAAGACAGGGATAAAAATGGGCATGGAAGCTCTACCCAGACAGTGTGGAAGCAAGGCGGGACCCTCACAGTAACTACTTCCTTGACCCAGGAGTCACTGGAGTACAAGTCTCTGCTTTGTTTTGGACCTGTTCTACAGAAGCATCGCCCCTTTAATGTTACCCTGAAGTACTTCCAAGTCAAGCATCTTCTGGTTTTGGCCATGACTCCAGTGAGCAAATTCCCATTTGTACCAAGGTTCCCCACGGCCACGTATCCCCGTATTTGTCAAGTAATAACTTAGAGGGGAAACGTCAGCACTTTCCATGCCAGTGTCAACTCTGCGTAAGGAATACAAGCCGTGCACACTGCCACCCTGTAACCCAGTCTTCTAACAAACAAGAACCTGGTAGCTTATTTCTATGAGACTGATACGGATATGACAAGAAACTCTTGGGCACTGAGACAGCTGCTTTAACCACTAGGAAGACTACACAGGTGGTTCAACAGAATTTACTTGTATATTTTCCATTTTCTATACTATTTGAAGGCATAAGACAGCTTGTATTAGCTTTCTACAATACCGTGTTTTAAACTTATCCAGTGAACTACGATGCAGTACAACTTATACAACTTCAGGAGATTCAACAAAAATCTCCACAAGAGAACGCAACTCAGCAGGCCCTGGTTTTAAAACATTTTCTCAGAATAGATAGATATGCAATTGCATTAAAAGGTAGTCTTCAAATATTTAAATAACACCAAGATTCCTTCCAAATATCTGCCTTACTCAAACCAATGCAACCAATTCTCTGCTAATACTGGGGAATGAATTTTGGTAAACGTTTCTGGTTTTACCTTCTTCATTAATCGAAAGCCGCCTGAAATGCTACTAAGCAGCAGAGCAAGTTGCATGGTTCTCTGCTCACAGTAGAGGTCCCAGTGTGCAACTGCACAAGGTATAGTTAAACAGCAATGCATGAAGAGCTGTTCACAAGTGGCCAAGTACAGAGCTGGACAGAATCAAACCAGTTACATCTATAATTACTCAACCGAGACTAATAGAGGTACATTCAAATAAACTTGGAGATTATAATTGGTATTTAGAATCAAATTTGAAGACTTTCTTGATAAAATAGAAACAAGGTCTTCTGAAACTGAAGCTGAAACTATCAATTGATGGAGAGCTAGAGACTTATTAACCCCTTCTACACAGGTAAGGAAACAAGTGACGAAGTCTCTTGCACTGAAGTTATGTATTTTAACAGCTTTACATGTAATATTCATATATAAAAAACTTTTAAGTGCTTTTCTCCAATTTAAAAATCTAAAGAATTCAAAAATAAGGCATTCAATATTTGAAAAAAGTACAGATTTACAAAATGTGTATATTCTGTCATGAAAACTCCACACCAACATTATACACTTGGAAAAAAATACAAACAGGATATATTACAAATTTATGCAGCAATAACTTAGTTCACACCATGCAATAAAAAGTACATTAATCAAGATACACAAGCTTTTGTAGGTTCTAAATGAAGGACTTTTTTTTTTCTTTTTTTTTTTTTGCAGAATCCTTAAAACCTGTGGCACTTAAAATTTGTTAGCCTTTCTACTGAGAGGTAATTATACACGACAATGGAGATAACGATGAAGAGACCAGTCGTCTATTATGAATCATTCCAACTTTGTTCCACAATGGCCGAAACTCGCTTCTCATATTCTCGCTTGTTTTCCTGATAGAGCTGTGCTGCCTGGCTATTGGCTGGACTGTTTGGATTCGGCTCATCCAGCAGGGACTACAAGGAAGAGAAGGAAAAACAGATTTGTAGAGTTATTCTGTTTACCAGCAGGGTTTAGATATGGAGTATAGAAAAAAATCATACACAACACCAGAAATTACTTTGAGGTTTGTATGTCATCTACTTTTAGGTCTAAACACTTTCAGAAATGGCTAAGAGGTTTCCTGGGCCGAAGAACTTCAGGCTTCCAAAACAAGTAATTCTCACTTGCTAGTATCAAAAAAGAGCAATACTCTGGGAGGCTGGCAAGTTCAATCCTAGCCTGGGCAATTTAGTGAATTAGTGAGACCTTATCTCACAAAAAAAAAAAAAAAAAAAAAAAAAAGAGGTCTGGGGATATAGCAGCTCAGTGTGAAGGCCCTGGTTTCAATCCCCACAATCCTCCCCAAACAACAGCAACAAAACAATATTCTCTTTAGCATACACTTTCTCACTAACTAGGAAATAACTTACTTTAGTTAAGGTATACCTGTAAACACCTTAAAAACCAACATTTTCTGATAGCCAGGAGTGGTAGTACATGCCTGTAATCCCAGCACTCAGGAGGCTGAGGCAGGAGGATTGCCATCAGTTCAGGCCAGCCTGGACTACATATAGTGAGTTCAAGGCCAGAATGAGCTACATAGCAAGACCCTGTCTCACAAAAATTCCAAAGGTAAGCTATTTTAAAAATTTATTTATATTTTTGTGGTGCTGGGGATCAGTCATAGGGCCTCATGCATGCTAGGCAAGTGTTCCTATCACTGAGCCTCACCCCCAGCCTTAAACACTATTCTTGTGGTTACTATGCAAATATCTGACAGTAAGTCGGGGGTGAATCTTGTTTCCCTTGATAAACAGAACATATATTTAGCAGTGAGGAGAAGAAATAGGAAGGTTATAAGATGACCAGAATTAATGAAGTCTGATAGAAGAAAACTTCTAAAACAAGGTTAAAAACCCAAATGCATCCCTCTAGAACTTATTTAAGGTCAACTCTGAAATACTCTGCCAGATTGCTCTGACAAATAGTGACACTCTGTTTTTGTTTAAAAACAGAAATGCTTAGATGGGAAAGCATGTTCAATGCTTCTCTGTACATAGCAGTTTCTTGAGATCCCTTTCATTTTCCAAGCAATCATCTTTACCTCTCCTGAAAAATTTCTTCTCTACAACCCCTGGCTATGCTACATGGGCGTAAGCTTGACCTGTGAAGAACGTGTAATTCACACAGGATCAGAAAACAGACTGAGGACTGATCTCATATGGTCAAGTGACATAAAAGCAAACCAGCCAGCTGAAAATCACTATCTTCTTTGAGCTTTGATTGCCACTGGCCACTTGGGTACTGGAAAATGAGCTTATTAGTTTGTCCACTTGGTCCTTAGACTGGTTCTAAAGGAGTTGAATGTATCCCACAGAATCCTGAAAAACTATGATACACCCTAACACGCTTACCTGAATTGATGTTAAGATAGAAGATACATCATATGTTGGACTCCAACGATTCTGAAGGATATCTAAACATATGCTACCATCAGCATACACTGTAAAGACAACACTAAATTTGTTACATGTTAACTTTGTCATACCTAACAGTTAAGAAAAGTCTTTAATATAAACTGAATGCTTGGCCCACTCAGAAGGGGGCTTTTTGGTTTTGTTTTTGAAACAGTTTTGCTAGGTTGCCCAGGGAGTTCTCAAACTCTCAATCCTCCTGCCTCAGCCTCCCAAGTGCTGGGATTATAGACATGCACCACCACGTCTGGATCCAGTCAGAAGTTTTAGATATTAGGAAATAACTAAACTCTTTGCTCTGCTTTTTTTGTACTGGGGAATGAACCCAAGGCCTTCACACTGAGTTACATTCCCAGCCCTTTTTTAATTTTTAGACAGGGTTTCATGAAACTGCTAAATTGTCCATAGTGGGCTCAAACTTGAGATCCTCCTGCCTCAGTCCCCAGTGTTAGGATTACAGGTGTAGACCACCACACCTGCCATTAAATCCTTTTGGCTCACAGGAAAACCTGTCTTTGGAACTGAAGCAAGTCTCTGATTTTGCATCTTACCATCATCAGGAAGAAGTTAGATTTTTTTCAACACACACCACAAAGCAATCTGTTGAAATTCTATATTTCAAGGTTGCGAGTGCGGATTGCAGTAGAACACCTGCTCGACAGACGCAAGGCCCTGGGTCCAATACTTAACATACACACACACAAATCTGTATTTCTAAATAGTCTTAAATAAAGCCCTTGAGAAACTTATTGACTGACATATTGAGTCCACTCCTAGAAACTAAAGAAATAATCACAAACTTGTACAAACACTTACTTATAGGATATTCACACTAACAGTCAAAAACGGGGAACTCCCTTATAGTCCACAAAATGACAGGACTGGCAAGATACGTGACGGTACATTTGGGGCTGGAGGCGGAGCTCAGTGCTGAGAGCGCTTGCCTGGCAGTACAAAGCCCTGGGTTCCATGCCCAGCTCACAAAAGCAAGTATTTGGAGGCTGAGTCAGGTTGATTGTGAGTTTGAGGCCAGCATGAGCTACACAAGACTCTGCTGCTTATAAACAAACATTCGTATAACCATTATCAGCAGTCACCAAAAATTACACATATCCTTTGTTTAATAAGGTAGGAAGATATAGTATATTACCTTAAAAAAGAAAACAAGTTTTAAACTATATTCAGTAATTCTGTATTTTGGCATAAGATTATCTATGAATATTTTCACTTGAAGTATATATAAATAACAAAATACTTCTAAGATTAAACATCAAAATGTAAGATCTGTAAGATCTGTAGCTCATGGGCCGGTGAGATGGCTCAGCGGCGTAAGCGCCTGCCCGGCAAGCGCGAAGGGCCTGAGTTCGACTCCCGGAACCACATACGAAAAAGGGGCCGGTGATATCGCTCAGCGGCACGGGCGCCTGCTGGCGCGCGAGGTCCTGACGTCGACCCCCCGGTACCCACAAAAAAAAAAAAAAAAAAAAAAAAAAAAAAAAGATCTGCAGCTGGGTTCAATCCCTAGTACTGAAGGAAAAGAGGAACAATTGAAAACCACCAACAAACATGTGGACACAGGTTAAATGGATTATGACAAATCTATGTAACAGAACTGAAATGATGAGGGCCATTAAAAATGATGAGGGCTGAGTGTGAGGCTCTGCCCCGAGTTCCATCACTAGTACAGAAACAAACAAAACTCTCAGAAGAACACGTTCACAGTATATTTACAACAATAACAACAAACTTGACATACAACATGATCCTCATTGTGTATACAGAAAATATTTTTTTCATAGAAAAAATCATTTGTTTTTTGGGAGGACTGGGGATTGACACCAGAGCCTTCGCACTGAGCTATATCCCCAGCCCTGTTTGTTGTTACAGGAAAGGGTGTGTTCCCCAGGCCGGGCTGAAACCTGCAATCCTCCCAAGTAGCTGCCATTACAGGCATGCACTGCTATACCTAGTTACACATTACTTTCAACTCAGAAGTTTTTAAAACAAAACTGAACCTCAAATGTGAAACCCTGATAGGATTCCAGATACAAAAATGTGGCTAACATGGATATGGAAGGAACATCTATAGGGGGATCCTAACTGAGGAGAGACTAGACCTAAAAGGAGGGAAATGGGCTACGGATGTAGCTCATCCCTAGAGGCAGAACACTTGCCTAGCATGCACAAGGTCCTGGGTTCAGTCCCTAGCAACACACGCACGCGTGCATGCACGCACACACACACACACACGCCCTTCCTAAAAGGAGGGAAAAAACCCTCCAGCCTTGTGATATCTAATAAATTGGTACTTACCATTTGGATGAAACATTTTGGATAAAAACCTAACAGTTGGTGGTTTATTTGGATATTCTTCAGAAAATTCTATTACTAGTTTGAAAGTACCTAGATAGAAAACAAACCAAAATAATTATCGCAAAAACACACCTTTCAAATTTCATCATCAGTTCTTAATCCCATACTAGTCTCTAAACAACCACACAAAAGTCTGATTGCGAACTCTGGTTCAGCATACAGAACATGGACTAACACCCTTCTGTTTATGTGAGATGGTGACAGGCAGCACAGGCGAGCGCTGGGGGAGTGAGCACTTACTTCCATGGGCTGGTGGTAGGAGTGTTAACTGTTGTATTTTTGGAAATCATCTGGGCCCTAGCTACCAAGATTTAAAACATATTTGAAGAACTACAGTTTGTCATAGCTTAAAAGAGGGATGCCGCAGGCTTTAGACAGGGGTTGACTACCACGTGGCAAAAAACTAAGATTAGGAATGAGTTCTAATGTAGATCACAGTCTGGTTCCCATACCAATCTCTTCATTTGAATGTAAGAAGAATTAGTAATCTTTAGTGTAACTGCCAATTATTGGCTATTGGCCAATATGGTACATATTTTGGTCAGTTTAAATCAGTACTGAATCGTCAAAAGAGACACAGGCATTTCAAAAATTATGTAATAAAGCCAACCTGTTCAGCGTATACAAAGGACTTGCAATTCTAGTTCCAATTCTATTTCCAAGAAATAACCATTAATAAATGCCGATTTTTGGAGGGACCTCAAGATGGCGGATGAGTAAGAAGCAGGCAGTGAAACTCTAAAAGTTACCATTGGAACACGGGAATATAGCGACCCGGAAAGCGCAGGAGGGGGGTAGATGCCTCCCCAAAACCCAGAAAAGTTCTGAAGCGCAATCTGGGACCCCCGGCACCAGTGACGGGTGACTTCCAACAAAGAAGAAGGAAAGAAGGAGCAGACCGCACCCGCGCACCTTCTACTATCCCGGGAGTTGCAGCGCCGCGGAGGCTCAATTCTACGGACACACGGTGGCAGCTGGCGCCCAGGGAGCCCCCACGGAGGATCCTGAGACAGCGGCGGGGCAGGGGAGCGGCGGAGAACGGCGCAGACCGGCGGTGAGTGTCTCTCAGCCACAGCTGCCCCGCGCCAGAGAGCGACCGGCCGGGCGCCATTGTGGGGGGTGTGGCGAAACTCAGAGCGGCTGGAAAACTGCTCTGGGAACTTGTGCTCCGGACAGGGCAGCACGGGGCCTCTCAGGCCCACGAAAGTGTGCTGAGGTCAGCAGGCCAACGAGACTGGACTCTCAGCCACACCTGTCCCGCGCCAGAGAGCGACTGGCCCGGCGCCATTGTGGGGGGCGTGGCGAAAAACCAGAGCGGCGGGAACCAGTGCAGGGAACCCGCGCTCCAGACAGCGCGCTGAGCCTCTCAGGCCCAGGGACCGTGAAAGGGCGCTGAGAGCGGAGGCGAGCTAGACTGGTCTCTGCCTGAAAGTACGCGCCTCTGCTCACTGCCCGCCAGAGGGCGCTCCTGGCTTACTGGGACGGACCTGCACAGAACAGGACTTTGTCACAAGGTACCTGCCTACAACAGAGTCAACACCTGGAACTGATTCTTTTTATTTTTTTATTTTTATTTTTATTTATTTTTATTTTTTTTTTCTTTTTCTCACTGATTTGTTTTTTGTTCTGGCGAAGGGTTTGTTTTTGTTTTGTTTTGTTTTTTGGTGGGGTTTTATTTTTGCTCTGTCTGTTTTATTGTTTTTATCTTCGTTTTTGTTTCTGTATGTGTATTTGCTCTTTCCTTCATTATTCTCTCTGGTTTTTTATATGAGTGTAAACAGCGCCTCTAACTTCTTTGTGATTGTGGTTGTGATCTGTTCTTCCTTTTATCCCTTCCTTCTCTTTTTACCACCTGTCCTCTGCACTAGTGTCCCAATTTTAGTGGGATCCCTCTTGGTCCTCTAACCTTACATCTAATTCCTTCCTCTTCTCCCAATACTCTATTTCCTCCTTAACTCATTTTAAATTTAAATTCCTCAGGGAAAAATTGACATACATAGGACTTGTATACTGCATATAATTTTTCTGGTGTGTTTTAGATTTTGTTATATAACCGCAACTCTATACAGCTAAAAGTGGTAAATAACTGGTTAGCTCAGTCTGTCATTTTCTAGGCTGTGTTTGATGCTTTAGTTAACATTATAGCCAAATGTGAAATAATTGTTCTAAACATCTTTCCTTCCTGATATTTCATGATTGAGATTGACTAAGGGACACAGAAAATACAGTGGCACACTACCAAAGAATCAAGGACTGGGCCAAACAGGTAGCAACTTCGCATACCCAACGAATTGAAGAGGTAGGCTCTGGCAGAAAGCTCAAAACCTAAAAGCAAGCTCCACTTGGAAGATACTGCAGAGAAGTAGTCATCTTCTAAAGATCTTAAACACTAGCAATAAAGTAACCTACCATAGGTAATTTGCAAACATCACCCCAGGAATTAAAGAAAGAAAAAATGAGACGACACTTAAACAAGATGCAACCCCACACATCCAATTCACCAAAGGCAAACCTAGGGAGCAACGAGGTGGGACAATCCGAAAGCCACCCACCTGGCCTATCTGAAGTGGTAACAACAAAGCAACTGAATGAGGTTCTGGAAAAAATTAAAACAGAAATAATCTCACAGATAACTGCAGAGATAATGTCTACAATGAAGACCATGCTTAAGGACACTATAGCTGATACAGACAAAAAAATAGATGAACTTAAGAAAACTATAGAAACCATGAATGCTCAGCATAGGAAAGAAATGGAATCCATAAGGCAGATTCAAGCAGATATCCAAGAGATAAAAAATTCCATTGAAAGTATTTGTAGCAGAATAAGCCAATGCGAGGACAGGATCTCAGATATAGAAGACAGGTTTGCAATTAGTGATCATGAAATGGAAAAATTCTTAAAAATAGCAAGGGACCATGAAAAATCAATTCAGCAGCTGCTAGATGACTCAAAGATAAACAACTTAAGAATAATTGGAATAAATGAAAAAGCAGGAGATAGCATCAACGACATTAAAACCTTGTTCAAAGACATAATCAGGGAGAACTTTCCTGGAAGAGAAAAGGAATTTGACACCCCTATAAGTGAAGCTTTTAGAACACCAACTAGACATGATCAAAAAAAAACTACAGCCAGACATATTATAGTCAAGATCCCAGAAATTCAACAGAAGGGCAGAATCTTAAAAGCTGTTAGGGAGAAGAGACAAATCACCTATGAAGGAAAACCCATCAGAATCACAGCTGACTTTTCAGCACAAACCCTCAATTCAAGAAGAGCTTGGAATGATGTATTGCAAGCTCTAAAGGAAAATAATTTTCAGCCCAGATTGATGTACCCTGCAAAACTATCTTTCAAAATTGATGGAGAAATAAAATACTTTCATGACAAAGAACATCTGAGAAAATTTATGACCACCAAACCAGCACTCCAAAACGTTCTGAAGGACATTCTAGAAAGAGATAGGAACCCCAACAGAAGGAATCCACCAGGCAGGGCAAATAATTAAATAGCCGGAAAGCGGAAAAACAAAGAGTGGGAACCAACAACAGGAAAATATCATGACAAGTCAATACATATCAGTTTTAACCATCAATGTTAACGGTCTCAATTCACCAATCAAAAGGCACAGACTGGCAAAATGGATCAAGAAGCAAGATCCAACAATATGCTGTATACAGGAAACACATTTAATTCAGAAAGAAATTCATAGACTGAAAGTCAAAGGATGGAAAACAATACTCCATGCCACAGGAACCCAGAAAAAAGCAGGGGTAGCTATTCTTTTTGCAGACAAAGTGAACTTCAAGCCAAGAAGGATTCAGAGAGATAAAGACGGTCATTACATCCTCGTAAAGGGAACAATCCAAGAGGAAGAGATAACGATCATAAATATATATGCGTCAAATACCAATGCACCCAGCTATATAAAACAAGTACTAAAGGACATGAAAAATCAAATAAGCACTAATACAATTATATTGGGAGATCTCAATACTCCACTGTCACAAAAAGATAGATCAACTGGACAGAAAATCAATAATGAAATAGTAGAACTGAACCAAACTTTTGAACAAATGGACTTAGTAGATGTCTACAGAGTGTTCCATCCCACAACTTCAGAATACACATTTTTCTCAGCTGCACATGGGACGTTCTCCAAAATAGACCACATACTAGCTCATAAAACCTGCTTAAGTAAATGCAAAGGAATTGAAATTATCCCATGCATATTATCAGACCATAGTGCAATGAAATTGGAAATCAATGGCAAAAGATCCCACAAAAACTCCCTAAACACATGGAAATTAAACAGCATCCTCCTGAACAACCAATGGGTCACAGATGAAATTAAAGAAGAAATTAGTCACTTTCTACAACTGAATGATAATGACAGTACAACATACCGGAACTTATGGGATACAATGAAAGCAGTCCTAAGAGGGAAATTTATAGCATTAAATACTTATATCAGGAAAATAGAGCAAGCGCAAATAAACAACTTAAGGGTGAACCTCGAGCTTCTAGAAAAAGAAGAGCAGGTTAAGCCAAAAGCCCGTACAAGGGAGGAAATTATAAAGATCAGAGCAGAAATTAACGTATTGGAGAATAAAAAAACAATACAAAGAATCAATGAAGCAAAAAGTTGGTTCTTTGAAAGAATAAATAAGATTGACAAACCCTTATCCAACCTTATTAAAAAAAGAAAAGAAAAGACTCAAATCCATGCAATTGAAAATGAAAAGGGTGATATCACGACGGACCCTGCAGAAATCCAGAAGATCTATACCTATTTTGAAAATTTATATTCTACTAAGATGGAAAATGCAGAAGAAATGGACAGATTCCTAGATTCGTATGAATTACCAAAGCTAAATCAAGAAGATTTAAAAATCCTAAATAAACCAATATCAACCAATGAAATTGAAGATGTAATTAAAAACCTCCCAACAAAGAAAAGTCCAGGCCCTAATGGATTCACTGCCGAATTCTACAAGAAATTTAGAGAAGACCTAACGCCCCTACTTCTCAAACTTTTCAATGAAATTGAAAGAGAAGCAATACTCCCAAATTCATTCCTGGAAGCAAGCATTACCCTGATACCAAAACCAGAGAAGGACCCAACTAAAAAAGAGAACTACAGGCCAATCTCCCTAATGAACATAGATGCAAAAATCCTTAATAAGATACTGGCAAACAGAATCCAACAAATCATCAAGAAGATTATACACCATGACCAAGTTGGATTCATCCCAGGGATGCAGGGATGGTTCAACATACGTAAATCAATAAATGTAATACACCATATTAACAGAACCAAAGACAAAAATCACATGATCATCTCAATAGATGCAGAAAAAGCTTTTGACAAAGTCCAGCACCTTTTCATGATAAAAACCCTACAGAAAATTGGAATAGAGGGTCTTTATCTCTATCTTGTAAAAGCTATCTATGACAAACCAACAGCCAATATTATACTAAATGGCCAAAAACTGAAAGCCTTCCCTCTAAAATCAGGAACAAGACAAGGATGTCCACTGTCCCCACTCTTATTCAACATAGTTCTGGAAACTTTAGCCAGAGCGATTAGACAAGAGAAAGAAATAAAAGGAATAATGACTGGAAAGGAAGAAGTTAAATTATCATTATTTGCAGATGACATGATACTCTACACAGAAGACCCCAAAAACTCCACTAAAAAACTGCTAGATTTAATAAGCAAATTCAGTAGTGTAGCTGGATACAAAGTCAATACTCAAAAGTCAATAGCCTTCCTGTACACAAATAACAAACTTACTGAAAGAGAAATTAGGGAAACAATACCTTTCACAATAACATCCAAAAAAATGAAATACCTAGGAATCAACCTCACGAAGGATGTAAAAGACCTCTATACTGAAAACTACAGTACTCTGAAAAAGGAGATTGAAGAGGATATCAGAAAATGGAAAGATATCCCTTGCTCCTGGATAGGAAGAACCAATATAGTGAAAATGGCCATACTTCCAAAATTGTTATACAGATTTAATGCAATTCCAATCAAAATTCCAACAGCATATCTCACAGAATTAGAGAAAACAATCCTAAAATTCATTTGGAATCAGAAGAGACCTAGAATAGCAAAGGCAATTCTGGGCAACAAAGGCAAGGCAGGGGGCATCACAATCCCTGACTTGAAATTATACTATAAAGCTACTGTGATAAAAACAGTGTGGTACTGGCAAAAAAACAGACCTGAAGATCAATGGAACAGATTAGAAGATGCTGAAACAACCCCAGACATACTAAGCCACCTTATCTTTGACAAAGGTGCCAAACACATTCGCTGGAAGAAAGATAGCCTCTTTAATAAATGGTGCTGGAAAAACTGGCTCTACACATGCCGAAGATTAAAACTAGATCCATATCTTTCACCATGCACTAAACTAAATTCAAAATGGATCAGAGATCTAAATATTAAAACAGAAACATTAAATCTGCTGGAAGGTAGGATAGGTAAAACCCTTGGAGACATTGGTGTAGGCAAAGACTTTATGAATAAAAACTCAACCGCACGGGAACTATCACAAAGAATCAATAACTGGGATCTCATCTTATTAAAAAGCTTTTGCACAGCAAGAGAAACCACCAACAGAGTGAAGAGACAACCCACAATGTGGGAAAAAATGTTTGCCAGCTGTTCCTCAGACAAAGGATTACTATCGAGAACATATAAAGAACTCAAAAAAATCAGACCTCCCAAATTTAAAGACCCACTCCAAAAATGGGCATCTGAGATGAATACACATTTCTCAGATGAAGAAATACTAATGGCAAACAAATATACAAAAAAATGTGCAACATCACTAGTCATTCGAGAGATGCAAATTAAAACAACACTGAGATACCATCTCACCCCAGAAAGAATGGCTACTATTAAGAAATCAACTAATAACAAATGCTGGAGGGGCTGTGGGGAAAAAGGAACCCTTCTTCACTGTTGGTGGGAGTGTCGACTGGTACAGCCACTGTGGAAGTCAGTGTGGAGATTCCTCAGAAAACTAGGGTTGGAGGTCCCATTTGACCCAGCTATTCCCCTTCTGGGCATCTTCCCAGAAGAATTAAAAACATCGTACCACAGCGATATATGTGCACCCATGTTTATAGCAGCACAATTTGTAATAGCCAGATCTTGGAAACAACCCAAATGCCCATCAACTGAGGAATGGATAAGAAAGATGTGGTATTTTTATACAATGGAGTACTATTCAGCCATAAAGAAGGATAAACTGGAGACTTTTATAGGTAAATGGATGCAACTCGAGAAAATACTCATAAGTGAAATAAACCAGAAGCACATGTGTAAGCATCGTATTATCTCTCTAGTATGAGAAACTGAAAGAGTAAATAAGATCCAAAATGTACAATAGATATGGTGAATCAAAAAGAAACTGGTCAAAAGGAAAGAGAGACTGGAATAGGGAAAAGAAAGAAGGGAAAGGGAAAAAAAATTGTATATATATATATAAGATGGTTAAGATAGATACACTACCATTTTTACTTAGTTCATTGAAGAGTAAGGTTTGTGCCAATAATGTTTGGACAATTGAATGCTAATGTCTGGTGTCCTGAATAACTAACTTAAAGATAGTAATACGTAATGTATTAACCATTGTTATCCTCCTATTATGAAAATTTGTTTTTGAAAATTTGTTCTTTTGATTTGTTTTGTTTTTTCTTCTCTTTAAAATAAAAAATAAATAAATAAATAAATAAATAAATGGCTTAGTATCTGTTTTTCTAGATTTTTGTGCTTATTATCTAAACCAATACCTCCAACTACAATCCCTCAGACATACTCTGGAAGATGGTACTTCTAATGAAGTTCACAAAACTTTAAAGCATTCCAGATGCTTCTGCAAGGTTCTTTCCTTATTTCACAAAACCCCAGGCTGAGTGGTAGAACATATACCTACTACATGCAGATTCTGGGTTTACTCCCCAGCACTTCAAAACAAATCCTTTCCTCTGAGAGTCTAAATTCTATGCTTCTGACTTTAATCTACCCAGAGGCTCAATTTGGTAAAATATTTTACACTGCATCTTCACTGGTCATGTATTTGACATACAACTTCTACTTCTTTACTTTTAGTTTGGAAATTTGGGATTAGGGAGTCCAAAGGTACCAGCAAACCAAAGGCAATCCCTATTTCATATTTGTATATGTATCAATAAACAGAGATTAATTAATGAAGTTAAGCCTTATGCCTAATCTTTTATTTGTGATGCTGGGGATCAACCAAGGCCCTCATGCATGCTAAACAGATGGTTGGCCATTGAGCTATATTCCCAGATCTTTTATTTTTAAAATTTACGTTTAACCTTTTTAATTACAAAAAACAATAGCTATAAAATGTAAAATTTCAACCAAACACAAATATGAAATAGCTATCATTAAGCCTTCTGGTCTCAAAGCCTTTTCATACTTAGGTTCCACCATTACCAAGAGTGAATTCACTGAGCCGGGTGTGGTGGCACACACCTGTAATCCCAGCACTGGAGGCTGAGACAGGAGGATTGCTGCAAGTTCAAGGCCAGCCTGGGCTACAAAGTGAATTAAAAGCTAGCCTGAACTGCATAGTGAGAACCTGTCTCAAAAAGACTAAAAAGTAAACAAACAAACAAACAAGTAAATAAAAAACCAATTTGAAGAAGCTGGGCATGGTGGCACACCTGTAATGCCACCACTGTGGAAGGCTGAGGCAGGAGGATCACAAGTCTGAGACCAGCCCAGACAATTTAGCAAGATCCTCAAAATAAAAAGAGATTGAGGATGTAGTTTAGTGTGAAGGTCCTGACTGAATCCCCACTACCACCAAAACACAAGAAGCAAAAAACTTCAAGAGCATCATAAACATAGCACAGTGTAGGAAAATAATTAGAGTATGATGAGGCTTTAGTAGTATCACTTTCTGATTCCTAAAAGCCTTTTTTGGGGGAACATCATTTAACTTTCAAGTAATGGCTCTTCAATAACGAGCTTGAAAATTTTCTGAAATTTAAACATTTGGCTCTTGAGTCAGTACAGGCTATCTCCAGCAAACTGCTGATTATACTTATTAACACTTGTATTAGAAACTGCAACTCAGAAAATCTTAAAATATTTATTAATTCAATAACATTTAACAAAAAATTACTGACAAATATAGCATCATTTTACATTTTTACAATTCTTTTTAGTAACTGGTTTAACAGACGACAGCTGAATTCCCGTAACTGTTTCTGCACTCAATCTGTTACAATATGTTGTTTCAGTTGAAGTACAGTACATGAAGAAAATGGGCCCCTGTACATATACGTAACTGAAAAAAAGGAGTATTTTCATAGCTAACTGTAGATACTATTTTAGATATTTAGATAACTGTAGATACTATTTTTCAATATCACACAATTTTTAAAGGTTTGTTGCAATATGTAGAGTATGAAACCCTATCAGCAAACTTTCTGTACCCAGTTACAAATAAAATCTGTTTTACTTTGCATAAAACTCTTTTGTTGTTTTTTTGTGGTGCTGGAGATTGAAGCCACGTCCTTGAACATGCTACGCACACACTACACTCTACCACTGAGGTACATCCACAGCCCCAGCTGCATAAATCTTACCTATCATGATTCTGTAATATATGTATTAGTCATATGGAAAATACTAGTTCATTCAAATTATACAGATCTTCCAAATTACGCACTATCAAAAAAAAAAAAAATCACAATAGGTAATACCACCTATTGGTGTCATCAGAAATTTTTGTTATCAGTGACAAATATCTTCATTTCCTTTCCTTAAGCTAACAGCCCACTTAGGCTACTTTTGAGAATCCATCTGCCATATATTCAAACCTGAATAACCGCAGTTCTGCCTGTAAGTCTTCTTGTGAGGCACAGGGGATCAAACCAAGGGCCTCCCGAATGGCAGGCCCGTGTACCAACACTGAGCCACATCCCCAGCCCCAGTCATCCTCTCAATTAAAAAGCATTCCATGAAAATCTTAGTAGCTCAAGTTACAGCTGAACCGCAGAAGTGCTTTCTGGCCAGACAACTGTCACACTTTGGTATGCAAAGAAAGCGCCTTAACTTGTAATTCCCACCTTATCACATAGAATGTATTAAAAAGATATACAAAGATATACAGCATATCAAAAGGTCAGAATTTAACAATTTCAACAAGGCATTTAGAAGTAAAATGGGCATCTTTTAAAATGCAAAGAGTACAATGACTATTAGTATTAGCACAGTTTGGTGCCACTGTAGTGATTTGTTCTAAGATGCTAAACTGCTTGGTGCACTTTTAGCTACTACTGCTACTGTACCATCAACATAAATGTCAACACAAGCCTTGGTATAAAGAGAATTTGGATCCACAGAAAGGGACTCAGACCCCAAGGGGTTTATGGACCACATCTGAGCACTCACGATATACTCGTAGTGAAAAAAGCTAAAACCTTAAGTGTCTCCTTCAGTTCCTGATCCTCACCTAGAAATAATCACTGATAACAGTGTGGTACATAACACTTTAACACACACACACACACACACACACGCACACACAGATGTGTACTTAGTAAAAATGGGATGCTACAATATATATCATTGTGCAACTTTTTCAGATCTACTCAGGCCTCTGTCCAGATCTACTTTTTTTTTTTTTTTTTTAAACAGGTACGTAATATTCCAGAGTCCCGATACATCATCATTTCCTTAAGCATTTCCCCATCAGGCATTCAGCTCATCTTCTTATAAATAGTTGTGCTGTCAGGATTCTGTACAAGTATTCTTGATGGACTAATTCTGAAATCATGTTGATAATTACACCAAAGTTGTTTTCAATTTTTTCAATTCATGGTATAATTAGGGAGAATACAACCACTTGGTTGAAATCAATTTGATAAACTCAATTATAAACGTGTATTAGAACTACTTTCCCTTTGTACTGGCTCCTGGTGAAAATACCCAACTTGAGATGCTATTTACCTCAGGGACATCTTTATCACGCTAACTAAAGGTTACATGTACATAAACTATTCTCAACACGGACTCTGACATCTATGCTTAGCTCTAGAGGCAAATATCAAAGCATACATAAAAGAGGGGCTGACAACAGAAGTGACCAGGTTGATGTGTGAAGTCTTATGAACTCAAGTTCAGTAGCTTTATTTAATTTTAACTTGTCTTAACAACAGAAATGACTTCAAATTAATATGTTGGTTTTACAATCTCCTACATAAAAGCACCCTTTTAATACTATAGAAGACAAAGTTAAGGATGACTTACCATCTTCAAACGGTGTCCCTTCTGGTCTGAAAACAAGAAGATTTCTGATTAAAAGAAGTTTTTTATTTTGTTTTTTCCTGATCTTCAAGAATGGAAATGATAGACTCCAACAGAGAAAGAGAAAGAGGGGGGTCATTCTGATGAATTATGGAATTTTAAAGATACTATACTTTAATACCATCTTAGCCTTGGATTTTCCCACATGGAATTGCAAAGAGTAACTTTCATTTCTGTGTTTTCTTTTTAGGGAGATTTTACAAAACCAAACAATTTGTCCCTGATTTTAGTACAGAAAGAATGCAAGGCTCTGGGTGTAGTGCCACATGCCTATGACCCCAGCACCTGAGAGGCTGAAAGGAGGGTCTGACTTCAAGGTCAGCCTGTGCTCATAGAGTTAAAGGCCAAGCTGAACAACATAAAGAGAGCCTAGCTCAGAAACTGAAAAAGAGAAAAAAAAAAAAAAAAAAAAAAAAAAAAATCCCTTCAGTTCATGCATACTGACCATTTTGTAAATACATGCCTTTTTTTTTTTAAGGTAATGGGGATCAATCCCAGGGCCTTATACATGTAGGTTAAGCGCTCTACCACTGAGCTACATTCCCAGCCCTTTTAAAAAAAATCTTTAAATTTTGAGACAGTCTCACTGAATTACCTAGGTTGGCCTTGAACCTTCAGTCTGCCTGCCTCAGCCTACCAAGTAGCTGGAATTACAGGTGTGTGTGTGTGTGCCATGATGCCCAGCTGTAAATATAAAAAATATTTATGTTTTTTTCTTTTTTTTGCCTTAGAGAATAAACTCTGGGCCTCTGCACTGAGGAATATCCCTAGTCCTTCCTCTCTTCTTTCTAACTTTGAGACGGGGTCTCAGAAAATCGTTTTTTTTTTTTTTTTTTTTTTGGTGGGTACCAGGAGTCGAACTCAGGTCCTCACGCTTGCCAGGCAGGCGCTTACGCCGCTGAGCTGTCTCACTGGCCCTCGGAAAGTCACTGTTACCCAGCCTACCCTCAAACTTGTAACTGTCCTACCTCAGCCTCCCAGATTGCTGGGATTACAGGTTTGTGTTACCACACCCAGCAGTTCTGTGTATCCTTAAGAGAAAAAGTAACCTTTGTTTTGTAACAGTAAGATGGAAATCAATACCCTTTAAGATAATTATGACACCAAATCAAAACATCTTGCTGCGTGGCTGGGTGTGATGGTGCACAACTATAATCCCAGCACATGGGAGGCTGAGGCAGGAGGTTCAGGGCCAGCCTGGGCTACACAGTGAGTTTAAACTAGCCTAAGCTACACAGAAAGACCCTATCTTCAAAAAACAACCAAACAAACAAACAAAAAAACAAGCACAAAAGTGTGCTGCTTTAAGCAATAGCTCTTCTTTGGCTATTTGTAGCTTGTGTCACCAGGAAGGTCAAATTCTTATGCCTAGATCTTTTTCTTGCCTCCACATCCCAATTTAATCTTTCTTAAGCAGCAATGTGAATTTATTACTTGCAAGGTACATTCAAGATCTCAAAGAAACAATGTAACAGCCCAATGGAATGTAATAGAACCATTTTACTCTAGAAGGTTGAACTTCACTCATTTTTGAGCAGGTTTTGATTTGGTTTCTGGTCTTTTGAGACAAAGTCTTGCTTTGTGGTTCAGAGTGGCCTCATACAATACTTATGCCTCAGTGCTGGGATTATAGGCTCACGGCAACTTAAAAGAGTTTTTGTTCATGACAGTATTTCTGTTTACATTTTAGTGCAAAACCCTAATTCTAAGAGTGAAAGAAAAACAGACCAAATCCAAGAAAAAAAATAAAAAGACATAAAAAATCTTAAATCACAAAGTACATACGTGGCCTGGGGATGTAGTTCAACAGTAGAGTACTTGCCTTAGCTTGAGCAAGGCTCTGGGGTCACCCCCCAGCATCATGCAAGATGACATAAAAGCCCCCACAAAAATAAAAGACTGCTTCTCAGATGGTTCTGTTCAGTTATTTTATACAGGGCTGTGAAACATTTTCCCTTAGTCTTGCCCTGATGGAAGCTGTATTTCTGGTTCCCAGCCTTTTTACAGCTCTTACAGAATAAGCATAAAACATTTGCATGGTACATTTTCTACAAGATAATTTTCTTTTCTCCTTTATTATTCAATTCCATTTAGTTTCAAATAGTAACTTTTATCAGTCATCAGAAGTAATTATAAAACCACATAAAACTGGGTGCAGTGACATGTGTCTGTAGTCACAGCTATTCAGGAGGCTGAGGCAGAAGGACCACTTGAACCCAGGGGTTCAAGACCAACGTGGGCAACAGAGTCACTCATCTCAAAAAACAGCTGGGTGTGGTGGCCTGCACCTGCAGTCCCAGCTACTACTTGGGCGGCTAAGCACTTTAGCAACAAGTTCAAGACCAGCCTAGGTGACGTATTGAGACCCCATCTCACAACAAAAAATCATCGATAATAACCCCACAGAGCAAATAAATTGTGTATAACTGCCCAAATTTTTTCTTTCTTTTTTTTGGATTTTTTGAAACAGGGTCTTGCTATATAAATTAAGCTGGTCTTGAATTCACTATGTAGCTCAGGCCGGCCTCCAACTCCTGGTGATCCTCCTGAGTGCTGGAATTACTGTCATGCACCACCATGCCCAGCCCCCAAATTCTTATTAAAAGGTGTATTCTGGGCTAAGGATGTAGCTCAGGGGTAAAGCACTTGCCCAGTGTGTGCAAGGATCTGGGTTTAATCTCCAGCACCTCAAAAGAAAAAAACAAGTTTTTCTTTTTTTTTGTGGGTACTGGGGGTCGACCTCAGGACCTCGCGCGCCAGCAGGTGCCCGTGCTGCTGAGCGATATCACCGGCCCTTTTTTCGTATGTGGGTTCCAGGAGTCGAACCTGGGCCCTCGTGCTTGCCAGGCAGGCGTGTATGCCACTGAGCCATCTCACCAGCCCCAAGTTTTTCTAATTTATATTGAGCTTTAGTCCTTAAGATCCTAATTCCACTTCAGTCTCCTCCTAGATAGTTGTTACATATTCATTTTCCTTCCCTCCTTTCTTTTTTTTTTTGGGTACCAGAAATCGAACTCAGGACCTCACGCTTGCCAGGCAGGTGCTATGCCGCTGAGCTATACCCCTGGAACCCTTCCCTCCTTTCTTTTGGTGGTATTAGGCATTGAAGCCAGGGACTTTGCACTGAGCTAAATCCCCAGCCCTTTTTAAATCTTGAGATAGGGTCTTGCTCAGGCTGGGTTTGGACTTGCAATCCTCTTGCCTCAGCCTCCCAGGTAAGAACCACTATGCCCGGCTACATTCACTTTTCTTTTTTTTTTTCTTTTTTGTGGGTACCGGGGGTCGACCTCAGGACCTTGCACTCCAGGAGGCGCCCGTTTCGCTGAGTGATGTCATCAGCCCTGCGATATCATCGGCCCTTTTTTTTTTTTTTTTTTTTTGTGGGTACCAGGGGTCGACCTCAGGACCTCGCACGCCAGCAGGCGCCCGTGCCACTGAGCGATATCACTGGCCCTCTTTTCGTATGTGGGCTTCGGGAGTCGAACTCAGGACCTCGCGCTTGCCAGGCAGGCGCTTATGCCGCTGAGCCATCTCACCGGCCCTTCACTTTTCTGGAATAATTACCACAAACCTATTACATAGTAAATCGACTCACCCAAATATAACTGCATTCCACTGCATGATGTTGTTTTCAGATGGTGCACCACTGACACCCACCGGTGGGTCCTCTTGCAATCTAGAAATACAGAGTGGTAATCTTCTTTCTCTTTTTTTGAGACAGGGTCTCCCTATGCAGTTCAGACTGGCCTTGAACTCACAGTGATCCTCCTGCCTCAGCCTCCCAAGTGCTGGGATCACAGGTGTGTGCCACCACACCTGACTCAGAGTGGTAATTTTCAAACATGAACACTAAGGTTACTAAGGCCAAACAGAACTCTGAACACAGGTGTGTGTCACCACACCTGGCTCAGAGTGGTAATTTTCAAAACTTGAACACTAAGGTTACTAAGGAGGCCAAACAGAACTATGAACTCTGTACCATCTAATTTGAAACACTAAATTTATTTCCTTGTTATTGTACTGAGCTGGCACGAACCACATGATGTAAATATATCCACCAGGCACATATACTTACTAAATATCCCTCCAAAGTATCTGTTAATCCAAAGGGCTTGTGGATCCTCTCAAGTTTGTTTTTTTTTTTTTCACTTCAAGTTTTAAGACTAAAATATAACCTGTTCAAGCATTGATATATACAGACTGCCTTCTTGAACCAAAAAAAGTTTAAAACCTCAACAGCAAAAGATATTTTTAAAACATCATCAATTTTCCTGCTCTAAACACGCAAAGACCGTGTGTACTAACCATAGCTACTTGTGCAGTATGTTGCAGAGAAAGAAAGCAAACCCCAGAATACACACCAAATGACTAAAAACACATTCAATTAGGAAAATAGTTTTTGGCAGAAGTTTTACTTTATCCTCCTTGCTTCAGACAACAATGGCTTATTAATCAGAAGTTTCAGTTGGATTTTCCAGCAGTCTTTATTTTACAGGCTCTGCACTAATGCCAAATCTACCTTTTGGACCAGAAGAGTCAATACAAAGCTTCCGATAGTCGTCACAGTCAAATTCTTGTAACCTGCAAACCCTTGGAAAATTACGAAAGGTGCCATGTGTTTCACTCAGAATTAAACAGGGAATTGCAATAAAGAACAAAGAAGAATGGACAAAAACTGGAAAACATCTTAATTTCAGTCATGGGAACTGAGATTGACTGTCTTCAAGATAGAAAAAAGACTTTTGCACCAAATAAAACATCTTCCACAGACTGTCACCTAAATTAAAAAAAATTCGACATTATACATACACACGAATATACTCATTTTAGTCCATATAAAAATGCTGCTTTTTGGCCTAACTCAAGCAGATCAGGTGCTATGAACAGAAGCCTTGGAGGAACAACTGCTTGATAGCTACCCTGAAGTGGTTAAAAAGCAGCTACAAACGAATTAAACGGTAAGTTGGTTAAGGCCCAAAACAATGGACTCCAAATACCTCACTTACGCTTTACAATGGCGAAGGTGAGATGTTACTTCCTGAGCGGCAATTCTAAGTGTTTATATTACATGTTTGTCTCAATCAGGGTAGGTCTCCAAGGGGCGGGGGACTTAAGAAAAACGTAGAGAACAGCGTAAAGCTGAATTTCTCACTAGTTTTGTTTCTGTACCTGAAAGTATTCAGTAAAAGGTAAGCGGAAAGAAAAGTCACTTCCTCCTTACAACCCCCGCACCGCCTAACAAAACCCTGCTTTACAAAAGGAGGCCTAGGGAGTATCGGATTAGCGCCCGTCCGAGGAAAGGCATTTTTCCAGATCGTGGAGGCTGTAGACGGGGCTTTATTCCCCAGCCAGAGACGAGTTCCAGAAGGGACTGGCAGCCAGGACGGCAGCCCGAGGCCCAGGTCTCCAGGCCAGCTCTCAAGGTCCTTCTGGGCGAGCGGGGCAGAGTCGGGTTTCGGGGCCGGGTTAACCACCTCCGGGCCTCGCGCGGCAGACTCCACCCGCACTGGAGACCGGGCGAGGGGTGCGGGGGGTGGGAGATCGCCCCAGCCCTGCTCCAGAGAGAAGGCGACCGCGGGGCCTCGAACAAAGCCGACGGGTGCAACAGGTGAGGCCCAAGCGCCGGCAAGAGCTCACTTTTACGGGTCAGGGCAGGGGCGTCCACAGGGCGCAGGGGCGGGAGGACGGGGTCTGAGCGCTTGGAGGAGACGTCGGGCACCGGGCCTACGTGGGCGGCAGGGACGCCAGGCCAGCTGATCGCCAGCGCCTTACTTTTCTGGGAGAAGATAAGGGGTGGCAGTGTCGAGACGCCTGCGCTACCAGAGTGACGACAAACACGGACGAGGAGAGCGCGCCGAGGCTAGGTCTGGGCTTCCGCCGACCCCCTTAGATCACCAGGGGCAGGTGTGTGGAATCCCCGCCCTGCAGCCCCGCAGCGCTGAGGGAAGCGTCGTCTCGGCGAAGGTGAAGGCCCTTACCGCTTGAAATCGCGCATGAGTCTCCTCCGCGCCGGGGTCGACATGCTCCACAGCTGCCCAGCGGTCAGTCTGAAAGAAAAGAGTCCCGCGCAGCCCCCCCACCCCCCGGCGCCGCGGTCGAATCACTGCGGGTCGCCGCCGCCGGGACTGCACAAACAACCCGCAGTGACGTCTCCCTCCGCCGCCTCCAGATCCCTCCGCCCTCCGCGCGTACCACGCGCGAGGGGGGCGGGGCGTACTGGCGCCCCCGCGGGCGGGCGGGCGGGCGGACTCCGGGCCGGGCCGGCTTCCCGTACGGAACGAGAGGCTCTGTTCTCCGTACCCACACGAGACACTCCGGACTCGGGCACACGGAAACCCAGGCGCTAGCCTGTCTCGCCCCACCCCCGGCACTGGCTTAGGTTCCCCAGAGAAGGCGAGGAGACGCATCCGGGGCCAGAGATTTCAGGGGAAAGGGGGGGTGGGGGGGGCGACGTAAAGTCACGTGACCGCTGGTGGCGCTGTCAAGCCACCGCGGGGGGGAGGGGGCGAAGTCTCTAGAACCACGTGTCCCTGTGACGCTGTTAGAACGGGCCACGTGAGAGCAGGCCCGGTGGGAGTTTCAGACCCGTCTAAGATGCCGGTTAAACGCCCGGGGCTGAGAGTGGGGAAGACTTTGTTAGTTACACTCCCTCTGTCCCGGCCACAGGCTCATTATGCAAAGGGTCGTTTATTCCGCTGGTCCTTAAAACGGGACCAAAATGCCCTGCACCTGTAATCCCAATGCCCTGAGAGG
Organism: Erethizon dorsatum; assembly: GCA_028451465.1. Lineage (NCBI taxonomy): Eukaryota > Metazoa > Chordata > Mammalia > Rodentia > Erethizontidae > Erethizon > Erethizon dorsatum. The sequence continues at coordinate 5,968,274 of CM051836.1, read as the reverse complement.
CTGAGGCAGGAAGATGACACATTCAGGCATGGCCTGGGCAATTTAATGATCCTCCTGCCTTAGCCTTGTCTCGGAAAATTTAAATAGGGCCGGGGCATGGTGCCGCACTCCTGTAATCCCAGCACTTGGGAGGCTGAGGAGGGAGGATCGCCATTAGTTCGAGGCCAGGCTTGTGAAGGTCCTGGGTTTAATAACCAGGCCACAAAAAAAATAAAAAACGGAACCAAAAATAATTTGGGCTTAATTCTTCTCTGGTTGGTTGAGTGGCCTATCCATTGTGATATGTGGGGCAGGGAGGGTGACCGAAAAGATCACACCACCCTCTAATAATTACAGCACTGAATACTGAGGCCTACAAAGTAAAACGCCCTGAAATGCCTCCTTAGGGCCACCAAATAATCTCTTCGTGCACTGTAGTGGGGTTTCCAGGGTTGGAAGTTGGGCAGAGATAAAACAATGATGTATGTAGACTGTCTTTGTTTGCAGACTTCACGGAATAATGGAAATCTGACTTACTTTATGGGTCTGCTTCATTTGAAGATTGTGTCAGAGTCCGAGGCTTTGCCTAACATAGGGTATCCTGTTTGTCAAGAAATGTGAGGGTGCGATCTTCAGAGCATATCATTGGGTGGTTGGTTGTCACAGAAACCTACAAAAATGATTCAGACCTGGGGGAAGAGATCCTGCAGACTGGGTGGGCGTTATACATCTAGCCTGAGATGTTATTTCAGGTTTTCTATGTAGCTGGTAAGGTACAAAGGAGCAGAGGTGCCCCCTGCTGCTTTCTCCTCAGAAATGTTGATCCCCTATATTTCCTTTAGTCACTGTACCATCCTGTCTTCAGGACTGTCGGTCAGGAGGACTCTAAGCACTTGTTTTGCTATGTATTTAGGGAGTTCTTCAGTTCACCAGGGGAAAAAAGGGTGGAATGAGGACCTTCACATTGCCCCAAGGTTGTCCATAGTAGCATGGGTCACGAAGGGTTAAAATTTTTCCATTTTCCTGGTCTTCGAACTCTGAATATACCTCTTGCTTGCAGTAACTTTGGTGACTGAATTAGCTAGCCCTGCGGTCTTGCTGTGCATTCACACTGTAATCCTCTAAAAGCTCAATGTTCTTACCTTTACTTTTTTGCCTTCCTGCCATAGCAGTGCTACTCTCCCATAGCTAAGGAGAAAGACATAAGGGTTACATGTAGTGAAATGCTAAAGAAAACTTATTATTATTATTTTTTTTTGTGGGTACCAGGGGGACGACCTCAGGACCTCGCGCGCCAACAGGCGCCCGTGCCTCTGAGCGATATCACCGGCCCCTTTTTCGTATGTGGGATCCGGGAGTCGAACTCGGGCCCTCGCGCTTGCCGGGCAGGCGCTTACGCCGCTGAGCCATCTCACCGGCCCCGAAAACTTATTTTTTAATTACACTTTTGACATACATAATAATCACATTCATCGTAGGGAATTTGTACTGTGTATAATACATCTTAATTCTTTTTTTCCATTTCCCTCTCCCCTTCCCCTTCCCCTCATCCTCCTTCCCCTCTCCCTTTACAAAACTATGGTTTTCCTTCCATTTTTATTTATTTTTTATTTCTAGCGGTACTACAGATTGAGCCCAGGACCTCTGCACTAAGGTGCATCCCCAGCTATTGGCCTTCACACAGGGCTACATACTCAGCCCCCCTCCCCACTTCAAAAATTTTTTTGAGACAGGGCCTCACTATGATGCCCAGGCTGGGCTTGAACTTAACCATACTCCTGCCTCAGCCTCCCAGAGTGCTGGGATTATAGGTGTGTGCCGCGTACCTGGCTGGATAAACTGTATTTCTTAAAAATCTGTTATGTTGTTTATCTAGCAATTTATAGCTGTACTGGAAACTGATAATTTGTGACATTCCAAAATGAAGTAACATTTTTGACAAATTCTGTTAAATGTGCTTCATAAAGCCTGGGAGCGGTGTATTAAGAATCACATGCTGTCCTGGTCACCGAGCCTCCAGAATTTGTGAAAAGAATACAGTCTTAAAAGCTATGATTGTATATTGTAGCGATTCTGTATCTCTACATTGTGTGCTCAGTGAAGGCAGGGATTCACCCTGGTTCATGCTTGATCTGCTGCAAATGTTTAACCCACAGTAAACAATAAATATGTTTAACAGCAAGTCTTAATCCACTGAACTTTTCTATGACATTCTTTTTTGTAGATAAAAATTATTTTATAATATGGTTGAGTAACTTTTCAAAGGGAAAAACGATTTTGAATATTTTGGATAATAAAAACCATAACTACCTCTTCCGGTCATGCTCCTCTCACTCTAGCAGCATGGTAGAAATACTTGGGAAGCTTTATAAACATACCAATTTCTAAAGAAAGGTTTGTGCTAATATTGTTTGGACAATTGAATGCCAATATCTTTTACTCTGAGTAACTAAAGATAACAGTACACAATGTATTAACCATTGTTACCCTCCTATTATGTTGTTTGGAAAATTTGTTCTATTTTTTTTCTTTAAAATAAAATTAAAAAAAATACTGATTTCTAATAACACGCTTGTGATACAAGGCCCTGGGGTTCAATCCCCAGTACCACAAACAAAATCCAGTTGCTTTACTATACCAGTTAAATCAAGATTTCTGGAAGTGGGACTTTTAAAGTTCTCCAGGTATTATTTTCATGTAAGAGCGGGGGTGGGACCCACTGGACTAGAATTTATTGAATAATACCCCTCCTTATTTAGGGCTAGCATAGCTAGTGGTGGCTTTTTTTTTTTTTTTTTTAAGTAACTCCTGATCAGTGGCGGCTTTTTACATTTAACACTTCACAGAAAGGTAAAGCCGCAGTAAAGACTACTCCCTGGGCACTTGCCCTAGTAATTTCCTTGTTTTTCACTGGGGGCTGTAACTCCAGCCAAACCTGTCTACTTCTTAAAAAATTAGATACTAGCCCCCCTTTTCCTCTGTGCCCTTGTATATCACCATGGATGGGGCAGAACCCTCTGAGTTACCTACTTTCCTAAGGAGACAGGTTTAAGAATTTCGGCATGTATTGAGAGAAGTTTTTAAAAGGCTTACTAGGAGTTTAAAGATTTTTAGACGGCATAAAGCAGATACTTTAAAAGGTTTGATTTTTTGTTTGTTTGTGGTGGTGATGAACCCAGTGCCTTGGCGCAGGCTAACTACACAATGTAGCGCTGAGCTACACCCCCAAGAAAGATATTTGATTAAAGAACCATCTTATCCCAATTTTAAGGATGTATGTCGACTGCTGAGGTCGAACTGAAGTCTATGGAACATTAATGTAAACTGAGCATCTTGAAAAACTAATCACACAGGATTTCCTTCGAAGTCTCGTTTTACAAGTTGTCTCTGGTTAGTGACAACAGCCATCCCTCTAGGACTCAGCATAAACAGCTGATGTTCTCAGGACAAATCCATGACACAAGTGGGACACCTCCGCCTGTTTCCCTCCCTTAGAAGAGCTGCACTCACAATGCAGTCAAAACGTGGGGACTCTAACCCCTTTCGGCTCAAAATCAACCTTTAAGTTCGCTCAACTGCAACAGCCATCTGTGCCCCCTCCCCCGCTTCCAAGCGGGATCCCACTCAGCGCCCACCTGAAGTAGCTTCCGCTCCTTCTCACCTTCCCTTCCGGGTCAGGACCCCGCCAGTATCCGGGCGTGGCGTCTGCTCTGCGCATCCGGTCTTGCGTACTAGGTCCTGAGCGTAGCCCCCTCCGCCCAGCCGTTGCCATGGTAGCCGGTGGCTGGGTCTGACGGTGAAGTAAGGGCGGTGTTTTGCATTGTCGCGCTGGGACTGCGCGGCTCCAGGCCAGCGGGGACACAGAATGGGCTGAGGTGGCGGCGGCGGCGAGGATAGGGCGCGACGCCGGTCCGGGATTCTCAGACTTTGACTTTGAGGAGAGGGTGGGGCCGAGGCTTTCCTAGCTCGCGGGGCCTTCTTGACGACCCGGGCGTGATGGGAGGGAAGTGTGGGGATCCCACGCGTGATGGATAGTGGCATATAGTGAGGGCATCTCAGTGTTGATGGCAGCGACTGGGGCAGTAGTGAGGGTTTGAGTCTCTCAGACAACTTACTCCCCGGATGGCAGTTCCCAAAGACATGGCGCTGTGGAAAAGATTCCTTTTTTTTTTTTTTTTTTTTTTTTCTATATTTGAAAGTAGGGGTTGGTTAGGTCTATGGATTATACAGTTAAAAAAAAAAAAAGTGTAAATGTTTAACGTTTTCCATTTTCTTTGTTTCTATGAAGTAGAAGCCAGGCTTGGAAATGGAAATGTATGAAACTCTTGGAAAAGTGGGAGAGGGAAGTTATGGCACAGTCATGAAATGTAAGAATAAGAATACTGGGCAGATAGTGGCCATTAAGATCTTCTTCGAGAAGCCAGAAAAATCTGTCAACAAAATTGCAACGAGAGAAATAAAGTTTCTGAAGGTTGGCTTCTTTTGCCTTAATTGCTCTGTCAATTAAAAGAAAAATTGGTATGGAATAAAAAGTGCATAAAAGAATATGTCATTCAACACCTAAGACATACATTAGAAAAATCCTTGTTGTCTACATTTTGTAATTTTACACTGATGCAAAATATGTGCTTGTTTGTAATAAAAGTTATGTCAATATTGTTTAATCCTAAATATCCAAGTATAATGCTTAATAAAAAAGTCTGCTTTGTGTAAAGCATTGCGCTGAGACTAGGAAGAGGTTAAAAATGGGTCGTTCTTTAAAGATTTTTATAATTTAATCAGAAAAATAGGAGGGTATATGCCATTGTGCCCAGCTTGAAAGACTCTTGAGTGATTGATTTTCTGCAATACTCTATAGTAGGTGACAATACAAATACAGCTACTCTTAGCCAAACATTCCAGGGTGTTTCTACCTTGTCTTATACTTGCATCATCTTATAAATCCTAGGGGCTAATGTGCCTATTTTACATCCAGGGGAAACTGAGGTGCTTCCAGGAGGAGAACGGTGAGGTCATGTACTGTTATAAGGCATAATAATGCCAAGTGATTGACAATCCTGTTGGACTGGGAGGGTTTCTTTAAGGTAGGGGACATGACTTCAGCTTTAAAAGATATACAGGATTTAGAGAAGATGGAGGAACTACCAAGTTTCATTGTAGAACAACATGAGTTCGGAAAGTCTAACACAAAACAAAAAGACAAAGATCAAAAGCAGAAAAGCAAAAGGGCAGACATTTGCCTGTAGAGTTGCCCGTGCAGAATTGGAAAGAGGCGAGACTAGTGCAGTAAATTGGAGGTAGATTTTAAACTCTTGTCTTCTAGGCTGAGACAAAATTTGTGAGAGGTGAAAGTGAAGATTTTGAATTCAGTGTGAAGAAACTATAAAATTAATCTAGCATTATATAGAAGAGAGCTGAGAGAGTAAAAATAGATCTGCTGGGAGTTTAATCCTAGAATACTAGTAAACATCATGAGGGCCCTTTCTAGAATGTAGCAATGTGAATGGAAGCAAAAGTAGACTGAATATATTGTGAAAGAAGACATTCAAAGAGTGTAGAAGGATATATATAAGGTGGGAGTCGTATCTTTGAAATTCAGTGACTCCTCCAACTGATGAAAGTTTGAAAGACTCAAAAAAGACATCAATTGGAAACTATTTCAGTTTTGGAAATGTTGATTTGAGGTGACAGGAATACATTTCAGTAAAGATGCCACTAGGCTTTTATAAATAGGAAACAACAAGAAAAGAGCAGAAGATGGGATCATTTGTAGGTAGGATGGATCAATTTAGGGGAAAGAACCACACTTGGTGATTGGATACAAAACTAGTGAATGAAATAAATATGTATTCTATTTATTGGGATCTATCTAGATGCTTTAAGGTTTATGATCTTAACAGTGTAGTGTAAGTGTTTTATATGTGGTGAAAGCAGGTGTGCTTCTTGTTTATGTTATACAAAAGTTGTTCTTGCTAGGCGTGGTGGCACACGCCTGTAATCCCAGTACTCAGGAGGCTGAGGCAAGAGAATTGCTTTGAGTTTGAGGCCAGCCTGGGCTACACAGTGAACTCAAGGCCAGCCTGAACTACACAGTGAGACCCTGTCTCAAAAAAAAAAAAACAAAAACAAGTAATTCTTTCTTTGTAAATGTATATTAGATATGATGGATCATTTTGTTTTCTAAATAAAAAATTAGTATATTAGGGCCGGTGAGATGGCTCAGCGGCATAAGCGCCTGCCTTGCAAGCGCGAGGGCCCGAGTTCGACTCCTGGATCCCACATACGAAAAAGGGGCCGGTGATATCGCTCAGTGGCACGGGCGCCTGTTGGTGCGCGAGGTCCTGAGGTCGACCCCCCGGTACCCACAAAAAAAAAAAAATTAGTATATTAATATTAGGCATCTGTGGCTAGTTAGAACTGCTCTATTTGTAAAATAATGAAGGGAAGTTGAAGTCAGTAGACATGTGTTATGATTTTGCAGTAGGTACCTACCAGTCCTTCTGATGACCTAAAGCATGATAACTTTAAGGCAGGTGTGCACTGTGGTAATCTGCTTAGGCGACTCTTTCCCATGCAATATCTCTTGCTCTTTATTTAACTTATTGCTCTTACGCTGATTTTTTCCTCTTTAATCATTTTGTAAAAATAACCAATATGTATGTGGCAAGAACAGAGAGAGATGAACTTAAAGATGTGTCTTACTATTAAAACTATTATGCAAATAGTTCCAAGATACCTTAACTACTCTTATTGGCTTTTTATAGGATTTTTAATTTAATGTAATCTAATTCAAAAAAGAGATTTCTTGGGAAGAGATTCTTAGTCTAAAAATATTGCCAAAATTACTCAATTTGAACTAAATCTTTATCTGTTAAAATTTCATTAAATAAATGACAGGTAATTTCATTTAATAAATCACAGAAAATATCTATGGAAAAGCTGTCTAGTAATGGAGAAAGATGAAAAGGGTGTAATAGAGGATTTCTAGGGTTTTCATGCTTTATCTGAAAAACTATCTTATGCCTTAGCCCTGGGTGAGCCTTCCCTAATACTTATCAGCTCACATTAACCTTTCACTGCTTTACCCTGCCTTTAAAATAAAAACTGGACAGGAAGCCAGTAATTTTCCTTAGGTGAGGGATTAACAGTGTAGTGTCCAAAAGCAGTTCTTTTCACTGCTACCTGTATTTTGTTGCTGCAGCATTCTGGCATCTTTGGGAGCAAAAATAGGAAAGGAATCTGGCATTAGATTTTGGCATGTTTTTCTATGAGTCATGATTCAAGGATTGTAGTCTCTATTTAGTTACAGAGAAGAAGAAAAAGTGACATTATGCCACTGGAATAAAGGCAAATTTTACAAAATTGAAGTATATATTTTTAATCAATTCAATACTGAAAATATAGCCCTTAATACTTAGCTAAATGAATGTGATTGATAATTTGTTTTTTTTTTGATAATTTGAAAAAAATTGTTAAATATTACAGAATCAAATGTAAATGTCAATGTGTTAAAAGATAGAATAAGCAACATAGAACATTAAGCCTCATTTGTTTTCTAAGCAGATATATGACCATTTTTGACATTTTAAAATCATTTTAATGATGAACAAAAATCACAAGTAATTGCAGATTTATGTAAAGTTCCTATGTTTATAAATTGACATTTCATATATCCAAGGATTTTCAAGATATTTTTATATTCTTTTGGTATAGTCTGACAAGTTTATAAAGTCCCCTAGAACTTATGGTTTACTCTCTAGAGTTATGACCAAAATGAAAAAATAATTAATTTATGTAAATTCAAGTCACATACTTAATGGTGTTGAAGGTCACACTCATTTGAAAATGTACTGACCTTACGGGCTGGAAGTATAGCTCAGTGGTAAAGGGTATGTTGAGCATGTACAAGGCCCTGGATTCAATCCCCAGCACAAAAAAAAAAAAAAAAAAAAAAAAACCCAAAATCAACTCAACCAGAAAACATAAGGACCTTTTAAATTTCAGATGTTAAATTTAACCACAAACCAAATTAAAAGATTTCAAGGTATTTCTCAGTAGCATACAAAGTTTCGGTATAGTATATCACCTCTTAATTTAGATAAATTAATACCAACTTGAGGTAAAGCAATACATCACAGTTTCTTCTATAGAAGAAAGTAATTTAATTTAATGTAATCTAATTAAATTAAAGAAGTATTGATCATGAAATGGCTAAAAATATTCTTAAAATAGGAAGTAAACAAATCAGTTGAGGAAATTTTGAAATACATGGAGGAAAAGAAGCTGAGAATATTTCTGTTCAAAATTATGTAGATGTTATGTACAAATTATTATGTTTGAAATAATTTATTGAAATCTATTTCTTATACAGCAATTTCATCATGAAAACATGGTCACTCTGATTGAAGTTTTTAAACAGAAAAAGAAAATTCACTTGGTATTTGAATTTATTGACCACACAGTATTAGATGAGTTACAACACTATTGTCATGGACTAGAGAGTAGACGACTTAGAAAATACCTCTTCCAGATCCTTCGAGCAATTGAATATCTTCACAATAATAATGTAAGTGCTTTATAGTAAGCCAAACTGTAGTATGAATATGAATCATGTGTGTCATTTAAACATTATTTTATTTTTATGAAGGTGTTATAATTCTTTTTCCCTACGGTACTAAGGGACATCTTGAAAATAGGTATGGGGAGTATCACTACCTGACAGTTTTGTTGGAGAACTAAAAAATATTTACTGAGTACATAATAACTGTAGGACCAACTGAGTATGAGGTGCAAAAGGTAGTATCAATGATTTGACTTAGAAGAATCAGCAGTCACCTGAGGCACCTTTAATTGAGAAAGTACATGATAATATTGAAAGTCATGGGTCATGGGTTAATGGGAGGATTGAAGGAACTAGAGATTAAGCCAGGCAAATAGCAAGCCAGTATAGATGCCTTTAGGGGAAGAAAGAGAAAAGTAAGTGGCTGAGAGATGTAGGGCCTTGTCATTTAATCTATGGAAAATCAAGAAAGAGAAGATCAACTATTCTGATTTTTAGGGTTGATTTTAGCATTGCCTAGTTTAACTCAGCAGTTTTTTTATGGAGCTTTATTTGTTCTTCACATAGCTGTACTTTCTGGATATTACATATATATTCAGCAAATAACAGTAAATTATATATTCAATAAAGAAGAGTAAACATTTCAAAAATAGTTTTAAGGCCGGTGAGATGGCTCAGCGGCTTAAGCGCCTGCCCGGCAAGCGCGAGGGCCTGAGTTCGACTCCCGGAACCCACATACGAAAAAGGGGCTGGTGATATCGCTCAGCGGCACGGGCGCCTGCTGGCGTGCGAGGTCCTGAGGTCGACCCCCCAGTACCCACAAAAAAAAAAATAGTTTTAAGTAGGTGATTCAAGTACAAAAACCATATATTCCAGTGTATTTCAGATCAGATATCTTAGTTTCTAATTTTCTGACTTGCTAATAGTGCATCTCATTCTGTGGCTTTGAAAATGGCTGAAATGAAAATTGGGTGTGCTAGAAGCTGGAATTCAGCATGTAATTTTCTTGCTGGCTGGATCCATGGGGAGGTGGTATAATGCGATACTGAAGAGCATATATCAGCCTTTGGAATCGGACTACCCTGTGTTTTTACCACTAAGAATCCACGAAAACTCAAACAACTTGTGCAACCAGAGGTCCCAGCCCCATGACTCTGCGGCCTTGGGAAAGTTATCTAACCTCATGTGTAAAATGACACTGTCATACCTCACGGATTTTTTAAAAGATCATATGAAGTAGTAGGCATAGGGCCGGTGAGACGGCTCAGCGGCTTAAGCGCCTGCCTTGCAAGCGCGAAGGCCCGAGTTCGACTCCCGGAACCCACAAACGAAAAAGGGGCCGGTGATATCGCTCAGCGGCACGGGTGCCTGTTGGCGCGTGAGGTCCTGAGGTCGTCCCCCCGGTACCCACAAAAAAAAAAAAAAAAAAAAAAAAAAAAAAGTAGTAGGCATAATGAATTTAGCACTGTGTCAGGCGTATTTTAAGTGCTCAATACATTGTGCTGGCAGGGAGCCAGGAATAGTTATCATTGTATCTCTGTAGTATCTTATCTATACTAGAGTCTAAAAGTATTTCTTGGATGAAGAGGGTTGTTGGTATGGACCAAACAGTCAACCTTTGGAAATGAGATAAAACTAAAGTAGGATTTGAATTGTAGCTAGGATTTTATTAGAATAGAAGAGGAAATACATTCAGATGGGGTACCACTGTGAGAGTAGAAATAAACCTGAGACGAGGGCTCCAGAGAGTGGCATTAGGTCAGGTTACCAGGATGCCAGAGACAGGGAGCTAACACTGCACAGGGGAGGGAGAGGTTTTACAGTCTTGAAGTTAATCCTTGACCTCCAACCAAAAAGTGTGGACTTTTTCCTGAGGACGCTGGGAAACCACTGGAGGTTTTTGAGTATTGTTGTGACAGGATAAAAGCAAAATCTAAGCTTACTTTGGCGAGTAGAGGATAAGAATGGGTAGAGACGTTGAAAGATCAGATGACATGCTGTTGTGATGCTTCAGATCTGAAGGGTAAAGGCTTGGCAGCGGGAGGGAGAGGAAGGATGATGGGGAGCAGACGGGAAGATTTCAGAAGGGACATGATAGGAATTGGGAGCTAATAGATATAGGGGGATGAAAACAAGATGGAGTTAAAGGTAATTACAAAACTTCTGAGAGCAGAATAATGATGCCATTGGTAGTAGCTGATTTCAGAAAGGCAAAGTGCTTTTAGATGTATTGATATATTTTACGGGATAGAGTTTCCACGTAAAAACCTCATGGCTTACCAATTATGTCATGGGTTTAGAAAGTTATCAGAACATTCACACAGATTTAAGAATCCCCATCTTAGACGCTAAGGTTGAAGAAGAAAGGGTGGATCAATCTCAGAGACAAAAGCAAAAACAGAGTTCTCAGCACCAAGGACGGCAGAGGTGGGGGCAGAGGGTGGTGAGAAGGAGGCCTGCACAAGCACCTGTGCTCTCTGTTCTGTTTTGTTTAGGGCCTAGAGTAAAATTTTCCTTGTCCTTTACCTCACAGAACATTGGAAAGATAATTACATTGAAGAATTAAGGCAGCCATGAAGGATTGAGTTGTGAAAATAGATATTATTATACCTGTTATCTGGATGTCTGAGTTTAGGCCTTGATTTAAGGTTATCATCATGTTGACAAAAATTGAAATTTCAAATGATTGATATTTTATATAATTAAAATATTTGAGATATTGCATATCACGGTATCCCAATGAATTTTTTAATAAGAATTCGTGAATTCAAACAGTTTAGAATCAGAAAAGACTTTTTATCTCCAGAAATATTTGTTTACCTTTTTATTTAATAATGAAAACTTTTTTTTTTTTTTTTTTTTTTTTTTTGTAAAACTAGAGATTGAATCCAGGACCTTCCCACTGAGCTATAACCCAGGCTCTTTTTTTATTTTTTATTTTGAGATAGGGTCTTGCGAGATCATTAAATTGCCTAGGTGTGACTTGAACTTTGATTCTCCTTCCTCAGCCGCCTAGCGTGCTGGGATTACAGGTGTGTGCCACCATGCCTTGCCACATATTTCATCAAATAAAATTTAATGTTTAGTTGCAGTAACTAGTTCATTATAGGAATATAATATAGCTGCCTCATTCTAGTGGTTTCGATAAGATTTGATCTGGAGGGCCAGTGAGATAGCTCAGTGGCATAAGCGCCTGCCTGGCAAGCATGAGGTCCTGAGTTCGACTCCCAGTACCCACATACGAAAAAAGGGCCAGTGATATTGCTCAGTAGCACGGGCGCCTGCTGGTGCGCGAGGTCCTGAGTTCGACCACCGGTACCCACAAAAAAAAAAAAAAAAGATTTGATGTGGATATTGTAAGGCTCTTCAAAACCATTTTGGAGAAGAGAGGGTAGGTAGCTCAGGGGTAGAGCATGTGCTTAGCATGTGCTTAGCACCTGTGAAGGCCTGGGTTCAGTTGCTAGCACCAAAGCAACAACAAAATTTTGGAAGCAATCGGAGTATAAATGCAAATATTTGGCCACTTATGGAGGAGAAATATTTATTTATTACCTCATTTGTTTATTTAACATGTACGCATTGGGCATCTACCAATAACAAACACTTATTTTACTGGGTTCTGAGGTTGCACCCTTCAGCAAAAGACTTCATTCCTACTCTTATGGAGTTTGTTATCCAACTTTCAGTTGGATGAGTTTTGAGTAATTCTGACTAATACCTAAGGATTGTTGAGCTTTCCTAACCTCAATCCAACACCCTACTCCACAAAGCCCTACATTCTTAAATTTACGCCACTTTTACATATTTTCTGAGTTCTCATTTTGGATTTTGAACTCCTACTCTTTTAAACAAAGGATTATTATTATTGAAATATTTAACAGCTGTTAATATTTTGCTATATATGTTTCCTCAATTTTGTTTCCTGAAGTAATTTAAAATACATTAGAGCCAACCCGAATTTTACTGTAGAATATCTTTTTTGAAAAGGACAATTTCCTATATAAGCTCAGAATCAACATTGCATCCTAATTTATATTAAATTTTACCTGACTATTTTTAAAATGTCTTTAACAACTGTTTCTTACATTCAGTATCTGGTTCAGAACTAGAATTTTTGCCCATTTAGTTTTTAGGGCAAATAGGAAATTGACAGTTTTGCAGCCTACCTTCCACATTACTGGTCAGTCTATTTTTTGCAAGCTACTGGCTTATTTTTTCATATAATCATGAGCATTTATTATATAACACCAAGTAGGAAAATTGGTTAAATTGAAGCTTTATTTGGATTAGAATTCAGGCTCTGGAGGTTGTAGAGGTTTGAACTCTCTTCCTTTTTGATGTTTGTTTTTTTTTTTTTTTTTGTATTGCAGATTGAACCCAGGGCCTTCACACTGGTATATCCTCAGTTCTTTTTATTTTTTATTTTGAGACAGGTCTAACTAACTCATTAAATTGCCCGGATTGAGCTTGAATATGTGATCCTCCTGCCCCAGCCTCCCAGAATGCTAGGATTACAGGCTTGCTCCTTTTTTTTTAAACAGGAAAAGGAACACACAAAATTTATTACATGAATAAAGCAAGGGATTATTAGGCACCTTGAACTCTATTCTTTGAGGTTTTTTTTTTTTCCTTTATGTGGGTACCGGAAACCGAACTCAGGACCTCGCGATTGCCAGGCAGGCGCTTAAGCTGCTGAGCTGTATCACCGGCCCTCTTTGAGGGTATTTAAAGTCAAGCATATAGGGCTATATAGAACAGGAGTATTTTAAATCAGATTGCAATATGGAGTTTTATGTTGTCCTGCAGAGTATTCAGCTACAAAGTAAAGAAAAATCAAACTCTTTGCTTAAATTCAAAATTTGATAGTATTGTTTGAATTCAAAGTTGATAGTTCACACTATCTACAAACATTAACTCAAATTGGCTGAAAGACCTAAATGTTAGCGCTAAACTGTAGTTTAGCCGGGCATGGTGACGCACACCTGTAATCCCAGCACTCGGGAGGCTGAGGCAGGAGGATCGCTGTGAATTTGAGGCCAGCCTGGGCTACAAAGTGAGTTCAAGGCCAGCCTGAACTGCATATGCATAGTGAAACCCTGTCTCAAAAAGACAAAGAAAAAAAAAGGGCTAAAACTATAAAACTCTTAGAAGAAACTGCAAAACTCTTAGGTAAAAAACTGCGTGACCATATACTAGGCAGTGTTTCTTTAGATATGACACCAAGAGCAAAATTAAAGAGGGGCCGGTGAGATAGCTCAGTGGCACAAGCGCCTGCCTGCCAAGCACGAGGTGCTGCGTTCGACTCCCGGTACCCACATAAAGGAAAAAAGGGCCAGTGATATTGCTCAGTGGCATAAGCACCTGCTCGCAATCGCGAGGTCCTGAGTTTGACCCCTGGTACCCACAAAAAAAAAGTAATTAAAGAAAGAATAGGAAAACTGGGCTTAACCAAAATTGAAATTTTAATTTGTGCATCAAAGAGCACTGTTAGAAAGTGAAAAGAATGGTGCTCGCTTTGGCAGCACATATACTAGAAAATGAAAAGAATGGGTAGAATGGGAGAAAATATTTGCAAATTATATATCTGATAGACCTTTAGAATCTAGAATATACAGAGAACTCTTACAACTCAGCAATAAAAAGACAAACCAATTTAAAAATGCACAAAGTATTTGAATAATTTGGAAGTAACTGGAATCATTATATAATGCGGGTGATAATATAAAATGGTAGAGCTGCTGTGGAAAACATTTTGGCATTTCCTTAAAAAGCAAAACAGGCTGGGCGTGGTGGTGCAGGCCTGTAATCCCAGCACTCAGGAGGCTGAGACAGGAGGATCGCTGTGAATTCGAGGCCAGCCTGGGCTACAAAGTGAGTTCAAGGTCAGCCTGAACTGCATAGTGAAACCCTGTCTCAAAAAGACAAAGGAAAGGGCTGGTGAGATAGCTCAGCGGCACAAGCGCCTGCCTGGCAAGCGCGAGGTCCTGAGGTCCACTCCCGCTACCCACATAAACAAAAAAAATAAAATTAAAAAAAAAAAAGACAAAGGGGGAAAAAAAAAGCGAAACCATTACCATACGAATTACCATATGACCCAGTAATTTCACTCCTACATATAGATCCAAAAGAACTGAAAACATGTTCACACATCATTCCTAGAAGTAATAGCCAAAAAATTGAAACGACCCAAATGTATATCAGCAGATGAATGGATAAAAAAATGAGGTGTGTCCATTCAATGGAATATTATCAGGCCATAAAAAGAAACAAAGTACTGATACAGGCTACCACATGAATGAATCTTGAAAACATGTTAAATGAAAAAAGTCAGACATAAAAGACCACATATTATTCTGTTTAAGTGAAATATCCAGAATAAACAAATGTATATTTTATACCTTTGGAGAAATTTCTCTTCAATTCTGTTGCCGATTTTTATTTTTTATTTTTTTTATGTGGGTACCGGGAGTCGACCTCAGGACCTTGTGCTTGCCAGCCAGCAAGCACTTGTGCCACTGAGCAATATCACCGGAACTTTTTTCCTTTATGTGGGTTCCGGGAGTCAAACTCGGGACCTCGTGCTTGCCAGGCAGGCACTTATGCTGCTGAGCTATCTCACTGGCCCCTGTTGCCAATTTTTAAATCCGGGTTTTTTTGGTTTTGTATTGTTGAGTTGTATTTTATGTATTTTGGATACTAGTTGCTTATCATGTACATGATTTTTTTTTCATGTACATGATTTTTTAAATATTTCCTCCCATTCTGTGGGTTATCTTTTTGCTTTCTTTGTAGTGTCGTTTTCTAGTTTTTTTATAATTGTTTCTCTTTGTTGATATCATTTATTTGAATATTGTGTTCATATTTTTCTTTAGTTCTTTAGACTCCTTTGTTCTTCGAATATATTTAAATTAGTTGATTTAAAGACTGCTTAGTAAGTCCAATATCAGCTTCTTCAGGGAAAGTTTCTGTTGAGTATTTTATTTCGTGTTTATGGGTCATACTTATTTCTTTGCAGGCCTCATAAATTTTGGTTGAAAACAACATTTTAAATAATTTGGCAGCTCTGGAGGTCAATTTTCCACCTTTCTTAGGGATTGTTGTGGTTTGTTACTTTCCTGAACTAATTTTGTTAAGCCTGTGTTTTTTCAAATCAGTTGGCTTAGTGGTCAGCTAATGAATGAGGAAACAGATTTAAGTTAATTTACAGAGTTCTGCAACTATTATCAAATCTGGTTATAGAACATTTTCATCAGTCCGAAAAGATTCCTCTTGCTTGATTTAACTCCGTCCCAGTATCTTCCGCCAGGTCCAGACAGCCAATAATTTGCTTTCTGACCATAGTTTCACCTCTTCTGAACCTTTCTTATAAACGGAATCAGACGATATGTGGCCTTTTACATATGGCTTCTTTTACTTAGTATGTTTTTGAAGTTCATCTTGGTCGTAGCATGTATTGTTTACTTGCTGAGTAATACTTTGTTTCTCTTTGGATATGGATAATAGTACATTTTATTTATCATATACCAGTTGATAGACATTCAATTATTATTATTATTATTTTTTTTTGTGGGTACCGGGGGTCAACCTCAGGACCTCGCGTGCCAGCAGGCACCTGTGCCGCTGAGCAATATCACCGGCCCTTTTTTCTTATGTGGGTTCCGGGAGTCGAACTTGGGCCCTCGCGCTTGCCAGGCAGGCGCTTACGCCGCTGAGCCATCTCACCGGCCCTGTTTTTTGTTTTTGAGACAGGGTCTTGCTATGTAGTTCAGGCTGGCCTTGAACTCGCTATGTAGCCCAGGCTGGCCACAAACTCATGGCGATCCTCCTGCCTCAGCCTCCTGAGTGCTGGGATTACAGGCGCGCACCACCATGCCCGGCTCCTTTTGATCTTTTGAATGTGATTTACCTCTTTAGTATTGTTTGTGTTGGCTTCATTTCATTTTGAAGTGCTGGATGGAGAAATAATTTTAAAAAATAACTATTTTTATATAGTTTCACTGTCTTAATTAGCTAGTTTTTCTCTGTAGTTTTGGAGAGATTCCCCAGATAAAGGAACCTTATTTTAATGTATTTCATTTTCTGTTTGTTTTTTAGATTATCCATCGAGATATAAAACCTGAGAATATTTTAGTGACCCAGTCAGGAATTGCCAAGCTCTGTGATTTCGGTTTTGCACGAACACTAGGAGCTCCTGGTGACATTTATACAGATTACGTGGCCACGCGCTGGTATAGAGCTCCAGAACTCGTATTAAAAGATACTTCGTATGGAAAGTATGTGTATTTGGGGAACCTGCCTGGCCTTTCCCAAGCATCTCTTTTTTCCTTACTACTGACACACTGTGCCCTCTGTGTCAGGATTGGGGCTAAGAAGAGCGATGCCTCCGAAGGAACAGAAAGATCTTACACCTGTACCACTGGCTGCTGTTGGTATGCTTCCGCTCGGGGTAGCCTGAGACCTCTGCAGGGCTCCTCAGGATGTGTCGGTGCTTGCTGGGCCATGCCATTAGCGGAGCTGCCTCCTCTGTCTAGCCTCTACTTTTTTTTTTTTTTTTTTGTGGGTACCGGGGGTCGACCTCAGGACCTCGCGTGCCAGCAGGTGCCCGTGCCACTGAGCGATATCACCGGCCCTTTTTTCCTATGTGGGTTCCGGGAGTCTTAACTCAAGACCTCGCACTTGCCAGGCAAGCGCTTATGCCGCTGCGCTATCTCACCGGCCCTAGCCTCTACTTTTTTTTTTTTTTTTTTTTTTGGTGGGTACCGGGGGGTCGACCTCAGGACCTCGCGCGCCAGGAGGCGCCCGTGCCACTGAGCGATATCACCGGCCCCTTTTTCGTATGTGGGATCCGGGAGTCGAACTCGGGCCCTCGCGCTTGCAAGGCAGGCGCTTACGCCGCTGAGCCATCTCACCGGCCCAACTTTTTGCAAAGATTTAAAAATCATTTAACTCCTGCCAGTGTTGTAATAAGATCTGCCAAGTTTCCTGTTTCCTGGAAAAATGGCAGCCTCTTTGCAAAGACTGGCAAACAATAATTTTTAAATTGTTCTGTACCGAATGCCTCAAAAGGGAGCCCAGTCTCAGACTAATGTAAAATGGCAATCTAAAATACAAACAATCAGTCCTGAAGAACATAAAAGGATGCAGATGTACAACTTAATACAAATGGGAGGATGATTCTTGTATGCTTTTCCTGGAAGATATTTCTAATATTAATGAGTACATTCTGCTGGAAACTGTTCTAAATGTTTTACATGCATTAAGTCATTTAATCTTCACAACAATCCTAAGATGAAGGTACTGGTATTATTCTCTATTTATTTTGCTGTGCTTTGGATTGAACTGAGGGCCTCGCAATGCAAAGTGCTCTATCATCAAGCTACACCCACCACACTTTCCCCTTTTAAGTAAGAGGACATGGAGGCACAGAGAGCTAAAGTAGTTGCGTGAAGTCACACAGCTGATGCTAATGGCAGAAGCAGGCTTCTGACTCAGGTGGTCTGGGTTTACGGTCCATGCCCAGAGTACTTTTCAGCTATACAAAATCATCTCTATGCCTGTTGCGTACAATGGAAATAACAGTAGGGCCCATGTCATAGGTTTGTTGTGAGGATTAAATGATTTGATGTGCCAGGAAGATTAAAATATAGTAAATGGTGAATAAATGTTTTCTATTTTTATTTGGAACTCTGCAGACTTTTTTTCTACATTCTTTTAGCCTCTGGGCATAAGATAGCCTTTATAAAAATCTATGTCCCAATTTGCTTTTGTTTCACAATGTAGTTTAAAGCCTGTATCCTCTTCTAGACCCTCTAGCTTATTATCTGTAAATTTTGTGCCAGTTAATTTTTTTTTCTTTTTTTTGCAGTACTGGGGGGGGGGAACTGAATCCAGGGCCTTCACAGTGAGCTACATCCCTGTCCCTTTTTATTTTTTATTTTTTATTTTTATTTTTATTTTTATTTTTTTGTGGGTACCGGGGAGTCGACCTCAGGACCTCGTGCGCCAGCAGGCGCCCGTGCCGCTGAGTGATATCACCGGCCCCTTTTTCGTATGTGGGTTCCGGGAGTCGAACTCAGGCCCTCGCGCTTGCCGGGCAGGCGCTTAAGCCGCTGAGCCATCTCACCGGCCCCCTATTTTTTATTTTTATTATTTTATTTTATTTTATTCTTTATGTGGGTACTGGGAGTCGACCTCAGGACCTCACCCTTGCCAGCAAGCGCTTGTGCTGCTGAGCGATATCACTGGCCCTTTTTTCCTTTATGTGGGTTTCAGGAGTCAAATTCAGGACCTGGCGCTTGCCACGCAGGCGCTTACGCCACTGAGCTATTTCACTGGCCCTTATTTTTTATTTTGAGACAGGGTCTCCCTAACTTGCTCAGGCTGGGTTTTAAACTTTTGATCCTCCTGCCTCAGCCTCCCAGAGTACTGGGAATACACCTGGTCTAATATTTAACATGGCCTAGTTCTTCCTGTAGCTCAAATGTTCTCTCCCTGTCTCTCTAGCTCAACCCCCCATTCCTCCTTTGAGGACAGGCATAATCTACATGGTAAGATTAGATTCTATAAGTTCTCATTGTGTTTGAAACAAATTTGCTAGTGGGTCTTTACTAAAAACTTTTTATTGTAAAATAAAAAGGCAGAAAACCTCATATAACAAATATATATCTCCACCAAATAAAAAATGGAACTTTGCCAACCACCCTAGAAAACCCTTTGTGTGCCCCATTCCAATTACAACACACTCCTTTATCCCAAAGGTAACCATGACATTGACTTTTTTTCTCCTACTGGGAATCGAACTCATGACCTTGTGCTTGCCAGGTAGGCGCTGTGTCATTGAGCTATATCCCCGGCCTTTTTTGTTTCTTTTTTTTGAGACAAGGCCTTGCTATGCAGTGCAGGCTGGCCTTGAACTCACTTATGTAGCCCAGGCTGGCCTCGAACTCACAGCGATCCTCCTGCCTCAGCCTCCCGAGTGCTGGGATTACAGGTGTGTGCCACCACACCCGGCTTGATATTGACTTTTCTTATAATTGGTTCTTTGAATTTCTTTATAGTTTTATCATTCAAATTTGCATTCTTGTAATTTATTTATTTATTTACTTATTTATTTATTGGTTTCTTGAGACAGTGTCTCACTATGTAGTTCAGACTGTCCTTGAACTCACTATGTAGCCCAGGTTGGCCTCAAATTCACAGTGATCCTCCTGCCTCAGTCTCCCGAGTGCTGGGATTACAGGTGTGAGCCACTATGCCTGTCTCATGTAGTTTATTTATTATAGCTTTATTTTGTGATAACTTTTTTGAGATATGATTCATATACAAACAATCGCCCAATTAAAGTGTACAATTTGGTAGTTTTTAGTGTATTCACAGTTGTGTGACCATAAACACCATGGTTTTAGAGCATATTTATCAACCCCAAAAGAAACTTGCACCCATTAGCAGTTACTCTCCATTTCTTCCCAGTCCTTCCAGGCCTAGGTAACCACATACCCACTTTTTTTCTCTATGAAGGTGCCTAGTCTGGATGCTTCATATAAATGAATTTATACATTGATCCACATAATTCTAATATGGAGCATGACAGAACAGAATGGTAAAGAGTAAATCATGCAAAAACCTTTAATAGAAGTATTGAGAGAGCCTCTTGGATTCCCCTGAGACTGTTCAAATGCCAGTGGGCATGCTGTCTCCCTTATCTGTCTTTCTTAAATTAATAAACTTTAATTTTTAGAGCCAATTTCGGTTTGTAGAAAAGTTGAACAGAAAGTGCAGAGCTCCTATGTACCATTTGCACCCTGTTCCTACAACATTTCTCTATTATTAACATCTTATTAGTATGGTTTATTTGTTGCAATTGATGGACAACCAATATTAATACGTTTATTGTTAACTAAATTCCATAGTTTATGTTAGGGCTCACTTTTTGTGTTATCTTTCTTGGGTTTTGATAAATGTGTAATGTCATGTATCTGTCCCTTCAGTACCCTACAGAATGGTTTTATGGCCTTAAAAGTCTTTTGTGTTCTACCTTTCTTTTCTTCCCTCCCACTCCTTTAACTGGCAGACACTGATCTTTTTTCTGTCTTTATGCACTAGGCTTTTCCACAGTGTCATATAGTTGGAATCATACAATTTGTACCGTTTTTGCAGACTGGCTTTTTTGACTTAGCAATATGTATTAAGGTTTCTGTGTGTGTGTGTGTGTGTGTGTGTGTGTGTGTGTCTTGATAGCTCATTTATTTTTTTCTATTAAATAGTTTTCCATTGTATGTATGTACCATGGTTTATCTGTTCACCTACTAAAGAATATTTTGGTTGAGCCATTATGAAGCAAGTTGCTATAAACATTCATGTCCAGGTTGTTATGTGGACATAAAATTTCTAGATTTTATGTCTTGTTTAGCTTTGTAAGAAGCTGCCAAACTCCCTCAAAGTGGCTGTACAGTTTTGCATTCTTTGTGTCGCCCTACTTCATCACCAGCAGTTGGTGTTACTGTTTTAGATGTTAGCCATTCTAATAGGTACGTAGTGGTATCTTGTTTTTATTTTCCATTCCGTGATGATGTATGATGTTAAGCATATTTTATACTGTTTATTTGCCATCTGTGTGTCTTTGGTGAAGTATGTGTTCATATCTTTTGCCCCCTTGTAGATTGGGTTATTTTCTTATTGAGTTTTAAGTGTTTTTTTGGTGTATTTTGAATACAAGTCCTTCATCAGGCAAGTGTTTTGCAAATATTTTTTCCCAGTTTATGACTGGTCTTTTCATTCTTTTCAATGTCTTTCACAGAGCAGAAGTTTTTAATTTTAATGCAGTTCTGCTTATCAATTTTTTTTTATTGTTGCAGATTAGACTTTTGGTGCTATATCTAAAAACTGAAGGTCATCTTGGTTTTTTTTCTCTCCTATGTGATTGCCTAAAAGTTTTATATTGCCTTTTACATATAAATGTATCATTGATTTTTTTTTTTTTTTTTTGGTACTGAGAATTGAATTCAGGACCTCACACTTGCCAGGCAGGCGTTGCACCACTGAGCTAAATCCCCGGCCCGTATCATCCATTTTGAGTTAATTTTTGTGAAAAGCGTAAGATCTATGTCTAAATTGTTTTTTTTTTGTTATTTTTTTTTTGTTTTTTTTTGTTTTGTTTTGTTTTTTGTTTGCATAATGTTCATTTATTCCAGCACTAGTTGTTGAAAACTCTAGGCTTTCTGCGTGAAGTTCTCTTCACTATTCTTAAACACCAGTTGAGGAGTTGGAAGCATAGCTCGGTGGTGGTGTGTGTCTAGCATGTTCAAGGGCATGGCCCTGAGTTCAGTCCCTAGCACTACAGTGATAACAAACAAAAAAGACCACTTGTCCATATTTTTGTGAGTCTATTTCTGGGGTTTTTGTTACTTTGATCTATCTGTCTATTCTTTTACCAATTATAATTTTATATAGTACATGTTAAAGTCA
Organism: Erethizon dorsatum; assembly: GCA_028451465.1. NCBI lineage: Eukaryota > Metazoa > Chordata > Mammalia > Rodentia > Erethizontidae > Erethizon > Erethizon dorsatum. The sequence continues at coordinate 5,946,271 of CM051836.1, read as the reverse complement.
GTTAATGTCAGTACTCTTTTTTTAACATTGTGTTAACTATTCTGGGTATGTTGCCTCTCCATATAAACTTTATAATCAGTTTATTAATATCTATAAAATAATTTTTAATTGATAGATAAAATTGTGTGTATATATTATGTATAACGTGATTTTTTCAAATGTGTATACATTGTCAAATGACTAAATCTAGCTGTTTGATATATTCATTATCTAATTATGATATTTTTAATTTATTGAGATTTTGATTAGGATTGCATTGAGTTTTTATATGAAGTTTGAAAGAATTGACATGTTGGTAATATTGTCTTTGCATCAGTAAACATGGAATATCCATTTATTTGATCTTTTAAAAAATTTTTCTGTCATGAATTTTGCTTTTTTGGACTTGTCAGTTTAATTTAGTGATCATTCCATGTCAGCACACATAGATAGACTTACTCATCATTTTTAGCAAGTGAATAATGTTTCATTGTGTGGTTGTACAATATTTACTTAGCCATTCCTTTATTGATGGATGGTTAAACTGTTTCCAATCTTTTTCTACCACAAATAGTGCTGCAGTGAAATTCTCGTGTAATTTATCTTCATACACATCTTAGAATAAATTTCTCAGCATAAAGTTGTGTATTCAAAAGTATGTACAATTTAAATATTTTTTTGCCAAATTTCTTTCCAAAGAAGTTGTATAAATTTATACTCTGAGGACAGGATGTGACAGTATTCATTTTCTACTGCCTCACTAATATAGCAGGCATCAATTCTCATAATCTTTGTCATTTGTGTCAGTGAAGCATAGATCTGATAGGACTTATTTATATTTCATCTAAAAGTTGAGGTTGAGCCTTTTATCTGTTCACAAGTCCTGTCATTCATCACAAGTTCTGTTGATAAAAACAATTATAAAAAGCATTCTCTGGAAAACATTTGGATTATGACTGATTTGCCATGGGTTAAAATAAAATGTAAGTGGTAAAATATTTGAGATTTTTAATTTTTATTTTTAAATATGAGAATTTAATATTTAATTTTAATTCATAAGCCACTAATAATAATATCCTTTTATATGTATCTGAAATAACTTTAAAATTAGTTACTTTTAAGTTGGGTTGCTACATGGCTTCTCATACAACTTAAATACAAATTATTTGGTGTTATTAATAAAATGTGGTAATATGTAATGTATACCCTAAAGTTAGCATATGTTGCTATGGTGAAAGCTTATAAATATTACCACTTGAACATTCCTGCTGTGTGAGGCCCTGAATTCAATCCCCAGAACTGCTTTAAAAAAAAAAAAAATGGGGCTGGTGAGATGGCTCAGCAGCTTAAGCGCCTGCCCAGCAGGCTCGAGGGCCCGAGTTCGACTCCCGGAACCCACATACGAAAAAGAAGGGGCCGGTGATATCGCTCAGCGGCACGGGCGCCTGCTGGCGCGCGAGGTCCTGAGGTCGACCCCCGGTACCCACAAAAAAAAAAAAAATGGTTAGAATAGATAACTTACATATTTCTGCCTGGAAAAAAATAATTTATTCTGGTTTGTTTCAGACCCGTGGATATCTGGTCTTTGGGCTGTATGATCATTGAGATGGCCACTGGAAGTCCCCATCTTCCTAGTAGTTCTGATTTAGATTTACTCTATAAAATTGTTTTAAAAGTAGGTAGGTATTACTGAAATATTCTGTTATGTATCTAAGACAAATATTGCCAAATCAGTTCTGCTTGGTTTTTTTTTTTTATTTTTTATTTATTTATTTTTTTTTTATTTTAAAGAGAAGAAAAAACAAAACAAATCAAAAGAAGAACAAATTTTCAAACAAACATAATAGGAGGGTAACAATGGTTAATACATTACGTATTACTATCTTTAAGTTAGTTATTCAGGACACCAGACATTAGCATTCAATTGTCCAAACATTATTGGCACAAACCTTACTCTTCAATGAACTAAGTAAAAATGGTAGTGTATCTATCTTAACCATCTTATATATATATATATATACAATTTTTTTTCCCTTTCCCTTCTTTCTTTTCCCTATTCCAGTCTCTCTTTCCTTTTGACCAGTTTCTTTTTGATTCACCATGTCTATTGTACATTTTGGATCTTATTTACTCTTTCAGTTTCTCATACTAGAGAGATAATACGATGCTTACACATGTGCTTCTGGTTTATTTCACTTATGAGTATTTTCTCGAGTTGCATCCATTTACCTATAAAAGTCTCCAGTTTATCCTTCTTTATGGCTGAATAGTACTCCATTGTATAAAAATACCACATTTTTCTTTTTTTTTTCTTTTTTTTTTTTTTTTGTGGGTACCGGGGGGACGACCTCAGGACCTCACGCGCCAATAGGCACCCGTGCCGCTGAGCGATATCACCGGCCCCTTTTTCGTATGTGGGTTCCGGGAGTCGAACTCGGGCCTTCGCGCTTGCAAGGCAGGCGCATAAGCCGCTGAGCCGTCTCACCGGCCCAACATCTTTCTTATCCATTCCTCAGTTGATGGGCATTTGGGTTGTTTCCAAGATCTGGCTATTACAAATTGTGCTGCTATAAACATGGGTGCACATATATCACTGTGGTACGATGTTTTTAATTCTTCTGGGAAGATGCCCAGAAGGGGAATAGCTGGGTCAAATGGGACCTCCAACCCTAGTTTTCTGAGGAATCTCCACACTGACTTCCACAGTGGCTGTACCAGTCGACACTCCCACCAACAGTGAAGAAGGGTTCCTTTTTCCCCACAGCCCCTCCAGCATTTGTTATTAGTTGATTTCTTAATAGTAGCCATTCTTTCTGGGGTGAGATGGTATCTCAGTGTTGTTTTAATTTGCATCTCTCGAATGACTAGTGATGTTGCACATTTTTTTGTATATTTATTTGCCATTAGTATTTCTTCATCTGAGAAATGTGTATTCATCTCAGATGCCCATTTTTGGAGTGGGTCTTTAAATTTGGGAGGTCTGATTTTTTTGAGTTCTTTATATGTTCTCGATAGTAATCCTTTGTCTGAGGAACAGCTGGCAAACATTTTTTCCCACATTGTGGGTTGTCTCTTCACTCTGTTGGTGGTTTCTCTTGCTGTGCAAAAGCTTTTTAATAAGATGAGATCCCAGTTATTGATTCTTTGTGATAGTTCCCGTGCGGTTGAGTTTTTATTCATAAAGTCTTTGCCTACACCAATGTCTCCAAGGGTTTTACCTATCCTACCTTCCAGCAGATTTAATGTTTCTGTTTTAATATTTAGATCTCTGATCCATTTTGAATTTAGTTTAGTGCATGGTGAAAGATATGGATCTAGTTTTAATCTTCGGCATGTGTAGAGCCAGTTTTTCCAGCACCATTTATTAAAGAGGCTATCTTTCTTCCAGCGAATGTGTTTGGCACCTTTGTCAAAGATAAGGTGGCTTAGTATGTCTGGGGTCGTTTCAGCATCTTCTAATCTGTTCCATTGATCTTCAGGTCTGTTTTTTTGCCAGTACCACACTGTTTTTATCACAGTAGCTTTATAGTATAATTTCAAGTCGGGGATTGTGATGCCCCCTGCCTTGCCTTTGTTGCCCAGAATTGCCTTTGCTATTCTAGGTCTCTTCTGATTCCAAATGAATTTTAGGATTGTTTTTTCTAATTCTGTGAGATATGCTGTTGGAATTTTGATTGGAATTGCATTAAATCTGTATAACAATTTTGGAAGTATGGCCATTTTCACTATATTGGTTCTTCCTATCCAGGAGCAAGGGATATCTTTCCATTTTCTGATATCCTCTTCAATCTCCTTTTTCAGAGTACTGTAGTTTTCAGTATAGAGGTCTTTTACATCCTTCGTGAGGTTGATTCCTAGGTATTTCATTTTTTTGGATGTTATTGTGAAAGGTATTGTTTCCCTAATTTCTCTTTCAGTAAGTTTGTTATTTGTGTACAGGAAGGCTATTGACTTTTGAGTATTGACTTTGTATCCAGCTACACTACTGAATTTGCTTGTTAAATCTAGCAGTTTTTTAGTGGAGTTTTTGGGGTCTTCTGTGTAGAGTATCATGTCATCTGCAAATAATGATAATTTAACTTCTTCCTTTCCAATCATTATTCCTTTTATTTCTTTCTCTTGTCTAATCGCTCTGGCTAAAGTTTCCAGAACTATGTTGAATAAGAGTGGGGACAGTGGACATCCTTGTCTTGTTCCTGATTTTAGAGGGAAGGCTTTCAGTTTTTGGCCATTTAGTATAATATTGGCTGTTGGTTTGTCATAGATAGCTTTTACCAGATTTCTGCTTGGTTTTTAAACTTATTTTTTCTGCATGAGAACAAGGAAGCATATTGTATTGATAAATGATGGCAGGTGGATATGTGGGACTGATAAAGAAGGCACAAAATTCTGTTTATACAAATAATATTTTCTTTGCCTGGATGCAACTAGCTAAGCCATATGTTGATGGTTGATGCTAACAAAAATAGTACAATAGGAATGTACTTCAATTTACCTAAAATTTATTTTTAAATTTTGGATTCTTCAAATATTTGTGCTTCTAAATAAGGACTTTTATTTATTTATTTATTTATTTTTTTGGTGGGTACCGGGGGTCGAACTCAGGACCTCGCGTGTGAGCAGGCGCCTGTGCTGCTGAGCGATATCACCGGCCCTTTTTTCATATGTGGGTACCAGGCATCGAACTCATGACCTCACGCTTGCCAGGCAGGCGCTTATGCTGCTGAGCTATCTCACCAGCCCAGGACTTAAATAGTAAGGTTGAGTCAGATGATTTTAAGTGTTCGGAGGTAGAAAATCAATTATTTACCCGGAAAATATCCTTTTTGTAGGCTTGGGTAGGTACTGAGGATTGAACCCAGGGCCTTTGCACTGAGCTCTCTGTGTCTAGCCATTTTTTTTTTTTTTTTTTTTTTTTTTTTTGGACAGGTTCTCACTAAATCACTGAGTTGCTCAGGCTGGACTCAAATTTGTGATCCTCCTGCCTCAGCCTCCCAGAGTGCTGGTATTACAGTCCTGTGCCACCACACCCAGCTCTCTTTAACAACAAGAACAACAAAAACCCACAGTAGACAGCAAGGTAGCTGTGTTTGTGTGTTCTTTAACACTTTCATTATGACACTAATGTTAGAAGGAATCTTAGAGGTGATGAGATTAATTCTGTCATTTTACAGATGAAGAAACCAAGCCATAAAAAATATGAAGGTGCTGGGTGTGGGTAGTGTACACCTGTAATCCCAGCCCTCCGGAGGCTGAGTTAGGAGGATCACTGCAGGTTTGAGGCCAGCCTGGGCTACATAGTGAGTTCAAGGCCAGCTTGAACTATATAGCGAAAACCCTGTCTCAAACTGCCCCCCTGCTCAAAAAAGAAGGGATTTGCTCAAAGTCACAGAGCTAGTTACAGCACAGCTGATTCTAGTTCTCTCCACTCCTATTTATAGTTCTTTCCATTTTACTAATACTCTCTAGCATTGTTTTTCTATATAATATTTTGATTTCTAAATAAATTTTGTATTTTAGCTGTTTTATCAGTCTGTGATGTTGATGAATGCTTGAAAGTTAAGCCATTAGATACCAATAAAGAAATGTGTAAAGTCTGAATATGCTTTTCCTAGTAGCGCCACATATTATGTTTTATAGTTTGGGAAAAGAAAGTGTTCCTGGAGGTTCACATATTCTGCTACCTATGTGTTATCAACAGTTTCCTTGGGGAACTTCATTTTTAAAAATTATATATTTAGATAAATTTCTTGTTCAAATGAAAAAAACTAAAAACCATAATTGATACTGTTTCTTGTTTCAATTTTTAGTAATTTAATGTATACCACAAAGTAATCTGATTATTTTGATTATAGACTTATTTCTCTGTTTTCTTATAAACATATTTTTCTCTTTTCAGGCAATTTGACACCTCACTTGCAGAATATCTTTTCCAAGAATCCCATATTTGCTGGCATGGTCCTTCCTCAAGTTCAACACCCCAAAAGTGCAAGAAAAAAATATCCAAAGCTTAATGGATTATTGGCAGATATAGTTGATGTAAGTTAAGGGATTAAGAATTTATAACTGAGAAACTTGCATAAATTACAATTTTTTTTTTTTTGGTGGGTACCAGGGGTCTACCTCAGGACCTCGCGTGCCAGCAGGTGCCCGTGTCGCTGAGCGATATCACCGGCCCCTTTTTTTTGTATGTGGGTTCTGGAAGTCGAACTCGGGCCCTCACGCTTGCCAGGCAGGGGCTTACGCCGCTGAGCCATCTCACCGGCCCAAATTACAATATTTTAAAGTATTACTTTAGTGAAATTCTAAAAGGATTCCTGAAGTAATGTTAATCTGTTAAAAGTTACAGAAAAATTAAAATTTATAGACTGTTAGAACTAGAAGTCCCAAAGATAATCATGCGCATTATTTTTAGTTTATCCCAATTTTAATGGTAACTTGGGATAAACTGGAAAAATTCTAAGGCCCCACTATGTTTACCACCATCTTTTTAATGTGCAATCTAGCCAGGTTAGGGATCTATTTGTACTGTGGTGTCTTAAAGTATCTATAGAGCATCCGCTGGCAGCTGTAGTTTTGATGTTACTGAACAAATGCATTTGTACACCAGTGCCAAAATTAAATGGAGAAAATAAACATGCTATAACCTTTTTTATTATTTTGGGTGTTGCACTATATTTAAACTAAGTAACAAATATACTAGCACACTTTATTACACAATTCAAAATATAAGATGGATTTAGTGTGAGTAGTAAATCTGCTTTTGTTTTTTTTCTCTAACCAGTCAATTTTTTTTTTAACCAGTCAATTTCTTTACCAGGAGCAGTGAAATTGTTTATAATGTATTGTCCTTTCTAAAGAGTGATTTCTTAAATGTCAGAGCAAATATAGTGCAGTGATTTAAAACAGAAAGGGAGGGCCGGTGAGATGGCTCAGCGGCTTAAGCGCCTGCCCGGCAAGCGCGAGGGCCCGAGTTCGACTCCCGGAACCCACATACGAAAAAGGGGCCGGTGATATCGCTCAGCGGCACGGGCACCTGCTGGCGCGCGAGGTCCTGAGGTCAACACCCCGGTACCCACAAAAAAAAAAATAAATAAATAAATAAAAAAATAAAACAGAAAGGGACATTGGAGTCACACTAACTACATTGAAAACCCAGGTCTGCTACTAATTGTTCTGTAACTGGATGAATTGCTTAGTTCACACCTCAGTTTACTGAGCTATCAAATGACAGTAGCAGTACTTACCTTCTGGGGATGGAGGATTAAATAAGGTAGTTGTATAATGGCAAACTTATAGAAATTTCATAGCAGAAATTAGAAATCAATTAGTAGCCTCTGCCTAAGCTCATGCTGCCTGCCACGTAGTTAGACAGCTCGCCTTGCCCACCACGCCAGCTATAACTCAGAGACAGTTTGACTCAGCCTTATCTGACTGAATCCAGCTGCATTGCCTGTTCTTTCTAGCCTATTAACATACTCTGTTTTGCTTGCCTATTCTAGGAACTTCCCACCTAGGACAGAATAACCCAGTCAAGGACATGCTTGCCTGATTTCACCCACCCACTCAGACAGCCCCCTCCCTAGCAGAGCCTGCCCAGAACAAATCTGCCTGACAACATATGCCTTAGCCTATGTAACCAATCATATAATAACCTGCAAGCAGCTTTGTATTTCCAGCTTGCAAAAATGTATTTAAGCTGAACTCTAAGCTGACTCTGGGCTGATGATTTGAGACCTGGTTCCCATCAGCCCAGTAGTGTTAAAATAAAAGTTGTCTTCCAACTCCTCAGGTGCAAAGAGTCTTCCATCTGGTTTGATATCGGATTTCTGCAATAGTTGTAAGTGTGTTTAGCACAGACCCCAGAATAAACTGTCAACAAGTGTTTTTTTTTTTTTTTTTTTTTTTTTTGAGACAGGGTCTCGCTGTGTAGTCCAGGCTGGCCTTGAACTCACTATGTAGACCAGGCTGGCCTCAAACTCAGGGTGATCCTCCTGTCTCAGCCTCCTGAGTTCTGTGTTTACAGGTGTACACCACCATGCCCGGCTCAACAAGTGTTAGTGTTTTCTTTTTTTATTGGTACATTTTAGATATACAAAATGATCACATTCATCATAAGGAATTTGTATCTATACATGATATATCTTGCTTCTTTTTTTCCCATTCTCCTCCCCTCCCTTCATCCCTCCTTTCCCTCTTTATTTACAAAAGCTTTGTTTCCAACAAATGTTAATGTTAATTGTTGTTGCTGGTGTTATGCTGATGTGTAGCACCTAAAGAATATAGCTGAGGGTTGGGGAGATAGCTCAGTGGTAGAGCACTTGCCTTGAATGTGTGTGGTCCTGGATTTGATTTCTAGTTCTGCAAAAACAAAAGAACATCATTGAAAGAAAAATTATTTAGTTGGTACCTGGGGAACCAGGAGTTTATTGAAGATCTGAATTGTTAACTTCATTTTCAGTTTAATTTCTCTTCTTGTATTATATGGTTTGAAATATAGAAGAAAAGCATAAGCCAGGTCTGTTAGTGTAGATCTGTAATCCCAGAGGCTGAGGCAGGAGGATCACAAGTTTGAGCCCAGCCTGGGCTACTCAAAAACTTAGTGAGACCTTTTCTCAAAATATAAAATTAGGGCCGGTGAGATGGCTCAGCGGCGTAAGCGCCTGCCTTGCAAGCGCGAGGGCCCGAGTTCGACTCCAGGATCCCACATACGAAAAAGGGGCCGGTGATATCGCTCAGTGGCACGGGTGCCTGTTGGCGCGCGAGGTCCTGAGGTCGACCCCCTGGTACCCACAAAAAAAAAAAAATATATATATATAAAATTAAAATTGGAATGAGGATATAGTTCAGTGCAAAGGGCCTGAGTTCAGTTCCCATTACCCCCCACACACTACACACACACACACACACACACACACACTACACACACACAAAGAAAAAAGAACTACATAGTAATTATAGAAAAAATAGAAAGTACACAATAAACAAAAGAAGTTAAGCTTTTCCCAACTTCTGCAAGCCAAAGGAAAATTAACATTAACATTTTGAGTTCTGTTTTGAGTTTTCCCGACCTAACACATACACAGAAATCAATGCTGTCATCCTTTACACTCTGCCATGTAAAGTGTTTACTACTCGGTTAGCAGTGTATTGTAGTCGTACTATTACATCAGTAGATATGCAAATGCATTATAATTTTTTTCCCCTCTCCCTCTTCTTCTGTACTGACGATTGAACCCAGTGCTTTGCACAGGTTAGGCAAGTGATCTGACACTGAGCTACACCTCCAGCCCTTTTTATTTTTATTATTTTTTTTGTGGGTACGGGGGGTCGACCTCAGGACCTTGCGCGCCAGCAGGCACCCGTGCCGCTGAGCGATATCACCGGCCCCTTTTTCGTATGTGGGATCCGGGAGTCGAACTCGGGCCCTCGCGCTTGCCGGGCAGGCGCTTATGCCACTGAGCCATCTCACTGGCCCCCTTTTTATTTTCTTATTTTGAAACCAGGTCTTGCTAAGTTGCCACGGCTCTATCTTGTGATCTTCTTGCGTCAGTCTTCCACATAGCCGGTGTTACAGGCGTGCACCGTCATGTCTGGCTTGCATAATAACTTGCCGTGGCTGCATAACATCGCCTTGTATGACTATACAGTTAGTTTATTTAACTGACCTTGCTTTTTTGGACATTAAAGTTGTTTTCAGCTTTTCCCCCACTATTGGTAAGGATGTTACAATGAACAAGTCCAAGACTACCCTGGTGTTATTACTCCCCTAGGATAAATTGCTAGAAGTGGGATTAGTGGATCAAAGAGCTTGTTATTTCTAGACTTTTTGCTGTATTTTTTCCCAGAAAGGCTTCACGGTTTTATTTTCCCAATCTCAATCTAGCATTGAATAGTATAATTTAAAACATTTTTGCCAACTTAATAAACTAGAAATAGTATCTTTTTAAAAAATTGCATTTAAAAAATTCCTGATTAGAGGAAGAAGTTGGACATTTTGCTAATATTTATCAGCCAATTCTATTTGTTTGAAAAAGCATCCTTAACCTATTGGTCAATTAGAGTACTTAGCATTTTCATATTGATTTATAAAATAACAAGTATATTCTTTTGTCATAAGTTGCAAATTTTTTTTAATAACTGATAGCTAGAATAATCCAGTGATTTGGGGTGCCACATGTATCATAGACAAAATGCTTCTACATGCTTGAGTCTGCTTCCATTTCATTGATTTCTTTATTTTGGAATTAGTTCAATTTTAATTGATTATTTTAACTTGAAAGTACATTTTAATATCTGGTATAAGGCATGTATTTTTTTTTCTGAGGTATACATTTTCTAAATAATTTTGCTGAGATAGCTTACAGTAAACTATATATTTTTAAAATGTATAATTTGTTGAGTTTTGGTAGGTATATACATAGATGAAACCACTACAATCAAGGTACCTAATATTTCCATTACCCTCCAAATTTTTTGTGCCCTTTTGCAGTCCTTCTTTCCCTCCATTTCTGTCCCCAGTCACTGATGTGCTTTCTGTTACTGTAGATTCAGTTTGCATTTTCTGGAATATTATATAAATGGAATCATAGAATAAGTACTCTTTTATGTCTTGATTTCTTTAACTCAGTGTAATGGTTTAGAGCTTTATTCATGGGTGGCATACAAATGTAATTCCAGCTACTCAGGAGGCTGGGGCAGAGGATCCCGAGTTCAAGGCCAGCCTGAGCAGCATAGCAAGAACTTGTCTCAAGAACAGATTCACGGGCGGGTGATATAGCTCAGCGGCATAAGCGCCTGCCTGGCAAGCGCGAGGTCCTGAGTTTGACTCCCGGTACCTGCATAAAAAAAAAAAAAAAAAAAAGAACAGATTTATTCATGTTTCACATATATCAGTAATTTGTTCCTTTTTTTAACTGATAAATATTCTGTTGTATATGTATACCATACTCTTTTTTTTTTTTTTTTTTTTTTTTTGAGACAAGATCTCACTATGTAGTTCAGGCTGGTCTTGAACTCATTATGTAGCCCAGGTGGCCTGGAACTCAAGGTGATCCTCCTGCCTCAGCCTCCCAAGTGCTGGGATTATAGGCATGTGCCATCACACCAGCATACATATACCACACTTTTTAAATCCGTTCCTTTGTTTTTTAGTTTTTCTCCCATTTGTGCATTATAAATTGCCATGAACATTCATGTACAGATTTTTATGTGGACATATTTTTATTCCTCTTGGGTAAATATCTAAGAGTAGAACAGCCAGGTCTTAAAGTAGGTTTATGTTTAATTTTTAAAGAAATTGCCTATGTATTTCCTGAAGTGTCATACTTTACATTTTCCAAAGGACATATATTTAATTTTTTGAACTGTATTATTCACAGACAGCATCTAATTGTCTGCTTCTAATCGGCTATGATTTAGGCAAACCTTTTAGCATTTGTCTTGTTTTTTTTTTTTTTTTTGTGGGTACCGGGGGGTCGACCTCAATACCTCGCACGCCAACAGGCACCCGTGCCTCTGAGCGATATCACCGGCCCCTTTTTCGTATGTGGGTTCCGGGAGTCGAACTCGGGCCCTCGCGCTTGCAAGGCAGGCGCTTACGCCACTGAGCCATCTCACCAGCCCCATTTGTCTTGTTTTTATTGATTGATTACCATTATGTTTTAGAGTAAGCACATATTTTTAACTAGTTGCAATTTTAAGGATCTAGATATTTTTACATCATAAAGTATGTAAAAGACTCAGTTCTACCTTCTGAATCAATTATTTTATTGTAGTAAAACACCACATAATATGAAATCTACCCTCTGACCAAACTTTTAAGTGCACAGCCCTGTTTTTTAAACTATAAGCACATTGTTGTACAGCAGATTCTGTGGAACGTTTTTGTAAATCGATTTAAACTATACATTTTGGAATAAACAGAAGCATGATATTGTAGACGTTTTCCTTTTTTTTTTTCTGGATTTTAATTCTAGCTCCTCTATTATGAGATTTTAGACAAGTTACCTCTCTTTGGTCTCCTTATCTGCTCATTGGGGATAATAATACATACTTTGTAGGGTTTTTGTTGTGATGAAATTATAGGAAAATGCTAGAGCATTGTCTGGTGTTTAGTATAAGCATCAATCAAGGTTACTTATTGTATTTTGCTTTCTTTCAAGGGAAGAATGAAAATTGAAAAGCAGCTGCCTTTTATTCATATTCTCTTTTTTGTGTGGGTGGGGTCCTGGGATTTGAACTCAGGACCTCACACTTGCCAGGCAGGTGCTGCGCCGCTGAGCTAAATCCCTGACCCTTTTATTCAGATTCTTTCTTAAGTATTTTAGTTAAAGAAATGTGTTCTATTAATAAGTATAGTGTAGTTATTTAATTACATATGGATTCATTATGCACAACTTAATATTCAGAGCTTTTCATTGATTGGCTTTTGTTTGTTTGATTGGTCTTTCGGTCATTTCTCTACAATTGAAGTACTCCCAAGGCAGCAAACAGGAAAGATTTTTTCTTTCTTTCTTTCTTTCTTTTATTTTTTGCTTTTTTTTTTTGAGACAGGGTCTCGGTATGTAGTTCAGGCTAGCTTTGAACTCGCTATGTAGCCCAGGCTGGCCTCAAACTCACAGCAATCCTCCAGCCTCAGCCTCCCAAGTGCTGGGATTGCAGGTGTGCACCACCACACCTGGCTAGAAAGGATCTTTTCTAATGATGGATCACTGAAGGATTTGGGAGCCTGAATATTTGCAAAATTGTGTTATGCCATAGAAAGAACACTGGGTGTGTTAAGATTCCACTTTGGCAAATCACTGTGCTTCCAGACCTGTAAAATGCAACTGATTACCCATAAATTTTATACCCTACAAGACTGACAGAGGATCAAAATGAGCTAAGTACTTTATGTTAATTATAGCAGAAACGGGGTGACTTTTGTTATGGCTAGAATCACAGGACATTTAACCCATAATAATGCTTTACAAATGCAAAACTCTTAGGGAAATAAATGGTTAAAACTTCCTGGGATCCGCTCAGCAGCACAGGTGCCTGTTGGCGCGCGAGATCCTGAGGTCGACCCCCCGGTACCCACAAAAAAACAAAACAAAACAAAACAAAACAAAACAAAACAAAACAAAAACTTCCTGGGATCTCATTCCATCTTTTCAAGAACTCTTTTAGCTGTAAGTGATTAATTACTCTTTCATTTGTCAAATGAAGTTTTACCCTGTTAAAAACTCATTACTATATTAAAATTGTTTTTCTTTTCCAGGCTTGTTTACAAATTGATCCTGGTGAGAGGATATCATGTACTGATATTTTGCATCATGAGTATTTTACTAGAGATGGATTTATTGAAAAGTAAGTATTGGGCCGGTGAGATGGCTCAGCGGCTTAAGCGCCTGCCTTGCAAGCGCGAGGGCCCGAGTTCGACTCCCGGATCCCACATACAAAAAAGGGGCCGGTGATATCGCTCAGCGGCACGGTTGCCTGTTGGCGCGCGAGGTCCTGAGGTCGACCCCCCAGTACCCACAAAAAAAAAAAAAAGAAAAGAAAAGTAAGTATTTAAGTGGGTGCAGCCTTTAAAATTTTTGTTTGTTTGTTTGTTTGAGACAGGGTCTTGCCATGTAGCCCAGGCTGGCCTGGAACTCACGGCACTCCTCCTGCTTCAGCCTCCCAAGTGCTGGGACTACAGGCATGTACCACCACACCTGGCCCTTTCTAACGTTTCATACTGGGAAATTTTATTACCAGGAGTATTGCTACATAGATTAATGTTACATGACAGAAATATTAAATTTAACAGGGCCGGTGAGATAGCTCAGTGGCATAAGTGCCTGCCTGGCAAGCGTGAGGTCCTGAGTTCAACTCCTGGTACCCACATACGAAAAAAGGGCCGGTGATATCGCTCAGCAGCATGAGCACCTGCTGGCGTGCGAGGTCCTGAGTTCGACCCCTGGTACCCACAAGATAAATAAATAAATTTAACAAAATCTTGCTGAGCTATTGTATCAGATGTTGACTAGGTATGTAGTAGACAAACAGATGTCATGGATCAAAATTCTAACAAAAATAATGCAGCCAAGATTCATTACACAGTTACAGTGTCTTGGGTAATATGCTAAGGTTTCTATTTTGCAATTTCACTTTTAATGTAGTCCAGAAAAAACATTAAATAAACAATCAATACTTTGTAGACTTTTGGGCCTCTGACTCATAAATTAACATGGTTTTTCCTCTTCTGATAGCATTCCTATCTATATATTGTAATTAGCCCTTCCCAGATTATTTTTTCTTTCTTTTTTCTCTGTTATAGTGCTTGTTATATTATCCTACCCACTAAATTGGAAGGTCTCTGAAGACAGAGGCCACATTTCTACCCTTCTGTGTCCCACATTGTCTGACATGTTCAGCATATAGGAACAATATATGTGACAATTTACATTTATTAATCAACCATATTTCTAGAAAACACCTTTTTTTTTTTTTATTTTGTCTTTTTGAGGCAAGGTCTTGCTATGTAGTTCAGGCTGGCCTTGAACTTACTTTGTAGCCCAGGTTGGCCTCGAACTCACAGCAATCCTCCTGCCTCAGCTTCCAGAGTGCTGTGATTACAGGTGTGCGCCACCACGCCCGGCTGAAAACACCATTTTGAATTTGGGTTTTGAAGGAAGTAGGAAAAGTTTCTCATTAATTGCAGAATCATTTAGTTGGTGTGTGGACATTAAGTCAGAAAGATTCATTTCAGTTTGAAGGTGATGGAGTTAAGGTCAGGTATGGAAAAGTCTGGAAAGTGCAATTGGAGGTAGACTTAAGTAGAAAAAAGGCAAAGAAAAGAGAATCCTTGAGAGTAACTAGAACTTCAAGCATTTCAGCAATTTTACTCTAAAAGAAAAAATGAGGAGATACATTGATGAAAGTGCCATTGATGAAAAGTACCAATAATTGAATAAGTAAGTTGCTTCATTCCAATTCTATGTAGACTAAGTTGCTTTCTCTAGGGTAAATACAGTATTAGGATTTTTCTATTATGGGATGAATGTATCTTGAGTTCAAATTTTGGCAACCTCAGAAAATATTGGAGTGAGATCTCTTCCTTTATTTTGGGGTATTTATTTTTTTATTTTTAATCTTTCATTTTTGGGTTTTTTGAGACAGGCCCTCACTATGCATTCAGGCTGGCCTTGAACTCACCATGTAGCTCAGGCTGGCTTTGAACTCACAACAATCCCCCTGCCTCAGCCTCCCACATGCTGGGATTATAGGTGTGTGCCACCATGCCCGGCTCTTCCTTTCTTTTGTGGACCTTCTGCACTGCAAGGGTTTTAACAGAAGTATGACATGTTCTCAATTAGCCAAACTAATCGCATTTTGTTCTCCATTTTCTTCATCTCTGCACACGGCCTGTTATTAGTCATGTACCCTGCACAGCACTGGTAAGAGTAGATGGACTAGGGAAGAATTCATTAATGGAGTGGTATTTTAACACTTCCCCAAACTCATAGCAGTGGCTGCTTCCATGAAGGGGAACCATGTGATTCAGGAAAGGATGTGAAGGAGACTTTTCAGTGTAGACTTAGGGATTTTGAACTATATGAACAGATTTTCTATTAAAAAATAAATAACTTTTAAAAAGCAAGAAAGACAACTAAAACCAAAACGATTTCCCTTCATTATTTATGTATTCCATTACATTCTGTACTGAAAATTTTTCTCTAAAGTAAGATTTGAGAAACTGATTAGTTCCTTTTTTAAATCATGTTGCTTTGAAAGAACCACAAAATGGCCTTAGTTTCACTGAAAAGAATAGCATATTTATCAGAATTGAAAGCAATATTTTATTGAGTAACAAACTATGTATCACAAAAAGAATCTAATTCATATGTATTTGTTGTAAAAGCTGTATATAGTAGATTCTCGTGGCAAATCTTTTAAAAAATGTATCTTTGCCAGGAAGCAATTCTTTTTTTTTCTTTTTCTTTTTCTTTTTTTTTGGTTTTTCGAGATAGGGTTTCACTATGTAGCTAGTTGAGGCTAGCCTTGAACTCACTATGTAGCCCATGCTGGCCTCAAACTTGCAGTGATCCTCCTGGCTCAGCCTCAGGAAGCAATTTTTATTAGGTAAATGAATATTGTTATTTCTTGTCATGCATTATACTTATACAGCATTATTTATGCTGTAACTGAAATATAGTTTATTTGATTAAGTGGTTCTTTAAAAATATCTACACAAATGAGCTGGGCATGGTGGCACATGCCTATAATCCCAGCACTCAGGAGGCTGAGGCAGGAGGATCACTATGCGTTCAAGGCCAGCCTGAACTGCTAAGCAAAACCCTGTCTTAAAAATACCAAAAAAAAAAAAATCTACACAAATGAAAAGATTATTGTGCTGGAGAAATAGCTTACCAGTAGAGTTCTTTTTTTTTTTTTTTTTTGTGGGTACCGGGGGGTCGACCTCAGGACCTCGCGCGCCAACAGGCACCCGTGCCGCTGAGCGATATCACCGGCCCCTTTTTCGTATGTGGGTTCCGGGAGTCGAACTCGGGCCCTCGCGCTTGCAAGGCAGGCGCTTACGCTGCTGAGCCATCTCACCGGCCCACCAATAGAGTTCTTGCCTAAGGTGTAAATCTATGGGTTGAATCCATAGCACCATGAAAAAATTATATCTATATCATCTATATCTATCTATCTATATGGTTGATATTACTTGTTTTGTCAGATTCTTACCTGAATTAAGAGCTAAATTACTACAAGAAACAAAAGTCAATTCATTCATAAAGTCAAAAGAGAATTCTAAAGAAAATGAACTAATAAAAGATGAAAGAAAAACAATTTTTACCAATACACTGGTAAGTACTTCAGTTTTGGGAAAGGTAAGAACTTTGTTTTTTTTATTTCAGCCAGTATAAATGTATTATACTTAGTACTCTTGTGGCAAAAATAACTGTTGTCATGACTCAGATTTTGGATGTATATATTTTAGGAAATGGAAAAAGAGAAAAAGCCCAAGGAGGTCAAAGTTGCAGTTATTAAAGTCAGAGGAGGAAAAGGAAATACCTCAGAACTGAAAAAGACAGAGTGTGAAGGTAGACATTGTCATCGGGATGCAATTGAAAATGTTTGTGCTTTGTCTCAAAATACAAAACCTGCAGTCTTCAAGCCACCAAACCCTGCCAATCCCATCACTAACTCTAATGAAGTGAAGGAAGAGCCCCGTGCTGAAGGTTATAGGATGATGCCACCCATCAATCTTACTAACACTAATTTGATGGCTGCAAATCCCAATTCAAATCTCTTCCACCCCAATCCAAGGTGAGCTATAAGAGAGAAGAGACCTAATGCAATGCTCCTATATTGTGGTATGTCAAAGAATAATGGTTATAGCATCTATACATAAACTGAACTTAAAAAAGATTGATTGAAATTAAAATTTTATAATGAGTTATTTACTGAGTAATACTTATGAATGCTGATAAAGGAAATTAACTTTCCTTGGATATATAGATGTTTAATTTTTCATTAATATCTTTTGGAGAAACCTCACTTAAAAAAAAATACCGTTAGAAAAATGTCTTCCATTTTCAAGATACTAAGGTATCCATGTGCTTTGGTGTCTTAGTCTGTTTTGTGTTGCTCTAACAAAATACTTACCTGAGGCTGCATACTTTATAAAAAAGAGGTGTTAATTTGGTTCATAATTCTGGTGATTGGAGGTTCCAACCGCATGGTGCCACCATCCTGGCAAGGGCCCCCCCTGACATTACAACATGTCAGCCAGAGAAGTGGCAGGGAACCAACCACATGCAGAAGAGGCACGTGTGTGAGCCAGGAAGCAGGAGAGATTCAGGGGAGATGCCAGGCTTCCTTATAAAAACCCTCTCTTGTGGGACCTCCCTCGAGAGTGAGAATCGCTTCCAGGGGCAAAGCATTAATCTCTCCATGGACCTAACCACCACCTCCTTGGACTGACCTCGTAAAGGTTCCACCACCTTTGCTACCACCCACTTCTAGCATATGGACCTTTGGGGGACAAACCATGTTTAAATCACAGCACTTGGTGTCACAAGCTAAACTTTATTTCTATGTCATAGCAAATTCTCCACGTGGAGAAAGGATAGCCACAAATAATCTTTCATAGTCAAATAGTTTTCAAGGCCGAAATTTGGAGAGGAAAACAGCGTATCAGGCCAGTTTCGGGTTTTAGCCTCTGATACAGATTGAAAGTTTGATTAACTGTGAGCGCGATGATGAATGGTCTGCCTAGCAAGGCCTTGGAACCAGTTATAAATTTAGAAAGGCTACAGTGATTGTAGGTAAGAAGAGAGACTACATTCATTAACCCACACAGATACTAGCAGACTGATCTGGGCTACAAGTTATGAGGATTAGTGGTCTGCAGAGGCGGGCAGGTGGATATGTCTGTCAGTTCAAAGGCACAGTAGACTCTAGATGCAATAGCCTAGTTCGGTGGTGGCAAACCTTTTAGAGACTGAGTGCCCAAACTGTAACCCAAAACCCACTTATTTATCAAAAAGTGCCCCTATGTGCACTGTTTTCTGATGCTCAGCTGCTGGGTGATGCTGGGGTGACTTGGCTCATGTGCCAATAGAGAGGGCCCTGCATGTCTACTGCGGCACGTGTGTCATAGGTTTACCACCATTGGCCCAGTCGTTCCTGAGGTGATCCAAATGATGGCGTTAATAACCGTGGTTGTAAGCCAGTCTTGGAGAGCAAGCTCATAAATTGAGAAACCCAAAGGGTAAGAGGTCTAAGTTCAGAAAGATGGAAGGGTGTAGAATGGATAGTAGGCCAACAGGGATGACTCCATGACTGATGTTAGCCATCCATTAGTTGTTCTCTACCCTATTACTGCTTCTCTCATTAGAGCTTTTGGTACTTAAATACTGTACTAGCTTGCTAGCAATTGGTTTTTGGTCCTCAGTATTCTAACAGTAGATATTCATGGTATAAGTTGTCCTTTCTTAAAACTAAGACAAAGACATTTCTGGGGTCTAATAACATCTTTATTTTTAAATAATAGGTTAATTGAAAGAGCAAAAAAGAGACGTGCTGCTTCACAATCTATGAGACAAGTTATGTCTAATAGCAGGCAAGAAGACATAGGTCCTACTCAAGTAAGGAAAAAAGCTAGTCATTAAAATATAGCCTTTTAAAATTACCCTCCTTTTCCTTTTCTGATTTTTGGGGGTACAACATGTAAAAAGTATGCTTTTAGTTTTGTCTTAGTCATTTTCCTTATCACTGGGACGAAGTACCCAACTCCTGCAATTTAAAGAAGGAGAGGTTTATTTTGGCTCACAGTCACAGTTCGCGATCTGCAGGTTGCAGAGAGAAACAGCACGGGGAAAGGGACTGGTGGAGGAAAAGCTGCTCACATCATGGTGACCAGGAAGAGAGAGAGAAGGGAGAGGGTGGGAGAGAGGCGCACCCTTCCAGGTCAGGCCCCAGAGACCTGCCTGCCCTGACCAGACCCCACCTCCTAACTGTAAGTCAGCTGCAGCAACCCCATGGTCCAGTCCTCCTCCGAACCCCACCTGCCAGCACATAAGGCTTTTGGAGGACATTTAGATACAAACTATTAACAAGTTTCTTTTTCCTTTCCTTTCCTTTCCTTTCTTTTGTTTTTTGTTTTTTTTTTTTTCTTTTGTGGCACTGGGGATCAAATCCAGGTCCTCCTACATGCTAAACATGTGCTCTACCTTTCCTGTATGTTATTTTGTGTATTTAATATGCAAGTTGGGAAGAATTAGTTAAGAGTTCCACTTTTGAAAGTCATAAGAACTTTGTTTTTTGCTTCCAAAAAGTTTTTAGTAACTTACTTTATGAATTTAAAACAATTACCAAATAGACACAGTTTACTTTTACTAGAAACAAAACAAAACAAAAGAAAACAAAACAAAAAAAAAAACAGTGTGGGCCTTCTGTTTTTTGTTTGTTTGGTTGGTTGGTTTTTATAGGAAAGTGGTTTATTAAAAATTGAAGCACAGGATTATCTACAATAATAAAAACTTGAAAACACAAGCCTATCTAAGGAGCAGGTGACTTATTAAGGTACACTTATACAGTGGAATACTACACATTATGCTGTGGAAGTATTCATTAACTTAGAAAAGTTTTTATGATCTGTTGTCAAAGTAGGTAAATACAAAGGTTTTCCAGATGCCAAATACACAAGCAGTTTTTTTCTTTAGGTTTTCCTGTGCCCATAAAACGTATCATTTTATAAACAGAAAAGTAAGTTATTAAAAGTGAACCAAAGCATTTTTTCCAAAATCAGAATGGATATTATCAAGTGCAATGAAACCCAACTTATTAAGAGCAAAATAAATGAGAGATAATAGGAAGTAGGGAGACAGATCTTCCTCAAGTGGGAAAGGGATTAAGAGATGGAGAGAGGAGGGTGGAGGGGAGGGAATGGGATGAAAACAGGAATTAAAATGTGTTGCATACATGTACCAACTCCACCCAAGGACTGTAAACATTATATGCTGCAAACATGTACTAATGAAAATAAAAATTAAAAAAAGTTAAAATTGTGGTTCTCATGATCAAGACTATTACTCTCAGAATATTAGGCATACTAAAATGTTTGCTTTATGAAACTTTTATTGGAGTTTGATCTAGTTATATGTTTGATGGTATCTTACTCTACTTAAATTAGTAAATTGTTATACTTATTTTACATTATCCAAATGGCTATCAATTCTATGCTGTAATAGTTATACATATTTCTTCAAACTAACTCTTGTTTGTTTGTTTAGAGCCAGATGGAGAGAGGTATCTTTAATGAGCGCACAGGTCAGAGTGACCAAATGGCAAGTGGGTACAAAAGGAAGCTGAATTTTTCCAGATTTGACAGGAAAGAATTCCATTTCCCTGAATTGCCTTTCACAGTACAGTCAAAGGACATAAAAGGAATGGAAGGTACACATTTGTTGTATAGCTTTATAAATCTCCACATGATATCATTTACAGGACTTTTTGGTAATATAACTAACATTTTATGGGGTGATTTAGGAAGATAATAGTGAATTGCTGAGACAAATATTTTCAGCAGATAAGATTTTTCCCACATAGCCAAATAAAAGGTGAGACTTCATGGAGTTAAAGAGTGGGTAAGACAGCTTAAAGGATTTTTTTTTTTTGTGGGTACCGGGGGGTCGACCTCAGGACCTCGTGCGCCAACAGGCACCCGTGCCGCTGAGCGATATCACCGGCCCCTTTTTCGTATGTGGGTTCCGGGAGTTGAACTCGGGCCCTTGCGCTTGCAAGGCAGGCGCTTACACCGCTGAGCCATCTCACCGGCCCTTAAAGGATTTTTTTATTTTTATTTTTTTTTCATTAGCTCAATGCCATTGAAATGTTAGGTCACTTTTTGAGGAAAGCAATTTAGGCTCAGGAACTGACATGGAGTAAATCATCTTCCTTCATTTCTCCATGATTATCTCCCTGTATTTCCAGGGATGTTATATGTGCGTTGAACATCCAAAGACTTAGTAGATTAAGTCTATTAATTTAAGGTTGATCTTAATATTAACTTGAAGATTTATCTTAAAATAACTTTTTTTTTTTTTTTTTTGCCCAGGTACATAAATGTTCTTAAGTTTCTTTGAAGAATAGTGACACCTTGTGCAAATGTGATAAAATAGCAAGAATGTTACGTGGAGTTATCTGATCCACTTAACAGTTGTATTCAGAATAAAAATAAAATAAATGTCTGTTTTAATATTTGGTAGACTATTTGTAAAATTATAAACCAAATAATTTGCCATACTTTACTATTACAGCTCATGGTTTATTCAGTTGCTTTGTAATAAGCAAAGAAACTGATTAGTGGATGTCAGAATTTCCATTTGAAATTCTTGAACAGGAAAGTAAAATTTTAACATAGGAATAACAAATTTTCATTGTTTTATGTATTTTTTGTACAAGTTAAACAGATAAAAGTGCTGAAGAGGGAGTCAAAGAAAACAGATTCATCTAAAATACCAACTTTACTTAATGTGGATCAAAATCAAGAGAAACAAGAGGTAAAGCTTTTGTTTATAACTTTTACTAAGGAAAGTTGTTTTGAGTCTTTGACTCAGTGTATAAATTTAGTAGTTACTATTGGAAAGCTACATAAAAATTCAAAATTCTGGAACCTTTGAACTCTAGAAGTGGATCTATATTTTCCTGGAATAATCTATCACTAAAAGTCTCTCTTCTGTTCTCTTCCTTCCCTTCCCCTCCGCCACCCTGTCCTCCCCTCCCCTTCTTTCCTCTTCTCTCTTCCTCTCTTCTCTCTTTTTAATTTCTTGTGGTCCTGGGGATTGACCCCAGAGCCTTCACACTGAGCCATGTCCTCATCCTTTTTTTTTTTTTTTTCATTTTAAGATAGGGGTCTCACTAAGTTGCTAAATTGTCCAAGCCTGGGCTTGAACTCACAGTGATCCTCCTGCCTCGGCCTCCCATAATATTGGGATTACAGGCATGTGACACAATGCTCAGGTCAATTACTAAAAGTTTCCAGAAGTTATTTTTTTGGGTAGTAAATATTGGTAAATTTTAAGTGATTACATAGTCTGCAAGAAAATAATAACTCCATTATGTGTATTGTCAAACACTGAGCAAGCAGTTCATACAGTGAAGATGAATAACAGTAAAAACATCTGCTTATACTGACCACAAGAAAGTGTGTTTAGTTTCTTTTTGTTTTCTCTCCAGTTTATTTCCATCTATCACTGCTGTCCACCTACTGTCCCATTTTTAGAAATATTTGCTCTCAGTTAGCTAGCAGGTGATTTTGTTAAAATACCCCTAACTTCTACATACCTAGAGGAATTCTTGAATTTTATTTTGAAATCTTGAAGCTTTCAGTGAACAAATGAATATTCGCTAAAGGTACTCTTTTATTTTTATTTTATTTATTTTTTTTTTTTGTGGGTACCGGGGGGTCGACCTCAGGACCTCGCACACCAACAGGCACCCGAGCCACTGAGCGATATCACCGGCCCCTTTTTCATATGTGGGATCCGGGAGTCGAACTCGGGCCCTCGCACTTGCAAGGCAGGCGCTTACGCCGCTGAGCCATCTCACCGGCCCTAAAGGTACTCTTTTAAAGAACGGAGGGGCCGGTGAGATGGCTCAGTGGCTTAAGCGCCTGCCTTGCAAGCGCGAAGGCCCGAGTTCGACTCCCGGAACCCACATACGAAAAAGGGGCCGGTGATATCGCTCAGTGGCACGGGTGCCTGTTGGCGCGTGAGGTCCTGAGGTCGTCCCCCCGGTACCCACAAAAAAAAAAAAAAAAAAAAAAAAAAAAAAAAAAGAACGGAGGCTGTGTTGAGCACCCACTAAATTAAATCATATAACAACTGGGCATGGTGGTACATGCCTGTAATCCCAGCACTCGGGAGGCTAAGGCAGGAGGATTGGCATGAGTTCAGGGCCAGCCTGGGTTACATAGTAAGTTCAAAGACAGTCTGAACTATGTAGTAAGACCCTGTCTCAAAAAAAAAAAAAAAATCATATAAGTGGCCTCTTTGTGAGGGCATCTCTGTGTGTATGTGATTTTGTGATTTGTCAACTTCATTATCTCCATTTTAAAAAATGAATTTGACTACATTTTTATTTATTATAAAGTTATACATACCTATTAATGAAATTTAAGTAAATTTAACGTGTATCTGAAACTAACTAAGAAGGCATTTGAACTAAGGCTACTGAGTTTCTACAACATTTAGTTAAGAGAGTTATCGAACACTATTAGATGTACCTGTATGTTCACTGTGACATTTAAAGCTATGCTTTAGTCTTGGCCTAGAACTTGTTAAGAACCTTGTCATTGGGGCCAGGGATATAGCTCAGCAGCACAGCGCCTGCCTAGCAAGCACAAAGTTCCTGAGTTCGATTCCCAGTCCCCCCCGCCAAAAAAAAAGAATATCACAATACACTTTGAAGAAAAGAAGTGTTAGAGAATGTGAAAGCAATCAATCTTTTAGTTCATTTAAAAGTAACGAGGTACTCCATGTTGTGTAATAGCATGTCGTGTAGCATACATCCCAATGTACGTTTATTTTTGTGTGTGTGTGGGTACCGGGGGTCGAACTCAGGACCTCACGCTTGCCAGGCAGGCGCTTATGCTGTTGAGCTATCTTACCGGCCCCCAGTGTACGTATTTTGAATGGTGAGGGGAGTTAGAGCTCCTGAGCTTGTGCTGACGAATCATGCACCACAGGTGTTTATCATGGTGTTTCAAGAGAGGCCCCAGGAGGGCCGGTGAGATGGCTCAGCGGCTTAAGCGCCTGCGCTGCAAGCGGAAGGGCCCGAGTTCGACTCCCGGAACCCACATACGAAAAAGGGGCCGGTGATATCGCTCAGTGGCACGGGTGCCTGTTGGCGCGCGAGGTCCTGAGGTCGTCCCCCCGGTACCCACAAAAAAAAGAGAGGCCCCAGGAGCTAAAACTATATTCCAATGCAGGAAAAAAGGAATTTTTAAAACTTTTGTCATTTGTAGGATAAGTAAGTAAATAGCAAGGGGAAACTCCTTCTTGATCATATGATGTAGAACTCCTGAAAAGATGGCCTTTTAAAAAGAGTGATTTTGAAACAAGCTGTAATTATTGGAAATATCTAGAAGTTGGGCTGGAGATGTAGCCTCGTGGTAGAGCACTTGCCTAGCATATACAAGACCCTGGGTTCAATCCCAAGTACTGCCAAAGGGGGAAAAAACCCTCAGAAGTCATTAGTGTTGATTTGGGTTATTTGTACTGCCCATTCAAAAGCAGTTCTGACAGGTGACTGAATAGCATAGAAGGCTGGTCAAAACAATTTTAGTCAGTTAATGTCAGAATAAGAATCTTTCCTCAATTTTGAGTCTGTAGTTTATTTTAAAGTACAAGAAATAGGACATGTTGTTGAAAACATAAGATAGGTTAGATTGCCAAACAAATAAAAATTTAAGATATGGAAGAGCAACTCATTTGTCCTATTCTTGGCTCTGACGCTGACTTGTTTTTTGAATTACCTAATTCTATCAACACACTTCCTAGATAGACATTAAATTCTGTCAGGCATTTTAAATGTATACTGAAGTGAATTGTGTGTGGTGGTGCACTCCTATAATCCCAGCACTTGGGAGGCTGAGGCAAGAGGATCACCTTGAGTTGAGGCCAACCTGGGCTACATAGTGAGATCAAGACCAGCCTGAACTACACAGTGAGACTCTGTCTCAAAAAACAAAACAAAAAAAGTATATTGAAGTAGTTTATGGATACATTTAAGAGGCTCTGTGACCAGAGAGAAACCCTAAATTATTGTGAATGAATAAAGGAGAAAGAAAAATTCTTACAAAGGCCACCTTCTGTTTAATGATGATAATGAGGAATACTTTGCTATATATCTTATTAAAAAAACAAACAAACTCCAGGTACAAAGTACAGGTATTTTACTTCTGCTTGTATTTTCTTAGCCGAAGACACCATATCCTCAATTAAGGTCCTGTTTCTATTTACTTTTTTAGAATAGAGGAAATGTATAAACTGAAAGGAAGAACCTCTCAGATGTAGAGTAGAAAATATAGCACCTGAAAATTCAGGGAATCTCAGAATTGTTGTATGGTTTTTTAAAAAGTCCTTTTTATTAATGTTACATACCCAAAAGTCCTGACTAGAAAATACTACAGATATATCATAGATCCTGTCTAGTTATGTGTATACTGTATTTGGCTAAATTTGTTTTAATGTTTATAACCTGTAAATTATTCACATTATTAATTTGAACATTAATTTATAAGAACTATTGACTGGTGTCTTATAAAACTGCAGCTTACATTAAGTCATATAATTTTATTTGATCATCTGTTATTTCAGGGCATGTTTGATTAGTTGTCATTCTTATCTTTGGTTCAGAGCTTTATAATTACAGGAGGAAAAGTTTCTAAATATGTACTAAAGTGAGATCCCAAAGTCTGGGAGAACCAAATATTTCTGAGCAAACAAGTGATCTTGGTAATCATGAAACATGGGTTTGGTTCCACACTGAACATTCTGGGACAGTATTTTACCTGGTTATGAGATTGTTTAAAAGGATAGAAATTGAATACAACATTGAAACAAATCTTTTGCTTGAGAAGCATGCCTATCAATTAGTGGTTTACATGTAATTTAACAATGATTAGCACAGTCAAGGTTTTGGCAGTGTATGTATTTATATTCTTTTTTTTTTTTTTTTTTTTTTTTTTTTAGTACCGGGGGTCGACCTCAGGACCTCATGCACCAGCAGGCGCCCGTGCCACTGAGTGATGTCACCGGCCCCTTTTTCGTATGTGGGTTCCAGGAGTCGAACTCAGGCCCTCACGCTTGCCAGGCAGGCGCTTATGCCGCTGAGCCATCTCACCGGCCCTGTATTTATATTCTTATTCCTGGTTTTTATTAGCTTGGTTTCTAATATTAGGGTGGAAATGGCCATTGTGAGGGGAAGAATTTGAAGAGAAACATTTTTTTTTCAGGTAGTGTTTTCCTTTAGTTAATCCTAAAAATACAAAATGAGATCTCTTCCCTTTTTATTTTATATACAACAGAAATATGAGGTGAGTCACTGCAGACAGCCGTTCATCCTATGTGCATTAGTATCACCCATGTTTTTGTTCTGTTAGAAAAACATTCACTGATTTCCTCTTTCTGTCTTCTAACAACTCTCTCTTGTCGTGATGCCTTGCGTTAGAATTGTAAAGTCATCCCCTCTACGCCTGCTTCTTTACTTGCAGAGATTACTGAGTGGGTAACAACACACCCTGTCACATGACACTGTACTTATAATGATTTCTGCCCTCTGAGAGTCACAGAACTTCAAAAGTCAATTATCTCCTAGAGTGCCCAGGCTTCCTAAAGTGAGTTCTTAATGAAATATCTGATCTGTTGTTTTAAAATCTGCTTATTACCATTACATGATGAAAATATGTTCTATTGGTCACTAATAAAAGCATTTATAATATTTATGAAATACCTAAAACTTATGGTATTCAAATATTAATTACAGTCTTCTATCCTTTTGAACAGTTGTCTGCACTCTCTGGTTTCTTAGCTCCATCTGACAGTGCCTTTTACAAGGCACAGACTTTCTCTATTTCACAGAATAAATTAGGCCATACCCGATGAAACAGAACAAACACGATAATTCAAGTGTTCACTTATGAAGCCATGAATGCCATCACGGGGGCCTCACCTGCATGGCCTCGTCTCACCCTAATCACCTCCCAAAGGCCCTAACTTCCAAATAATGTTAATAGATGGATTCGAGGGTGACATTTCCAACACATGAACTTTTGAGGGATATGTTTAAGCCAGAGCACACCAAAATTCTGGATTTTTCTATACTTCAAAAATTAATAACATTGTCTTAGTTGGCATTTTATCAGGACTCTACCTGGTTTTGTGTTTATTAAGCAGAAACAAGCATGAAAATAAAAGAAAATATAATTTATTTATTATAATTTGTGATCTCATCTCTGAAAATTTTTGATTAGAATAACTGAAGTTATTATACATAATATAACTTTGTAGATTAGTTAGCAACTCATCCTTCTAGAGAAATTAAGAGTTGTTCCAAATGTTAGGGTCCACGGGTATAAGCCTGCCCATTGCCTGTTTTCATTTACATATTTTATATCTGTACACCATTATCAAAGATTGTTGATTTTTTTGTCAATTCCTGTAACAATGCCTCCTGGGGTTTTGTCTGAAATTGCATTAAATCTGGACATTAATTTGAAGAGAACATTTGTCTTAACAATATTGGGTCTTCCTGAACCTTCTATTTAGATCTTTGTTAATTTCTCTCAGCAATATTTTATAGTTTTTGATGTAGCAGTCTTATACATCATTTATTCTTTTTTTTTTTTTTTTTTTGTGGGTACCGGGGGTCGACCTCAGGACCTCGCGCGCCCGCAGGCGCCTGTGCCGCTAAGCGATATCACCGGCCCCTTTTTCGTATGTGGGTTCCGGGAGTCGAACTCGGGCCCTTGTGCTTGCCAGGCAGGCGCTTAAGCCGCTGAGCCATCTCACCGGCCCCATCATTTATTCTTAAATGTTTTATTTTGATGCCATTGTAAATGGCAGTGTTTTAAAATTTTATCTTCCAGTTGTTTGTGGCTCATATAAAGAAGCACAGTTTGCTTTTCTATATTGATCTGTATTCTGACATCTTGCTAAATTCAGTCATTACTTGTAATAGTTTTCTATCCCTCTTTCTCTCTCTCCTTTTGTTATTCCTTCTTCTCCTTTTCTCCTTCCCTTCCTCTTTTTTGTATATTCCTTATGATTTCCTATACAGGTTGAATATCCCTAATCCAAAAATACAAAATTCAAAATGCTCCAGAATTCAAAACTTTTGGAGTATCTACACTACACTCAAAAAGTTTCAGGGCCGGTGAGACGGCTCAGTGGCTTAAGCGCCTGCCTTGCAAGCGCGAAGGCCCGAGTTCGACTCCCAGAACCCACATACGAAAAAGGGGCCGGTGATATCGCTCAGCGGCACGGGCGCCTGCTGGCACGCGAGGTCCTGAGGTCGTCCCCCCGGTACCCACAAAAAAAAAAAAAAGTTTCAGATTTTGAAACAATTCAGTTATCAGATTTTTGAATTAGGAATGCTCAGCTGGTATAGTCTATGCAAATATTCCAAAACCTGAAAACTTCTGAAATCGGAAACACTTCTAGTTCGGAGCACTTTGGATAAGAGATACAGAGCCTGAATAGATAACCACGGCATTTACAGATTAAAATAGTTTTACTTCTTACTTTCCAATGTTTATGCCCTTTATTGCTTTAATTTTTTTTTGCCTTATTGCATTGGCTGTCAATGTTTACACCCTTTACCACTTTTTCTTCCCTTATTGAATTGGCTGGGACATGTGATACGATGTTGAGTAATGTAGTGAGATTGGACAAGCCCACTTTTTTTCCCTGTAGTAAAGGGTAAGTATTTGGTCTTTCACACTAAGTATGCTATCTATTGTATGTTTGAGGTAAATGACCTTTATTAGATTGAAGAATGTTCCTTCTATTTGTATTTTCTTACCTTACCATTTAATACCATGAATGGGTATTGAATTTTGAGAAACACTTTTTCTGTCTCTACTTAGTTGTTTTTATGATTTCCTTCTTTTTGTCTGTTACTATTAGTTACATTAATTGATATTTGAATGTTAAAACAAGCCTACATTCCTGGGATTAAACTCCACTTAATCCATTTTGCATATTGTTGAATTTAATTGTTAGTATTTATTAAGGATTTTGGTGTCTATATTTATGAAGGATTTTTATCTATTTTCCTATTTATTGTCCCTGTCTAGCTTTGTTATCTTTGTTAATATACTTCATAAAATGAGCTGGGAAGTATTTCCTCCTTGCTGCAGTTCAGATCTGAGTGTCCCCCCAAAGCCCATGTGTTGAAGGCTCGGTTCCCAGCCTGTGGTATTACTGGGAGGTGGTGGCACCTTTAAGATGTGGGACAGATCTAGTGAAAGGAAGTTAGGTCACCGGATGTGTGCCCTTAGGGGGATATTGGGACCCCAGCCCCTTCCTGTCCCTCTCTTTGCTTCTTCGTCACCGTGAGGTAAAAGGCTTTCTCCTCCTGTGCTCACCGTGAGACGCAGCCTTGCCTCGGCTTTGAAAGCAGGGGCCAACCACCCATAGACTGAAACCTCCAAAGCTGTGAGCCAAATAAACCTTTCCTTTTTTTTTTTTTTTTTTTGGTGGGTACCGGGGGGTCGACCTCAGAACCTCGCGCACCAGCAGGCGCCCGTGCCGCTGAGCGATATCACCGGCCCCTTTTTCGTATGTGGGTTCCGGGAGTCGAACTCGGGCCCTTGCGCTTGCCGGGCAGGCGCTTAAGCCGCTGAGCCATCTCACCGGCCCAACCTTTCCTTTTTTAAAGTTGAATCTCAGATACACAATGGTTCCAGGCTAATACACCCGTTTTCTGTTTCTTGAAAAAAATGTATGAAGTATTGATTTTATTTCTTCCTTTAATGTTTATTAGAGATCAGCAGTGAGCCCAATGGGACCTGAACTTTTTATTTTGGAAAGACTTTTTATTTTTTTAATTAATTAAGTTTATTGGTACATTTTAGGTATACATTATGATCACATTCATTGTAGGGAATTTGTACCTGTACGTGATATATCTTGACTCTTTTTTTCCCATTCCCCTACCCTCCCTTCAACCACTCTTCCCCTCCTTATTTCCATTTTTGCCTTCCTTTCTCATTTTTTTTTTTCTTTTCCCTTCCTGGAAAAATTTTAATATATAATTTCCTTAAGTTTATTTAAAAATTTAGAGATACTCATATTTGCTGTCTGTCTTTTCCTTTTTTTTTTTTTTTTAACAAGTCTCTCTGTGTTATATAAACTAGCTTCAAACAATCCTCTTGTCTCAGTCTCCTCAGTAGCTGGAATTATGGACAGACAGTACCATACCTGGCCATTTGTGCCAGTTTAATTTGCATCTTTCAAGGAATTTATTCTTTCCATCTCAGTTGCTGATTTTTTTGGCATAAAATAGTTCATCATCTTCCCTTGTTATTACTTTAAATTTATTGGGATCTATGATGATGTTTTCTTTATTATTACTGGTATTGGTAACAACGTTTTCACTTTTCTTTTTTGTTTTTCTTGGTAAGTCTAGATAGAGATTTATGAATTTTGCTATTTTTTCAAAGAGCCAGCTTTTGGTTTTACTAATTATTTCAATTGTTTGTTTTCTATTTACTTATGTCTTTACTATTTCTTCCTTTTATTTATTGTGGGTTTAACTCCTAAAGGTATAGCCTGAGGTCATTGATTTGAAGCTTTTCTTTCCTAATATGACATTTAAAGCTTTAAATTTCCCTCTAATCTATCCCACAAACGTAAATGTAATTATCATTTAATCAGTAAACTGTTTCCTAATACTCCTTTTGAATTTCCTCTTTGACCCATTTGTTTAGAAGTATATTAATTACCAAATAGCTTACTGTTACTGATTTTTAGTTTAATTCCAATGTAATGTGGGAATGTATATAATATATTCTGTATTACTTTAAACTCTCTAAATCCATTGAGACTTGTTTTATATCCCAGCATACACTGTACCTTAGTATATATTTGCACTTGAAAAGAATGTGTATTTTGTTGAAGTTGGGTATAATCTGTAAATGGCAATTAGATTAATTTGGTTGATAGAACATTTAGATCTGATAGCTTTACTGATCCTTAGTCTACTTGTTGCATCAATGTTGAATCTTCAGCTGTAATTGTAAATTTATCTGTTTTTGCTTTCAGTTTTATTAGTAGTTGCCTTATATGTTTTGATGCTGTTATTATATATACATATATATAGGATTATTATATTTCTGATGAACTTGACCTTTATCTGCTATATGTTGTCCAAAATAGTTGTTTTACATATTTTGTCCAGTTTTATTACTGCTTGAGGTAGAGCAAATATCTGTTATCCCATCATGTTGGAGCTAGAAATTCAGCTAAATAGTTTTGGAAGGAGAGCTAGTCTCTGTTGTGAATAATGGGGACATGTTGAATAACACACTGACATTTGCTTAAGAATTCTGGAGGGCTGGGGATATAGCTCAGGGGCACAAGCTCCTGCCTGGCAAGCACGAGGTCCTGAGTTCGATTCCCAGTGCCCCCCCAAAAAAAGAATTTGAGAAGAACTTTTAGAGTAATTACCAAAATTATAGCCCTATTTTATATAAATTGATCCTGGATTATTATTTGATTTTTGTTTTGTTTTGTTTTGGTACTGGGAATTGAACTCAGGACCTTGCACTTGACAGGCAGGTATTGTTACTATTTGATTTTTAGTTTGTGTCTTAGCTACTTTTCTCGTTGCTGAGACAAAGTACCTGACACTCATAGTTAAAGGAGGAAAAGTTTATTTTGGCTCACAGTTTGTAGAGGTTTCAGTTCATAGTTGGCTGACTCCAAAGCACGATGGCATGGCAGAGGGGCATCATAGAGGAGAAACAGTTCATGGTGGGCAGAAGGCAGAAAGGCAGCAAAGCAGTGAAGTAGCAATAAGCAAGCAGCACGTAGCAAGTGACAAGTGACCGCAGCAGCCCTCTTTCTGTCCCTTGTATTTTTTTTTTTAATGTGGGTACCGGGAGTTGAACTCAGGACCTTGCGCTTGCCTGCAGGCACTTGTGCTGCTGAGTGATATCACCGGCCCTTTTTTTCCTTTATGTGGGTACTGGGAGTCGAACTCAGGACCTCACGCTTGCCAGGCAGGCACTTATGCCACTGAGCTATCTCACCGGCCCCTGTCGCTTGTATTTTATCCAGGCTACCCACCCTTAGGGCAGGTAGCACTCACACCCAGGGAGGCCCTTCCCATTATCCACTCCCAGAATTATGCCAGACCAGTCAGTGGACTAATTTAGTCATCACACACCCTTAATTCCAGCATCAGACACTTAATCCCAGCATCACACACACCAGATCCAGCCACATCTGAAAAGCCCCACCTATGACCGCATGAGGCTTTGAGGGGGCATCTAGACACAAGTCATAACAGTTTATGTACATACTTAAGGGTGTGAATATGAGGACAGGAGTTTGTCCCCTTATTATAAATACTTTATTTATTTATTTAGCCATGCTAAGGATTGAATTTAGGGCCTTGAACATGGTAGACAAGTACTCTACCAGTGAGTTATACCTCCCTTCCTCCCTTATTATGTAAGTAGTAGCTGTCCATATATACATATATATATATATATATATATATTTTTTTTTTTTGGTCAGTATTCCAGTGTTGTAAAGATAATATATTATTTGATCGCTGATTACACGTGAATTTTTTGCCAATAGTATAATGAAACTTCATCAATGAATGTAGTTGATAGGATGGGTATTTTATTGACCAAGAATTTGTGTCAAAAGGTGTTAATCAGGTAAGAGTGTTTGAGTTGCCTTCTGGTCTGTTTTCATTTTACATATATGATTTTGTATTGTAAATATTTGTTACAAAAGGCTTTTTATAAATTAAACAAGTGAATTGATTACATAAAAAATGAAAATGACTCATGTTGGCTAGAACATGATAGCAGGATAGGACTTAGGGAATCTTTGAAAGAAGACATAGTCTTGCTTTCTGTGTTTACCAGTTCTATCCTATTCTTTTCATCAACTCTTCCCAGGGAATTGGATTCCAGAGTAACAATAGTATAAAGTGAAGTTTTAATGCCTACTAAGGCCATGACTGTGGTAGATTGCTACAGACTCAACATTTGCTTGCCATCCAAGGTTAAGAAAGTTATACATGTTAACACACATAGTTCCGTATACATAGGAACAAACTATAGCAGTATGTAGGATTGCCAAAATGATGAGCTGCCTGGAGTGTAAATTAAAAGGCTCTACATGGAAACTGGGCCAGGTTACTAAAACAATTAGCAAAATTGGATAGGGAAGCAATCAAGAAATCTTAAGTGATGTGGGAGCCGTGGGACTTGCTGTTTTGTTCACTGCTGTATTCCCCATGCTTAGCAGAATCCCTAGCATACACCGACATTCAATAACTTTTGTTTTGTGAATCAGTGAGTGGAGTGAAGCATCCCACATAACAAGTCACTTGAGAAAAAACAAGATTGAAATATGGGATATTTTTACTGGCGGTATAGAATATGCTTTCTGTAGTGTGCAGCTTTTTGTTTGTTTGTTTCATTTTGGTTTTATTTTTTATTTTTATTTTTATTTATTTATTTATTTTTTTGAGACAGTGTCTCACTGTGTAGTTCAGGCTGGCCTTTAACTCAGTGTGTAGCCCAGGCTGGTCTCGAACTCACAGAGATCCTCCTGCCTCAGCTTCCTGAGTGCTGGGATTACAGGCATGCGCCACAATGCCCAGCTGGTTTTGTTTTGCTTTTGAGATGGAGTCTCATCTAATGTTCCCCAGACTCGCCCCAAATTCCTGGGCTCAGGTGATCATCCTGCCTCAGCCTCCCGAATACCTGGTGCTTGCTATTGTGTCATTCTATAGCATCCTGGTATTAATTTATTTTCTGGGTCACAACATATAGACTGTATATATCTAGTAGCCATTATATGTTCTGTACGCCCCCTTTCTCCCAGAGAGTAAGGGTGCTTCTAGTTCTCTTGGAAGTCAGGTAGTCCTGCTGTCCTCCAGAGGGAGCCCGAGGCCCAGCCTTCTGAGGACCTGGAGCTAGCCTCTGGTCTGCCTAACGGAAGGTCCTCCGTAAGAATGAACTAGTTGATGAAGCTGAAGCACGAATGTAGCAGTACTGTTTCCTCTCACCTCCCTAGATGAGAGCTGCAACAAAAATGCAAGCTGGAAATTGGGTTTCCTCAGATGAGTGACTCCAAAGCTGT
The DNA here is from genome assembly GCA_028451465.1 of Erethizon dorsatum. Classification (NCBI taxonomy): domain Eukaryota; kingdom Metazoa; phylum Chordata; class Mammalia; order Rodentia; family Erethizontidae; genus Erethizon; species Erethizon dorsatum. The sequence continues at coordinate 5,911,916 of CM051836.1, read as the reverse complement.
GGGACATTTCAAACCAAGCCCTGGAATAGTTATTCACATCTCAGGCAGCATTTCCTCTTGGGTGTTTCCTTTCAGTAGTTCGTTTGTGGCTATTACTACACTGAACAGTGTTACTATAATGTTAAAAGCATCAGATGCCTCATGAAAACAAGCTTATGGAACAAGTCTGTCTTCAGTAGTCTTCTGTGGATTGTGGTTCTGTTTGGAAAATCATTTCTTTTAATTTCTCTTTCCCTAAGACAACCAAATGGTGGGATCAGAATGTTTATTGAAACTATACCTATAAACTCCTGAGTCTTTCATTTTAGGCAAGTTTACTGAATGAACATTTCATTTTTATTGAAAGCCATATAGTACAACAGTCAGAGTCCAGGTTAGTATCAGGTTGCCTGAGATAAAAGGCAAATTCCTGAGTAGTTAGTGTCTGTACCACTTCCTCACTGGGGAGTGTGTGTGTGTGTTGCTTTGTTGCTTCAGTTTTCCAGCTGGAAATGGAATACAAGAATTGCTTATCTTGTAGAAAAATTGTGAGGGCTCACTGAGCAAGACTTAACACATATAGGGCATAGTGGTGAAATTTAGTTGTTTGCAGGGCCACTGGAACCTACTTCAAGAAAGCAGAATTGTCTTCATTTTAGTTATTTTGTTTCTTGTCTCAGTTTATTCTGACTTTATTCTTGTGGGAATAAATTAAATCAAGAGGTGCCCTCTATTCTTGCTGTATGCCCTGGAGTTTCGGGGGTATCTGTGCATTGGTTTCCACTTATTTAGAAATGAACTTGGTATGAATGATGAATACATTCATTATCTGCTCTGCATGTATGAAATGTTTCAGTAAATACAAAAAGAAACATGACAGAGTTTCAATAGAGAATTATAAAATGTATCCCGTATTGTGGTTGAGAAGAAAATTAACTGCTGGAGAAACAGTAGCATTTTGTAGAGTTATACCCCATGTTGAAGGTGCTGAGGTGATTTTTCCATCCTGGAAAAATTGAATCTAGACCAGTAGTTCCCAATTTTTATATTTTGAGGTTACTTTGGATTTTCTCAGAATCTTTGTGCATTTGTGAAATTGTGCAAGGCGATACAATAGGGTATTGAGAAGACGAGTTACTGGTAAGTTCAGGCAGATCCAAGTTTTATGTAGGCTGAAGTTCTGTTGTGTTTTGTTTTGTTTTATATTGTTGTTGTTGTTATTGTTATTATTATTTCCAGTTGCTCAGGATGGTCTCAAATATGTAATCGTCCTGCCTCACCCTCCCAAGGTACTGACTGGGATTGCAGGCATGAGCCACCATGCCTGGCTGAAGCTTTTATAATGAGGGCTGTTTTTGAGAAAAAGAATATTAGACTTCAAATGCAAAATTGCTGGGGCTGCTTTCATAGCCTAGAAGCAACGGAGAGTCTACACTGCTTTCTCAGCAAATATGCCTGTGCTGATAGGATTACTCTACTTCTGTCTCCATGGCCACCGAAAGTCATTCAAAGGAATGAGTTATGGCAGTGGCAGTGGCAATTGAATTGGTACTAAGTGGTCAGGTTTTGAAGTCTTTTTTTTTTTTTTTATTTTAAAGAGAAGAAAAAACAAAACAAATCAAAAAAAGAACAAATTTTCAAAACATCATAATATGAGGGTAACAGTGGTTAATGCATTACGTATTATTATCTTTAAGTTAGTTATTCAGGATACCAGATACTAGCATTCAATTGTCCAAACATTATTGGCACAAACCTTACTCTTCAATGAACTAAGTAAAATTGGTAGTGTATCTATCTTAACCATCTTATATATATATACAATTTTTTCCCTTTCCCTTCTTTCTTTTCCCCATTCCAGTCTCTCTTTCCTTTTGACCAGTTTCTTTTTGATTCACCATGTCTATTGTACATTTTGAATCTTATTTACTCATTCAGTTTCTCATACTAGAGAGACAATACGATGCTTACACATGTGCGTCCAGTTTATTTCACTTATGAGTATTTTCTCAAGTCCATTTACCTATAAAAGTCTCCAGTTTATCCTTCTTTATGGCTGAATAGTACTCCATTGTATAAAAATACCACATCTTTCTTATCCATTCCTCAGTTGATGGGCATTTGGGTTGTTTCCGAGATCTGGCTATTACAAATTGTGCTGCTATAAACATGGGTGCACATATATCACTGTGGTATGTTTTTAATTCTTCTGGGAAGATGCCCAGAAGGGGAATAGCTGGGTCAAATGGGACCTCCAACCCTAGTTTTTTGAGGAATCTCCACACTGACTTCCACAGTGGCTGTACCAGTCGACACTCCCACCAACAGTGAAGGAGGGTTCCTTTTTCCCCACAGCCCCTCCAGCATTTGTTATTAGTTGATTTCTTTATAGTAGACATTCTTTCTGGGGTGAGATGGTATCTCAGTGTTGTTTTAATTTGCATCTCTCGAATGACTAGTGATGTTGCACATTTTTTTGTATATTTATTTGCCATTAGTATTTCTTCATCTGAGAAATGTGTATTCATCTCAGATGCCCATTTTTGGAGTGGGTCTTTAAATTTGGGAGGTCTGATTTTTTTGAGTTCTTTATATGTTCTCGATAGTAATCCTTTGTCTGAGGAACAGCTGGCAAACATTTTTTCTCACATTGTGGGTTGTCTCTTCACTCTGTTGGTGGTTTCTCTTGCTGTGCAAAAGCTTTTTAATAAGATGAGATCCCAGTTGTTGATTCTTTGGGATAGTTCCCATGCAGTTGAGGTTTTATTCATAAAGTCTTTGCCTACACCAATGTCTTCAAGGGTTTTACCTATCCTACCTTCCAGCAGATTTAATGTTTCTGTTTTAATATTTAGATCTCTGATCCATTTTGAATTTAGTTTAGTGCATGGTGAAAGATATGGGTCTAGTTTTAATCTTCGGCATGTGTAGAGCCAGTTTTTCCAGCACCATTTATTAAAGAGGCTATCTTTCTTCCAGCGAATGTGTTTGGCACCTTTGTCAAAGATAAGGTGGCTTAGTATGTCTGGGGTTGTTTCAGCATCTTCTAATCTGTTCCATTGATCTTCAGGTCTGTTTTTTTTGCCAGTACCACACTGTTTTTATCACAGTAGCTTTATAGTATAATTTTAAGTCGGGGATTGTGATGCCCCCTGCCTTGCGTTTGTTGCCCAGAATTGCCTTTGCTATTCTAGGTCTCTTCTGATTCCAAATGAATTTTAGGATTGTTTTCTCTAATTCTGTGAGATATGCTGTTGGAATTTTGATTGGAATTGTATTAAATCTGTATAACAATTTTGGAAGTATGGCCATTTTCACTATATTGGTTCTTCCTATCGAGGAGCAAGGAATATCTTTCCATTTTCTGATATCCTCTTCAATCTCCTTTTTCAGAGTACTGTAGTTTTCAGTGTATAGGTCTTTTACATCCTTTGTGAGGTTGATTCCTAGGTATTTCATTTTTTTGGATGTTATTGTGAAAGGTATTGTTTCCCTAATTTCTCTTTCAGTAACTTTGTTATTTGTGTACAGGAAGGCTATTGACTTTTTTTTTTTTTTTTTTTTTGTGGGTACCAGGGGGTCGACCTCAGGACCTCGCGCGCCAACAGGCACCCGTGCCGCTGAGCGATATCACCGGCCCCTTTTTTGTAAGGGCTATTGACTTTTGAGTATTGACTTTGTATCCAGCTACACTACTGAATTTGCTTATTAAATCTAGCAGTTTTTTAGTGGAGTTTTTGGGGTCTTCTGTGTAGAGTATCATGTCATCTGCAAATAATGATAATTTAACTTCTTCCTTTCCAATCATTATTCCCTTTATTTCTTTCTCTTGTCTAATTGCTCTGGCTAAAGTTTCCAGAACTATGTTGAATAAGAGTGGGGACAGTGGACATCCTTGTCTTGTTCCTGATTTTAGAGGGAAGGCTTTCAGTTTTTGGCCATTTAGTATAATATTGGCTGTTGGTTTGTCATAGATAGCTTTTACCAGGTTGAGATAAAGACCCTCTATTCCAATTTTCTGTAGGGTTTTTATCATGAAAAGGTGCTGGACTTTGTCAAAAGCTTTTTCTGCATCTATTGAGATGATCATGTGATTTTTGTCTTTGGTTCTGTTAATATGGTGTATTACATTGATTGATTTACGTATGTTGAACCATCCCTGCATCCCTGGGATGAATCCAACTTGGTCATGGTGTATAATCTTCTTGATGATTTGTTGGATTCTGTTTGCCAGTATCTTATTAAGGATTTTTGCATCTATGTTCATTAGGGAGATTGGCCTGTAGTTCTCTTTCTTAGTTGGGTCCTTCTCTGGTTTTGGTATCAGGGTAATGCTTGCTTCCAGGAATGAATTTGGGAGTATTGCTTCTCTTTCAATTTCATTAAAAAGTTTGAGAAGTAGTGGCGTTAGGTCTTCTCTAAATTTCTTGTAGAATTCGGCAGTGAATCCATCAGGGCCTGGGCTTTTCTTTGTTGGGAGGTTTTTAATTACATCTTCAATTTCATTGGTTGATATTGGTTTATTTAGGATTTTTAAATCTTCTTGATTCAGCTTTGGTAATTCATACGAATCTAGGAATCTGTCCATTTCTTCTGCATTTTCCATCTTAGTAGAATATAGATTTTTAAAATAGGTATAGATGATCTTCTGGATTTCTGCAGGGTCCGTCATGATATCACCCTTTGCATTTTCAATTGCATGGATTTGAGTCTTTTCTTTTCTTTTTTTAATAAGGTTGGATAAGGGTTTGTCAATCTTATTTATTCTTTCAAAGAACCAACTTTTTGCTTCATTGATTCTTTGTATTGTTTTTTTAGTCTCCAATACATTAATTTCTGCTCTGATCTTTGTAATTTCCTCCCTTGTACGGGCTTTTGGCTTAACCTGCTCTTCTTTTTCTAGAAGTTCGAGGTTCGCCATTAAGTTGTTTATTTGCGCTTGCTCTATTTTCCTAATATAAGTATTTAATGCTATAAATTTCCCTCTTAGGACTGTTTTCATTGTATCCCATAAGTTTTGGTATGTTGTACTGTCATTATCATTCAGTTCTAGAAATTGTCTAATTTCTTCTTTAATTTCATCGGTGACCCATTGGTTGTTCAGGAGGGTGCTGTTTAATTTCCATGTGTTTAGGGAGTATTTGTGATTTCTTTTGCCATTGATTTCCAATTTCATTGCACTATGGTCTGATAATATGCATGGGATAATTTCAATTCCTTTGCATTTACTTAAGCAGGTTTTATGAGCTAGTATGTGGTCTATTTTGGAGAACGTCCCATGTGCAGCTGAGAAGAATGTGTATTCTGATGTTGTGGGGTGGAACACTCTGTAGACATCTACTAAGTCCATTTGTTCCAAAGTTTGGTTCAGTTCTATTATTTCATTATTGATTTTCTGTCTAGTTGATCTGTCCTTTTGTGACAGTGGAGTATTGAGATCTCCCAATATAATTGTATTAGTGCTTATTTGATTTTTCATGTCCTTTAGTACTTGTTTTATATAGTTGGGTGCATTGGTATTTGACGCATATATATTTATGATCGTTATCTCTTCCTCTTGGATTGTTCCCTTTACAAGGATGTAATGACCGTCTTTATCTCTCTGAATCCTTCTTGGCTTGAAGTTCACTTTGTCTGCAAAAAGAATAGCTACCCCTGCTTTTTTCTGGGTTCCTGTGGCATGGAGTATTGTTTTCCATCCTTTGACTTTCAGTCTATGAATTTCTTTTTGAATTAAATGTGTTTCTTGTATACAGCATATTGTTGGATCTTGCTTCTTGATCCATTTTGCCAGTCGGTGCCTTTTGATTGGTGAATTGAGACCATTAACATTGATGGTTAAAACTGATATGTATTGACTTATACTTGTCATGATATTTTCCTGTTGTTGGTTCCCACTCTTTGTTTTTCCCCTTTCCTGCTATTTAATTATCTGCCCTGCCTGGTGGATTCCTTCTGTTGGGGTTCCTATCTCTTTCTAGAATGTCCTTCAGAACGTTTTGGAGTGCTGGTTTGGTGGTCATAAATTTTCTCAGATGTTCTTTGTCATGAAAGTATTTTATTTCTCCATCAATTTTGAAGGATAGTTTTGCGGGGTACATCAATCTGGGTTGAAAATTATTTTCCTTTAGAGCTTGAAATACGTCATTCCAAGCTCTTCTTGAATTGAGGGTTTGTGCTGAAAAGTCAGCTGTGATTCTGATGGGTTTTCCTTCATAGGTGATTTGTCTCTTCTCCCTAACAGCTTTTAAGATTCTGCCCTTCTGTTGAATTTCTGGGATCTTGACTATGATATGTCTGGCTGAAGTTTTTTTTTTATCATGTCTAGTTGGTGTTCTAAAAGCTTCACTTATTGGGGGGTCAAATTCTTTTTCTCTTCCAGGAAAGTTCTCCCTAATAATGTCTTTGAACAAGGTTTTAATGTCATTGATGCTATCTCCTGCTTTTTCATTTATTCCAATTATTCTTAAGTTGTTTATCTTTGAGTCATCTAGCAGCTGCTGAATTGATTTTTCATGGTCCCTTGCTGTTTTTAAGAATTCTTTCTTTTCATGATCACTAATTGCAAGCCTGTCTTCTATATCTGAGATCCTGTCCTCACATTGGCTTAATCTGCTACAAATACTTTCAATGGAATTTTTGTTCTCTTGGATATCTGCTTGAATCTGCTTTATGGATTCCATTTCTTTCCTATGCTGAGCATTCATGGTTTCTATAGTTTTCTTAAGCTCATCTATTTTTTTGTCTGTATCAGCTATAGTGTCCTTAAGCATAGTCTTCATTGTGGACATTATCTCTGCAGTTATCTGTGAAATTATTTCTGTTTTAATTTTTTCCAGAGCCTCATTCAATTGTTTTGTTGTTACCCCTTCAGATATGCCAGGTGGGTGGCTTTTGGATTGTCCCACCTCGTTGCCCCCTAGGTTTGCCTTTGGTGAATTGGATGTGTGGGGTTGCATCTTGTTTAAGTGTCGTCTCATCTTTTCTTTCTTTAATTCCTGGGGTGATGTTTGTAAATTACCTATGATAGGTTACTTTATTGCTAGTGTTCAAGATCCTTAGAAGATGACTACTTCTCTGCAGTATCTTCCAAGTGGAGCTTGCTTTTGGGTTTTGAGCTTTCTGCCAGATCCTACCTCTTCAATTCGTTGGATGTGAGAAGTTGCTACCTGTTTGGCCCAGTCCTTGATTCTTTGGTACTGTGCCACTGTATTTTCTGTGTCCCTTAGTCAATCTCAATCATGAAATATCAGGAAGGAAAGCTGTTTAGAACAATTATTTTACATTTGGCTATAATGGTAACTGAAGCATCAAACACAGCCTAGAAAATGACAGACTGAGCTAACCAGTTATTTACCACTTTTAGCTGTATAAAGTAGAGTTGCGGTTATATAACAAAATCTAAAACACACCAGAAAAATTATATGCAGTATACAAGTCCTTAGTATGTCAATTTTTCCCCTCAGGAGTTTAAATTTAAAATGAGTTAAGGAGGAAATAGAGTATTGTGAGAAGAGGAAGGAATTAGATGTAAGGTTAGAGGACCAAGAGGGATCCCTGGTGGATCCTGGTGCAGAGGACTGGTGGGAAAAAGAGAAGGAAAGGATAAAAGGAAGAACAGATCACAACCACAATCACAAAGAGGTTAGAGGCACTGTTTACATTCATATAAAAGCCAGAGAGAATAATGAAGGAAAGAGCAAATAGGCAAACAGAAACAAAAATGAAGACAAAAACAACAAAGCAAAGAGATAAAACAGAAATAAAACCCCACAAAAGAAAAAAATAAAAACAAAATAAAAATAAAACAAAAATAAAAACAAAAATAAAAACCCCTTCACCAGAACAAAAAACTAATGAGAGAGAAAAAAATAAATTAAAAAATATAGAAAAAATAAAAATAATCAGTTCCAGGTGTTGACTCTGCTGTAGGCAGGCACGGTGTGGTGACAGAGTCTTGTTCTGTGCAGGTCCGTCCCAGCGAGCCAGGAGCGCCCTCTGGCGGGCAGTGAGCAGAGCATGGACGTTCAGGCGGAGACCGGTCTCCTTCGCCTGCCGCTCTCAGCGCACTGCTTTCGCGCTGCTCTGATTTTTGCCACGCCCCCCACAATGGCGCCTGGCCAGTCGCTCTCTGGCGTGGGACAGGTGTGGCTGAGAGACCAGTCTCCTTCACCCGCCGCCCTCAGCGCACTTTCGTGGGGCTGAGAGGTGCCGCGCTGCCCTGTCCGGAGCACAAGTTCCCAGAGCAGTTTTCGAGCCGCTCTGATTTTCGCCGCACCCCCCACAATGGCGCCCGGCCGGTCGCTCTCTGGCGCGGGGCAGCTGTGGCTGAGAGACACTCACCGCCGGCCAGCGCCGTTCTCCGCCGCTCCCCTGCCCCGCCGCTGTCCCGCGATCCTCCGTGGGGGCTCCCTGGGCGCCAGCTGTCACCACATGTCCGCAGCTTTGAGCTTCTGTCCCGCCGTGATTCCTGGGATGGTAGAAGGTGCTTGCGCGGTCTTTTCCTTCTTTGTTGAAAAGTACCCTTCACTGGTGCCGGGGGTTCCAGGCTGCGCTTCAGAACTTTTCTGGGTCCCGGGGAGGCATCTGCCCCCCTCCTGTGCTCTCCCGGTCACTATATTCCCGTAGTCCAATGGCAACTTTTAGAGAGTTTCTCTGCGTGCTTCTTACTCATCCGCCATCTTTTTTTCCTCCGGAAACTGGGTTCTTGATGGTTGTCAGTGCCAAACCAACCCTGAACTGCTTATCTTTGACTTTGTCCAAGACAAACTTTGAAAGAATATTCCTGGACTTCTGAGACGGCAGAGTGGTGAACAGCAGAGAAACAGTCTCTCTGAGATTTTGATGTTCAGACACTGAAATATAGCAACATGAAGAAGAGAAAAAGAAGGAAAGTGGGTCCCTGGAACCCAGCAAGGATCTGAAGTGAAAATTGAAGCTCATGGGGAGAGCGAAGAGAGAGACCTAAATTCAGAAGAAGGAGATGGCAAGTAGCACTTTCTTCCTGAGCTCTGACTCACCACATGGGAAGGGGGACTCAAACCTGCAGACACACAGTGACTACTGACAGTGCTCCACAGGGAAACGCACCAGTGAAATGGAGCACTGCACACAGCAAACTGCAGTGGCTGATGAGTTATTCAGGTTCACATGTCCCCCAGGAGAGAGCGTTTGGCTGGCAGCCGTCTTGGAGAGAGGCTAACTGAACTCAGAACTCACAGCAGCTGTGGGCTGGCTCCCTCTAGTGGCTCCCAGTGTCAGGGTATCAGGGTGAGGTGGAACTGAGTTCAAGTCAGCAGGAGGTCAAGGAGCCAAGTTCAAGCCAGCAGGGAGCCGAGTTCAAGCAGGCAGGAGGTACATGGGATGTTGCAGGCTGAACAAATCAGGTTCCAGCCTCACAGCCAGAAACAGCCCGAACTTCAGTGGAACTAAAGGTGCAGGCTTGCTGGGATTATCCACTGCCCTGCTGTAAATCTATAGCTGGCTTGCTGGGATTAACCAACAAGGGTCTGGACTCTGCCTGCCCACTCTGTCTACCAGTGACAACAGAGACACACCCTAAAGTGGGCGTTTTTTTTCTTTTTTTTTTTTCTTTTGGTACCAGGAATCAAACTCATGACCTCGCACTTGCCATGCAGGCTCTGTGCCATTGAGCTATATCCCCGGCTATATCCTTCTTTTCTTTACTTGTTTTTTTGTTTTTGTTTTGTTTTGTCTTTTCTTGTTTGTTCTTATTTTTATACGAGTGTGAACATTTTTTCCAGTTTTCTTCTTGTTGTTGTTCTGTTCTGTTTTTATTTCTTCCTTTTCTCTTTAGCTTCTGCCTTCTTCACCAGTTTCCCAAAGTTTGCGTAATTTTCTTCTGTCCTCCAGCCTTGCTTCTAATCTCTTCCTCTTCTTCTATTTTTCTACTTTTTCCCCTAATCCCTTTTGAATTTTCTCCCAAGGGTAAAATTGCCATATTGAGGGCATATTTATGGTATACACTTTTCTGGTTTGTTTTAGATTTTGTTATATAACAAAGGTGTCAAATTAATGGTTACCACAGTTTGTCATTTTCTAGGCTGTGTTTGATGCTATTGTTATTGCTGATTGTACTACTTTAGCCAAGGTGATACAATTGTTCGAATCTGTTGTTCTTCTGGGTATGCCAAGACCCGAGTAAGGGTCATAAACAATACAATGGGCCAGTGCCAAAGACCAAGTGGCTAGGCCAAATAGGCAGGAACTTCTCATCCCCAATTAATTGAAGAGGCAGGATCTTGCAACAGACTCAAAACCCAAAAGCCAGCTATGCCTGGAAGACATCTCTGAGAAGTAGTCATTTCCTAAGAGTTCTAAATACTAGCAATAAAGCTATGGCATAAGCAATTTACAAGCATCAATCTAGGAGTTAAACTAAAAGAAAGAGAGAAAGAAAGGAAGAAAGAAAGAGAGAAAGAAAAAGAAAAATGAGAAGACACTTAAGCAAGATCCAAACCCAGACTTCCAGCTGACCAAAGGCAAACCCAGGGAGCAATGAGGTGGAACAATGTGAAAACCACCCACCTGGACTCTCTGAAGTGGTATCAGCAGCAGTAATGAAGTACATAAATGAGGCTCTAGAAAAAAAATCAAATCAGAAATAATTTCTCAGATAACTGCAGAAATGGTGACCATAATGAAAGACATGCTTCGTGACTGTAGAGCAGATACAGATAAACAAAATAGAGGCACTTAGGAAAATGATGGAGACCATGAACACTAAACGTAGGAAAGAGATGGAATCTGTGAAACAGATTCAAACAGACATCCAGGAGATAAATATTCCATTGAAACTATATGCAGCAGAATGAGCCAATGTGAGGACAGAATTTCAGATATAGAAGGCAGGATTGTAGTTATCAATCATGAAAAGAAATATTTCTTAAAAAAATAGCAAGGGAGGGCTGGTGAGATAGCTCAGCAGCAAAAGCACCTGCCTGGCCAGTGTGAGGTCCTGAGTTCGACTCCCAGTACCCACATAAAGGAAAAAGAAAAAAGGGCCAGTGATATCACTGAGTGGCATAAGTGCCTGCTGGCAAGCACAAGGTCCCGAGTTCAACTCCCGGTACCCACATTAAAAAAAAATAGCAAGGGACCATGAAAAATAAATCCAGCAGCTGCTAAATGATGCAAAAAAAATAACATAAGATTGATCAGAGTCAGTGAAAAGGCAGGAGATAGGACAAACAACATAAACCTGTTCACAGAAGTAATGGCAGTAAACTTCCCAAGCATGGAAGAAGAATTTGACATACAGATTAGTGAGGCATATAGAACTCCAATTAGCCATGATCAAAAACAATCTACACCAAGGGATATTATAGTCAGGATTCCAGAAATTCAAGACAACAACAGAATATTTAAAGCTATTAGGGGGGCCAGTGAGATAGCTCAGTGGCATAAGCGCTTGCCTGGCAAGTGCGAGGTCCTGAGTTTGACTCCCAGTACCCACATATGAAAAAAGGGCCAGTGATATCACTCAGCAGCACGGGCTCCTGCTGGCACGCAAGGTCCTGAGGTTGACCCCCCGGTACCCACAAAAAAATAAAAAATAAAAAATAAAAGCTATTAGGGAAAACAAACAAATCACCAATAAAGGAAAGTCCATCAGAATCACAGCAGACTTCTCAACAGAAACCCTCAAATCAAGGAGAGCTTGGAGCCCTAAAAGAAAACAACCTTCAACCCAGATTGATGCACCCCACAAAACTATTTTTCAACATTGATGGAGAAATAAGATACTTCCATAACAACACCTGATGAAATTCATGAACACCAAATCAGCACTCCAAAATGTTCTGAAGGACATTCTAGAAAGAGATAATGAGGACCACAGCTCCATAAACCCCAACAGAATGATGCCACCAGGCAAGGCAAGTAATTAGACAGAAGGGAAAATAAAGGGAACCAACAACAGGAACATAACATCACAAGGATAAGTCAATACATATTAGTTATAACCAACAATGTAAATGTTCTCAATTCACCAATCTAAAGAAACAGACTGGCAGAATGGATCAAGAAGCAAGATCCAACAATATGCTGCATACACGAAACACATTTAATTAAAAAAAGAATTAAAGTCAAAGGATGGAAAACAATACTCCATGTGACAGGAACCCAGAAAAAAAGCAGGGGTAGCTATCCTATTTGCAGACAAAGTGGATTTCAAGCCAAGACTGATTAAGAGAGACAAAGTCACTACATCCTTGTAATGGGAATTATCTAAGTGGAAGAGATAACAATCATAAATATATATGCTCCAATGCCAGTGTACCCAATTATATAAAATGAATATTAATGGAAATGAAAATCAAATAAGCACAAATATAATTGTAACAGGGGACCTCACTGTCACAAATAGATAGGTCAACTAGACAAAAAATCAACAAAGAGGGCCAGTGAGATGGCTCAGTGGTGTAAGCGCCTGCCTTGCAAGCGTGAGGGCCCGAGTTTGACTCCCGGATCCCACATACGAAAAAGGGGCCGGTGATATCGCTTAGCGGCACGGGTACCTGTTGGCGCGCAAGGTCCTGAGGTCGACACCCCGGTACCCACAAAAAAAAAAAAATCAACAAAGAAATATCAAAAGTGAACCAAACTTTTGAACAAGTGAGCTTAGTAGGTTGTTACAGTGTTCCACCCTACAACGTCAGAATACACATTCTTCTCAGCTGCACATGGGACATTCTCTAAAATAGACCACATACTACCTCATAGAACATGCTTAAGTAAATGCAAAGGAATTGAAATTATCCCATGCATATTATTAGACCATAGTGCAATGAAATTGGAAATCAATGGCAAAAGAAAAAACCTCGGGCCGGTGAGATGGCTCAGCGGCTTAAGCGCCTGCCCGGCAAGCGTGAGGGCCCGAGTTCGACTCCCGGAACCCACATACGAAAAAGGGGCCAGTGATATCGCTCAGTGGCACGGGCGCCTGCTGGCGTGCGAGGTCCTGAGGTCGACCCCCCGGTACCCACAAAAAAAAAAAAAAAAAGAAAAAGAAAAAAGAAAAAACCTCATAAACACATGGAAATTAAATAACACCCTCCTGAACAACCAATGAGTCACAGATGAAATTAAAGAAGAAATTAGACAGTTTCTACAATTAATTGATAATGCCAGTAGAACACACCAGAACTTATGGGAAGTAATGAAAGCAGTCCTATGGGACAAATTCATGGCAGTGAATTCTTATATTAGAAAAACAAAGCAAGCTCAAATAAACAACCTAATGTTGAACCTCAAGCTTCTAGAAAAAGAAGAGTAAGTCAAGCCCAAAGCTCATATAATGGAGAAAATTATAAAGATCAGAGCAGAAATTAATGCAATGGAGACTAAGAAAACAATACAAAGACTCAATTAATCGAACAGTTGGTTCTTTTGAAAGATTAAATAAAACAGACAAACCCTAGCCAACCTTATCAGAAAAGGAAAGAAAAGACTCAAATCCATGCAATTAGGAATGAAAAGGGCCAAACCACAACAGATCCTGCAGAAATCCAGATCATCAGTACCTACTTCAAGAACCTGAATTCTAATAAGATGGAAAACCCAAAAGAAATGGACAGATTCCTAGATACATATGAATTACCAAAGCTGAATGAAGAAGTTATGAAAATTCTAAATAAACCAATATTAGTAAAATTGAACATGTAATTAAAAACATACCAACAAAGAAAAGCTCAAGCCCTGCTGAATTCTACAAGAAATTTAGAAAAGACCTAAAGCCACTACTTTTCAAACACTTTAATGAAATTGAAAGGGAAGCAATACTCCCCAATTCATTCCTGGCAGCAAGCATTACCCTGATACCAAAACCAGAGAAGGATCCAACCAAAACAGAGAACTACAGGCCAATCTCACTAATGAACATAGACACAAAATCTTCAGTAAGATACTGGCAAATAGAATGCAGCAAATAATCAAGAAGATTATACACCATGACCAAGTAGAATCGATCCCAGGGATGGAGGGATGGTTCAACATGTGCAAATCAATAAATGTTATACACCACATTAATATCACCAAGGACCAAAATAATATGATCATTTCAATAGATGCAGAAAAAGTGTTTGACAGTTCAACATCCATTCATGATAAAAACTCTACAGAAAATTGTAATAGATGGTCTTTATCTCAATCTGAAAAAAGCCACCTATGATAAGCCAACTGCCAACATCATACTAAGTGGACAAAAACCGAAAGCTTTCACTCTAAAATCAGGAACAAGACAAAGATGTCCACTATCACCACTTTTATTCACTATAGTTCTGGAAACATTAGCCAGAGCAATTAGACAAGAGAAAGAAAGAAAAGGAATAAGGATAGGAAAGGAAGACATTAAATTAGTATTATTCACAGATGACATAATATTCTACATAGAAGACCCCAAAAACTCCACCAAAAGACATCTAGATTTAATAACCAAATTCAGTAGCCTAGATGGATACAGTCAACACTCAAAAGTCAATAGTATTCCTGTACACAAGTAACAAACTCACTGAGGGAGAAATTGGGGGGAATAACACCTTTCACAATAGCATCCAAAAAAAAAAAAGAAATACCTAGGAATCTTAGCGAAGGAAGTAAAAAACCTTTCCATTGAAAACTACAGTACTCTGAAACAGGAGATTGAGAGGATACCAGAAAATGGAAAGATATCCCTTGCTCTTGGGTAGGAAGAACCAATATAGTGAAAATAGCCATACTTCCAGAATTGTTATACAGAATAAATGCAATCTTGGTCAAAATACCCATAGCATATCTCACAGAGTCAGAGAAAACAATCCTAAAATTCATTTGGAGCCAGAAGAGACTTAGAATAGCAAAATGAGTTTGGGGCAACAAAGGCAAAGGAGGGGGCATCATAATCCCTGACTTGAAATTATACTACAGAGCTACTGGGATGGTACTGGCAAAAACAAAACAAAACAAAACAACCAAAAAAAAAAAAAAAAAAAAACAAGAAAAGAAAAAACAGACCTGAGGATCAATGGAACAGATTAGAAGACGCAGAAACAACTCCAAACATATTCAGCCACCTTATCTTTGACAAAAGAGCCAAACACCTTCACTGGAAAAAATATAGCCTCTTTAATAAATGGTGCTGAAAAAACGGCTTTCTACATGCCGAAGATTAAAACTAGACTCTTATCTTTCACCATGCACTAAACTAAAATCAAAATGGATCAAAGATCTAAATATTAAAACAGAGGCACTGAATCTGCTGGAAGATAGAATAGGTAGAACTCTTGAAGACATTGGTATAGGCGAAGACTTTATTAACAAATCCCTGATTGCACAGGAACTATCACAAAGAGCAACAGGGATCTCATCTCATTAAAAAGCTTTTGCACAGTGAAAGAAACCACCAACAGAGTGAAGAGATAACCCACAGAGTGGGAAAAAAATTTTTCCAGCTGTTCCTCAGAGGACTAATATCTAGAATATAAAAAGAATTCAAAAGAATATCAGACCCCCCAAATTTAAAGACACAATCCAAAAATGAGCATCTTAAAGGAATAGACACTTCTCAGATGAAGAAGTACGAACAGCAAATAAATGTATGAAAAATGTTCACCACCACTGGTCATTAGAGAGATGCAAATTGAAACAATGCTGAGGTTTCATCTCACTCCAGAAAGAATATTGTCAAGAAATCAACGAATAACAGATGCTGGTGTGCTGTGGGGAAAGAGGAACCCTTCTCCACTGTTGGTGGGAGTGTAAACTGGTACAACCAGTGTGGAGATTCCTCAAAAAACTAGGACTGGAGGTTCCATTTGATCCAGTTATTGCCCTTAAAAGTAGCTTCCTTCACTTTTGAGAACCAAATTGTTTACAAATAGAAGCATTCCATGAACTGAGGTATTACTGTATTTGTGTTAAACTCAGACAAGTCCACGATGTTAGACAAAACTCCAACTATGTTAATAGCTACAAGAAGAATAAATAGTTCAAGTAAATACTAATATTATAAGATTGGATTAATAGTTAGCCAACCATATTCTACTTACAAAAATGTCTTAGATATATGACACTGAATGTTGAAAGTAAAAAAAAAAAATGGGGAAAAATACAGTATGCAGACACTAACCAAAACAAAGCTGGTGTTGCTATATTGGTACAGATAGTAGCTCTTAAGGCAATAAACCTGGCTCAATACAAAGGACATTTTATCATAATAGAAAAGTTAGCCCACAAGAAGACATAATAATGCTAAAATGAATAACATAGTTTTAGACAAGTCTACAATAATAATGTTCTAATAATAATGTCAACTCTCAATAGTTAACAAAGCAAGCACACCATGAATCAGTGATGATATGAAGGACAAAAATCACAATTAAAAAACTTGACCCTATTGACATAATACATTACTCCACCCAGATCAGAATATACATTATTTTTAAAGTATATGTGGTGAGTTTATAAAAACAAACTTCAGTGAAGTTTTTTTCTTTTTTTTTTTTTTTGAGACAGGGTCTCGTTATGTTGTTCAGGCTGGCCTTGAATTCAATATATAGCCCAGATTGGCCTCAAATTCACTATGTAGCCCAGGCTGGCCTCAAACTCGCAGTGATCTTCCTGCCTCAGCCTCCCGATGCTGAGATTACAAGTGTATACCACCACATCCCGCAGCTACAAAGTTTCAAAGGGTTGGAAACATTAAGAATATATTCTTTGGGGGCCAGTGAGATGGCTCAGCGGCATAAGCGCCTGCCCAGCAAGTGCGAGGGCCCGAGTTCAACTCCCGGAACCCACATACAAAAAAGGGGCCGGTGATATCGCTCAGCGGCACGGGTGCCTGTTGGCGCGTGAGGTCCTGAGGTCGACCCCCGGTACCCACAAAAAAAAAAAAAAGAAAAAGAAAAAAAAAAAGAATATATTCTTTGACCACTATGGTGTTAAACTAGAAAACAATAGTAAAAATTAACTAGAAAATAGAAATTAAGCAGTATACTTCTAAGTAATCTACAGGTTAAAAAAAGAGCACAGTAGAAATTAGAAAATATTTGGATTCAATAATGAAGATATGGGCCAGTGAGATAGCTCAGCGGCATAAGTGCCTGGCAAGCATGAGGTCCTGAGTTTGACTGCTGGTACCCACGTAAAAAAAAAAAAAAAAAAAAGGAGATATGACAATTGAAAACTTCTGGGATGCAGCTTAAACAGTAGGTGGAAAGAAATGGACTGCTTTAAATATGGATGCTGGGCTGGAGGTATAGATCAGTGGTAGAGTACTTGCCTAGCATGTGTGAGGCTCTGGGTTTTATTCCCAGTACTATCAAACAACAAACGCAAAAATATATGAGAAGAAGGAAGGTTAATATCAATGTGCTATTCAGCTTTCTGTCATTGTGACAAAATACCTGAGGGCATCAACTTAAAAAGAGAAAAGGTTTATTCTGACTAACTGTTTCAGAGGTTTCAGTTCATTGTTTCACACCATCACTTTGTGCTTGTAGTAGAATAACATATCATAGTGGAAGCACATGTCAGAGAAAACTGAGGAGGCAAAGAGAAAGATAAGGAGAGGCTGGAGTCCCAATGCCCACCTCAAGGGCATGCCTCTAATCACCTAACTTCTTTTAACTAGCCCCACCTCTTAAAGATTCCATTGCCTCCTAATAGTGCCACAAACTGGCGACCAGCCTTTAATACACAGGCTTTTGGAGGGCACTTACTGAAACCATAGCAAGCAGTCATATAAAATTGTATTTCAAGAAGCTAGTAAAAAAACAGCAAACACAGAGAAAATATAATGAAGAAAATAAAATAAAAATAAAATTCATGCAATTAAAAAGAAATACACAGCAGAGAAAATGAGGAGCTTTTATTGCTTCCCATGATGAACAAATTACATAGTTTCTCTTTTTTAAAACTAAGATAAGGAACAAAACATCTGAAACAACTATCTTAAACATTGAGCAAAACAGAATTTTAATCCCCATAGAAGGAAAGTGAATGAGGTAAGCCATATGGTCATACAGCCTTTCTGCCTTTCTGGACCACAACACAGGGAGGGAGTGACCCAAGGAGAGCCTATGAGTTTACCGAGTTGATGAAGCAGGAATAGTAGTTTGGGGAGGCCAAGTTGGCTAGAATTTGCAAGGCAGAATACTAGAGAAGGTAAAGCAATATAGAGAAGGTGCTCAGAAATCTTTGTGGACCGCCCTCTAGTCTTTGGTTGAACATTAATGTGCACATTTATAGCATCTATCCACATATACCTTTATGAGCTCCAACTCCCGAAAGTATAATTTTGACTTATGGCCCTGGCTACTGCAATCTGAAATTAATCACCACGTTCAAGCAAAGCAATCTTCCTGTGGTTGCTTCTAGTCAAAAGACTTAGCACAGTAGGGATAGGCAAGCCCATTCTTGGGAAATCTGAGACTCAAAATCTTGGATCAAAGATTCCTTGCTGGTATTACCAAACTTCCTTAGAATGATCCTGTGGTCTAAGTCTCTTCCACTCAACCTTTTTTTTTTCTTTCCCTCACAAAGGTCAAATATACCTTGCAGTCTGTCATCCCTCCGTGGGATCCTTGGCTCCTTGCCCAGGTTTCCTCACATACATTTCCCACAGTAAATCTCTCACATATCTATTTCTCTCTTGCCATCTGTGATGGTTAGTTGTTATATGTCAGCTTGACTTGAGTAAGAACCACCTAGCAGATTAATAAAGTTCTGGGTGTGTCTGTGGATGACTGATACATAGGCTACAAACTGAGGTGGGAAGATCCACCTGGACATGGGTGGCACCAGCCAATAGGCTCGTAGCTTGGATAGAAGAAGTTCCTTCTTCTTCAGAGGAACTCTGGTCTTTGCCATTGCCTTTGGACATTTGTCTGCAGTTCCTTCAGACTTCCAGTGCAGACTCTTCAGCCTCCTGATAACAGACCCTTTGGCTTTCTGACACAGACTTGCACTGGGCTCTGCAGTGAGCTCCAGGCCTTCGACCTTTGACTGGCTTCTGCAGCTCTCCAGCATGCAGATGACCATTTTGCATTCTTCCATCCCTGACTCCACAAGTCGCCATTGTAAGCCTACCTACTAAATCCTTTATAATCTGCACATTTACATTAAATCTGTTCCTATAATGAACCATAATCAATACAGATTTTGGTACCAGAGAAGTGTTGTTATTGCTGAGATTCTAACTGATCATGTGGTTCAGAAGCCTTTGGAACTAAGCCCTAGATTCTTGTAAGCTGAACTTTATGGAATATTCTGATTGTGGCTCAGATGACCAGAATGCTGATAAAAATGTAGAAAGTAAAGATCAGGCTCAGGAGGTTTTAGTGGGAAACAACGACTTCACTGGTAGTTGGACTGCAGTCATGTGTATTATGCTCTGGCGGTAAATTTATCTGCATTTTGTTTATGTCCTGAAACCTTGCAGAAGACTGAGATTAAAGGCAGTGAGTGGGCTAATTAATTTGGCAGAGGAAATTTCAAGGCAGTACTACATTCATTCTGTAGCATGGTTATTGCTCTCTGCTTTTAGTGAGATCTACTGTGATAAACAGGAACAAAAAGCCCATTCAAAAGTTTTCAGTTTTGCCAGAAAGAAACATTTATAAAGATGGAGCAGAGGAGAGCTTCATTGCTAAAAAGATGAGCATTAAAAGGAAGCCAAGTACTTTGGATCAAGACAGTAGGAAAAATGGCTTGAAGCCATGTCAGGAATCACCAAGACACTTTTGCAGGGTCAAGGTTCAAGGCTGTAGGACTTTGCTTGAGAAGAGAGCCCTAGGGTACTCTGCTTGAGAAGGGCCACTTAGGGAATTCATTTTCCAGGATTTAGTTTACACTGCTCAGACATCTAGACATCTAGGCACTGGGAGGCCTCTGCAGCCATGATCCAAGAAGGCCTAGCTACTGCTTCAGTTGGTGGCAAGCCTTGGCATAATCCATGTGGTGCTCATTTTATAGACATGAAGAATACAAGAGTTGTGAGATCATGGAGGCTTCCAGCCAGATTTCAGAAGAAGCCCTGGGAGGCCAGGCAGTATACCCCTGAGAGAACAGTGTGTGCAGCTGTGAGAGTGAAGCCAAAAGTGTACTCAAGACTCCAGAATGTTGGAGAAGCCAGAAATATGGAATGCTCAAAGAAGCTATAGTCAGTGAGTGGGGCCTGCCCAAAAGAGTGGTCATGGGGCTTTGACAAGCAGTACTACAGGGATGGGGCCGCCCAAGCCATTTAGAGTTCATATCTCACCACAACTTGCCTGGGGTACTGGACACAGAGCTACAGGATTTAATATTTACACGACTGGGTTTTGATCTTGCTTTGCTCCTATTGGGTTGCATCCTTTTATTCCTCTCTCTTGGAATGGGAATATTTAGTCCATGCTATTGTACATCAGCAGTGTTTAATTTTCTTTTTGATTTTTACAGGGGCTCATGGCTAAGAGTTTGCCATAACTCTCAGAGGAGACTGTGGACTTGGACTTTTCAGCAGTGCTTGAGCTGTTAGGATTTTGGCAACTATTAAAGTTGGATCAAATACATTTTTGTATAAAGAGATGAACATGAGCCTTTTGGGGGCCAGGGGCAGATGATATGGCTGACACCTCGATGTCCCCCTAAGGCCTCATATGCTCATAGGTGGGCTTTTGAAAGATGATTGGATTATGAGGGTATTATAGCTGACTTGCTATTAAGAGTTGGGGTCTGGTCAGAAGAGGTGGGTCAATGGGGATGTGTTCTGGAAAGGTATGTCTCCTTTCCTGGCTCCTCTCTTCACTCTGTTTTCCAGCCACCATGAGGGGAGCAGCTCTTCTCTGCTCAGACCTTATCATCATGCTTTCCTGCCTTGAAGTTGGCCAACTATGGACTAAAAACATGAGTCAAAACAAGCTTCTCATCCTTTAAGTTATGAATGTCAGGTATTGTGTCCAAGAGATGAGGAAAGGGACCAAGATACTACATTGCTTCTCAGGGGACTCAAGCTAATGCAAGTGGTACAAAGAGTAGTCCAAGAAAAGTAGGCATTAAGATAGGACTTGGGATGGACTCACCCACTTTCTGTTAGGCAAAGAAGACATTATTCCGGTTGGTTCATGGGACATGGATAGACCCTGGCACAAACAGGAGCTCAGCAACTAAAGATTTCATAGGGTGACATAGAAGATGTTATGATGGAGAATTCTACATCAAGTGTGATGTGAAAGATTTTGGAGGAGAAGGGAGAATATCTACAAAGAGAGAGCTTTACCAGTTATTCCTAGTTATATTGATGCATTGCAGAGAGATAATAAGAGACTAACAGATTTTCTCTTTGTTTCTTTTCTTTGCTTTCTTTCTTTTTTCTTTCTTTCTCTCTGGTTTTTTTTTTTTTTTTTTTTTCCTGGTGTTGGGGATCAAAACCAGAACCTTGCACATGCTAGGCAATCACTCTACCATTATATGCCCAGCCTGAGACTAAAAGCTCATAAGGAGTTAATGGCTAAGTGTATCTTACAAAATATTTTGTTATTGTTATGGTTTGTGTCTAGATGTCCCCCCCACACACAAAGTCTCATGTAGTTATAGGTGGAGCTTTTCAGAGGTGGCTGGATCTAGAGTGTGTGATGATGGGACCAAGGATACGATGCTAGGATTAAGGGTGTGAGTGCTACCTGCCCTAAAGGTAGGTAGCCTGGACAAGATATAAGGGACAGAAAGAGGATTGCTGCTGGTTGTTTGTCCCTGGCTTGCTGCTTGCTGTCTTCTGCCTGCCTGCTCTGTGATGCCCCTCTGCCATGCCACCCTGCCTTGGAATGAACTGAAGCCAACAAGCCACCCATAGTTGGCCACCCAGCCAACTGTGAACTGAAACCTCTACAAACTATGAGCTAAATAAACCTTTCCTCCTTTAACTTTGTGTGTTGAGTATTCTGTCCCAGCAACGAGAAAAGTAACTAAGACAGTTGTTTTACAAAGAAGCCCTTATCTCATGCAATAGAAGAACGGACTCGGCTAAGCAGTCGGGTGAAGATCTAATTTTTAGACTTGCAGATCTTAAGAGACATTTGAATACCCAGCAGGCCTGTTATACAGAGGTCAGAGCCTAGTGGGGAAAGGTCCAGAATCCAGAAACACAGAAGGAGGACATCTGGTTGGCTATCCCTAGGATGCTGGTTCAGTAGCCCTTTCATCCTCTAGCATTGCAGAGGTGGTGCAATTTTCTCATGTAAGAACTAACACTTTAACTTGCTATATGATGCTATAGGTGTTCATCTGAGGAGCTGTCCTGACTTCTCCTCCTAGCTGTCTAGTCGATAACTTCAGTTAAATCCTAGCATAACCTTGTTGGAAACATGCTGGGTCCGATAGGAGGGACACCAAGAGAATTGCAAGAAATAGCTTGGGTACCAGCAGAGGCCAGAGAAGAGCCCTGGTAATTAGGTTGTTTGATCAAGGAGATTGGAATGTCATCCTATATATAAATAACTCATTTACTTTGGAGCACTTTCTCAGGACATGGGATTTAATACCCTATCAAAACTTTATGGCAAATTAGTACCAAGGTGATTCTAAGAAGCCTAGAAAAAGGTGTGGCCAACACGCAGGAAAGTGGAAATGCCTGAATTGCTCTTATAAATGGCAGAGGAATGAATAAAGAGGTAAAAGGAATTGATGTATTACCTAAAACCAGATGTCCAAAGAATTATGTTCCATGGGAAAACCCAGAAGACAACATTCATTCATCAAGGTCATTAATACCTGGCGAAAGGAAGTCTAAGACTCGTACACTGAAAACTATGGCAACAGAGACTAATGCTGGGACCCTGGCATAGCACTGTTCACTGAGGAGACCAGCCAGCTACTTGGTGACAAGTCAAATGTTAACAGTCTCCGTCCATCTTAGAAGAATTAGGAGTTCATCCTTACAGGGATAGATACGTATTCTGAATATGGTCTTGTCTTTCTTGCTTCAGATTCTTACCTGGAACTTATAGAATAATTAATCTATGGGCAGGGAATCACATGCAGCACCGTGTCCAGCCACATCACAGCGAAGGAGCTGTGGACTATCCCCTTGACCATGGTATTCACTGGTAGTACCACAAAAACATTATCCTAAAGTGACCAGCCTCATAAAATGCTGGGCCAGCCTTTATAAGTGGAGATGAAGTACAAGCTCACAGAAAACACATTGAAAGAATGACGTGGTGTTCTTAAGCCGTGCAGGACATGCATTAAGTCGGACACCATGTAGGGCTTCGTGTCAACAACAGGAAAAATACAGGAGTCTGGGAATCAAAGCATGAAAAGCAAGAATGATTCCAGTTATCACTTCCAAATGGTGCTTTATATCCCATCTGGGGGATTTCGTACTGTCCATCCCTGAAACTCTGGGCTTTGGCAGAAGTGGAATTCTGATTTCCAAAAGGGGCACACTCCTGCTGAGACCACAGCAAGAGTCCCATTTAACTAAAGGTTATATGCAATTGCCACCATGGCATTTTAAATTCCTTGTGCCATAGACTAGCAGGCAAGAAGAAAAGTCACCACCCTGTGGGTAGTTTACCCTGATCAGCTGCAGGAGGCAGGACTACTGTTATATTGAGGGGATGAGGGTGTATGTGTTGAACCCTGATTATCCAGTTGAGTGTCTCCTGCTATTGCTTTGATGTGCTATTAACTGTGAATTCATCTCTGTAGTGACCTCAGACTAAGAAGGTTATGATTACCGAGAATCCAGACTGCTTAGAAATGTAGGTTTGAGTTACGCCATCAGGTTTTCTAAACCACCAAGACTGCCGAAGTGATACCTGTGAGTGAGAGACTTCAGAATGAATCATGGAGCGGGGAGAGGGTGGAGGTCAGTTGCTGCTCTGAGATCAACTGTAGTGATGAGGGTTGTAGCTTTTCTCATTATTCTCTCACCTGAATTTCCCCACAGGAAGAAAGGATAACAGGAATTATGGAGGAGCCTCTCCCCCCAAAAAAATTTTTTTTGTCTTTTTGAGACAGTTTTCACTATGCAGTTCAGGCTGGGCTTGAACTCACTTTGTAGCCCAGACTGGCCTCGAACTCACAGCGATCCTCCTGCGTCAGCCTCCTGAGTGCTGGGATTGCAAGTGTGTGCCACCATGCTCGATTTAGAGGTTTTTTTTCCTCTCTCCAAATCTTAAGAAGTAGATCTACTTGGTGCAGTGTGAATATTTGGTGGCCTCAAAAATGTACCGGTAAAGCTGGTCATGAGTTCGAGACCAGTCTGGGCTACATAGTGAGTTCAAGGCCAGCCTGAACTACAGAGTGACACCCTGTCTCAAAACAAAAAACAAAAACAAAAACAAAAACCACCAGAAAAATGTACCTGTCTGTAGACCTCTCTGGAAAACATAATTGACTAATGGCTTCAGCTGCTGCACTCTGAAATCTGTTACTGTTTGCACTGAGACCACACTTCTGTGTGTTAATCTCAGCTAATGACTGAGTTTCTCAGGGAAATGAAGGCAGTCCTACTGAGAAGTGTAGAGTGCCTCTAATATCTTCCAATCAACCTCGCTTTCTTTCTTTCTTCTCTTTGACAAGAATCAGATGCATCATAATCATGTGACTCTCTTAACTTTCCATGACTTCTTTCTCATTTTTCCTTACAGCATTTACTCTAGTAACTCTCTTATATGTCACGTCCTCTTCTTGGCATGTGATTTTGGGAGTACTCAATCTGACAAGGTATGCATAGGATGAAAAACCATATCTTCCAGGGAGCTATAAACTAAATCTTTTTTTTTTCTTCAATCAGATTTTATTGGTACATTTTAGATATACATAATGATCACATTCATCATAGAGAATTTGTACCTGTACATGATATAACTTGATTCCTTTTTTTCTTTTTTTTTTTTTTTTAATGGGGAGGACTCTAAAGAATGCCAGAGAGTCACAGTTGGATGAGAAAACTAAGGAAATGACCACATTGAGGGAAGGGAATGATTCCTTCAGGAGAGGCTGGATGGGGTACACAGGGATCTGGGATGCCTCTATTTCTTGTGTGTCATTTCCTGGCTTCTAAAAATGACAGAAAAGAAAAAACACTTTTAATTCTTCAAAAAAACTAGGATATTGGCATTCTGAAATTCTAAATCCTGAAAGCTCTCAGGTCATTATTGTGAGATGAGCCATGAGAAAATTGGCATGTAGGAGAGCAGAGAGGCTCGGATTGCTCTGGGGCAGAGCCAGGTAGATCTGGCCTTGAGTTCTGAATCTCCCTCCTACTTGCCACAACACTGGAAGTTCAGCTGACCGCCCTAATCCCATATTCTTCATCTGTGTAGTGGATGTGATCATACTTCCTGCCAGGGCCTTGAGACAACTCCTCAGCATTCTTAACATAGACTCTGGCATGCAGTTAGTACTCAGTATAGGTTAGTTTATCATAATAGTTAGTATTATTACCTTTTATTATTGTTATTTATCTGGTTTTTAGGAAACCTCTAACCAGAGATAAACCACAAGGCGGATTTCTTCTTCAGGAACTGAATGTGAGAACACAACCCCCTTGGGGGCTTTAGTGACTGGGGTGGTTGCAGAAGGTGTCATTTAATCAGCCTTCTGGGCATCTCTCCCCACTGTGACACCCAGTGGGCTGCTGCTTTCTCAATTCATTCTTCCTCGTTAAACACTAAACCTGGCATCCATCCTAGGCTATATTTTTTCCTTTTTAAACTAAATAATTCTTAAAGATACCACAGGTTTGGAGAAGCTCACCTTTTTTTTTTTTTTTTTTTTTTTGTGGGTACCAAGGGTCGCCCTCAGGACCTTGCATGCCAGCAGGCGCCTGTGCTGCTGAGCGATATCACTGGCCCTTTTTTTGTATGTGGGTTCCAGGAGTCGAACTCGGGCCCTCGCGCTTGCCAGGCAGGCGCTTATGCCGCTGAGCCATCTCACCGGCCCATCACCTTTCTGTACGCCAATATAGAAAGATTGTGTTGAATAGCCAGGACGTTCAGTAGAGATTCCAGAAGGCTCATTCCAGGAGCAGTGAGGCTAGACAATCCTTAGAATACAGGCCATTATGGATTGGCTGTCACAAAGCTTACAAACAAGACTTTAATGGACAAAGTTGATGTGCAAGTACTCAATTTCCTGTTAAAACAAACTTCTATTTATTTAAAAGAAATTAAAAGAAAAAACCCTCATAACAATCATGTAACATCATAATGCCTACCATCCAATAGAAAATTACTAGACTTTAGAACAACCATAATGAAAATTAATAGTTGTTCAATAGAAAGAGATGAAGGAATGCTGAGGAAATCAGCAGTCATGAACTGTAGAATATCTTTAGAACAAGGATTTAAAGGATAACATGAACACAATGAGAAAGAAATGAACTATAAAAAAGATATAAATAAACTTCTAGAGCTAAAAATGAGATATCTAAAATAAAAGGAAAAGTCACTAGATTGAGTTCAGAGAAGATTAAATAGCACAGAAGAAAAGATCAGGGTCCTTGAGACACAATAATAGAAACTATGCAAACTAAAGTACAGAAAAAAATTAAAATAAAGCCAGGGCATGGTGGGGCATGCCTGTAATTCCAGCACTTGGGAAGCTGAGGCAGGAGGATTGCTGCAAGTTCAAGGCCTGCCTGGACTACATAGTGAGACCCTGTCTCAAAAAAAAAAAAAAAAAAAAGATTAAAATAAAATTAAACAAAAACAAATTGAGCATGGGACAATACTAACATATATGTAACTGTATTCCCAGAAATAGAAAGGAAAGAGGAAGGTGCAGAAAAAAATAATGGCTAAAATGTTTTCATAGGTGAGGAAAACTGTAAATTCTCATATTCAGGAAGGCCCATGAACCACAAGTAGTAGAAAAACAAAATCACACCCACATATAATATTCAAGTTGCTAAAAATCAGAGTGTAAGCCAGGTATGGTGGCACATGACTGTAAACCTAGCACTCTGGGAGGTTGAGGCAAGAGGATTACAAGCTTGAGTCCAACTTGGGCAACGTAGTGACTTAGCAAGACCCTGTCTCAAAATAAAACTCTATCTATCTATCTATCTATCTATCTATCTATCTATCTATCTATCTATCTATCTATACATATGGTTTGGATATGTCATTCATCATGAAGGTCCTGGATTCAATCCCCAGTACTGCAAAATAAATAAACTAAAAAGCAGAATATATTAAAATTAATGCTCACAGATCACGAGAGAAGGAGGCACTCCGGCCACAGGAGCTGCATGCACTGAAGCGTCAGAGTTGGCCAGGCGGCAGAGGGAGTAAAGGGAAAACATAGGCAAGAGTCTTTTTTACATATTGCCAAAGTCAACTTGTTAGTTTTTTTTTTTTTTTTTTTTCCTTTTATGTGGGTACCGGGAACCAAACTCAGGACCTCGCACTTGCCAGGCAGGTGCTTATGCTGCTGAGCTATATCACTGGCCCAACTTGCTAGTATTTTGTTTAGAACATTTACATCTATGTCATGAGTGAGACCAAAGTGTCATTTTCTTTTCTTCCACAGTCCCTGTCAGATTTTGGACCATGGTTATGCTGACCTACTAAAAACTAGTTGAGTCGTGTGCTATGGTGTTGCTGTTCAAAGTGTTTACTCCACTTCCCTCCCCTCCCCTCCCCGACATAGCCTTTCCCAGTACTATGTGATTCGCGGCGATGTCCGTGAAAGAAGTATACATTCTTGCCCCGCTGAGCTGAGACTGGGTCACAGGTCTTACTCTGGCCAGTGGTAGATGAGCGGGTATGATATACACCATATCCGAGCAGAAAGCATTAAGTCATTACGTCTTTCTGCCAGCTTCTTGCTCTTTCTTCTCTGAAATAGAACATGAGAATAGCGAGTTCCAGATAGAGGTTGCTCCTTCCACTTGGATCCTGAGCAAAGAGGATGTAAGATGGGAGCCGTAGCATAGGCACAGCCTGGAGAAGCGCTACCGCTGGTTCACACTGCTGTGGAAGGTGATGAAGACATCGCCATTATTTTGAGTCACTGAGATTTGGGGATTGTTTCCACAGAACAATATAGCGAAGTTTAACTGATATTGAAAGCTTTCCCTTACTGTTTTATTCCCCGAAGATTTTGTGTAGAGTTGGATTTATTATTTTACATGCTAAGATCCACCAGTGAAACTGGAGTTTTCTTTGTGAGAGTCCCTTCTTACCCTCTCTCCTTCCACTTCTATTCCCTCTCCCTTTTCTGCCTTCTCCCTCTCCTTCTCCTTTCCTTTCCTTCCTTTTCTTTTTTCTCTTTTTCTTTCTTTCTTTCTTTCTTTCTTTCTTTCTTTCTTTCTTTCTTTCTTTCTTTCTTTCTTTCAGTTTTCATGGATTGGTTTTATAATGAAGTATTTGTACATCCTAACAAGTTAGTTCTGGACTGTGAGGTACCTGATTCTTTTTCCTTCACTTCTGCAGCTGTTAAACAAAGATGTCTGTAGATTTTTTTTTTTTTTTTTTTTTTTTTTTTTTTTTGGGTACCGGGGGGTCGACCTCAGGACCTCGTGCGCCAGCAGGCGCCCTTGCCGCTGAGCGATATCACCGGCCCCTTTTTTGTATGTGGGTTCCGGGAGTCGAACTCGGGCCCTCGCGCTTGCAAGGCAGGCGCTTAAACCGCTGAGCCATCTCACCGGCCCTTGTCTGTAGATTTTTAATAAGTTCATTTGATAGTTTTTCTAAAGCTTTTGCTAATACCACTCAAACTCCTATCAGATAAACTAGAATTCAAACATAATATATGACACTGTGACCATAGCACTACTGTTAACACAACTCTGCTTATTCGTGCATGATTTTTAGAGCATCTGGGGAACTATGAGTTATGTCAAGACGAAGAGAGAACAGAAAATAATGTGGTCACATGGGTGAAAGATCAGCTGAACTTGTGTGGTTAGCACAAAGCTAAGTTGAAAGATGGGTTCACACTTGAGCTGAGGAAGCAACTATGTGACATCAGCTCGTGGTCCTGTGCTATGTGCTACCATGCTAGATTTTCTGAAATGAAAATGAGAAAACTTCCCTATTCATCACTTCCCTAGAATTTCTGTCCTTTCAAGTTGTCAAGATGTACCAAGATATTTTACACCTAGATGGCTTGTCTGTCATTCTGGAGCATCATCTGACTTCATTACTATCTATTTTTACTTTGGGGTCTTAGCCAAAAAGAAAAATCGGGCTGGTGAGATAACTCAGCAGCATAAGCACCTGCCTGGCAAGCGCGAGGTCCTGAGTTCGACTCCCGGTACCCACATACGAAGAAAGGGCCGGTGATATCACTCAGTGGCATGGGCGCCTGCTGGCCCGCGAGGTCCTGAGTTCGACCCCCAGTACCCACAAAAAATAAAATCAGTTGGTTGTAGATGCATAGGTTTATTTCTGGGTTATCTATTCTTCAGCTCCATTCATTTGATATAAATGACAGGATTTCATTTTTTTCTTATAGCTGAACTATAGTCTTTTGTATGTATAAGAAACTTTTCTTTATTCATTCTGAGATGGGCATTTAGGCTGATTTCATATCTTAGCTGTTGTGAATAGTGCTGCAATAAACACAGGAGTGCCAGTTACAGTTTTGATCTAAAATATATCCTGAAAATCTCACATTCAAAGGTGGGCCCTGGTCAGAAGAGCTGGGCCACTGGGAGCAAGACTTCTTGTCTCTTCCTCTTCCCTTCTTTCACTACTTTGTGGCCACCATCCCATTCTGCCTTGCCATTTCTGCCTTGGAGCCAGCTGACCACAGACTGAATCCACTGAAACTGTGAGCCAAAATCAATCTATCTTCCTTTAAATTATGAGTGTGAGATATTTTGTTCCAGCAATGAGAAAATGACTAATACAGTGCCCCACGACCAAACAAAAAAGCAAAAAACTGGGCTGATTTTATTCCTTTTAGAAATGTACCCAGAATTGGAATGGCTGGATCAAGTGGTAGCTCTACTTTTAATTTTTTAGGGAACATCTATACTGTTTTCTATAATGTTTGTACTAATTTATACTCCCACCAACAATATATAAGAGTTTCATTGGTTTATATGTTGGTTTTTATGCCAGTACCATGCTTTTTTAGTTGTTATAGTTTTGCTATAATCTTGAAATCAGGTATTTAGAGTTTTTTAATTGATATTAAAAATTCAGTTGAATGAGTTTTGCCCATTGTATTTATTCATGCAACATCACCTAAAATGAGATATATAGAACATTCTATTACTCCAGTGTTAGTTTCCAGTTTTCTACTTACATTCAGTGCAATTGTTCTTGGACTTCAGATGCTTGAATCATATAAATAGGTTGTAATATGTATACTTTTGTGTAATTTTTTTAGATTCATCCATAGTTTACATTTATCAGTTATTTGTTACTTCATGTTGCTATGATTATACAAAATTTCCTTATTCATTCTCCAGGTAATACCTATTTGAAGTATTTTGATCATTGTGACTAAGGCTGCTATGAACTTTCTTCTTCAAGTCTTTTTGTGGACATATGTCTTTGGTATTCTTGGGAGAATATTAGAATTTCTGGATCATAGAGAAAATATATGTGTACTATTAGAAATTAACAGTTCTCTAAAGTGGGAGAATCATTTACACTTCCACCAGCAAAGATCAAGAGTTCCAGTGGTTCCACAACCTTATAAACATTTGATATTATCAGTGTTTTTCATTTTATCTATTTTAGTGCATGTATAATGACATGACATTGAAGCTTTATTTGCATTTTCCTGGTGAGTAATGATATTTAGTACCTTTTCATGTGCTTAGTGGCCATTTCATGTCTTTTTTAAGCATTTGCTCAAATAATTTGCATATTTTAAATTGGAATTTTTTTTTTTTACTGAGGAATTTTGAAGGTTCTTGATATATTCAGGACACAAATCTTCTGTCACACATGTACATTGTACATGTTATCTCTCTTATCTGTCAATCACACGTTGCACACTTCATCTTCCCAATCTGTGATATGTCAGTTGATTCATTTACTTGACAGTATCTTCTTTTTCAAATGTGGTTTACATGAAATAAAGTGCACAGGTACTAACTTAGCTTCCCTGATTGTGACAATGAAATAGTCTCATGTAATCAGCACCCCAAACAAAATATAGAACAATTACATCATCCCTTATCTTTCTTTTAGTCAATGTTCCCTACCAGAGGCAACCACTATTTGACTTCTTTTGCTTAAATTTTGCATTGAACTTTATGTAAATGGAAACACAGTGTATTTGTAAATGGACTTTTATAGCATCTATTCTTCTGTAGTTGGCTTGTTTTAATCAACTGCTTTTTTTTTTAATGGTACTGGGGATTGAACCCAGGGCATCATGCATACCAAGCAAGGGCTCTATCCCTGAGCTACATTCCTAGTCCTTTCTTCAGTTTTTGTTTTGAGACAAGGTCTTGCTTAGCTGCACAGGCTAGCTTCAAACTTCAGCTCCTCCTGCCTCGGCTTACTGAGGAGTGGGCATTAGAGGTGTGTGCCACTATACTAAACACTGTTACTGAGATTTGTCAGTTTGTACATTTATGTTCTGTTGAACATACCTGGTACTGAAGATTTCACTCTGGAAGACAGCTTGCTCCTCAGTTAATGGGTTGAGAATCTAGGTTTCCTGTGGCTGTGGAAGCCAACAGCCATTTCCACAGATGCCTGCTTTGTATATCACTGATATCTATTGGCTCTGTGATGCTGTTGGTTTTTGGGGGGGTTGTTGTTATTGTTATTATTGTTTTTGACTTCATTGGTCTTTGTGTAAAGAAATCCTTTAACATATCTTCTTAACATCTTATTAGATGGTTATGCAATTACTTGGTATTTACCATATCAAGTAAGATAATGCTTCACGCTAAGAAATTACTAATTTCCATAATCTTACAGTCCTTGTTCTTTCTTGCAGCTGAAGGATGAGGGTGAGATGGAAGAGTGAGGTAATGACCAAATGAGATAATGTACACATAAGTAAACTGTAACCCTTAAAGTATTATACCGAGATCGTCTTAATAGTACAAACAGCCCTTGTCTTTCACCCACTTTAATTTTGTACTAGCTGAATGGACAACTTCTCCTTTGTTTACTTTTCTTATATTCAGGCTCTAATCCATCATTTGGAGCTGTTGCAATGTGGTATCCTCTGCCAGGCCCATTGTGCAGTCTTGCTAGTGTCGATCTCACTGTCGGCACAGTGGGGTTTTTGTAAAAATTTGAATACTTTTCTCCT
The DNA here is from genome assembly GCA_028451465.1 of Erethizon dorsatum. Taxonomy (NCBI): domain Eukaryota; kingdom Metazoa; phylum Chordata; class Mammalia; order Rodentia; family Erethizontidae; genus Erethizon; species Erethizon dorsatum. The sequence goes on along the minus strand of CM051836.1, from coordinate 5,879,714 downwards.
TCTTCTTCTTCTTCTTCTTCTTCTTCTTCTTCTTCTTCTTCTTCTTCTTCTTCTTCTTCTTTTTCTTCTTCTTCTTTTCTATTTTTTTGTAATAATAAAAATCAGAAGTGAAGAAAAGAGGCTGCTATTGAGTTTATCTTTTTTACTTAAAAAAATTTTTTTTTAATTTTTTTGCTGTGCTGGGTATTGGACCCTGGGCTTCATGCCCTTTTTTTTTTTTTTTTTTTTTTTTAGGTTTTTTGTTTTTTTTTTTAGTTTTTTGGAGACAGGGTCTTGCTGAGTTGACCAGGCTGGCCTCAAACTTGCAATCCTCCTGCCTCAACCTCACAAGTAGCTGGAATTACAGGCATATGCCACCATGCCCAGCAAGGCTGCTACTGACACTAATGATTAGAAGCATCTCTCTTGTAAATGTGGTATCAATAAGTCAAACATGATCTTCTTAGAAGTACTGAGGTCTCTCCATTTTTACCCTCATCTGAATTATTAGTCACATGCCAGTCAACATCTATTCAGAATTTTAAAAACTGATTCATATCTACAAATGTGAAAAATATAGTTTGATATTGTGGTTAAAATGTGAGCTATAATTAGGGATTTATAAAATGTTTAGCTTTCTGGGAATGAACTGTCCTTAACACATTTAAGTGTATTGTTTTACTTTCATACATTTAACTTTTAAATATGTTTCAGAAACACGTTATGTTCGGAAACATGAAACTGGCTATAATAGAATAAAGCTTTCTCTCCCACAGTTACCCACAGAGCTAGAACTTCAGAGCTGGAGTGAGGAAATCAGCCTAGTCCCACCACAAGGTTATAGTGCTCCGCCAGGGGGTGGGACAAGTAAGAAAAGGAGATGGACAGCTCTGCCCCAGAGAGCAAGCCACTTCTCTGACAGCCCAGGACAATCATTTCATGTGAAGCCACCTTGATGACGTGTGTCTACTTCACATGGTCAAAGCATGCTGTCCAGCTGCATTGTTTCCTCTTGCGGCAGGCATTGTAGGTGTCATCTTTTGGTATTTGGGCGAGGCAGGAGTCTGAACAGTTGCACTTGTAGTCTTGATGACACTGAGAGCCTGGCAGTGACTTAAAGCACCATTTAGTACAAGACAGATGACTCATCTCACAATTAGGATTGCCACATATTTGTAGCTAAGTCCCAAGGCAGTGCGTCACTTCACAGTCTTGACCACCTGTAGACAGGATTAGAGGCTGCAGCATAGATGTGCAGCCTTCACCATCTGCTCTGCCTTCAATTATATATATATATCAGGAACGCACATCGCGAGCAGGCGTGGTGGCGCACCCTGGTAATCCCAGCATTTGGCAGGCTGAGGCAGGAGGATAACCATGAGTTTGATGCTAGCCTGAACTACGTAGCAAGACCCTGTCTCAAAAATCCAAATAAATACATAAATAAAATATAAAAATGCAAATCATAACTGCATCGGAAAAGGAGCTAGTGGTGATTTTAGCCCCCTGCCATATTAACACTTTGTGTACTTGTTTTGGCAAAAGCTTTGTAAGTGGAGGAAGTCATAGTTTGATGCTGTTATTTGGGTCCAATATCACTTTTCCCTTGATAGTGTACTAAACTTAGGTATGTTCTACTACATTTCATTGTATTTTCTCTCAAGAGGAAACTTTTGCTTAGTAATAGGGGAAATAGTACTGTAAAGGAGAACCCCAGGGAAACAAACTATAATAATGGTAATAATGAGCCACATCTTTACTCAATAAACATTGGTGAATTGTATTTGAGTTGCCAACATACACTAGTTAACTACATTATGTATGTCAGAGAATCAAGTTTTCTTCATGGTACGTAGTACATGTCAGGGATTCAGTAGTGCAAAGAAGATGTGTATTCACTGGTCATTCAAGAGATGCAGATTAAAACAACACTGAGATTCCATCTCACCCCAGTAAGAGTGGTTATTATCAAGAAATCAACCAATAACAAATGCTGGAGGGGCTATGGGGAAAAAGGAACCCTTCTCCACTGTTGGAGGGAGTGTAGACTGGTGCAACCACTGTGGAAATCAGTGTGGAAATCAGCATGGAGATTCCTCAAAAAACTAGGACTGGAGGTCCCATTTTTTTTTTCTTTTTTTTGTGGGTACCAGGGGTCGACCTCAGGACCTTGCGCACCAGCAGGTGCCCATGCCGCTGAGCAATATCACCAGCCCGTTTTCCGTATGTGGGTTCCGGGAGTCGAACTCGGGCCCTCGTGCTTGCCAGGCAGGCGCTTACGCTGCTGAGCCATCTCACTGGCCCATGGAGGTCCCATTTGACCCAGCTATTAAAAACATCATACCACAGCGATATATGTGCACCCATATTTATAGCAGCACAATTTGTAATAGCTAGATCTTGGAAACAACTCAAATGCCCGTCAACCAAAGAATGGATAAAAAAGATGTGGTATTTTCATACAATGGAGTACTACTCAGCCATAAAGAAGGATAAACTGGAGACTTATAGGTAAATGTTTGCAACTCAAGACCATACTCATAAGTGAAGTAAATCAGATGCACATGTGTAAGCATTGTATTGTCTCTCTAGTGTGAGAAGCTGAAAGAGTAAATAAGATCCAAAATGTACAATAAACATTGTAAAACAGGAAGAATCTGTTCAAAAGGAAAGAGAAACTGAGAATGCGGGAATGGAGAATAAAAGGAAGGGAAAAGCAAAAAAAAATGTGTATATATATATATATATATATATATGTATATATATATATATATATATATAAAAGATAGTTAAGGTAGATATATTACTAATTTCTCTTAGTTCATTGAAAAGAAAGCTTCGTGCTAATATTGTTTGGACAATTGAATGCCAATATCTTGTACTCTGAGTAACTAATTTAAAGATAACAATATGCAATCTATTAACCATTGTTACCCTCATATTATGTTGTTTTGATTTTTTTTTCTATTTTTTTCTCATTAAAATAAAAATTAAAAAAAGAAGATGTTTATATAAATAATCGTAATGCAAGGCAGAAAGTATTAGGCTGAGAAAGAGGTATGAATGAGCTGAGATTCTGGCAGACTGGGCAACTAGAAATACTTCATACGGTGGTACCTTGAATAGGTAGCTGGCCCTTAACAGATTGAAATGCGAGGGATAAGAGATGTCATAGACTGTGTGTCTGCCGTGTGCCAGGCACTGTGCTAGGCATTTTACATGCCTAATCTGACTGAATCCTCATGGTACGCCAATGAAAAATGTACTATCAATTATCCCACTTTAGAACTGAACAAACTCCTGGCAGAGTAAGTAGTTTTTCTCATAGTCATGGAGCAGTAAGTGACAGAGCCAGAATTCACTCCAGTCAGATATGAAGGGTAGATTTTTTTTTTTTTTTTGTGGGTACCGGGGGGTCGACCTCAGGACCTCGGGCGCCGGCAGGTGCCCATGCTGCTGAGCGATATCACCGGCCCCTTTTTCGTATGTGGGTTCCGGGAGTCGAACTCGGGCCCTCGCGCTTGCAAGGCAGGCGCTTATGCCGCTGAGCCATCTCACCGGCCCTTTTTTTTTTTTTTTTTTTTTTGTACCGGGAATCGAACTGAGGACCTCACACTTGCCAGGCAGGCACTGTGCTGCTGAGCTATATCCCCGGTCCCACGAAAGATAGATCTTAAAAACCACGTTATACCGTTCCTCATTCTACAAGTGAATTTGACAGTTCATTGTTTGGAAAAGCACAGACTATGTTCTAAAAACATACTAGTGATTGGCTGGAGAAGCATATGAGGAGTGTGAAAGGAGAGCAGTGGGAAATAAGATGGCTCCAGTAAGCAAGGACAGGTCACAGTGAACTTTGAATGCTGTGCTAAGAAATGGGAGATTTTTGTTAGGTGATGGAAGCATTAAATGCCTACGAGTGAAGTGGCAGGACCGGATGTGTTCTTTGGGAGGACAACTCAGTGCAAAGGGGTGGGATAAGGGGCATAAAAACCAGTTAGGCAGCTATGGTGCAAGAGTGAAAAGGCATGTATGGTTCCAAGAATATGTGATTTCCTCCCGTAAACCTACTTAGGATGGTTTCGTTTTAAGAAAAAAAAGACTATACTCTAAAGAACATAAAGTAGGAAATAATTATTACATTTATAAAATGTGCTCTATTTTTATAATAGTGTTTGGTTTAGAGAATTTTTTGCATATGAACTTCAGGAACTTTGTAAATTGATCTATGTTTATATAATATTCTTTAAAGAAGCATCCACCAATCGACCATTGTACAAAGAAATATGGGGAATATGTGTAGATCCCTTAAAACTAAAACCCCTAAATAATAAAAAAAAAAAACTAAAACCTCTTTCTTATATGACTCATTTTTTTCTTCTCAACCTTTTGAATGCTATTAACTATATTATTACATGTCAAATAAATTTCTAAAACAATTCCAAAGAAACAGAAACCAACACAATCAGATACTGGGAAACCCTTATGGGCTGTTGCTTCTGGACTTTGCTGTGAATCTACAAGTAACCCCCTTGTTGCTGCGCTGGCTCATGGTCCTGAGCTGTATGTGTCAACACGAAGCGATGCTTGGTGCCATGACGTTGGCTCATTATATGGAGTCCGCACTTGTCCAAAGGAATTGCTCATGAGGAAGCAGGCTCTGTAGTTTTCCTTTCATGAGGAGTTTATCCCTGTAATTTCCTACCCTGAAATTTAGAACAAACAAATAATAAAAATTAGATTGGCTGTGAGATCTTATCACTCACCTCTCAGATCTTAACAGCAGAGCTAGAAACATGTACCATTTAACCCAGAGTGTTATGGGAATTGCAGTACGGGTTGAACATACTAATCCAAAAATCCAAAATCCAAAATGCAAAATCCAAAAATCTAAAATTGTGCATTTTGGATTTTGAATTTTCAGATTAGGGATGTTCAACCTACGGAGTCTATGCAAAAAATCCAAAATCTGAAAAACTATAATATCTGAAATACTTCTTGTCCCAAGAATTTCTGTTAAGGGATTCTTGACCTGTATTGTACATCTCTCCACTGGCCAACAGTTTTCATTTACTGCCTAAAACTTGATCATCTTGATATTGTGGAATCAATTCAAGTGTAGGAGTGATCATATTGAGATAAGTTTTATTTTTTAGAGGTACATATTAAATATTTATAATTGGAATTCTAAAGCTGGGCACTGTGGCTCACACCTGTAATCATAGCTACTTGGAGACTAAAGCAGGCAGATCATAAATTCAAGCCAGCCTGGGCAACCCTATCTCAGAATTAAATAAAGAGGGTTGGGGATGTAGCTCAGTGGAAGAGTGCTTACTTGCCTGAGGCTCTGGGTTCAATCCCCAGTACTGGAAAAAAAGAAAAGAAAGGAAAAGAAAGGAGAAGAGAAGAGAAAAAGGAAGAGGGAGCAAAATTAATTCTGATGCCTGGGATTTGTTTGTTTGTTTTTTGTTTTGTTTTTTCTTGTTTGTTTTTTGAGATTGGGTCTCGCTATGTAGTTCAGGCTGACCTGGAACTCACTATATAGTCCAGGCTGGCCTCGAACCCATGGCAATTCTCCTGCCTCAGCCTCCCAAGTGCTGGGATTACAAGCATGCCCCACCACGCCAGAGTGATACCTGAGATTTGCTTCAAAATAGCACAGGATAGAGGAGGAAGTTGGTGCAGATGCATATAAAATAATAAAGGCCATGAGGTGATGAGTGCTGCAGCTGGATAATGAGGATGTGGGGGATCATTATATTATTCACTACATAAATTAGTGAATAATTATTAGCTTTACAAAAGGTCTACTTTTGTATATATTTGAAATTATATGTGTTCTATGTGTATAATTATGTATGTATACATATGCATATTATGTATGTTTGAAGATATACCTACTTGAAAAATGATCACTCTGTAGATAGAGGGCAGAATTTTTAGTGTTTGGATTCTGAGTTGAGTATTGGCTGTTAAAAAAAACTGATGAGGGTTTGGAGATGTAGCTCAGTGGTAGAGCACTTGCCTAGCATGCACAAAGCCCTGGGTTCAATCCCCAGCCCAGCAAAAAAACAAAAAACAAAAAAACGGATGAATTGTTCCTTAAAAAATGTGCATGCCAGGCTGGTGAGATGGCTCAGCGGCATAAGCGCCTGCCCAGCAAGCACGAGGTCCTGAGGTCGACTCCTGGTACCCACAAAAAAAAAAAAAAAAAAAAAAGTGCATGCCCATTAATTTGTTAACATGTAGTGTATTTTTCAGTACATCGACTGTTGCAAGCCTACACTAACTCTATACAAATGCAATTAGTTGTGTAATCATTTACCTGTGTCTTTTATCTGTTTTCTTAGAGTATTTTCACTTCCAGTTTGTCTCTTTCATTAGATTATTAAACTCATCACTTAACCAGCCCCTCACTCTATGTTCCTGAGAACTATGATCTCTCAGGAATTATAAAATAAAATGTTGGGCCGGTGAGATAGCTCAGCGGCATAAGCGCCTGCCCAGCAAGCGCGAGGTCCTGAGTTTGACTCCCGGAACCCACATAAAGGAAAGGGGCCGGTGATATCGCTCATTGGCACAAGCGTTTGCTGGCAAGCACAAGGTCCTGAGGTTGACTCCCGGTACCCACATTAAAAAAAATAAATAAATAAAAATAAAAATAAAATAAAATAAAATGTTAAGGACAATATATGAGATCGAACAGTGTATGTATTTTTTCAAAAGACAGTGATCGTCCAAAGGTTAGTTGAGATATCAGAAACTGAGTTCAGTCAGACACTGACAGCCATTCTTTCTGAAGCTAGGGGAAATTCATGATATTTTTTCTTCTGTAAAACAGAAATAATCTAGTCTCAGAGTGGGGGAGGGAGAAGAGGGAAATGGGAGGGAAACAGGGATGAAGATGGCAGCCACATTCTCCAGTGACCCAGTTAGTCCCAAGTGGTGAGGCCTGTAGACCAATTCCTAAGAGGCTGTGCCCGCCATCCTGGATCTGTGTGGCTTCAACACAGCTCCAGTTCTTCTGAGTGGGTTAACACTGCCAAAAATCTTCTGCAGCAGCTGCAGCCTCCTTTCCTCTTTTAGCATAAAGCTGTAGAAAACTGCATTACTGAGAAAGGTCATGGCATCATTTTACAGGTGATCCAAATCCTTGAATGTTCAGGGACTTGCTCACGGTCATATAGTTATACAGCGAGGTTCACTCTAGTAGCCAGATCTACTCAACATTTCAGCATTTCAGTACTATCAGCCAGCTCCCCCTCAACTCCTAGTGATACACTTTGGGGGCTCTTTTGGAGGATTTTTGGCTGATGGCATAGGTTAATACAGTGCCCCATTTCATAATTATAATCTCTAGTTTTGGCTGTCCAGAGGAAGTTTAGGGAGGTGGCTTATCTCATAAGGAAGCTGCTAAAGTGACTGGCTGAGGGAATGACATTTAGTCAGCCCTCTCTGGCTCCGTGCTGAAACTGAACTATGCTCGTGGTAAGGAGATAAAGGAGGAAGCAAAGCAGACTCATCATTGCTTAGGGAGCCTGGTATGCAGAACTGGGATTCCTTAGCTGTTGGCTGAGGCAACAGAGTGAAACTTTCTCATTCACGGGCTTAGCCCCCGCAGAGAAGTTCCGGGGAGCTGTTGGGCTTTGGGGTGGACCTGACCACCTGTGTACTCTGAAGAGCTCACGGGAACTGCAGTGATGTCACATTTTCTCCTTTTGGCATTGTTCAGTACCCCTGAGAAGTTTTCTTTAGTAATAACCTTTTATTGTCATTTTGAATGATAATTGGCAATTTTGGCTTGGCTACAATAGGTAAGACTTACTTGATTAATTGAAAGTTTTATCTACTAAGTGGATGTTAATGTTTGAAATTCTGCTTCCCTGTGCCCAGTAAAAGTGGTTAAGAAAATTAATGGTAAACAGGGCTACACTGGGGCTCAGGAGGCCAACATCTCAGGCTATTTGAGCTCTTGGAATCCTACGTAGGATTTGGACCTCCATATTCTCTTCAGGAATAGGTACTTTTTCAATTGTTAAGAATAAAAAAATTGGGCCGGTGAGATGGCTCAGCGGCATAAGCGCCTGCCTTGCAAGCGCGAGGGCCCGAGTTCGACTCCCGGAACCCACATACGAAAAAGGGGCCGGTGATATCGCTCAGCGGCACGGGCGCCTGCTGGCGCGCGAGGTCCTGAGGTTGACCCCCGGTACCCACACAAAAAAAAAAAGAATAAAAAAATTACAGGTATAGGTGCAACATCTAGACACCCCTCTGAAGTGTTACCAGATTCACGAGGAGCCCGGTTCTCCCTGATTTCAGACAGGCAAGCATCCAGCCTAGACTGTGGGAGCTCCCCTACTCTGCTCCTCGACAGGTGCCGGGGATGAGATGCAGTTCCCACGCTGTGTCCACGGCCAAGTCCAGCCTGCGTTTCTCCCAACTTACATCTCCCTTCCCTTGATTTGGGCCCATTTCTTCTTGATTAGTCATCTGGTGGCATAATAACTCCTTGATTATTATTAAGTAATAATAACATGTTCCTTGAATTTTTAAATGAGCTTTGAGCCTCTCAGAAGTTTCTTTTTTTGTGTGTATGTGGTTACTGGGAGTCGAACTCAGGACCTCACGCTTGCCGGGCAGGCGCTTATGCCGCTGAGCTGTCTCACGGGCCCTCAGAAGATTCTTTTAAATCCAGTAAACAAATACATAAATTAAGAAACATGGCTTATTTTATTTAGACTTGGAATCAAGTAGAAGAGAGGGCAGGAAGGGTGGCTCGATGATCCAATCCAGATATGAGACCTTGAAGGGAGCTGCAGGAGCCAGTTCTGATTTACATCATTCTTTTTTTTTTTAACATGAGTACCGGGAGTCGAACTCAGGACCTCGCACTTGCCAGCAGGCGCTTGTGCCACTGAGCGATATCACCAGCCCTTTTTTCCTTTATGTGGGTAATGGGAGTCGAACTCAGGACCTCACGCTTGCCAGGCAGGCGCTTATGCCGCTGAGCTATCTCACTGGCCCTACATCATTCTTAATGGTAAAGGAGCAGGAGCCTGGACTCCCATAGCAAGGAGAGACCCTGACTGTGGATTTACACACAACAGAAGCCAACACAGTCCTTTTTAAAGGGAACATCAACAAGCCAGTGATGTGAGTTAGTGACCCCCCAGGATATAGGGATGGGGGTGTAACCAAGAGAGCTTCAGACAGAAGTGCTCCAGGCCCTTCTGGGGTGATGCGTTTCCAGGAGGAGGGATGGAAGGATATAAAGACGCGCTGCAGCCTTTCAAGAAGGGTAAGTCAGACCCCACTGGGCAGTGGATGTCCTTATTTCACAAACCAGCCAGATCATTTGTGAACCTTGTCACGTGTGGCCATCTCCAGATTTTAACTTAGGCTCTTCTTTCTGAATGCCAAGTGTGTGTTACGGCTTTTGTGTCACAAGCTCACTGAGCGGTAAATATTTTCTGGACCTTGATTGTTTACGTGCACACTGATTTGTACTTTTCCTCCTCTGTTCCTTTGCATTGTTTTCCAAAGCCCGCCTCCTGCTTGCTTATAATGGGCACATGGTAATGTTAACGGCTGTGGTATTCAGTGTGGCTCACGTCTTTATATAACGGGCTGTTACCCAGGCTTATTAGAAGTACTGAAGTGTAATGCTCAATTCACAAACACAATCTAGTAATATAGTAATAGTTTGACTTCTGGAATCATATTTCTTTCAGTAATCTGCAGAAAAATTCATTGATTTTTTTGCCCAGAACAATCATAAATTGAGTCATGTCTCCTTACAGAAGTTTGCATTATAATTGTTTTCATTTGACCAATCAGAAAACATCAGCATGAGGATAATACTTTCTTTATAACTTAGGTGTTTCTCTTGTAGTTATTTTAAGAGGGCCTAAGTGTATCTGTATGGTCACTAAAAATCTGATAGATTTTAAACCTGACCAATTTTAAAAGATATGCTGGGGTGCTGGTGATATGGCTCAGCGGCATAAGAGCCTGCCTGGCAAGCGCGAGGTCCTGAGTTTGACTCCCGGTACCCACATAAAGGAGAAAAAGGGCCAGAGATATCGCTCAGTGGCACAGGCGCCTGCTGGCAAGCACGAGATCCTGAGATCGACTCCTGGTACCCACATTAAAAAAAAAAAAAAAGATATGCTGGATGGTTGAATCCGGGTCTGTCCTGATGTTCTTGAGTGGGAAATGTCCTTATCTGTGTCTGTTACAAGATGCTCATCAAGGGGCAATGGCAGGATGGCTCATGGTTAGATCTTCAACACTTGTAGCAAAGATGTTCAAAGCCACCACCCTGCGGATGAGGCCATTACTTTCCCTGTGCCCACACAAGACAGGCAAATGGCATTAAGGGAAAAGATGTTTCTCTACCATTTCCAAGACTAAATAAGCAAGCACTGTAGCTAGGTCAGACAGGCATAGCTGCTCTACTATACATGTGTTATGCTCACACCTGACGCCCCAGTTCCTGTGGGCTCATAACTACGCCAAGGTGCCTACTCAAACTGTGTCAGCCCGTGTTTTAAGTGATCTAGCAGTGTGGCACTGCTTGGTCAAACTAGCATTTACCCTATGATGAGATTTCTGTAGTCAGTGGATGCCCTCCATTCCCAGGAGAGAAGTTGCAAACAACAGAAATGGTGTGAGTGAGAATGAGAGAGTGTTTGCAGTTATATGGATGTGCCCTGAACATGGCCTCACCCAAGAGAGGGAGTGCGGGCTGAACCCAGGCTGAGTTCCACTTTGCCAAGCCTTGTCTTTACTGTGGGGCTCTTCCTCCCAGAGGAGCCAGGTGCCTTGCATAAAGACAGCATATGGATGAGACGTTGCCTGCGGAGATTCCTACGTGGGTCTAATATGAGTCACTCACAAGGCCGCCCAGGTCAGCCTGCTTTGGGGAAGGGAAGTTGAAGGTATTTGGGGTGCCCATGACTGGGAAAGCAGAGATGCCAGTTGTTCTGTGTACATACTAGGAGTACTCTGCAGCAGACAGGATGATGAACTATATGTGCACATAGCAACATCAATTAGGTACAAAAACAAAGCGAGGAGTGAAAAAGGAAGACCTAGAATGAGATATATAACACAATACTATTGATGTAAGTTAAAATACATGTAAACCAGACAATACACACTTCACATATGAACACAAAAAATAGAATTGAATATATTAGAGTGGTTACCTGTGGGGGAAGAACAGGAGGGAGGAATGCAGATATGTACATACATTTGTTAATGGTTTATATCTAGATGCCCCAAAAGCCTCCTGTGCTCATAGATGGGACTTTTGGAAGAGGATTGGACCATGGGAGGACTATAGTAACTTAAGAGGGAGGCCTGGTGGGGGGAGGCAGGTCACTGTGGGGAGTGACCTACGGTGGAAGGGCACACCTTTCTCTCCGGCTCCTCCCTTTGCTCTCTGCTTCCTGGCTGCCACGACATGAGCAGCATCTCTCCACCAGCCCCTTCCACCATGCTGTTGACCATGCAGGACTGAAATTTCTCAAATGTGAGTCAAATAAACCTCTCCTCCTTTAAGTTGCAGGTGTCAGGTATTATGTCCAAGTGATGAGGAAAGTGATTAAGACAACATATATATACAAAACAAAAGAGGGGTCATGTGAGGACTGATTATAGTATAACATGCATGAACTGAAAATTGTGATTACTTTAGTGCTTTCTATCCTAGGCGTATTGAGCTAAAAATCCTAGGACATGCCATTTGACACTCTCCTTCACCCTGCTGTTGACCGCCAGTATGGCTTTAACAGCATGATCCCAGCATTTTAATAATCTCACTGATAGAAATGTATATCTGCCCTTACCAAACTCAGGGATGTATGATGCTGTCCTGCTTTTTAAAACACTTGGAATTACCTTGCTTTATTTATATTATTTTTCAGAAAGAGAGAGGGAGTGAGAGAGAGAGGGAGAGAGAGAGAGAGAGAAAAGCGTTTACTCTCCTGGGGATTTAACCCAAATATAAAAGCTATGTTAGAGAGAGAGAGTTCAATTCTAGTTGGCCTGGTTTCCTAGAAATTCTGTGTGCACTTTTGGCATCTAGCCACGGCTGGCCATAGATGAATTAGGGTGGACTCTTGAACATTGGGACATATCTCAGATAGGTCTAGAACATTCAAGACCAAAACGATAATTAAAAAAAAACACCCTGCCATTACTTACACCATTTAAAAACAATATTTGAATGAGCTAGCGCCATGTTTTAGATACTCTGAGATATCTCTGGACCAATTTGTGGGTGCATCGTAAACTAAAACAAGGCCTAATACTCTTCAAAATAGCACGTGCTCAGTAAATGCCCAGTGAGTGTAAGTTAGATAAATGACCTGTTACATCGCGCTAGGCACCTCTTGCCCATATGCTATTTTACATGTATTAGAATAGGCGCTTCTTCATCCTGGAGATGTAGCCCCACTCTAAGATGCAGGTGGGGTAAACGGAGTTGAGTTTCGGCTCAACTCAAACCCTCAGTTGTCCACAGTGTGCGGTATGGCCTTGGAAACAAACTCCTTCCTTTGTCTCTTCCACCAGGTTTCCACCATTCGCAACATCTTTCCTGGATGGTGCAGGAAAGGCAGGCTTGACTGACCCTCCTGATCTCCAAGTGGGCCATGCCACTTGCTGTCCTGGAACCTGGCTACTCTAAAGGTAGAGTCTCTTGAGTCTGGGAGGGTTTGGGACATCTAATACCCAACACAGCACAGCAAAACTGACACTCTGATTTCCGAAGTTAGGTCATAGAAAGTGATATAGCATCTACCTTGTTGGCTGGAACACTTGCACGTGCAGCTCTAAGGTGCATGTAAGACGTTTGGGGCTGGGGATTGGCTTGGCTCAGTGATATATGTCTAGCATATACGAGGCTCCAGTTTCCATCCGCAGCACCTACTACAAAAAAAGAAAAATAAAAAAGTCTGACTGTCCTGAGCTTGCCATGCTGTGAAAGAGGCAAGCCACAGACAATGGCTTTGTGTAGGTGACCTGGCCAGCAGTGTCAGCTTTGGGATGCTTCAGGCCCAAAACCAGGTACGTGAGTAAACAAGCCTTCAGATGCTTCTAGCTCCCAGTCGCGACATTGTTACAGACTTCGATTCTTTCCAGTCAGGGCCCCAGACAGTTTGGGGCAGAGGCAAACCATCCCCACTGTGCCTTTTCTGAATTCCTGATCCACAGAATCCAGTATGCACAATACACTGGTGGTGGTTTCATGCCCGAAGTTTGGAGAGGTTTGCTATTACAGCAGTAGTAAGTGAAAGACTCATTAACTTCAACACACCACGAAGTAGGTCAGTAAGAAAAAGAGAAACCGTTAGAAATTAAAGATTAGAAAATTATAAACTAAAAGCGACTAAAACTATAAAATAAAATAATTATTAACTCATGCTGCCTGAATTTTAGCGATGAGGTATATCGACAAATGCAAGGGATGCTGTTTGTTTCTGATTCGACTACACTATTGCAGAAAGACATTTATAGAAATTAGGTTAATTTGACTTTTGGCTGAGTACTGAATGACATTAGGAATTAGTATTAATTTTTAGATGTGATATAAAGGTTGTTAAGATAAGAGTCCTTATTACAAATACATGTAGAGTGTTTAAATATGAAAATAACTAATTTCTTTCAAAATAGAGATCGAGGAGAGGTCATAAAATAAGATTGCCATATGTTCATAATTGTTGAAGCCAGGTATAGTTAATATTGGCTTATTACATTCTTATATCTACTTATTATTACATATTTGAAACTTCCCATAAGAGAAAGTTTAAGAAATGAGAGGGTGGGAAGACTTACTCTCTTCTATCCCATTCTTCCGGGCTGCGGTTTGTGCTCGCCGATGCCGGTGGTTTACTTAGATGTACTTATGCCCCTTTGAGTGTCTGAGGTTTCTTGAGACCACCCAGGATTCTATCCCAGTGTGGGGAAATTCTCACACATGGACTAGCAAAGGAAATCATATACTTAGGCAAATGTTTAGGGCATTCCTCAAATCAGTATAATTTTTGGTGACTAAAAATCCCCTTCATGACAGAATTATTTTCCCAGACAGTACCTAGTCCAGTACTAGGTACACAGGGGGGCATCAATACATTCTTGGCAAACTGATTTAAGAAACCTGATAGTTCAAGATTAATTCACCAACTTACTCTGAATGTTAGGCAGTGTTCAATTTTCAGCCTTGAAATATATGTCAGCAGAAAGCTAGGCAAATGGGCTGCATGGTGCTACCCAGACAACACATTTTGGAAGGTCCCTCTGTTTGCTTGTGGATCCTCTCTCTGTCCCTTAAAGAAAAACTATTAACTCATGCTGCAGCCTGCTGCTCTCTGCTTCATTTTGGCTATGTCACTAAGCCCAAAATAGAATGTTCTTTTACTGCAGAGCAGGGAAGAGGTTTAAATTTATCAATTCAAATACATAACAAAGGGTGGCATTATACTGGCTTTTGTTGGGTAGTGAGTAGGGAGAGATAATGCCTGTTTCATGAGGAGAAGGAGTGATCTGCCACTGGCAGGGGCTGGGACCAGGAGACAAGCTTTCACTGTGGTGAGCTGGGCTTGTTTCCCATCCCAGCTCCCCTCGCTCCCTCCTTTCAACAGCGTCACCTCTTTTAGGACATGGGAAAGCAGCTGAGCCACTGGGGAATCAGTTTCAGGAATGTCACTTAAGTTATCAGACTGGAAACAAGTGTCTGAGCCAAGACCCTTTTCTCAGCTTTTGGAGGAGTCACTGCCCTGCCACAAAATCAAACAGCAGGGAGAGATTACCTTGCTCTTATCAAATCTTCAATAGGAATGTTTAAATGACCTTCACTGTTGGAAAGAGCTTGGGGGAAATGGGCATTCTCATCTATTGCTGGAGAAGAGGCAAATGGACCTAACTATCTGGAAAGCAGCCTGACAACGGGGACCCCAAACCATAGAGAATGCCAGAGGGTGCCAGAGGGTGTAGATCCCAAGGATCTTCTCATCCATAGCTGGTGGACATGTATGTTAAATTTCTAAAGAAATACTTGCACATGTATAGCGAGAGACATATATAATCATATCATAGTAGCATTGTATACAAGAGAAAAATTCTAGAAAGAATCAAGTTGCCCATCAGTGGTAAAATGGATGATAAACTATAGCATATGCCAGACATGGTGGTGCACACCTATAATCCTAGCTCTCAGAAGACTGAGGCAAGAAGATGGCAAATTCAATGCCAACCTGGGCTACATATTGAGTTCAAGGCCAGCCTGGAATACATAGTGAGACCCCGTCTAAAAAACAAAACAAACCAAAGCAAATACATAGTATATTTATTCTTTGGATTATTTTACATCAGTTGACATGAACAAACTACAGTGAAATGCAGTGATATAGATGAATTTTAGCAAAGTAATGTTAAGTGAGTTAAAAACTCCTAAAAGATTACGTATAACATGATACCCTTTTTATAGAGCCAAGCATAAGTTTTAAAGTTGCTCTTTAGGAAGATTGGTACAATCAAACTATAAGAAAGGAAAGTGAGGGCCGGTGAGATAGCTCAGCAGCATAAGCGCCTCCCTGGCAAGTGCGAGGTCCTGAGTTCGATTCCCAGTACCCACATAAAGGAAAAAAAGGGCCGGTGATATCGCTCAGCGGCACAAGTACTCACTGGCAAGCGCGAGGTCCTGAGGTCGACTCCCGGTACCCACATTAAAAAAAAAAAAAAAAGGAAAGTGAGGAAATGAGCACAGGATTCAGGATGGTTCCTTTGGGTGAGGAATGCAGAGAGAGGTAGGAGGGGGCTGTGGTTCAATATTGGTTATTATCCTGGTCCTCATTTTTGTTTTGAGTTGTGGATTTATAAGTACTAATTACCTTGTTAAATCAATAAATTTACTACCTAAATTAACAAAACAGGGCCATCCACATACCAATTATGAGAATGTGTCATGAACCAAGGATTGTGTTTAATCTAATTCTGTGTACCTAATGTTAACAAAACAAAAACAGGGCATCACCTTGGGTGCAGTCATTCCTAAGCATTTATTTTAAGGAAATAAATAAGAGATATACACACACAAATTAATGAACAAGGACATTTATTACAGAACTTGTATGTATAAATATAAAAATAGAAAACAACCTAAGTACCAAATTAATGGTAATATTATTTCCAATAGCATCTAAATATATGGGGAAATGTCCATGATATATCAGTTGAATACAACAGATTACATAACATGAATCCAGTTTATTTTCGCTAAGTACACACACACACACACACACACACACACACGTGTGGATACAAAGCTAGGAAGACTATACATCCAAATGATGATAACACTTATAGCTAGATACTATAACTGTTTCTTCCTTAAAATTGGAGTATGGGCGTGGTGGCGCACACCTGTAATCCCAGCACTGAGGAGGCTGAAGCAGGAGGATCACTGTGAGTTCGAGGCCAGCCTGGGCTACATAGTGAGTTCAAGGCCAGCTTGAATTACATAGCAAGACCCTGTCTCAAAAAAAAGAAAAAAGAAAAAAATATTGGAGTACTTCATAACTGTTTTTGCCTTATAATTGGAGTGGTTCATAAATTATCACAAATAACTTTAGTATAAAAACAGATGTTAATAATAATAGCTAAAGTAGGTGGAGTACTTGTTATATGCTGAGTTTTATATGGTTCAGGTCTTAAAAAACCCTGTGAAGATGGTACTATTATGACGGCCATTTTATAGATGCAGATCCTGAGGTTTGGGGGTTAAACAGCTTTCATGAGGACAAGAGGTCATAAGAAATGGTGCCCTGTTTGCAGCTTCCGAGAGTTCCTCAGAGTGTGGGCCTGGTAGTAATCTTGGCTCTTTTGCAGCCAGAGATGGTTGCACCAGAAAGAATGATCTCCCTAAGAATAGTATTAGCACTGAGTAGCCTGAAAGCCACACAGAGCAGGAGCTCCTCTGGGGTGTCTGAGCCAGAGCCTACACAAGGCAGCTAACCCCAGGGAGGTCCGATGTGAGGGGCCAGGGCACCCCAACCCCTGGGAGTGTCTGATGAACCCGTGTGGTAAAGGAGATCCTAGGGACTGGAGAGCTGAGAGGTTTTACTCACGGCTCTGACTCCCACTAGCCATTGCCGGATTGACTTCCTGAGTACTGGGTGGAGAGGTGGAGGGCACTGTAGGGATGGGACCGAGCCAGTGAGTTAGCTGTGGTCTCTTCTCATCTCTCATACTTTAAATATAAGCTCTGATGTGATCAAGGCGCCAGAGATAAAATGCCTTTCTCAAGCTAGGCAGGCAGGATCTGGTATCCGATTTGGACAACATAGTGGAAAACATACTCAAGGGGAAAATTCTCCTGGCCCCAGCACTTGCACATGGGAGTTGAAGAATCTGACACCTTAACATTGTAGAATAAACAAATGTGTGCATGGTTTCCTATGTTTTCTCCAAACATCAAGAATAGATATGACTTCAAAGGGAATGATTTTAATAGTTCTCCTCTTCTCAGCTGAAGAATTCTGGATTACCCTTTGAGATATGGCTCAAACATCAGCTTCTGTGGGAATGCTTCTCCCGCCTTGCCAAGCAATACGCCCAGCTTCACCGCTCTGGTACCTGACTAATAAATGACTCGTTTACCTGTTGGACTGTCTCTCTCCCTGCCGGAGCACAAGCACAGCGGTCTCTGCACCTTCGCGTTTTCCCTCTTTGCCCTGTACCTCTCCCCGTTACCTCTTGCCCATGTGCCTTGCCCTTATGCTTGCCATGTGGTCAGTGCTAATTAAATGTTAATTGTTGGAACAGAGAGCAATAGGGATTTGGGGTATTACCTATAGAAATCCCAGAGCTTGGAATCAAACCCCTCTATGGATCTCTGACACTTGAAAAAGCTAAGATACCTTTCTGCAGAAAAGAAGCACCTGCACAAGAAAATTCCTAGTTCTATAGCACCGTACACACACGAGCACATACACAAATGTGCATCTATAAAACCAGGAAATCTGAATGAGATGGACCAATTGAATCAATAACAATGTCAAAGTTGTGGCATCGTACTATAGTATTACAAAATGTTACCACAGGGAAATGAATCTATGTATTCTTAGAACTGCATGTAAATCTAAAACTATCTCAGGGCCGGTGAGATAGCT
Source organism: Erethizon dorsatum (assembly GCA_028451465.1). Lineage (NCBI taxonomy): Eukaryota > Metazoa > Chordata > Mammalia > Rodentia > Erethizontidae > Erethizon > Erethizon dorsatum. The sequence goes on along the minus strand of CM051836.1, from coordinate 5,861,559 downwards.
CAGTGGCATAAGCACCTGCTCAGCAAGCTTGAGGTCCTGAGTTCGGAATCCACATAAAGGAAAAAAAGGGCCGGTGATATCACTCAGCAGCACACGCGCCTGCTGGCAAGCGCGAGGTCCTGAGGTCGACTCCCGGCACCCACATTAAAAAAAATAATAATAAAATAAAACTATCTCAGTAAAAATTACAATAAAAAAGAAAACCCCAACACATGATCCTTTAGGAGTTGCTAGACTCCTCCCAACCCACCTATGAACTGAGAATGCAATCGAGAACTCCTCGTATAGGCCAGCGCCCACATTGCTGACGGAGATGATGTGTCCAAAGTCATTGGGGTTGATGGTGGCAGAGGTGGGATGGGTCCAGATCTTTCCTCCTTATACGACAGCTGATTCTTGAGAGGAAGAGAGCGCTATGCACTTGTGTTACTCGAGTTAACGACAAGACAGACCAGTACATCAGGACTGATAGTCCCCAGTGTGGGGAAAGAGCACCGAGTCTCGGTACACCGATTTGCTTTCAGAATCGTTTAATTTTGTCTTCTCATTGCTTCCCAGGCTTCCTGTACTCAGCCTATGGACTGGGTCTCATTTGCAAGCAAGGTGGCTTGGAAAGACACAGTTCAGAGATCAGCAGCCTTTTTTATTCTGAGTGCCAAGACAGGAGACAGATAGTGCCTATGGGTTACCCCAACTGGATGCACACATGAGGAACAGAAGAGAAAGGAAGAGAAGAAAGGGGCACACCAGGAAAAAAGACAGTGAGAGGCTTTGGTATGGTGTGTGGAGCGAAAGTGGAGGAGGTTTGGGGGTATTTAGATGGATTGGGTCTAAGTGAGGATAATAATAGTACCTACCTTATAAGCATGAGGAGTAAGTGAATCAATATGAGTAAAGCCCTTAGAAGAGCACCTGACACACGGCAAGTCCTTAATTCCTTAATAAATGCAGGCCCCTATTGTCGTTACTGCTTAACAGAGGTTCATTTCCTTTTGCCTATTCTTCCAAAGATGAGACAACTTCTTTGCATGCTTCTCAGAACAATCATCAACTTGTAGGCACTAAATCACTTATCATTTTTTTTTGTACACACTGTTCCTTCTTTTGTTTGGGGACTCAGTTCCATCCTCTAGAATCAGAATTTAAAGATGAAAGCCAAGCAAAGTGGCACAGGTCTGTAATCCTAGGTACTTGAGAGGTTGAGGCAGGAGGATCACAAGTTTGAGGCCAGCCAGGGCAACTTAGCATTAGCTTGTCTCAAAAAAATCAAACTACAAAAGGGCTAGGGATATGGGTAAGTGGTAGAGCACTTGCTTACTATGTGCAAGGTCCTAGGTTTGATCCCCAGCACCATGGAAAGAAAAAGATAGCAATTTAAAGATGAGCCTTTCTATCTGGTGTTCCCTGTCGACTTACAGAATAAACACTCCTAGTAGGAGAGAGGTTCCATCAGACAAGAGAGTGGTGCGGTCCTATCATTTCTATCTTTGCAAATGAATCTCATAGCACTGCTCAGATGCTTCTACACTTCCAAATTCACCTATTTTGGGGAATGGAATGTGAAAATCTTGCCTGGTTTCAAGCTAGAGCACTGGTGAACAGCGTATCTAGAAAATAAAGTACAAAATGTGAACAAATTTTCCATATGGCTCCCTACAAAAGTGACCCTGTCTCCCACAGTGTTTCTGGAAGTTTGGGGGGACATCTCACATGGGCTCACCAACAGTCCTCCACTCACAAGCCTCTGATCTGACAGGGACCGGGGTTAGTGTTGTTCTAGTCTCCAGCACTCTCCTTCTGATCTAGCAGGCACAGCCAATCAAGAGAGACCTGGAGTCATCAGAGAAGATGTCTCTGGGGTAGGGGACCCAACCGATCTTGGACAGGTAGGGTTCACATAGATCCAAGGAGCAGGGACAAGGTGGGCAAAAGAATGGATAAGTACACCACTAATTTTGGGAGTAAGGGGAGGCTGGGCTGAAGGCAGGAGCTTGTGAGAGAGAAGGCAGGAGAAAAGCTCACTTGAAGTGCTTCATGAGGGGGCCATGTGAGAAGGCCACAGGAGAACTGAGACTCCTTCCCATAAGAATGTGAGGCTCTTGAGTAATATCCCTGGGCACAGCGGAGTATTTAGAACAACTATTGGCTGCATGCCCTTTGAACCTCTGATTCTCCCAAGAGATGGCTTGTCATGTTTACCTAGATAGTTTGCCCATTTTCTTTTCACAGTTTTATTTATTTTTATTTATTTATTTATTGAGACAAGATCTTGCTATGTAGTCCAGGCTGGCCTCAAACTTGTGGTGATCCTCCTGCCTCAGCCTCTTGCACCAGCTCCTTTTCACAGTTTTAAAAGCAATGTGTACCCATTACAGAAGAATCGAGCAGAAAGAAAGTAAAAAATAATTCCACTCATCTGGAGCAACCATTATTAATACTTTATTGTAGCTTTCTAAAGTCTCTTATAAACATATATTTATAACATATTTAATAAAGATAGAGTAATATATACACTTTTACTTTTGTGTCTAATATACTATTAATATTCTAATATTCTGTGTCAATAAGCAGACTCTTATGGGATTTTAGGATTCATAAGGCTCACCCTGCCCCTAGACTATTGAACTCTGCCTTGTTAGAGATTTTTTTTTTTCCTGTAATAGAAAAATATTTCCTTCTGTAACTAAGAATGCTATCTGGACATCATGGGCCTCACCAAGGGACATGATCATTTTTTTTCTTTAGCCAAACGGCAGGAGTGGGTAGAAAGGTCTATATTGTATCTGTGGCAAAGTTCCTGGCCATAAAACTTAAGCCACATCTATAGAAGTCTAACTCTAGGTGAAAGGGCCACGTACCTTGTAAAGTTAATTTGTCTGAAAACTACACAGGAGAGGAGTAGAGACACCAGTGAATGGCAGGGGGCACTGGGTAAGCTGAGTGTGACGGTCTGGTGGTTGGGTAGGTCTAGTTGTGGCAGGCTTTCCATGGGCAGAGCCACTGAGATGTTGACTGCTCAGGACTTTATCTGGGGACTTCTGGGGCATAGAAGGCCTAGGTGCATAAAAGCACGTCCCCCTTTTCAGGTGTGGCGCCCTTTTCAGATATGGGATTCTGACCTGACAGGAGCGTAGGACTGACCAACTGTATTAACCCTTGGGTTTATTCGTAAGTGACTAGTAGTAATAAATCTTCTGAATGTCTACTGATGACAAAGGAAGAGAGGGGATGTTCTTTTTGCTCCATCTGTACCTCTCTTTGGATTTTCTCCCCCATCTCCACTTCCTGCTATGGCATTGTCTCTACATGTTTTAGATATCCCTATATGCTATGTTCCACCCAAAAACTGGTATGTATTTCATGACAAGCACTGAGGGACTCTAACTGGCATTAGAGAGTATTTAAAATCAGAGCCTACTTAGAAACTATAATAAAATTATGTAACACTTATTATATACTGTTTTGGTGTTTTACATTTATAATTTCATTTAATTCTCAGAAAAATACAATTTAGCTATTACAGTTATTTCCACTTTTTAAATGAGAAAGCTGAGACTCAGAAAGTTAGGTAGCTTGCCCACCTTATCGCATTTAGACATTCACAGAATGGGAATTCAAACCCGGGTCCATCAGACTCTGGAGCCATCTCTTACCACGGCTCTAACCTCTGCCTTAGTAAGCTCTGAAAGTCAGGAAACTGGAAGGAACAACAACGACAAAATAAGCCTAACATAAGGCCAAGAGAATTGCTGACTAATAAAATACATCTCATTCCTTTTCCATGTTTAATGTCAGTTTTTATATCTTGACTAAGGGTGTCTATTATAAAACTATTTGCTCAAGGTTACCCTCCTCCTACCCCTCCCCCATCATCAGATGATTTTTATTTATAGCCATGTTTAACCATCATGGGCAACTCTCAGACTTGCTGTATACTGAATTTGCCATCTGAGCAAACATTCTTTCTTGAAGCAAATTTGCTTTATTTACTTTGTTTCTTGCCAAGAAATTAAAAGGACAATTTGTTATTTGGTTTGCTTTAAAATTTTTGTTTCAAGTATTCCCTCACTTCTAGAATGGAGAGTTAAATTAGTTAAGACCAGTTTAATCAAATTCAGCTTTCAGACCCATTGGTTACTTTGAGTTGTACAAAGTAAAATATTCTGGATTTCTTCTAGAGGAAAAGATATTCTGATTAACATAGCTATGTATTGTTTATAGTCACGTATGCTTTACCTCACTGCCTGAATGCTAATAAGAGCCTCTTCCTAGAATTCATTCCTTAAGAAGTTAAGTCATGGCATTTAATTATTTGGCAGGATGTTTTAAGTACATATAATTATATCTTCCCTCCATTTTGTGGTGGTGGTGGTGAGCCAAGTAATCTGCATCAGGAGAAAATAACACCTGTGTTAATGCTACCAACAAAGAGCTCACACTATGTTGGAAAAACCCTGCCATTATAATTTTAGCACTTAGTGGGTGTTCAATACTTTTTACCAAACTGACATATCTGCAGATAAGAGAAATTATATCGACCCTGCTCCGTGTTTCAGTCCTTAGGACAGTTGTGTGACTGTGGCTGAGACCGTGGGAGTTAGAAGTGTTAAATCCCGACCCGGGCTGGGCAAGTCCCTTCTCTCTTCTGAGTGCCTGGCTGCTTTTTGCCTTATCTGATAGGATCAGTTCTTACACAGGTGCAGGGAAATGGTGAAGGATAAGATAAGGCAGCACACTGGGCATGTGGACACCAAGTGATGTTTTTCCCCCCTCCTTCATTCCACAGGGTCATCACTCTCACTCTCTTATTTGGGGATGTTAACTGCAACACGGGGTCAGAATTGGAGCTAAAAGGACTTTCCCCCGGGCTGGTTAAATTAAGAATAGCATAAGCTTTCTAGAGGAGTAGGTCCTGGCATACCAGTTGGGAGGTACAAGGGGAAACCAGATACAATCTTCAGCCTGGCGAGGCCAAGCAAGTCAGCCTTGCCAAGCAGGTTGTCTTGGATGAAGGAGAATTTTCAGTCCCACCACTGGAGGTTGAGGCCACGGGGCCTTCTTCAGCCTGTGGGTCAGAGCACGACTTCGGAGCTGCAGAATGAGAACTCTCCTTCAGAGTACCCAGGGAACGTTTGGGTGTGGTGGGGCTGACTGCAATGGAGGGTAGGGACTTAGAAGACAGGCAATCAGGGTTCGGCTTTAGCCCTTGGTTCTTTATGGTTAAGAACCTTTTGGAAAGCTTCTATACCTTTCAAATGCTGGGGGTATCGTAGTCTCTCGTTGCCTATTCCAAACATTTTCCAGCCAGTTCTGTTGGGAGAATACAGACTCCATCAGAGCGGGATCTCGTCTGTTTGGATGATCCTCTATCCCTCAGGGCATGGGGTCTAGCAAATATTTGGTGCTCTACCAAGCTAAATATTTCTGTGAATGGAGGGACAATACAACGTGAAAATGCTTCGCAAACCCTGAAGAGACCTAACTAGACCAAGGTCCCATCTCTAGGGTATCCGAGCTTTGATCGGTGCGTCCACGTCCTTCGAGATGTCCCTCTAGAAAGGCCAGGGCGGCAAGCGTTGGGGGCTGTCAGTGTCAGTGGGAACCGGCCTGGGGGAAAGTGGACACGCGAGGTGCGGAAGGCGACAGCGAGGGAGGCGTGGTCCCAGGCCGCGAGAAAAGGCCAAGCCTGTGCTCGGCCCTCGCGCTGGACGAGGTGTGGCCGGGCACAGGTGCGCGCCGGACGGTCAGGTGCGCTGCGCGTCACTCCCCCGGGAGGTTCACGCTCCTCCGCCCACGAGTGACCTAATTACACGGTGCCGGCAGCGCCCAGAGGTGGAGGCGGTCACTCCCAGCCAGGCTGCCACTCGCCGCCCGTTCCAGCCCCCGAAGATGCGGGCATCCCACACAGTTCCAGCGCCGTTGGGCCACGGAAGAGCCATGGGCTCGCAGTTCTCGTTTCCGTGATCCGGCTGCCAGTCCCCAGGTGAAGAGCTGAGGCGTGTCGACCCCACCGCCTCCCCGAGGGAAGGCGCCCCCGCTCCACTCGCCTGCGCCTGCGCAGGGCGTACAGCTCGGGGATTCGCCCGGTTCTGGTTTCGAGTACTGCGCCTGCTCGGATTCCGTTCTTTCCGCCCCGCGACCCCGCCCTTCTAGGGGACCACGCCCCAAAAGCGAAGGCGCTTCAATCATCAGCCGGCTACGCTGCGCCCGCGTTTGGTTCTTCAGTGCGCGTTCCCTCTCCGATCGAGCTGCCGACCGCGGCCCGTTCTGAGGTTGCGCAGTTCGCGTCCCTGCCCCTTCCCCGCCTCGGCTCCCTGCCGCCTCCTGACGCCCGCGTGACGTCACCACGCGGGGCGGCCGCCATTACAGGGCCGAGCTCCCGAGCTAGGGCGAGCGGAGGAGGAAGCGCAGCCGCCGGTGGCCGAGCACTACAGGGAGAGGCAGCGGGCCGGCGTTAGCGCCCGGGGCCCACGGAAGTACCCCAGGAACCGGTGTCGGCGTGTGCGTGTGGCCCGTGTGCGGGCGGCGGCGGGGGAGCAGCGCGGAGCGGCAGCCGGTTCGGGCGGGTGGCATCATGGACGAGAAGGTGTTCACCAAGGAGCTGGACCAGTGGATCGAGCAGCTGAATGAGTGCAAGCAGCTGTCCGAATCTCAGGTTAAGAGCCTCTGCGAGAAGGTGAGCTGCTCTCGGGCCACAGGTGCCGCCGCGGGCCGGGCCCGCCGAGGAGGCAGTCGTGGGAAGGGTGCAACATGGCGGAGCCGCCGGCCGGGCCCCCCGTTCCTCGCCGACCGGCGCCCTGCCCGCCCCGCGGCGGCTCCCGAGCGACCCGGCCCCTCCTGCTCCCCGCGCGGAGATTGGTTGTCGCTGCCACCGCCGCCTAAAATGGCGCCGTTCAGCAGACTCCGGGGCTGCGGGGCTCCCAGCTCTGCCCGGGCGGGGTGGCAGGGGGAGCCGAGACCCTGCGGGGCAGGGGCGGGGGCCCGTTTGTGATCCGGGTAGGGGCTTGGGTTCTGCTGCCCGGGCATGAGGCCTGGGCCTGTACGGCGAGGTAGGGCAGAGGCATTGTCTTCTTCACTTGTGGTCAGGCCTCATTAGGGGCCAGCGTGGCCAGAGAGTCCCCCCAAAGACGAGCTTGTAGGACAGATCCCAGGACCTACCTTACGGTCACACAGCTTTAGTGCCGCCTCGGGTGGTTTGTATTAAACTCACCCAGCAGTCGTCCTCGCAGACCTATTTAAAGGGTGTCTTTAAGAATTCCAAAATAAGCCGCTAACCTATTTTTTGCGAAGGTCATGGTGGTAGTTACAAGGAAGGAGTATAACTTACTTTTCGTAGTTGGAAGAAATGGAGAATTCGGTGAGTCATACTACATAAGGAGCTTTTGGATTGGAAATCCAAGTGTCGGTTTGATTTATGATTTATGTGCTGACTCAAATTGGGTAGTATGAAACTCTTCCCTTAGCTAACATACTTGGCGTTGTGCCGTTTATTTTTAGAATGAAAATCTAGAAGTGTGTCGGATTTTGTATCCTCGCTCTTTGTGGATAAGTTACTCGACTGTATTTTTGTGACTGCAAGTAGTTGTGGTAATCATTGCATATTGATCTCTTACTGTATTCCAGATATTGTGCTTAATGACTCACAGGTACTGAAAGCGTTGTGTCCACTTAATACTAAGCTTTGCATTTTATATTTATTTAATTTTTCTTTTCCTGGAGGCTGGGGAAACAGCCTGTTATCAACCTTTATTTTTCTTAGTCTTGTAACTCAAGTTTTCTAAACTGTATAGAACGTTCATCTCCACTGTGAAGATTTAACTTCCTTTTTCACAGTTAACTTCGTAGCATTTCGTTTTACTGCAGAATTGTGGGATGTTAATATTTTGTATTAGAGGCCGGTGAGCTGGCTCAGCGGCATAAGCGCCTGCCTGGCAAGCGCGAGGGCCCGAGTTCGACTCCTGGATCCCACATACGAAAAAGGGGCCGGTGATATCGCTCAGCAGCATGGGTGCCTGTTGGCACGCGAGGTTCTGAGGTCAATCCCCCGGTACCCACAAAAAAAAAAAAATAAATAAAAAAAAAAATAAATAAATATTTTGTATTAGAGTTTTTGGAAGCTATTGTGCTCACTTGTTTGTGATTTGATGTAAAAATTTAGGTTCATGAGTTTGATATATATATGTTCCCAAAGCACACTTTTTCAGAAATTGTGTTAAGATCAGTTGGAATTTTGATCGCCTGTGGTCCCAGCATTTGGGAGGCTGAAGCAGGAGGATTGCTGCAATTAAGGCCAGCCTGAATTGTGTAGCAAGACCCTGTCTCTAAAAACAAACCAAAACAAAACCCAAAAAAAAGGGAACAATTGGAATTTAAGCTAAATTTAGATTCTCCCAAGCCTGGACAAAACTCCCATACTAGTGAAAGAGCTGACTTATCTGTTGGAGTTGATTTTTTTTAATACTACAGTGTATCAAGTCTTGTGTTTCTTGACCTTTAATTCCCAACATCATATGAGGTTGATACATTAAAAGTTAAGATCTTTAAAAGACCTTTAAAATTTTTAATACTTTTTTTGGTTAAATAAAATATACCGTTATAATTTATTTCACTTTCTTTTTCTTTATAGCTACCTTTTGTTTTTGTTTTTTTGAGACAGGGTCTCACTATGTAGCTCAGGCTGGGCTTGAACTTGGGGCAGTCCTCCTGCCTCAGCCTTCCACGGGCTGACATTACGTGTTTATACCACCACACCAGCTCGTTACTACAAAGTTAAAAAGTATGGATGAGATTCACATTATATTTCTATTGGACAACAGAGTGAGGTCCTCAGCCTGTGTATTGTTGACATTTGGTGGAAAACTGTTGTATGCTTGTCTTGGGCACTGTGGGGTATTTTTCAGTGTCCCTGGAATCTGTCCAGCAGAGGCCAATCACGTTTTCACCTGGGTTTTGTTTTGTTGAGTTGAGATAGGGTCTTTTCATGTAGCTCAGGCTGGCCTCAAATTTGTGATGCTCAATTTTTAATATATTGCCAGGTCTTAATTTCTAGGTACTATAAATGATGATTTTACTTTTGGTGTTTGAGTCAATAGTTAGCTAGATGAATAGTGAGTTCTGAAGAAAACACTGAAAAGAGAAGTAATGATGTAATTGGAAGACTGCTCACTGGACACTGGTCCTCTTTCTGCTTCTAAATGAGTTATTGTGATTGACTTTCGGGCAAAGACGTCACTTGGTCTTCATGTTCCTGACTTACTACAGCAGTTATATTCTGAGGTCACTTCGAATCTGAGACAATATGATTCTGTCTTCAGTTTGTACTTTGTGTTTAAATATTAGGCACTTAATTGAATACACCAGATTGCATGCTCTTCTGAGGGGAATGAAAAGCAATGAAAATCATGCATATTCTCCAGGAGCTTCGAATTTAACTGGAAAGACAAGCATGGTGTGGAAATAAGTAGGTAATGGACCGTGGAATTAGAGGGTTTGCCTTGGATGCTGGAAGATAATATTGGATGCTAAGGTTAATAGGTCCAGCGTTCGTTGTTTCCCACGTCTTTGTAAAACTGAGATGCAGGAGGCTCATCAGTTTAGGTCTCCTCCCACATCTTTGTAAAACTGAGATGCAGGAGGCTCATCAGTTTAGGTCTCCATTGTTCACTCTCCTGTGTCCAGATTTTAGCTCTGAGAGCCAAAAAGATCGAAGCTGGGTATTACATGAAAGTTTCCATTCGTCAAGTAGATGCTTTTTGTAAGTACCATTATGTGGCCTTCATAATGCTTTTAACTTGTATTTCAACTTTCGAAACTATATAAACCTTACAAATGAAATTAATTTGAAAAGTTTTTTTAAATAGTAAAGATAAAAATGAACCAGAAGAGGGAATTGTTATTAAAACAGCCTGAGAACATTATTTTTGGTATCTTGTCAACAATTAAGTGTTAAGTGTTCAAAATGGAGAGAATCCAAGAGTGTGTTAGCAGACAAGAGTGGGGCGTGGTGGCACATGCCTGTAATCCTAGTACTCTGGAGACTGAGAAAGAAGAATCTCAGCTAGGCTTGCATTGAGTTCAAGACCAGCCTGAACTACATAGTGATATCCTGTCTCAAAACAAAAATGACAAGCGTAAACATGGTTTTTTGTTATTGACTAGTTAAAAGATTTTAAGGTGTGACTAAGGTTTATATCAAAGCCAATTTTTGAGGTGTGTGGAGTATACCTTGTCATTTTAGGAGATCATAGTTTGTTACTTAAAACTTTGGTGAGCAAATGCAGTTTTATCTCCCGCACAGTTACATAGCCTTAGCTGTATACTTGGCCAGATATGTTTCCAACTACACGTTGAAAGAAGGAACATAGTATAAAATTGCTTTTCCATTAACTGTGGTAAATAATATTTTGTTATGGGACTTCAGCATGGTTTAACTTGGGTATGATTTTTGGCTTTGTGCTTTCAGGGTCTTCCCAAATATGTGGAGAATGTTGTTTGATAGCCAGTTTTTTTTCAAGGGAGTTCTTTACCTATGTATGCAGTTTTTCACTACTCCACAAGCACTGTAGATGAAATGCAGTCATTAAGGCTTCAGTTAGTTTTAACATTTGTTAAAAGTAGGGAAAAAGCAAACAACTTCCTTCTAATTAGATGAACTGAAAAATACTTGACCAAGATTAAAATCTTACAAGAAGTGAGTAATATATTTGTATGTGTTTTTTAAATTAAAAAGCTATTTGGCTTTTTTCCCTAAAAGTAATTTAATATTGAGATCCAACAGGAAAGCATGTTACAGAATATTATTTTCACCATACTTTATCATAGTTATTGTTCTTAGTTGTATACATAAACGAAGTGCTCGGAAAGGGAAGGTGACTTGATACTAGGGACTAAAATTGAGGTTACTAGGGTTTATGGATTCTGATTCTAGTGTTCTTATATTGCTTCACAGATCCCCTTTTTTGAGGTAATGTTAATGAAAAGTACATGAATTGGGGTCAAACTGAATTGTGTAATCAACAACTCTGTAAAAGGAAGCAGTATTGTTACTTTTACTGTTTGAAAGATTCTGTTCACATCAGATGGAAATAATATGGTGCCACTTTGTCTTGGAAACAGTAATTCTTCTATTTTGGATGTAGGTAAATGTGTTTACCCCTGAAATAAGATTGGCGAGAGGAAAAACCTAGGTTATTTTCTCTATCTTCCCAGATAGTATAAATCATAACCCAGAGACTGAATTGTAAGATAACTAATAAAATGTAACTTTCATAGTGTCACTGCGGCTTATAAAATGCCTTTTCATCCTCATAATTTCAAAGGGCGTGTGTGTGGGGGGTGATCTCCCGAGGCATCAAGTGGTAACATACGCAGGTACTCAGCCCTCCCTGTTTTATCTAGGTCCGAGAGGTTTTTGTCTTCAGAAGTTGGCAGTAAGGGGAAACCCATGCTGTAGAAAGAAATGATAGGCTCTGCAGGAGTAAGTGGGGTAACGTTTGTATCCCTGGGCTTGATGCTCCTCTGTTTTATGGCAGAAGATCTGTTCCCTTTTTCACTTAAGTGCAGTTTGTCTGATTTACCTGTGATGCGTCCTTGGTTTAGTTTGGAGGGGACAAGCTAGGAAAGCCAGGAGACTTTGAGTTTGGGTTGAAGTGGTGATGGGTCCTCATTTTGAGGGTGCCGAGGAGAAATAGGCAAATTGTATGGAACAGGACTTTTTCTTCGACCCATTTCTCTTATTTATTTTTCCTTAAATCTGAATTGGACTGGGACTAGGAATAGGAAAGATGTTGCTTTTGTTTTCAATAAGCTTTTCTTTCAGGTTAAGGTAGAATAGGCTAGGAAAGGGAGAGTTGTGCTCTAGCTGATGACGTGGCTGGGAGGTGGGTGTTTGAAAGGGTGGTGCAGAACAATCTGGGATTGTTCTTTCTTCACAGTACAACACTTTTGCTCATTTGTGTATTGGTATTGTGGATTATGATTTGGAATGGGGGGAGCAAGGCAGCGAAAGGTATTTTCTAAACTGCACGTGACCACCTGGCCAGTCTCTCCTGCTCTCTGTCTCTATCTTTGTCTTAGTCGTAATTAATACTATAGGTGGTGATTTTTTAAAATACATGTATATTTTCTTACGTTCACTGAACTTATCATTTACAGATAGTAATTTCTACTCTTTGGTGTTAGCATAGAAAGAAGGTTGGAAACCTTTGTTCTAGATTGCCGCTGGAAGACAAACAGTAAATTCATCTACCTGGCTAAAGACATGCAAAGAACAGTAGTTCACAGAGATCATGAAGGGTTAGTGATGGTATTAACCGTGTGATGACAGCGTACATTTATTTCTGGGCTTCGTTCAACGGATGTTTATTAAGCCTTCATTATAATGATTAGTTATTTAGCTTTGTCTATATAGCATTCTTAGTGCACAGGAATTTCTTCATTTTTGCTCTAATTAGTGGCAACTTTTTATTAGTTGGGAGGTTGACCTGGTTATTTGACTCTGTCGTTGTTGTTGTTTTACTGGGACTGAACCTAGAGCTTTTTTGTGTATAAATATGCTTTACCACTGAGCTACATCCCCAGCTTTGTAGTTAACGCTTGGGTTTTGTTTTGTTTTGTTTGTTTGTTTGTTTTTTAAACTCTTGGTTTTTTGAGACAGGGTCTCACTATGTAGTCCAGGCTGGTCTTGAACTCACTATGAAGTCCAGGCTGGACTCAACTTACGGCAGTCCTTCTGCCTCAGCTTCCCCATGTGCCACCATACCTGGCTGTAGTTAACTCTTGACAGGGATTTTTAAATGCTTGGACTAACGTTGATAAAGCAGCTTTTCTCTGTCACCCATCATCTGTTTGTAAAAAGTCCCTACTGTCTCTATTGGATGGCTTTGACTTAGTGAAAGGCAAAAGAAGTGCTTTAGGGTAGAGTAGATTTTTTTTTTTTTTTTTTTTTTTAATGTGGGTACCAGGAGTCGACCTCAGGACCTCGCGCGCCAGCAGACGCTTATGCCGCTGAGCGATACCACCGGCCCCTTTTTCATACGTGGGTACCAGGAGTTGAACTCGGGCCCTCGCGCTTGCCAGGCAGGCGTTTATGCCGCTGAGCCATCTCACTGGCCCAAGAGGTAGTTTTGTCTGGCTTTCACTTTGGGCCCACAGAGAAGACATGTTAAGACCAGCATTGGTTTCTTCTAACTTTAAAAGCTGGGTATGGTGTTGCATACCTGTAATCCCAGTTCTCGGGAGGCTGAAGCAGGAGAACCACTGTGAGTTGGAGGCCAGCCTGGACTACATAGTGAGACCCTGTCTCAAGAATAAGTAAATAAATAAAAGCACTTAAAATTAACATAAAGAACCCTTGCAAGTAGCTAACACCAAAATTGAATATTAACTCAAAAAATTAAAACAATATTTGAAAGCAAGGTGTTTTTTGGTATACCTGAGTTCTAAAATTGTTCCCGGTATGTGATTAAGTAGTTTTGTTTTTGAAACAGTCCCGCTGCATTAGCCAGACTTTCCTTGAGCTCCGGGGCTCAGCTGATCCTCCTGCCTCTAGCTGGGATTACAGGTGTGCACCAGTGTGCTCAGGTTTGTGCTTTTGAGACTAAGAAAAATACTACCTGAGATCCTTACAAAGTTATTTAAAATTTTGCACTTGAATGCTTGGTGACATGGTGTATGACTGTATTCCCAGCACCTGGGGGACTGAATCGGTAGGATGTTGAGTTCAAGTGCAGCCTGGACTGCTTATTCAGACACCACCCCCCTCTCAGGTGCACTTGCTGCTCTCAAATGGCCTTGCTGTAGAATGGCCTGATCTGATTTGGTTGAGTACCCAAGTCCTGACGACATAATCGCTAAGGGTTTTTTTTACCTCAGTCTCATCTTTACTGTGAGAATGCCCTTGTTCAGGAGATATTACCTGTTCTTGACAGTGAAGGGAGTGGGAGCTGGGTTAGGATTTACCATATAATGAATGTCGTGACCGATTTTTAAAGAATTAGGAAAGTACTTGTGCAATTCTAGATCCCAGTTCAGTGATTCTTCAGTGGTATAGGGTGACACTGTTTTGTATTCTGGTGCAAATCACTCATGTGAAAAAAAGCTTTCTGGATGTGGTGGCACATGCCTGTAATCCCAGCACTTAGGAGGCTGAGGCAGAAGGATCACCTTGAGGCCAGCCTGCGCTACATAGTGAGTTCAAGGCCAGCCTGGACTACAGAGAGAGAACCTGTCTCAAAAAAAAAAAAAAAAAAAAAAAAGCTTGAATAGTTGTCATGTAATTGCAGGATTAAAGTGTAAATGTAGAAGAAAAACTTAGAAAATATCAAGGTGATAGCTTTTCCTTTTTGTAGGAGATAAATTACAAAGCAAAAATGACAAAAAAATGTTGGATGATGTATTCAAAAATGAGAAACCAAATGCCAAAATTTAATTAAAATAACAGATTAAAACATAGGGAGATGGATTGTTCTCAGAGGGGCAGGCAGTCAAGAGGGAGGGAGGGAATGGATAAGGGATGAAAAAAGGAATTGAGATGTGTTATGTACATGTACCAACTCCACACAAGGAGTGGAAACATGTACCCAAAAGAGAGGGGGATCAAGGGAAGAGTGAAAAGGGGCATGGATGGAGGGGAAAGGGGATGAAAAAAGGAATTAAGGATTTACAATCCTTCCCACAAAGACTGTAAACACGTACTACACGCATGTACTAATAAACTTAAATTTTAAAACATAATTTGTTCAAATATGTGAGCACCATCTAGCTTTTGATGATTAGATGTTCAAAGAACATGTGTGGATAATTTGTATAAGAGGAGAAATAACTTACAGGAAATAAAACAGAATGTAAAGTTTTCGCTCAGAAATGAAAAATGCCAATTAAAATCAACGGGGTAACATTTTACACATGGAGTAGCTGAGTGTGGGTATGTTTCACTTTTTTATTACGTGATCACTGTAACACTAATGAATATGAAATGCGGTTAATGAATATGAAACGACACAAAATGAGACATTGACTAATTATAAATGAGTTCTCTGTGTGGGTTAAAACTGAAGGGTATTTATAAGAAACAAGGTTTTGAGCTGGAATGGTAGTACACACCAGCACTCGGGAGACTGAGGCAGGAGGATCATTCCAAGTCCGAGGCCAGCCTTGCGTACGTAGTGAGTTCAGGGCCAGTCTGAACTACATAGTGAGACCCTGTCAGCTGTATCTTACAGTTTCACCACTGAAATAATATCTATTAATATTTTGATGTTTTTTCTCAGTCTTTTTTTTATACAAAGGATTTTGACAGGGTTGTCATCGTTTTGTGGTTGTTTCGTTTTGAGACAGTCTGTAGTTCACCCTGGCTGGCCTTGAACTCTGGGTAGCTAGGGGTGACCTGGAACTCTGCAGTCCTATTGCCTCTGCCTTCCAAGTGTTAGGCTTATGGATGTGTACTGCCATGCCCATCCTGGTCGTGCTTTTAAGTGTTGTTATATGCCCTTAATGAAACTAAGACTAAGACGTTTGTGAACCTTTTGTTGGGGTATGGACTTCTTTCCCTTTTAATTGTCTTCCTTGAAAAATCTTGGCGTGGATGATTTATGAGGTCTGCTTTCATCCTAACATCATGTTAGGATGTCCTGTGCTTAAGAAGGTCCAACCTGTAGGTCCTTCACTTTATAGTAAGAGAGAGAGTGTGTTTTGATATGGGGTCTCACTGTTGTTCCCCAGATTGGTCTGGAACTCCTGAGTTGCAGCAGTCCTCCTATTTCAGCGTCCTGAGTAGCTGAGTTGATTATAGTGTGTTGAAAATAAAAGTTGTGAGATAACTAAATCCAAACCCAGATTGCTCAGAGGACACTGATAATAAACTAATATTCTTAGAGACCTTTCAAGTGAATCTTCAGATATTTGAGATTCTAAAATGGCATAAAATTTCAACTTTACACAGTTCTTTATATATTTATTTTTTGGTTTTTTGAGACAGGGTCTTATTACGTAGTTTATGCTGGTCTTGAACTCACTGTGCAGCGCAGGCTGGTCTTGAACACCCAGCGATCCTCCTGCCTCAACCTCCCAAGTGCTGGGATTATAGGCGTGTGCCACCACACCCAGGAGTTCTTTAGAATAAGATCTTATTAATAGGTTATTTCATTTTAACTTTCTTCCAGGAAGTTTATACAAAATCTTTTTTGCTCGAATTCATTTATTCCAGTCTTTACCACTTGACAATTTTAGAAGGGTTCCAATATATCAAGATCAATGTGGTACTTAATTACATTATTTAAAAATCTTTAGGCCATCTTTTCCCCAAATGTTAATTTTATCAGCTGAGAAATTTTGAAGGCCTGAAAAAATGTTCTAGGACAGTGGTGATGAACCTGTGGCACACGTGCACATGCTGCAGCCAGCTGTTTGTTATCATTGCAAGCTCTAAAAGATTCACCATCAGTTTTAGGAGAAGCAAAAAGGTTTGGTATGTGTAGTTTGCTTTTGCTTCAGTGCATAATTCAGGTGACATGCTTTGAGTTGTAGGAGTCAAAATGCCAGAATGAAAGGTGGTTACTTAAAATTAAAGCTCAAATTACAGTATTAATTAAATTACCTTGAAAATCTGCTTCTCCCATTTTCTTTAAATGTTAAATAACTAGAGATTTGGGGTTGTGTAGCTGATGGTTAATAAAGGCATGGAGGGAGGCTGTAGAGGTGACTTAGTAAGAGGTTACAGTAAATGACCCATAGAGGGAGGTCCTTCAGAACTGACGCTGTAGCCCAGGCTGGCCTTGAACTCGCTGTCTTGGCCTCCTGAATGCCGAGAGTCTGCAGTGAGCAGCCAAGCAGCCTGGCCTCAGGCCTGATTTCTTGGTAACACAGCCTCTCTCGGACTCCTTTTTGTCTGTGATTAGTTATGAAAAATGAACTTTGATGTGGACATCTGTAGGCTTTATTCTGGCATTCAAGATAGTATATTTTGGCATAATGATTATTTTAGCATTGGTAAATTGAAACAAAAAATAAAAAGCATACTATTTAAAACTGGTTCTTTGCAAGCTTGTATTCTTATGTTAAAATGTTCTTAACAGTGGCTTGATTGATGATCATTTGATGAACACCACTGTTTTCTCTGGTATTTCATTATAAGGATTCTTTGAAATTTGTTAAGGGCAGAAAGAGCTTTGGTTGGTTTTCCGAGATGTAAAAGTTAAAATTGTTTGCTATGTAGTTACAGTGTCCTTTCCATTTTGGAGGGCTATTTGATGTACTGTCAACATTTAAAAATGCAGAACTCTAGATATACTAGTAAGTTCACTTCATAGTGTCTCCTCTCAGGAAATGTGCCTGCATAGGTATACAGGGGAGCAAATACTAGGACACTCATTGCTGTATTGTACACTCGCCCCTTCCTGCCGTTGTAATCTGTCAGGGACTACTCTATGCACTGAAAAATTAACGTGGCCTCTGTGTACTTCATGAATTCCTAGATACTATTAGAAAAGTGGGCTACTGAACAGTGTTTGTAATTTTAAAAATGGAAAGTTTTATTGCTGTAGGCATACAGTATGTACGTAAAATTTCTAAACAAGATTAATGCTGTTGGTGGGTGCCTTGCCGTAGAGGAGTGGGATATGGTCCAAGGGGACATGGAGTTTTGCCCATGCCAGATTTATTTTTTCAAGAATGTAACACTGTATAACTTGTGTAGTGCTATAGATACATCTGTAGGCTTTATTGATTGTGGTTTACCTAAATTGAAATAAAAGGGGCAAATAGAATTTAGGCTTAATTTTTCTTTGATAATTTAAATATAAAATTTGAGTAGATTATAATGAAGGAGTTTTGAATAGTCCTGAATGGCAGCTTTTTAATCATTCATGTGAAGAATAACCTCGCAGGTAAGCAGGTGTCCAGAGGCGCACTTTGAAACGTAACTTCTGCTAGGCTTCGATGTGCGGATCACATCATGCTGAGCTTAACGTAGTATGTGACCATTTGTTTTCTTTGGTCATTGTCTCTTAAAACTTCTAAAATTTTCTTCGAGGCAGGACCTAGAAATTTTAGTCACAACTGTTTCCATTATTGTGTTCCGGCTGCTGAAAACAGACATGGTGTTTCTCCCAGGCTCACTGAGCCGCGGGATGTGTCTCATGAATGTCTGTCAGCAGTGGTAATTCAGGGGATCCTCGAATTACCATCCAAGGGAATCTTCCAAGATAAAAAACTTAATTACGGTGGGTTCACATTTCTTTTTTTTTTTTTTTTTTTGGGGGGGGGGTACCGGGGGGTCGACCTCAGGACCTCGCGCGCCAGCAGGCGCCCGTGCCGCTGAGCGATATCACCGGCCCCTTTCTCGTATGTGGGATCCGGGAGTCGAACTCGGGCCCTCGCGCTTGCCGGGCAGGCGCTTAAGCCGCTGAGCCATCTCACCGGCCCCACATTTCTTATAAGATGCCTTTTTTTTTTTTTCTTTAAACAGTGGGATTTTTTCTAAATTTGGTAAAATGTTAGATCAAATGAATAATATTGAGGATCTTAGCAGTTGGTGAGTGTCTGGAAATGGGCTGTCCACAGTGTTCGGAAAATAGAAATCAATCCATCCATCCCTCTCTCCCTCCCTTCCTTCCTTGCTGAGGTTAAGCCCAGCCCCTTCACACTGAGCTATGCCCCTGGCCCTTATAATGAATTAATTTTTGGAGACAGGATCTGATTAAGTTGCCTGGCTGGGTTTGTACTTGCGATCCTCCTCCCTCAGCAATCCTTAAACTTACTTGGACACAGGGAAAACCACCAGGGGGTGTGTGGCTTAAAAATTGATGTTTGGATTGCACTCTGAAAGATTCTGATTGAACTGAGGGAAAGCATGGATATTGGACTTTCAGTGTGTAGCTAATGTCACATGTCCCACTGCCTTAAACTTGTCTTCTTTAGTTGTCACTCAAGATGTGATGAGTAATCTCATTAGCAACAGTTCTCTGGCAATTTGAACTGATTTAAAGTGGTCTTCTCTAGTTAATGCTCTTTTCTTTCATGACGCTGTAGGCCCCCCCCCCTTACTTCTTTGTAACCCTTTCTCTTCCACTGCAGTGGGAATAACCTCCCTTGTACACTGCTGTATTCGCAGTGCCTAGCTCAGGGCTGGATGCATAGTAGTCATTTGGATGATTGAGCAAATGATGGTCTCCTCATGTACCTTAAATTTTCTAGCATATATTGATGAGTAAATGTTGAATGGATGGACAGTAGGTATTCTACTGAGTGAAATATTACTTTGCCCTTAAACTTAATGTTTGAGTTTATGATTGTATGGGAAAATGCATATGTGCCAGATGAAAAGCTGCTTGTACAGTGCATGTATATTGACTAAACCAATTATAAACCAAGAAGTTTGTATTTGGGTATAAAGACATATGCTAAAATAACAAACAAAATTTTAATGTGTATTAAAAATTGAAAAGTGAAGCAATACCTGAAAGATAACCTGAAATGTGGAACGTAGCATTACAGTTAGAGCTCTAAAGCTGGGGAAGCAGGAACCTGTGCGTCTTACTCCATGTTCATTGATCTTCTGAGGAGGGTAATGATCTCCTTAGTATTTTAATGAGATGACAATTTAATAGGCTTAAAAACTCCTGATATTAATGGTAGGAACGAGACTACGCACCTTCATGCACTTTTTTTTAGATAGAGTGGTACAGCCAGTGGATAGAATCTAGCCGCATGATCATAAATCCCTGCAGTTTATCTTACACCAGCTCTGTTCTACCTTAAGGTACATGAAGTGTGAGTAAGCATATCTTTGTTAGTGTTGTTTAATGCCAAACATATTGCTTTATTTTTTTCTCCATCTGTAGGCTAAAGAAATCCTGACAAAAGAATCCAACGTGCAAGAGGTTCGGTGTCCAGTTACTGTCTGCGGAGATGTACATGGGCAATTTCATGACCTCATGGAACTGTTCAGAATTGGTGGCAAATCGCCAGATACAAATTACTTGTTTATGGGAGATTATGTTGACCGAGGATATTATTCAGTTGAAACAGTTACACTGCTTGTAGCTCTTAAGGTAATTTAAATTTTATGTTTGGACTTTTGAACTGGGTAAGACAGACCTCTTAAATGTTCGTTTTTTCCTAGTGATTTGCAGTTTTTCTCCATCTGTGTGTTAAATTTTAGAATAAAATTCCTCATTTAGGAATGAAATAATTCAAACTTATTACCAGTTGTAGTTTTGCGAAATGTACAGATGAAGATGTGAAGGTGAAACAGAAAATACTATATAGCTTTTAGGGTAGACTGTTTCTGCCTTTTCCTTATAAAAAATTTGTTTGACTTTATCTTTGGGGGAGCCTTTCCTTTTTCCTTCTGTTCTTTTACTTTTTTTCATCCTTTTCCTAGAAAACAGACTCATGTTATAGAATACTCACAACAATAAAGTGGTACCACATACTTTTCCAATATTAAGGAAGTAGTGAGTCATGGTTTCAGCAAGAGCTGATTTATAGGTGATTGATACCTTTTTTGTTTGGTTGGTTTTGGTTTTTTGAGACAGGGTCTTACCACGTAGTTCAGGCTGGTCCTGAACTCACTATGTAGCCCAGGCTGGCCTTGAATGCAGCAGTCCTCCAGCGTCAGCCTCCTGAGTGCTGGGATTACAGGCCTGCATCACCACGCCCAGCCTGTTTTGCTTTTTGAGGAAATGCCAAAATGTTTTCCACAGCAGCTGTACCATTTTATATTATCACCAGCATTGTATAAGGATTCCAGTGTCTTCCAAATTATTCAAATACTTTGTGCATTTTTAAATTGGTTTGTCTTTCTATTATTATTATTATTTTTTGTGGGTACCGGGGGGTCGACCTCAGGACCTCGCGTGCCAACAGGCACCCGTGCCGCTGAGCAATATCACTGGCCCCTTTTTCGTATATGGGTTCCGGGAGTCGAACTCGGGCCCTCGCGCTTGCAAGGCAGGCGCTTACGCCGCTGAGCCATCTCACTGGCCTGGTTTGTCTTTTTATTGCTGAGTTGTAAAAGTTCTCTGTATATTCTAGATTCTAAAGGTCTATCAGATATATGATTTGCAAATATGTTACAGAACTTTTTTGGAAGTCATTATATTTTGCATTTGTAAAATGAAGGAGTTGGATTAGATGAAGGAAGTTATCTCCTGTGGCTCTGGATACTATAAAGGAACCTAGCAAGCAACCTGTGCTTAAAAGCATAGGATCAATCCCAGTGTACAGAAGAGGAACAAATGTACTGCCTTTAAAAATTCACTGGAGTTGCGTGTGGCCTGTAATCCCGGCACTTGGGTGGCTGAGGCAGGAGGATTGCTGTGAGTTGGAGACCAGCCTGAACTAATAGCAAGACCCTGTCTAAAAAGAAAAAAATCACTCAGGAGGGTGTAATGGATTGAATTGTGTCCTCTCAAATTTCATGTATTGAAGTCTTAATCCCCAGGACCTCAGAATATGTATTTAAAGTCTGGGCCTTTACAGAGGTAAATTAGCTAAAATGAAGTAAAATGGGAGAGGCTTAATCCCTTGAGTGGTGTCCTTAGAAAAAGAGATTAGGGCAGAGACAGGGAAGAAAGTAGGAAGACACATGGAGAAAATAGGTATCTATAAGTCAGGGAGAGAGACTTTCAAAAGAAACCAACCGCCTTGGCACCTTGATCTTGGACTTCAGGCTCCAGAAATGTGAGGAAAGTAAGTTTCTGTTACTCTGTGATTCTTTGTTATGCAGCCCTAGCAACAGATGAGTATTGGAGAAAAGGATGGCCATTTCAGTAAATAGTGGTAGAACAAATAGATCATAGCGCTGGGGATGTATCTCAGTGGTGGTGTACTTGCCTACCGTGCACAGAGCCCTGGGCTGAATGCTCAGCACCAAAAAAAAGAACAACAACAACAAACCCACAGACCCAAAAAAATGACAGACCTAAATGCAAGGTCTAAGGGGC
Organism: Erethizon dorsatum; assembly: GCA_028451465.1. Taxonomy (NCBI): domain Eukaryota; kingdom Metazoa; phylum Chordata; class Mammalia; order Rodentia; family Erethizontidae; genus Erethizon; species Erethizon dorsatum. The sequence goes on along the minus strand of CM051836.1, from coordinate 5,839,615 downwards.
CAGGGATTTAGCTCAGAAGCACAGTGCCTGCCTGGCAAGTGCAAGCTCCTGAGTTTGACTCCAGTACCAAAAAAAAAAAGAAAAACCCGCCTAAATGCAAGGTCTAAGCTGTAAACTTCCAGGTGTCTTTTGTTAGGCAAAGACTTCTTGGATATGTTTACAAAAATATGATCTGTTAAAAAAAAAAAAAGAAAACTTGATTTTCTAAAAATTAAGATTTTTGTGTTCTTCAAAAGACATCACAAAAAGTATATTCAGTCTTAAAATATTTACTATGCATTTTAATTTTTAATTATTTTTGGTACCGGGGATTGAATCCAGCCAGGGCCTCCTACATGCTTACAAGTACATGCTCTGCCACTGAGTCACACCCACATCTTCAATTTTTTGTTTTGTTTTGTTTTTGTAGATAGGGTCTTGCTGTGTAGTTCAGGCTGGCCTCGAACTGATGGCAATCCTTCTGCCTCAGCCTCCCAAGTATTGGAATTACAGGCGTGCACCACCATGTCCAACTCTACAAATATTTTTTTACAAAACCTCTAAATTTAATAACAAGACAGGTAACTTTTAAATGGGAAAAATATTTAAAGCTGTTTCAACCAAGAGATACATGGTTAATAAACACTGAAAAGAGGCTTAACACCTGTAGTCATTAGGGAAATGCAAGTTGAATTTACAGTGAGATAGCACTTTGTGTGTGTTAGAATGACTAATCTGAGGTCCTGATACCAGGCATTGGTGAATACGCAGAGGTAAGGATGCTCGTGCAGTGCAAGTGGGAATGTGAGATGGCTCAGCCAGTTGAGTGTTTCTCGGAAAGTTAAGCATATACCTACTATGTGACCTAACGGTTAATATTCCTAACAATCCGTCCAAGAGAAATGAAAGCATACGTTCATGCAGGTGATCTTAGCACCCCTTCGTGATAGCCAGAAACTGAAAACAGTCACCAGTCCATCCTGCTGGTGAATGGAGAAACAAAAGGTGGTACTACAAAAAGGAATAAGCCACTGACCTGTGCTGTAACATGGATGAGTGTGAAAATATTCCAAGTGACCAAAAATGGGCATCTGAGATGAATACACATTTCTCAGATGAAGAAATAAAAATGGCAAATAAATATACAAAAAAATGGGCAACATCACTAGTCATTCGAGAGATGCAAATTAAAACAACACTGAGATTCCATCTCACCCCAGAAAGAATGGCTACTATAAAGAAATCAACTAATCACAAATGCTGGAGGGGCTGTGGGGAAAAAGGAACCCTTCTTCACTGTTGGTGGGAGTGTCGACTGGTGCAGCCACTGTGGAAGTCAGTGTGGAGATTCCTCAAAAAACTAGGATTGGAGGTCCCATTTGACCCAGCTATTCCCCTTCTGGGTATCTTCCCAGAAGAATTAAAAACATCGTACCACAGTGATATATGTGCACCCATGTTTATAGCAGCACAATTTGTAATAGCCAGATCTTGGAAACAACCCAAATGCCTATCAACTGAGGAATGGACAAGAAAGATGTGGTATTTTTATACAATGGAGTACTATTCAGCCATAAAGAAGGATAAACTGGAGACTTTTGTAGGTAAATGGATGCAACTCGAGAAAATACTCATAAGTGAAACAAACCGGACGCACATGTGTAAGCATCATATTGTCTCTCTAGTATGAGAAACTGAAAGAGTAAATAAGATCCAAAATGTACAATAGATATGGTGAATCAAAAAGAAACTGGTCAAAAGGAAAGAGAGACTGGAATAGGGGAATAGGGAAAAGAAAGGGAAAGGGGAAAAAAAATTGTATATATATATAAGATGGTTAAGATAGATACACTACCAATTTTACTTAGTTCATTGAAGAGTAAGATTTGTGCTAATAATGTTTGGACAATTGAATGCTAGTATCTGGTATCCTGAATAACTAACTTAAAGATAGTAATACGTAATGCATTAACCATTGTTACCCTCCTATTATGTTGTTTTGAAAATTTGTTCTTTTTTGATTTTTGTTTTTTCTTCTCTTTAAAATAAAAAAATATTCCAAGTGATGCTTTGATAGAAGATTACATTTTGTATTATTCCATTTTTATGGAATTTCTAGGAAAGGCAATCTCAAGAGAGAAAGTAAGTCAGTGGTTGCCAGGACCTGGGAGTGCGAGTGAAGAGTGACTGCAGATAGGTGTGAGAGAGCTTTTTGGGCTGATGAGAAGGTTCTAAAACTGGGTTGTAATGATTGTTGCGTAACTAAATTTACTAGAAGTCATTGACCTGGAAAAAATATTCATATATGAGGTTTAATAATCCATGACTACTTGGTGTAAAGTGGATGGTGGAAGTTATTTGATTTAATTGAGGTGGAATTAACAAAATATCTCATGGGCATTTATGTTTGTAGATCATATTTCAGTGTAATGGGGGGGTGTTTTTTCAACAAATTTGGAACTCTGAATTTCCCCATGGAAAGCGTCCTGAATTGTCATTTGATTTTTGAAGGAAATAGCCGTTTTTGTGTCCTGTTTTGTTGTTTTAGGTTCGTTACCGTGAACGCATCACTATTCTTCGAGGGAATCATGAGAGCAGACAAATCACACAAGTTTATGGTTTCTATGATGAGTGTTTAAGAAAATATGGAAATGCAAATGTTTGGAAATATTTTACAGATCTTTTTGATTATCTTCCTCTCACTGCCTTGGTGGATGGGCAGGTTTGTGCATTTTAAAACTCGTTGTTCATTATTTTTAGGGATCTGCTCATCCCACTACCCTCCCCTACAACTCTTAGGCTGGCCAAGCCATCCTTGAATTTGTAATCCTCAGCCTCCCAGATGCTGAGGTTTACAGGCATGTGTCACCACCCAAGGAATCTGCTTTTATCTTTTTTTTCTTCTTCCTTTTGTGGGACCAAAGATTTGAATCCAGGGCCGTTGCACTGAACTAGACCCCCAACCCTTTTTAAATTTTGAGACAGGGTCTTGAACTTGTAATGCTTCTACCTCGCCCTCCTCAAGTGCAGGGGAAATCTGCTTTATTAATGTTTAGATGCAAGCCAGGCGTGGTGGTGCACACCTGTAATCCCAGCACCGGGAGGCTGACAGGAGGATCACTTTGAGTTTAAGGCCAGCCTGGACTGCATAACAAGACCTGTCTCAAAACATAACAAATGTTTAGATGCAAGTGACTTTGTTTTCCATCCTCGTTTTCCTTTTTGGGATTTGGTTTTTTTTGTTGTTTTTTTTTTCTTTTTTGTGCCTTCTTTGTAGCAAGCACTAAAGTGTATGGGGTGGGCTCACAGGGATAGAAAATGTAGCCCAAGTCTGGGAGATGCAAAGAGCTGTTTACTGCTCCAGGTGGAGGTGGTACATAGAACTTGTAAGAAAAGTCTGTGCATGTGAAGATACTAGAGTTAGTTTTAGTGGAGGGGAGCAGATAACATTAGAGGGTGACATTTTCTTGAAGGAGCTGATTGAGGTGGAGTCTGAATGTAGCGTGGGTGCTGTGTTAGGAAGAGAGTACTCAGTAGTTCCCAGTGGGCTGGAGGAAAGGTGGATCCTCCAGGCAGACCTCGTACAGGAAAAGCACAGAAACACCAGTCGGGCCAAATGATGGGGGTGACTACCTGTAACTTAGTCTAGAATATTCTAAAGTTTCTTTTAAGTGAAGTTAACATTTTAAACCAATCTTTTCAGATCTTCTGTCTACATGGTGGCCTCTCTCCATCCATAGATACACTGGATCACATCAGAGCACTTGATCGCCTACAAGAAGTTCCCCATGAGGTATGGCTTTTACTTGGTAATTATTTTCAGAAAACATTTCAGAGAGAGAAAGTTAATTATAAGTTCATTTTATGTGTTAAAACAGTCACTTAAGTGTGAATACTCTTTATCACTTCCATTGTTCACAAGATTAGAAGCCTGCCAGGATCACAGCAGGTGTGGGACTGGGTTTATTAGAACCTCCTTGTGTTAACTACCAGTTCATACTGTCTAGTACTGAATTTGCATACTATAGGCAGATTGAGGCGCCCACACGTTGATGCCAGTTGTGCGTCATAAAGACTTGGGAAGATATCTCTGTCATTTCACAGATGTCTTAACTAAAAGATCTATTACTCTTCAGCACACAGCACTCAAAAAGTGACATAGAAGGCTGCTGCTGATGAATGAACCTAATCATGTATAACTTGAACCTGCTTTTTTAGGGTCCAATGTGTGATTTGCTGTGGTCAGATCCAGATGATCGTGGTGGTTGGGGTATATCTCCTCGGGGAGCTGGTTACACCTTTGGCCAAGATATATCTGAGACATTTAATCATGCCAATGGCCTCACGTTGGTGTCTAGAGCTCACCAGCTGGTGATGGAGGTATGTTCTGGTCTTTGAAACGAGACTTGCTTTTTAGTAAACTAAGGAGAGAAGATGACAGGGAGTTTTACTTCAGTGCTGTTGCTGAGACATTCCATGTATTCCCTCTCTTGAGTTTGCAATTGTAGCTTGAGCCTTTTGGTAGCTGCACACTAGAATTAAAAACAAGCTTTTGATAAGGAAATACATATTTAACATATTCCAGAGAACTCTTAATGACTGGGAAGTGCTTGGGACTTAGGGAAATAAGATACAGGGAGATGGGGAGGATTATGTCATTTTATGATCCTGTTTTTGCTTATTTCATATATTTAGCATGTGTGTGTATGCAGGAGAGTTAGGGAAGAAGCACTAAAATACTGAAGTGGGTCTTTGGTAGGGTTACAAGTGATTTGAAAGAAGAAACAGTGGGAAACATGCTGGGGTTCTTGGCATAGAACATTGATTAGCATACTCTTAGAATTAGGGTCTTATTTAAATTAATAATATAACTTTGTGAGAAATTTGTGAACAGTACTAAACACAAAAAATAACAGAAGTAGCTCATGCATTCAGATGGACTTGGAGGGTGTAAAGCTAGACACTATAGAGGTGTGTCTCATTTGTTTATGGGCAGTGGCCAGCTTAGGGACCTTCTCCCCATGCCTGAGAAGAAAATTAATAAGATTCTACTCCCTAGGAGTAGGTGTATTAGTATGCATTCTGTCACTGTAAGAAGTTACCTGACACAAGCTACTTGTAGAGAGAGGTTTGTTAGGACTCGGGGTTCTGAAGGTTCAAGTCCAGGATTGGGCAGCCCCATTGGTTTGGGCTTCTGGTGAGGATGGCACATCATAGAGGGTACATGTCTGAGAGCAAGAGTCACATCTAGAACCAGGAAACCGAGACAGAGACACATTGGGGCCCCACAGTCCTCTTCAAGGCACATCCCAGTGATCAAGGACCTGCCACTACGTCCCGTTTCCTCCCTGTATCACTACCATGGGGATCATGCATTTAACACAACATGTGCCCTCGGGGACATGTAATACTCAAACTGTAGCAGTATGTATTTACTTCTACAAGGGATGGTCATATAGTCCTATATCTTAAATCCTATTCTTTTTGTTTGGTTTTGTTTTTTGAGACAGGGTCTCAGTTTGTAGTTCAGGCTGGCCTTGAACTCACTAGCCTTGGCTGGCCTCAAACTCTTATCGATCCTCCTGCCTCAGCCTCCCGAGTGCTGGGATTACAGGCGTGCTTCATTCTTTTTTTTTTTTTTTTTTTTTTTTTGTGGGTACCGGGGGTCGATCTCAGGACCTCATGCGCCAGCAGGCGCCGGTGCCACTGAGCGATATCACCAGCCCTTTTTTCATATGTGGGTACCGGGAGTCGAACTCAGGCCCTCGCGCTTGCCAGGCAGGCGCTTACGCCGCTGAGCCATCTCACTGGCCCACGTGCTTTATTCTTAAATCATGTTTAGTTCACTTTATCAAGAGGCTGATAAGACACAGGCATTTACAAAGGGCCAGCTATATATATATAGCTTATTGGTGTTACATTTTTTTTTAAGGTCCCCCCCCAGGGGGGTGTAGATTGAACCTGAGGTCTCCTGCATGGTAATCAAGCACTCTACCACTGAGCTCCAACCCCCACCCCACCCACCTTTTGTCCTTCTTGTTGAGACCGGGTTTGGGTAATTGCTCAGATTGTCCTTGAACTTTTGATCCTCCTGCCTTAGCCTCCTAAGTGGCTGGGATTACAGGTCTGACCCCCATGCCCAACTTTTTTTTCTTTCTATAATAGAAGACTAGTCTTGCTTTGTTAATTTGGGGAAAGTAAATACATAGGTATTTTTTATAGTTTGTGCAAAATACAGAAAATTAAGCCTTTTGGGGAAAAGTTACAGGTTTTTCTGTTGTTTTGTTTTTATATGTAAATTATGTAGTAAAGTACTATTTTTTCCCTGTGTAGGGCTATAATTGGTGCCATGACCGGAACGTAGTAACAATTTTCAGTGCTCCAAACTATTGTTATCGTTGTGGTAACCAAGCTGCAATCATGGAACTTGATGATACTCTAAAATATTCTTTGTAAGTATTTATATCTGAGCATTTGGTTGCCATTAATGAATATGTAGTCTTACTGGGAGGTGTAAGTATTCATGAATTCATGCTGATTCCAAGTTGATTTTTAAATTTGCTTTGAAATGGACCTATGGTATATTGAAACACATCAGCAGAAACTAATCCTGTGTAGTCCCTATTATTGATCCCTCCGTGTTCAATTTTTAAACCTGTGCTTTTATCACGGATTTAATAAAGTCTATTCGGAGGATGAGAAATCAGATACAGTATTTAGAGCTTTAAATTTTACTTATTTGGTAGAGACTTTCTTTCAAACCATCTTAGAAGGAACCCCATTGTATAATGAAAGCACAGCTTTCCCAGCGGAAGTTGACTGGGTTCTTAGCAGGGAAGTGCAGCTAAGAGACCTTAAGTGTTATGATTTCAGTTGCAATTAAAGTTCTGTTTTCCTGTCCAAGTTAAAATTGGATAGGAAAAAGTTACATAAAGCTCGAGAGACTGAAGTTCTTACTTCTGATTGTCAATACATGAATGTCTTTGAATATAAACAGTGAACTTTGTCTTATTTTTCAGCTTGCAGTTTGATCCAGCACCTCGTAGAGGCGAGCCACACGTCACTCGTCGCACCCCGGACTACTTCCTGTAATGGGATTTTAAACTTGTACAGTATTGCCATGAACCGCTTATCGACCTGATGGAAATGGGAAGAGCAACAGTAACTCCAGAGTGTCAGAAAATAGTTAACATTCAAAAAACTTGTTTTCACACGGACCAAAAGATGTGCCATATAAAAATACAAAGCCTCTTGTCATCAACAGCTGTGACCACTTTAGAATGAACCAGTTCATTGCATGCTGAAGCGACATTGTTGGTCAAGAAACCAGTTTCTGGCATAGCGCTATTTGTAGTTACTTTTTGCTTTCTCTGAAAGACTGCAGATAATAAGATGTAAACATTAACACCTCGTGAATACAATTTAACTTCCATTTAACTATAGCTTTACTCGGCATGACTGTAGATAAGGATAGCAGCAAACAATCATTGGCGCTTAATGAACGTTTTTAAAATAAGTACCAAGCCTCCCCTCTACTCGTGAGTTGTGAAATTGTTTTGTTTATTTTCAGGGATACTGTTTAATTTAATTGTATGATTTGTCTGCACTCAGTTTATTCCCTTCTCAGATCTCACCCCCATGTTCTTTGTTATTGTCAGAACCTGGTGAGTTGTTCTGAACAGAAATGTTTCCCCCTTCCTGTAAGACGATGTTACTGCACAAGAACACTGCAGTGTTTTTCATAATAAACTTGTGAACTAAGAACTGAGAAAGTCAAATTTGAATTGTATCAGTGGGCAAGACTGGTGCTGTTTAAAGATAAATCAATTAATAAATTTTAGAGTTTTGTAGAATCTAGGTAAACAAAAATAAAAGTCAAGGCCACTACATAACCTCTCCGGTAACTTTCTGACATTTTCAGATGAGCTTCAGGATTTATTTGTATTACCTATAATATAATTTGTCATATTGCTAGTGTACTTTGAACTTGTCTTTAAGAAAGGAAATCTGTGCTGCTTCAGTAAGATCTAATTGTTAAACTATGTAACATCAGGGTTAAGGTTTTAGGATTTGTTTAAAGTGGCATGTTTTCAGGTAGAGCTTAAATGATATATCTGCTTAGCGCAGTTCCTGGTTATAAATATTACATTGCTATGTATATTTAAGAGTTACATGAACTTTTTAAAATAATTGACAGATTGGTAAGTTCTTAACAAATATTTGTACATTGCCTGTTGAGTCATGTGATCTTAATGTCTTAGCTGTTAAAGCATTAGCCTGTATTAATTCTTTAAGTGATAATCAGTGAAAGCAAATAGGAAATTATTGATCATTGTTTAGTGTAATGTACATTCACCCAAAGGGACGTGGCATTTGAAGTGCCAGTGCTCAACATTTAATGAATTTTTTCCCTTTTTATCCTTTGAACAGGATTAGAAGTTCTGTGTGAACTGATACTTGATTTTTTTAACCTACCAGGGTACACTTCAGAGCACTAATCATTAATTGTGTGTGAGTATAGTTAATAAACATTTCCTTGCTTTGTACTGTGTTGAATTTGGAACCAGTAGAGAAGTTACAATATTTCCTTTTTTAAGAAGCATGAGGAAAATATACATATACACAATTTTGAAGTGTGTGTGTGTGTATATAGTTGAAGTAAATTTTCTTCAGTGGTCCACTTTTTCTCTCTTCTCCAGTCTAGTTCAGGCTGGCTTTGAACTCACTGTATAGCCCAGGCTGGCCTCGAACTCGTAGTGATCTTCCTGCCTCAGCCTCCTGAGTGCTGAGATTACAGGCGTGCACCACCATGCCTGGCTTTTCCAGGTCTTGTGATACTACAGTTGACTAAAGGAGTTCATACTTTGTAATTGACATGTGGTGCTGTCATCCAGGTGTACATCCTTAAATCTTGGGGTTACTACATGGGACTTGTGGCAAGAACTGCATGGTTTTAGAATAATTGAATTGGAGAGAATGACTGGGCTTTCTATCTAGACTTCGAAGTGTTAATACCTTTCCTTGTGTGAAATGAGTAAGGAAAATGGTAAGTATGGTAATTTCCTCTAAAATGTTTCATTACGATTGGAATCACCTAAGTTAGGTGATGTTGATTTCTCATTTAGTAACAAAATAGGCTTTTCTTTTTTAAAACCTTTAAATGCTTCTTGCTCTTAAGAACAAAGTTAGTCACAAAGTAGTCCGGGTTTAGCTTAGAATGTTTGCCTAGCATATCACTCACTCACTCACTCTCTCTCTCTCTCTCTCTCTCTCTCTCACACACACACACACACACACACCATTCTGAGTACTGTAGAGCGAGGGCTTGTAGAAGTTTGCTTCATAACTGAATAAATTTGTAGAGTGATACTTATTTCTTGGGTTGAGTATTTTAAGCAAATTGATTTTGTGTGTGTGTGTGTGTGTGTGTGTGTGTGTGTGTGTGTGTGTACACCGGGGTCGAGCTCAGGACCTTGTGAGCAGGCACTTGTGCCACTGAGCGATATCACCGGCCCTTTTTTCCTTTGTATGTGGGTACTGGGAGTCGAACTCAGGACCTCGCGCTTGCCAGGCAGGTGCTTGTGCCACTGAGCTATCTCACCGGCCCCAGCAAACTGATTTTTTACATTGTATTTTTTTTTTTAATTTTAACACATAAGAACTGTATATGTATACATTGTGCGATGTTTAAATCAGGTTAAAAAATCTTGCCTCAAGCATTTCATTATTTGTCTATGACAAAAGCTTCGAAAATCCTTTCTTCTAGCTTTTTTGAAATATACATTGTTACCCACAATTACCTTACTGTGCTTAGTGCACCAGAACTTTTTCCTTCTATCTCACTATAACTTATTATAACCCATTGGCCAACCTTTTCCCGTGCCTCCCCAACACAAATGATTTCACCCCCTTGGTTGCATAATAATATACTTGTTGATTGTAGAAGGCATATTTTACATGGTAGTTTAGCATGCCAGTATTATTTTTCATAGTGAGTTGGCTTAATAGAAAAACAACAGTTATTTCTGTGGTTCTTAAGTCTTCATGCCTTTAGAGATCCTGATTTAAATTGTTTGGAGGAGTCTAGGCAAATTATTCTAATTTATATCTAGGGTTGACACTTGTTTCCCAAGTACAAATTTAAGGAAACTGAGTTACATGGTAATGGGTGATGATTTGTAGGTTTCAGTAAATTAAAATGTTTTATATGGCTTTTTGTTGTTTAGTACTGACTATCCTGTGTAATGCCTTATTTAACCCATTTATGCTGAAGATTTTTGTTTGAGACAGGGTCTCGCCATGTGTTCAAGGCTGGCCTTGAACTCACTGTGTAACCCAGGCTGGCCTCAAACTTAGGGCGACCCTCCTGCTGCAGCTCCCGAGTACTGGGATTAGAGGCGTGTGCCCACCACACCCAGCAATTTTTTGAATTTTTTGCATGAAATTCATACATGTTGCCTAGAAAAATTCAAGGAATAAAAATTTGGAGAGAAAAAATTTTATGTTCCATTGTTACGGGTGTTCCAAAACTGGAATGCCAGGCATTGAAGGGTGCTCACGTTTGGATGAGGCCGTGATTCACGTGTTCTGCTGCCGAGCGTCTTGGATCACCAGTGGTTCGGTGGCTCAAGCCAGTGGGGATGTGTTAAACCACAAGTGTACTCTAGAAGTGGGACTGAAATTTACTAATAGACTGTTTTGAGACGGGTTCTGTTCCCATGAGCCAAAGCTGTTTTTCATTAAAGCTTTAATTTGTTCTCACATTATTGACTTATTTCTTGCTTTTATAGAATTTTTTTTTAACTTGGGCTTTTTTTTTTTTTTTTGTCTTCATAGTTGTATCTCTATTCTAGTGAATAATCTTTGTCAAAGTTGTAGATGTATTTGGGCATGCCTGATGGCCCCCGTGTTTGTTTCAATTACATTTTTAAGCTTTACGTCTTAGAACTATGTTATTTACGCTTTTCGTTACATATGTTAATCTCAAGTATTGCTGTCTATTCAGGAATGCTGTGTCACTGTAAGGGCATAGTTGACTTGCAGACATTGGTGGACACCGGTGAATAGGTTAAAATGTTTGTCATCTGGTGCATAAACGTGAGGGGGAAAATGAGGGTTATGTTTGAGTTTCAAAGTTGAACATGCAGAGCTGGTAAGAGGTAAAAGGAATTCTAGCCAATGGTCCAATGCCGAAAAATGCCCATAGTTTTAAATTTTTAAATTTTTTTTTATTTTTGTCTTTTCGAGGCAGGGTTTCACTGTGCAGTTCAGGCTGGCCTTGAACTCGAAGTGATCCTCCTGCCTCAGCCTCCTGAGTGCTGGGATTACAGGCATGCGCCACCACATTTGGCCTCATTTTTTTTTTTTTTTTTTTTTAATGTGGGTGCTGGGAGTTGAACTCAGGACCTCGTGCTTGCCAGGCAGGCGCTTAATGCTGCTGAGCTATATCACCGGCCCATACTTTTGGTTTTAATGAAAAACAAATACGCAGTTCATGGCTGGAGTTATGAGTAGTTTATATCCTCATGAGCCTTGGGAAAAGCAGCTGGGCTTTTCTCTGCCTGCCATGCTGAATACAGCAAAGCACTGCAGTGGAGTATGTATGTGTTAGATGCAGCGGGCAGAGGGGTTGGGGGAGAAGCTGTGTAATATATTTGGTCTGCAGCATTCTTTGAATAAATGCTTATTTTAATTTCATCATTTCCGTGATAAGAGTAAAGACAAATCTAACCCACTCTGCTTCCTGAAGGAAGGCAGATAATTGAAATACCGGTCGAAGTTTTTGGGACGGTGTTGGCAGTGGCTTTCGCGACCTCGGTTCTGAGAGACGTTTATGGCCGCTTTCCTTACTCACGGCACATTTTGGCCTTGATTTTAGTCTTGGCTCTGGGTTTCTTTAAAGCATATTGTAGTTAATGCTTTGCAGGCCTGAGTTTTCCACCTTTGATCCTCGGGTTAGTAGCTGGTGAAATATACCACATGTAGAATCTGAAATATGCTGTTTCTGAGTCCAGCCTGCCTTTCTGAGTAGTCTAGAAATCAGAAGCTGGAGTGTTTATTAAAATAGAGCTGGGACTATGACCAGGTGACTTGCAGATTTTTTTTTTAACATGTTGAGGTACTTGTTTATTTTTAATTTTTGATTGATTTGTAGATTTCCAAGTTGGCATTTCCGCTGTCAGCCTAAATGGCAGATAGTCTATGACATGTAGTATGTTAAAAATCTGCAGAGAAGCTCAGTGTGACGGCACATCCCCTTAAGCAAAGCTACGCAGGAGGGTGAAATGGGAGGATTGCAAATTTGAGCCCAGCCTAGGCAACTTAGCCAGACTTTGTCTTAGAGCAGTGATGGTGAACCTTTTAGAGAGGAGTGCCCAAACTGCAACCCAAAACCCTCTTATTTACCATAAAGTGCCAATGCTGCAATTAAACCTGAATACTGAGGTCTTAGTTTAGGAAAAAACAACTCATACATTAACAGCTTTTGTCTCGAGAAAAATATCTGATGTGCCATAGGTTCACCATCACTGGTGTTAAAAAATTGTAAAAAGGGATGGGGATATAGGTCAGTAGTAGTTCACCTGCCTAGGATGTGCAAGGCCCTGGGTTCAGTCCCTGGGAACTGTCACACACAGGATAAAGTAAGTGATCTGTGGCTTCTGGAAATACATAAATTTGATGTTACGATCCTCTTGAGTTTGGAGGACGTGACCTGTGTTTGTGACTTCAGGCTGCTTCAGGAAGTCAAGGGTGACAGGCCCTTTGGGAAGTGGGGGGGTTGCGGGCTGGGCCTTTTAAGTGTTGGCCCCTAAGTCACGTTCTTAGAATTTGGGCAGTGACCTGTGTCTCAGGAATATTCACGTCAATCAGATTGTAAAAATAATTGCTATGTCTGAGTACATTATTGATTTATTTCTTTTATAGAATTTTTTAACGGGCTTTTTTTGTCTTCATAGTTGTACGTCTATTCTAGTGAATAACCTTTGTCAAAGTTGTAGATGTATTTGGGCATGCCTGATGGCCCCCATATTTGTTTCAATTATAGTTTAAGCTTTACGCCTTAGAACTATGTTATTTACGCTTTTCGTTACATATGTTAATCTCAAGTATTGCTGTCTGTTCAGGAATGTTATGTCACTGTAACAACATAGTCGGCTTGCATAGTTGACTCAGCCTTGCTACCACTGCCAAACTTTTTCTTCCAAAAATAGAATGTTCACAGTGGACCTTAATTGACATATATTGGAAAGGAAAACCCATGGTATCTTTAGGAGAGGTATTTATAGAATGGGACACCTTTTCTCCAACTTTAAAAGTGTATCTAGGGCCGGTGAAATGGCTCAGTGGCGTAAGCACCTGCCTGGCAGGCGCGAGGGCCCGAGTTCGACTCCCGGAACCCACGTACGAAAAAAGGGCCGGTGATATCGCTCAGCGGCACTGGCGCGCAAGGTCCTGAGGTCGACCCCCAGTACCCACAAAAAAATAAAAAATAAAGTGTATCTAAGTGAAATCCTCTGTTTTCCTTCTGCAGACCCGGTTGGGGGGTACAGTACTCTTGTAGCTGAAGAACGACTTAAATTTTTAGTTTCTGGTAAAGCAGATTTATGTTTTATAAGACTCTCGGAAATCACAGCTGCTTAAGCTGGCAAGGATAGTAATGAATGAGAGCTCACGCCCGCCCTTCTGAGGACCCCTACTTCGTGATCTTTGGGAGGAGCCGAAGCCTTCTTGACTGTTGTCTTTTTGGTGTCCATTTAACCACCCACTGATTCTGGTAAAGACAAGACCCCGCAGACGCTGCCCATCTCCAAGCTGTGTGAGTGCTTAGTCTTGGAAAGTAACTTTTTCTACGTCCAAAGTATGTACTTACAGTAAAATCAAGCACAGAGATTTGGATTTAGAAGAAGGTACCCACTCCTGCTTACTCCCGTGAGATAGTCGCGTTGCGGGTTGTGTAACCTTCACAGGGCGGCACAGACGGGTGTGCCTGTGGGGGGTTGTGGGCCATCACACTTCCTCGTGGTCGCTGTAGAGCGCCTCTGGGAGCAGCTGTTCGTTTTGCTTGTATCGACGCGTGGATACTGTGTGTGGATATTAGGGCTCACACAGACACTTCTGTACATGCTTTTACTTTTTTTTTCTTTGTCCTTATAGCTTAAGGTCTTTGGTATTGTGTCAGCCAGTTTGAGCTTAAAATATTTCACAATAGTGAGTTGGTAGAAATACACTGGGTCCCTGGAATCAAATCATTTGTTAAATGAGGCAAAATGGTCTGGGGATATAGCTCAGTGGCACAGCGCCTGTGTGGCAAGCATGAGGCCCTGAGTTCGATTCTCAGTACAAAAAAAAAAAATTAAGGCAAAACTAAGTCAAGTTGCCAGTTCATTCCTTTGAGGCCAGAGTTAGGTATTGCTTCATTGTAGGGTGGTCAGTCAGCTTGCTTGCCAAGGACTTAGGGGTTTCCCAGGAAGCAGAACTCTCACTTCTCAAGCCAGGGTAGATGATCGCCCTAGTATTTTACAGGTGCAGAAAGCCTTTGCCCCCTCACTAACTTGATGGAATCCAAGCTGCGCTTTGGCTCTCAAAAGAGAGTGGGGTCGGGGGAGGCTTTGCATTAAAGTCTGAGTCTGGAGGCTCTTGATTCCTAACATTCCAAGCCTTGTGTATGCTCCTTTTTCTGAGCATTTCGAGGCTTTTCAAATCTTGATGCAAAGGACAGAGATGTTGGTCTAAAGGACAGTCAGTCGGAGGCAGGAATAAATTGACAAATGGAGAAAAGGGTATGTGTTGTAGGGTGAGGGATATGGGATTCTAGGAAGAGGACTTAGTTCTCTCAGCCAGTGTGCAGCAAGCAGCTGCTGCTCCTTGGGGAAGCACAGTGAGTTGGGCAAGGAGATGTTGCCGTGTGTTTGAGTAATGTCCGTGGGGGAGACGCCACCAGGCACCAGCGGAGCCGAGGGACTTGGCAGTATGCTGTCATGGTTTAGGTGGTGCATCACAGGTCCCTGGGATCACAAGGGACCGAACAGCCTTAGACGGTCTGGGAGCCGTGTCGACTTGATCGCATCACAGAACTGTGTATTTGGGAACAAAGTAGAAGAGTATTGAGCTCTTGGCCCCAGGCATGTTGACCTCGGTCATTGCAGCTGTGTGGTTTCTTCATTTGCTCCTCTGCGTCAGCCAGGAGTCTTTGTAAAAAAGTAACAGGCTTTAAAAGACAAAAAGGAATTAGATTCAAACATGTAACAAGTACTAAGTACCTGTTCTGTAGAGGTGGTGTTGAGTGCTGAGAATATGTGGGGCATAAGGCAGCATCCTGGTGAAGCTTACATGTGTGGGAGGTAAGTACGAAAGAGAGAGGACTAAAGGCTATGAAGGAAAAGCAGGAGAGGAGGCACGAAGGTCAAAAGAGCCAATGGAAGTGTAGATGGTAGGACAGTGCTCACCATAACCTAGCATCCCTAGAGGTACTTGCGTCAGCTGTGGGGGTGGGAGTTCTTGTGCAGTGATGAGGAAAGCTGTTGTAGTCTAGGCTGAGATTTCTTGACCAGAGCCTGTTGCCTACAGTTGAACGGTAGGACCTGGGTAGAGAAATGGACACAGCTGCACAAATTTGGACTCTCAAATGCCAAAGGGAAAATAGTTACTACCAGACAAACCCCTACACTTCTAAGACACTCTCTCAGGCTTCAAAAAGACTGTGTCACAGAGCCTTTTCTCAAATTGCCGACACCTCCCCTCTGTACACTAGGCATGATGACTTCACCTATTAATACTTCAAAGTGAGCAGGGTGTGGTGTTGCATGCTTATAATCCCAGCACTCGGGAGGCTGAGGCAGGAGGATCACCATGAGTTTAGTCCTATCAGCATACTAACATGGCACTGTATCTTCAGTCCTAAAAACAAACACCTCTGACTCTCAGCCCCCGAAGTATCTGCCACTTTCCTGTGTTCCTCTTAGCAAAACTCAAAAGAATATATGTTCTCTGTCCATTTTCTCATACTGCATCATTTTCTCAACACTACTTTGCTGGTATCAAGGTGGTTCATCAAGGTGATTTTCACATTGCCAAGGAAATCTTTTTCTGGTTTTAAGTTACAGCCAGCATTTGAAATGACTGACTAATCACTTCTTGACCTCTAAGCTAAGGTATGCGAAATGACCAAACAAAACAAATTCCTGGAAATAGTTTCTTCTCTTGTGTGCTACTATGCGGCATTTATTAGTTTTACTGTCTACCTTTATGACTGCCGCTCCTCAGACTTCCAGTCTCTTCGCTACCTCAGTGACCTCATCCTGTCCTATCTACTCACCGAAGAGCCCCAATTTATATCCCTAGGCCAGCCTATTTCATGTGGCACCCATGTCTAACTAGCATCTCAGACCGAGCTCCTGGTCGCCCACCCAAACTCTCAGTGTCTCCTTTCAGTGACGTATGCCACCTCTTCTCATGCAGTTTTCCTTGGCACCAGTTCTGTCCACATGGGTGCAGCAGCCATACCTCTACATCTTTCTTGGCATCTCCACTGCCCCTTGCCCTTGTCCAAGCCACCTAAAAAGTTTTGCTGCTCCCTTTCCCCCCACTATGGTCCATTCTCCTTCCATGCCATCTGAAGAGTGATCTTTGTACACTGTAGATCAGATCATGCCACATGCTGCTTACCCTCCATCACCAAAGGCTGCCTAATGCAGACGGAATGAAATTCTACGAAGCTCTTCATGCTGTGCTTACCTGCTTCTCTGCCTGCGTCTCTCTCCATTCTCTCCCCATTGTGCACCAACAATGGTGGCCTTGCTGGTCTTGGAACATACCAAGCTCATTCTTCGAGCCTTTGTACACAACCTTGAATGCTTTTCATGTTTCTTTCCAAGGCTAGTGTCTTCTTGTGCAGGCTTCTGCTTTAATGTATTGCTCTCCTCTCAATTTCCAAACCAATTTTCTTCATAGGATTTCCCCCCTAACATTCTTTTGTTTGTACTTAACGCATCTCACCCACTCTAAGCTCGGTAAGTTCTGAGTTTGCTTCTTCCTTCCTCTCTTGTTTACCATAGTCTACAATGAGGCCGGGGGAGGGTGCTAGGCAAACACTCAGTGATTGGTGTAGTCCTCACTGGCAGCTTGCCAGGCTTGGACTCAGGTTCTACTGGAAAAATTCCTTCAGCAGACATCCTGTAGGCATACTCAGGTGACATTTCTCACTGACGTCACCCTCTCTGGCTGCTGGGACAGCTCAGCCTGATGGCTACAGGTTTTTCAGACTGCCTTCTCTGGTGGTACTGGCCCCAGATGACAGGTTGGTGCTGGGTCCTCTGGGCCCATACAGGAGCAGAAGGGTAAGACATAGGTGGCCGTGATGAGTGGTGCCTGCCATTGTTTTCTCACCTGTGAGGGAGCCCTTGCTGCACTGTGCTGTCCTGTTCCCAACAGCCTGCCCATCCCTGCTGCCGGGACTTCCATGAACTCTGCTTGTCACAGAGGGTCGCTGGCCCTGGAACCTGCTTCCAGGTCACACTGGACTTCAAGCTGCACTGGAATTTAACCTCTTGTGGCCAGACCAGGGCTCTGGACAGGACTGTGTGTCCTTGAGAGGAAACCTCAGAGTCCATCAGTGCCAGGCCAGGCCAGGAGGACACGCTAGGAAGAGGCAGGCTCTGGGAGGACGCATTCCACAAGCCCTCTGGCCCTCTGGCCCCACCTGCTGGCCAGAACCAGTCAGTGCTGGTAGTTCTTAGAGGTTGGCCAGGACAGTACTAGCTACCCGGCCTTCACTTGTTCCTGTTGTAGCCACTCCGAGCACATGGGGTATGCCCATACATCCCCATAGTCTTTCTCTTTGGGGGGGACCAGAATGTGGGCCATTCTTTTCTAAGAAGCCCTGACTTACCTGTGGTGAATTAGCCAGCCTTAGGTTCCAATCCCAGCTCCCCACTTTGGCTTGAGCCCTCCAATCCAGCCTGGGCCCCATGGGAGCCTGGCCTCTGGTGGTGTGGGGTACAAAGGTGGGCCATGAAGCTTGCTCCTCCACCACGTACGTGTGGACACTACTTCCACCTTGAACTGCCATGGTAGCTTCCCAAGGGTGGGTCCAGGGCCCACCACAGGCATTGCCCTGGTGGGCTCAAGTGGTGTCGAGGAGATTCTGTAGCTTTGTCTGGGGTCACAGGCCAAGGATGGCCTCTTGGAGTATGGGCAAAACATCCTCTCTGGGTGCAGGGGCCTTGCAGGGGTCCCGCCTTCCCCCAACATCTCCCACTGCTCCTCCAGCACTGCTGTGGGTGGTTTGGCAGCCGCTTGAAGGACAGGCTATGGGGGCTCCAAATTCCTTCAGGAATTGCCAGTGGCACCATGCTAGCACAGGCATGTTATATGCATTCATGTTACTTTGTCCTCTTTTCATGAGTTGTGATTTGCAGGCAGTATGCAAATAATTGTAGTTTAGTGAACTTTACATATGCATATACTGACAAGATAGAAAGTCTCCAGCATCTCCGAGACTTCCCTCATCAATATTTGCCACCTGTTAAAAGTAACCATTGTTGCATTCCCTCACATTAAATTAGTCATTGCCCCGGTTTTGTGTGTGTGTGTGTGTGTGTGTGTGTGTGTGTGTAGGGAGCTTTAAATGAATTCGCTTAAGTACTCATATCTAGCTGCTTTTGTTCAACATTGTGAGATTCATCCACATTACACTTTATATCAGTAGTTTCTTTTTTCACTGTTGTATAGTATACCATGATATAGATTCTTTTTTTTGGTACCGGGGGTCAAACTCAGGACCTCGCGCGCCAGCAGGTGTCTGTGCTGCTGAGCGATATCACCGGCCCTTTTCTCCTTTGTATGTGGGTACTGGGAGTTGAACTCAGGGCCTCGCGCTTGCCAGGCAGGCGCTTATGCCACTGAGCTATCTCACCGACCCTAGATTCTTTATTTTTACTGTGGATGGATTATTATTTCTAATTTTTACTCTAAGGATATCAAACTTTTTTTTTTTTTTTTTTTTTAAGATAGGGTCTCTCTGTTGCCCAGGCTGGCCTCAAACTCACAAACATCCTGTCTTAGCCTCCCAAGTAACTGGGAGTACAGGTACGTATCCCCAGGCCCAGCTAATTTTTGAGTCTAGTGAATAAAGCTGCTAGTATGGTTTAGATGTGACTTGAATGTATCCTGCCAAGATACCCTGGAAGCTTGATTGCCAATATGGTGGTGGTAAGGTGGTAGACACTTTCTGAGGCTCCTCACCTCTTAAATTACCTAAGTGCAAGGTATTTAGGTCAAGGAGGCACTGCCCTTGGATGGGGTTCAAGAACTAATTCACTGAACAGTGAGTTCTTCGGAAGGAGCAGGATGTTACAAAGCAAGGCCACCTCACAGGAGTGGCCCTTCTCTGTATGCCTGTTCTCTTTTAATTTCCCTGCCATGCCATGAGGCAGCCAGGGAAACCCTTATCAGGACAATAGCGCTATGCTCTTTGTGCCCTCCACGGATTAGAATTGTGACCTAAGTAAATGGTTTTACATTATAAAGTACCCAACTGCAGCTGTTTTGTTAGAACAGCAAAAATGGAATAGAACTGCCACAGATATTCTTAAACTTATCTTTTGGTGAACATAAGTTCTTCCTTCTTTCTTTTTTTTTTTTTTTTTTTTTTTTTGTGTGATACTGGGGATTGAACCTAGAGCCTTTGCCCTGAGTGAGATCCTAGGCTGAGTTTGAACTTGTGGTCCTCCTGCCTCAACCTCCCAGAGTGCTGGGATTACAGGTATGCACAACTACACCTGGCTCAGCACGCACTTCTGCTGGGCATATATCCAGAATAGCAATTATTGAACCATTGTGTATATTTAGGTTAGTAGATACTGCCAATTTTCTGAAGTGTACCAAATTATACTCCCATAAACAATGTATGAGTGTTCCCTTTCCATATTCTTGCCAACACTTGATATTGTCATGTGTTTAAATTTAGCCATATGGTGACTAAAAATAATTGTCCTAAAATTCCTGTGATGTCTCATTACTATTATAAAGCTCCACCTTACACATGAGAAGACTGAGGCTCAGCGAGGGGAAGCCCTTATTCCAGATCACATGAGATGTTAGCAGCAAGTAGGCTAACGTTTTTTTTTTTTCTTTTAGTACTGGGAATTGAATCAAGGACCTTTGCACTGAGCTGTATCCTCATCCCCTTTTTTATTTTTAAATTGCCCAGACTGGGCTCAAACTTATGCTCCTTCTGCCTCAGCCTCCCAGAGTGTTGGGACTGTGGGAATGTGCCACCATGCCCAGTTTGTATGAAATTTTAAAGTCAGAATACTTGGACTTGAGTGTACCAAAATGGTAGCTCTCTTATTTTCTTTACTACTTTCCACAGCACTTACTTCCATTTGGGTAGCAGAAATATAGTCAGGTCCCTTCCTGGTGAATTCGGTCAAGTCGGTGTAGGATCAGTCATTTGAGGGGTACACTCAGTCAAGGTGACCCTCCACGCCTATCCAAGGTCACAGTTACATACATTCTTCAGAACTTACGTGGTCATGGCATGGAGCGGGAGCAGCGGGGATTGAAGGCTGTCTGGTCTTTGGTCATTACCATCTTCCTCTACTCACCCCTGCCAGTAGAGGGTCATTGTCTGCCTTAGTCACTTTCTTTCTTTCTTTTTATTTTTTTGTGGGTACCGGGGGTCAACCTCAGGACCTCGCGCGCCAGCAGGCGCCCGTGCCGCTGAGCGATATCACCGGCCCCTTTTTCGTATGTGGGATCCGGGAGTCGAACTTGGGCCCTCGCGCTTGCCAGGCAGGCGCTTATGCCGCTGAGCCATCTCACCGGCCCCTGCCGTAGTCACTCTCTCATTGCTGACACCAACAAGCTAAAGAAGGAGAGGTTTACTTTGGTTTGTGTGCTTTAGATGTTTTCAGTCCACAGCCAGCTGGCTCCGTGGCAGAAACAGCGTGGGGAGGGGTCTGCCAGCAAAGCCGCTCTCCTTGTACTGCCCCGGAAGAAGAACACGAAGGAAGGAGCTGGGGAGGGAGAAAAACCCTTCCAGGTCACGCCCACAGTGACTCACCTCTTCCGAACAGACTCCACTTTCCAACAGCAACCCAGCCACGGTGCCGCCATGATCCAGTCACCTTCCACAGCCCCGCCTCAGAGCGCACAAGGCCTTAGGGGGCCTCCAGATATAAAGTGTGCCATCACCCTTCCTTTCTGCTGTGTTCACAGGTGTCCGCGTCTGTGGCACGTCTCTGGCTCAGACTGTGTAGGTCATTGCTTTAGTGGACCTTCTGTCACATCCCAGACACCCCTTCCTGGTCATCTTCCCCCTCTTTCAGGGTAGCTCCTTGGGCCGACAGTCTTATGATGCTCCTGGGCTCTTCACACATTAAGCCTGAGCTGGAGATGCTCCCGGTCCCCCTGCCTAGGCCCGCTTAGCTGCCATTTCTCCTTGGCTACCACCATCTTTTCTCATCATGGAAGACCATTTAGACTTTTCCACAGAGCAGTGGATGGTTTTCTCCACTCTCAAAGTCCTAAAACTATCTGCAGCTCCTCGGATCTCCCTATGGCTGTGTTGAGAAGATTGCGGAGGGAGAGGAGGGTCTCTTCTCAGACACTAGTAGCTAACTGCAGCGCTCCTCTCTCTTTCCACTTTCTTCCTCCTTCTCCAGCGTCTGACGTCATCGCACTTCCTTCTTTCCAACAGAGGGAGGTGAGGCTCAGAGGTGAAGTAACCACCAAAGATCACATAAGGCGCAGGCGGTCTGACTCCAGAGTGGCTATCAGGGGAACGAGACAGAGGTGACACAGCAGCAGGCAGTAGCCAGGACATCTTTGACAAAGTGGACTGAATTACTTCTTACATGATGTCGTATTGGAGATAGCTAAGTTATTTAGAAATATTGTAGATGGTCACACAGGGCTGGCCCTCGAAAGGCCAGTGCAGAAGACAACTGTGGCTGGAGGCACATTTGTTGAAGGTCAGGCCTCAGGACAAAAAGGAATGACTACACCCATATACTTCCCGTAGGGATGAACAGCAGTGATTTATTTATTTATTTATTTATTTATTTATTTATTTAATGTGGGTACTGGGAGTCCACCTCAGGACATCACACTTGCCAGCAGGCGCTTGTGCGGCTGAGCGATATCACTGGCCCTTTTTTTTCCTTTATGTGGGTTCCAGGAGTCGAACTCAGGACCTCGCACTTGCCAGGAAGGCACTTTTGCCGCTGAGCCATCTCACCAGCCCAGTGATTGATATTCTAAATAGCCATCAGTCACCTTGGGTAGGGGACCAAAACCTCCTTAACCCACCCCTTCCAGGAAAGTCCTCGTGGTCTCATATGCGCTGGCTATACGTGACTGGCTTCCCCATTTCATCAGCATTACCTAAGTGACTATACTCGTACTCTTACTGGTTGACCATAGTTTTGTGCACCTCACACCCACCTTGCGATTTCCCATTGGATCCATGTTACTAAGTGACTGTACTTGTAATCTTACTAGTTAATTATAGTATGCTGGAAACAGCTGTAAATCAGAAACTGTTCCTGGTATTTGAGAAGTGGGCCCCAGAAGCAATATCTGGGCTGTCACAGCAGGAGCACGGCTGGGGCTGGAGCTGCTGCGGGGCTCTTCTCTGGCTGTTTGACACCAGGTTTTGCTTCTTTCCTCACTAGAACAAGAGGTTTCGATTACAAGGTGTGTGTGGTGATCGAAGTAAGGGTTGAAATCGGGAACAGCTCTGGAACCAGGGCATTCTGCTCTCGCACCTTCCATCTCTGTATTGACCACGGGGACTCAGGGGCCAATCCTTTCTCACGGGGGCTAGTGATTGCGGATACATGAGTGGGGATGAGTCATTCCCCACCTCTGCGTCCCCCACAACCCTGCTGCCACCTTGGTCCTCTTGAGTGGAGGGCTCAAGGGAGCATAGGGTAAATCCAGAAAGCGTGGAGCCAAATCAGTCACTTGTGATGACCGCTTGCTCCTTCTTGCCAGCGCTTAATCACTGAGCCCCTACTAACAGGGGTTTCTCAACTTACCCTGGGCTTAAGAGTCACCCGGAGAACTGGTGTTTTTGAAAGACAGATAAAACTGCCCCCCCATTAGATTTATTACATTGAGCATGGACTCAAGAATCTGCCTTTTCCTTGACTTGAGGCCCATGTATTGTTTGTTTTCTTATTTTCTTTTATTTTTACAAACCTTTGAGAGGGCTTTTTTTCTTGTGATACTACGGATTGAACCAAGAGGCACTCTACCACACGCCTACATCCCCTGACCTTTTTTGAGACAGGATCTAGCTGTGTTTCCTAGGTGGTCTCTAACTTGTGATCTTACTACCTTAGCCTCCTGAGTAGCTCGGACTACAGGTGTTTCCCACTTCACCTGGTTAAGGACTAACTTTCGACAGACTGCAGCAAGAGAACTGCTCTACCAAGTCCTATCCTTCCTTCCCTCCCTTCTTCCTTCTCTTACTCTTTCCTTTCTTTCTAAGACAGGGCCTTCACCCTGAGATCCTCCTGCCTCAGCCTCTTGAGTGCTGGGATTACAGATGTGCACTCCCACTTCCAGCTTCCAATTTCTTTCTTTCTTCTTTTTTTTTTCTGTGGGTACCAGGGGTCGAACTCAGGACCTCGCGCACCAGCAGGCGCCTGTGCTGCTGAGCAATATCACCGGCCCCTTTTTTTCCTTTATGTGGGTACCGGGAGTTGAACTCAGGACCTTGTGCTTAAGCCTCTGAGCCATCTCACCAGCCCTCCAATTTATTTCTTAAAGGTAAAAATTTTTAATATGTAAAAAAATTATCCCAGAAAAATTAAAAAATTAATATGTAATACATTCCTGTGGATCAATATCCAAGAAGCAGAAAAGGGTATACAATGAAAAGTCACCCCAATCCCTGCTCCCCAGCCACCTAGTGCCCTATGCCTGAGGCAACCAGTTTCTTTTGTAATCGGTACCTTAGTAGGCACATACAAGTTAAAGGAAAGTAACCACTTTCGGGAGTTGCGCTGGGTATTGAACCCAGGGCTTCGTGCATCTAAGCATGTTGTGCTCTACCACTGAGCTACACCCCCCAGCCCCCAAATCTCCATTTTTATTTTTTTTAAGGGTACCAGGGATGGAACTCAGGACCTAGTGCGCCAGCAGGCGCCCGTGCCGCTGAGCGATATCACCGGCCCTTTTTTCATGTGTGGGTACCGGGAGTCGAACTCAGGACCTTGTGCTTGCCAGGCAGGCGCTTATGCCGCTGAGCTATCTCATTGGCCCTCCATTTTTTAGAAGGTGCATCTCTTACAGATTCTCAGACGTTTGGAAAAACATATATCTACTTTGTGCCAGGCTCTGTGCTGGGTCCTCAGGTAGTTGTGTGACACCACCCTGCCCAGTCCTGCTTAGGATGCCTACAATCTTATAAAGGCACCACCCTGTGTCACAGGCCGAAGAGCAAAGCGCTGCAGTGGGCTTTGCCTGGGAGGCCTGACGCTGATGGGGTGGGGTGGGCTGGGGTGGAGTGGAGGCAGGGCTGTGCTGCAGAGGAAAAGTGGAGCTGTGGGCCTTTCATCTCTGTCATCAGCGGTGGCACCTGGCAGACACTGGATACCACAGCTTGCAGACAAAACCTCTGTAACCCAAGGAGCCGCTTGGCTTGCTTGCACAGTCCCGTCCCAGAGGAGCTGCAGGTCTCCGGTTTCTTTAGGGGGCCCTGTGTGGAGGCGTCTTTTGTCCTCCTGGTGTCACGAATACCATCACGTGCCTGTTAGCTAAGCCAGTCAGACGCCCTGGCCTCCTAGGGAGGAGACGGTACTGTTCCTCAGGCAGAGCAGGGCATGGCGAGGCAGTTGCACAATCCCTGACTAGGGTGAGGCCAGGTAGGAGCTTTCAGACTTCTCCCTTTCCTTTAGAGCTGCTTCATCCTGTCGACCTTATCACAGCCTCCTGGGAGCAGGCCATACAACAGAGCTCTGTCCAGGCTGGGCCTGGCGGCATGGTTCACAGCCGGATGCCCAGCACGGGTGGGATGTGTGTGTGCGCGCGCGGGAGGGGGTGCCTAACACTTCAGGGGCTCAGTGAATGTGCACTGAGAGAATGGCTGCTGGATAGCATCTCCTCTCTAGGTCTGGGGTTTCCCAACAATTGCTATTTTTGGCTCTGGAAGCCTCGTAGAGGTCGAGGGTAGGGGAAAAAAAAAAAAGCGTTGGGAATACCAAACTGTGGAGTAAAGTTCAAATCCTGGCTCTCTACTTAACGGCTGGGGACTTGCCCCTTCGTTGGTAAAAGAGGGAAAAAGGTAACATTTCACCCCGGCGAGTTATTGTGGAGAGTGAGGGCAGGTCAGGATGTGTCATTTGAGTAACACGCACATATGCACACACACACACGATCCCAGTAGCCAGCACACCCTCACACCTACACCCCGTTTTGTTTGTTGTTTCCAGGCTTCTCCTGGGGTCCTTCACTGAGCTTAAGACAGCCCCTGCCTGAAAGACCCTTCGGAGCCGCGGAGTTATCGCAGCCGGTCCCGGGTGCCGGTTTGGGAGGAAGCATCTGCTTTCGGGGGTGGGGGTGAAGTGAAAGCTCCTTCCCCCGGCCCGCCGGTCCCGCCGCCTCCCGGCCGGCGCCCTAGACCCACCCCGCTGTGCTCCACTGCCATCAGGCGATCTCGGCGGCCAGCCCCGCCAGCTGTGTGACGCGTCCGGTCCCAGGGTCCTCGGCGCCTGCGCCCGCCCCTATAAAAGTCGACGCCGCGCGGCGCAGCTCTAAGTGGCTTCGTCCGCCGCCGCCCTTCTCCAACGTGTGAGAACATCTTCTTGCTGCGCCTGCCTCCGGCCCGCAGTCCTTTAGAGACCAAACACCGTGAGTAGCTGCCCACGAGCTGGAAGGGGCCTTGGTGCCGGGATTGCGGGCTGGGCGGCGGCCCTGAGGCGGCCTCGGCCTGCGCGAGGCGGGCGGCGACTGGGCCTGGCCTGGTCTCAGGCCCGGGGAGTAGCCCGTGGCCGCTGCCGTTCTCCGGGAGGCGCCGTCAGATCCCGTTCCCGTCTCTGCGCGCTACTCGGCCGGGCCCCTCCGGCCGCGCGTCCTCGCGGCGCCCCGCGAGAGTGGGCCGAGCCCAGCGCTGGGCCTCCATTGCGGCGGGCGGGGATCAGCAGCGCGGAGCTCGGCTCCAGGGCGCGGGCCGGGCCTGCCTCGCGGCGGGCTTGCTGCTCCGGGCCCTGGGGCGGGGGTGGCGGCGGCGGGGCTTTGAGTCGGGGTCCGCGGCTTAGGGAAGCGCGGGCGTGTCTGTGCGCGCTTTTTGTTGCGAGGGAGCGTGGTGGTGGTAGATCGTGGATTCTCGGCGCCTTTGCTTTTCTCTCCCGTGTCTGGCGTCACTGGCTTTCCGTCCTGCCTGTGCTCCCGGCGAGTTTTTGCAGATAACAGCCTGGTCTTTCTCAATATTTCTTTGCATTGTTTTGCCGCGGCCTGGATCCACTGAAATACCTACTGTAATAACCGGTACCATCGTCCTGGTGGTGTGACTTTTACGAACTCTAAGGGTTGAGATGTCTGGCTTTTTGAAGAGATGGAACGTCCATTTTCTTCAGTTCAGTTTTCATTGGAAACTTCAGGACTTGGGGGCATTTTTTTTTTTTTAATCAGCGACACAATAAAATGTTTCTGTGTCACAGGACAATGCTACCTTCTGTAGTTTAAAAAGTGATGCCAGAATTTCGGGTCACTTAAATGGGTTTTAATTTTTTTTCCCCGATGTGACGGGGTCATTTTATGCCAGCCGTGAAGGGGCAGTTTTCAAGAACAGGACTAAAGAATTGAAAAATGGATTTAAAAGAACGTCAACTCAAAATCTCATCCATTATTACTTAAAAATTTTGCACTTCCAGTGTAGCAGTAAAAGTGCTCTTTGAGTGCTAGGTCTAGGATTACAAAGTGCATCGGATTACAGATTAACCGATTGCTTTTCTGTTATTTAATAAGATCTTGATTCCCTTCAGAGTAACCTAATAGCCGAATTTGGCTATGACTAAGCATATCTTAATTGTGAATTATTTCAAGAAAGTGTGAAATGATCGTCTTGATTTAAAGTAATTTTATCAACTGTGTTGTTAGACATGTAATTCTGGAATGTTCATTACAGTATTGTAGAATGTAAGAACATAAAGTGTTTTGTAATTAAAAAGCAGGCTCACTTAAGATACTTTCTTTTAAGGATGCCTTTTGTTGTTGCCTTGTCACGGGGAGGGTCTGCTGCTCTGAGACGTTCTCCATTGAGAAGGATAACTGCATTATTGGCAGGCAGTAGGTAACATGGAGAAGCAGACATGTTTGTGAGCAGAAAAGTGAGATCTGATTCTCGCCAACTAGAGAAGAGTGAGAGTTGAACATCTCAGTGGCTTTTTATAAAACACACTTAACCATTTTGCTGCCTTCTAGCAGCTTGTTTGCTTGGGGGAGAGGACCAATTGTCTCAGAAAAGCTAAGTGAATATTTTAAATGGTGCAGTGGGTGTTAAGTCCCCGAATCTAAAATGAGTACGATAAATGTTTTAAATGCCAAAATCTACACTTCTGTGAGAATTCACAGTATTTTCAAATACAAGCCACCTGTAAGGTGTCAGAGGTATTGTAAATAAATCGTAACAACACTGGATTACAGAAGTACAGCTATTCACGAGCATTTACGAGCTATATGTGAGTTTTAAAGCAGTCTTGAATATTAAAGTCAAATATTGCTGCTTTTTTGGGGGGGTTGAGGAAAGAATCTGAGGCTGGTAAAACATTATTGCCTTAGAACTTTTAATTTTAGTGGTTTTTAAAAATTCTTGCCAGAACTCAAGTCCTTCGAAGTTAATTGCTTAATTTTATATAAAAGATACATTTTTTCTAATGAGTCCTAATTTGAGTTAATAAGTATATATTTGAAGCAAGTAATAATTTATCATTACTGCTATTTTGCCAGGAGATCTCAAACTTGGACAACTGGACAGTAAGTGATGAAGGATACAGAGAGCGGAAATTAAGTTCCTTAATGAGGTTTAAGGAGTTGTATTGACATCTGCCTATCCTTAAGTACTGTTATTCTCTTGTGCATGGTCTTGAATTGGTTCAGATATACATGAGCATATCCTGGTTTACTCTCTGGATCTTCACTCACTGTGGAGTAATGAATCTTGTTGATTAGCTTTGTTTATTTTGGATGATCTCACTGAGGTTTGTAGGTGGTTAGTTGTGGCAGTTAAGTATTCAAATAGGTAGTCAGAATTTGGTGGAAACAGAAAGGAAGGCAGAAAGCCGGTAAGTACACTGTGTAATAAAAAAAATACTGAATGCTCAACTTTCTAAAAAAAAAAAAAAAACATTTATTGTGATAAAAGACACATTGCTATTAATCTCTCAAAATACTCCCCCTTCCTTAGAACATACTTAATCTCATTGTTCTTGCCCTTTCTTTTTTTTTTTTTTTTTTTTTTTTTTTTGTGGGTACTGGGGGGGTCGACCTCAGGACCTCGCGCGCCAACAGGCACCCGTGCCACTGAGCGACATCAGCGGCCCCTTTCTCGTATGTGGGATCCGGGAGTCGAACTCGGGCCCTCGCGCTTGCAAGGCAGGTGCTTACGCCGCTGAGCCATCTCACCGGCCCCTGTTCTTGCCCTTTCTGAAGCAATTCTGGAAGTTATTTTTGTGTCTTTCCTTCCACTGTCAAGGCTACCTCCATGTCCTGAATTGATTCAAAATGTTTACCTTTCATGGTCATTTTGATTTCAGGGAAGAGCCAGAAGTCATATGGTGCCAAATCCAGTGAATAAGGTGGATGAGGACAAACCGCAAGTTTTTTTTTTTTTTGTTTTGTTTTTTTTTTTTTTTTTGTGGGTACCGGGGGGTTGACCTCAGGACCTCGCGCGCCAGCAGGCGCCCGTGCCGCTGAGCGATATCACCAGCCCCTTTTTCGTATGTGGGTTCCGGGAGTTGAACTCGGGCTCTCGCGCTTGCCGGGCAGGTGCTTAAGCCGCTGAGCCATCTCACTGGCCCCCGAACCGCAAGTTTTGGGTTTGGGTTTGGGTTTTTTGTTGTTGTTGTTTGTTTGGGGTTTTTTTTGGAGACAGGGTCTCCTAAGTTAGCCTTTTTTTTTTTTTTTTTTTTTTTTTGTGGGTACCGGGGGGACGACCTCAGGACCTCGCGCGCCAGCAGGCGCCCGTGCCACTGAGCGATATCACCGGCCCCTTTTTCGTATGTGGGATCCGGGAGTCGAACTCGGGCCTTCGCGCTTGCAAGGCAGGCGCTTAAGCCGCTGAGCCGTCTCACCGGCCCAGTTAGCCTTAAATTCAGTCTGTAGCCCAGGCTGCCCTTGAACTCATAGTGATTCTTCTGCCTCAGCCTCCCTAGAGCTGAGATTACAGACGTATGCCACCATGCCTGGCTAGACTGCAAGCCTGCCTTTCTGTTGGATGACACCTGGCAGCAGCAGTCACCATATTTTTGATTATACCTTTTAACAGCTGCAAAAGAGAATTTCTAAAGCTGTTTCAGCAGATGGCAACAATGGGGTGTGTTCAACTAGAGAGGCAAATTAATGGCAATGTGTCTTTTACTATAATAAATTGTGTTTAATTTAACATTCATTGTATATTTTGATCACATCTCATATATTTCTTTGTTTTTTTTTGGTTTTGGTACCGGGAATTGAACTCATGACCCCGCGCTTGCCAGGCAAGCGCTGTGCCACTGAGCTATATCCCGGGCCCCACATCTCATATATTTCGTTTTAAACATATTTTGCATCAAAAGTAATAGCATGTAACTTACATTTATACTTGCAGTGAACTCAGTAGGGCAAACAAAAGCTTCTGTTCCTAGAAATTTATTTGAAAAAATGTTAGGAAATACTTGTAGCCTAGCCTGTAAAGAAAATACAGTGTATTTTCATATACTATTAATAGGTCCTCAGGACTTTATATTTGGTAAGTTAGAGGCTTTTCTGACAGACTACAGCTGAGATGTCATGTTGAAGTAGTCTCTTAGATTTCACATTCAGTATACCTTTTTCAGATGCCTTCAATTAAGTTGCAGAGTTCTGATGGAGAGATATTTGAAGTCGATGTTGAAATTGCCAAACAATCTGTGACAATCAAGACCATGCTAGAAGGTAAGTTCATTAGAAAACCTGGGTGGGAGGAAAGGGGAAGAAAGTGTTTTGAGGTAATTGTGAATTTTTTTTTTAAAGTATAAACTGCATTGTTCTGACTCAGGTCATTCTTCCTGCATTGTCTGTATTATATCATTATAAAATGGATAAAACTAACAATAAAGATTGAAGTGATTTCCAAGCAGTGGAAAGTTCATTGTTGTTTCAGATAAGTTTGGATTTAAAAGTTCTAGTGACAGGGCCGGTGAGATGGCTCAGCGGCATAAGCGCCTGCCTTGCAAGCGCGAGGGCCCGAGTTCGACTCCCGGATCCCACATACGAAAAAGGGGCCGGTGATACCGCTCAGCGGCACGGATGCCTGTTGGCACGCGAGGTCCTGAGGTCGACCCCCCGGTACCCACAAAAAAAAAAAAAAAAGTTCTAGTGACAAAAAATAAAACCTTTGGAAAAGGGCTGTCTTGCTATATGGCAGCTAAATAAAGCACCCTGTTACTGTGAAGAGAATAAACTCTTTTTTCTTTCTTTTTTTTTTTTTTAAATAAAGCTTTCTCTTTTGTCTGAAACCGCTGCAGATTACATGCAGCACAACAAACTGAGGCGAGAATACAGGCCTCGAAACTTTGAAAATTTATTAGTTAATATGATAATCTTCTTAGTGTTACCAGTGGATTGGTGGCCATTAATCATGTACAGGAGATGTACCAATCAGTACCTAAAATTGATGGGCAAGAATAAGAATGTTCTCTAGTCCTCAGTTGTTGGGGCTGGGGATATAGCTCAGCGCACAGTGCCTGCCTGGCAAGCGTGAGGTCGTGAGTTCGATCCCCGGTACCAAAAAAAAAAAATAGTCCTCAGTTGTCACGGATTTTTACATAGGGAGGAGCTGAAGCTTATAAATATTTAAATGAAGAGAAGGGTTATGTGCAAGCCCTAGCTATATGCTGGTGATAAGAAGGTGAGACATGATCTTTGCCCTTGAAAAATTTATAACTAGGAGGGGAGCCAGACAGTAAACAAAGCTAACTGTCATTTGGTGCAGTTAGTACATTAAGTTGTATGCCACGTGGTGCTTTGGGAACATCTTAGCTGGGGTTATTCTTAGGCTTTTGGAAAAATTGCAGTATATGGTATGTAGTGCTAGTGAGTTGTTACATACTTCAAATCTAGTAAAATTAGGATGTTTTGGGAGATCGTTCTGAGGTCAAGTAGACAAGAAATTAGAGAAAAGCGAAATGGAGGTTTTTAGCTGAGGTTTGTTGGGATGGGATGGGATCGTGATACTTCGGTTGAGAGAGCTGTGAATGAATTTGAGAGGAATGGAGAAGAAAATGATGTAGTTAAACTGTGTGTGTGATTCCTTCAGAAGATCTGTGTAGCAGTCTGCTGGACAGTGGAGTATGTGACTCTTGGTGCCTGAGTTGTAGACTGCTGGAGATAGACTTGCTTTCTAGGAAGTTATGGGAGCATGGCTTTGTGAAAGCTGAGGTTATACAGGGCTGGGCTGTTAAGAAATCTGCCAGAACTGTAGAGTCAGTGGAGTAGGACTCATGAAAGCCAGGGGAAGAGGGAGCGTTTCTAGGTAATGAAAGTGATTGCCAGACTCCTACACTGTATACTGACCACTCGGGAAGGATCTCGTATTTGGTAAGTTAGAGGACTTCTAACAAGTACTTAGGTGTGGTAGAGGCAGAAACTGAACTGCAAGGGATGTATCTTCCATTTTCTAAATGAATAATTTCTGTTTTCTGATAAAAGTTTATTCTTTTTTGGTAATTGGTACCAGTCATGTGGCACTTGCAGTCTCATATCCTACCAACTTATGTAGGTCATGTCTATTACGATTATAAACCCCTTGGTACATCCCACAGTCACTATTCATCACATACCCACTGAATGGAGAGATATGGTGTGGACACTAATACAGAGTATGAAAGCAGTGTGAGTATCTCTAAAGGCAGGTGAGTAAGGCTTTGTCACAAGATGTAGAAAGTGATAGTAAAATTGCTGCCTGAATGCTTGCTTTGGCATGAAAGTATTCTTTATTTTGTTTTAGTCGTTGCTCGACACACTAACCTGTCCAGTGCTACTTCAAAGAACATTTGCCAGTTTTAAGAACACAGGGCTCCTTGAAAGTTTTCTATGCCAACTTTGATCACTGAAGCAAGTGGACTGACAGCAACATTTAAATGATTCTGACCATAGCCTTTGGGACTCAGAGGAGAATGGTGTTACCTTAAGTACAGTGGCAAATGTAAGTTTCTAGCCTCTTGAGGTCTGGAGTCTTGTGAATTTGGCAGCTTGGTGCTTTTCTTGTTTTGTATCTACAGTGTTTCTGGTTAGAGTTGCATGTGACTTAGAAAACAATACTTTCTAGTCACAGGACAATCAGAAGTGGAAATCTTGGCATGTGTACATGTGGATTGGCTTGTTCAGGTCCAGGGTTTAGTATCAGGACACAGTCTTTCAGACTTCCTTGAAACTAAATAGCTTGAAAGAATGACTGGTGCTCCTTGTGTATTTGGTCTAAAAGCAAGAAAACAATGTATGTCTAAATGCTAGAGAAGTAATCATTTACAACCACAATGACCTTAATTTTAATGTGACTTTTAAGTCTTCTTCCAAATAACATTTGA
The DNA here is from genome assembly GCA_028451465.1 of Erethizon dorsatum. Taxonomy (NCBI): domain Eukaryota; kingdom Metazoa; phylum Chordata; class Mammalia; order Rodentia; family Erethizontidae; genus Erethizon; species Erethizon dorsatum. The sequence goes on along the minus strand of CM051836.1, from coordinate 5,806,862 downwards.
ATGAAATCTGGTCTTCTGTGTTGTTTTTGTAACTAATAATATCTTAATTCAACGACACAAATATTTTATATAATGTGTCTTCTTTCTCTCTTTTGATTAAAAATATTACGCATTTGTTCAGGGAAAACATAAGTGACTCGATGCAAATGGAGAGACATTATCATTTTATAGGTTTACTCTAAGCTGAGTTGGGATCAGGGACAAGCATTTGTGGGAAGAAGGAGGGATGAGTGAATTCATTCATACAGGATAAGTTGGATTAAATTGCTTTTGAATCTATTCTTTACCACTTTACTGGAGCTGCTTAGGAAGCTCAGCAGCCTTTGTTTGGTCAAGTGCGTTGTTTTTGGTTCTCATCTGGACCTATTGACAGCATTTGATACTTGATCATTCACTTCCTCATTTGACTTCCAGGGTTTTCACTTACTCACAGCCTTCCGTTTCCTAGCTTTAAAGCCTGTTATCTCCCAGAGCTGAATCCTTGGACCTCTTCCTTATGTCTATACCCATTCATTGCCTTGGTCATAGTCTCACACAATATAAAGCCATCTCTATACCAATTCCCAAACTTATCTACAGTTTTGATCTTGTCTTAGTTACTAATGTCGCTGAGACACAATGCCTGATACCCACAACGTAAGGCAGGAGAGGTTTATTTTCTCATGTTTTAGTCCATAGTCAGCTGGCGCCAAGGCAGGATAGTATGGCAGAGGGGTGTGGTGGAGGAGAGTTGCTTAGGGCAAGGTAGAGAGGAAGCTGAGTGTGAAGGAAGGAGTGGGGAAGGGAGATACAGCCTTCCAGGTTACGCCCCACAGCGACCCACCTCTCCTGACCAGGCCCTACCTCTGCTAACGGTAGGCCAGCTGTAATGCCCCATAATTCAGTCACTGTCCAGACACACGAGGCTTTGGGGGTGGGGGGCAATTTAGATCCAAACCAGAACACATCTCTTCTGTTGATACCTAGGCTTGCATATACAACCATCCTTGAATATCCAGTATCTCAGATTTCTGAAACTACAGCGCTCCATCCCCTCTTCCTAAAAATAATAGTTTCTCTGACAGTCTTCCTCTTAGCAATTGCCAGTGGCAACTCTGTGCTTTTCATGCCCTAAACTTGGGTTTCCCGATTCTTTTTACAGTCTGCTTCCCCTTTGTTGACGAACTATTGACTTTATCTTCAAAATGCATACAAAATTAGATAATTTCTTACCTCCTTCCTGGTTACACACCTTGTCCAAGCCATCATTCTGTTCGTGGATTAATGCCAGTCAACCTTATAGTTGGTTTCCCTATCTTTCTCTTGCTCTCTGTTATCTCTCCTCAATATGCTCGAAATGCACAGTGTTCCGGAACCCTCCCTGCCCCGTTATTTGATGTTACTTGTTCTACTTCTTGCTAACCCTGCTCTCTAATACTACGTTCCTTAGTGTTTTAACCACTGAACGGTTACGCGGAGCCTCACTCGGGCGTGTGCTTATGTACTGGCTATCTCAAGCATTGCTCCGGCAGGTGTCATTTCAACCACTCGATTCTTGTATTGAATATATTTGATGAAATTGTCATCTTTATATTTCCTGTTATATTATAAAAATTAACCAAAAGGAATTTTTGGTCGTCCTCTATTTAAATAATTGGACTGGTGAGTGGTTAATTTATTTATTGAGATAGTGTCTTGCCATATTGCCCTGGCTGGCCTTATCTCCTGGGCTCAAGGGATCCTCCTGCGTCAGCCTTCTGAGTACCTGAGACTACAGGTATGCAATGTGTCTTCCCTTACTGCGTTTAGAACACGTCAGACACTTCTGTGAGAAGGCCTTGCATTTGCCATTCCCTCTGCTTGTGTTTTTACCTCTTTCAGGAAGAAATTCTAAAATTGCAACAGTTCCCCCATGCGCTTGTATTTACTGCTCATTCTCTTAATGCCTAGGACAGTGGCTGGTGTGTATTAGGGACGTAAATGTTTGGCTGCACATTGGCCATGTCTGCATGCCTAGTCCTCTGCTACAACCAGTATAGCACTGTGATAACTTTCGGCATTGTATTTTGGTATTTGATAAATATTTAAGTAACTTTATTAGGCAACTCTAGGCATTGCTTTAGTTGTATAGAAGCTGAGGATAGACCCGTTCGGTCTTTTTTTTTTTTTTTTTTTTGGTGGGTACCGGGGGTCGACCTCAGGACCTCGCGCGCCAGGAGGCGCCCGTGCCGCTGAGCGATATCACCGGCCCTTTTTTCGTATGTGGGATCTGGGAGTCGAACTCGGGCCCTTGCACTTGCCAGGCAGGCGCTTACACCACTGAGCCATCTCACCGGCCCCGACCCGTTCGGTCTTGAAAAATATTTTTATTCATAATTTTTAAGTAGCATGAATATTAATTTGGATATTTTTCTTTAAAATTCACTTTCCTTTACCAGGGAAACCTATTATTAGGTAATAAGTCCTGATAACAAAAGTTATACGTGGAAAGGAAGTCCCTTAACCCACATTCTCTTTAACTTCCCTGGATATATCATTAACAGTTAAGTATCCTTCTGGAGATATTTTAGACAAATATCTAAGCATGCTCTCAATTTTAATTCAGATAACATTTGTTTTTTCATACATATCTTGAAAAAACTTACCTTAAGATGAAAATAAAAGTTTATGTACGTATAAAAGTGTGAGTGGAACTATGTGTCATCTTTGTCAGTGGCTGCATAACCTGTTGTCTGTGAGTATATACATCTTTGGGCTTCAAATTTGAATAGTTTGATATTTTATTATAATTTTTTTTATAATTTCATTTTCTAAATGCAATTTTATCCAGAGAATTTGGTATAAAGACTTAAGAATAGGGTCCACCTTTACTTTTTTTCCAGGTGTCTTCCCAGTCATTGAGCCCCACTTAGTAAATCCCTTTTCCTTGTAATAAGAACTTACTTTCTAAGAACTTCCTTTCTATAATATTGTTGTATTTACCTACTCACAAGTTTACATAGTTTTTGGTAGTTCATGGACCTGTTGGTAGGAAACACTGATTTTAAATGCTGTTTTTGTTTTTGTTTTTGAGATAGGGTCTCGCTGTGTAGCTCAGGCTGGCCTTGAGTTCACTATGTAGCCCAGACTGGCCTCGAACTCACAGCTGTCCTCCTGCCTCAGCTTCCCGAGTGCTAGGATTACAAGCATGCGCCACCACGTCCGGCCTAAATGCTCTTAAGAAAACTATTCTTAGTAATTTTTGTTTTCTTTTTTTTTGTGTGTGGGTACCGGGGGGTCGACCTCAGGACCTCGCACGCCAGCAGGCGCCCATGCCACTGAGCGATATCACCGGCCCCTTTTTCGTATGTGGGTTCCGGGAGTCGAACTCGGGCCCTCGCGCTTGCCGGGCAGGCACTTACGTCACTGAGCCATCTCACCGGCCCAATTTTTGTTTTCTTTCAGACAACATGTCTTCCTAGTTACGTAGCCCTTGGAGCATAAGACTAATTTTGTCATCACGGTACATACATGTGGGTCTGTCAGACCCACATTTATTCTTTAGGATATTTCTATTGATGAATTATTAATTTTAATTTTATGAGTTTTATTATATTAATGAGTACTTAGCAGGAAAAAATAACAGAAATAAAGTATTGAGTTTTTAATATTTATTGAGTGTTTACTAAAAAGCATCAAAATTTTCAACATCGAGCCAGTGAGATGGCTCAGTGGCATAAGTGCCTGCCTGGCAAGCGCGAGGTCCTGAGTTCAACTGCCAGTACCCACATAAAGGGAAAAAAGGGGCCGGTGAGATCGCTCAGTGACACAAGCTCCTGCTGGCAGGCGCGAGGTCCTGAGTTCGACTCCCGGTACCCACATTAAAAAAATTTGCAACATCAACTGGTTTTTGGTGTACAGCGTCTAAAAAAGAACGTTAGAAATAAATTCCCATATAAACTACAATGACAATATCAATAGCACGCTACAAAAAAAAAATTACTTCAATTATCACACCTAAGGTAGCCTGCACACACGACAACAGCATGTTCCATATACATGCATTGCTTACACTGCCAGCGCATGTCGTTTGCTTTCCTAGGCCTTTTTGTAGGACATAATGACATCTCAGTGGTCTTGCTGTTTTGTCAGGAGGTTCTTATTATACAGTGTGTAGTTAACAGGAACATAAAATATCAATAAAATAAATTACTAAATTCTTAATATGTACTGTGCATTTAGAATAGACATTTTCACATCAGCTTTGTACTTCCTTAGAAAACCTAAAAGATAACATCTGAAATAAATTTCTGTCTGAACTACAATGAGTATACCAATAGAATTCTACCACAAAAATAAGCTTTGCTTCAACTGTCACTCCCAAGGCAGTCTTCACACATGACAACTGCATGTTCTATGCACCCGTCTCGCTTACACTGACTGCACGTGTGCTTAGCTTTCCTTTCCTGTGTGGCAGTCGTGTCACCTCTCTTCTCTTCCTGTTTTGTCAGGAGCTTGTACTGTATTGTGCAACATGCACTTAGTAGGAAAATAAGATGTCAATAAAATATATCAAATATGTAATGAGTGCTTAGAATAAACCTCAATATTTTCCCATCAGCTGTTTACTTGCTCACAAAACCCAAAAGATAACATCAAAAATATAAAACGGGGCTGGTGAGATGGCTCTGCGGCATAAGCGCCTGCCTGGCAAGTGTGAGGTCCTGAGTTCGACTCCTGGTACCCACATACGAAAAAAGGGCTGGTGATAGCGCTCAGCAGCACGGGCGCCTGCTGGCGCGAGGTCCTGAGTTCGACCCCCAGTACCCACAAAATAAAAAAATAATAAATAAAAATAAAAAACCTATGTGAACTACAGTGTAAACACAAACGTCTACCACAGAAATAAGCTTTGCTTCAACTGTGACAACTGAGGCAATCTTCACACAGAACTGCATGTTGCATACACAAGTATTGCTTACACTGACAGCATGTAAGCTTTGTTTTCCTCTACTTTCTTGTAGGGTACAGTTGACATCTTTTTTGTTTTCCCATTGTGGTAGGAGGTCTTTGTGATGCCGCATCTGCCTGTTCATCTGTCAGCTCACCAGTGTGCTCTGCAGTTTTTTGCATAGTTCCCTGGGCAGAAACATTTTGTTTTTCCTCTGCTGGAAATGATCTCTTATGAGCTCCAGTCTCAATCCTCTAAGAAAATTTCTCTGTGATATTTTGTACTTGTTATTTTCCTTGTAAACTATGAAACTATGCCTGCCACATGTGTTTAGGATCAAGTAAAACACAACCATTGGCCAGTGCTTTGTGTTTCAAGTGACATCATAGTTGCTGTATACCTCATCAATATCATCTACTCCACCTTTGGTTATTTATTTTTTTTGTGGGTACCGGGGGTCGACCTCAGGACTTCACGCTTATGCCACTGAGCTATCTCACCGGTCCCACCTTTGGTTTTGTTGTTGAAAGTTTCCATCTCAGGCTTCCGTTTTGTCAAGGTTTCCCTATCAATATTTCCATCATGGCGAAATGTTGACATTGGCAGTACCAGTTTGCTTTGCTTTTCTTTTTTTTGCCATATAGGAGGCCAATGTTATAGCTTTATGAAATTCAAAGATTGAACTATACAATTCTCTGTTTTAAAATTGCAACATTTCATTTGGAATTTCTGCTTTATTCTGTGTACAGTTCCTGCACTGGTCATTTTATACTCTGTTAGCAAATGTAACATCAGTTGGAAATCGGTAAACCAATCATTGAATGTCACACACTGATTAGTTTGGGAAATGGGAGCAACAAGTTTTTTCACAACATCATTTGGTTTATTGCTATGGGAATAAGGACCTGATGGCTGAGTTCCAGGATAAATGTCTAAACTGAAAGCATAATAAGTTTTCATATCTATAAGGGCATACATTTTTATACCATATTTTGACCCATTGCTTTTCCATAAGTCTTTTATATTCCTGCCAGCACCATAAGAAATGTGTGCTAAGTACAGCAGACCTACGAATGCTTTCAGTTCAGCTAGTGAGGTGTCATAATAAATAATTTTTGAATATGGCTATTGGTGCATACAGAATGTTTTACTTGCATTTCAGCCTTTGGTATGTCACAGCATCTTGTAGCATTTTGTCTGTTACATTTTCCAACATCGAATGGCAGTGCTGGCATTCTGTCCAATATGTTTCACCCCTGCCAAGACCTTCACTGTGTTTTCGGACCTGGCCCTAACATTGGTGGTTGTGTGGTCGTTCTGCATCATTTCCACTAGTCAAATTCCTACTTGCATTGCTGTTTTCTTTGTCATCTGAATCAAGGAGGTCTGCATTCCCTGTGTCTGTATCAGTCAGTTCTTGCTCCATTTCACTGTCATGGGAACTTTGGCTCACATGGCCATTGTCAAAGTCGTCACATCATCGTCATCGTACACCTGAACCACTCTCCTGTTATGAAAACATGTATTTTACCAAAATGGAACATCATCATCCATGCATGAGTAATCTGATGATTCACTTTTGACCTCCTCCAAAACTTGTAAATATGATTTTTCATGTGCCACTGTACTGAATTGGGCTGCTTCTACCAGAAAAATCAAAGGAAAACTTTTTTTTTTTTTTTTTAAACAAATCCTGAGGTGTTGTGGGTCTGTTGGACCCTGTGATGCTTGGGTAAACATACACAAAAACTTCCATGGCGCATAAGGGTGGGTCCATATCCCATCTGCACATGTGCATACTCCTTGCCATTTGTCATACCAAGTGGGTAAACACTTAAATTGCTTCCTGTATCCCTCAGGTAAAGGTACTGAAATGCACAGCTGGCTACTCTAATGCTAAAGTACAAATTTACAGTAGAACATTAAGGGATGGGTCCTCTGGATCCAGGCTTATGCCTTGAGGGTTTTAAACGTCGTCTAGTTGGTGTATTATAATGGAGTAAAAAAGTAATGGTCACTCTTTTTGGGTTTTCTTAGATTTGGGAATGGATGATGAAGGAGATGATGACCCAGTTCCTCTACCAAATGTTAATGCAGCAATATTAAAAAAGGTAAGGGCTTTTTATTTATTTTTGGTGTGGGGAATAGAATCCAGGACCTTGAGCATGCTAAACACATGTACCATCGTTGAGCTACAACCTTAGCCCCTGGTAAGATCTTTAAAGGATTTATTTTTAGAGTTCGGATGCTTAGACTTCTTAACAGATTTAGCTTTTATGTTTTTATATGCTTCCATTGTTCCTTTATGTAAATGAGTACTTCTGAATCTAGCATGTGATTCTTCTAATCCTGAAATAAGAAAATACAGACTGCCTTTTTTAGACCAAAAGTTCCTGAAAGTAAACACAAGCCACATTTGAATTTATTCTGGTATAGATCTTACTGGGATGTATATGTCAGTATTTCAGTTGATGTCAGTTCAGTCAAACTACACTGATTAATATGGTATAAGTAACTCAATCTGTATTGGGACTTAAAAATGTGAATATTCTTCAGCATTTACTTGAATGTTCTTAATACAATAATGTACAGAAAAAAGTCCTGTCTGCTCTGTTGTTAACGGTTGACCATTATCATCGAGCATCTGAAAGACCATTATTTGTGTGTGCTGGTGATTGAACTTGGGGCTTTGTGCATGCTAGGCATATCCCCTACCCCTGACACGAATGTTTTTTCTTTTTTTTGTGGGTACCGGGGGTAGACCTCAGGACCTCACGTGCCAGCAGGCGCCCATGCCGCTGATCGATATCACCGGCCCTTTTATCGTATGTGGGCTCCGGGAGTCGAACTCAGGACCTCGCGCTTGCCAGGCAGGCGCTTATGCCACTGAGCTCACTGGCCCTGACACGAATATTTTTATATTTGGTACATCTGCAGGTACTTTGCTATGATGATCTAGACGTAAAATACTTTTATTGATCTGGCAAAATAGCTATAAATCAACATACCACTCTTTTTTTTTTTTTTTTTTTTTTTGGTGGGTACCGGGGGGTCGACCTCCGGACCTCGCGTGCCAGCAGGTGCCCGTGCCGCTGAGCGATATCACCGGCCCCTTTTTCGTATGTGGGTTCCGGGAGTCGAACTCGGGCCCTCACGCTTGCCGGGCAGGCGCTTACGCCGCTGAGCCATCTCACCAGCCCTCAACATACCACTCGTCAGAACATCATGGTATTAATCATGGCTACCTTCTTAGATTTATGTTTTTAAAATGATTAAAGTAAAAGAACATGTAACGGTTCATTCCCTTTCTCTTTAACTCTGATCTGTTTGCCTGTTTATTCTGATCCCCCTCCTTCATTTATTTTTTCATTGTTTTGTAATGCAGATATTAACAAATAAGTATATATTTCCTTTTTCATCATGTAGCAAACTATAAACTTGTAAATGTTTTCTTCTTAACAAAATGGTGATCTTTCAGTTTAATACATGGCATCCTCTTTTTAACTATACGTGGTAAGATTATGACTGGAAATATTTGTTGTAGTTTATTTGTGAATATTATGTGTTAATATTTGAGTTGTCTTTTGCATTAGCACATTTAAGTTACTGAAACACAACAGTATGTGATTAGCAAAAAGAAAAAATTTTATATTGCTTTCCATTGGATGAGTGTGTCCCAGTGGGAGGTTGAGAATAAAAAGTACTTTCGGTGACGTTTTTGGTGCAGACACCTTTGTGTCTAAGTATAAACAGTTTCCCACATTGAATGGGAGGCAGTGGTTCAGGGCACAGGGCTCCTTAACACAGCAAGCTCTTTCATTGGATGCTGATTCTCAGAGAACATTGGGGTAAACACTGAACAGATCTGGAGATGGGGATGTTCCGCTCTAGTTGGCCTCTTCCTACAGGTGGTACTACATGTGTAGTTTCAACTTTACGTTTTTTCTTGTGAACTTTACTCCTGCATGAGTTGCAGTTGCCTTGTTTTTTCATACTCTTACCAATACTGCCTATTATCAGTCTCCCTAAAAGTGATTCTCAAAGCCTGAATATTTTTTACATGTGTTATTGGCCATTTATATTCTGTATTGTATGTTTTCATTTGCCTATCTTTCTAATTAACTTAAAAAAACAGATATACATAATGTAAGATTTAACTTTTTTTTTTGGCAATATTGGAATAAACCTAAGGCCTTTGCACTGAGCTACATCGCCAGACCTTTTAATTTTTAATTTTATTAGTACATATTTGTCATACATATTGATCACATTCATCATAAGGAATTTGTACCTGTATATAATATATCTTAATTCTTTTTTTCCCCATTCCCTCCCCTCCCTTCTTCCCATCCCCATTTACAAAAGCTTTGTTTCCATTTTTCTCCTTCCATTCTTTTTTCATTTCTCCTTCCTTCCCTTCCCCATCCCCCCTCCTTTGTTCCCCTTCCCATTTGAACATGTTCTTCCTATTTCCCAATAGCTGTCCTCCATTGTGCTCCTTATTTACCCTTTGGGTTTCTCAGACAAGAAAAACAGTGCGACATTTAAACTTGTACGTCCGATTTATTTCCCTTAAGATTATGGTCTCGAGGTGCATCCATTTTCCTACAAATGATTCAAGTTTATTTTTCTTTATGGCAGGATAGTACTCCATTGTATGCAAATCAACATTTTCTTTATCCCTTCATCTTTTGATGGGTATATGGGTTGTTTTCCAGATGGAGCTATTATAAATTGTGCTGTTGTAAACAATGGGTGTGCATATATCACTATGGTATGATGCTTTTAACTGTTTTGGGAACTGTTTTCAGGGTTCATAAGCTACCTTGAAGGGGGATAGCTGGGTCAAATGGAACCTCTAGTCCTAGTTTTTTGAGGAATCTCCACACTGATTTCCACAGTGGCTGCACCAGTCTATGCTCCCACCAACAGTGGAGAAGAGTTCCTTTTTCCCCGCAGCCCCTCCAGCATTTGTTATTGGTTGATTTCTTGATCATAGACATTCATTCTGGAGTGAGATGGAATCTCAGTGTTGTTTTAATTTGCATCTCTCAAATGACCAGTGATGTTGAGCATTTTTTCATATATTTATTTGCTGTTTGTTTTTCTTCATCTGAAAAGTGTTGATTCATTTCAGATGCCCATTTTTGGATTGGGTCTTTTTATTTATTTTTTTTTTAAGGGCAAGGTCTTGCTAAGTAGCCCAGGCTGGCCTCACAGCAGTCCGCCTGCCTGAGCTTCCTGGGTGCTGGGATTACAGGTATGTGCCACTACGCCCAGATGGATTGAGTCTTTAAATTTGGGGAGGGGTCTGATTTTTTTTTTTTTTTTTTTAAGTGCTTTAGATATTTTAAATGTTCGTCCTTTATCTGAGGACAGCCTTTTTAAATGTTCATTTATTTATTTACTTATTTCTGTGGTACTGGGGATTGAGCACAGGGCCTTTGCACTGAGCTATATCTCCAGTCCTTTAAAAAAAAAAATTTATAGGGCTGGCGAGATAGCTCAGCAGGCATAAGCGCCTGCCTGGCAAGCGCAAGGTCATGAGTTCGACCCCCGCTACCCACAAAAAAAAAAAAAAAAAAAAAAAAAAAAAAATTATAGCACTCTAGAGGCTGAGGCAGGAGGATCACGTCAAGTTCAAGGCCAGCCTGGGCTACATAGTGAGTTCAAGGCCAGTCCAAACTACATAGTAAGACCCTATCTCAACAAACCAAAAAAAGCCACAAAAAATTTTTTTATTTATTTATTTTTTTAAATTTCTTTTAAAATTTTGAGGCAGGGTCTCACTAAGTTACTAAATTCCCCAGGCTGGGCTCAAACTGAAGATCCTCCTGCCACAGCCCTTGGGTGCTGGAATTATAGGTGTGCGCCACTACACCCAGCTTTTTGCAGGTGGGGGACGGTACGTGCTGAGGATTGAACCCAGGGAGTGCTGGGCTGCTTTTTTGGTTCCTGAGACAGAGTCTTCTCAGGTTTTCCAGACTGTGATCCTTTCCTTTATCTTACCAAGTAGCTGGGATTACAGGTATGTGTCACCACATCTGGTTGAACTTCTTAAAGTACTATTTGGTGACATTAAGTGCATTGTCAGTGTTGTGTGACTGTCGTCACTTGCCATCTCAGAACGTCTTCATCCCACACTGAAGCACTGCACCCATTCAGTAGCGCCCTGTCCCCCACCTCTCCCAGCCGCTGGTAGCCACGCTTCTGTTGTCTCTGCATCGGACTAATCTGGTACCTTAGTGGCTTGTTTTACTTAGTCTCATGTTTTCAGAGTTCATAAGATCTTCAAAGTTTCTACCATTTGTTACGTAATTTATGGTGAAGAAACTTTGTATTTTATCTAGTTAGAGCTCATTCTTTCTGAATTCTGAGCATTGTCTTCTGGGGTGGGTTTTTTGGTTGTTCTTGTTTTTCCATTCTGGGAATTGAACTCAGGGGCTTGCACATGTATAGGCAAGCACTCTGCACCTGAGCTTCATCCATCCATCCATCTATCTGTATTGAACCTGGGGCCTTCACACTGAGCTATATAGCCATTACTTTGAGACAGGATCTCACTGTCTAAATTGCCCAGGCTGGGCTCAAATATTTCATGAAAGCCTCATGCTTGACTTTTTCTTTTGGCGTCCTGGCAGTATAATTTTTCAGTCCTGCCTTCTTTTTTTCCCTTGCGTAAAGATACAGAAAAGTTGAAAGAATTGCACAGCAAACACCCATGTACTTAACCACCTAGATTCTACAGTGTAACACATTTTCAGTATTGATTTGGGTCTTTGTGCTGCTGCACATAATCTAACTAGTCAACTTCTTCAAACTTCGTGATGTTTTCGTTCCCTTACTAGAAAGCAGATGGGCTTTTCTTGCTTTGTTCCTACACCATGTGTCTTATGCACATGTCTAGGGTATTTGGAATTACTGGGTTATAATGTAAAGTACATACTCGGCTTCAGATTTATTAAGAATCCTAGGTTCATTTTTTAAGATAACAATTTATATTTTCCATTAGAAAAATTTGGGGGCCGGTGAGATGGCTCAGCGGCTTAAGCGCCTGCCCGGCAAGCGCGAGGGCCCGAGTTCGACTCCCGGATCCCACATACGAAAAAGGGGCTGGTGATATCGCTCAGCGGCACAGGCGCCTGCTGGCGCACGAGGTCCTGAGGTCGACCCCCCGGTACCCACAAAAAAAAAAAGAAAAATTTGGGTTTCGTTCACACTGTTGGCAACAATTAGTAATGTCAGAATGTTGATTTATTTGTGACTCTAGATTAGTATCTGACTATATTTCTGATCTAATGAGCCTGAGCATATTTGACTATTCATTTTTTTGTTAATTGCCTATACAAACCTTTAAGTCATTTCTCTGTAGTAATTTTTTAAGACTTTATATCCTATAGTCTTAATCAGTTGTTGGTTTTACATGTTGAAGGTATCTTCCAGTCTGATGTTATGATTCTTTTCACAAAAGTTTTTTAATGTGGTCAAATAAATACACTGCATGGTTTGCCTTTCTCTAACAAGCTCTTCTACCTTCTAGGATTGTAAAGATTCTTTAAGCTTCATTTTTGCTTTTAAGTTTGGCTATTACAGTGGTATCGTGGTTCACGAACTTAATTCTTTGCACAGTTCTGGTTGCAAGCGAATTGCAAGTGTATACATAGTATGCTTGCAGTTCAGTAGCATTGAGCACGTTTACATTATTGTGCATATATGCACTATGCTTGCAATAAGGTTGCAACCAGAATTGTGCAAAGAATTAAGTTTATGAACCAATGCACCATTATAATTTACTTTTCAAGTCATCTTCTAGCTAGTTCCTATCCCAGTGTAGGAATAATGTCCCAGCAGTGGAATGTGTACCATATAACAAATGCCACATAGGAATTGAACTTTTTTGTTACAGGTCATTCAGTGGTGTACCCACCACAAGGATGACCCTCCTCCTCCTGAGGATGATGAGAACAAAGAAAAGCGAACAGATGATATCCCCGTTTGGGACCAAGAATTCCTAAAAGTTGACCAAGGAACCCTTTTTGAACTTATTCTGGTATGTTTTTAATGTATAATTTTGTTCCTTTGCCAATTCTTACAGAGTTGAATGTGATAAATTTGTTGGCATTGAAGTTTAATTCTGTCTGAACTTTTATTTATATCTATTTGTGGTGAGATTTATCACTATTTTATATTTTAATACTCTTGTAACGGATGTGTTTTGTTTTTGTTTGTTACCATGAAGTAGAAGTATAGTTGTTTCTCAATAAACATTTATTAAAAAAAAAAAATCCACATGGTAGTAACCACATTAAATGATCCAAAACAGTAAAAAGGCAGAGATGTCAGATCATATTTAAAAAAACAAGATTCAGCTGTGCTGTCCATAAGAAACCCACTTTTGTTTTGTTTTGTTTTTTATGTGGGTACCGGGAGTCGACCTCAGGACCTTGCGCCTACCAGCAAGCTCTTGTGCCACTGAGTGATATCACCGTCCCTTTTTTGCTTTATGTGGGTTCCGGGAGTCAAACTCAGGACCTCGTGCTTGCCAGGCAGGTGCTTATGCCGCTGAGCCATCTCACCAGCCCATGAAACCCACTTTTAAGTATAAAGGCAAAATTAAAGGATGGAAAAAGATGGAACATGGTAACAAACTCTAGTCAAAAAAAAAAAAAAAAAAAAAAAAAAAAAACGAGCAGGAGTGACTATATTAAAGATTTTAGAGCAAAGAATATTAACAGGGTTAAGGCCATTTCATAATGAGAAGGGGATCAGTTTATTAATAGGACATAGTCATAAACATTTACGCTGAAGCAGAACTTCAAAAAATAGGAGGGGGAGAAAGTTAAAAGTAAAAAATACATAAATCTGCAAGCATGGTTAAAAATTTCGATACTTGTTTCTTAGTAATTAGTAGACAGAAAATAAGTATAGCTACAGAAGACTCGAATAACACCGTTAACCGACTTGTCTGAATTGACATCTAACGCGCATAACTTCTGAGGACAGCAGGATACATGTTCTTCTCAGGGTAAACCATGTTCTGGACCCTAAAACAAGTCTATTTCAAGTCACCCGGAGGACGAGGCAGATCATTTGCAATTTCAAGTCCAGCCTGGAGTACAGAGTGAGACCCTGTCTAAAAAGACAAAACCAAACCAAACAAAAAAATCAATAACCAAAGGAGAGCTGCTAGAAAAATCTGCAAATGTTTGAGAATTAATACATTTCTAAGTAATTTATAGGTCAAAGGAAAATCTTCAGTATTAAAGTGTTTTCAACTAAATAGAAGTAAAACACTTGAAAAATCGGTGGAATACAGCTGATGCAATACTCCAGGAAAATTGATAGCATTTATTACCAATATTAGGAAAGAAGTAATTAGTGAGCTGGGTATGACAGCACACACCTGTATTCCCAGCACACTGGGAGACTGAGGCAGGAGGATTACAGGTTCAAGCCCATTCTAGGCAATTTAGCAAGACCCTGTCTCAAAAAATTAAAGAAGGGAGCTGGGTGTGGTGGTGCACACCTGCGATGCCAGCACTTGGGAAGCTGAGGCAGGAGGATTGCCATGAGTTCAAGGCCAGTCTGAATTACAGAGTGAGACCCTATCTGTAAAAAAAGGCTGGGGATGTAGCCCAAGACAAAGACCGTGGGTTCAGGACTGGTGAGATGGCTCAGTGGCATAAGCACCTGCCTGGCAAGCGCGAGGTCCTGAGTTGGATCCCCGTGTACACACACACACACACACACACAAAATAGACCCTGGATTCATTTCCCAGTACTGCCAAAAAAAAAAAAAAAAAAAAAAGAGTTTTTTTTGTTTTTGTTTTTTTTTTTGGAGACCGGGTCTCACTATGCAGTTCAGGCTAGCTTTTTTTTGTGTGGGTATCGCTGAGTGATATCACTGGCCCTTTTTTCATACATGGGTACCGGGAGTTGAATTCAGGACCTTGCTCTTGTGAGGCAGGCGCTTATGCCGCTGAGCCATCTCAGCAGCCCAATTCAGGCTAGCTTTGAACTCACTATGTAGTCCAGGCTGGCCTTGAACTTGAACTCGCAGTGATCCTCCTGCCTTAAGCCTCCCAAGTTCTGGGATTACAGGAGTGCGCCACCATGCCCAACTGAATAAGAGTGTTAAGAGCAGAAACTAATTTCCTAAAATTAAAATTTTGGTACTGGGAATCTAACTCAAGGCCTTGTGCTTGCCAGGCAGACGCTGTGCCACTGAGCTACATCCCGGCCCTAAAATTTCTTAATATTAGAACT
Organism: Erethizon dorsatum; assembly: GCA_028451465.1. Classification (NCBI taxonomy): domain Eukaryota; kingdom Metazoa; phylum Chordata; class Mammalia; order Rodentia; family Erethizontidae; genus Erethizon; species Erethizon dorsatum. Next base: position 5,791,687 of record CM051836.1, on the reverse strand, counting down.
TTAATTAGATACGGATTGTCAGTAACTAATTTTGGATTTAGATTAAAACATCTAGTATACTTTAATGAAACCAGTATCATTTTACAGGCAGCAAACTACCTAGACATCAAAGGTTTGCTTGATGTTACATGCAAGACTGTTGCTAACATGATCAAGGGGAAAACTCCTGAGGAGATTCGCAAGACCTTTAATATCAAAAATGACTTTACTGAAGAGGAGGAAGCCCAGGTAGGTATATAGTGTATAGTTTGTCTTTGATCACATGCTTTTTATGAACGTGAAAGAGATGCTTCTATCAGGGAGTCTTGATGCTCGAGGGATGATAGGTACTTCTGTGTCATCCTGCTCATGCTCTTACTGGTCTGTCTCAGTCTAAAGGCTTAGGTGATGCTGTTCTTTTTTAAGCATAAGAAAACAGGGTTTGATCCAGAGGAGCTCCTTCATATTAGCTTTAGCACTTGGGGCCTTTTGTATAAGCCATAGGTACCTGACCTCACTCAAGCAGACCCAGAGCAAGAGTGGTGTATTCAGAGCAGCTTAGTGAATGGGGAAGAAATGAATAGATCAGAATGTTTCGTTGATGTAGCTATGAACTGAAATTATGTGAATGTAGTAATTGAAATTGCTCAGCCAGCTTTGATGACAGACTAATTGCTTTACTTTTCTGATTTCAGCAGAGCAAAATAAAATCCAGGGAAAACAAAGAAAGGGAATCAGGAGTTATTCTTACAACCTGATAGTTCTCCAATTACAGATCTGTCTTTCTGACTTACCTTGCAGGCTGTTGATGAATTTGTAGGGGACATGCAGGTCTTAGAAGACTATTCAAGTTAAAGTACTGTTTATGTCTGTTTCTTCTAGGTACGCAAGGAGAACCAGTGGTGTGAAGAGAAGTGAAATGTTGTGCCTGACCCTGTAACACTATAAGGATTGTTCCAAATACTAGTTGCACTGCTCTGTTTATAATTGTTAATATTAGACAAACAGTAGACAAATGCAGCAGCAAATCAATTGTATTAGCATAATACTGTCCTCATTGCATGTGTAGTTCGAGTACAGATTCCAAACCAATGGCTGAATTTCTTCTAGTCTGAGCGGAAGTTGCTGTTTTTCTTTACACCGAATAAAACAGAACTGTGGGTTCTCTGTAGAAAGTTGACATTTTGAGCTTTCCCTCTTTTTGTAAAGTGATTTCTGCGTAGTTTATTGTCCAGTTAACTTTAGTGAGCTTTTAAAAGTTGGAATTGTAAATAAAACAACTTGCAAAAAGTTTTCTGAAATAGAATTAACAAAATATTATCTTTATTCAGAAGTTGGAAACTGGAAAAAGGCTACTTGAAGTAACTGTTCCAAGTGGGTTTTTTAGGGTGTCTCCCAGCCTCCTGGAGCCAAGCAGTATCGCTGGTGTAGTTTAGCTTGTACGTAGCAGTGCTCCCTTAGTTAAACCTGAGGGCTTGTTTTATTCGTTTTTAAATTTTTAATCTTCTCAGCTTTAAATATGTTGCCTAGAGACTCAGTAACTACTAAGTTTGTAGTTTGGGGGAGAAATGTAACTAGACAGTTTGTTAGCTTTTCAATTAAAGACAACAATTCATGTGGTATGTCATCTTTCTCTAATCACTGTTTCTCTTTGGGGAAAACTATTCACGCTACTTGCATGTAAAAAGTAATTTAACCTTTAATATTAAAGTATGTGACAAAACCCAGAAAACATCCATCATGAGCAAGATACTTTTAATAAAAAGTAAGTTATATAGTAGGTAGTAAATTGCTTTTGTGGATTTCAGTGTATCTTAAATGAGTTAATTTGATTGTATTTATTTAGTTTGAAAAGATTTTTAGGCAGTTCATGTCCTGGCTCTCTAGAGGCAACCAGAAGGTACTGATAGACTCTGTCTTTTTCTTTTTTTTTTTTTGTGGGTACCGGGGGGTCGACATCAGGACCTCGCGTGCCAGCAGGCGCCTGTGCCGCTGAGCGATATCACCGGCCCCTTTTTCGTATGTGGGTTCCGGGAGTCGAACTCGGGCCCTCGCGCTTGCCAGGCAGGTGCTTATGCCGCTGAGCCATCTCACCGGCCCTAGACTCTGTCTTCTGACTGACATTTAGATGGTTAACTGGACCCAGTGCTGTGGCTCTGAACCAGACTGCACTGCCATTGTTTGTAGCTTTCCTTCTACAGTTGAATGAGCGTTTTTTTTTTTTTTTTTTTTTTTGGTAGATACCGGGAGTCGACCTCAGGACCTCATGCTTGCCAACAAGTGCTTGTGCCACTGTGCGATATCACCGGCCCTTTTTTTCCTTTATGTGGGTACCGGGAGTCGAATTCAGGACCTCGCGCTTGTTGAATGAGTTTTGATGATTAGAGATGGCCCTAATATTTTGACTCTCTTCTTTCTTACTTGTGCTCTGTTTTCTTCTTTCATAGTTGTCATCATCTGTATTCACATATAATTTTATGTGAATCCTTTTTTTTTTTTTTTTTGAGACAGGGTCTCCCTGTGTAGTCCAGGCTGGCCTGAACTATCTCTGTAGCCCAGGCTGGACTCGAACTTGTGGCAGTCCTCCTGCCTCAGTCTCTCGAGCGCTGGGATGACAGGCATGCGCCACCCGCCTGGCCTGTTGTATTCTCTTCACATTTACAGTGAGCCTTTCTGGCTGAGATCATTACTTGGTAGTAGAATGCTTTTGCTTTGACTTCTCACTCGTCTCAAGTTCACCTCAAGTTCACCTCAGCCTGGTCTAGTTGTCTCTGCCAGAGACACCAAACGGCAGTAGTGTGTGGGTTGTATCTGGCTATTTTTGCAGTCTGAGCTAAAATGGCTTTTACATTAAGGATTTATGTATTTTATATATAAAAATATATACCACATTAAATAAGCTGGGTGTGGTGGCATACGCCTGTCATCCCAGCAGCACTCGGGAGGCTGAGGCAGGAGGATTACTATGATTTAGAGGCCAGCCTGGGCTACATAGCAAGACCCTGTCGCCAAAAAAAGCCAAAAACAAAACAAAACAAAAACTTAATTTTAAGTGTGATAAATAGTGTTGTGATTATGCTCTTTCTAATAGAATGAGAAGACCTTGTGTTTTCCAGGTCCCTAGTAAAATTTTTTTTTTTTTTTTTTTTTTTTTTTTTTTGTGGGTACCGGGGGTTCGACCTCAGGACCTCGCACGCCAGCAGGCACCCATGCCGCTGAGCGATATCACCGGCCCCTTTTTCCCATGTGGGTTCCGGGAGTCGAACTCGGGCCCTCGTGCTTGCCAGGCAGGCGCCTAAGCCGCTGAGCCATCTCACCGGCCCCCTAGTAAAATATTTATACCTCAAATGATATGATATCTGGATTTGTTCAAAATATGAGAGGGCAGAAAATGGGTAGGATTATAGATAGAAGATTGGCCATGGATTGATAATTATTGAAGCTAAGTAGAAATCCATCATTCTATTTTGTCTACTTTGGTGTATATTTGAAATTTCCCATAATAGAACATTTAAAATGTAAAAAAGAAACAATAAAACTGCCAGACACTACATTTAACCATAAAGCTTAAAATATTTACTGACTGGCATTTTATAGAAAGTTTGCCGACCCCTGTGAGGACTCTCAGGAAATAAATTTTCCGTTTGTCCTGGTTAAGTGGGGAAGGTAGCAGAGTCCAGTCTTATCTGCCAATTCCTGCTGTAATTATCTGCTCCTGCAAAAAACATATCCATCTCAAATACCCCGGTACTGTCCTGATGAAGTCAAATCTTTGCTGAGTATCCGTATGTCGTTTTCAATTTGTACAGGAAGTATCCACTTCTAAGACTGAAATGGGAGCCTGTTACTGTCACTAGTCTTAGAGCCGTATATCACTCAGGAGTTGTTGTAGTGGGAGGCGTAGTGTCACTACCCATGTTTAAAGGGTACTGGGATGTTTTCAGAAAGACTGGACAGACAGTATGGCAGTTTAAATCTTTGTTCCTTTCATGGCTTTTGTAGACAGAAGCCGAGCTGGTGTGGAACTGCTGGGCTAAAATGATCCTCCTGCCTCCTGAGTAGCTGGATAAGGGATGCCTGGATCTTGGACTTCCGACAAAATATCCTGATAATCTTAAACCCATATTAATAGAGATCTGATAGCTCATCCAACAGAAAATAGGCAATTTGTGGCTGTTCTTTTCCTACCCTTCTTTTTTCCCTGTTTCCTGCTATAGGTCCATTATTCCTTAAGTATGTCTGCGTAGAGTATTCCAGGCTCTCACCTGCAGCAAGTGGCCTTCTCCGTCCAAAGCAGCTAGACCTCAGTCTTCAAGGGTACACTCGGTTCTATCTTCTTACCTCAGGTGTTCTAACGCTTTTTTTTTTTTTTTTTTTTTTTTTTGTGGGTACCGGGTGGTCGACCTCAGGACCTCGCGCACCAGCAGGCGCCCATGCCACTGAGCGATATCACCGGCCCCTTTTTCGTATGTGGGTTCCGGGAGTCGAACTCGGGCCCTCACGCTTGCCGGGCAGGCGCTTAAGCCGCTGAGCCATCTCACCGGCCCACGCTTTTTTTTTTTTTTTTTTTTTTTTTTTTGAGATAGCGTCTCACTATGCAGTTCAAGCTGGCCTTGAACTCACTTTGTAGCTCAGGCTGGCCTCGAACTCGCAGCGATCCTCCTGCCTCAGCCTCCCAAGTGCTGGGATTATAGGTGTGCGCCACCATGTCCGGCTAAGTGTTCTAAACAAAGGTGAGATGAAGTCTTACCTTGAGGCCGGAGCCTTGCTTCTGCTTCTAGTGCCTGCATCACCTTGTGTTAAGTTGAAAATAGTAGCTACAATATACTGACACGTGTATAGTATCAGTCTAAAGCAATCTGCTGCTTCTTAGTTGTTTCAGGGTTTAGTTAGAGGTTGCTTCATGGCAACACTTTATTTAGCAGCACTGCTCCATGACTTTCTGTGTGAGGAACAGAAGTGAGAGATCACCATAAAATAGAGATTACAAAGCATAATGATAAATCAGAAGAGTACTGCATCGGAGGGGAAAACTGCTGATAGCTTTGTTTGGAAAGTGGTCGTTGTTGATGAACTATGAAGACATGCTCCAGTTACTGGTACGTGTAGGAGAGGGAGGGAACTCATTCTTGATTAACCTCAAGGACTATTTAGGAAATGCCATTTGTTTTGTCAGGAAAGAGAGTGAAAGGAGTTTGGTAGATTCAGGTAACTCCCAGCTGGGATGAAAGAATGTTTATTACTTTTCTCTGTACCCATGAAAGATACATAGCTGCTGCCTGCAGTGTGGTGCTTTTTTAGTGATGAAGATTGACAGTACTTCGGCTTCTCAGCTTTTCACTGAATGTCATTTGTGATGTAAAAGTAAACCAAACCCTGAATGTTAGTGTATTACTTTCTCTCTGACCCTGTTATGGGCTAAGGATGTTCCCTCTCAAACAAGTTCTAATAATTCTTACACTGTGGAAGCAAGTTCTCTCCTTTGATGTGCTGTTGTATGTTTTTAGCTCACTTTTGTAAGTCTACCCTTAATACACAAAGTAGGCATTGCTTTATTATTTTTATGTTTTTCCAGATTCACAAAGGCATCTCTCTAGGTTAGAGAACTCAGGAGCCTCAGTTAAAAAGGTGCCTCTAGTAGGATTTGAGGTCTGGAACAAGAAGGTAATTGCAGTAATTGGGATTGGGAAGTTAATAACACCTAGGAACCATAGTCTGCTTGAGTGGGTTACTGTTTCAAAGGACTTGTTAAACTCTTAAAAGTCCTGAGGAACTTAAAGCACTATAGAGCGCTGGGCATTCAGCTTAGTGTTAGAGCTTTTACCTAGCAGGCAGAAGGCCCTGGGTTCAATCCCCAGCACTTCCAAAAAATAAAGCAAGCTCCTTAAAGAGGCAGCTAAAAACCTCAAAGAAAAAGCAGTTCAGGGGAGGGGGTGGTGAGAATTTTAAAAAAGCAGTTCAGCTCTTTTATATAATTAACTGTTTGTGTCTACTTTAATGTATTGGCTTGACAAATAGAGGAGTTTGATGTGGCCTACTTACCTCGCCCCTTGCGTTCTTTTTGTTTTCCTAGAAATGGATGCAGGAACTGATCCCTTCCTCTCTGGAACAGAATGTAGAGAACCATTCTGCTTCCCTCTGTTGGGACCTTCATAGCCAGACTTGTGCACTGAACCAGAGCTAGGCAGAATGAGCTCATGGGAGCCATTCAAAAGAGAGTTACAGCTCTGAAGATTCTAGCCACTGGGTTCTTGGAAAAAGGGGATACACCTCTGTATCCACTCGCCCCTGGTTTAAGAGCAACTGCAGTAGAGGGGAGCAGTCAGGATCTATACAGTGGTGCCTCGGCTCACAAACTTCATTCATTCCATGATTCTGGGGAAGATGGCTGTGGTTGTGTTTGTCCTCTGATGTGGAGCTTGTGAACAGAAGCAAAATTTTGCCTAACGCTTCTGTTCGGGAGCCAAATTATTTGCAAGCAGAACCATTCATGAACTGAGATATTACGGTATTTCAGGGAGGTCTTAGGTCTGCCAATGTCTGTGAAGGGATTCGAAAAGTTGGGATGTAAGAGTATATCCTGTCCTGTGATGTCTCAGAAAATGGAGTTGGTTCTTGGCTATGTGGAGGGACCTGGTGTATTTGAAATGAATTTGGGTTTGCAATTTCAAGTCACCCTCTGACCTCATAGGAATGTGGTGGTGTGATTGGGGAAGATTTAAGTTTCCCTTTTGAAGTCAGGTTTTTTCTAAAAGGCTGGCCTGATTCTAACAAATTGCCAAAGACCTGACCCCCCTCCCCAGCTACACAAAGGGGACATTGTTTATGGACCTGGTGTAGTCCAAAGGAGACACCAAATCAGATGCAACCGCCAAGCCTTGCGTAAGCCCTGATTAGAATAGTTTTTTGAAACAACTAGGCCAGTAGCCAGAGCGGAATTCTTCAAAATGGGACAGATGTCCAGAGAGTGGACCAGCACCCTCCCAGAAAGAAGCCAGTCTGGGATTACAACCTCCAGTGGCCTACTTTAGACACTGCTCTGGAAGATGACTTTATTTGTAATTGTTTTTTGACATAAAATCCAAAAACTACGTGTGTGTACAGCCCAGTGGTTGTCTCTCGTGAAACAGTTCTTGCCCACCATTGTTATCTAGTGGTTGTTTGGCTTACTGAGGTGGCTCTGTACCTTCTACATTCATGAAGGTCTCAGGAAGTTACAGTACCTGTGGTTGAAATTGCCATGTAAAAAGTAGGTTGTGGATTATCACATTTCACAGGTCTTACATGAAAGCAACAAAACTAGTTAAAGTGCCTTAACAGAGAATGCTTACTGAAGTATCTAAAATTTTATGATGATAGCAGGTTACAAAAGACTCAGTTACTGTTGTTTTCCTTGAAATAGAATATGTACTTGGAGTGTCTTTTCTGTGCACTATCAGAGGGCAGTACAGCCTGTGGTCACGTGCACCTGTTTCAGGTTGGATTGTCTTTTCAGGGTTCATGAGGGTGCAGGAGAGCAGTCTGGCCCTCATCTGTTGGGTCAGAGGAGTAAGAGCAAGGTCTGAAATGGGAACTTATACCTAGCATGAACCTAGCCAGCAGGAGTGGAACAGGGCCCGGGCCCTCTTAGGGAAGATGATGATGTGATCCCCAGTTCTGCAGGTTGGAGGTCTTAGGCAAGTGTGTACCACAACAGAATAAATTCAGTCTTGTGACTGCACAGAAGGGAAGGAAAGGAAAGGTTGAGTGCCATGCTCTGTTACTGAAACAGTTCTTCAGGATCAGGCTTTGAAACAAACCCAATAAAAAGTATCTTTATTCTCATGTTAAAAATTTTTTTTCTATGATAATGCATTAACAATATAAAAATACTTTGCTACATTGATCCATTTTTCTAAGATTTGCAATACTACACTAAAATATGTGAACTTTGGATTCTGTGTAGGGACTAAAGGCTTTTACTGAGGGAAGTGTGTGAACAGAGAGAGAGCCCTTTTTCTTTGGCTTCAGGATATGTACAGTGAAGAGGAGGCAAAAAAAAAAACCCAAAAACAAAACCATTAAATTAAAAAAAATTTGTTTTTCAAGGCTCAGCGTTGAAGCTTGGCTCAAAAATGGGTTAAAGTAGGTGAAAACCTTTGTGCACCACTAGAGGTTACTGGACTCCTTGCCTTAGTTGTAATGGTCCTCCTTCCTGCAGCCCCATAGGGAAACAGAAGCTGACCTGGTCTGGATGCTGGAAGGTAGGTGCTGGCTGTTGGAAGGTTGAGATTTGCCCTCTCTCAGCTGCCCAAGAGCTGGCTCTGCCCACATAGGTAAGCTGGAAATGGCACCATGAAAAAAGCACTGTGAAAGGGGAGGATGCACACTGGAGTTGGGCCATGACTTTTTCCAGCTATTAAAACTAGGCTGCCTGTCTCTCAGTGCCTGGGGCCTTGGTATCAGAGCTTCTTGGGCTGATGATTTTCTCAGGAACTTTTCCAAATAATTTGAACTACAGCCACCATCCACACTTGCCTGGTTAGGGTACTGTCAGGTTGTTCTTGTTGCCTTGTTGACAGGCTGAAACATTCCTTCTTGCAAAATCCTGAGAACATGCTAAGAGGCTTCCTCTAGTCTAGCTTATGGGTAGCAGCTGGTTTTCTGTAAATAGAGCTTTTCCAGTCCCTGGAGAACTGTTGTCATTTTGAGCGTCGTGGTTGTTGCCACGTTCACATGTTGTTTCATAAACCAGGTCATTCTTGGTCCAGGAAGTGTCTGGTATGGGGAGGCTATGGCCGAGGGGGACAGGAGAGGCATTGGTAGAGAAGGTAGCTGGGCTCCATCCAGTCCATCTATAACCTACAGCAGAAAAGCAAGGGAGGCAGGGGCATCTGACTATTGAAGACAAATTGTCAAAAACAAAAAAACAAAAAAACAGATGCAGGGTGCCATAGTCACCAGGATGCCCTTGATGAGAGGCCGTGCTGACAGAGTTGACCCCCCACTTGAGCGGTTTACACAGATGGCCTCATGTTCAGGCAGTTGTTCAGCCTTTTGTCCTGGACCCTGAGAGTGGTTAACAGGCCCCTGGCTGGTTTCCACATGATTTTGGGGGCTCTGCTGCTTCCTCAGGGCTGTGGCTGAGCCCCTGGAGGAGGCCAGGTGTCCTGCGTGTGCTAGGCTGCCTGTCTCTGAGGTTCCTGCTGCTGTACTTGTGTGCTCTGCAGGATGCTGCGGGGGGCCTGTGAGGGTCCAAGGGCTGGGAAGCTGGGAGCAGCGGAGAGGCCTGGGGATGTTGGTGCAGGATCCACAGGGCTAGCAAGCAGTTCTGTGGGGAAGTGGGGCAGCAGAAGGTATGAGGGCGAGTCCTGGGGACCTGGGGAGCTGGGGCAGCCTAGAGCACTGTCATCGGAAGGAACGGGGCTGGGGCAGCGGCCTTCTCCGGGTAAGTACCGAATGCATTTCTTTTTCCTCCTAGGAATAGTGAAGAGAGTTATCTGTAAACAGAGGGTGAATTCAGAGTCATACACCACAACCAAAAAATGCTGTTCTTGCACAGGACTGGCTGACCTCTCGTCCCCTCTCCCCAGGACTTGGATGGTGTGCCTGTGCCTTCAGACCTGAATCAGCCCTGCAGCTCTGTAGGGCCTGGCCCAGACCTACAGAAGGTGCAGTTCCCAGAACATCCACAGGGTGGCACAGGGACCTTTTGTAGCTAGGCCTGTGGGCATCTAGTGTGGATCTTTGAACTTTTGTGGTTTTTTTTTTTGTGTGTATGGGTACCAGGGGTCGATCTCAGGAGCTCATGCGCCAGCAGGCGCCCATGCTGCTGAGCGCTATCAGCGGCCCTTTTTTCGTATGTGGGTACCGGGAGTCGAACTCAGGAACTCACGCTTGCCAGGCAGGCGCTTATGCTGCTGAGCTATCTCACTGGTCCTGAACTTTTGTGTTTGTGAGCTCATATCTGCAGGATCCACAGGGCTAGCAAGATGCGCTTTAATTAAACGGGCTGCAATGCCTGTAACTTCGTGGATCAGCAATCCCAGTCATCGGAACTGGACTAAGGGACGAAGAAAGGGACAGTGTGACTTATCCAGTAGCACCCTGGAGTTCTCTGGGTCACATTGGTCTTGGGAATAGCATGGAATGGACGGAATAGGATCTCTGAGGACACGGTTGTTTCCCACTGTGTGCACACTGCCACATCACTCCGTGCCCCCCTGTCAATTCCTTCTTTGGAAGGGCTGGACACATTTCTCTGAGCTGTGGCCTTACTCACTGAAGTTCCCTCAGCCTTGGCCCTGCTAGGCCTGGTCTGAACCTAAATGAGGCAACTCTAACCACTTGGCAGGTCAATCTTTTCATACCCACAAGTATTTCCCACTGTGGTGCCTCAGAGCCCTTTGGCTAAGGTAGCCCAGGGGTACCACTGCTTCTCCCCCTACCCCTCCAGCCCTCTTGTCTCATTAGGTATAAGATAGTAAGTCACATGACTGATGGCACCTGTGTTATTTAACTGGTTCTCTGATGTTACCATCTTGTTCTCAGATTTAAGGCTCAGGGCTTTATAGGCAGGGATTCCACCTTGAAGAAGTGGAGAAGCTGGAGGGTCATGACTTTGAGGTCTGGAAGCAGGTCAGGCCACTTGAGTGACATGCGAGGTTTTTCTGCTAAGGCTCTGCTAGGCCTGGCTGGCACTCGAGGCACCTGCATAAGCTTGCCCTCCTTCCACCTAGACCCAAGCGGTTTTCTCCACGAGCTGTATTCCAGTCCACTCACATCCTTGGGGCACAGGTCCCCCTATCTCCTGGGTATGCTGGGGGCTGAGGGGCTGAGGGGGGCTGCAGGCCCAGCAGAACATGTGCAGTCAGGGAAGCAGCTTAAAGCAAAGGGAGAATGATGGTGGGGACAAACCCACCTGCACGGACCACACCAATCCGTCTGCTGGTTGAGGCCAAAGCGAGCACGGCATTTCTTAGGTGAGCCAGGGTCTGCTTACAGCCATGCCAGAGAGGCAGAGCAGGGCAGAGGGCGAGTAGGCAGGCAGGCCGCAGGGCAGAGCAGGGCCCAGAAGGAAGAGGCAACGTCAGTGTTAGCCGGTTACAGACACCCACAGCCCCCACGGGCAGAGACCTCTCCAGCACAGCCAGCCCCAGTGGGGCGCCGTGGGGCAGTGTGGTGGGATGGAAGGTGAGAGGGGCCTCGGGCTGTTCAAGTGTGGCTGGGGGCACGTTCTAGCATGGAGGCTGCAGAAAAGCCGGGGGAGGCTCGTGGCAAGCCAGCGCTTTCTGCTCTGGAACTATCTACCACCTCCCCAACTGCCTGCCTGTTCTATTGTTTTTCTTCATCCTTGCCCATGTCCAGTCTTTCTGACTACTTTCCTTTAAGGCATAACACAAGGCCACAGCTTACGACTGTGTTACACACTCCACCTGGAAAGAAGGGACCATTTTGCCCTCAGAGAGGGCTCTTGGGACTGTGCCCTGCTGTGTCCCAATCCTAGCTTCCAGCTTTGCTGTGTAGGGCTGGTACAACTAAGAAAGTCATGGGTGTGCAGTCTGGATCATCAGGGTTGGGAGCAGGAATCTGCTCACAGGAGGGCCTACAGCACCATGTGGACTCCCCGAATCCTCTACACAGTGCTTTGAACTGCCCTGGAAAATGGGGGCAGGGGATGGGGAAGCGGTGATGGGGAACTTTCCAGGCAGAACTAGCCAGCTCGCACTGTTGTAGCCACACGTGGAGCCACACAGTTACTTCCTAGCGGCTCTGCAGAGGCCCGCTGCGAGCAAAGCTGGTAAAGGTGGCAGGGGCACACCACCTGCTAACAGGCAGCTTCTGCTGGTCTTTCGTGGACTTAGTGCCGCTGTCCCTTGCGCGCCGGGCATGACTTGTGAGGTGCAGGCCTTGTCTGCAGAGGGCCCAGGCCGTGCATGTTCTTGGCTGAGTGTTCTGTCTCCCTCTGGGCCAGAGCGGGCTGGTCTTGGAATGGGGGCGTGGAGAGCAGCCTCCACTCCTACTGAGGCAAGGCCTCACCTGAGGTGGACTCCTGATGCTTTTCCCTGGAACGCCTCTTCTTCTTCCCCTGTAGAGCGCAGAGGGAGGGGTATTTAGATCTGGGAGGCGCACAGCCTGCTGCCTCACCCAACTGCTCATGGGGTTCAGGCCATAGAGGCCTCTCCTACTTTAAGGCCCTGGTGTTTCTTGATTGCAGTTCTTGCTAAGCTACTGTGTGGTACATTTGGGGTTTCTCCCTCTCCTAAATTGGGAAGAGATTTCTAGGCCCCTTCCTCCCCATCTGCCCCTGTACCCCAGCCAAGTACTGGGCAACAGCCTGTGTAGAGGGATTGCAGCGTGGAGCACAGGATGTGGGCTTCCTTTCAGGGGCACTTCCCTGGCTTGCCACGTGCAGCCTTGGATCCTCTCCACACACCCTGCCTCACCTGTAACGTCAGGACAGTATTTCTGTTTCCCTGCCCAAAGTATGGCCTGGGTACGTACAGTGTCTCCAAGGTTCCCCCACCTGCCCCTGCTGTGTGTCTGGCCACTCACGTAGTTGTCCCGTGCCGACCAGCCTGGGTATAGCTGCATGTGCAGCTGCCTCTCCTTGCGGGCCAGCTCGTAATACTTGGCCTGCTCTTCCCGAGACAGCGCGTGCCACTGTAACAGGGAAGAGGTGCAGATAGGGCACATCAGGGGAGCCGTTAGGGTGAAGATCCGAGGCCATCCCTGCTAGCCCACCAGCCTGTGGCCTTACCCTGCGGCCTAGGATCTGGTTGATGGCAGCACTCTCCTTGAGTGTGCACTCTGCAATGACCTTGGCTCTCATCTCCTTCATGTACAGCATGAACGCATTGAGGGGCTTCTTGATAGTCGGCTTCTTAGCCTCCTTCTCTGCTTTGGATTCTGCCTGTGTCTTCCTGAGAGGCAAACACCCAGCTGCTTGGAAGCACCCTTCCCTAATGCCTCCACCCTCCTCCACTGTGGCTCTGTACGTGCACAGTACTAGGTTTGTGAATGGGATCTTTTTGACTGCCCTGAATGAGTGAGCAGAAAGCTAAGTAACTGTTCTTCTAGCCAACTACTATAGCCAAGTGGTAATCACATTTATAAGGATTCCTCAGCCCCTCCCATCTTGGCTCAAACAGAATCTTTGTTCCTCACACACTCCTCTTGCTTCTGAGGATTAAAAAGCAGTGGTCAGTAGTCAAAGCCAAAGGATAGCCTTGTGGGGCCTCCTGGCGGTCCTTGGAGCAACCATACAGCAGGCCTTGGGCCCGGTGGGAGGCATGCCTGTTCTGGCTGACAAACGTCGTTTCCCTGCCCTCCCACCCCTTCTTGCCTCTGTTTTCACTCACAGGCTGCGGTCATAGGGCTGCAGATCCTGCTTCCCTGAGGAAGGCACAATGGCTGGGTGGGGGATGGCTGCTGGGTGCCCAGGTACACCCGAGCCCAGCATCAAGGACGGATGCGTGAACCTGGAGGTGCGAGGAAAGTTAACACTGAGCCAGGAACGACAGGCCAGGCCTTTGGACACACATGGAGGCCCCTGCACAGTGCACAAGGACACAGGTGAACAGACACGCCACCCCCAGGGGCCTGCACACCAGTGCACGGAGACGTACGATACGGAGAGACTGCTGCTCTGCCGCTGCTGCAGTTTCCCTACTGCCACAGAATGAAACTTAGGCCCTCCCCAGGGCTGGCTGGGCGCTGGCTGAGCATCCCTATGGACATTTCGAGCCTCATCTCTACCCTTGCCTCCCACCATTCCCCACCCCTGGTGAGCCTCAACTCCTGCTGTCCCGCTCCCCCTCAGAGGAAGTGTTGTCCTTCCCACGAGGCTCCTCCTGACCTGGAGGCCTGGCTGGGGTTTCCTTGGAGCTTCCTCATTACCCATTTGGCCCATTTAGCTGCTGCTGTGTGTAAACTTCCCACCCTGGGCTGTGACCTCCAGTAGGGCTGGAAATGCCTGCCAAATTCCTTGCTGTTGCATGCTAGGCACCAGGTCTGTCCCTAGGGGAATGAGCTAAATGAAGAGACACATACACTCACCTCCCACCTCACTTTCCTGCTGTTTGGAGACCCCTCTGCCCTTGGCTGCTTGCACAGATGCTGGGCCCCTGAGCAGGCAGCCCCCGAGGGACAGAGGCTGGGAACACTTATGTAAAAGGTGCTGCCAGCTTGGGCAGAGCTCAGGGACTGGCCCAGCAGGGTGCAGGACAGAGGTGAGCGCACAGACCTCTGCACACCGGCCGAGCTGCGTGTGCACTGCTGTCTGGGCTGCTCTGTGCCGCTCTGTCGCCTGGGGTGAGGCCTCTTACACTCCTAGCTTCATTCTCAGGCACAGAGCAGCAGGGGGCTGCAGGATGACAGACGGACAGATGGACAGACAGCTAACACAGGGTAAGCACTAGCCTGAGCATGGCCTTGTGTGGGCACTGAAGCCTGGGCAACAGAAAGCAGGAGCCTGGCTGCATGGGTAGGGGACTCACCTGGGGTAGGGGGCGCCAGGGGCTGCGGTGGGGGCGGGGAAGTGCTGTCTATATCCGCAGGAAGGGGACAGGGGGTAGAGAGGAGGGCTGGGCCTGTGGTTGGGAGAGACAGCTGTTAGCAGTCTGGCTGCAAGCCAGACCGGGGGAAGGACTTTCACACCTTGCTTGGCCTTACCCTAGACTTACCAGACAGATGGGCCTCTGCTGGGATCACGCCAGTGTTTCAAGCATCTGCCACCAGGGGGCAGCTTGTGCTGCTGGTATTTCCCCCTGCCCACTTGAAGGGGTGCTCAAGGGGTGGAAGTGGCAGCCTTCTCCTGGGTCCCAACTAAGCCTCCTAGGTTTCCTTGATAATACAGGGCTGATACTTGTCCTAGGGCCTTCACATCCCCAATTTGCCTGTTTCAACTTGTCCTTATCCTTTGGGTCTTGCTTAGCTAAGTGACACTTTTTCCCAAAAGCCCAGAGATCCCAAGCTGGATGAGTGCCCCTTGGGGCTCCTATAGGCCCCAAAGCAATGCGAACAGTGCCTGTAACTGCCTGGCTTCACGCCTGGGCCACTCACTAGGCAAACTGAAGGCAGGGACCTAAGAATTGGTCCCCTTTAGCAGTGTTTCTCTGGTGCTCAGAATCCTGCCTGGCACACAGGAGGGCTCAGTGCAGAGAAGGCTAAAATACCCAACTTTTCTCCTGGCAGCCAAGTGTTCCCTGTGGGAGCTGAGAACACAGGGCCCCTCTCCCTGTGCCTCAAGATACTCATTAGCGCCCTGGTGGGTAAATACTCCCTCTAGGCTTGAGTCTGTCGGCCTTTGGAGCGTCTGGCCTGTAGGACTAGCGACTGGTCCCGAGATGTGCTTCTGTAGAACTGTGGCCTGGCCCCATCAGGCTGGGCTCGGAACACACCTGACTCTCCTCGATTGTAGGAGAACTCAGATTTGTATTTAAAATGGAACTTTGTTCAGAGAATCTGGAAATGGAAGAGAGGCTGAACACAGGTAAAGCAGAAGTGCGAAGGGGCTACCAGGCCCCTGGCTGGGCCTCCGGCCTTCCCTATCTTCCTGGGAAGCCAGCCTCTTCCGCTGCTGGGTAACTGCCCCAGCCTGGAGAGACTGCAGACCTGCCAGTCACACTATGGTTGGTGAGTAAAAGGCCAGCTGGCCTGCTGAGGTCCAGTTCTAGCTGAGGGTAGACACTTTGGCCCAGAGTCAGGCCTGCTGACCTGGGGATTCAGCCTGCCTTCTCCTGGCCATGCTTTAGGAGACCCAGCGAGCAGGCTGATCGCTACCAAGGAAGGGACCAACCAGCACTGATGCCAGGGAAAGCATCCCCTGCCCACCAGGAAGCTGAGAGGCAGCACCTTCTCTGGCCTACCTTTTCTTCCTTACATACTCATGGCTCTGGTGGGCCCTGAACTGTCCAGAGTTCTCCCATGAGGGAGAGTTTGGGTGCTACAGAGCTGGGACCAACAGCCAGCTTTCATGCCTCCCTGCAGGAAGTATGTCAAGCTACTTGCAGCATGCCCACCATGGTCCAGGGAGCCAAAGGAGCCCCTAGTTCAGAGCCAGGTTGGGATAGAGCGGCTGGCCACCCTGTGGGTTGTGTACAGAACTGGTTGCAGGGTGCACAGCACAGAAAGATTAAAGAGGAACGTGGAAGGTGTACCCAGCACCTTCCCCTCTGGGACCACACTCACCAGCTCACAGTGTGGGGAAGCTGTCCCATGCTGCCTGAGGTCAGAGAGTAGAAGCCGGAGAGGTCAGGAGTCTGCAGAGGCCTGTGAACTCCTGCAGTGGAAAGGGACCAGGGACCAGGTAAGTGGGCAGCCTGACCTTGGTGGTGTGTGGGTGTGTATGTGTGACTTTAGCAGTTACTGCATCCTAGAGCCTTCTACAGGGAACTCTAAGACCCTTCCTCCCTTTGCTAGACGTCCAGGCCCAAACTTGTTTATTTAGGACCATCCTGGAGTAGTAACAGTGGCCATCTGACAGGCAAGGGAACCAATGGAGAGGGACAGGGTGGGTCTTATAAGCACACTGGCTGGCTAGTGGTCAGAGCTGGAGTCATTTGGACGGGGAGCCAGGCCTCACACTCCCTGGTCCACTGCTACTCTGCAACTGGGGACTCTGCCAGGGTCCAGTCTGGCTCTGGGGCAGGAGGCAGGGCCCCTGGACTAGACAGACTTGGCCTGGAGAGCCACAGCGCCACCTGCCCCCTGGGTTGCAGCAGCAGGTTTCCCACAGCTGACAGTGGTGGATTTCAGAATGACTTTAGCTGAGGCTGAGGTGAATCAGCCATCACAACCACCACTTTCCATTTTCTCACTGGGGGAGGGAAGAGCTACCAGTTTCATAGTTAGCAGTGCAGGGAGGCTGCTCTCAGACTGGCTGTGGGGTCACCTCAATGTGAAGCCGGCATGTTGTGACCCGGCACCACCTCCCCTCTCCTGGTATCCCTAGACTCCCCAGCCGATCTTTCTGGCATTTTCTGTGGACCTCGGGTCTGCCCAGCGCCGGGCTCTCCTGTTGTAGAAAGGGCCCGGCTACCTGATGTCAGGCCAGAGCCTTGGCCTTCAGCCTCTGGTCTGCTCAGGCCTCTCCCTACCCCAGGCCCATACCTTGTTTCTGGCTGATGTCCGCAGGGGCCTGTGTGGGGTGTGAGCTGCTGAAATGTTCGTAGAGAGGAGAGAGTTGGGGGACGCTGTGGGGGGGTTGGCTGGCCTTGTGCTGAAAATGAGAAGAGGTAGGTGAACACGGGGAGTCCCGAGGGAAGGAGGCGTTGGGGGAAGGCACACACACAGGCAGAGCTGCAGGCACGGCGGCACCACCCGACCCACCCTGTGTCCGTGGCACCGTCTTCCTGTCCACTAGTGTTCTGCCCAAGCAGTCCTGCCTCTAAGAGCCTCGCAGTCTTCCTGGGCACTCTAGGAAGGCATGTCCCTCTTGTCCAGCTAAGTCGTCTTGGCCTTTTGGTGCCAGGGATCCTGTTTCCCAATAGCGGATGTGCAGGGCTGCTCAAGGCTACCAGCCTCAGATCACAGGGTCTGAACTCTTTCCTCCTCTCGCCCCAAGGCTGGGCTTCCTGAATCTGACCCTGTCCCACCACGCGCCTAACTGGGTGTTAACTCAGGGCAGGGCCCACTCTACCCTCAGACTTGCCAGGCCTGCTCCCTCCAGGGCCAGCGTGCCCAGCCCCTGCTCTTACAGTGTCCTCAGCACGGTGGACTTTTACTTTCACCCCAGTCACTCGGCTCTGTCATGAGAGGACTTAGTCAGCAGGCTGGGAAGAGGGCTCCCCACACAACCCAGCCACGGGGAGTCGCTGCCAGGCCTCGGCCCAGCTCTGTGTGTTCTCAGTGCATGCCTGTGCAGACTGGGGCTCTGCAGGTGTCATCTACAGCCGAGGCTCGGCTTCCCACTCAGTGAAGTCTGCTGCCGGCTGAGAACGCAGATGAGTGATACCTGACCCATGCCCCAGAAGAGACAGGGACATCTCAAGTCAGACAGTAATGGGAGGCTGTGGCCTGGGCCCTGGGTGAAACTGCCCACTGGGTGAATTTAGCCAGGTTCCTCAAGACTTCAGGGTAATGAATGGGGCCCAGCATAGGTCCCCCGGCACTTGTTTCAGGGAGTCCAGGGTGAGGACAGAGGGACAGCAGTGCTCCTGTAGCCAGGACATGACACCCCCATGGGGGCACAGGCTCTTCCCTTACCTTCCCTGCGTTCCCACCTCCAGGCTATAAGGTACACCCTTCCCCCAGCCTTCTCTGTGTCCTAGGCAGACAGGAGTGGATGTTCCGAAAGTGGCTAGCAAGGGAGAGATGGGCGGGGCAGCTGTGGGTGTGTGGCCCCATGACATCCGCATGCCAGGCACTGTGCCAAGCACCTCGGAAGCCCATCTGTAACCCCCACACCAGCCACCACCTCGTGCCTTGCTTCCCTTTAAAGAAACCTCCGCAGACTGTTCCCACGTGCCACCTCCAGTTCTCGGTGCTCATCTCCCTTCGACCCAGCCAGGCAACCCTGCCCCATCCTAGAGTTTCAGGAGCAGGAGCTGGACCTACTAAAGTAGGAAGCTGCCTGGAAAGCCCTGAGGCCTTTTTATCCCACAGGTCCCCACAGGCCCCCTGTGGCTTCGGGGCCCACCTGGCAGCCAGCACTGCAATGACGACTGCCTCGGGGTGCACATGCCTCCGTCTGTCTAAACCTCCTCCATCCCCCCACAAACCCGGGGCTTTCGAGTCCCCACTCCTGCTTCAGAGCAAGCTCCGGTCCAGGCCTTGGCCCTGGCTTTTGAGTCTCAGAGCTAAGGAGGCCTGTGCAGCTCAGAGGGAAAGCTGGCACTGGGGACAAGGTGCTGGCTCTAGGAAGACAGTCCTAGGGTCTCCACTCCGCCCAGAAGGGCTTCCAAGGCAGTGAGTGCGGCTCTGCGGAAGTTAGTCTGAAGGCCACCCTACCTGGGGCCGGACGCCTTGGTCTGGAGGGCTTAGCCAGTGCACACTCCTGACTGCAGGGTGTGGAGCAGACCTGCCTTCACTGTGCTGAGCCTGGCTCAGGTCCAGCTTTGTTACCTGAGCCCCAGGTGGCAGCACAGCCAGGCCTGCTGTGTATGTGTGGGGCGAGGGGCTCCTCCTGTTGACTAGCCTTCCTTGGGACCTGGGGGAGAGTTTCATTCAACGGTCTAAAGTGCAACCACAGAAGTGCTGGGTGGTCAGGCATGGGGCCCTAGGGTGGCCAGGGCTCCAGGGCGGCCACGGAGGGCCCAGCCAGTGCTTCCCACGTTCATGCAGGCTGCCTCTCAGCTCGCTCCCCGGCCCCTCTGTGCCTGGCGTGGTAGCCAGGGGAACTGCCTGGCATGGGGCCCCTTGCCCCCTCAGCCAGTGGAACGTCCCGCTCCAGGGCTCCAGCACAAGGCCGTCTGGGGCCAGGCTTCCCAGACGACAGGGTGGGGTCGCCTGAGGCCTAGCATGTGTACCTCAAGCCTAGTGACTGCTGCTCCCTGCCCCCCACCTGACACTGACTGTGCCCAGCCCCCAAGGGAAGGAGGCTACGTGGGCTGGCTGTCGTCCGCACCCAGCCCAGAGCACCCACAGCACAACCTCGCCTCCTTACTTGGAGGCCAGAGGGCCGCACAGCCGAGCTGCGGCGGGCTCAGAGCACGGTGGGATGTGTGAGTGCATGGGGACTCAACTGCAGGCCATGTCCCCTCATCAGGCCCCCCGGCCCCTGCAGCCTCCCCGGCTGGCTGGTGGCACTTCAGGACAGCCCCTCTTCCGTCCCCACCGGCCCTTGTCCAGCCTTCGGTGGATGCTGGTGATGGTGCTTGCTCCCCGTGGGGGGGACCCTTCCATTACTGCATTTTTCTTACTGCTCAAAAGCTCATCCCTCCACGAACTCAAGCCCACGCCTGCAGGCGCTCCCTTCTTCCCAGAGAGTCTCGCTGGCCAGGGGCTAGAGATGCCTGCCTCTGGAGCCCCCGTGCCTTCCTGCTTTTCAGGCAGGGGGCCAGGGCAGGGCAGGCAGGAGGTGGTGCTGAGGGACTCCGGAGGTAGGTCTCCTCTGCCCAGAAGTCACGCTTTGGCCTGCTGGGCTGCCTCTGCCCCGCTCCTGTCACCCCCCATTTCCTGCAGGCTCAGGTGAAAAATAAACACAGTCGGCATTTTCCCTGCAGACCGCAGCGGTCTGCTGCTCTCAGGCTGTGTGCACGCTGAGCGCCCTGCCGCCGCCAGCGGAGAAACTCCCTCGCCTCTGACGGTTGACTCCGAAAACCCCCACGGGCTTGAGCCCCACATCACTTTCCCAGTGAAGAAAGTTGCTGTTTCCTCTGGGCTGAAGCCCGAGGGGTGAAGGAGCTTTCAGGGCCCCACCTGGCCCTGCCCAGAAGCTCCCAGTGGCAGGGACAGGGACAGTGGCAGGAGGGCACCCCAGCATCCCAGGACCTGTCGGCATGCAGCCGGCCAGGGTGTGACTGAGTGCCTACCAAGTGCTGGGCCAAAGGTCTGAGGCCAAGGACAGCATCTGCTAATGGCAGCTGAGTGTCTAGCACATGCCTGGCGCAGCCGGCCTGAGCACTGGAGGGTTTCACCCACATTCTCCCAAAAGCACCTCTGATGTATGCAGTACAGGTGCTTCCCCGTCGACAGACGAGAAGGCTCAGGCAGGAGGTCACACAGCCAGTAAGGGGCTGAGCTGGGAAGCCACACTCCACTGAAAAGGCCCCGTGGTCACTGCGGAAAAACGTCCTCTCCTCCTCTGCAGCCTGGCTGGTCAGGGCTTCTCTGAGCCTAGCAATGCTTCTGCAAGGTTCTGGGACCCTCGGGACAGGGGTTCTGGCATACCTGGTGATGACAGCTAACCATGGTTCCCAAGGCCCCAGCCAGCCGCCCCTGCCCAGCCATGTAGGCCTGCTCCTCCTCTGCCCAGGCACCCAGCTCTTCTCTGCATCCGTGCCTTTACCTACCCTTTTCTCCTGCTCACCTCCCCAGCTTTCCACATTCCCTCCTGGCCTTGGCTAGGCTGGCTCCTTATCCTGACCTGGGCCACCTCCTGGAGAGGTCTGTGCCCAGGGTGGGGTGGCACCAGCCTGGCAGGCAGAGGTCTACCTGGGCACTGCAGCCCGGAGGGTGGTCAGCTTGTTAGCCCTCTCCGGGTCTCAGCAGACGTTCCCCTCAGACTTGTAGAATGCCGGCCTCTCGAACCCTTGTGCCCCCAGACCCCTGCATGCCCCTATCCACTCAACTGCCACCGGGCTGAGATTTCAGGTCCCCTAAGCAAAAGGTGGTTTCTAATGCCTGCTGCACAGCGGGGGAGAAGCCCCTGGGGAACAGTCCGCAGGAGCCACAGAGCCATACCACGGGCCTCCTGTCCTTGTGGGGCAGACGCTGCCTAGACAGACGGTGGGCCGTCGCCGTGGGTATCATTCTGTTCACCAGGCACACAGTGGTGAAGCTGAGTAATAGCAATGCCACGTGTGACAACCCATTCGAGGGAGGCACTATGTCCTCCCCGCCTCACACACGTGGGAAGTGAGGCTTGGGGAAGTGAGAAAGTCACCTGTATCTCGGGCCTGCACCATCAGCGCTGGCCCCTGCATGATCTCTCAGGGCCCTCAGGATGCCACATCCCTCACCTTTCCCTCCTCCCGCTCTGTGCTGCAGCCAGGGGGATGACGGCTCTGAGGGCGATGCTGTGCCTATGGCCTGGACCAATCTTCCCCCGTTTGGTGTGGCCAATCCCCTTAATTCCCATCCATCCTTCAGGCCCCGGGTAAATGAGACTTCCTCCTGACCGGAGGCCTTTTCTACCCTCGCATCCTGGGAGGGTCCCCCTGCTGTGCCTGCCCTCCCTGCTACAGCACTGAGCCCACCATACTGTCGCAGCCTACATCTTTGTCTGCCTCTTGCCCTCCCCGGTGTCTGAGATTGTGCCCTGAACTGTTTTCATTGAAGGAATTAGAGCCGGGCCCTCGAGGTTACATCTCTAGCAGTGTGAGCCAGTGTTTAGGGAGAACGTGGCAGCACTGGATAAAGTGCTCTGGCTGGGGCTGGCACAAGGGCTCAGCAGCACATGTTTGGAGGCTGGGGGAAGCTGGGACCACTGTTCAGTCAGGGAACATCCTATCTGACACCTGAGACCCCTTGGCGCCTCCTATGCCCATCCCCTCCTGCCTATAACATGCTGGGAGTGAGACCGACCAGCCAAAACCAGGGCTGTCGCCAGTTCATATGGTTCCTGTACGCTGAGGCCTGTGCCAGGCCAGCTGGCTTGAGATGCACTGTGCAGGCCGGTTCACCCTCAGTCTGCCTTTCCTGAACATCCAAGGGTGGCCCACTCAGAGGACCCTTCTAGATCTCACTTCTCTTCCTGTACTAACAGGAGCCAAGTTCTAGGGCCTGGTCTTCTAGCTCCAGGGCTCACCAGGGAGCCCCATAGCTGCTCAGGCCTGTGCCTAGAGTTGGGGAGCACCCGGGCAGCACCAGGGATGCTTCAGTGCCCAGGAACTGCTGAGTGGGATGCTCCCCAAGGCCTGGGATCATGTGGATGCCCCAGGAGGGGGCAGGCCCCTAAACCTTCCGAAGGGACCTACTGGGCAGGCCTGGATTTGTGGGTACCCCCAACTCCTACCTCTGCAGATGCAGCCCTGTGGGGCCGAGGGAGTCAGGCTGGGAGAGCCCTGCTGTGTGCTCTCTTCCCTCCAGCCTCACTCCAGGCCCTGCTGCCCAGGACACAGTGCTCTCCAGAGGACAGCCTGCCAGCTTCTGCCCCCAGCATGCCGCACACCTTGTGCCACACGCCCACCACAGAGCACAGAGCTGTGGCCGAGTGGCTGTGGCCAGCTGGGCTGGAAGGGCAAGGGGACAGCTGGGCCACACCAGCCTGGACCAGGAGGCTTCAGTCCCACCTGCCAGCAACCAGGCTGTCACCACGGTGGCTGTGCAGAGAGAGACAGCTGCCACGTCCTCCATGCAGGCAGTCCACAGCCGCTGGGCCTCGACATCAGGCAGTAGGCTGCCACTGCAGAGGTGAGGACTAGAGTCCCTACGCGTAGCCTCGGCAAACCACAGGACCGCTGTGTACCAGCCCAGCCCTGAGGCCCTCTCAGAGCCTGCTGAGCCCCCGGCCTAGCCCCCGGCTCTCTCTCCTCTCTCTCACGGTTTCTGTGCATTCATTTACTTGTGTTTCCCTTCCTCCTCTTGAGGTGAACGCCCCTCAGGACAGGATGTTTTCAGAGGAAAATACAAGCTTCCGGGAGCTGCTGCAGCTGGGCTGCGGCTGACACTACCAACGCTGTCGGGGACTCTGCAGCAGCCTGGGCTGGGCATCCCCACAGCCTAGGCGATTACTTCCCGGCTCCTCCTCCGCGCCCGGCAGTCCAGGAGCCCACCATGGACCAGGCAGCCCAGCCTGGCCTCGGCAAAGGGAAAGCGAGGCTCGGGCGCAGAGGAGAGGCTTTGTACCCCTGGGCTTTGCAGAAAAGGCAGGAAGTGAAGAGCAGAGGCGCAGAGAGCGCCGGCTCCAGTAATGCCTGTCAAATGCCACTGGTCTACAGCATTCCACCCCGCCGAGAACCCCGCCTGTCCTCCCAGCCACTCTGGTGTGCAAGGGGATGTTGCAGATGAGAAAGGCAAAGCACAGGGACCATAAACGATGCACCCAAGGACTCGTGGCAAGCAGTGACAGATCTTGATTTGAACCTTGCCCTCTAGGGTTCTTGGCGGGACAGTTTGCCACTCAGCCACAGGCTTCACAGGTGACACTTGTGCCACAGCGTGCCGCAGAGAACTTCCTAGAAGTGGGCGGGGCGGGCAGCAGGCTCCGACCATGAGGCCCCACCTGCCCGGCCTCAACGGGAGCCGGAGTTCCTTCAAGTCGTAACTGACAGAAACCTGAGAGGTCAGGTCTCCTACGGGGTCTGTCACATGCCATCCGTGTGCAGATGGCAAGAAGGGACAGGGCTGGAAGCTGGGGTGTGCTGCCGAGGGGGTGTGGGCAGGGAGGCCCAGAAGGTGGGGGCTGCAGAGGGTGCTGGTCAGTGAGGGAGGAAACGGAGTTGCTGCCCAGCTGCAGACCTGCATTCTTAGCCCAGCTCCATCCCGCCAGCTGAGGGCTCCACGTCCTCCAGATGGTCCGACTGCCCGTACTGCCTGCCTCACAGCAGTGCGGCCCTGAGACCGTGGGGACGCTCACTTAGGGTGGACCCTCAACGCTACCGCCAGCCAAGGCCCTCGCGGGTCTGTATGGACTCGGTCCAGCAGTTTATCCACAGGAAAACAAGATACGGTGTGGAAAAGAAGCCACTCGAGGCTTCTGACCCCAGAGTGCTCCCACCACAGCCCCTCAGACTGGGTGTAGACAGGGAGGACAGGGCTGCTGTGTGACAAGGACCCTCTGAGACTGAGTTAGGGAGTTCACAAAAACCATGCCAGACAGCTCCTACAAACCTGCACTTAGGGTAACAGCGCAGATATGGGGGGAAGGAGAAATCCCAGACTCCTGGCTAAGGAGAGCCAGCTGCACGGAAGACAAACACAGGCCGCCCATGCGGTGCAGCATCGCGACAGGAGCCAGGCACACGTCAGCCACCTGGGTGCAGGGCCCCTGCCAGCACTCAGGCGGTGTCTCTCCATGCCTGTGGATCCCCATCTGCAAAATGTCCACTATCACATCGGGTTGTGGTGAGGATTAAATGAGTTAATACTTCTGTTTGCTAATATTGTTTTTTTGCTGAATTAGAGCACAAATAGAGCAAAATAGAACAAAAGGGAAAAAAAAGACAAAACCAAGCCTGTCACTAGACAAAGGCTTTTCAGGAAAGCCAGCTGTGT
This sequence comes from Erethizon dorsatum, assembly GCA_028451465.1. Taxonomy (NCBI): domain Eukaryota; kingdom Metazoa; phylum Chordata; class Mammalia; order Rodentia; family Erethizontidae; genus Erethizon; species Erethizon dorsatum. The sequence goes on along the minus strand of CM051836.1, from coordinate 5,766,910 downwards.
GCCAGGTCAGGGCTGCTGGTCCTCAGCTTCCTGTGGGCCACCGCCTGGTCACCATCAGGCCAGATCACTGAGCTACTGATGGGCCTGCTGGGATCAGAGCACAGCAGGAGAAGAAACCGCCCTCGGAATGCGCCAGTGAGGCTGGCAGGAGGCTCTGGCTGCCAAGTAGCTTTCCCATGGGCGTCACACCATGCCTGGGACTCCCTCTGCTTCCGCAGTTCAGCCATTCCCAGTGACTGACTCAGGGCTGGGAAACGCTATAGCCCAATTCTAGACCACACAGAAAGAGGCATCTGGCCCAGGGAAGTCCAACATCAAGCTTCAGGCTGAGTCAGGATCAAAGCTGGAGAAAGGAAGGACCCACAATACACCGTTCCTAACCGCCCTATTGTGCACCACACCTGAGTCCATCTTAAAGGTCATTTATGAAGACACTGCATGTGGCATTTCTTCTGGAAGTCCTGGGCTCCCAACCAAGAAATGTGGCCCTCTTGGGCCTGGGAGCCCTGACCTTGCCGGGCGTCCAAGAAGGAAAGGGGCCAGGCCCAGAGCTAGGAGGAAGTCACCCTAAGGAGGAACAGAGAGAGGCCAAGTCTTTCCCTGGGGCCGGAGGAATACGACAAGATCCAACTGGTGAACCCAACGGGGGTGAGGGTAAGACTCAACTCCTCAGCCTGCAACGCTCCCATCCCCACACATTCTAGAGCACAGAAGGGAGCAGCAACGAGTGTGGGATTTGGGGCAAGAGAGACCCAAGATCAAATCCTGACTTTGCCAGGTAACCTCTCTGAGCCTCTGATGCCCCATCTGCAGAACAGCAGCAATAATAGGGGCCACTTTCTCTGCTTCTGCCATAGGCCTGGCCCTTGGGAAGTTCTGGACCCATGAGCTAGGATAGCTGTTCTTTCCACAGCAGTTTACTGAGCATTTACTGTGTGCTAGGCCTTGTACTGGGCGCCAAGAATTTAGGGGTAAAAGGAACAGATGTGGCCTGGGGCGTATAGATGCTCTTCATCCTGTTCTGATCCCAGCTACCATCCCTGAAAGCCCCACCTCAACATGGTCACCAACCTCTGTGGGCTCGGCTCTCCTTGCTCCATCCACACCCACATGCCCGCCCATAGGGTTGCCCACCACAGCTGGGTGGCTCCCAGGGCCGCACACTGCTTCAAAGCCTGCCAACAAGCTCTGGGTGGCTGCCACAGCCAGGCACACGCGAGTGGCCAGCCCCGCCTGGACCCCGCTGTACCCGGCAGAGACCTCGCCGCTGCCACCACCGCGGAGCTCTGCACAGGCTGCCTGTCGGCATCTGAGGGCCCACCCACCACCCACCCTCCGCCGCCCGGCCACTAGGCCAGCCACAGAGCCATCTGATTTGAATGAAACTTCAAACTTAATGACTCTCATGCTGGTTATTTAAAACGCAATGTAATTTTCTTAAACACCCTATTATTTCCTTTGATAGCTACAAAGCTTCCCCCAATCCCATAAGCATGTTTATTTTTAGGGAAAAGAGTGGTTTGCAGTTGGTCACAGAGACCATAGGGAGAGGGAACCCACAGAAGGCAGGGTGAGGAGTCAGCCGGCAGCCTGGAGGCCCTCCTGCTCGTGGGTGCTCCACAGGACACCAGGGCCCAGCAGGCCCTGCCCTTCCTTCCCCAGCACATCCGCCACTGGCCCGTCTGTCCCCCACCTGACAAAGCTGCACAAATGTCAGGCTGCTCTGGTCCTCCTTCCCATGCTCCCTTCAGCCCTGCTGCTGGCCTTAGTGTCCTCATCTGTAAGATGGCTCCATGGGCTTCCAGGCAGGGACACAGATGGGAAAGAGCCTAGTGCCACAGCCACACCCTTAGCGGCCTCCTGGCTCCCCTAGACACTGTCCCTGGGTCAGGCCTCAAGGCCTGAAGCTCTAGCCAGCGGGGTGAGATCTGTGCCCAGATAAAGCAGCCTCGGGCGGTGGCTGCCCACACTGGGTGGGTAGGTGCGGCCCTGCCAGTTGGGGCTCCCCGGCAAGAGAGGTGGCATGGTGGTGGGTGTGCGTGCAGAGGTCAGCTGAGCCCCACCAATGTGGGGCGTCCTCTGGGAGAGGCTATTTTTAGGACCCGGGCTTTCATGTGGCCGAATGATGTGGAGTTTACAAAGCATCAGTAATGCGTTTCAGATGGCGGCCCAGCAGGCCAGGAGGCTGGGCCTTCTGCCACCACAGCCAGGTCAGAGTTACTCAGCCTGGGCTCCCATCACCTGTCCCACCCTCCCCAGGACTCCTCTGGCCTGACAGGGAGCCTGGCCCTAGGACAGTCCTGCAGTGCCCGGCAAAGCCCACCTGAGGCCCTCCCCGACCCGCAGGGCTGCCTCTCCTGCCAGCTGTTTCCTGAACCTCAGCCAGGGGTGCCCACCTATCATAGGGGAGGAAACTGAGACTGAGAGAGGTTGGCAGATTTGCGGAAGGTCACACAGAGCGGGGAGAATGTGCCCCCCTCCCACAGTCCTTGCCCTCGTGGGAAACTGGGACAGGGGTGATCTGCCAACCCTAGAGCCCAGGCCAGCTCAGACTTGGTGGGGTGGGGACAGCCCCAAACAGGTTAATCCCCATGGCCATGCCCACTATTCCCTTGGGCCATGCCTGCAGCCAGTGCTGTACAAACGTCATTTTGCAGCAGACAGTGTGGGGCCTGGACAGCTCCCTTGCCCTTGGAGCGAGAGCTGCTTGCTTTAATGGGAGGGTGAAAGGGGTGAGGAGGAAGCTTATGTGGCGGTGTGTCTGCTTCCTCTGATCTCCAGGGAGTTCTGGCCCTGGAGTCAGGGCCGCAGAGTGAAGGCTGTGTCACCAGGCTGGCTCTAGGCTCTGCAGCAGAGTCTGTGGGTGCAGCCCAGGCAGACGGGCTCCATGGGTGGGACAGGCAGCCAAGGCAGCCTCCTGGCAGGAAAGCATCAGCCTCCCACCCCTCCTAGCTCTACTCTGGGCCAAGGCCCCATCCAGCAAAAGATAGGCACCTCTCCCCACGGGGGCTGGGCCCAGAGAGGCCCTGGTTCCAGCTGGATGGGGATGGGGGTGGGGTGCCAACCCTCTGATGCCAAACCCACCCAGGCTGTAGTCGGCTGGCATGAAGAGGCCGATGTGGGCCACACCTTTTAAAGTGAGGGTGGTGGCCTCCCAGGTCCAAACCCCAAGCATAATCGGTCTTTGAGATGAGGCAGCAAACTGAAGGAGGAAGCTACAAATGCCTGCATTCTCAGAGCCCTCCTGCGGCTCAACTCCCTGCTAGAGGCCCACTGGTCAGAGGTGCTATCCATACCCTGGCCGAGGGACCTGCATGGGCTCACAAAAAATCAGGGGAGGACAGCAACTGCCACCTCGGAGGTGTTCTCACCTCACACTGGCCAGCACCCTTAGGTCTCCCCTGCCCCTGGCTCTGCTCTAATCCCTCCAATCACCCCGCCCCTCCCAGAGTCCACCCTGCCCCAGCTGCTGGCTCTCCCTGCCTCGGTCCTCCATGTCCAACTGAAACCATCTACGGTTGGGCACCACCCTGCCCTTCCTTGAGACCAACATGCTGCATGTGCCCGCCAGCCTCTTCCGGTCCTGGAGAGCAGCAGCGCTGCACGGACAGCAGGTTTGCGTGCTGGGCACTTGGTGCTGGCCCTTCCCCGGCCTCATCTCACCCCTCCCACACCCTGGGAGTCAAGGCCTCACCAGGGTCTGCCTTCAGGTGACCAGGAGCGCACTCACCCCTGACCATCTCATTTGCTCAGCTGTGCCCGCTCAGGGTGGCCTCCCGCGCTCCCCTGCACAGCTCCTCTCTGGAAGCTCCTCTCCTCTCCCAGCTGCACCTAGGCCTCTCCTGATCCCCTAGGCCCTTAGCTCGAGCAGACTTGGGGCCCCCAGTGAACCAACAGACGCAGCCAACCGTCTGTGCAGAACGGGCCAATGGTACGGGGGGCTCAGTCAGTATACAATCAGGACCCAGTGCTGTAGCAAGTGTCCGAGGGCTAGTAGTTGTGGCCCAGCCAAGTGTCCGAGAGCTGCGTGGGCCAGTGGCACTACCCCAGGGGTGCTGGCTGCTGGCGGGGGTGACAGCATGGGCTCCTGTCTGGCCTGAGCTCTCAGAGCACTCAAGCTCCTTGCAGTCCTCACACAATGTTAGTCCTCCAGCAGAAGCTGCTTCTCAGGCAGCACCTATGCTGTCCCAGCGACTGCACATACACAATCTCAGTGAGGAAACTGAGGCCCAAGGGGATGAACTAACCCTCCCAGGGCTACGCAGCCAAGGTGTGGCAGCTGCAGGGTAGAGGAGGGAGCTTCCAGACTAAATGCTTTCCCTCCTCGCACTCCTCTAAGGGCCTTGGACCAGTGCCCTCCTTTTAGGGCTGCACTGCCCCCCTGCAGAAAGAGGCTGCTTTGTGCGCATCGGCGTACTGTACCACTGGGGGTGGGGGTGCCTGGGACCTGATAAAACACCTGTTTCCTCCAACGAAGCCTTGTTTGTACACAGTGGCAGGAAGCACCAGTCACAAGGTGTGAGAGGGTGTAACTCTCTGGCTTTGGGACCGCAGCAGCCCTAGGAGGTTGAGAGGCTGCGGCTTGCCTTGCCCCTGAAGGAGGCAGCCTGACCTGGGCAGTGATGGGACCTCAAACAGGCACCGGTGCCCTGAGCGCAGCTCAGCTCACCTCCCTTCCTGCAGGGGGCGGGGGCGAGCGCGGTCTCGGGAGATGAGAGGGGCCTCACTCACACCCACCTGGAGAGGTAGGAACAGCCTTCTTTGCTGGCTGTGGAGATGGGCTCGCTGGAGCCCTGGCAGACTGGGGAAGTACCCTGGGCTCCAGTGGCCGGTCGGGCCTAGGCCTTGGGAATGCCCCCCTTGCCCTGCTGAGCCAGTTCGCCCCACTCTTCTAGAAGAACTGCAGGCTGCAGACTCGGTGGAAGCAAGAAACCTGGCTCTCCCAGGGGCCTGCGCCCTGGGCCTTCTCTGTGGTGCTTTGCTGGTCTGGACAGGCAGCAGCGGGCTCCTGAGCCCCCACTTGGGAGCAGCAGAGGAGGAGCTGCAGATTATCCAGATACCACAGCCAACCCCACATGGCTCTGAGTCGGGAAAGAAGCGCACTGCCCACCACAAACCTATGGAATGAACAGCAACAAAGGTAAAACTCCGTGTCAGTCGTGCTTAGATGCCACAAGGGCCGTGGAGCAATTAGGAAGCTCAGAACCTATGAATTGGGCTAGAGGGAAGCAGAATACACCGCCTCTTCCTATTTTTCTGTTTTTTATTTTTTTTTTTTTTTTTTTTTTTTTGTGTGTGTGTGTGTGTGTGATACTGGGGATTGAATCCAGAATGTTCACACTGAGCTACATCCCCAGCTCTTTCTTTTCTTTTCTTTTCTTTCTTTCTTTCTTTTTTCTTTCTTTTTTTTGAGACAGGGTCTCACTGTGTAGTTCAGGCTGGCCTTGAACTCATGGTGATCCTCCTGCTTCAGCCTCCTGAGTGCTGGGACTACAGGTATGTGTCACCACGCCAGGCTCCAGCACTTTTAAAATTTTGAGACACGGCCCCACTAAGTCACTGTTGCCCAGGCTGGGCTCACACTTGGAATCCTGCTTCAGCGTCCCAGAGGGCTGGGACTATAGGTGCATGCCACCCCAGCTGGCTCTTCCTACTTCTTGACCCCATAATTCTCTTTGGGTATTATGAGTCAGGAAAATAATCCAAATTGAAACTATGGAAGGGTTCGTACAGAGCATCAACCCCACTGGTAACGAAGGCAGGCTGTGAGTGGATGAAGGCCACATGAGGGCCGCCACAAATAATATTGTGCACGGGCCCTGCAGGGGGTGAGGGCTGCACCTCCACACGGGAAGGACACCGCAGCGATGTCAGTGGAGAAAGGTCTGAGAACTGTTGGGTGCTAATGACCACAAGGGTCTTCCTCCTATTTTCCTTTTTTCAAAACAGCTTAAATTTCTCACATCTCATAAAAAAGGCTTTATATGGCGGAGAAAGAGAAGTCTTTCAGATAAAGCTTGGGATGGTGTGAAGGGATTCTTAGGATGGAGTGAGTAGTGTGGGTCCCAACCTGGCCTTAGGGACAATACCTCCCCCTCCAGGTTCTAGCTGAGGTTGGGCAGCGAGTAGGGGACCTCTGTCACCAGACCCCTCCAGCACACAATGCAGACACCACCCCCCATCCCGGTGGGACCCCACATGGAAGCCTGCCACTAGCACCACTGGCCCTGGCAAAGCCCAGACGGCCAGGGAGAAGGGATCGAGCGCCAAGGTCCTGAGGTGGAGGAGCTTGCTAGGTGCAGAACCACAAGGACACAGGTGGCTGCTGGACAGATAGGAAGGGGATGGCGCAGGTGACAAGGGCGCAACTGGAGGGCTGGCCAATGAGGCGCTCGCGCTGTGGCGGGTGGTTTGGACTTTTCTCCAAGAGCAACGGGAAAGCCCTGGAGGAATTAATCGAGGAGAAGCATGACCTGCTTTACGTTGCTAAAGGACCCCTGGATCGTGGGCCAAGCTGGGGGCCACAGAGGAGCCCATTGCGGCCATGTGGATGAGACACAGAGATGGCTTGGGCCTGCAGTTGATGGAAGCGGAGAAGGGGAAGATCTGGGAAGCATGTGAGGGAAGCCCCGCTGCACACCGTCCCCTCGTGGTCTTCCTCTGTTGGACAATCTGCAGCCTTCAGGCCGCTGCTCAGTGGACCTGAAGTCTTTCAGATAAAGCTTGGGATGGTGTGAAGGGATTCTTAGGATGCAGTGAGTAGTATGGGTCCCAAACTGGCCTTAGGGACAACACCTGCCCCGCCAGGTTCTAGCTGAGGTTGGGCAGCAAGTAGGGGACCTCTGTCCCTGGTCACCAGACCCCTCCAGCACACAATGCAGACACCGCCCCCCACCCAGGTTCACAGCCAGGCTGGGGCCAGCTCCTGACAGGGTGCTCCCAGACGGCCCTTCTGTGCCAGCACTCCTCCCCCAGGGCTGGGTTCAGGCCTGGTCATCCAGCCCAGAGGCAGAGCCTGGTTCTGCTTATTTGGGGGCCCACAACTGAACAGCAGACTCCTTCCTAACTGGCTTCCCTCCAATTCGGGCTGCTCTCAGCTCCCACTGCCCTGCCCATTATGCCCACCATCCTCTTCTCTGTGGGGTGGAGGGCTGGACGGTGCTCCTGCACCTCTCCTTGCTGCACAGCTCCCTGGAGAGGGGGCCATGTGTCTGGAGCACTTCCTTCCGCTGCCTGAGTCTTGCTCAGACCCACGCCTCCGGCTCCCCTGGGGCTCGCTCACAGTCCTCGTCTGGATGTCAATCTGAGGACTCAGAGGTGAGCCCAATGGCCAGGGGCCCAAGTGGGAATCCATGCTCCCCTTAGGCTTCTCACACTGGAGCTGCTCCTTAATCCCCCGGCGGGGACCTGCCAAGGTACCAGGATGCTGTGGGGCTCAGGGACAGAGAAACACAGCCCCAACCCCCTGCCATGGTCAAAAATTTCAGCTTGTAAAAAAAAAAAAAAAACTGAGATGCAATTCACATACCACAAAACACACCATTTTACAGTATACTATTCAGCGGCTTTTAGTATATTCAAAAGATTGTGCAACCATCACCACTATCTGATTCCAGAATGTATGCATCACCCCAAAACGAAACCCTCTATCCACTAGTAGTCGCACCCTATCCTGCTCTCCCCTCAACCATGGCAACCACCAATCTACTTTCTGTCTCTATGGATTTGTCTGTCCTGGATGTTTCATCTAAATGGCGAAAGGCTCAGCACCCTTCCAGGCCACAGACTCCAAGTGGAGCCCATAGAAGGGGCTACAGAGCCACACCACCTCCTGTCCTTTTCGACTAGAACCAGACCCACAGTCTTGCACATACAACAGTCTGCATTTCCCCCAAGCAATGCCTCACTCATCCCGGAATCCCCCCAGGTCCAGCCTAAAGCAAGCTCACTCCCCTCTCCTCTACGCCTGCCCGGTCCCACGTCTCACAGCAGAGAAAACAAAACAAAGCAAAACAAGCCATAGTTACTGGTCTACGCCCGGAACTGCCTACAAGCCTATGGTAGATGCCTGAAAAACACCAGTCATAGAATAAACTTTGACCTAATTTCCCCTTCCCCAAAGAAACCTTAAAAGAAGTCCAATACCACAGAAGCAACCTTTTGGGAAAGAAATCTCTCTGCCCCATGGCGTTGGCTATGAGCTGGACATTTAGGTTTTTCCTCCTGGCAAGTCTGAGTTGGCTTGTTGGGGGTTCTCCGGTGTGGTGGCCATGTGGGCATCTGACCCACACGTGAGCAGAGAAGGTCCCTGGCTGGGTTTTCCCTGCTCTGCAGGGAGGCCCAGTGATTGGTCCTGAGCATCGCAGCACAACAGCTGACCACCCGATGCCTTCAGAAAGGGCTCACCAGAGGGCGAGGGGGCCCAGTGACACGGCCGGTGAGCGAGGGGCTGGAAGGTGCATTGTTTGTTCACCCCCATAAACTTGAGAAAGGGCTCGCTTTGGGAAAAAAAGTTCCCAAGGCGGTTTTGCCCGGAGATCTTGCAAGGAGGTCCTGGCTGGCTTGCTACAAGAGGATCTTTCCTGGATCCAGAAGCATAAGCCTGGAGTCAGATGATAAACGCACTTCCAAAACACGGGTCAATCCATTTTGATTTTTAAAAACCAACTCACGGTTGTGTGTGGTGGCGCGTGTCTGTAATCCCAGCACTCTGGGAGGCTGAGGCAGGAGGACTGTAAGTTTGAGCCCAGCAAGGGCAACTGAGTGACTGCGTCAAAACAAAAAGTTAGGAAAAAAAAAAAAGGACTGGGGATGTAGCTCATTGTGAGGGGCTTGGGTTCAATCCCTAGAACAGCAGAACAACAACAAGCAGCCCAGCCACAACTGGGAACGTCCACACAACTCTTCTGTAACGTAAGACACGACTTTTACTCACTGTGTTCTCTACCTATCAGGTTTGTTTAAAAGATGACCCCGAGTCCCCTTCCCTCTCCCTCATCCAGGGCCACTCCAACATCAGCCTCCGCCCCCACCCTTGTCCCCAGCCCACAGGGCAACTGCAGCCAGGGCACGGACACTCAGTGCCAAGTGCTCCTCCCGTGTCCCCAGCAGCTGGCAGTAAGAGCAGTAGCTAGGTGGTGAGGGCCGGAGATGCGACACATAGACATGAGTCTGCCGCGGCTTGAGCGAGACCCAAAGCTGAAAAATACGTGACCTGGGCCAGGTGAGCGTGTTCACCCTCACTGTGCAGTCCATCGTCTGCTTGCTCGTGGACCAGTGTGGGTCAAAGGACACCGAGTGGTCCTGTCACCCACACCCTCATGGCAGCAGGATGTCCTCCCTGGTCTGGGCACTCTCTTGCCACTTGCCTAAGCTGAGGGGCACTCAGAGCCACTGCTTTCTTCCTGCACTGCTGTGTGGTCACGGGCGCCAGCCCTGCCAGGAAGATTCTCGGGCCTAGGCCTTCGCGCTGGTCAGTTACCATGGTGACCCTGGTCCAACAAGCAACGCCTGCCCTGTCCACAGTTTAGAAGCGCAGGGTCATGTCAGCTGGCCCCAACTCCAAGGGTCTTCACTTCGCAGGGGATCCCAAAACACCTGAGTGAGCGCCTACTAGTGCAGGGTGCAGGCCTCTGGAAAGCGGCTGCTTTAGGGGGCAAGGGTGGGATCAAAGCTTGACCCCCACAGACTTGGATGGAAGGGAAACAGCTCAGATACCAAGCCGCCCCGGAGCAGAGTGGGCAGACCGACTTCAAAGCCGCCATTCTCACATGGTCCAAGAGGCAAGGTGCGCCTTCCTAGGGTCAGCCAACTACCCGGCTTTCCCTTCTGGGCTCTAGACAGCCACCTCAGCTGTCTTCTCTCCTCTGCCTGGCGACAGCAGAAAATGGCACTCAGAACCACCCTGGTCACTCCTGGTCTGACACAGCCCTGTGGTCACCTTCTCCTCCCTCTCGGTGCACAATAGTGTGCGAGCCTCTGGCCTGAGGCCCACCTGTGCTGGGCTACATTTGCTTTTACACCGACCCCCAGGGACCTCCAACCTTCCATGCAGCCTCACACCAACAGCAGCCTGAATCGCTAGTATGAATTTTTTTTTTTTAAATAAAAATGTGTAGCTGTACTGCTTCAAAGCACTCAGAATAAGCTCTTCAGACATTCTGGGTTTTTTGTTGTTGTTTGTTTTCTTTTGAGACAGGGCCTCACTATGTAGTTCAGGCTGGCCTTGAACTCACTATGTAGCCCAGGCTGAGATCAAGCTCACTGAGATCCTCCTGCTTCAGTCTCCTGAGTGCTAGGATTATAAGTATGCACCACCACACCAGGCTCACTCTTCATACCTTATTTGTACCAGTGAGCAAAAAAGCATCGTTTGTGATGATCATGAAATCTTTTCAAAGCTCCGGGTGCTTAAAAAAATTTAACTCACAAAATCATTGAGCTGGTCCCTCACCAACACGGCTGATCCGTAGCACATCTCTAAAAACCCTTCCGATGTGTGAGACCAGCCGGCCTCCTTGGAATCTACTTGGCGAGCAGGATCCTCCTTCGGCAAGGTCACGCTGATGCCAGTAAGGGCTCAGTCTAGCGGACAGTTTCTCCCCCACGGCCACGGTCAGCCTTTCTGCCTGTCCCTGCAACAGTGCAGCTCTGAGCTTCCCGGGAGAAAGCGAACTGCGCAGCTCTGAGCTCAGAGCACACTAAGCACCCCACCCTCAGGAGGGAGATGGTGTGCAGAAGACCCCACAACAGGACGGAGCCCGCACCGGGCAGGGGTGATCCGAGGCAGCCCTTTCTTCCTTCAGCAAAGTTCTCCTCTTTGGTTCAAATCTCACTGCGTGTGTGTGTGTGTGGACGGGGGAGACAAGCACGGAATTCTCATCCATTTCCTTCTAGGCAAAAGCCACTTGTTGCGCATGCCTCACCTACCTGGTCAGCGAGACAGCAGGCACCGGATGGGCACTGGCTGCTGGGGCCACTTACCAGCGGGGGCTGCGGCTGGGGGTGCTGCCCTGCCCCGGAGGGGGCCGGGTAGTGCATGAGCAGATTGAAGGCGGAGTAGACAGTCTCTTTGTACATGCCGCTGGCGCACTCCGGGGCCTTCAGGCCTGGAAAAACCACGGCTGGGTCAGACACCAGCCCGGGCAGCTGCTCGGGCTGAAGGCGGTCTGCTCTTGAGAGAAAAGTAAGAATCTCCAGAGGGTCCCCTTCAAGTCTGAGACTTGATAGGGAACGGGCTGTCCCCGGCGCCAAGTTCTGGGGGCAGGACCCTGTGTCCCCTGGACAGCTCGGACTCCTACCCCGCCCTCCAGCCGGGGAACCTCGCCCGGCCACCGCTTTCTCCTCAAAGCAGGGGATTCTGGAGTCAGCCGTCACCTGGGCAGGAGGGGAGGCGGAGATGGCAGGGGTCTGTTTACTCCTATAAAGGTCAGGGCACCGGAAGTGACTCGAGCCGCGGCGCCCGGGAAACCCGCCCCCCACTCCCCACCCCGCCGCCTTCCACCGCGCGGGGCTGCAGCGGCGACACCCCTGCGGGGAGAGCGCGCGGAGGGCGGCCGCGCGCACTCACCGTCCTGCAGGGGCTCTGGAAGTTTGTCGGCGAACAGTCTCTGCGAGGGGTGCTCGCGCGCGAGAGCCTGCGGGAGAGCAGGGGCCCGTGAGGGCGGCGGCGCCGGGGCCGGGGCGGGGAGCGGGCCCTGAGGGCTGGGGACCGGGGAGCCGGACGCGGGCCGGGGCGCGGGCTCTCACCTCGGCGCCGACCTCGGCCTCGCCGCCCGCCGCGCCCCCGGCCTCCGGGCCCGCCGCGCCCCCGGCCGCGCCCTCGGACTCGTTCACGAGCGACGACTTGAGCTCGGCCAGGTCGCGCTCGGGGCCCGCGGCGCTGTCGCGGCTCTTGTCGTCCTGCTCCTCGCCCTCGTCCTGGAAGGCCAGCAGCTCGTCGGGCGCGCCGAGGTCGTCGCCGCCGCCCGCGCCGCTCCCGCCCGAGTCCAGCTGCGGCATGGTGCGCTCCGCGGGGCGCCGGGGGCGCGGGGCGCCGGGAGTGCGGGGCGCGGAGCCGGCGCGGGAGGCGGCGAGCCCGGAGTCGGGACCTCCGAGCCCGGAGCGCGGCGGGCGGAGCGCGGGCGGACGCCGCCTGGGCGGGCTGTGGGCGCGGGCCGAGGGCGCCGAGCTGAGCGGCTCCGGGAGCTGGCGGGTCGCAACATCAAAGGCGCCGCCGGCCGAGTGCCGGGGGCGGGGCGGGGCGGGGCCACGGCGCCGGCCACGCCCCCTCTCCCGGGAGAGGCCGGTCGCGCCCACAGGGCACAGTCTTAAAGGGCTCGCTTTTCCCAAGGGAGACATCGGATGAGCTTGCAAATCCTCGCTCTTCTCCTGAAAGGCGGGGACGCTAAAGGAGAACCCTGACCCCACTTTCTCACCTACAACAAGATACTCCCGCCGGTGCTCAGGCATTTCCTCCCGCTGCAGAGTGCGGGTCCCCTAGGGACCCGGGAGTGTCTTGGAACACCCGCAGCGTGAGGTGCCTCAGGGCCGCAGGCTCTGAGTGCCGAGCTTGGCGCTAGCTGCTCGAGGCTGTACCGGGATCGCAGGGCACCCAGCAAAGTTAGGACCCCGGAGCTCTATCTGTCCCACCCTCATCCCTGTGCCAATCCGGGGCCTCCTTCCTGCAGCCCGCCCACCGCAGGAACACTCGCACACACCCCTCCGGGTTTACGGGGCGCCTGCAGCCTGTGCAGCTCTCGCCTCTCACATCGGTGACCCCCCCCAGCCATGTGGCAGCTCCGAGGCGCGAGCCGCAGAGGACAGGAGGAAGGACCCCCGCCGTCCACGCGGTGCTCCAGCCCCTTTCCCACAACTTGCCCGACAACCTGCGGCCGGAACTCAGGGCTTTGGGGAGCCACGTGGCCCACGGGACCCCGACGTGGGGCCCTTTGTCCGCCACAAGTCTGTCTGGAAGTTGCTTCCCCAAGTCCCTTGACTCACGCTGGGTCGCGCTGCGGCGTCCCCGCATCTACTCGGTAGCCGGGGAGGCGCCCCCGCGGACCTGGCCGCAGCCACTGCGTCTACATAAGACACGGGCGGTGTGGACCGCCGTGCAGTAAAGCGCAGCCCCCGGCCCGTGCTTCTTCCCCAGCAGGGCTCTGTGTTGGGTTCCGTGTAGACGCTCCCACCTCTTTGGAGACAGGGTTCTTGGACACTTCTCCAGCGCAGGGCCCCAAAGGACCCTTGGCAGCGGCGCACAGCCCCGCCGGAAAACAGCCGCCCCTCCGGGTCCAGGCTGGGGCGCGTTGGCTGCGGATCAAAGAACCAGAGTCTAACTTCTCTGAGCTCAGATCCTATCTTTGTCCTCCCAGCGGGGCGTCTCGCTCCCCACCCCCACCTGTAGCTAGGGTGCCCACTTCTCCCTTCCCAGGGTTAGGGCGTTGAGCACTAGTGCTCAGCTTGGCACTGGAGATTCACCGAAGGCCTTGCGCCTGGGGCTTCCAGCTTTTTCTCCCCCTGTGAGCTTGCTGCTCAGTTTGACTCCAAGGCTCCTAGATTAGAAGGGTGGGGCGACTCCAGCCTAATGTGACCCTGCCGGGAGAGGAGCTGACAGGGACCAGGACCAGGACCTCCCCCGCATCGGTCCCCTGAGGTTGTACCATCTGGTTGGTGGGTGAGCATCCCCTGCAGAAGTTGAATAGAAATCCTCCTAACCCAGAGGTGTCTGTGGGTGCCTCCAGCTAGGGCAGAGCCTCTTCCAGAACAGTTCAGGAGATCTATGGGGATCCGGAGGACCTGAAGCAGCACCACCAGCACCACCCCGCAGGGACTGGCATCCTCCCCGTCCTTGGAGAAAGGAGAGAAGTCAGGGCAAGTGTATTTAGGGTTTGGTTTTCTCAGGGTAATTTTTTTCAGCTTGGTATTATTAGCCTTTAATCCAAGATTATGGTCTTTCTGCTTTATTTGTGTGAAGCCTTTCTTTTACTAACAGGACAATGAGAACAGTTTTTAAAATGCTTTTATTTGCCAAAAGCAAATAAGGACAGTATTCTGATCCGTTCACTCCCCCATCCTCGAGTTTCTCTGGATATTTTATAGGGCTGTGAGGTCCCCAAGTCTGGAAGCCACTGCCCTATGGGTCAGGGAACCAAGACGGGGAGAGAAAGTAGAGAGAATAGGGGCTGAGGAGGGGTAGGGCTGGCAGGGAAGGGTGGAGTCAGATGTCCAAGGCCACGCTGAAATTGTCCCAAAGCTTGCTGAAAGATCAGTCACTGTGTACGTAGCTCTGGGCTCAGAGGGGAGGGTAGAGGTGTCCTGTCCTCTAGGAGCCAATGGCTGCTTTGAGAAGTTGAATTATTGGAGCTCAGGTTCTGGATTGGTTTATACAGACAGTGGGCAGGAGCTCTGCTGCAGTGAGGTCAAGTGGCTGGAGCAGTCAGGGCTGCTTTTTGGAGGAGGTAGATTGCTTGGGGCCTGGAAAGCTAAGGAGGGCTTGGAGAGCTGGAGAGGAACAGGCGCTTGGGCTTGGTTCCCAAAAGGCAGGTGCACCCCAGCAGGAGCTCCTTGCCTGGTCAGCACTGATTCCTTTATTATCAACATGGTATGATGCTTTGAATTCTTTCAGGAAGATACCCAGGAGTGGAATGGCTGGATGGTTCCTTTGTTATTAGCTGCGCAAGGGCTTCGTATGCTGATTGATTGCTGTATGTCAGGCATCCTGTGCAGAGCTTCGCACGCATCTCATTTCACCATTCGCACCAACCCTGCCACCGAGGGACTATTATCCCCATTTTATGAATGAGGAAAGTGAAGCTCAGAAAGCCTAAGTTACCCAGGGGCTCACCACTTAAAAATGAGGGTGTCAGGGCTGGTGAGATGGCTCAGTGGCATAAGCACCTGCCTAGCAAGTGCGAGGTCTCGAGTTCGACTCCCGGAACCCACATACGAAAAAAGGGCCGGTGATATCGCTCAGCTGGCGCACGAGGTCCTGAGGTTGACCCCCGGTACCCACAAAAAAAAAATGAGGGTGTCAGTATTCCAAACCTAGGCAGTCTGGCTCCTGCGCCCATAACCTAACTACCATGAGCTCGTAGTTAAGTTCCCATCATGACCCCCAAAATCCTAGAGGGAGTCCTCTGCTGCGTGGTCCTAGCAGACAAATGCTGATACGTGAGTTGTCACTGTATAAGATCCTGACTTTCTGGGTAGCTCTTGTTGCATGCAGAGGCCACCAAGAGGACTTAGGGAGTCACCTGGACAGTCTGTATGGGGTGGCCCCAGCCCTTTGTCCGTGATGGGGCACAGCGCCTCGCCCTTGGCCTGTGCTACCTCTCTCCCAGGCCTGCTTTAACGAGGCTTCCTCTTCATGCAAATGAACCAGGCGGACTTGACTGCCCTTTGGAGGATGCCTGGCCAGGACCCTCGAGCCTGCAGGTCTGAGCAAGGAGGCTGTGGCTTTTGATCTGGGCAGACCTGAGTTTCCATCCCTGCCTTGTCCTTTACCAGCTGTGACCCCAGGCACATCGCGGACCACCTCTGAGCCCCTCAGCCTCCTCCTGGGAGAAACTGGGTGTCGTACCGGCACTAGGGAGCGAGGCTGACATGAGTCACTGTATCCTAGTAAAGGAGCTTAACACAATGCCTGGCACATTCCAAGTGCTCTAATAAATGGGTGCTCTTGAGCTAGATATTTTTCGGAAGTTGTTAGGCTAATTGGCTTTCATGTAATGTCATGTAAATCATCTGCATGTCCTCATGGCCTGAGCCCACTTAATCATAGCTAAAGCTGAAAATATACATTTCCTTTCCTTTCCTTTCAAGCTCCTTTAACATGAAAGGCCCGCATGAACTCTC
This sequence comes from Erethizon dorsatum, assembly GCA_028451465.1. NCBI lineage: Eukaryota > Metazoa > Chordata > Mammalia > Rodentia > Erethizontidae > Erethizon > Erethizon dorsatum. The sequence continues at coordinate 5,751,076 of CM051836.1, read as the reverse complement.
TGACCTTTTTTAACAGGGAGACCCTTGAAATGTGGCATTTCCAGAAAACGACTCAAAGGAGCCCCAGATGGATTGAGTAAATTACAGCAGGGAGAGGTCCTGAGCGGAGTGGGGCAGCGTCTCTTCCTGCCTGGCATCCTGTCGGAACTCGCCAAGAGCCGCCTGGAGGCTGGGCTGCAGGCTCCGGGCAGGAGGCTTCAGTGGAAGGCACATTCTCTCTCAGGGCACGGCCCGGTCACCAGTCCTAGAGGCAGCCTGTGGCTCGTGGCTGTCTGGAGACCATAGTTTCAGTGTGTCCGAGTGGGTGTGTACGCGGGTGGTTGTGACTTGCACAACAGCAAAGACACACAATGGCCCTGGTGCCTGAAAATGGAATCAGAAGGGTTTGGAATCACCCCCTCCTTCCCAAAGACAGGAAGAGCCAGGCAGGTGGCACATACTTCCAATCCCAGCTACTGCAGAGGCTGAGGTGGGAGAATCGCACATTTGATCCCAGCCTGGCCAACTCAGTGAGACCCTGTCGCAAAATAAAAAAGGCTGGGGATAGAGCTCGGCTTTTCCTGGATTCAGTGCCCAGCACTGGGGAGGTGGGGGGAGAAAGAAGGAAGGAGTCTTCCATGGATTCTCCTCTCCCCACCCCTTAGAGTTTATGCAATACCAAGAGTTACCATATCAAAATAAAAACGTAATAATGGGGCTACAAGCTGGGCGTGGTGGTGCATACCTGTCATCCCAGCACTTGGGAAGCTGAGGCAGGAGAATCATCATGAGTTTGAGGCCAGCCTGGGCTGCATAGTGAGTTCAAGGCCAGCCTGAGCTACGTAGTGAAACCCTGTCTCAAAAAAATAAACAAGGCCGGAGATAAAGCTCAGCAGCACAGTGCCTGCTTGGCAAACGTAAGGTCCTGAGTTCAGTTCCCGGTACCGAAAACAAACAAACAAAATAATAATAATAATGATGGTGATGAGCCTGCAAGTTCATTTTCCTGATGAAAGCCCCAGGAAATTTGGCCAAATTGGCCAGGGAGGGGTGGGGAGGGGGAAGTATTAGGAGATCTGCCTCATAGGTGCGAAGAGCTGGTGGTCACAATTATTCCCAGTGAAGAGGCCCGGCTCACACGCCAGATGGGAAATAATAGCCCTGGTTCTCCACAGGAAGGCGTCGGGATCAGAGACCTGGGTGTCTGAGGCAAAGCCAGACCTGGGGCAGCTGCCACGCCAGGCTCCAGCTGGACATGTACAGTGGTCACCTGAGAGTCTGCCCGTGCCAGCCCCACACCTGGGTCCCCAATCCACCACTGGCTTGCTGAGCAAATTCCTGTAAGTTATCTGCCTTCTCTGGACCCAGAATCATCTAGAGACTGTAAGTGTCCCCCACCTGGTTGCAAGGTACCATGGGAACCCCTGCTCATGAGACCAGAGCTGAGAGTCAAAAGAGGCATCAGAAACACACCAAGCCCCTGCATCGATGTGGGAGCCACAAAGAAATGTGCCTGCATTAACCCCAGTTGAAGCTGCCTCAGGCCTCACTGGTGGAAATTAGAAAAGCTTGAATGTGGGATCCTTCTGCCTCAGCCTCCCATAGGGCTAGGATGATGGGCGTGCATCACCCTGCCTGGCTAGAGGTGTCTCTCTTGAAACCGGGTTCTAAAGGGCTTTGCTCATCTGGAGGGCCTGGCACAGAGCTGGCAAACCACAATGCTCAGAAACGTTTAGATGTACAGTTGAATGGATGGATGGATGGGTGATTCGCAGCAGTCATTGCTTAGAATCTAGGGAGGAGAAGCAGGCCCTGAACCAGCTTCAAGAACTTGCCATCTTGGGGAGGACCTCGGATCAAATAGAGGTCCCGGGAGCCAGGGGTTTGTGTCATGACATACAATGTGGCAGTCAGGGAGGACTTCCTGGAGGAAGGAGGTCAGCCTGGATGCCAAGTGAGGTCGAAGAGGACAGGGCCTTCTTCAGGTGGGACAGTAGGCCAGTCTCTAGGTTAAGTGGACGTGGACCCTCTGGGGCCCAAGTGAACTAAGCTTCTCTGGCAGGGTTCGGCCTCTGCCGAGCTTTGTGTGGAGTGGCAGCTCTTTGAGTCCAGGTTCCTGTGGCACCCCCCTTCTACGTGGGCTGGACCCCGCCCCAGAATGCTTGTTCTCCAGTTTGTCCCTCTCCTGGAACAGATAGCCTCCCAAGTGCGTGGCTTACTGTGGGCCAGAGTGCTTCAAGGCTCTCCTAGCCGGGTGCCGGGTGCCCAGAGGAGGGCGCAGCTCTTCTCTCCTCCTCCCGCCCAGGGTAGTGGGGTATGGGGGAGGCGGGCAGGGAGGACCTGGCCAGGTCCTGCCACCACTGCTGTCGCTGTGGGCACAGCAAGTCAAGGCTCTGAGGAGCCCTGGGCCAGTCGCATCTTCCAAAGTTCTTTGCCTGCGCAGCTCTCCTCCACGGCTCCTCTGGAGCTCTTGTGGGCACACTGGTGCCCCTGGCTTCCGGGAGCCATGAGGGGCGCTCTGCATCCAGAACGGGATCAGGGTGCCATGTGGGCAGCATCTCCAATTGGAGTCCCCGACACAGAGGAAAGAGCAGGAGCCGAAGTCACGGCGCTCGTCCCGGCTCTCCCCAGCCTCAATCTGTCCTCCTGGGTCCCAGCCTCTGAGGATCGTGAGCTTCATCTGCGTCCTCGCTTGCTGACTTCTCACCTGAGCCAGGCGCACTGCGGTGTTTAATAAATGCTCGATGCTCAGGGCACGGGGCTATGGGGTAAAGGCCCAGCGCGGCTCCTCAAGCTCTGGGGGTGGGGCCAGTGCTACCATCCAGGCTCATCCATCTCTCCAGATCCAGGAAGCCTTTTCCCTGCCCGCCACAGGCTCCTTCCTCCCTCCCTACTTGCAAGGCCCTAAGCGCTAAAGCCACCGGCTTCCCTGTGCTGTCACGGTCCGCTGTCTCCCAGGAGTGAGTCTCCTGTCCCTCAGTGGCCGCATCTTTGTCTCCTGGTGTGAAGAGCTGGGCTTGCGACGCCCACCTGTATGTGGACCATGGCTTGCTCACGGTGTCCTGGCCGGGGGCCGGTCCCCTCCCTCCGTCTTGGGGCTTCTCCTTCCTCTCTTTGGTGGGAGTAGGAATGCTCTTGTTTCCAAGAGCTGGTGCAGGAGCGAGCCCATGCTGGTGACATACTTAGCGCAGTGCCGGGGCAGAGTAGGTAGTTCTAAGCAGTGGCCACCGTGGATATCATGGTCAACACTGCAGGGCTGTGTTGGGCCCCACCTTTAGGTGCTGCCTAAGTGAGCAGCTGCCCCTGCTGGACAGTGGGGCCCAGGGGGCGGGGGGAGGGCACCAGGAGCCCCACCTTCTGAGGCCCCTCCTACCTGGAGACATCCATCTCCAGATGTCTGCAGGCTGGGGACAGCTGGCCCTGTCCGGCCTGAGGGCAGAGACAGGACTAATAGGAGGAAATTACACGGGGAGATTTCATCTCGGCTGGAGGAAACTGTTCTAGCAGTTGGAGCTGGCCAAGCGTGGCCGCCCAGGCCTCGACAGAGGCAGTGAGTGCCCTGTGCCCCGGCGCAGCACGGTAGGGGCAGAGCCGGGCTCTCCAGGCAATGAGGCTGCCAAGCGCTCTCTACGCTCCAGGGGCCTCTGAGGCTGCAGGTGGCCCCTTCTGCTCGCTGGGTGGTTCTGTCCCTCGAGTGTCCCAGATGAGCCCGCTGCGGGTATCTGACCCACTGCAGGCTTGGAGGTGAGTGTTGGGCAAATGTTTGGCCACCTCCGACTCCACATCGGGGCCGGAGGGGAAGCGGCTGTTCTCCAGGGAACCCAACCAACAATGGCACCTTTTGAGGGAGCAGCTTGAGAAGCCCAGGGAGGGCAGAGATTGGGGGACGGGACTTGTTCTTAGATCAGCCCCTCACTCGCTTCAGCTGTTCTAAACCAGAGACTGGCAGGGGAAGTGTGAGAAGGGACAGAAAAAGAGAAAGCTAGTTCTCAATTGTGGCTTTGCTACTGAATAGCTCTGTGACTCTGGGTAGGTCACTTAACCTTTCTGGGCTTTGATTTTCTCACTTATAGGTGGAATAAATGAATTATTGTTTGTAACATACTTGAAAGAGTTGGGAATCCAGAACCAGGTATGGTGGCGCGTGCCTGTAATTCCAGCACTCTAGGCTGCTGAGGCAGGAGGATCGCAAATTTGAGCTCAGCCTGGGCAACTTAGTGATTTAGTGAGATCCTGTCTCAAAAACAACAACAACAACAGCAAAAGGGCTGGAGATGAAGCTCAGTGCAAAGGCCCTGAATTCAATCCCCAGTACCAAAAAAAAAAAAAAGTTTACAGTCCTGTGTTAGCTAAAGAGCAATAGAAACTAATTGCATAACTCTGCTTATACCAGTACTATACCAGGGGCTTCACATCAATCATCTTGTTTAGTCTTCACAACAGCCTAACAAGGTTGGAATTACCATTATTAGTGAAAATAACCCACGAAGGTCAAGCTCTTTGCCCAAGGTTATGCAGCGGGTGGAAAGTGGAGCTTGGGTCCAGCGAGGTCGCCTGTAGGACCCGAGCACTCTGCTCTCTCCCGGCTCCTGGGCCGGCAGCCCCTCTAGGGAGGAAAGTGACCACCAAGGCAGGGTGACGCCACGCTAGCCGGCGGGGGTCAGAACGAGCCCCCGCCCCTCCAGCTGCAGAGCCCGCTGACTAATCTGTGGGGACGTTGCTGGCTGACTCTGATTACAAATCGCAGCGCCTCTGAGTAAACTTCTTTCGGGACCTGGGAGAAGGGGCTTTCTGGGCCGGGCAGTCCCAAGGCCGGGGGGGCGGGGGGGCGACTGTGTTTGCTGCGGTGGTAACAGCGCAGTCAGCCTCAGCGACGGTGCGCAGGAGCCGGGAGACCTGGCTGCTGTGTCACCTGGGCATGAGGGAGCTGCGGCCTGTGGGCCCTGCTCACCCCAGTTTTGACTGTGAGACACCCCCAGCCGAGGCGTGACTGTTCCCGGGCAGAGCCAGGGCCTGGCAGAGAACAGAGGTCTGGCAGATGTGTGTTGGCCCCAGGACGAGTCCAGATGTGCGCACAGCGCTTCACTTTGTGCCTCCCACCTGTTACCTCATCTCCTCTTCACAGCCACACTGAGAGGTGCGTCCTTCGGCCCCACTGTACAGATGAGGAAACTGTGGCTCAGAGAGAGGAAGTGACTCACCCAAGGTCACACAGCTCAAGCCTAGTTCTGGGGCTCTGAACCGACTCTACCGTGCAGCCCGTGGAGATGCTGTCTCCTTCCTTGTGTGAGATGGGGGGGTTGCTCTGGAAAGACGGTGTTATTGGCTTCCAAAGGGACAGAGCCACAGCCTCTGGGACTTGTGATGGGGAGCAGGGTATCCCTGGGATGCGGACAGTCATCTATTCACGCAGCAAGCTCTTCCACAGCCTCTCGGGGTGACAGGTCCAGGCCCTCTTGAGCTCTCTGCAAGGCAGGTGGGTTGCTCAGGTCCAAGTCACTGTCCCCAAAGTGGGGAGACCCAAGCTCTGACTTGAGCTAGGGTGGTGGCACCCGTCTGTAATCCCAACCCTCAGGAGGCTGAGGCAGGAGGATCACTGTGAGTTCAAGGCCAGCCTGGGTTACATAATGGGTTCAAGACCAGCCTGAACTACATAGTGAGACCCTGCCTCAATAAAACAAAACAAGACAAAACAAAACACCAAACAAAAAAACAAGCTCTCACTCATTTGGGGGAGCAGTGTTCTGTTTCCTTTTCTCTGGAGATAGAGTGCCAAAGAAGCACTGGGGACACCCTGCCTCTAAGCCTCTGGCCTCCAGTAGATCTGTTGGTGGGCACCAGAGGGGTCCCTGGAGCGGCCTCGGCTGCTGGCTGGTGAAAGTCACCCTGTGCTTGGGGTCACTGGGGAGGCTCTGCTGAAGGCTGCGGTTTTCCTCATCAGTTTTGCTATTTTAGTTTGTGTTCACTGCTCTGTTATTACTGACATCTTCGAGGGTTTCCCCCTCCTGGTCAAACTTTGTCTTTGTTTGAATCCTTTTAGAACTTGGGTCCTCTCTCCTTTTCCCCCAGCCCACGGCTTTGAAAGAAGCCAGAGTAAGAGTAGGTTGTGGGGGGCTGGCGGAAAAGCTTTCCGGGAAGGGCTGCAGCTCAGTGGTTCCATCCCAGCGCTGCAACCAAACCAAACCAAACCAAACCAAACCAAACCAAACCAAACCAAAGTACCCACAAAAACAATTTTCCCCTGCATCCCTGACAACCCGAGGGGCTCCCAGGGTGGTACTGGTGACTGAACCCAGGAAGCCCTGAGCCACATCTCCAGTCCCCCCACCCCAGTACGACTGAATCCAGGGACTTTACAATGAGCTACATCCCGAGACACTTTTATGTGGACTGAGTATCATGAAGTCGCCCAGGTTGGCCTCAAACTTGCGATCCTCCTGAGTAGCTGGGATTGCAGGCGTGAGAAACCTTTTACAACTGGGGAGTTTTTCCTGTCCTAAGTGGGTGCTTTGGTGCCTCCGGCCCTGCGCACACAGCCTGCTTTGAGCAGCGACCCTCCGACCATCATTTTCCTTCCCTCCAACACCTCTCCGCCGGGGGCTGTCCCAACAGCCCGTGACTGAGACTGCTCACTGCGGATCAGTCCCTGACCCCTCGGGCACAGAGCAGGCACGGGTGGGAAAGGCTTCCGTGGGGCCCTCCACCGATCCTGATTCACTGTGGGACTAATGCGGGGCCAGAAACTCCCCTTCTGAGCGCCAGTTCGGGTGGGGATTTCCTCGGCAGTGGCAGGCAGGGCTGCAGTGACTTGCTGTTGTGATGGATTTGCCAGAGCCTGGGGTGGGGCTGGGGCTGGGGTCATCTTTCTGGGGAGGCGGGAGGGAGGAGCTGAGGAACCTCCAGGCCCTCCGAGGTCAGCCTGTGTTTCTGCCTCTGCCTTGCAGCCAGGGAGCTGCTCCAGGCCTCTGGCTCAGCCCTACTCCCCAGCCAGGGAGGGACAGCAGTCCCCAGCCTCCAGGGCCCAGCCCCTCCCACGCGGGACAGTGCCCAGTGGGCTCTGCCTGGCCCCCGACCTCGTGTCTCCTCTGCTCTCCGGTTTGATCTGCATCTGAGAACAGGACTCAGCCCCCTTTGGCTGCTGGGACTCGTGCAGGAGGCAAACTCAGTGGGTCTGCAGTTGTCAGCGTGGGAAATGCGGTCTTAGTCCTTCCCCTGTGCCCACAGAAAGTCCCGAAGGTGCCCCAGGCACCAGCTCGCCCGTGGGTGGAGGGAGGACTGGGTCGGTAAGTTAGAGAAGAGCCCAGCAGGGACAGGGCACCCGTCATTCTGTGTCCTGAAGCAACGGGCCCGGCTGGTGCTGGGCCTCGGAGCCAGCGGGGAGCTAGCAGGTGGGAGGCAGGAAGTGGGAGCGCGCTGAGCAGAAGGCCCCCTCCCACCCCTGCTCAGCCCAAGCACGGGCTGCTGAGCTCTTGCTGAGCTCCGAGAGCTGGGGGAGAACACCAGGCCCTCCAGTCCAGCACTCAGGGGAAACTGAAGCCCGGAGGCGGAGACCTTCCTCTGCCCCGGAGCCGCTGCGTGTAGAGGCGTCTGCTCTATGCTCAGGAAAGCTTGAAACATGCGGCAGTGTGAAACCACGTCAGAAGCACCCATGGCATGCATTGACCATGAGTTGCTTTTGCAATGAAAACAAACCATTTAATTAAACTATAAAATAAAAGTGCAGGTGGAAGTAAACACTTTGGCATGTGGGGTAGGGCGGGGCTGGGAGCTTGCTGCACTTCACAAACAATGCTCAGTGCCTGTCCCGGCAGGCAGGACCAGGGTCTCCTTTCCCGGCCCCCTCTACTGGATTCCGCCCGACAGCAGTAAGGGCTGTGCACAGGCGCCCCCTGGTGGCTGGTTCTGGAAGAGGCAGAGACTCTGAACTGCAGGAGTTGGGGCTCAGGGTGCGGTTCTCCTGACCTCCCCCCGCAGCTGCTGCTGCATCCTGGGGGGCGGGCACCCGGCCTCTGTCAGCCTGTGGGGCTGTGACAGCCTGCTCACTTGGCCTGTGAAGCAGGCCTGGCAGCTGGACGTGTTGGATTCACTGACGCCCAGGAAGGGACTTTTGGAACGGAATCGCTGACACTGGGCCTAACAAGGGTGACAGACCGTGTTTCCCGCCGTAGCCCCACCTTCGGTGTCCTGACAGCTGTGTCGCACAGCTGCGGAGGCCCCTGGTGAGGGGGGGTTGCAGAGGGTCCTGAAGGTGACTGTACCCAGGAGTCCTGGCTCTGCCCTGGCTTAGCTGTGCAGGCTGGGGGAATAACAAGGACAACAGTGACCACGTTAGTGGGCATTTACTGAACATCCCCTGTGACACCCGGGGAAGCCTCAGAATAGCTGACAGAGACAGACTCTTTTTTGTTTTTAAATAGAAAATTTTCCAAAAGGGCAGGGTGGCACTCTCCTGTAATGCCAGCATTCGGGAGGCTGAGGCAGGAGGATCACTTCGAGTTCGAGGCCAGCCATAGCTACATAGTGAGTTCAAGTCCAGTCTGAACTACATAGCAAGACCCTGTCTCAAAAACAAACAAACAAAACAAAACAAGACCCTATCTCAAAAAAAGCGGGGAAAAAAAGAAAAATCAAGGCATATTATGTATAGATACAAAATCTCTATGATGAATGTGATCATTGTATATACCTAAATTGTACCAATAAACTTAATAAAAAAAAAGTGGGGGAAGGAGGGGTGGTGCTGGAGGTTTAGCTCATTGTGAAGGCCCCGGGTTCAATCTCCAGTATTGAATTAAAAAAAAAAAAAGTCATTTTACTCTTACATGCTCCAGTACATACTACTAAAAATATAATATTTTGCGGGGGGGATACAGGGGATTGAATGTGGTGCCTCTTGCATGCTAGGCAAATACTTTACCACTGAGCTACATCCCCAGCCCCTTCATTTTGAGATAGGGTCTCACTAAGTTGTCAGGGCTGGTCTTGAATTTGTGATCCTCCTGCCTCAGTCTTCCGAGTAACTGGTGTTCAGGTGTGTGCCACCATACCTGGCCTGAATATTCTCTTATATAAACATGAAGCCATCGTCATATTCCTCAAAATCGGTAATTCCCAGCTAGCACATGAGTTAGACATTGACCTCATCTAACAGATGAGCGAGCACAGGGGGCACACCTAAGTGACTCGGCCCAGCGTCACACCATTGTAAGTGCTGAAGATTGGATTTGAACCCAAGGCATCTGACTGCAGAACCCACCCCCTATTGCTTTTTCTTTTCTTTTCTTTTTTTTTTTTAATGTTGGTACTGGGAGTCGACCTCAGGACCTCACGCTTGCCTATGCCACTGAGCGATATCACTGGCCCTCTATTGCTTTTTCTATGACAGAGTCTCATCACATAGTCCAAGCTGGCCCTGAACTCGCAGTGTGCCCTGGGATTACAGCTGTGCACCATCACATCTCACTGGGAACCCACCTTCTAAATGGCTCTCTCTGGGCCCTAGCTTCCCTCTTTGGAAAGCAGAGTTATATAATGAATATTTTGCTGTTTCATGGGATAATGCGTGATTGGACCATGTTATTCTTACTTCTAGCAACAGTGAAAATAATCCTGAAACCAAACAGAAGGCAGAGTTAATAGAAGATAGGTATAATTGAAATGACAATGAAAGTGCAATGCTAAACAGAAACACCAAAACGACACCCAGGATTTGGAGGCAGATTTATTTACGTCGACGGGCACTGATCAGGATCATTCCCAGAATATCAGGCCCCGATCTCTGGTGGTCTAGGGCTTTTGGGATAAGCAAGCAGGAAGTACAGGGGCAGAATGGCTTGTCAACTGGGGATTGGTTCTTACAATATGTGTCACAGTGACCAGTTGTTTTTAAGAAACAAAATTAACAGGAACTGTAACCGGAACTACTACCTGGGCAGCTAACAAACAGAAGTGTACTGGCTGGGGAGAGCATCTTCTGCTACAAAAGGAAATTAAGGTTGGCTGAGCCCTCAGCCAACATCTAACATCTAGATGTTAGATTTCCCTTTATCCCATTTACTCTTTGCCTAAGTCCTGTGTTCTTAATTACCAGCTTCATTCCACAGGTGAGGGAACTAGGGGCTCAGAGGGAGGAAGTGCTCTAGGTCAGGCCACTGGTAGCCGACAGGAGCGAGGCTTGGAGCCAGGCTCATCTCTTGGAGGTGGCAGAAAACCTAGGGTGTGTCAGGGGCTGAAGGTGGCCTTTGCCAAGAGCTTCAGGGCCTCCTGCTGTCGTGGGGGCGTGTCCGCTGGAATTACCCCTTGCAAGCAACAGAGATGGGCTCTGCGTTTCGGGGCGGAATAGGGGTTTCTGGGAAGCCTATGGGACAGCGCCCAGAATGGACTAGAAAAAGAGAGCCAGACTAGGAGAAACACGGCACACAGCGGCCCTCGGCCAGCTGGGCCACGCCCCTGGGCTGAACACCCTCCCCTGGTTCTTTGCTTAGGGCTGCTTTCTAAGCCTAAGACCCACGCAGCCCAGGAGCCTGGCCCTGGTGTCAGGGGCACGGCCTGTACCTGCCACAGGAGTGACCAGGTGCTTTCTTGGAGAGTTCTAGAGCGCAGGCCGTGGCCAGGGCTTTTTACAGGACCAAACAGAGTGGGAGCAGACGGGGATCCCCCCAGGAGGCACAGGCAGCTCTGGTTTTCACACTGTAGTTTTGCTTCTGGCCCTTGGTGTGAGTCACATGTGAAAGTATCTTGTTTTGCTAGGCCCGTGTCTGCTGCAGCCACCACCTTCACAGAAGCTGTCACCTCTAGGCAGGAGGCCTGAGGCTAGTCCCAGACTGCAGGGAACCCAGATCTAGATGAGGGGATGACCGGCTGTCTGCCACCAGGTGCTGCTGCTGCGGGAGCAAAGCAAGTGCTGGAGGGATTTTCCTCCTTTACATTGGATGCAAATGTATGCAAATGATATGCAAAGAGCGGGAGGGGGCTGCACAGCTTGAAAGCTCTGTGCTGTTCTTTGAAACTGCGCTGCACAGCTCACTCCCAGGGAGAACCCTGGCCCCCTCCTCTTCTCCTGACCATTGCTGGGGTTTGCACCCCTGGACCTTGGTACATTCTGAAGGCCCTCAACATGAGTGCTAGATGAACAAATGAAAAGCAAACTAGCCAGACAGGATGCCAGACAGGGTGCACTGGTGCACACCTGTGATCCCAGCATTCTGGAGGCTGAGACAGGAGGATCGCTTGAGCCCAGGAGTTTGAAACCAGCCTGGGCAATACAGCAAGACCTTTCTCATAAACAAAAAGCCTCCTGCTGCTCCAGCTTTCTCACCTGTCCCTGTGCATGGGGCCAGCCACAGAGGCCTGAGCATGTGGGCCTTTTGGATTGACCCAGGGCAGGACAACTGGCCAGTGCAGCAGCAAGGCCTGGCCCCCTCCTCACTTGGTTTCAAACCCTAAGCCTGTGATGTCCATGGGCTTCCAGGAAGAGGTGATTTCCCAATGCCTGTGCCCCACTGTGACCGGAAAACACACTCACACGACATCATCGGAAGACTTAGTTAAAAGAATTTTGGGCTTCAAAAGCCTTTTTCCCCTGGACTCTTCATGATTTGAGTTGCCATAGAGACACACTGGAGGCAAACGGAGCTAATGAGCTTGGTTGGGACTCTCGCCTTCTTGAATGTTTTCCGTTCTGAGCTCTAATTAGAGAGATCATTGAGGGTGGACTTTTTCTTTTATTGCGAATTAATTTTAAAGCCAGGTTCTGAGGTTAAATAGTGATTGCATTTGTTAATCAGTTCCACCTGGGTTTCCTTCCAAAAGAAAGCAAGATGCCACTGTGGAAATGTTGGAAAGGGAATGTCTGAGACCTTGGGGGTTTTGTTGGCTGCAGCGATGTCAGTGGCACCGGCAGTCAGATCTCACAGGTGTGACAGTTTCAGTTTCCATTAGATGGGGATGCAGCCTGGGAAGGGGCAGAATGGCAACGCTGGTGGGAATGTGTGCAGAGGGGAGCTCAAACTGGGTCCCAGGAAACCCACTGCTTCCGGAAGGAGTTGCAAGCCCCTCTCAGGGCCTCAGCCTGCCTGCAGGAGCCCGTAGATGTCTGTGCAGAGATAGTGGCTTGGGAAGGGGCTGCCGCTAGGCCATGGACAGACTGATCGGCTTGCGGTGGCTCCTGCCCGTCTGCCCCTGTGGCTCTGTGAGAGTAAGCTGTGGTGTTTTCCTCAGCCTTTCCGATCTTGGCGCTATGGGCATTTGGGGCCAGGTCGCTCTTTGTGGCAGGGTTGTCTTGTGCATGGCAGGATGTCTAGCAGCATCCTGGGCCTCTGCCCACCAGATGCCAGGAATAGCCACTCCTTCCCTATTACACCCCCAATTGTGACCGCCAAAAGTGTCCCCCTTGGGGACAAGATTACCCCCAACTGAGGACTACAGAGTTAAAATATAATATGCATCCATGGTAGAAAATATATATAAATGTAGAAAATAAGATAAAAGTAACGTGTAATTCCAGTAACCATAGTTAACGACAGCCAGGTTTTAGGTGTACTGCTTTCCCCACTTTTTTTTCTTTTTGCGGGGGGCGGGTACCAGGAATCAAACTCAGGACCTTGCACTTGCTGGGTAGGTGCTGTGCCTGCTGAGCTATATCCCCGGCCCCATTCCCTGCTTTCTTTTCCTTGCATTTTTGCTTTTCCACAAAACTGAGGCTTCACTGAGTGTGCGGTTTGCAGCCTGACAACCTGTGACCCGTTACCCACATCGGCAGGTCTACTCAGCCACACCTCTTCCAGAGCTGCATTGGCAACGCCTCTCCTCAGAATGGCTCACTAGAGGCCCAGGAGCATGGTGGGAAACTTAGCAGGACCTAATCCTAGGGACAAAGGGCCCCAGGGACCAATCCATCATTCAACCAGAGATGATCTTGATCCAAGGCCGAGTCATAGTCTCACTAGTGCATTGTGTGCTCCTAGGTCAACACCACCCACGTGCTCCCGTGGCCTTGGGTTCTGGTTGGTCAGGCCCAGTGGAGAGCCCAGTTTGCAACAGGGCGATGCAGGGTTGGCCAAGACTGTCAGAAGCTCTCAGGAAGGAGTGGGAGAGAGGTTTCGAATTGTGAGGAGCTGATGAAAGTAGCTCTCTCTCCCAGGAAAAAGGCCCACATCTGCCCAGGTCTGCATCCTGTTCCATGGACCCCAGCTCAGCCATGGAGATTTTTTTCCCCCCGAGGACTTGCAATATCCTAGAGACTTACCCACTCCCCTTCCAGGAATCATTGTCAAGGCCCCAGGAAGGCTTTGATCCCCACTTTCCCCATTATATAGGTGGGCCTTCTGCAGGCGGTCACATCTGACCTGGGCAGCAGCGAAATGCACGGGGGTGGGTGCATGGGTGGATGCACGGATGGATGCCTGGAGCCGGAGAACTAGGGCTGAGATCTCGACTTCTCCTGTGATAATATCGAGGGAATCTAGCATCCGCTCAGCCCTTACTAGAGAGAGGCTATGCATCCACTGTACTCGGCGGCACCCGATCCCGGGGTGAGAAAGGCAGCATTATTGTGAGTGAACTGCCATTTTACCAAGCTGGAAATAGGCTGAGAGCTGCCCAAGGTCATAAAACCTCAAGAGCTCCCCCTTCTTTCTCCTCTGGGACCACTTGCACCCTAGAGCCGGCATGGCCAGGCCCTCAGCCCGCAGCTACACTGCCTGTGCGGAGGAACGGTGGGCTTCCGCTGGGAAGCGCGGGTGTACACTCTGCCAGCATATTAAGAAATAAAAAGGGGCTGGGGATGTAGCTCAGTGCGAAGGCCCAGGTTTCCGGCCTTCCTCCCACCCCTGAAAGCGGGCAGCCCTCCTTCGTCCTTCAGCTGTGTCCCCAGCTGGCCCCCGGCCCCCAGAAGGGCGGAGGCTGAGCCCCGCTGGCTGCCTCCCTGTCGCCTGCAGGAATCTCACAGGGCCGGAGAGGAATGGAAGCGATTTTGGAGCAACCTGTGAGAGAGTGGAACTCGCCCCACCCTGGGAGCGGGAACTAGGAAACGTTTACCTTCAAGCTTTTCTTTTGTGTTTTGTTTCGTTTTTTTTGGTACTAGGGATTGATCCCAGGGCCCTCACACTGAGATGCATCCCTGTCGCCCTTTTTTTTTTTAAAGGACTTTAAAAAATTAAAAAAAAATTTTTTTCAAAGGACTCCTGTTGCTTTTTAAAAAGCTTTTGACACAGGGTCTCGCTAAGTTGCCAAATTGCCCAAGCTGGGCTAGAATTGGTGACCCTTCTGCCTCAGCCTCCCAGAGTGCTGAGACGGCAGTTGAGAGTCACCTTGCCTGGCTAAGGGTCTTAATTATATCTTACGTCATTTATTTTCTTATAGGTATTGGGAATTGAATCCAAGGCCTTGCGCACGCTAGGCAAGCGCTCTACTGCTAAGCTATATACCCAGCTCTTTTCAAAAATTTTTTAAAAATTTGAAACAGGGTCTCCCTGATTTATCCAGTCTGACCTGGAACTTGCAATCTTCCTGCCTCGGTGTCCCAAGTAGCTGAGATTCCAGGTGTGTCCCTCTGTACCCAGCTTATTTATCTTTTGAAAAACCTGCATAGGTACATGGGACAAAATTCAAAATGTGCAAACAGATGTGCAGTGAAAATTAAGTTTCCTTTCCAGTCCTCTCCCTTCCCCATCTGTTTCTTGAGGCAGCCACTGCTTCTATTTTCTTTCATGTCTTTTCGGAGATGGTCCGAGCATGGACAAGCATAGATTTTGTTTTTTCTGTCACATGTGGTATATTAAACTCAGTACCCTGTGCTTTACTTTTCTTCACTTAGCAACAAGTGCTGGCGAGGCTGCGGGGGGGGGGAAGGAACCCATGCACACTGTCGGTGGGAGTGTACACTAGTATGGAGATGAACACAGGGGCTCCTTAAAAAACTAAAACACGAAATTCCATTTGACCCAGCTATTTATTTCTAGGAATCTTCCCAAAAGAGTTAAAGTCAACATAGTTCAGTGAACCATGCACACCCATGTTTATAGCAGCATAATTCCTAATAGCTAATCTTGGAAACAGCCCAAATGCCCATCAGCGCAAGAATGGATAAAGAAAATGTGGTATTTATACACAATGGAGTACTACTCTGCCGTAAAGAAGGATAAACTTTAGGCATTTGTAGAGAAATAGATGTACTTTGAGACCATACTCTTAAGTGAAATAAATCAGACACATAAGTTTAAGTATCACATTTTTGCCAGGCCTGGTGGCACATGCCTGTAATCCTAGCACTCAGGAGGCTGAGGTAGGAGGATTGTAGGCCAGCCTGGGCTACATAGTGAGCTCAAGCCCAGCCTGAACTACATAGCAAGAGCCTATCTCAAAAAGCAAAAAAAAAAAAACCAAACAAAAAGAAAGTATCACATTGTTTGTCTTGTGTGAGAAACCCAAAATATAAATAAAGAGCAAAATAAAGGTTAGATAATAGGAAGTATGGACATATTTTTCAAATGGGAAGGGGAACAAGAGAGGGAGGGAGGGGAAAGGAAGAAGGGCTTTTGTGTGTGTGTGTGTGTGTGTGTGGGTACTGGGGATCAAACTCAGAACCTCGTGCACCAGCAGGCGCCCATGCCACTGAGCAATATCACTGGCCCTTTTTTTCCTTTATGTGGGTATTGGGAGTCGAACTCAGGACCTTGCGCTTGCCAGGCAGGAACTTATGCCGCTGACCTATCTCACTGGCCCAGGAAAAGGGCTTTTAAAAAAGGAGAATTGAAAGAAATGGAAATAGAACTTTTTCATATGGGAAGGGGAACAAGAGGGAGGGGGAGGGGAAGGGGACAAGAAAGAAGGAAGACGTGTCACGCGTGTACACCAGCTGCCACGATAAACATAACCTTCAGGTACTGCAACATGTCCTAGTAAAAAATAAAATTTAATTAAAACAATAAATCAACTTTTAATCAAAGTTAGCCTAAGATTAAATAAAGGCAGACTATGTGAATGTTTTAACAGAAAAACAAAACAAATCAAAAACGTCTTGGAGACCACTTTATCTCAGGATGCAGATGGCACTTCCTCTGTTTTCATAGTGGCAGAATATTCCATTGTGTGCGCTAACAATGTTTAAGTTCATCAGTCCTCTTTTGACAGCCACTTAGGATGCTTCTGACATCCATGGCCGCAGACAGAGCTAGAGTGAAGGGCCCTGTCCATTCGTCATCTTACACACATGCCCTGCTCTCTGTCGCTAATTCCTAGGCGTGGAAACGCGGGGTCAGATGGGACGTGCTCTGTGGTACTGATACCCGACTTACCTCCACCACGGCCTCCTCCGACCAGATGCAGGGATGAGGACAGGCAAGAGGAGGCCCGGGGTGTGGCCAGGTCTGGGACCTGGGCTCAGAGTGGGGCTGACACATGGGGGCAGCTCAGCCAGTCCTCCACCAGTGTCCCTCAGCAGAAGCCCAGTGGCATCTGGACTTCTTCCCAGGTGTGCCCGGGGAGTAGCGGGTGAGCAGCCTCGACACTGCCTTGGTAGATGCCACTCCCCAGCCCGGGGCCCTGGCTGCCCATCCAGCCGGCCTCAGCACAGGGATGGCCTGGGCAGCGAGGAGCCCAGGGGCTGGAGGGATGCCAGGCTCTCTCTTGAATTTCCTGCTGAGCCAGTGTGGAGGGAAACCCACGGCGCCTGCCTGGAGGAGGACGGGGCTGGGCACAGAGTATCCTTGGTCGGGCGGCTGAAAGAGAGACTGGTGTGGCCCACACCACCCTCCTTCCCAACTGGGTTTTCACAGCGCTCAGAGCCCTGATGAAAGTTCCTGGAGATGCCCTGGCTCACACCGCTGTGGTCACTCAGTGGTGCTCAAGCCACAGGGCCCTGGCTGTGGAAGAAGCAAGGTTTGGGATGCCCTGTCACTTGGCCTGGAGAGACAGGGCACCTGGGGACTGGGGACCGGGGACCTGGGCTCCTCTGAGAAGCACTGCAGAGGGGAGTTCAGCCCTCCCTCCCCTCCTCCAGGACCACCCCCTGCCTCTGTGTGATGAGAAGGCCTGGGGGGTGCAGGAGGAAGGAAGCCCGGGGGGCACCCAGAGTCGCTGTGCAGGGCCAGCTCTGTCCGGGAGGAAGTGGGGCTCCGGCCTCTGGGAAAGGTCAGACTCAGAGGCTGGCACCCTGGGCTTCAGGCTCAAGTGGCTCCAGGCCAAGGGCCGGAGCGGGCAAGAGCTGGCCTGGCTTTTTCCCAGAATGTCTGGGTGGCTCTGGGTGCATCTGCTAGCCCCTCGGGAACACTAGATTAGTGGCAATGTTCTCTGTGCTGTCTTGTAAGGCAGGTGCCAGCAACTGGCGCAACTGAGCAGTTGGCATGGGGCTCATGTGGCTGGTGAGCTGTGTCTGAAGTATAATTTTGTTTTAATTAATTTAAATGTACACAGCCTCGTGGCCAGTGGCTGCTGAATTGGGCAATGCAGTTTAGAGTCTTGGGCCTTATGAGCCTCTCCCAGCTCTCTAGGTTCCCCTGGGAGGGGAAGGAGACAGCAGCGTCGTGTATAGAAGCAGCACCCCAGGAGATTCCAGTAAACACCAGGCTTGAGACGAACTTCCTTCAAGAAAGGTGAGATTGCATCTGGAGGGCTGGGTGTAGATCAGGGGTAAAGCAGTCATCTAACACACACGAGGTCCTTGAGTTCATCCCCAAATCCAGAAATACAGCCCACTCCATCTTCCTCCTTGATATCTGAGATGAACTTTAGCATATCAAATAAAGGCCCGGAGAAATCCTGCCCTGCATATATAGTTTTAGTGTTCCAAATGTGTTTGACTGCAGCACCTTTCTTACACGGCACATGATTGGGTTCTGTGTGGCTCCCCTGGAAAGCGCTGATACCCGGGGAAGGAGCGCTCCCACCTAGGTGACCCCTGCTTCCTGCAGTGCATGTGTAAGAAACCCCGGAGCTGATGGCTACATGGAAGCTATTTCCTTGGGTTTCCCCAGCTGTTGTAGTCAGGGTTTACAGGGAAAGGATTTAACACAGGACACACAATTTATAAGATTATTTTATAACATTCACCCAAAGAGTCAAATACAAAAAGAGTGCAGGAAATCTGTCCACACACTAGAGATCCCAAGAATCCAGCTGAGGGCCTGGATCCCACGGCAATGTCCTGCACGAGTCCAGCTGGAGGCCCAGAGCCCACGACAATGTCTCATGCAAGTCTGTACCAAGGATCTGCCCTGGGAAGGCCCGAAGGTCAGTGATGGAAGCTAGAAAGTCTGCGCCAGCAGTGTGAAGGATCTGTGCACCGGAGCCAGGAAGCGATGCTCAAGGTCAGGACCAGAGCTCTCCCGAAGAGAACCACAGCCATGCTCAGTGACAGCGAGGACCTGAGCTCCTCTGATGATGACAACAGCTGAGTTCATATCAGGAAACCAACGCGACAAGCTTCTCCAGGAGAATCAACAGCACACCATCTTCCCCTCCAGTTCTCCTTTTTATGTTGTTGGCAACAATCCTCAGGTGGGCCCTCCACACCCAGCACCACGCTGATTCAGTTCAGCTGGGTGTTACGAGTTGACCACTAGTTAATCCACTACACCAGCCCATCTTGGCCTGGGTAGGAATCCAAGAATGGCCTCAGGAGGCCCCATCACTGCGTCCTCTGCCCCTAGACATGGTGCCGGGAGCCCAGAGCAGCCTCTCCTGGGTGTCTGCTGTCCATCATGATACTAAGGGCATCAGATATGTGTTTCTCCTTGGGGAGAACAGAGGCGGCTGCCCCATCTCATGTCTTTTCAGACTGAACCGTGCGGGTTAGGAGGAGCGCTGTCATTGTTCCAGTGTCTAACCTAGACACTAATGAGAAGGAGAAGGAGAAGGAGAAGGAGAAGAGGCTAGGTAGGCATTTGGAGACTAAGGCCCAGAGCTGGCCAGGACTTCAGTGACCTGTCCCCCTGCAGGAAGGCTGCAAGAGCTTCCACTGCAAATGCTTCGTGCCTGTTGGACGAGGTGGTACATTAAGCTAAGTAGCAGACAGCTGCTGCCCACCTACCCCACGGGCCCAAGGAGCTGGGCTCCCACAGCTCTGCCCTCTGGCTCATTGTGGGGCATTGGTGCTGCAGTTTGCAGGAAAGTAATGGTTATTTCCAGGTGAGGCCGCAGGGGCTCCCACCTGGCGGGGTACAGGGGTGTCCTACAGCGCTTCTCAAAACACTCCATGGCTGGCAGGGCAGAGGCTACCTTGGCTGCTGTCCATCCCTCCCTGGAGGGTGAGGGCTCTACAGCCTCTCTCCCGGGAGGAAGGCTCCTCCTCTGGACAGCAGGAGGGCTGCCCTTGCAAAATCCTATGTGTGGCGTGCAGCCCCGTCCGCACACTGCTGCTCCAGGGGGCCTTTTCTCCCCTCTTCAGCCCACTGCTTTGAGCCTGAAATAGGAGACCAGATAGCAGATCTGGATGCTATCTGCAGACTCCGGCCCCTGACACCACAACACATCTGAAGCCGCATCTGGGAGGCCCGGCCAGATCCTGAGGAAGGACACTGCCAGCCAGCTGGGCAATTGCAGGTTTGCAGGACTTGGGCCAGGATGGGACTCTCAGCCTAGCCTGTTTCTTATGGACACGCCGTACACGTGCAGGGTGGCACGGCCCATAACTCAGGGCACTGCTCACGTGTAACACAGTGTGGGCCATGCTTGGGGACACGTGCACACACACACGCAAGCATGGGGGTCAGGCTTACCACTGCCCACACCTTCCTCACCCTACCTCCTACTCCCAATATGTGAGTACCCAACTATACTTACAAAGCAGGGCAGAGCCAGGCATGGTGGCACATACCTGTAATCCCAGCTTCTAGAAAGGGTGAAGCAGGATCTTGAGTCTAAACCCAGCCTAGGCAACTTGGGAAGACCCTGTCTCAAAATAAAAAGTAAAAAGGGCTGGGGATGTAGCTTAGTGGTAGTGGTAAAGTGACCCTGGGTTGAATCCCCAGTACCACACGCATGCACACCAAGCAGTTAGATTAACCATCCTAGGAGGCCAAGGGCTTCCCATGGCGTTGGCAATGGGGTCCATTCAGGACCCCCTCTGGCTCTATTTAGTGAGATGCACCTGTGCCCAGCTGACTCACGAGTATGCAAGTCTCGCCACGAGCCAGGAAGCTGCCATTCCCAACAGCAGCAGCTTGTAGTAGATTTATGACTCAGGGGCACGAATCCATAAGTCACCTTTAGGCCCCCGGAACGATGATCACGCATTAGCTTGAAAGAGGCCTTTGCTGCAAGTGTCTTTGGCAAACCCTGGTCAAAGCTGGGAACCATCAGACCAAGCAACTCTAGCAGCTGTGCTAGTCCTTGGGCAGCAATGAGGGCTGCTGTGGACAGGGAAGATGTGAATGTAAATCGGTTATAATCTAAGCCGTATGCATCAGCGCTGCCAGTGCAGTACAAAGGTTCTTTCTGGGTGGGGACTTTCGGGGACCTGCCGTGAGCGATTCCAGACTTCGTGTCAGAGGTCATCCAGGGAGACCCGCACACATCTGCTAGATGAGGAGAAGGATTCCGAAAGATCAGGACGCGTCTCTGGGCCTGAGCAGCTTGGGAGGGCAAGGCCCGGGCCCAGCCTTAGTTTTCCAATCCTTGGCCGGGGCCCTGGAGCCCACCCACACACCTCGCTCTCTAAAACGGGAGAAACCCAAGACAGTGACTCAGAGCCCCCTTGGTAGTTTTGCTGATAAATTTTTTGTTTTTGAAGTGAGAGGTTCTGCCTCTATTAAAGTCTTTAGGAAATTATAGTGATTTGGACTTTTTCAGACATGTTTGAATTACTCACAGTCTGGAATTCCCAGGCAGGGGGTGAGACCCAGGGAGGCTGCAGAGCACAGGAGTCAGGGGCACAGGATTTGGAGCCAAATAAGTTCAAATTCCCACTCTGCCATCACAAACCATGTGAGTCACCCGCTCGGAACCTCGGTTCCTCTTCTGGTTTTGGTAACTTAAGGCCAGACTGAGTTTGAAGGTAGCTGGGGGACAAAGGGAAGCAACGAGCAGGTGTCTTGTCCCCTGGAAGGCTTGAGTGAGTGGGCAGTCCCGGGACACCTGATCTAGCAGGGTCTCACTCAGCGAGTTCAGAGCCAGGCATTCGAGTGTTGGGCTTACTGATGAGGCAGTGGGCTGCTTGGGTTCAAATCCAGCTCTGAGGCTGACTTCGGGCTAAAGAACTTCCCCTCCCTGAGACTCTGTTTCCCTCTAGGGAAGATGCAGACTAGGATGGCTCAGGTCCCGTAGGAGGACCCCTGGGTTCAGTGCTTAGGATTGTGCCTGCCAGAACCAGTGCCCATAGTGACCACTTCCTAACTGCCCCTTTCCTTTCTGCTGGTGCCTGTGTTTCCTGCAGGGCAGCCTGAGCTCGTGTGTCTGCAGAGCTGGTGAAGAGTTTCAATAGCTCTGTTTCTGCCAAACGTGGTATAAATTTACGCTTTCTTTGGTCAGTGTGGCCCGGCATTTGCCTGAGCTGTTCCCTTCATCAGGAAATCCCTGCCTTCCTCATCCCTGACCAACGTCCTTCCAGGGTCCTGCACACAGGCTGGGTGCAGAACCTTCCTCATCTCACCTAATCAGGGACAGTCATCAAGATCTGGGTGCAGTGGTGTTTACCTGTGATACCGGCTATTTGGGAAGCTGAAGCAGGAGGATTGAAAGTTGAAGGCTGGCCTGGGCAACTTAGTGAGCCCCTGCCTCAAAAAAATAAAAATAAAAAGGGCCGGTGAGATGGCTCAGTGGCATAAGCGCCTGCCTTGCAAGCGCGAGGGCCCGAGTTCGACTCCCGGATCCCACATACGGAAAAGGGGCCGGTGATATCGCTCAGCGGCACGGGCGCCTGCTGGCGCGCGAGGTCCTGAGATCGACCCCCCGGTACCCACAAAAAATAAATAAATAAATAAAAATAAAAATAAAAAGGGGCTGGGGATGTAGCTCAGTGGTAGAGCAGTTGCCAAGCATGCTGGAGGCTCTGGCTTCTGTCCCCAGAATGGGAAAAAAAAAAAAAAAAAATCAAGAGTTCTATGAATTTCTACCGAGTGCCTACTCTGTCCCAGGACATGCTTAAGTTAATCCCTCTACTGTTTCTTCACAGCCCATTACTGTAACAGAGCGATTATTTAATTCTGCCTTATTTGATGGCACTAGTTTTTCTCTCCAGAGTCTAGAGAGAGTTAAGGGTCTTTTTTTTTTTTTTTTTTTTTTTTATGTGGGTACCGGGGGTTGAACTCAGGACCTTGCGCTTGCCAGGCAGGCACTTATGGCCCTGAGCCATCTCACCAGCCCAGAGAGTTAAGGATCTTGAAGGCTCATGTGAAGTTCTGTGGCCAGAGGTTCCATGGCCAGTTCGTGCCCTGGCACCCTCTCTGTCCGGGCCTTTCTCCCTATCAGGGGCCAGAGCCAGCGGCCTGCAGATGAACTGAGCATGCTCAGAAGGCCCAGGGGTTCCCACCGCACTGTGGGGCTTCGAAGCCCTGGAGAGGTGGCCCCCAAGCACGGTGAAGGCTGAACACTGTTGTGAGTCTTCTCCGTGGGTTGCATAGAGATCAAAGTCTGAAGGAAGAAGAAGGTTGCTCTCTGACAAAAACATATTTTTAGAAGCACTCAGTGGTTTAGGATGTTTGCCCCGATGCTGTCAGTGGAGGGTTGGAGGGGGGTGAGGCCAAGCCTGAGACCTTGAACTGAGGGTTGGTGGGAGCAGGTTTCCTGGCTTGGGCCCAAGGGTGGAGGCTGAGGGGTGGGGACAGGCTGCCAGCTCTTATCTGTCCTGAAGATCGGGGTGCTCAGACCCTAGTGCCTCAGAGTTGAGGGGCAGGGGACTCTGAGGCCTCCAGTTCTGTCCCCTTTGTTCGGAGGTGGGAAACTTAGGCCCAAAGAGGAGCAGAGGCTTGACTCCTCTCCACTCTCCACCCCCACTTCTAACATGCGTACAACCTCCCCAGCTGGGGACTCGGGGCTTACACACAGGAGACCGTTGGAGAACAATGCATGCATTCTGTAATCAGGGCTAATTGGTGTGGCTCAGAAGAGGAGGCACGCCAGGCGTTTGGGGGTAGAAGGACCTCAGTACGTCTCTAAACCAACCAACCGAGAGTATTCTGTGAAGAATTAGAACAGCTCCTGGGGTCCTGGAAGGGGAAACCTTGGGTAGGGGAGAGGGACAGTCGGGCAGATCAGGCCAGAGCTAGGAGGCAGGGCCCAGTGTGGCCTGGTGGGGGACAGATGGGAGGAGGGCTGGCAGGAGCTCGGGTCGGCAGCAGTACGGATGAGGCCCGAGGATGAGCATTTTAGAAGCATCTCACTAATCGTTCGCGGGCCCCAGTGTCACTGAGGCCAGGAGACCTGAACTGCGGCTCTGCAATCCAGAGAGAGCAGGGAGAGGCATGTTGGGGGGTGCCCTGCCCTCCCTCGCTCCCCTCAGTGCCTCTACCTTATAATCAGGATGGCCCTGCCTGAATGTTTATGCCAAAATCCCAGCAGTCAGGCTGGGGTGGCGAGCTGTAATTTATATCTTTTTTCATATGGCTCAGGCTCCAGAGGCTCCGACTGCTTCAAATGGGAACCACATTGGAGAAGGGTAAACCAGAAGGAGGGAGTGTGGAGAAACGCCCGGAAAGCCACCTGTTTCTTGTTTGGGATGCGCCTCCATTTGTTTGTCGCTTGGTTCCAGGGCCCAGCTGGGTTTTGGAGGAGGCAGAGCAGCCATGGGTTACCGCCCTTCAGGGTATCTGCTGCGCAGGCAGGCGGGCAGCTCGCAGCCTGCAGGGCGCCCGTGCAGAGCTCTGCAGAGGCCGCTGGGCACACTCTGCTTTTTGTCCTCGCCTGTCCCCACAGAGCAAGGCCATATGGAGAAAACCAAGTGTGGGCAAAGCCCAGGGCCTTTGGGAGGCCAGGTGTGGTTCAGAAGAAGAGGAACTCCAGGTGTTTGGGAGTAGAAGGACCTCAGTGGGTCTGTAAACCAACCGACCAAGAATATTCCGTGAAGAATTAGAACAGCTCCTGGGGTCAGTGCCTCTTGCAAAGTGAGCGTGAACTCCCAGCATGTAGGTGGGGGGGCCGGCTCCACTAAAAATGAATGAACCCAGCTTTCACATGCCGTGGGTGGATTTTTGTTTTATTTTATTTTTTCTGGATAAATTTTTAAAATATGTTCTAGTCAGGTGCAGTGGTGCACACCTGTAAGCCCAGCACTCTGGGAGGCTGACATTCGAGCCCAGCCTGGACCGTCTGTCTCAAAATATAAAATAAAAAAAGGGGTGGGGGTGGGGATGTAGTGCAGGGTGAAGGCCCTGGGTTCCATCCCTAGCACTGAAAAACAAAAAAGTGGCATAGAGTGAAAACTGATAGAACACGCATGGTTGGTTCCATCCATATAAAGTTCAAAAGTAGGCGAAAGTATTCTATGGTGTTAGGCAAAGTTAGCTTGGGGGTGAAGGTGTGTGTGATTACCCCGAAGGCCGGGACAGCGGTGTAACGTGGGTGAGGAGGGGAGGGCGCGGATGTTTCCAGGGAGGGCTGTGCTCTACTTGTGGACCCTGAAGGTGGCCACACCGTGTTCACTGTAATAATCCATCAGCTGTGTGTTTATGCTTTGTGTTCTTCTGAACATGCTGCTTTCCACAATGAAATAGGGGCTGGGGATACATCAGCTCAGTAGCAGAACGCTTGCCAAATATGCATGGGGCCCTGGGTTCCATTCCCAACACCACCCCCTACACACATCAAAAATAAGGATAAGAAAACAATAAAGAAGCATTGAATGTCTGAGCCTGGCACCTACACCCTTCCTATCTGCCTCTTTTCTCTCTGAATTTCCTCCTTGCTGTGGGACGCTCTCCCGGCCCTCCTCTGCCTGTGGTCAGTTCCCTCCGAAACGGCTCCCCCAGCCTGGCTCAGGCCTAGGTCTGTGCTGTGCCTGGAATGTGTCCCCCAAAGCACCTGTGTTACAAACTTAATCTTCACGTTCATGTTCATGTTCATGGCGGCTGCCCTTCCAGGAGCCCTGGCCCTCCATGAGCATAACCTGGCTTAGGATTTGTAGTAGGTTTCCCGAGGCCCAGGTCACCTTGCCCTGAGAGGTGCCACTCTTGCCCTTGTTGGGTCAGGAGCTGTCTGAGCTGGTTGGCCGTGCCCGACGGGGTTCCCCAGGCTGAGTAAACGGACCAGAGGGCCTCTGCGCACGTCCTTCTAGCAGGCTGTGGTTGCAGTCCTGCTTGGCAACGTCAGCGCCCTCCGAGGGACACCAGGGAGGCCTTGGCTACAAAGAAAGGGCAGATCTCTAGGACGTGAACCTTTTTGAAAAAAAAAGAAAAAAATCTCTGATCTTCAAAGTTCCGTTTGCTCTTTTTATTCGCTTCAAGAACTATCGACACAAAGACTTTGCCTTTTAATGGGTGCCAGGGATCCCGCAGTGCTGAGGTTGAAGAAACCATATGAGAAAGTGAATGGGGGGCTGGCTCCCCCAAACCCCTCATTTTCTGGGGCGGTTGAATCTCCCCAGCGCACAGGGCCTCCGGGCTCTGCTCTGTTCAGGTGAGAAACTTTCCATTGTTGCCTTATCTCGTGGCCATCGCTCCCGCCTTGCGGCAACCACAGGTGCTCACATCAGATCTGAGGCCCTGATCTGTTCCACTGTGTGCCAGGCAGAGCTGGGGACGCGAGCCCCAGCATGAAACGGCGCCCACAACCGCAAGGCCCAGTGTGCACCCTCTGAGGCTGTAGGTAAAGACAATTACCGGCAATTTCCATAGCATGGTTTGTTTTTTGTTCAAAGGCATGGAGGCATTCTCAGTAGCAAGCTTAAAATATAGTATTCCCACCACATGCCGCCTTCATCAACGGGTGATAAAAGCTGTGGTTGCTTTGTCCTGGCTCTTCCTTTCAACAGTCAAACCTTCAAGTTTGATATCGAAACTGCTCTTTTCTTAAAGTGTACTTTGATGGCGCAGATAACACTTCCTGATAAGGAACCAATCTGCCTTCAAAACCACTCACTGTACCTCGTGCACACCACTGGGATGCACGTCACAAGGGAAAATCGGGCGCCCAAATTTATGAGAAGTGGGATAGGAATGTGCTGAGTCTGTGAAATTCTCCTCTCTGCTGCCTGCACTGGAGACTCTGCAAAAAGAGAAAAAAAGCCATCAGGCATTGATCAGAAGGGGGTTTGGGGAGAGGAGGAAATGGTGGGTAAAGTCTTAGAGATTGTTGTTTGTTCGCCTGCCAAGAATGTGTAGTCATGCCCATCTGCTGGGCTTTAACTTCGAACTCTCCGTGAGGTTGGAGTGAAGCGGCCCAGCGTCCCTGTGGGCTTGGGATGTCTGAGCCGTCTTGGGGAGGTGGCCAGGGTTCTGGGTTCCTCAGCCACGGCTTCTCCTGTGGTCCTTCTGTTTGCTCTTCAATATTTGTCGTGCATCAAAGGCTGCCCACACGTGGGCTCGACGATGGTACGGCAGGAATAGACTCTGGGTGTCTTTGGGTAAGCGATGGTTGTTTCTTTTTTCCAATGTGCTTTGATGTCTTTTATCTCATCTCCTATCTTGTGGAGAAGACCAATACCAATATGGCAGCCACACAAACCCCATTAGTTCTTCTGTACCCATTTTACAGATAAGGTGAAAGCCCCAGAGCAGCAATTGTAGAAAGAAGGCTGAGGCCACCAGAGGGCTTCTGCAGGAGGGCATGAAGTTGTGTCTGCAAAGACCAGACATTTTCAAAACCTTCCGAGCTTTAGACAGGAATCAATACTTCCCAGGTGTCTGAAGAGAGGCCATTTTGCTTCTTGATTTCATTTTTAGCTTCCTCTTGTAAGCAGGGACCCCAGAGATTCTGGGCCTATGAGCTGAAGGGTAAGAGTTGGCTTAGATTAGACAAACAGCCTTGAATCCGGCTTGCTAGCTGTGTGACTTGAGGTGAATTACTCCATCTCTCTGGGCCTCAATGTGTTTGTCAGAATGCAGCTTACACAGTAAAATCTCCTTAGATATGACTGTCACTGCCAAGTGTGACAATCCATGAGTCTGTGGTTCTATGAACTGCCCTGGATTTGCATAAGCACAACATCTTATAAGTTGCTAAGTACTTTGAGAAAGCTTTCAGCAGCTCATCTGATCTCCACCGCAGACTGAGCTCCGTGCGGTGAGCAGGCAGACAGGCAGGTGCGCGTGTTTTCACGTCCTCCTTTGAGAGATGGAGAGACTGAGGCACAAAGAGATAGTATAGGTCACCAAGGAACCACAACAAGCTGGTGGCAGTGGCCAGGACCTGAGGAGACATGTGAGAACCTCTGGGCCACATGTGGGCAGACCCACTGGTCAGGGAGCCCAGCACCACAAAATAAATGAAAATTAAAAAAAGAATCCTGGCTCCAGCCCTTACCAGCGGTATGCCCTCAATGGCTTTCCTCTGTGAGCCTGGGCCTCTTGCATGCTAGGTAAGTGCTTTGTCATCAGGCAGCAACTCGGCCCCAGAGCCAGGCTGTGAAGCTTGCGATTTAACTTAAAAAGCCCAGGACTTTATCCTATTCACAGAGCACTCAAGGATGCTGAGGCCCATGGCAGCACCTCCTGGTCCAGCTTTGCCAGCCCCTGCTGAGCATGTGTTCCAGGCATGACTCCGGTCCCCTTCTCTCACTGAGTCCTGCAAGGCAACACTGTGTCCGGTGCGGCTCTGTCTGCTCCACATGCTGGCCTGGCACCTGTCGGCTCTTGGCAGGCCATGGCCGTTGAAGGCTCAGAGAGTAAAAAGAGAACCCCTGTTGTACACAGGCTGTCACAGCCAGCTGGGACCTAGAAGCTTCAGGGCCTGAATGTTCCAGAGCTCTCTGGCCTAGAAGAGGACAGAAGGGCTGCTTGCCCTACCCTACCACAAGCTTGATCCTGACTCTGTTAGCCAGAATAATGTGACACTAAAAGCACAGACTCATCAGGCACGGTGGCACATGCCTGCCATCCCAGCTACTCAGGAGTGTGAAGCAGGAGGATTGTTAAGTTCAAGTCCCCACCATTGCAACTTAGGGAGATCCTGTCTGAAAGCGAAAATTTAAAGGACTGGGGATGCAGCTCTGTGGTAGAGAGGCTCTGGATTCCATCCCCAGTACTAAAAACAAACAAACAAACAAACAAATAATAAAAGTACAGGCTTAGAGTTGGAACTCTGTCCTTCATCCAGTGTGTGACCCAGGGCAAGTGGCTTCATGTATTTTGTAAGCCTAAAATTCCATCCATTGTAAGGCATCCTATTTTGTGTCCAACCAAGAAAGGAAAAACAGCCCCTGCCAGCTGAGCTGAAATAAGCCAACAACTGTAAGACACATCTCAATCTTGGGCCCTTCAGAAAAGGAAATACAGGGATGGCTGATAAGCACATGAAAAGATGCCCAACGTCATTAGTCGGCAGGGACAAGCAAGTTAAAACCGCAAAGAGTCACCGCTACCAAATCCATTCGTATGGCTCAAACCCCACAAAACTGCTCATGCCAGCTGTTGGCAGGGATGTGAAGGAAATGTAGCAGTTTGACAGTTTCTTAAATGCTTATACCTTTTATACGATCCAGATGTTCTACGTCTAGATAATTATTCAAGAGAAACGAAATCGTGTTCACACAAATGTTGTACACAAATGTTTATAGCAACTTTATTTGTAGTTGCTCAAACCTAGGGATGACCCAGATGTCTACCAATAAGTGAATAGATAAACAAATTGTGGTACGTTTATGCACCAGAGGGATACTCAAAAATAAAAATGAATGAACTAGCAACAGCGTGGGAAGTCTCACAATAATAATGTTGAATGGGAAAGAATAGAGAGTACGTTGTGTATGGTTTGATTTATTGAAAACTCTAGAAAGGGCAACGGGATCCCTAAGGACAGATAGCAGACCGGCGCTGTCTGAGGAGGGAGGAGTGCAGTGAGGAAGGAGGAATGGATTCTGAAGAGGGAGACGGAACTTTGGGGGACACAGAAAGGTTTGTTGTGTTAGTGGCAGTGAAGGGCACATGGCGTTCACTGGCGGAGGTGTGCCGCCTGTATGCTGTAAGTATGTACAACTTAGCATGCTTCCAGTGTGTCTCGACAACGGTGAAAAATGCGCACGAACGTGTTTCTGAATTGCCTCCTCGCCTGTGACCCAGGAATACTGTGAGGGTTAAATGGGGTCAGGCGTCAGCCCGGTGTGGTGCAGGGTGAGAGAACAGTAAATGTCAGCTCGCGTGGTCGGTCCCCACGCTCACCCTGTGTGCGTCTCCGGCTTGTAGCGTCCATTCCACTGCGAGGCCCCTTAGCGGTTGACAGTCGGGGGCCCTACTCTCAGCCCCACAGTGGGTCCCTGCGCCCCACTGGACAAAAGGGGACAACTGCAGTCTCGTGGCAATGGCCTGTCTTGCGGCAGTGGAGGCCGCTGGGGACCGTGGCGTGAGACACCTGGTTGGTCACGTTGGTCTTTATTGAGGACAGCTGACCACAGTGAGCAGCAAAGAGAGGCCGCGGGGGCCGGCTGGACACTGCCCACCGTGTGCCGCCTGCGGGACACGGCCTGCCCACCTGGGCCCCGGCCTGCGGCAAGCGCGGGGGGAGCCGCTGATGGCGGTGATGGTGAGACGCCCCCACTGCAGGCCGCTGGCGCCGGGAGTCGACATTACTCACAGCTTCCAGTACCTCCGCGCTCAGACAGGAAGCCCCGCTTCTCCTCCCAGGTCGACAGCGGCCTGTTTTTCTTTTTCTGTGGGGCCTCAGGCTCCCTTGCCGAGTGGGTTTCTGAGGCTGAACGTCTGGCGCATCGCTGGCCCACGGGGCCCCGCCGACAGATATCCTGGCAGAACCAACTCACCTGGTGGGGCCTGGCGGGGGCCGTGTGCCACCAGACCTTGAGCACACCCAGCTCACCCGTGCCTCTTAAAATGAAGGTGGCATCCAACCAGGCACATAGCAGGCCTTCAGTACATGTTCGTTCAGCTAATCTAGATAAAATATAACAAGCCCACCCACAGCTCGGCTCCACAGATGCTTTTCCACCTGCCCCCTTGGGCCGCAGCCGGACGCAGGGAAGGTGGCTGCCTCCCCGGCCTTTCTGCCCCCCATTCAGCCCCCCAGGGGAGGCGGAGTCTCTCCTTTCTCGGTGTTCCCATGCCCGCCCCGCGCCCTCGGCGATGGTCAGAATCCACTTTCCGCACCAGCATGCCCGAGCGTTTCTTTCCTGGATGCTTTGGGGACCACCGTGTCCCCTTCTTCACTGCCCATCCCTGCTCACCCCGTGGTGAGTCTAAAAGTGCCGCTGTGCCCCCTTTCCAGGCCCAGGCGGCTCCCACCTCCCCGGACTCATCCCTGTGGCCCCGGGTGCTGCCTGTAGTCGGCATAAGGGTACTCCGCTCCCTTGGGGGTCCCTTAAATGAGCCACAGCCTGGACTCCTCCCCTTCCTCGTCCATGGCCAGCATGGTCTCCTTCCACCAAATATGTGTGCAGCTTGCTTTGCACACGTCACCCACCGCTGTGTCTGACCAACCAGGGCAGGGCCCAGTGTGGCCCAGGGTCTGCAGGGCGGCCCAGCCCTGCCCGGTCTCGGGGTCCAGCACGGTGCTGGGTCCTGACAGCGTGTTCTTTCGGCCATCTCTCTGTGTCTTTCAGAGTCTCAGGGGATGAGACCCAGGCCTAGAAGCAGCTCCCCTGTGACAGACTCCTCTCCCCTTGCTCTGGGCTCCCTGGTGCCGCTTGCTGTAGCAGGGAATGAGTCCTTGGCATTGAACTCAGGGGACAGGGCCAAAGAGGAAGGGTCTCTTTCCCAGGGGATCCCTCTGGACAATGGCCAGCTTTGATGCCCTTCCCTGGCTTTTGCTGCCAGGTCTCTGCCCGACTCCAAGGCACAGGGGAGCGCAGGGCTGGGACGCTAGCTCCTGGGCTTAATGTCACCTTCCAACTTAGATTTATTTTTTTATTTATTTTTTTGTGGGTACTGGGTGTCGAACTCAGGACCTTGTGTGCCAGCAGGTGCCTATACCGCTGAGCAATATCACCAGCCCTTTTTTCGTATGTGGGTACTGGGAGTAGAACTCAGGACCTCACGCTTGCCAGGCAGGCACTTATGTCGCTGACGTATCTCACCGGCCCCCAACTTAGATTTAATTTCCAAGTTTTTATTTATTTATTTATTTATTTTGTGGGTACCGGGGGTCGAACTCAGGACCTCGCACTTGCCAGGCAGGCTCTTATGCAGCTGAGCCATCTCACCGGCCCTTAATTTCCAAGTTGTAATTTATTCTTTAAATCAATGTTCAGTTAGGCATCATGGTGCATGCCTGTAATCCCAGCTCCTCAGGAGCAGAAGCCGGAGGACTGAAAGTTCAAGGGCAACCTGGACAACATAGTGAGACCCCATGTCAAAAAAATTTTTTTTGAAATTTAATGCCATAAATAAAACAGATACTGAAGAAAAATAAACAATGGCCAAAGCTAGAGTTCTCCCATCTCAGTCTCCTCCTTGGGGGGAATCAGTTGGGTGGGTCTTCTTTCATGTTATTTTTTTTTAAAGCACACTTTTATATATATAGATACAAAGATTTGTTTGGGGTACATTGATATATTTTTTGTCTAAATCTGAGCTATAAATATGGTTTAGCAACTTCCTTTTTTACTGAACGGTACACTCTGGAGATCTTTGCACATCACTGTATATGTACCTACTTCTTTTTAATGACTGCATAGTATTCCTAAATGAGTGTTCCCATAGGCTGTATACCCATTTTCTCGCTGAGGAACATTGCATTGTTTCCAGATTGCTACCATCATACGCAGTGCTACAGCAAATCTTTTTTTTTTTTTACTTTTTTTTTTTGTGGGTACCGGGGGTCGACCTCAGGACCTCGCGCGCCAGCAGGCACCCGTGCCGCTGAGCGATATCACCGGCCCCTTTTTCGTATGTGGGATCCGGGAGTCGAACTCGGGCCCTCGCGCTTGCCGGGCAGGCGCTTATGCCGCTGAGCCATCTCACCGGCCCTACAGCAAATCTTGTATGTGACCAGCCTGGCTCAACTCAAGTATGGTTGTTTTGTTGGGGGATGGGATCTCGCTCCGAGGAGGTATTCTAGTAAAAAGTGAAGTAATTATACCTTCCTCACCCCAGAGCAGTGGTGTGCTCTGTTGTGCATGAGAACTACCTGGAGAGTTTTTAAGCTACAGACTGCTGGGCCTGACCCCTGGAATTTTGATTCTGGAGTTCTAGGGTGGAGTCTGAGAATCTGCATTTGTAGCGAGTTTCTGGATGATGCTGCCAGGCCGGGACCTGCATTTGAAAAACACCGCCTCACAGTGTCCGCTGCGCAGCTGCTGGCAGCCAGCAGTGCCCACTCACTTGAAGAGCCACGCCACCCTTAGGAGACAGTGCTCAGGGAGAATCCGTCCTGGGCCCTCCCTGTGCCAGATTCTCCCGCTGGCTCCTGCTGTGAGGCGCAGGTGAATGACCCAGAAGTCTGGCTGGAGGCCATCTGCCTGGAAGTTCCTCTGCACCCCAGACTCTGGGGGCTCCTGCTTCCTGATGCAGCCTGCAGAACCAGGCTTTTCTGGGCAGTAACTGCCCAGCCCTGTGCAGCTCTCACCCGCTCTTCCCATGGGAGCAAGTGAAGGCTCCGCGAGCGTCCCCGCAGCATGACTGGAACGTGCTCTGGCGTATTCATGAAAGGAAAGATTGGAGACCACATCCCCAGCGAGGGTCTCTGATAGGTCTCGAGGCTTCAGACCCCAAAGCTGTGTCACATGGGGATGGGAGGGTGGGGAGAGCGCACCACTGGGGTGCAGCTGTGAAGAACTTGGAGCTTGTACCCTTGGAACCAAGGACACCCTGAAGGACCCACTGCCCTTCCAGGACCTTCCTGCTGGCCTTGGGAGGGTCCCTTCTGCACTCGAGGATGGTTCAGTTGCAGGCTGAGAGTCAGACCCACCTTGGAAGACGTTTGGGTCACCTGCCATGAATCCGGGACCGGGAATGGGATTCCTCATGCAGAGCTGCAGAGCTGCTGCAGGCCCCTCCCGGTTATGCGGGGTGGAGCTTGGGTCCAATTCCAACCCTACCCAGCCCTGCTGGAGGCCTAGCCGCATGCTTGTGAGCCTCTCTCTCACTGGGTTACGTCGGAAGTCTTGTCTGATTTGTTCACGGTCCTAATCCCAGCATCTATCCCACAGTGGGCTCCCTGCGGAAGAAACGGAAGAAACGAAGCCGTGAAGTTTTTCAAGGGTATCTGCTCACTCCCTGCAGAGGGACCTAGACCCAGGGCCAGCTGTTTAGGGTTTTGAGGCCCCCTTTGCATGCTGCAGCGGCAAAACTGGGTCCCACAACCAGGACCGACCTCTGCACAACCTCAGGTGTGAGACGAGCCCCCGGGAAACCTCCAGCCTCCGATCCCGGTGCGCTGGGGCAGGGCCAACCACAGAGGGGAGCGGCGCTGGGCGGCCTGCCTTCCCCGTCCCGGGGAGGAGCGGTGCTGTGGGTCTGTGAGCAGTGCGTGGGCCCGGGCCCCTGCTGTGCCCACACCAGCCGAGGCAGGGCTGGCTCTGCCCGGGATCGCTGCTCCCCAGCCCTCCCCAGCCCTCCCCACCCCCCACTCTGCAGTAATACTGGAACCAGAGTGGGGGCGAGGTGGGAGGGGCGAGCGTGCGAATCCCTCTCAGACTCAAATCTTAACTTCTCATCTCTTTCAAGACTCTCATCCCTAACCCAAAAGATGAAAGCGAGGCTCAGGGGAATTCTGCCCGGCGGAAAGGTGCCAAGTGTTACTTTTGGTCTAGGTGGGGCAGGGCTCTGCACTCGCCGCTCCCGTCCCCCACGGAGAGCAGGCGCAAGGCTGGGGGCGCCCGCGGGGCGGCGCGGGGTGGCGGGGGACGGAGCCGGACGCCAGGGTCGGGGCTGGGCGGGGAAGGGGAGGGGGAAGAGGCGCCGCCTTGGGGACTTCCCTCGGCCTCCGGGCCGGCCACTCCTGCGCTGTCCCCCGCGGAGCGCTTTGAAGTGGCCGCGTGCTGCCCGCGCTCGGGCGGCGTGGGAGCGGCCGGCCGCGATGGGCCACGCCCGCCAGGGGTCGCAGGCAGGGGCGGCCTCCGAAACCTTCTCGGGGGCTGCTTTCTCCTGGGGACCCAGCGGGGGCCCGAGCCCCTGAGAGGAGATGGGGTAGGGACGTTTCCGGAAAATCCTATGGGCCATTTGGGCACCGTGTTTGTACCAGGGTTTAAAACCCTGCAGACCTTTGATCTTCTAACTCTAGTGCTGCTAAGCAGATCATCCTAGATATGCAAAGATGTGGTGCCTGCCCCGAACAACCCAGGCACGTTGTTTCGAACTGGTAAACTGAGGAAATATCCAGGGGGAGTAGAAATGGGTTATATCCACTAACCGACTGATTTACCGCGGGCCAGGCACCGTTGGAGAAAACCCGCGACCCCAAATCATCAGCAGTGGTCACACAGAAAAATATTACTGCCAAGTAAATAAATTTAGATAGCTGTTGATATTAAGGTAGCCAACAACGATATAAACCCTGTATCGAGGAAAGACTGGAGGGAAAGCTGACACCAAATTAGTAGTAGTTGTTCCCTTTGGATGCTGGGATAAACGTAGACTGTTACTACCTTAGGCTTTTCGGATTTCTTAAACACTTTATACTATAATCGTGTATTTTATTTTATTTTATTTTTTTTGTGGGTACCGGGGGGTCGACCTCAGGACCTCGCGCGCCAGGAGGCGCCCGTGTTGCTGAGCGATATCACCGGCCCCTTTTTCGTATATGGGTTCCGGGAGTCAAACTTGGGCCCTCGCGCTTGCCGGGCAGGCGCTTAAGCCGCTGAGCCATCTCACCCGCCCCCTATAATCGTGTATTTTAAAATAAATTTTATTTAAATAAAACTTCAGCCAAAAGTATAGCTCAGTGGTAGAGGGCGTGTTTGGCTTGAGTGACACCTTGGGTTCGATGCGCAGCACCACACACACCCACCCACCCACGCGCGCACGCACACGCACACGTACCCACCCACCCCCACCCACGCCCACCCACATCCACACACGCACCCATCCACCCGCACACGCACACGCACCCACCCACGCGCGCACACACACGGCGGTTCTGAGACGGGAGCAGCGTCCCTTCGCGGAGCATGCGCGGAGCGGTGGACGGCACGGAGCGCGGAGGAGTCTTCTGCGCAGGCTCGCCCCGGCTCCGCACGGTGCAAGCCAGGGGCCGTGGCTGCGGGGCTGGGAGCTGGCCTTCCTGGCTCCCCTTGTACCATCGGCACATAAGCCACCCCAACCCCAGTCCAAACCCTCGAAGGGAGAGACAGGCGGAGACTGTGTGACAGGCCGCAAAGGCACGGTACCCAGTACCGTGTCCCGGGGCTCTGGGTCTGTTTCCTTCACCCTTGCGCCGTGCTGATCGGGGTGGTGGGCTGAAGTTGCCCAGCATTCAGCTTCCTTCCTAACAGGTGGCGATCCCGGGCCGGGGGAGACCCTTCCACCCCGGGGTCACGCCGTCCCCCCCACGGTGACCAGCCACTCAGCTGCTCGGGGCTGCACGGCGTGTTCCAGGGTGCGTTCATGGGGCTTGAGCTGTAGTCTGCTGAAATGGGGCCCTCCGTGTTTCACCACAAGATTGAGAACACTAAAAAATTTCCCTTTCTCTGGTAAGTTCTGGTGCCCCTTTGAAGTTCTGACCTGGCAGCTTATTACTGTAAGTCATGTTATGCTTCTGATTTCTTTAACATTCATCCTTACTTTCTTCTGAAAGCACAGTCAAACCTGGTAGGTGACTGTGTGGGAGTTTTGCTGGGGCTCCAGAGGTGATGGACTGCTGCTAAGTAAACTTTACTTTTACTAAAGCACGCACGCACACACACACGCAGAATCACTTCCCAGAGAACTTTCTGGTGTAGTTCTAACTGTACTTTGGATAAATATACAAATTCAACATAGAGGTTTATTTATTTATTTATTTATGGTACTGCCCTTTTCATTTTATTCTGAGACAAGGTTTCAACTAAGTTGCCTAGGCTGGCCTGGAACCTGAGATCCTGCTGCCTCAGCCTCTGAAGACACTGGGATTATAGGCGTGTGCCACTGCACCCAGACAGCACAGAAAGTTTTAAGGGTGAAAAGAAAAGCTAGGCACGTTAGCACATGCCTGTAGTCCAAAGTGCTCAGGAGGCTGAGGGAGGGGGACCACTTGAATCCAGGAGTTTGAGACCATCCTGGGCGACACACTGATACCCCATATAAGAAAGAAAAAATAAATAAAAGGAAGAAAGAAATGAGGAAAAGAGTTCAAGATGCTCAGAGAATAGAATAAGCAGGTTGGACATCACTAATAAATTTCAGCAGAAGCCAACGGAGAACAGGAAAGAAGCAGTTTGCTCTTCATGCTGAGGCCGCAGAGATTTCTGAGCAAAGAAAACAAAGTCATTTTATACCGAGCCACACTGTAGCAAAATGACACCAAAGACAATGAGAAAATCCCAAAAGAAACCACACAACAAAGAAAATTACCGGGCCGGTGAGATGGCTCAGCGGCTTAAGCGCCTGCCCGGCAAGCGCGAGGGCCCGAGTTCGACTCCCGGATCCCACATACGAAAAAGGGGCCGGTGATATCGCTCAGAGGCACGGGCGCCTGTTGGCGCGCGAGGTCCTGAGGTCGACCCCCGGTACCCACAAAAAAAAAAAAAAAAGAAAATTACCTACAAAACGTCATAAGTAAAAAGACTTATCATCAAGAGTCCGGAACAATATCTTCAGAGCACAGAAGGAAAATAATCATCACCCTCAAATTCTATACAAAAGTACGCATTGTTCAAGAATGAGTACAAAAGAGAGACATTGGGACGGAAAAGGCTGTGAGAGATTTTCAGTGCATCAACTTAGAGGGAGCGAAGTTAAACTCTGAATGGAAGGAGCAACAACGAAAGGAAAAAACATACGTTGGGAAAATCTAAGTGAGCTTTGTGTCTAAAACAACGACAGTGATAGGTAATTGTGGAGAGTTTGAAAAGAAAAGAATAAAGTACTAGGTAATAATAATTGGGAAGATGGGCTAAGGCTTTTGGAGTGAAGCATTCTGAGATTCTTTTGTTATTTTAGAACAGAAAATGAACTTACCGTGAAGCTACAAAAGTGTCAATTACAGGAGTAGTTTTTGTGCTCTTTTTTCTCGTTTATTTGTTCTTTAGTTTTTTGAGATAGGGTCCTGCTATGTGGTTCAACTTGCTATGTAGCCTAGGCTGGCCTTGAACTCATGATCCTCCCACCACAATCTCCCCAGTGCTAGGATTACACTTGTACTCTTTTTCTCTTTCTCTTTTTTTTTTTTTTTTTTTTTTCACTCTTTCTCAAAGAGAGCTCCCAAACTAGATCTGCCTGTGGGAAAGAGTTTATGTTTTATATTTGGGCATTATTAGAACCAGTTGCGTATGTTAAAAAGTAAAGACTAGGGCCGGTGAGATGGCTCAGCGGCTTAAGCGCCTGCCCGGCAAGCGCGAGGGCCCGAGTTCGACTCCCGGATCCCACATACGAAAAAGGGGCCGGTGATATCGCTCAGCGGCACGGGCACCTGCTGGCGCGTGAGGTCCTGAGGTCGACCCCCCGGTACCCACAAAAAAAAAAAAAAAAGTAAAGACTAAAGTTATAAGAAACAAAATGCATAATTTCTAACCAGATGAGATTAAGCATTTTAACAAATATCAAAGACTAGCTAGCATAATTTTTTTTTTTTTTTTTGGTACCGGGAATTGAACTCAGGGCTTTACGCTTGCCAGGCAGGCACTGTACCGCTGAGCTACATCCCTGGCCCTAGCTAGCATCTTGACTATAACCTCTTATTTTAATAAAGTTAGAAGTCCAGAGATAGCCCAAATAACCCCATTATATATTTTTTCCCCAAACTTTATTTATTTTTTTAAAAGACAACAAGTAAACATTCTCATGTATTAACAAACTCAAGCATTAGAGAATGTACAAATACCTTTTGGAGAAAAATATTACTCAGTATAAGATTAAGCCATGTAAAACCTAGGTAAAAATAGAAGACTAAGGAATGGAATAGTCACAGTGAAATTGCATTTTTATACTAGGGAGACAATACGATGCTTACACATGTGCATCTGGTTTATTTCCCTTGTGAGTATTTTCTCGAGTTGCATCCATTTACCTATAAAAGTTTCCAGTTTATCTTTCTTTATGGCTGAATAGTACTCCATTGTATAAAAATACCACATCTTTCTTATCCATTCCTCAGTTGATGGGCATTTGGGTTGTTTCCAAGATCTGGCTATTACAAATTGTGTTGCTATAAACATGGGTGCACATATATCGCTGTGGTACGATGTTTTTAATTCTTCTGGGAAGATACCCAGAAGGGGAATAGCTGGGTCAAATGGGACCGCCAATCCTAGTTTTTCGAGGAGTCTCCACACGGATTTCCACAGTGGTTGCACCAGTTGACACTTCCACCAACAGTGGAGAAGGGTTCCTTTTTCCCCACAGCCCCTCCAGCATCTGTTATTAGTTGGCTTCTTGATAACAGCCATTCTTTCTGGGGTGAGATGGAATCTCAGTGTTGTTTTAATTTGCATCTCTCGGATGACTAGTGATGTTGAACATTTTTTCATATATTTGTTTGCCATTTGTATTTCTTCATCTGAGAAGTGTGTATTCATCTCAGATGCCCATTTTTGGAGTGGGTCTTTAAATTTGGGAGGTCTGATTTTTTTGAGTTCTTTATGTGTTCTCTATAGTAATCCTTTGTCTGAGGAACAGCTGGCAAACAGTTTTTCCCACGTTGTGGGTTGTCTCTTCACTCTGTTGGTGGTTTCTCTTGCTGTGCAAAAGTTTTTTAATAACATGAGGTACCAGTTGTTGATTCTTTGTGATACTTCCTGTGCGATGGGGGTTTTATTCATAAAGTCTTTGCCTACACCAATGTCTTCAAGAGTTTTACCTATTCTATTTTCGAGGAGATTTAATGTTTCTGTTTTAATATTTAGATCTTTGATCCATTTTGAATTTAGTTTAGTGCACGGTGAAAGATATGGGTCTAATTTTAATTTTCGGCATGTGTAGAGCCAATTTTTCCAGCACCATTTATTAAAGAGGCTATCTTTCTTCCAGTGAATGTGTTTGGCACCTTTGTCAAAGATAAGGTGGCTTAGTATGTCTGGGGTTGTTTCAGCATCTTCTATTCTATTCCATTGATCTTCAGGTCTGTTTTTTTGCCAATACCACGCTGTTTTTATCACAGTAGCTTTATAGTATAATTTCAAATCAGGGATTGTGATGCCCCCTGCCTTGCTTTTGTTGCCCAGAATTGCCTTTGCTATTCTAGGTCTCTTCTGGTTCCAGATGAATTTTAGGATTGTTTTCTGTAATTCTGTGAGATATGTGGTTGGAATTTTGATCGGAATTGCATTAAATCTGTATAACAGTTTTGGATGTATGGCCATTTTCACTATATTGGTTCTTCTGACCCAAGAGCAAGGGATATCTTTCCATTTTCTGATATCCTCTTCAATCTCCTTTTTCAGAGTACTGTAGTTTTCAGTGTAGAGGTCTTTTACTTCCTTTGTGAGATTGATCCCTAGGTATTTCATTTTTTTAGATGTGATTGTGAAAGGTGTTGTTTCCCTAATTTCTCTCTCAGTGAGTTTGTTATTGGTGTACAGGAAGGCAATTGATTTTTGAGTGTTGACTTTGTATCCAGCTACACTACTGAATTTGCTTATTAAATCTAGCAATTTTTTAGTGGAGTTTTTGGGGTCTTCTACGTAGAGTATTATGTCATCTGCAAATAATGATAATTTAACTTCTTCCTTTCCAATCATAATTCCTTTTATTTCTTTCTCTTGTCTAATTGCTTTGGCTAAAGTTTCCAGGACTATGTTGAATAAGAGTGGGGACAGTGGACATCCTTGTCTGGTTCCTGATTTTAGAGAGAAGGCTTTCAGTTTTTGTCCATTTAGTATGATATTGGCTGTTGGTTTGTCATAGATAGCTTTTATCAGATTGAGATAAAGACCATCTATTCCAATTTTCTGTAGGGTTTTTATCATGAATGGGTGCTGGACTTTGTCAAAAGCTTTTTCTGCATCTATTGAGATGATCATATGATTTTTGTCCTTGGTTCTGTTAGTATGGTGCATTACATTTATTGATTTACATATGTTGAACCATCCCTGCATCCCTGGGATGAATCCAACTTGGTCATGGTGTATAATCTTCTTGATGATTTGCTGCATTCTGTTTGCCAGTATCTTATTGAGGATTTTTGCATCTATGTTCATTAGGGAGATTGGTCTGTAGTTCTCTTTCTTAGTTGGGTCTTTCTCTGGTTTTGGTATCAGGGTAATGCTTGCTTCCAGGAATGAATTTGGGAGTATTGCTTCCCTTTCAATTTCATTAAAGAGTTTGAGAAGTAGTGGTGTTAGGTCTTCTCTAAATTTCTTGTAGAATTCGGCAGTGAATCCATCAGGGCCTGGGCTTTTCTTTGTTGGGAAGTTTTTAATTACATCTTCGATTTCATTGATTGTTATTGGTTTATTTAGGATTTTTATATCTTCTTGGTTGAGCTTTGGTAATTCATACGTATCTAGGAATCTGTCCATTTCTTCTGCATTTTCCATGTTATTAGAATACAGGTTTTCAAAGTAGGTATAGATGATCTTCTGGATTTCTGCAGGGTCCGTTGTGATATCACCCTTTTCATTTTTAATTGCGTGGATTTGAGTACTTTCTGTCCTTTTTTTAATAAGGTTGG
Source organism: Erethizon dorsatum (assembly GCA_028451465.1). Lineage (NCBI taxonomy): Eukaryota > Metazoa > Chordata > Mammalia > Rodentia > Erethizontidae > Erethizon > Erethizon dorsatum. The sequence continues at coordinate 5,710,321 of CM051836.1, read as the reverse complement.
ATAAGGGTTTGTCAATTTTATTTAATCTTTCAAAGAACCAGCTCTTTGATTCGTTGATTCTTTGTATTGTTTTTTTAGTCTCCAATATGTTAATTTCTGCTCTGATCTTTATAATTTCCTCTCTTGTATGAGCTTTTGGCTTAGCCTGCTCTTCTTTTTCTAGAAGTTTGAGGTTCACCATTAGGTTGTTTATTTGTGCTTGCTCTGATTTCCTGATATAGGAATTTAATGCTATAAATTTCCCTCTTAGGACTGCTTTCATTGTATCCCATAAGTTCTGGTATGTTGTACTGTCATTATCATTCAGTTGCAGAAACTGTCTAATTGCTTCTTTAATTTCATCTGTGACCCATTGGTTGTTCAATAGGGTGCTATTTAATTTGCATGTGTTTAGCAAATTCTTGTGGTTTCTTTTGCCATTGATTTCCAATTTCATTGCACTATGGTCTGATAATATACATGGGATAATTTCAATTCCTTTGCATTTACTTAAGCAAGTTCTATGAGCTAGTATGTGGTCTATTTTGGAGAACGTCCCATGTGCAGCTGAGAAGAATGTGCATTCTGATGTTGTGGGGTGGAACACTCTGTAGACATCTACTAAGTCCATTTGTTCCAAAGTTTGGTTCAGTTGTAATATTTCATGGTTTTTTTTTTTTGTCTAGTTGATCTGTCTTTTTGTGACAGTGGAGTATTGAGATCCCCCAATACAATTGTATTAATGGTTATTTGATTTTTCTTGTCCATTAATATTTGTTTTATATAGTTAACCCCATTATATTTAAGAGCATGTCTTAAGAATTCATAGGGAGGGCTGGTGAGATGGCTCAGCGGCTTAAGCGCCTGCCTGGCAAGCGCGAGGGCCCGAGTTCGACTCCCGGATCCCACATACGAAAAAGGGGCCGGTGATATCGCTCAGCGGCACGGGCGCCTGCTGGCGCGCGAGGTCCTGAGGTCGACACCCCGGTACCCACAAAAAAAAAAAAAAAAAAAAGAATTCATAGGGAAAAGAAGAAACCACAAAGGAAATCACAAAATATTTGGGAGTTACAGCTGGGGGTGTAGCTCAGTGGTAGAGCACTTGCTTAGCACATGTAGGGCTCTAGGTTCAATCCCCACTCCAAAAAACAAAAAACAAAAAAGAAAAAAGAAGGAAAAAACAGATTGGAAGTAAAGGATAAAGGATGTTAAAACATTACGTGAGAAATTTGTGGGACTCTGCTAGAGCAAGCATTAGTGAGAAATTTATATCCTGGAAAGAAAAATATTAAAACATCTTGTTAATATTAAAATATTAGTATTGTATTAGAAAAGGATTAAAAATTAGTAAAGTGAGTGTCCAATTCAAGAACTAGAAAAAGAATCACAGAATAACCTGAAGAAAGTAGCAACAAGAGAGAATGGAATCTAACAAACTGGATGTAGTGTAATCCTGGCATTTTGGGAGGCTGAGGCAGGAGGATCACATCTTAGCTGTGTAGAGAGACTCTGTCTAGAAAATAAAAAAAGGGCTGGGGATGGAAGTCAGTATGAAGGCCTTGGTTCTATCACCAGTACTGAAAAATAAAAAAAGAAGTAATGGAGAGACAAAGCAAAAGTTATTTTTTTGAAAAAACTAAGACATCCCTCTGGCAAGATGGACCAGTGAGGAAGGAAAAAGGAACAAGTCATGATACGAATTGGAAAGTGCATGTAATAAGAGATGCTGTAGAGAATCTTTAAAATGGTGAGAGTGTACTACAAGCAACTGTTTTCATTTAAATTTGAAGTTTCAAAAGAAATGGATAGTTTTTTAGAAAAAACATGTAAACCGGGTGAGGTTGTACACTCTATAATCCCAGCACTTGGGAGGCTGAAGCAAGATTGCTGCCAGCCTGGACTAGTGAGTTCCAGGCCACCCTGAACTACATAGTGAGATTCTGTCTCAAAAAAATTAATTAATTAAAAACCATGTAAATGTCCAAAACAAATTCAAGAAGTTACAGAAAAACTGAATATCTCTCTATCTCTCATGTCGGTTATCTACTGCTGAATAAGAAATCACGGCGCGTGGTTGTATGTGCAAGCAGCAACCATGCTAGCGATCTCTCCACCACTAAGCTACAGCCCCAGCCCAGCAGCAGCCCCTAATATGCTGGAGATTCTGTGGTCAGCAGTTCAGGCCAGGCACATCTGGACGGCTCTGCTGGTCTCACCTGGGCTGCTCAGGCAGCTGGAGCCATCCTGAGGCAGGGCCTCCCTCACGTGTCCGGCAGCTGAGCCGCATCCTGCTCCGTCGGGTTATTCTGGAGTTCTTGTGTTGGCAGAGGGCTGCCCAGCAAGCAGCACAGTAAGCAATCCCTTGAGCGCAGGTGCTTTGCAAGCCTCTGCCTCAGTCATGCTTACTGATGCCTTGCTGGCCAAATCGTCGCGGACCTTGGCCAAAGCCAGCCATGTAATCAGTGTGGGGGGATTAAGTATAGGTGAGGAGAGAGTGCTGGGGATGCATGGGCGTGGGGCTGTTACTATCACAGCCAACTGAAACTGGTAAGTAAACCCAAAAAGCAACCCTCCCTAAGTAAAGTGTGGTAACCCACATGGGGGGCTGGGATAGAAAAAAGGACATTGGTGGAAAAACTGGTGAAATACAACTAAAGACTGGAGATGCAGGGCTGTAGCTCAGTTGTAGAGCACTCACCTTGCATGCTTGAGGGCCTGACTTTTATCTCCAGTGTGCGCACACACACACACAGATGTGAACAAATAAAGTAAGATCTGATCTGAAATCTAGATGGTGGGTCAAGTATGCCTACTATATTGTTTTGTTTTTTAAAATGTTACTATATAGGGCCGGGGATTTAGCTCAGTGGTGCAGTGCCTGCCTGGCAAGCGTGAGGTCCTGAGTTCGATTCCCTATAGCCCCCCCGCAAATGTTACTATATAGTGTACATAATAGGCACAGGACAACACAGCCAACGTAAATGTGTTTTATGCAGCACAATTTCAAAATGAGCTCTGTGACTCCCCCAACTAATTTAAAATTTAGAATTTTACCAACATTGTTTTATCCCCCATGACTTCTTTTCCCAGCCCTTGCCTTCCAGCCCATACAGGAGCCCATCTTAGCTGCTTCATTGATCCACTGATCCATTGATCCATCCATTCATTCATTCATTCATTCATCCATTCATTCACTGGTCGTGGGGATGGAACCCAGGGCATTGCATGTGTTAGGAAAGTGCTCTACCATGGAGCTATATCAGTGGGCTGGATTTATCATATTATTTTTCCTTATGTTTGAAATGTTCTAAAATTTAAAAAGGTAAAATGCCAAAATATACTTATTCATAAGTGTGCATCACTAAGAGAGAAATTAAATGAGAAAAAAAAGGAACGGTTTGGAAAGAGTAGCTTGACAGTATTTTTGGTTTCCTTTTGTGTGAGCCAACCGTACTATTCATTCGTTTCCTTCTTGTAAGAACTTTTTGATTAGTACGTTTGTGATATGTAATGAGCACATTCATCGTGGGGTGTTGGTACATAAACACATCGCATTTTAGTCCTTTTTCCTTCCCCCAAACCTCTCTCCCAGTCCCCAGGTCCTCATCCGTGTGCACAGGTCTATCCTCCCTGTTTCCTCTCATCTGTCTTTGATTTCGCTCTTTAAATTATTTATACTTTGGGTTTCTCAAACAAGAGAAGCCCCGTGACATTTAACCTTCTGTGTCTGACCAGCTCCACTTAGCATCAGGAACTCTCCCTCCTTTTTGAGCACCTTCCTGGTGCCGGGCCCTGGGGGTCAGGGTGGGTGCTGCGCCCAGCAGGGATGAGATGTGCGATGCGTGTTGGTGTGGATGCCGTTCAGCGGTGACCCTCACTGGGATCAGTGTCAAAGAGATGACAAGAACTTTTCAGCTGCCGAGGGGAAGATTGGCCTCTGCTGGGTCCTGCTCTGTGACGCCTGGTGCAGGCTCAGTGGAGTCTGTATTGGGCCTGTTCCTGCGAGGCCAGCAGCCCAGGGCCTAAGCAAGTCCTCACTAGCCGAGCCCTGGGGGACCTGGGAGCCCTTGGGGGAGCGGCCCAGGCGGCGGAGGGTGTGGAGGATGCTGGAGGCCTGTGGAGTCTTGGGGGTGCAAGTAATCAAGGCAGGAGAAGACGCGCCGTCTCCCTGGGCCTCTGCCCAGGCCTGGCTCTGGCCCTCCTTCCTTGGTGCTTGTGCCTCTCTGCGTCTCCTTCAGCCGCATAATCAAACTTTTCTAACAACAACAAAAAAACCCAAACAAGACATCTTCCGTGGGTAGCGTGTAAGTTTGTGCTGCTAAGAATCTGTTCTTGAGTGTAGAGTTTTGTTGGCGCAGGTTTGGGCGGGGTGCAGGGTGTGGCTGGCTTCATTGTACCAGCACAGAAGAGCACCCCAGTTCTCTGCAGAGCCCAGACGCCCTTGCTGCCTTGGCCGAGCTCCCTAAGTGGCTCGGGGAAGCTTGGGGCTCGGAAGGCCTGCAGTGTCAGGCCCCGTCTGGTGGGGACCTTTTGAATGCTGCCTTGGTCTCCTGCTTCTTGGCACAAGGCTGCCCCAGGGCTAGGGGATGGGACTGTCTCGGAGGGTGGAGGAGGACCCCCAGGTCCCTGGCACTACAAGCCAGGCGCCCTGGCACCGGGCACTCCCGTGGTTGGAGTTGGCAGACTCACGCGTTGAAACTCCGCTGGACTCTGGCCCAGCCAGTTTCCTCCTGGTCCGGAGCCCAGAAGACCTGGGTTGGGCAGTTCCAGTGCTTTGCTTGGGACCGCACCACTGACACCAGGCCTTGGCTCTGTGCCCTGGGAGCCTCCTGTGGGATGGTGGGAAGGGAAGCCAGGAGAGTGCCCAGTCTGCAGCTCCTGTCTGGGCCTCTCTTTCCCTGTGGCCCCGAGCCTAAGCTCGGCAGCTCCCTGCCAGCACTGCTGCCTCACAGCCTGGCGAAGCCTGCTTGGACGGAAGGCCTGTAATTTGTGACTCACGGACTTTTGCCGCGCCTGGGTTGGCAAGCCCTGCACCAGGCAGTGCTGAGTCACCTGGACTTGCTTGTTCTGCCTGGCCTGCTATGGGTGCTGAGGGGGAGATGGGGAATAGCAAAGCCACCCCACGCTGCTGTGTGGGGCTGGGTCAGCACTGGGGAGAGGGCCGGTCTGCGACACCCAGCTGCCCAGAGGGCAGCTGTCAGATGCTGCGGAGCCCAGGTCAAAGGTGCGGTGTGGACATGGAGAACCACTGCTCCGGAAGGCCCCCGGGGCCCTCTGCCCCTCGGAATAACGGGGCTCCTTCCCCTCCCACCCTGAGAAGAACAAACTAGAATCAAGGCTGGTGCAGTGAGTGATCTGCCCAGGACCTCATAAGAGGCCTTAGGAGTCAGAATCTGGGGGCTGGGGCTGCAGCTTGGCTCAGTGGTAGAGCAGCAGCCTAGTAGGCCCAAGGCCCTGGGTTCAATCCCCAACACTTCATAAAGGAAAGGATGATAAACGGCCTCCACCTGGGGACAGCCAGATGGCCAGCTTGGGCCCAGTGGCTGCCTATTCTGCCTGTTTTCATGATTTGCTCACAAAACAAGGATTGAGGTTAAACAGTAAAGAACACCCTTCCCCTCCTTTCTGCCTATTACACAGGCAAAAGCTTTAAAGGACTAGTAATATCAATGTTGATGGAAATAGGCACTGTTGTATCCATGGGACCACAGTGCCCAGCCTGTTTCTGAAGGGCCATTTGGCAGTATCTGTTGAAATTCATTTTTTATTGTTTTACAGGGAGTGAATACACTTTATTGAGAGGTTCCTTTAGCACAGGTATTTTACCTCATCCTCACCACAAGTCTACAAGATAAGTGATGTTATTATGCCTCATTTATAAATAAGACTGCTGAATTGCAGAGGTTAGGTGCTTAGCTCTGGGCCGTTGGACTCTGTGCCTGCTCCCTTTGCCTTTATGGTAGACCTGGAGCGGGGGCAGATGGGTGGAACAGCAGACAGAAAAGGACTAGAGGTCATCCGGGTGTGGTGGCATGACCCATCACACCCAGCAAGGGTGCCATATTTTTGCCTTTTCCTGTTTTCTCTTTTGAATGGAGCATGCTGACCTGGTACCCTGAGAGCTGGTAACACTAAGACCGCTGGTGCCAAAAGCTTTTAGCAGCCTGGGCTGTTAACACTGAAAGCAGCTAGCAGTGGAGGATGACGGGAATGAAAAATTGCTGGGAGCCACCATCTCCAGGGACTGGAAGAGTCCTCAGGGCCACTGGCAGCTGCTGGCTCCAAGCGGTAGGGAGGGCTGCTAACCCTGAAAGAGCTGGTATCCAAAACACAGAAAGAGCTACACTTTGCCAACTTGTGATTTTCATCTGAATTGAACAGAACCCTTAGCCAATGAGCAACATCGCGGAAGCCTGCTCAGGGTCCCGCCCCTTTCGAGGGAGAAGGTGGACCACGGTGATGGTTGACAGCAGGCTGGAAAGCCCGCCCACCACATCTGATTTCTAACTTACAAGCCACCGAGAATCCGCGCTAGCCTGTGACAAAAAAAGTTATGTTCGAGAATGGGTGTAGGGGTGCGCGCCTGTAATCCCAGCGACTCAGGAGTCCTGGACGGGAGGACCTGAAGTTTAAGGCTAGCCGGGGCAAGACTGTCTCAAAATAAAGAATAAAACAGGGCCTCAGAGGTAGTTTAGCGGGAGAGCACTTGCCTAGCACAGGTTCAAGCCCCAGGACTGTAAAAAAATGCGCACTGCAGTTTCGTTTGCAATTGTGAGAAACGATAGCAGCAAGGCTGTTGGCAGCACCGTGTCCACCAGTCGGACGATGTGTGAACAATCGGCCATCACAGCAGCAGATCCGCGTGTGCTGAGTGGCATGAAAGCCGTGCACGGTAAACTAAAATCAAGTCACACAATGGAGTCTTTCCTATGATTCCACTTAAATGTGACGGCCCTGTGCGGGGTTGTGTGTTTTGTGTTCATGTACGACATTACTGGTGGTTTTCTCTGGGAGGAGGCTGACCACTGAAATAAGAGGAGGCTTCCACTTTCTCATCTATATATTCCTGTAAAAAAATCTTTGTACAGGTGTATATATATATATATATATATTTTTTTTTTTTTTTTGTGCCAGGAATTGAACTCAGGACCTCACGCTTGCCAGGCAGGCATTGTGCCACTGATCTATGTCCCTGGCCCTATACAGACATATATTAACTTCAATTAATTAATAAATTTTGCCAGTGCTGGGGTTTGAACCCAAGGGCTCACTTATGCTAGGCAAGCACTCTACCACTGAGCTATACCCCAGCCCAATCTTTTTCTATTTATTAAAAAGTAAATACAACTAGACATGGGGGCATCTACCTGTAATCTCAGGTACTTGGGAGGCTGAGGCAGGAGGATTCCCAAGTCTGAGGGCAGCCTGCCTTGGGTGACTTAGATTTTTTTTTGTGTGTGGATACCGGGGTTGACCTCAGGACCTCATGTGCCAGCAGGCACCTGTGCTGCTGAGCGATATCACCAGCCCTTTTTTCATATGTGGGTACTGGGAGTTGAACTCAGGAACTCGTGCTTGCCAGGCAGGCGCTTATGCCGCTGAGCCATCTCACCGGCCCCAGATTTTTATTTTATTTTAAAATAAAAAGTTAGAAGGTCTGGGATACGGATCAGCGCTCCCTGGGTTCAATCCCCAGTAATGCAAGGTTGGTGGGGGGCAAAAGCACAATGAGCGATTGTTTTTCCATGTCAGGAGGACTCGGTGCACATGTCATGGGAGGGAGTGCCAGGGAGGTGAGGACAGTGCTTTGAGCTTCTCCTGCCTCCCCTAGGACCAAAGACTTCCTAGGCTCTGTCCTCCCATCCCTGAACAACTTCCTGTGTCCAGCCTCCAGCCCCAGGGAGGTTTCCTTGAAGGCCGCCCTGCCCCAGCCTCTGTCCTCCCAGAGCCACCTGCTGGTCATCTTTGTGGCCATTTCCCACCTTCACCCACTGCCCTCTCCTGCCCACATGGCCACCGCCAGCAGCTCGGGGCTACCACCTGCTCCTGGCATCCACAGATGCTTGATGAGTCTCAGAACGTGAATAAGAAAGGATCCAGGAGAGGGACACAGGTGGAAGGAACCTCTGCAGCCACCTCACCCACACTGCTACCCGGTGCCCAAATGCCCTGGCCGCCCCGGTTCCCTCCTCCCCGTGGCTCCTTGGTTCCCCCAGGAGGAGCTGTGGCGGAGGCCAGGACGCCCAGACCTGCTGCGCGTCTCACCTGCCCGCCAAGGCCTCCTCCAGCCCCAGCAGGCCAGCCCCACCTTGGCCACCAGGCTGGCAGGGAGAATGAAGCATTAAAAAGAAAACAATTAGTACCTCAGGGTAGCTTCATTCAGAAATTCCTGCACCGCACCACGGAGGTGTCTCATTTCAAACCGACTTAATTAAAAGACACTTGGTAAATTCCTGTAACAGATGGGACAGCACTTTCCAGAAATGCTGTCATGGAAATGTTTTACTGCCTCTATTAAATGGTGATTAACCCCTTAATATCATAATTCTGAAAGAATGCCATTGTCAGTGACAAACAGCGACCCTGCAACAAAGGAGCTGGTTGTTCCCTCCCTGCGGCTCCTGCGGGAAGTCAGGACTGGGCCTTCATTCCTGGCGTCTCGGGTGAGTGAGTAAGCGCCCGCTCCGGAGGGATGCGCAGTAAAGACGGACCCTGGAAAGAAGGCCTGTTCCCCACTGGCTGACTTGTGGGTTAGGAAAAACACGTCTTTCCCAGGCGAGGCAGTGGGCGTTGGTGGCCTGTCCGCCACACTGGGCGGGCTGTGGCACTAGGGGACCCCACTTACAAAATAGGCAGATGTGTTATTAGGGCCCAGGTCTGGGGTCTGGAGTCAGAGTGGTGGGAATTTGGATCCTGCTGGCCATGTGTGGTGGCTGGGCACCTCTGGACAGCGGTGTGGACCCCACCTCCCTGTAGCGTGAGTCAGGGCTAAATGAGGCAGCTCAGAAAGCACCAAGCATGGGTCTGGCCTATGGCCAGTTTCAAGAGAGCAGTTCTGAGGCTGGGCATGGTGGCAAATTCCTGTAATCCTAGCACTCTGGACTCTGGGAGGCTGAGGCAGGAGGATCTCAAGTTTGAGTCTAGCTTGGGAAACTTAGTGACTTAGGGAAATTAATAAACAAACGGTCTAAGAATGTACCTCTGTGAAATGGCCCTGAGTTCAATCCTCGGTACCACCCTCCCCACAAAAAAAACAAAGAAAGAAATCAATTCTTTATGGGAGGAAAAAATATCTTTCTTCTATCTTTGTAGGTTCTTTGGGTCCCTGTAACAAAGATAGATTAATAAGAGCAAAGCAAACCAAATTTACCCATCTATCTGTCTGTCTGTCTGTCTGTCTGTCTGTCTATCTATCTATCTATCTATCTATCTATCTATCTATCATCTATCTATTTATTTTGTGGTACTAGGGATTGAACCCAGGGGTGCTCTACCACTGAACTATATCCCCAGCACCCTTCATTTTTTGTGTGGTGCTAAGGATTGAATCTAGGGCCTTTGCACTGGGCTACCTCCCTAGCTCTTTCTGAATTGTTTTTATTTTGAGGGAGGGTCTTGCTAAGTTGCCCAGGCTGAGCTTGTACTTGTAATCCTCCTGCCTCAGCCTCCCAGAGTGCTGAGATTACAGGGGTGCACCGCCATGCCCCAGCTCCTATTCAGCTATTTAAAAAATTTTTTTAAATGAAGAATTTTGAAGGACTGGGGATGTAGCTCTGTAGTAGAGTGTTTGCCTAGCACACACAAGACCCTGAGTTTAAACCCTAGTACCACCAAAAAAAGAAAAAAAATTTTTTTTTTGAGATAGAATCTTGATAAATTGCCCAGGTGGGACTCGAATTTGTGATCCTCCTGCTTCAGCTTCCTAGAAGTGCTAAGATTGTAGGTGTGCTCTACCACACCTGCTTTACAGATTTATAAATGTAAATTTTACATGGGCTGGGAGCCATCGTAAGGATATGAGAATCCCCCCCAGAAAGGTTATACCGCAACACTTTTATGCCAGGTCTGAGCAAGGATGGACAGTAGTGGGAAAATGCCGTGGCAGAAGGATGTGGGGGAAGGGCCGAGAACTGGGGGAACGCAGCAAGGAGTCTGTCGCTGCGCCAAGGACTCTCTGCCTTCCCGTGCAGGTCCGCACCTCTCAGCACCTCATGGCCTCCTTTAGGGGAAGGTAGAGCCCTCTGACACCTGCCCTCGCTCAAACCTCTTCGCTTTGGGCTGGGTGTGGTGGTGCATGCCTGTAATCCCAGCATTTGCAGGCTGAGGCAGGAGGATTACTGTGAGTTCAAGGCCAGCCTGGCTACATAGTGAGACCCTGTTTCAAAAAACAAAACCAACCAACCAACCAAACAAAAAACTCTCTTCCACTTACAATACTCACTATGCCAGGTGAGTGCCGCGAGGGACCTGGTGTCGCTTTCCTGACCACCGGAAGGTGTTGGCCAAGCCAGCGGGGAAGGCGGCAGAAGCAGCTCTGAGGACCCCAACACTGACAGCTTGGGATGGGTCATCTGGCCCTGAGTCCCTGCCAGCCCCAGCCAAGCCCTCAGTGTGGCAGCTGAGCAGATCCAAGCGGCTCGGAAGAGACTGGCATCAGGGCTGGATGAGGCCACCACGCCCCGCCAGGCAGACGGGGAAACTGAGTGCTTGGAGCACAGTTCAGTTCTCTTCTCCAGGGCTCCTCGGGGGAGAAGGCAGGGGCGAACCTAGGGCCCGCGTACACACCAGCTGTTTGTGTCATTGAACGCTCTAAAGGGTTCGCCATCCCTGCCCTGGCTGTTGGTCCCACTGAGACAGTCCCCGGGTCATCTTTGGGCCGTGCTGCTGGAGGACCATCGTTTTCATGGGGAGCACAGGCTGAACTGAGGCTCACCGACTCCCTCAGCCAGGTACCCTTGTGCAGTGCACAACCCACACCACTGCGCATGGTGTGATCCACTGCTGACTCTTGCTGCAGCCAGAACCAGGACGACGTGTGACCTCAGGAAGCACCAGAGAGCTTTTCACTACAGAACTCTTCTCACCTCCGGACACTCCAGGTGGCCTTTTGCTGGGAGGAGTGGGGCATCTTCATCCATCCCCCACCCAACCCCTGCGGCACAGCTGAAAGCCAATTCAGCAAGAGCTGCTTTGCCCAGCGACCCGACACCTGCATCCCCGAGGTGATCCATTTGTAACCTTCCCTCTGAGCTTTTCCACAGCCCCCCGGCCGCATTCTCCCTCCTCTCCCCAGCCGAGGAGTGAGGAGTGGGAGGGAAGGGGCTCCGCGGGCTGGAAGTGCGGCCAGGCCTTTTCGCCACATCCTGCAGTGGGCGATCCAAGGTCCAACCACGGGACCACAGAGCTGCAAAGTCTCCGAGGCGAAGGGGGTGTTCAGAACCGGAAACCGGATGACCTTGTACCAGAGAAGGTGGGGTTCGATGCATCTGAACTTCCTTAAGTAAAACCCACACAAAACTGAGCCAGCGCGCCTGCAGAACCTCGAAGATGCTGGCAGCGCGGGAAGCCGCCCGCCGGTCAGTGTGTGTGGGGTCTTCGCTGTGAGTCCCCTTTGGCTACAGAGTTAGGTTCTGCATGAAGTTTTCTGTTGCAGAATTACTCCCGGCAGTGAAAAATCAAACCAGGGTGTAATCCCAAGCTGCAGTTATAAAGGAAAGGCTAAGTCCATTGATAAGAATACCGTGAAATCTTACTTATTTGCACGGCTGGGAATGGAACCCGGAGCCTTGTACCTCATCTTAAATGCTGTTCCTAGAAGCGTTGGCCAACAAGCAGTGAGTGTTTGGGAACATTAGTACAGATGCGGCTCCAGCCTGATGTGCGTAGAAACTCCGTTGTACTGTGTTACTTGGAAACTTTATCTCTCACTGAACCTTAGTTTTACATCTGTGAAATGGAGGTAAAGGTGGTAATGACATCCTAGAGTGGTTGCAACTGTCACGAGATAACGTGTATAAAGTACGCAGCACAGAGCGAGCCCTTGTTGTCAGGCGTCACGACCACATCGCTTGTGCATAACAGAAAATGAGCTGCTCACAGGCCGTCAGTTGTCGGTCAGTCAGTCAGTTGGTTGGCACATTTAGCTAGGCCCAGTTTCTGCCAAGTGCTGCACTGCAGGCTGGAGCTACAGATGGGGCCAGATTAGTGCTCGGCACAGAAGGGATCCATGCAGCCTGAGCAAGGGTCAGTTAAGACACCGGGGAGGGAGCCCAGATGGAAACAGATCAAGCTGTGAGCTGCTCTGTCTTCAGGGAGTGGGGCAGGTCCACTTCCTCCCCTCTCCTGCCTCCCTGGAGTGGGAGCCCAGGGCCTCATGACAGGGACACTCTACTCCTAAGCTTTGTTTTTTTTTTTTTTTTTGGTGATATCAGGGATTGAATCCAGGACCTTCACACTGAGCTATATCCCCTGCCCTTTTTTATTTGGAGACAGTTTCTTGCTAAATTGCTTAATTGCCCAGGCTGGGTTTGAACTTGTGATCTTCCTGCCTCAGCCTCCCAGAGTGTTGGGATGGTAAGGGTGTGGCACCACGCTTGGCCCCAGCTCTTTTTTGTACTTTGAGGTAGGGTCTTGCTAAATTGCCTCAGTTGGACTTGAACTTTCGATCCTCCTGCCTCAGCCTCTGGAGTGGTTGGGATTATAAGCATTCACCACCTGCCTGGCCCTGAGTTTTCTTCTATGAGTAGTTAGGAAGTTTCTGCAGTGGCTTGCGGCTTGGCCTCTGACGCAGTGTGGTGAGACGCACAGAGCAGCCCTGTGGGGGGCCCGGGCTGGGACCACACAGTGCCCACGGTCCTTCAGCCTCTCTCCACACGCCTGTGGCATGGGCGGCTCAGGGTTGACAGAATCCTCCCGGGGACAGCGGTGCCTGCAGCAGGACTGGAGAAGCCTGGTTCCCGGGTGACTGCCCTTTCCTGCAGGGACAGTCCTCCAATGGCCCCTGCCAGTGCCTCGAACCTTCCCAGTCCCCTGAGAGCCTCCCCTCCTCAGGTCCCCACCTCACGTTTGGGGGCGCCTGGCCCAACCTCTGAGCCATGCCACCCCAAGTTCACCTGCCCCACCCCCGCCCGCTGTCTGCAGCTGGGACCCTGGCCTCAACCTCCAGGTCTCCGCCCCACCCACAGGGGGCCCAGTGCCAGAGCCCCTTTCCCTCCCTGTGACCCAATTAGGCATCCAAGGCTCCATTCATGGGGCATTTCCAGGAAAGGGGGCGCCCTCAGCTCAGCCCCTGCTCCGGGAGGCACAGGAGGTGGCTCCAAGGTCGAGCGTGTTCTCTGGGCTCCCCCATTTCTACAGGAATTGGGGTGTGGGGGGGGCTGTATAGCCTCTACCGAACTTCTAACAGTGTGGCCAAAATACACTCAGGGCATCATTAAACCAGGTGACACGCCAGGCGCTATAGCACCTTCCAGTAATCCCAGCTACTCAGGAGGCTGAGGCAGAAGGATCGAAAAGCTCAACTCCAGCCTGGGCAGCTTGGCAAGATGCTGTCCTAAAATAAAAAGGACCGGGGTGTAGCTCAGTGGTAGAGCACTGACTTAGCATGCACGAGGCCTTCTGTTCAATCTCTAGCACAGAATTTAAAAAGAAAAAGGCAAGCCAGGTGCTATCCATCCCTCCGTGTGCAGTAGTTTTTAGACCAGCTTGGTTCTGGGGTGGGGTGGGGCTCCTTTTCCACCCTCCCAAGGCCCTGCTCCGGAGGGTGCAGAACTGGGGACCACTGCTCACGTTCTGCCGTTGCTCAGTCCCCTCAGGCCCTGGGCCTTCTCCTCCACTTTGGGGTGTGGTGGGCAGAAAAGCCTCCACCCCAGACGCCCACATCCCAACCCCTGATCTGAGCCCACGTCACCCTCCCAGGCAGACAGGGCCTGCAGGCCGGGAGGTCCTTTAGGTGGCCCAGGGTCCTCACGAGGGGCCTTTGCGGCAGGGACAGGAGGCAGTCAGAAGGGCTGGGGCCAGGTCAGGGGCTGGAGATGCTGCTGGCTTTGCTGACCACAATGGGGTCGGGAGCCAGGAGGGCAGCAGCCCCGAGAAGGGCAGGGGCTCAGCCACAAGTCTTTCCTGGGGCCTCTGGTGGGACTGCGGCTCTGCTGCCCCCTGGTTTCCACAGTTCTGTCCTCAGGAGCATCCGTGGCATAAGTCTGTGTTGTTTTCAGCCACTACGCTCAGCCCACCCCCTGGGCTTCAGCGATCGTCGCAGGCGGGCAGTAACTCCACCAGGCTCTGAGCCGGATGTGGCCGGTTCTGTCCTGTGTTCCTACTCTGGCTCAGTGCTTGACACAGAGTAGATGCTCAAGGAAATGTTCCTTGAGTGAATGTATGATCCAGCATGCACACACAGCCCGGGACATCACACAGTTATTTCTGTATCTACACACATCTAGGTAAGTACCCACATACATGTGTGGCCACACACACACAGAGAGCTGCACACCCGACAGGGATGTGCACACACAGACACACACAGGAGGGTGCATTCACAATCACACTCAGAGTTGTGCACACACAAACATGCACAGATAGAAACGTGCACAAGGACACACAGATATACACATGCGCCGTGGGTCCCTATCGTGAAGGAAGAGGCTACTAGCTCAGCAGGGCCTCGAAGTCCTTAGGAATCCTAGACAGCTGGGGCTTCCTGTAGCCCCATGGCTGAGGAGGACCCAGGCTGGAAGGAGGGGGCAGATCTCCCACTGATGGGGCGCCCGTGGGTGCCCAGGTGCCGGCAGCCGTTGGCGGGGCTGTTGTGCACACACCTGCATTTGGTGGGAGCCGGAGGTGGGGGAGGCCGGGCCCCGCACAGCTGCCTGAGCTGCCCCCACCCACGGGTGTTAGCGCCCGAACTATAACCCAGCCTGATGCTGGAGGGGCCCAGCTCTAGGCGGCTCCTATAGAAGCAAGAGGGTACAGACTCAGCCTTCTACCGGTGAAGTGATAACAGGGGCAGGGCCCGGCACCAAGCAGAACAGACACCCTGCTCTGGAGCTGGAAAAGCTTGGTATGAGTCCCAGTCTGCCATTTAGCAGCTGTATGACCTTTGGCTGGTGGACAGGTGTCTCTGGGCCTCGGCTTCCCCAGCTCTGAAACGGGCCACTGAAGGCACCTGCCTGCAGAGAGGGAGGGAGGAGTCCACGAGATCCTGCTCGTTGCCAAAGAAGGAAAAGTAGAGGCACCTAGTAAGGGCCCACCCAGTCCTTCCCAGGCCAGAATCGCCAGGGAAGAGGTGGAGTCCTCTGCAGCCACTTCCCCAGCCCCCCAGTCCAGAGTCCCACTCGGGAGGGCTCATTCCTGGGAGGAACGTAGCCCAGGGCCGGCCCGATCCTCTCTTCCTCTGGTGCTGGACCTTGAGTAGGTTGCTTCGCCTCTCTGAGCCCAGCAGGCTCAATATCTCCGGCCTGGATACTTGAGAAGCTTAAATGACTCTGTGGTCTGAAACGGTTAGAAGTGAGGCATCCGCTCTGGCCAGGCTCAGCTCTGGGTGCTGAGAACAGGGAGCACCCCGGTTTCTGCCCTACCCTGTGCTCCCTTCCATAGGAAAGGACTGGGAGCCCGCTCTCACCAGGAGGCGTAGGTCCTACAGCTGAGTAAATCAGCCCCCTGCCAGCTAGGCAGCCAGGGACAGGGCCCTTCATTGTCCCACCTGCTGGCCAGGCGCTCCCAAGGGGCAGGGGACCAGTTCCTGGGCGGTGGCATGGCTGGGGGTGAAGGGAGAGAGTGAAGCCCGGGTGGTGCCATCCAGGAATTGCTGGGCCTCCCTGGGGTGAAGGAGGAGGTCGGACCCAGTGCCTGGCACGCTCATCCCTAACCGGCCTGCGGCCCTCCCAAGGCCACGTCGGCCAGGGCGAGTGGGAGGTGGCCATGGCCTGGAGCCCCACAGAGCCACTGGACCCCTCCCAGTCAGAATCAGTGCCCGCCTGGGCGGCCTTGTCCCCGAGCCCCTGTGCCTCCCTCCCCTCATTCCGAGACGGCAGCGTCACAAGGGCTTCTGGCCTCCGACTTTTAGTTTGGTTTCTGCTTGGGCCGCTGAGAGCAGTTTTGTTTTTAAGTGCAAACCCACAGAGCTGCTTTCCCCGCTCTCTGATCCCCCAAAACAAACAGAGGATGTTGGTCTGCACTCTGGTTTGTTTTGAAGCTGCAGAGGAGTGTGCGGCAAGTGGGTCACCTCTGGAGCTTAGAGGGTGGCCACGGAGGTGGAGGTGGGGAGGGGCCAGTGGTCAGGGTGGAACCCGCTGCCCAGGCCGGCTGGCTCTGGGTGGGCCTGGGGACCCTGTGGAAGGCAGCACATGGGTCCCTTGTGTGGACCATTAGGCAGGGCCTGGTTCTCACTGAGTTTCGGTTTCCTCTCTCGTGACACCCCAGGCTGACCCGATCTGTGTCCCATGTGACCTTGACCATTGGGGCCCACCCCCAGCAGCTGGTCCTGGGACCTGGAAAAGCACTTTACATCCTGCTGGGAGCTCAAGGGCTGATGTGCCCCAACCTCAGCCTGCAGCCCACAGCAACCAGCCTCCTCCATCCTCCTGCTGGTCGCTTATCGCAGGGCCTGGGGTGCCTGAGGCACAGATGCCCCCACCCCCAGCCTGGGACGCTTCCTATGTGGTGTCAGGGACCGGAAGCAGTAAGACCAGGTCAAGGAATCTCCTGAGCCAGCTCTTTTCTGACCCCTCACCTGAGCATGGTGAGCTCCATCCTGCCCAAGCCTGCACGCTGCTCCAGGTGGCCCAGGGCTGACCAAGCTCTAAGCTACCAAGGGAAGAGGCTCCCAGGGCTTCGCCTTTGGTGGCGCCAGTGGCAGGAGGGTGAGCAAAGGGAGTATAGTTATTCCAGAACAAATGGACTACACCCCGAATATTTTAAGCTTCTTTATTAAAGTTCAGCCGTTTGAAGCGTTCTTCGTCTGTTTTGGTTTTGGCAGTACCGGGGATTGAGCCCAAGGCTGCTCCCACCACACCGAGCTATGCCCCCAGCCCTTTTTATATTTTGAGGCAGGGTCTTGCTAAGTTGCCCAAGCTGGGCTCAAACTTGAGGTGCTCCTGCCTCAGCTTTCCAGATATCTTGGACTACAGGTGTGCACCACTGTACCTGACTATCTTTTGAATTCTTCATCCTTCTAGTGAAAGCTACTTTCCTCTCTCCAGGGAAAACTGCGCACACAAGACTTCGCCTCTGCTGTAGCGGGGTTCATAGCCCTCCATGTTTAATCCTTGGCAAGTTAAGGAAATTCGGGGGGGGGGAGATGAATTCCCTCTTTTCCTTTCTGGGGAACAGACCCTACTGTAAAACCTTTAAAGGCATTTTGGAGGATGTGGAATCAACTGCCTTTCATAACCTGGGAACGCTGTTCTCAGAGGTCCCTCCTTTTCAGTGCAAAAAGAGATGATTTCGTGGTGTCTCGGGGACCCGAGGCCCCCCACCCCTAGGCCCTGGGCAGGCCCTATTTTGGGGTTCGCAGAGCTCCTGCAGCTGGAGGGGGCGCGGGGCCCCGCCTGCTCTTTAGCTGGGAGCCCATAGGCGCGCGCGACTGCAGGGCGCAGCTCCGGGGAGACCCTGCAGCCTCCCGAGCGCCCCCAAGGCTGCGCCGGAAATTCCGATGCCTCTGGGTGGACGCCGCGCCCTCCTCATGCGGAACAACCCTCCCACAAGCTCGTGCCTGCTCCCCTGATGCTCGGCTGAGCCGCGCATCCGGTTCGGGGGCCTCTCGCGCCCCCTGGTGGGGAATTCTGTAACAGCAAACAGGTTCTTAGAATCCCCGGGAGGTATGCTAACAAATGGGGGACGTTTCTTTGGGGTCCAAATAACCCCTCCGGGCACTTGCTCGTTTTGTACCTTTATTTCAGTGATAATATTCAAGTCAGAGCCGCACGCCTTGGCTCACCTGGAGGCCTCTGAACCGAGTCTATCCAGGCTTCGGTGTCCCAGGCAACATTGGAATTTGTGACTTCACTGATTCGAAGCCGAACTACCTGATCCAAGCGGCCGGTCATCCAGGGGCGAAGGGGTTTCACTGGTGAAGGTTCAGGGTACCTTCCAGATCCTTCCGCAAAGGTTTTATAACAGTGGGAACCAAGAAAAGACTTGGGACGGCTGAGTCATCTTTTCAAAAATCTTTTCATGTTGTCCAAACAATGCCGTGCTTGATTTTGAACTCAGGAACACCTGCTCCGCACAAGCGCACACATGTCCACATCGTGAGGGGTGTTTGGGGGTGTGCGAGGGAGGGGTTATTGGCATTGGGAGAAGAAATAAGGCGCCAACCCCGGTGGGCTCTGCCCTTGCCTTCCTCCCAACCTTCCCTCTTTTTCCCCCTCTGATAAAAAGATCAACCCCAGGGCCACTCTACACTGAGCTACATCCCCAACCCTTTTTATTTTGCTGAATTGTCCAGGCAGGACTCAACCTTGCGATCCTCCTGCCTCAGCCTCCCTACGTGTTGGGGTCACAGGGTGCCCGACCGCATCCCTCCACTCCTCCACAGTGGACCTGCGGCTGCTTCTCATCAGGGTCTTTAGCTTGCTCTTCGCTCTGCCTGGACCGCTCTCCCCCAGATGTTCACAGCGTCCACTCTCTGAGTCCTTTCAGGCCTCAGCCCTAATGTCAGAGGCCTTTCCTTGCCGTGCTCATCAAATACGACCCCTCCCTAACTCCTCCCCCGTTCTCCGCTGCATTTTTATTACTTGAGTGGCTTCAGCTATGTGTTTGCTTGTTTTTTGCTTGTAACCTCCATGCCCTGTAACTCTCGGAGGCAGAAGCTTTATCTTACATTTACCACAATTTCCTCAGCCACTAGCATTTCGATATGATTTAATCAGCACTCTTAAAACATTCTTTTATTCTGAAATAATTTTAGTTGCAAAAAATAACAGAGTTACAGTATACTTTTATTCTGATTATCCCAATGTTAATATCGTATAATCACAGTGCAGTGATCTAAAAAGGGAGCAACATTGACGCAATTCACTAATCTACAATTGTTTTTTCAGTATTGGGGATTGAACTACAACCCCAGTCCTTTACTTTACTTTATTTTTTTGTTTTGAGACATGATCTCCCTAAGTTACCTTTGGTGGCCTTGAACTCATAATCCTGCCTCAGCCTCCATAGTAGCTGGGATTATAGGTGTGTCCACCACTGCTCTTGGCTTTATGAAGCCTAACAGAACTGTAATGGACCCACTCACATCCTTTTTTCTGGTTCACGTTTGGATCCAAGGATCCCACATTGTATCTGGTTGTCACACCTCCTTAGTTTCTTCCAATCTGGAATAGTTCCCAAGGATTTCATGACCTTGATACTTCGGAAGAGCATGGCCAGGTGTCTTGTGAATGCCTTGTTTGTGAATGTTTATTTCTTGTGATTAGTCTGAGTTGTGCACCTGGCAGGAATACCCCAGAAGCGACATGCGTTCTTCTCAGCGTGTGACATCAGGTGGCACGAGATGCTTATGCGTCCTAGTACGGGTGCCATTCACTTGATGACTTGGTTAAGGTGGGGTCCCTCCGGTCTGACCGCTGGAGAGCCACTATTTTCTTCTCCTTGCAGTTGATAAGTGGTGAGGGGTGATGTGAAGACTGTGTGAATGTCCCATTGTCCCATTTCAGTGACCAATTTTCGCCCCCACTGACAACACTTGTCAACGACGGCTGTGTTATTTGGCAAACGGTGGCTTTCTACTTCTGTCACTTCTCCCACTTTAATTGGTTGAGATCGTAATGTGAGAAAGAGCCGTCTCTTCTTCCTCATTTACTTATATAATTATTTACATCAGTATGGACCCATAGGCGTTGACTATTCTGTGAGTTATATACAACCCATCACTATCATTATTTTGTTGCTCAGATTGTCCCAGTGTTGGCCACTGACAACTCTGTCAGGTCAGCACTGTGTGCTTCTCGTGTGTACCCACATTTTTTCATAAGCACATTCTTAATTTCTGGAACCACGGGATGCACCAGGCTCATTTTGAGTTTCTGCTGTGACCTCTGATTCAATTTAGTACCACAGGGCATCTCCCATGGCTTCTCTTGTAGCCTGGCTCTGCTCACTCCTTGCGGTTTTCCTCAGATGATCCACATTCCTGGCTTCTCCAACATTCTGGGCTCTCTACTGTACCTTCAGCTTCACACTCACAGTTTCACACACTGCCCTCTCAGGGGCACACCTCCTGGCCTCCCAGGCCTTCTTCTGAAATCTGGGTGGAAGCCTTCCTGACCCCACAACTCTTGCATTCTGCATGCACCTAAAACCAGCACCATGTGGATGATGCCAAGGTCTGCCCCCAGCTGGAGCAGTAGCCAGGCTTCCTTCTCTCAAGTGCCTGGCTTGCTGAGCACTGTGAACCTCACCTGGAGGAACAAATTCTCTTGGCTGCCACTCCCATTCTGGAGCATGGTGTTCTGGGGCTTTCTTCTCAAAGCAAAGTCTTTCACCTTTGCAGTTTTGAGGCTGCAAAGGGTGGAATCCAGCTGGTTCTTGTGGTGTTCTCAGGGTATCTTTTCTATTGTCCTGTTCTTTTCAGCAACCGAGTTCTCCTCTGTTCCATTTTGCAGTCCACAACTTTGCTGGGGCTTCCTTTCTTCTCAAACTCAAAACCTTTTGAATCATTCTGCTGTGCTCTTTGCTCTTGATTCTCAAAGTAGATTTGGCTAAAAGCCCCCAACAGTGGCCATGTCACTGGCTTAACATTAGACTGCCTTGAAATTTTTATCACCAGATAAATTAATCTGCTCTCTTTAATCTCAGTCTCAAGCAAAGTCTCTGGACATGAGCAAAATGCAGACAAATTTTCTGCCAAAGCATATCACACATGGTCTGGAGTCCAACAGCCAATATAGTCCTTGTTTCCAACAGAAACCTCCTGAGCCTGGTCTTTACCAGCTGCATTTCTATCAGCCTTCTTGTCTTCTGAGCTCTGACCAGAATCTCCCATCATGTTCAGCTTACAGCTTTCCAGTGCTGCTTCTTTAGTTGGCATCTCCAAACCTTTCCAACTCTTCCTGCAATCCAGTTCTAAAGGCTCTTGAGCCACATGGCCAGGTATTGTCACAGCAATGACCCCATTCCTGGTACCAAAATCTGTCTTAATTACTTTTCTCATTGTTGACACAAAAATACCCAACACCCATAAGTTAAAGGAGGAAAAGTTTATTTTGGCTTACAGTTTTGGTCCAGTCAGGTGGCTCCAAGGCAGGGTGGCAGGGCAGAGGGGCATCACAGAGGAGAAACAGTCCATGGCAGGCAGAAGTCAGAAAGCAGCAAGCGGGCTGGTGATATAGCTCAGCGGCATAAGCGCCTGCCTGGCAAGCGCAAGGTCCTGAGTTCAACTTCCAGTGCCTGCATTAAAAAAAAAAAAAGAAAGAAAGAAAGAAAGAAAGCAGCAAGCAACCAGCCTGCCTTTCCCTTTTATTCTCTCCAGGCTACAAGCCTTTTGGGTGATGCCACCCACACCCAGGTCAGGGCTTCTGTCTTCAGTAAATCCATTTAGCACACCCAGAACTATGCTAATTCCAATCAGGGGGTTAATTTAGTACCAGCCACACCTAATCCCAGAATATCACACCCTTGGGAGGCTGAGGCAGGAAGATCATGGTTACCAGGCCAGCCTGGTCTACATAGCAAAACTCTGTCTCAAAAAACAAAGAAAAGCCAGAAAATCAATGCTGACATAATGTGTGCAATGCTATTTTCTAACATCTGTGTATTTGTGTAACCACCACCTGGTCAAGAGGAGAGCCACCTAATACCACCATGTGCTGTCCCCCTTTTATAGTCATATCCACCTCCATCTATGAGTCCTAATGTATTAATATATATTTTCAATGCAGGACCTCACATGCTAGGCAAGCATTCTACCACGAAGCCATATCCTCAGACCTTACCCCTATAATACTGTCATTTGGAAATGATATATAAATGGAGTCATACACGTGTACTACTTCAATTTAAAATTAATTCATTAAAATTAAATCAGATTAAAAATTCAGTTCTTCAGTCATCACAACCATGTTTCTAAAGCTCAGTAGCCTAATTTGGTGACAATGCTACCAGACAACACAGATACATGATTGGTTCATCACTGCAGAAAGTTCTATTGGAAAGTGCTGCTTTAGGGACTGAGACCGAATCCATGGTCCTGATCCAGTATTAATTCACTGATCAAATTACCCAGGAGTGTTCAGGGAGGACCAAACGTGACCCAGGCTCTTTTGCCAAATAAAAAGTACCACACAAGTTAAAAAAAAAATTACCCAGGAGTGTGACAAAATGCAGATTCTGGAGTATATTACCTATCTACCTACGTTCATAATAAGTGACTCAAAACGTGGCGTCTTAAAACAACCGCCCGTTACAAGCTCCCCTACTCTCTGTAAGTCGAGAGTTGACTCAAAGCCTGTTGTGAAGCTGCAGTGAAGATGTTGGTCAAGCTGGCATGATGGCACAGACCTGTAATCCAGTATCTGGAGGCTGAGGCAGGAGGATCACAAGTTTGAGCCCAGCCTGCACAACTTGGTGAGACCCTGTCTCAAAATAAATAAAAATAAGAAAAGGGCTGGTGATGTAGCTCAGTGCGAAGGACTTGGGTTCAGTCCCCCGCCGGGGAGGAGACAGTGCAGGGCCCTGTTACCTCTGGAGCACCGGATTAAATCAGCAAACCCCATCCCATTGCGGTTGCCATTAGGGACCGGGCAGCTCTTTGCTGCGTGGGATCGGCTTGCATAGGATGTTAGGCTGCGTCCCAGGCCCCATCCACCAGATGCCGGGAGCACCCCTCTACCCTCAGCTCATAACCAAATATCTGCAGATTCTGCCAAATGCACCCGGGTCAAAGATGGCGCTGCCCTGGGGCTGGGTCTGAAAGCAGGCCTAGCACCTCCATAGCCCTGAAATCTGCATGAAGATGAGTTCGGGCTCAGAAGCATTTCCACACCCACCTGTTTCCTCGTCGGGAAACCGAGAGAGACGAGGCCTATTTTACACAGGGCAAAGCTGTCTTGAGAAGGCGGTGCTTTTCAGAGCCTTGCAGGCTTTGCGGTGGCAGACTTGGAGAGTGCCGCCACCTGCTGGCAAGCGTGCGGAAGTGCACCCTCGGCTGACCCGCTCAGGGTGGCTCAGCTGTCTGGGCAGGGGTGGGGTGGAGTTCTTAGGTGGGGGCCTCAGGGCTCCAAGAGCCGGCACAGAGTTCCTTTCATGTCGTTCTGTTGGTCAGAGGAAGCCCCAGGACGGCCCCGATTTAACAGGAAGGCAAGCGGCTCTACTTTTTCTGTTTTTCATTTTCGTTTTTTGGAGGGGGGTGCTGGGGAGCTCTCTACCGCTGGACGGAATCCAGGAGCTCTCTACCGCTGAGCCACACCCCCAGCCCTTTCCATTTTTTGTCAATGAATGAAGTTGAATGTTTCATTTGTTTCTTACCGTGCTGCAACAGTTTCTTTACTGTATAAAAACCGCACCCGCAAAGGCCGCAGACTAAAGTTGAGACAGTGTTGTTCGCCATCTGACAACGTGCAACTAACATTCCTGCCACTCCCACTTACTTCCAAGAGGAAGGTCATTAAATACTTTGACCCAAACCCAGGGAGGGGTGTAAGCAAGTAGCAATATGACCCAAGGCTCATGAGAACAATGTTATCCTTGAATTACATAATTTTAGAGCTAGTTTCCTTCTTTCTTTTTTTTTTAATTTTAAAGAGAAAAAAAAGAACAAAATTTCAAAATAACGTAATAGGAGGGCAACAATGGTTCATACATTGTGTATTGTTATCTTTAAATTAGTTACTCAGGGTACAAGATATCGGCATTCAATTTTCCAAACAATATTAGCACAAACCTTTCTTTTCAATGAACTAAGCGAAATTAGTAGTGTATCTATCTTAACTATCTTTTATATATATCTATCTTTTTTTTTCTTTTCCCTTCCTTCTTTTCTCCATTCCCCCATCCCAGTTTCACTTTCCTTTTGTATAATTTCTTCCCGTTTTACCATATCTATTGTACATTTTGGATCTTATTTACTCTTTCAGCTTCTCACACTAGGGAGACAATACGATGTTTACACACGTGCGTCCGGTTTATTCCACTTATGAGTATTTTCTCGAGTTGCATCCATTTACCTATAAATGTCTCAAGTTTATCCTCCTTTATGGCTGAGTAGTACTCCATTGTATAAAAATACCACATCTTTCTTATCCATTCCTCAGTTGATGGGCATTTGGGTTGTTTCCAAGATCTGGCTATTACAAATTGTGCTGCTATAAACATGGGTGCACATATATCGCTGTGGTACGATGTTTTTAATTCTTCTGGGAAGATACCCAGAAGGGGAATAGCTGGGTCAAATGGGACCTCCAATCCTAGTTTTTTGAGGAATCTCCACACTGATTTCCACAGTGGCTGCACCAGTCGACCCTCCCACCAACAGTGAAGAAGGGTTCCTTTTTCCCCACAGCCCCTCCAGCATTTGTTATTGGTTGATTTCTTGATAATAGCCACTCTTTCTGGGGTGAGATGGAATCATGAATAATTTCATGAATTCTTTTCCACTTTTTATTAGTACATGTTTTTAGTACAGGATATTTACATTCCTTGTGGGGAACTGGTGCATGTACACATCTTTTTTAAAGCTTTTATTTTATTAGTACGTTTTTGCATAATGCAGTTTACAGTCATCTTGGGGAGTGGGTACATGTACATACTACAGCTTGGTTCTTTTTTTAAATCCCCTTCCCCTTCCCTCCCCCTCCCTCCCTCATCCTCTAACTCCCCTATCCCGATTTTCATTCTTGTTGAGATATTAATCTTAGCTCATGTTATGGCATCTAAATTTATTTATTTATTTATTTACTTTTGGTACTGGGAATCGAACTCACGAAGTCACGCTTGCCAGGCAGGCACTGTGCCGCTGAGCTATTTCCCCGGCCCCATGGCATCTAATGTTTACATTCATGGGGGTGCTAGGTTCCTCTACATGGGATATCTTTATTCTACTTATTTACCCTTGTAACACGTCTTCATTCCTTTTGCTCATCCCTTTTCCCTTCCCTCCTGCTTCCCTCCATCCATCTCTTGATTCCCTTTTTTTGTACATTTGTAACTCTGTCATAAAGAAGGATAAACTTGAGTCATTAGGAAAATGGATGCACCTTGAGACCACAATGTTGAGTGAAATAAATCAGACACAAAGCTTAAATATCACATGGTTTCTTATATGAGAAACCCAAAATATAAATAAAGAGCAACATTTCATGAATTCTTAATATCAGAACCTGCAGTCTAGTTTAAAGATCATAAGGTATTAAAAAAAAAGATGCATATTGTGTTTAGCTGCAGTCACTGGGAAGTTAAGGGGGTATTTTCTTTTAGCAGCAGTATTGAGAGCCATTTCTTTCTCATCAGTATTGCTTAAAGTTATTTTTATCTTCAGTCCACCACTAACTTAAGACAACTCTGCTGGAGTAGGTTATTTCATGCTAGTTTATTTAGGGCTGATGGTTTCACTCTTCAGTGACTTTACGTACTTCCCGCCCACTTCTTCACTCATGAGTTCATCTTTCTTTCTCTCTTTCTTTCTTTCTTTCTTTCTTTCTTTCTTTCTTTCTTTCTTTCTTTCTTTCTTTTTTTGTCTTCTGACACAGGGTCACTGTGTAGTCCAGGCTGGCCTTGAACTTGCGGCGATCCTCCTGCCTCAGCCTCCCGAGTGCTGGGATTCCAGGTGTGTGCCATCACCCCTGGCTGTGAATTCATCTTCAGAATGAGATCTGTGGACAAGCCCTGGATCTTCTGCGAGTGCTTCATTAATTGGTTACTTCTCCTGATAGAGGAGACTAGTGTTCCCTGGTGGCTTTCACCCTTCCCAAATCTTTCTCAATCTCACCCTAACTTCAGGCCGACGGCAGCAAACATCTGCCACAGCCTGCTGTGCTGATTCTCACGGTTCTGATACTGTTTTCTGTTTTTCCTCATTCCTGTTTCTCTGTCACTTTATGCCAGGTCCGCCGCAGGCAGGACAGGGCGCAGAGCCCGAGGTTGGCCGGGCCGCGGGGTGCGAGGGTCACCCAGCTCAGACTCCACGTTCAGTGAGGGGTGGCTGGGAGGGACTGGCCGGCACCTTTGCAGAGGGCACCCCAGGTCCAACTCCCTAGGGTCTCGCCGGGGGCCTTCGTTACATCGCGGCCTCCTCACATGGCCCCTCTCCATCCTTCCTTGCTTGGACAGCCCTGTCCCTGTCCCTGCCAGGCTGAGCAGCCCCTCCTCACTCTCTGCCCCCTTCCTGCCTTCCCTCTCCACACGGCTCTGCATTCTGTGTTGAGTTGTCAACTATCTGTCTTCCAGGCTGCTGGCCAAAAGGGGGAACTGGTCCTCACTGCTGTCTACGGAGCCCCCAGCGCCCCACCAAGTGCCCGGTCTATGGTGGGAGCTCAGTGCGTATTTGCTGAAAAAATGAGGGAATGAGTGACTGCATGTTCATGAATATTTGTGAGGACCTTTCCTCCACAGCACTTATCAAAGTCCACAGTTCCACATGTATTTGTGTGGTGATTTGAGCACAGTCTCCTCTGCCCTCAGAGGCCCGTTTCTGCCCACCATGCCAGGCTCGCCCTAGCTCTAGGTGTGGTGTCTGGGAAGCAGGGGGCTGCAGCGCATGCTGGTGGGTGGACGAGCTCTGAGTGGGGCCGGGAGGGGCAGCGGGCCCCACCTCACAACACGACGTGTGCTAGAGCTTGAAGGAGGTGTGTTCATGGGGCTTGACTTTTGTTGTTCCTCTTGGAGTGCTGGGGAAGGAGCCCAGGGCTTTGGGCATGCCAGGCAAGTGTTTGGCCATGGAGCTATATCCTAGCCCTTTTTATTTTTTGAGATGGGGTCTTGCTAAGTTGCCCAGGCTGAGCTCAAACTTGCAATCCTCCTGCTTTAGCCTCCCAATTAGGATTACCGGTGTGCACCTCTGCACCTGGCTACATTTGATATTTTTCTCCTCCAAAATTCATGTTGAAACTTAATTACCATAACAGTGTTAAGAGATGATCAGGTCAGGAATGGATTCATGCCGTCCTAGCAGGAATGACTCTGCCCCCCTTTTCTTGTTGTGTTCTTTTGAAACGGGATCTACATAGTCCAGATTAGCCACAAAGTTGTGACCCGCCTGTCTCAGCCTCCCAAATACTGGGATCACAGGCACGTGTCACCACACCTGGCTTCTCCATGCTCTTTTTCACCTTCTGCCATGTGATGCCCACCACCTTTCGTTGATGCTGGAGACTCTTCAGCCTCTAGAACTACGAGCCAGTAAATTTCTGTTCCTGGCAAATTACCAACTCTGTGATATTCTGTTACAGCTGCACAAAACCGACTGATATGGCTGTAGATACAATGTTCTGAATTGATTAAAGAAACTGACACCAAGACAGGGAGCTGCTTAGAGCAGCCACACCCTGAATTTCTTTCTGTGAGTATCTAAGATCCAGCCTTTCTCTGGGTGGCTGCTCCAGAACCCCGCAAAGAGCTGTAAACGATGCAGGTGTGCACCCCACCCCACAGGAGTTAACCCCGACTCTCAGGTCTATGGAATCCTCCTCATTCCATTCTGGGTTCCAAGTCTGGATTTTCTTGAGCACATTTTTCCTTTCAGATGCTTGTGTGTCTTATGATCTATCTCCCCAGAAACCTTCAAGAACAAGTGACTTTTCCATAGACCTGGAAAATGAGATTTGTCAACTTACCTTGATTTTACGTAAATTGTGCGGTACTGGGGATTCAACCGGGGCTTTGTACATGCCAGGTAAGCGCTCTACCCCTGAGCTACACCCCCAGCCCTTTTACTGTTTAATTTTAGATAGGATCTTTGCTAAATTGCCCCAGCTGGCCTTGAATTTGCAATCCTCCTGCCTCAGCCTTCCGAGTAGCTGGGATTCCAGGTGTGTGTCACTGCGCCTGGCCTGTCCACTTACCTTCCGAGGCTCCTGGAGAGATTCTACTGTCCAGTCTCCTGGAACTGTGGAGTCTGTGTGTGTGTGTTGGGGAGCTTTTGTGTTTGGAGAGAAGGGGTGCAGCCCTTGATGAAGGGGGGCCTTTGGCACAGCCAGGGGAGGCCATGTCTCCCCAGGGGTGAGGAGGAGCTGGGGGCTGGGGAGGAATGGAGTGCTCATCTCTGCAAGACCTGCAGAAGGACTTGTTTTGTAACCTCAGTTATTAGGGCTGAGTTGAGATTTGACCATGCAACCTCTGAGCCCGGGGAGGCATGTGAGGCTCCAGGACGGGCAGGCAGGGCTGGTCCAGGGCTCCCGTCTCTGCCCGACAGCTCTGGAGACAGTGGCCTTAGAGGAGGGGAGGGACCAGCAGTTCTCAGGAAGGCTACGGCATTTCCGGAGGGAATCTCCACGTCGGAGTCCCGTGCTGTCAGGCAGCACGAGAGGATGGGGTGAGACAAAGGCAGGATGCCCGGCGCAGTGGCCAGGTGCCTGTGGATTTGTCACCTGCCTGTCACAGCCTAAGGCAGAAAGAAAATCCTTATCTAGGTGCAGTGGTGGCAGCTGTAGTCCTAGCTACTTGGAAGGCTGAGGCAAGAGGGTTGCTTGAGCTCAGCGTTGGAGAGCAGCCTGGGCAGCATAGTGAAACCCGGTCTCTCTCTCTCTGGTTTTTTGAGACAGGGTCTCGCTGTGTAGTTCAGGCTGGCCTTAAACTCACTATGTAGCCCAGGCTGCCCTCGAACTCATGGCAATCCTCCTGCATCAGGCTCCAGAGCGCTGATACATGGTCTCTTAAAAACAAACAAACAAACAAACAAACAACTCTTCCCGTCTAACAAGGACAGGGCGGGGCCGGCGGTGCAGCGTGTGGAGGAGGCCTGGGAGGAGTCAGAGCTCCGAGGCAGTGGGGTCTCGGTCAGGGCAGGTGCCTGGTCTGACACCAGACCTTAGCCGGAAAGGTTTGGTGGCCGGTGTGGCTGCTGAAGGCGCAGGCTTCCGCGGTTGGATCAGGCTCAACTGAAAGCTGCACCCTAAATCACGCTGTTGGCTTCCCTGATGTGGGCGGCACCGCCATGAATACGGCTACTCCTCTCTGGCCGGAAGCTGCAAGGACGCGGGATCACTGTCCAGAGGCTGAGGGCAAAGGTCTGACCTTCCCGGGCAAGGCTCTGTTCTCTGTGGCGCTGGGGCTGCCCGGGCCCAGCCCCCACAGGCTGTAGGCTGCTCTCCCGGGGGCCACCACCCAGCTGCAGGAGTCCCAGCTGACCCAAAGTGTGCAGCCTGCGCTGGGGGGGCCCTTCCTGTCAGCCGCCTGCCTCTCTAGCTCTGGCAGATGTCCATATTCGGCAGAGGGCACAGGAGTCTTGGCGGCCAGTTGATGGCCCTGTAAAGGTGAAAGAAGAAACAGCCCCTTCCTGGGGCTCGTCAGGACCCCAGGCTTTAGGGTCCTAGACCTGAGCCCCACACATTCCTTGGCCTGTGCTTGTGCGGTGTGTAAACTGCACAGCCCCACATGGCCGGCTCGCACAGACAGGGCCCGAAAGCCAGCAGGCCTGAGTGGTAATACCAGGCTGGCACCAACACGCCGGGCTATTTTAACTCCTAACCTTGTCCAGATTTTAAATAATAAACAAGGTTGTGTCCGACAGCAGAAGCCACGGTGCCAGAATTAAGGGAATACTTCAGGTCCCAGCCCCTTTGGCGGTGAACGCATGTCAAGGGGAGGAGGCCGGCCCGCTGCTGTCTGCGGGGCGATCCGCCGGCATCTATTTACTGGTGCGGTCTGGAGACGGGATAGGGAGCAGGATGGGATCCTAGAAGTTTCCCTGCTTCCGGTTCATCCTTTCTCAGGAAGCAGAGCATGCTGACCAAGGGAGAAACCCTCTTCCCAGCTCGGAGTGGCCGTCAGGAGTCAGCGCCGGGCAGTTCTGCGTGCCTCACCCGCACCCCGCTGCGAGAACATCCGGGTACCGCAGCAGCCTGGCCCTAGGCCTGGGTTTGCGGTCTTACGCAGAACGTCTGCACTCGCTCCAAATCGGTTGGTTTTAAGCAGCAAGGGCTTCTGCCTCTCTTCATGATGTTTGAATTTAACACATTTACTACGTTATTTAAAAGTTGGAGAATAGAGCCAATAGAAAACAGCCGCTTAACACCTGGCCCTTTGTCCCAGTCCACTCAGGCTGCTCTAACAAAATGTCAGGTTGCGTGGCTTCTAACCAACAGAAATTTATTGTTCACAGTTCTGGGGACCAGAAGTCCAAGGTCAAGCTGCCCCAGTTTGGGCATCTGGTGAGGCCCTGATTTCTGGCTCATGGTGGAAGGGGCCGGCCGGCTCTCGGGGTCTCTCCTGCAGGCACCGATCCCATTCGCCAGGGTGTTGGCCTTACCGGCCCCATCTCACAGAGGATTCCCTTCCCAGGGCCATTACCTTAGAGGCTACAATTGCAAATGTGAGTTTTGGGGTACACAGATACTGAGACCAGGGCACCATTCTAATAAATCTTTTATGGAAGCCTTTCAGAGGTTTGCGTGCTCATTTCCTGTTGCTGTTATGACGAACTCCCCCAGGGTTCTAGTGCTTTAAAACAGCTCACATTTATGTTTACCGTTCCGGAGGTCAGAAGTCCAAGCTCTCTGGGGTCGCCAGGGCAGATCCTTCTGTGGGCTCTCAGGGGAGGCCCGTTGCTTTGTCTGTTCCAGTGTCCGGAGGCTGCCTGCATGCCTGGCTCATGGTCCCTTCTTCTGTCTTCAAAGCCAGCAGTATAGCATCTTCCAATCCTTTTCTCTCTTTCTTCCTCTGACTGCTGTTTCTATCGTTACATCACCTTCTCTCCACTCCAACCCTCTTCTAGGGACCCCTTGTCATTTCTGTCTTACTACATTGCCTAGCCCAGTGGTGGCGAACCTATGGCATGTGTGCTGCTGTGGGCACACAGAGCCCTCTCTGTCAGCATGCGAGCCAAGTCGCCCCAGCAGCTGTGTGTCGGATATTCAGGTTTAATTGCAGTGTTGGCACTTTGTGATAGATAACTGGGTTTGGGGTTGCAGTTTGGGTACTTGGTCTCTAAAAGGTTCGCCATCACTGGCCTGGGCTGACTTCAACCTCATTGTTTCTGTCTCAGCCTCCCAAGAAGCTGGCACTACAGGTGTGCCACCTCATCTGGCTTTTATAAGGACCCTTGTGATTACTTTGGGTCACCTGAATAACCCAGGATAATCTCCCCATGTCAAGATCCTCTACATCTGCATGATCACACTTACATGTGGAATCTAAAATAGCCATACTTTCCAGTTTGAGGCCAGCCTGGACAATTTGGCAAGACTCTGTCTCAAAATTAAAATGGCTGGGGATGGTAGCTTAGTGGTAGAGGCCCTCAGTTCAATCCCCAGCATCACAGAAATTAATTAATTAAAAATAGCCATACTCATAGAAGCAGAGAATAGGATAGTGATTTCCAGGGGCTGGAGGAGAGGGAAAATGGGGAGATGATGGTTAAAAGGTACAAAGTTTCAGTTATGCAAGATAAATAAGTTCTGGAGATTTACTATGTGGCATAATGCCTGTAGCTAAAAATACTTAAAATAGCTAAGAGGGTAGATTTTAAGTGTTCTTACCAAAAAAAGTGGAAGGAAGGAAGCAAGAAAGAAAAAGGTAAGTCTGGGAGAAAATTTTGGGAAGTGACATCACCACTTGGTGGTGATGGTTTCATGAATGTTTATCTGTAAACTGACTGAGACATATATATTAAATATGTACAGCTTTTACTATGCCAATCATACCTTGCTTAATTATTTTTTATAAAAAGTGAGATAGCTCAGCGGCATAAGTGCCTGCCTGGCAAGTGCAAGGTCCTGAGGTCGACCCCTGGTACCCACAAAAAAAAAAAAAAAAAAAAAGATCCTTACTATAATCATAAATGAGAAGTTCCTTTTGACAGGTAAAGAAATATACTCACATGGGGGACATGGTGTGGGGGGGTGTTATTCTGCCTGCCAATCTGTCTCTAGTGTTTGATATTGTGGTAGCCTGGCACTGAACAGAACACTGCCTTTCATTAGCACTGTAACAGGAAGTCTGCGCAACCATCTTTGCTCCAGGCTGCAAATGCTCCTCCCAGGGGATGGCTTCTGGGCCTCAGGCTGCCAGGCTGCACACGGCCCTGGACTGCAGCTGGCCTCTCCCAAGCCCAGGATTAGTGCCTTAGCCTGGCTTCCCAGCAGCAGGTCAGAGGGAGGAAGAGGTTTATGATTATTACCCATTGCGTCATTGCCTTCCGAGGACTGTATCCTCTTACATAGCTGGTCCTGAGGACCTTCATTGACTGCCTTAAAAAAATTACAGCAATTCTCTTTTAATAATAAAGGTATTATGTCCTCCTTAAAGCATATTTTGAAAACATAAAAAGTGCCAATGGGGGGGGATCACTTATAATATTTTAAATGAAAACAAAACAGTTGCCTCGTAAATACTTAATGTATCTTTCCAATATTTCTTTGTGTGTATGTAGATAAATTCTTAAAAAACAGAACCTGCGGCCAGTGAGATGGCTCAGCAGCGTAAGCGCCTACCTGGCAAGCACGAGGGCCCGAGTTCGACTCCCGGATCCCACATACGAAAAAAGGGCCGGTGATATCGCTCAGTGGCACGGGCGCCTTCTGGCGCGCGAGGTCCTGAAGTCGACCCCCGGTACCTACACACACAAAACAAAACAAAACAAAAACAGAACCTGGGACATTCTGAAACTGTTTTAGATCTAAAACATCCCATTGTTTTAGGTTACAGGAGAAACTTTTTTATTGTACTTATCTTAGGGTGGTTTCACCCTGCTTTCCAAATTGTTTGACTTGGTCCATGTCATTCAGAATCTGGTGTCATTTCTTTGCAATGAGTGTCAGGGCCCAAGGCGGGGACCACAAACCTTGACTCCCCCCGCCAGACTGCAGTTAGACAAGTTAGCTGGGAAATGGTGAGAGAAGGGGGTGGAGGGAAGGAGGAAAAAGAGAATTGAAATGTGTTATGTGCCTGGGCCAATTCCCCACAGTGAATGTAATCCTTATGCACTGCAAACATGTAATAAAATCTATGCAAAAATTTAAAAAAAGAAAGAAAATAGAGAGATTAGGTTTCATGACAAATCAACATTTTTTGGTGCTAGTACTGGGGATTGACTCCAGGGCCTTGTGCACTCTAGGCAAGGGTGCAGCTGAGGTACACCCCTAGCCTGATGATTCAGCTTCATAACCTAACAATTGGGTTTAGTTTCAAGCAAATGTTTATGTCTTTAAAATGTAATATATGGAGGATAGAGGGGTAGCTTCGTGGTTGAAAGCTTGCCTAGCATGTGCAAGGGCGTGGGTTCAATCCGCAGCACCCCCAAAGTAATTTTCATAGTGTTTTGTCTTCCATTTGTACCTTCAAGCTCTGCTCCTTGGCAAAGGCTGTGCTGAGAACCTACACCAAGCTCCAGGAACATCTAGCCCTGGAAACAGAGGGTGAGAAGTGTTTAGACTTGTGATGTTTAGGACAGTGGTTGGCTGCCTCCCACCTTAGTAAATATGTACAGTAGAAGCCTGATGGCTGTCAGTTAAAGAAAGAATTTCCCTAAAATGAAATACTCTTACCCTGATAAGCCATTCCAATATTTAAATGAAAATCTCACCTTCCCTGGAAGTTGTACATTGTTCTGTTTGAAGGGAGGAGGGGAACCTGGTTAGGACCAGTCTAAACTGGATTTGGTAAGAAAGGAATTTATTTGCTGCAAGAGCTGGAAATCGTGGGGCTCAGGCATGGTTGGATCCAGGAGTATACTATCTACACGACAGGGTCTCTGCCCGTCTTGAGGCCCGGTTTTCTTTTGGGGAAAGACTTTACCTCACCTGTCACTGGTTCCTCCTTGTCACTAGGGCAGCGCAGTGCTCTGGTTGTCCTGTCAGGCCACATGGCCACTAGTCCTGAAGTCGGCTGTCCTCCTCATGGACTCACTGGGCCTGGGTTAAGCTCAAGCTGGCTTCCGATATGGTGCAGGGAAACCCAAGCTCAGGAAACAGGTCCCAAAGCCATCCTCTGGGCGGGGGCTGCTCCCTTCTCTGGGAACCCAGGGTTCCCCTTCAGCCTCACTCTCACCGACCCTGGGATTCTTAGTTCAAATTTGTGAGGGAGGACGTGATTGGCCGGCCTGGGTCAGGTGCTCTCTCCCCTGCCCAATCAGCTGTGGCAGGGGGGGTGTGGCCGCGAACTTGTACAAAAGGCTGCCTTGCTGCCTCTCCTTCAGGCCGCTGCTGGGAAGGGCCCATGAGTCACCTGTAGATTCCAACCCAGGACTCGCAGGTCCCCTCATGATCCCCGCTGATTTTTTTCATTGTTTATTGAGTGCTCGTTCTTTACCCGTCCCATTTTAAACTTCCACTACCACTCTGGAGTGGAACCTCTGAGAGGCCGGACTTCTTGCCCGGGTCACACAGCCAGCAAGGGGCTCAGAGGGCGACGGATGCGGAAGCAGCACCCGGGGCAGCTGAACGAGCCAGCCAGAGCGGAGGCCGGCACAATGCTCTCCAGGCTGAGGGTCCTGAAGGGGGGGTCGGGGTGGTTTGAAAGGATGGGAGGATGTTGGCCATTTATTCCCAGCCTCACAACTGGCCCTTGCTGGCCTAGGGACAAGTGTGAGGTTCCCTCAGTGCCCTGGGGGCGGACTCAGCGTCTTTCCCTGCTGGCCAGTCTCTGGGGCTGGGCTGGGCCTCTGTGTGCACTGGCCATCAGGTGGGGAGACCCCAGTCAGAGGTGGAGCAACACCTGAGCTTGGGAGAGGCCCGGCGTCTACTCTGGGCTCCCCAGGATCCGAGCGTGTGTGCACTGAGTATTGAACCCCGGGCCTTGCACATGCTACGCAAGAACCGCACCCCTCAGCCCTCTGTATCGTTTGAGACAGGGTCTCACCAAGATGACCAGGTTGGACTTGAACTTGCCATGCTCCTGCCTGAGTCCCCCAGATTGCTGGGGTAATAGGCGTGCGGCTCCCCCCTGGACTTCAAAGGGCATTTCTTCATATTCTTAGCTTTGAGCACACTCTCCTATCCACAGGGCCCAAGGCATCCCCTAGGCAATGGCCGCCCCCTGCTTTCTCAGCACCCCGGCCGCACCGGGTCTAACTGGAGCAACCACTTGCCAAGTTACTCTGCTTCGCATCCAGCAGCCTGCCCGACTGTCTCCGGTGACAGGGTTATTACTGCTCCCGCCCCAGCCCGCTGTGTCCCGACTCTGTACCCCGGCGCCTCCTCCACGGGGCCCTGAACGCATCGAGCCATCAGTACGTACGTGGGTTCATCCACCCACGAATCCACTCGTCTGCAAGCCTGCTCGGGTGGGCCTGGCGCAGGACGCGGGGGCCCTCATGGCGCACGGGACCACCTGCTTCGACGGTGACCGTGCACCCCAGGCACAGCACCGAGCCCCGCGGGCGGGCCTGCCGGGCTCCCGGAGATGCGCCAGGCTCATCTGCGGAACCCACGACCTCCTCGCGCAGCGGGACCCAGCGGGGGTCTCAAAACGACTCATTTTGCTTATTTTACTTTACAAACCCCCGGAAAGCGGCTGCTAGTAGCGCCGCTAGGGAAATCCGCACAGTGCTCATTTGCAGGGCAGACTCGGCACGGGGAGGGGAGCTCTCGGGGACCTGCAGGCCGGCGCGCGCGGCGGCTACGGAAACGCGGGGACCGCGGGCGCCGCCAGGCTCGGTGCCGTCGCCTCCGAGCCCGGGGTCCCGCCGGCCGGCCGGCCTCGCGCGTGACCTCCGGGGAGGGGTGTCCCGCGGGCGCCCAAGAAGCCCGCGGCTCCCCTGCTCCGGGGCGCTCGGTCCCGGAGGAGGATCCCGCAGTGCCCCGCAGTGCCTCGCCCTGCTCGGCCGCTAGCAGACCCCACGCGCGCCCGGAAGGCGGCGGCGACCGCGGCCGGCGACCGGCAGCGCCCCGGGCAGGGCCTGGGCGGAGCTCTGCGGCCGGCGCGCAGGGCGAGGGCGGGGCCGCGCCGCCGCCGTCCGTGCGCCCCGCCCCCCGGCCCGGCCGCCGCTCGCCGAGCTCCGCTCCCCGCGCCCCGCTCCTCGCGCCGCACCCGCGCTGCAGCCGCCGGCTCCCGCCGCCACCGCCGCCGAGGTAGGCGCCGCGCCGCCGGCCGGGCCCGGGAGTCGGGAGGGAGGTCGTGGGGCGGGGCCCGCGCGCGGACACCCGGCCTCGGTGCCGGCGGGAGCGAGCGGGGCGGCGCGCGGGCCTGGCCGGTCGGCGCGGGCGCGCGAGCACCGGGTCCGCAGGGCCTGCCGCGGGCGGGCGGCCGCTGGGGGGGCGGAAGGGCGCGAGCTGCCGCGTGCAGCCCGGCCGCCGGCCTAGGTGACCTTGCCCGGCGGCGCCTTCTGGCCTGGAGCCTGTCAGCGACCGTCCGGTGGGGACCCCCTCGCCGCCCATGCGCGCCGGGCCGGGCGGCCGCCGCCGGCGTCAGCTCCCGGGACGCCCAGGCCCGGAGCCCTCGGCCGATCCACTCTCGGGAACGCTGGCTCCCGGCGCCTCCCGCGGTGCCAGCGCCCTTCCAAGAGCAGCGGCGGCCCAGGGTGCACTTAGGCCGCAGGGCCTGGGACTTGGCTCCGGCTGGAGGTTTCGCTCGGGAAAGGAGAGTGTAGGAGAGCATGGGGCCTACTCTGATTCAGGAGGGTTCTCAGTTCGGCGGCTCATTCATTCGCCGAATGTGACTGCGATCAGGAAACTGGCTCTGAGCCTGGCATCAGATTTGAGGGCCACCGCCCTAGAGATTTGTCCAAGGTCACATAGTTAGGAAGATACCACACTTTATTTTTCTCATCTGCAGGATGGGAGCAATTATACCACTCCTTCGTTGGGCTTCGGGAAAGAATACAGAGCTGATTAATGTGAAGATTTCCGCATCATGCCTGGCCCGCACAAGGCCTCCATAGAAACCGTGACACTTACCCTTGAGGCTTCGGGGAGGCTCGTTTGGCCCCACGTGGTGTTCCGGAAGGGATTCAAGAAATGTAGCCTCTGCTAGTTTAAACATTATTGCTGTATTAAGAAAAAGCAGTTGTATACTTTCAGGGTAATTATAACTTTGAGGTTAACTGATGAAAAGTCCTGCCAGTTTACACATTGACAGACTGGAGAAGAAAGTTCGCATGTACAGACCTTGGCTGCAGTAGCACGCGGGCTTATTCTGGGCCTGCTCCGCCTGAGCTCCACAGCTCGCGGCCAGCGGGGAAAGGGCTTCTCCTTTGCCCAGTGCTCTCTGTTGCTGGCAGTGCTAGGGCAGACTACCAGGGCCTGTCTTCTTTCTCTGCACCCCCGCTTTGGAATGGCCGAGCTCAGGCACCTTTGCCTTCATTGTCCGGGATGGGGCCACCTGGCCCGCAGTAGGCTCTTAAGAAGGGTCTTGTTTTTTTTTTTTTTTTTTTCTTTTCTTTTGTGGATACTGGGAACCGAACTCAGGACCTTGTACTTGCCAGGCAAGCGCTTATGCCGCTGAGCTATATCACTGGCCCAGGGTCTTGTTTTGGTAGTGGGCTCGTTTTATTATTCCCGTCCATGACACATAGCAGGTGCACTTTAAGTATTTGTGGAATTATTGATCTGGGTGCAGTGGCACACAGCTGTAATCCCAGTGTTTGGGAGGCTGAGACAGTAGGATCCCAAGTTCAGATCCTGCCTGGTACTTAGTGAGACCCTGTGTAAAAAGTAAGAAGAGCTGGGGGTATAACTCCGTGGGGATATAGCTCAGTGTGAAGGCCCTGGGTTCAGTCCCCAGTACTGCAGGGAAAAAATTATTTTTGGAATTATTAAATGGGCATGTAATATGTAGGGGCAGCAGGCCCAGACCACAATGTCTAGGTCCTGGATATCCTTTTGAGAGACATAGACACCTCACTCCTAGAAATAGCCTTGCCTGCTGCAGAAAGCCGCCAGTGTTTAAAGAACCATAGGGTACGTACAGCCCTAGAGCAGGGACAGGCAAAAACTGATTCTGACTTGAGCTAACTGCCTTACACGTGTCTTCTCTCCATGACTGTGGGAGTCCCAGGGGAAACCTGTTGAACTGGTGTTTCTGGGCTTGAAGCTAGGTACATGGGTGAGTGGGACTCTGCCCAAAGCCTTTCCTCTCTGATGGCAGTTGTGTTAGTGGCTCAGCCGGGCTTGTCTTGAACAAGGTGTCCTGGCAAGGAGGTGCTACTCAGGCACTGACAGCTGCTTGGCCTTGCTGGGATTTGCCAGCGCGCTCCCCTTGGCGGTGGTAACGGAGTTGCTAAGGGCTGCCCAAGCCAGGAGGCAGCCCCTCGGGCTGTGGAGAGGGTTTGCGGTCTGTGGTCCTGGGCTCCACTGGACCGAGGTGACCAGTGCAGTCCTCAGCTGGGCCTTGTGCGTTCCCCTACATTCCTGCTTACTCATGGGGGGTCAGGGTGAGGAGGAATCTAGGCTCGTTACCCACACTTGGGTTGGAAAGAGACCTAGAGAGGAGCCCTAGCTCACCATGTATATCTGTTATGAGCCATAGGTTCTAGTACAGGTTAAGTCACCTTCTTCTGCCTCAGTTTCTCTGCTATAAAAGTGTGATTGTTGTCATCATAGTTATTTATTGAGAGCCTGCTTGGCACCTCCTGGAGGCTCTGTGCGTGTTCTGTGACACTGAATCTAATGCCTTTGGGAGTCCTGGAGATGGGTTCTGTTTCCGTTTGACTGGTCAGAAGGCTTGGTCCCTGGCTAGGTCACCCTTTGCAGTCGCACGGCTAGGTGGGGTGGCGCGCTGGGACTCGCCCTTGCACTGGCAGTCCAGTGCTGTGCTCTCATGCTGCGTTCAGGAGCTGCTGGGAGGAGCTAATAGGTTTCAATGCCTTTTGCAATATAGAAATTGCTCTTTGGATGGGAGATGTTTTTCCTTCCCACTGAGCAGCGTGAGCCGGATGTAGGCCAGCGGCCCTGCACAGTGGTCAGTAGGGCCACCCCTGTCTGTGGCAAGGGCAGTGGTGCAGTGTGTGTTGGAAGGGTCGGTTCTTCCTGGGATGAGGTGGGGGCACTCTTATAGGACCTAGCCAGGCCTTATTACGGACAGGGCCGGTTCTGGACCCTGGGGTTCAGGGTGACCTTTTGGCAACATGCTCCGCAGCCATTGTTATAGTAACAAATACAGTGTCCAAAATGAAAACCTGTCATAAAACACTGGCTGTGTTTGTTGGCGCT
The DNA here is from genome assembly GCA_028451465.1 of Erethizon dorsatum. NCBI lineage: Eukaryota > Metazoa > Chordata > Mammalia > Rodentia > Erethizontidae > Erethizon > Erethizon dorsatum. The sequence continues at coordinate 5,671,103 of CM051836.1, read as the reverse complement.
GTTTACCAGCCACGGTATTGAGTGCTTTATGTTAATGAACCAGTAACAGTCCTCCCGGGTGCCAGGTGCCGAGCCTGGTGCTCTTTCTGCATGTTACAGCGGAAGGAAAATGAGGTGCAGAGAGGCTGTGACTTGCCCGGGGTCGCACATCTGGAGGGGTAGAAGGGATTTGGGACTTGGATCTCCTTGACTGCTGAGGCCACCAGCAGGTGTTGTCCGTGTTAGCCCCGTGGGCCAAGCCAGGCAGCGAGGGTCCAGCAAACTGAACTCCCCGAGATCAGACCAGCACCCTGGCTATGCCTGGACCTAGACCCGGGCGCGCTGGCTGCCAGCCCAGGGCTTCTCCCTGGATGGGTGGGCAAGCAGGCTGCCCCCGAGTCAGCTACATTCTCCTGAGTCATGTGGAAGGCTGTGCTGGGGTGGCGGCCCAGCTTCCAGGGTGTTTTAAAATAGAAGCAGCGCCTGGAAAGCCGGGCTGCCCCTGTGAGGCTGATGTGGAAAGGGGAGGGGAGGGCAGCTGCGCTGTGGTCACAGACGTGCTACTCAAGACTGTGGTCTTTGCCAGCACCGGGAACCAGGGTCTGTTCCCTGGGTGCCTCTTCCCGGGGGTAGGGCCGGTGTGTGTACCGGCCTCCAGTGTGCTCGCCCTTCCATGATGGCTTTCAGAGTGGAGCTCGCCTTGTGCTGGGAAGTTGCTTTTCCTGGTCCCCAGGGTGCGGACAGGTGCTTTTGCCCTAGTCTAACCCCAGCTGGTCTGATACCCCTTCTGTAGGCTGGCCCACTTGTGCCTGGCAGACCGTCCAGAATGGCACTGGAGAAACAGCAGAGCCGAACCATTTCCCACAATTCTCTTCCTGAGGGGACTCCTGGGGTGGGAGGATGACGGGCGTGGTTCTGACTGCTGTGTTGGCCGGCGTCCTTGCAGGCAGCAGGAGCACACTTCCGTGTAATCCCACAGAGTCTATGAGGAGTCATTTGAAAAAATGTGGGTGGGGTGTAGGGTGCCTGACAAGGGATGTGACCTTGGGTCACAGGAGGCTTGCGGACGAGAAGGGGGGAACTTAGGGAAACTGAGCGAGCCGGAGCTTGGGAGAAGGGTCCCTGAGAGGGGTTGCGGCCTTGGGAAGAGGGAAGCAGTTGCTGCCCACCTGGGGCCCGGCAGGGAGGGACCCTGGGGGACAAGCACCCCAACCCAAGTTCTCCCAGAATTCCCATCCTCTGCAAGTGCCTCACATTGGCTGGACCCAACCTTAAGTCCACGGATAGATAACAGTGCATAATGATCAGTTCTGGGCCGAAGAGCAGGACGGGGTGCACCAGGAGGGGCAGTGTCCAGTGTAGTAGACTGTGGTTACCGCAGACAGCCGATTAAGTGCCGTTCCTGTGCCAGACATTTCTAACCATTCCACCTATTTTACTTGCTTATTCCTTGTGACAGTTTCCTTAGTAAGGGCATTTTTGTTAGCGCCATTTTATAGATGAGCAAAATGAGATCCTGTGAAAGTAAGTGGGTTGTCCAAGGTCGCACAGCCAGTAAGTTTAGTGAAGGGATCATTTGCTGAGAGGTGGACAGAGCGTAGGGTTCCGTTAATACCCAAGGCGTCCTCTGCCCGGCTCTCAGGCTTGTAGCCCTTCTGTAGCCACTGTCTTGTGGTCACCTGGCTGGGCTGGAAACGCCACGCAGAATGGCCCTGGTCTTTGGGTCCTAGCCCTGTCACCCCTTTGCCTTTAGATGCAGAGTCTCCCCACTCCCAGGGTGCTATCTGTGTTCAAGAAGCTTCTCCTTCCAGCTCTTCCTGGCCGAACCTTGCGGACCCACAGCCGCGCAGCTCCCTGTATCAACCATTGCAGTAGTTGACGACTCCCTGAGGGCACTGAGGGTCCCCTGCCTGGATCCCCCTGCAGGAGCCTGTGGTGGGAAGAGCTGTCTGGCGGGTGCTCGGTGTGGGGGGGAGCCTGCTTTCTCAGCACCCACCTGTGGTCAGCAGAGGCCGAGGGGGCAGGAGTGCTGCCTGCTCACCTTGGGGCTTCTACTCTGCCTGCTCCTGCCCCTGGGAGGGTGGCCATGCCGTTGGAGGTCACCTGGGGTGAAATGTGCCTGCACAGGCCTGTCGGATGACACTTCCAGCTCAGTGCACTTCAAGTCCGTTCTTGGAACCGCACGGACACTGTCTGGGTAGCTTTTCCTTCTGACATCTCTACTTACAGCAACTGATGGGAACACAGCTGGCATTTACAATTTTCTGCTGTTAGGAAAATGATCAGTGTACGCAAACAATTTAAATAATGAAGCAGAACAAACAATAAAAATCTTACTCGATCTTTGCACTTTCCCCAAACCTTCCTTCTCCAGAAGCGGCTTCAAGGCAGCTGCAGCTCACAGAGGGCTCGTGCTTCCACACGCGGTCCCATCCGTTCCCACATCCCTGGGCATGTCCAGTTGTGTCTGTAAAAAGGTTTTTTTCCAAGGACAGAATGTACATTTTTGGTGACTTGCCTTTTTTTAATTCAGCGGTATCGTAGGTAGCTTTCAATTCCCCCACATGTAAATCAGCCTCATTATTATTATTATTATTATTATTATTATTATTTTTTTTTTTTTGTGGGTACCGGGGGGTTGACCTCAGGACCTTGTGCGCCAGGAGGCGCCCGTGCCGCTGAGCAATATCACCGGCCCCTTTTTCGTATGTGGGTTCCGGGAGTCGAACTCGGGCCCTCGCGCTTGCCGGGCAGGCGCTTAAGCTGCTGAGCCATCTCACCGGCCCCAGCCTCATTATTTTTAATTCCATGTAGTACTCCTTTGTTTGCAAATACCTTAATTTTTGTTTATTCATTCCCCTACCAATGGACATTTAGACTGCTTCATTATTTGTTACAAATAATGCTTCAGTGAATATCCTCAGGTACACATTTTGGAGCGCCTAGGGTGCTCCCATGGGTTTGGGTTGCCACTGGGCTTAATGCTGGCTCAGTTGCCCAGCAGTTGGCCTCCAAAAACTGTGTTCACACTTGGCGAGAGCAGCAGTGACTGTCTCTGTCTCTCTCGTTGACATTGGGTATCATCATTTGTAGTTTTGCTCATCTGCTGGCTAAGTGAACTTTTCGGGGATGGGACAGTCTTAGCCTGAGTTCCGCTCCCCTTAAGCCGCAGTGGGGTGGGCATGAGGGCGCACATATAGGCACTACTTTGGGGTCTCTCCCTCTCTCCACAACTGCCTTGGACTGGAGAGCTGTTTCATGGGTACATTGTAATTACTTAGTTTCTACTGTCAGGTACAAAGTTTCTACTCCTCTCTCACAGTCAAGTAATACTTTTTTTTTTTTTTTTTTTTTGAGATGGGAGTCTTACCTCCAGACTGGCCTTGATCTCCTGGGCTTAAGTGATCCTCCTGCCTTAGTTTCCCTGGTAGCTGGGTCTACAGGCATACACTACTAAACCCAGCTTACACTGTTACTTTGATGCTCATTGCACTTTCACTCATTGAATGTATGTTAACGTTGAATGCCTGCCGTGTACTAGGACTTGCCATCTTTATACACATCAATTTTTCCATATTTTGAATAGGTTTATGCATGACAGCTTCTGAAGTGCTTTCAAAGGGTATGGTTTGGGGGTGTGTGTGGGGGAATAGGGGCACAGTGAGCAGTGCAGCTGTCACTGCCGTGCAGCTGATGAGTCAGGGAGGATGGTCTGCCCCTCGCTGCCCCCTCCCCAAGAGGGAGGTTATGTAAGAGTGTGGTGCTGTCCTTCCCCTCTGGGCTTCTCGTATGGCTGGATTTACATTCCTTTCCTAGAGTGGAGCTTGCACAATTTGCTCAAGGTCAGCCAGGGAAGGGCTCGGTAGGTAGGCTGGCAGGCTGTGGTGGGGAACCAGGGACTCCTGTCTCTTGGTGTGACTTGCTGGTCCTTCCCAAAGTCACAGTGACTGCAGGCGGGGTCTGCTCAGCCTGACCCTGCCTGTCACCTGCATGAAGCCCCTAGGCTCTTCCCCAAAGTCATCCCCCATGCAGACAGCTGTGCTCCTGTCTTCCTCAGGCAGCCCTCTGGTTCATGCTGGGCAGTGCTGGCTGCCTGGCCCTTGTTGGACTGCCATTTCCTGCCCGGCCTCTAGAGGTTGGGCTTCTGAAGGCCTGTGGGGTGGAGCTGCAGAGACTGCTAGCTGTACGCAGGTCACTGAGCAGACTGTGAGCCTTTGGGAGCAGATCTGGGTGGAAGGGCTGGGAGGGGACAGGACCTGGCCAGGTTTCCAAGTCAGCTTGCTGCAAGGTTAGGTGAGAAAACAGAACGCTGCCTCCCCTTCCTTTAGTCCTGGCTTCAGAAAACATAATATGCACCACTATTTCCACCCCAAAATTGTTCCTGAGAACTATTTTTGTGTGCTCTTGGATTTTAAGAAGGCTGAGCTTCTTAGGGAGGGCAGAGCTGAGTGTCTCCGGCCTTTACTTAATCCTGTCACATGGATGCAGCCACAGCTGGGCGTGGGGGCGAGCAGAGCTGGCTGGGCAGTGATGGCTACATAGCAACTGGGCCTCTACCTAGTGAGCAGCAAGCCACCGTCTTCTTGCTCTCCTCAGCGCTGGTGCCCAGGCTGACTCCATCATTCAGGGGTCCCTTGCTGCAAGGTGCTGTGGCAGGGAGCAGCCGGCCCCGGGGCGGTGGTTGTGCTGCTTTCGGTGTCTGAAGAGCTGCAGGAAGGAAGTGATGCACATGAGAGCAGCACCCGGAATGGTTAACAGCGTCGGCATTGAGACTGTTTCATTACCTGCCAGGGTCACATCCATTCAGCTGGTACCAAATAACTGACATGTGGTGGATCTTCAGGGAAGGGGGCACACAGTCGGGAAAGCCTGGCCTTCTCCAAGTGCCTTCGAGGCCGCTCTTCTGCGCTCTGCCATCCTGCCTCTCTGGTCCTTGGCGAGTAATCTTCTTAGTGTCCTCGTGCTGTAGCTGATGTTTGCTCTGGATGGAGAGGTTTCTTTTTTGACATGTGGCTTGCCTGTTGGGTTTTGGGGATTAGGGGTAAGAGAGGGTATTTGGGGAACATTAAATGGTGAGTGTTCTGCTTTCTCCCCGAGGGAGGGACCAGACCAGATGTGAAGGCTGCTGTTGGGGGGCGGGTTTTGGGGGGTCTCTTCTGGGGAGATTGGGGAGAGGATCCAGGAAGGCCCTGGTTCTGGGGTGGGGGTGGGGAAGGGACTCAGCAGACCCACAGATGCTGCCTTGGGAATTCCCAGGCCCGATAGGGAGGGACAGCAGCAAAGAAAGACACTGCCCTGACCACTGACCACTGATGGACGGCTCGTTAACCCTGGCAGGGAGGAGAGCGCTCTGCGTCCTTTGCCAGGATGCGCTGCAGGTCTGCTTGGGACTGTGTTACTCAGCTTTCAGTCCGGGGTTGTTTTGTGTTGGCTTCTCTTACAGAGGGGCTAGGCTCGTCCGTGCCTGAGGCCCGTGCCCTTCCTCCAGGATCTGGGGAGTGGGCTCCTGGCCTGCCTCAGTGACGGACGCCCCTACAGGGTTAGTTTGGGAGAAAAGAGCAAGTGGGAAGCAGAGGAGTCCCCAGACCTGGCAGAGCCGGCAGGGGCAGCCCAGCCTGGATCTTCTGTCCTCTCTGTACCCAGACCCTAATGTGGGCCGACCTGCCCATGGTTCCAGCCTGCTCATGTGCAAGAAATAACAACAGCAGCAACAAAAATAGGACAGGGCAAACCGCTCACTTCTCTTCTCTGCTGTGACACATCTGTGAGCTGGAGCAAGAAAAATTACAAAGCATCTGAAGAAAGGAAAACAGGGCCTGGACCACCAGTGCCTGACTTAGTGTTGTGGAGGTTTAGGGTTGCTTCTGTGTCGTGCCAGTGACCGGCGGGTGCTCTGCAGTGTCTGCAGTGAAGCCTCCGGTCCAGAACGGGACCTCCGTTGTGACTGGGTTTCCTGGTGATCACTCAGACCCCCTCTGGGCTCCCACTCACCAGGAACTTGCAGCCGTGGTGTATGCTGGTCCAGTCAGGTATTTAGCAGACTGTGCTGAAAAAATTAGTAGACTTATCCTTGTGCGATGGAGGCGGCCGTGTCTCATGCACGGCCCCCACTCTTCCTGGACAAAGTAGACGGTGCGCCCTGTCCTGGATCAGGATTTCGATTCTGCGTGCACTGCGTGTCTCCTTCCAGGAGGCAGTGTGGTCATTAGGGCAAAGACCGAGCTACTGTCCCTTGAACACTGGGATGCTTTATAAATGTTTGTTGACTTAGTGATCCGTCATAATACCAAGCAGGACGTTGCTTTTCATTTTGTTTTGGTGGGTCTGGGGATTGAACCCAGGGCCTCACAAATGCTAAGCAAGTGCTCTACCACTGAGCTATATCCCCAGCCCCCCAAGAAGTACTCTGATAGTTAGTATTTAAAATAAAGTCATGCTGGAGTGCAATGAATATTTAATTTTTTGTAGTATGTTGGATTTCTACTAATTTGTTAGATTTTATTATATTCTCTGTGAGGAATACAACATTCGGAAAGCGGGTGCCCCTAAAGTGAAGAGTTGGGCCCATTCTGGCACGTAGTAGGTACTCCATAAATGTTTGTCGAATGAATGAAATCAGAACTGTGTTGAAGATGTTGCCATCAAAAGCCCTGATTTCTACTTGGTGTCCCAGCAGCTGACATTTTGTGAGAAGATACATGTAACTGGCAGGAGTCCTGCACCTCAGTGAAGTAGCTGGCTCGTGGGAATGTGTCTTTGACAGTTAATTCATTCAGCAAATATTTATTGGCTGCTAGTCTGTTCTGGGCCCGCGCTCAGGCCTGGGGTGGCCTTGAGAAGAGGTCAGAGGTCAGGCTGATCCCCTGTTAATGAAGACTTACAGAGTGGCTCAAACTTTGGCCCCCAAAAGGACGAGACAGCACATGGGTGTCTGTCTGTACCTGGGAGGATGTGGTGCCTGCGACTCATAGTGCTGGATAATTTTTATTGGTTGTTAATTGTGCCTAATAATTTTTACTGATGGTAAACTAATTTCCATAATTACCAATGCATTTATCCTGGCGGTTCTTTTATTGTAGCAGAAGATGGCCGTGCCTCCCACGTACGCCGATCTTGGCAAGTCTGCCAGGGACGTCTTCACCAAGGGATACGGTGAGTGTTGTGGGAGGAGGGAGGGGCTCACAGACCGCTTGACACCCTTGTGATTTTACCTGTAATAGCTGGGGAGGCCTGGCTTGGGCAGCTGTGAGAACTTTGATGTCAGGAAAAAAAAGATGAGCTCCGTGTGGCTGGTGCAGCGGTCGGGGTTGTGTACCTAGGAGGGGCAGCTTGGGAATTGCTGCTTGCGGGACGACATTCTCCTTTTCTCTTGGAAGCGGTGTGGGGGGCACGCTGTATGCTGCAGCAGTGGAGCATGGCTTCTAAATTTAGTCAGTGGCGCCCACAGGGCCTGGTGACTGCTCTCCAGCTGCCAGGCACCTTGCTCTCAGACCCTGCTGCAGTGCAGGAGTGCGGGGGTGAGGCCCGTGCCTTTCTGTTTGCTGCCGTGGCAGTGGCACAGGGGACCGGGTGCCCTTACCCCTCCAGCACGCTTTTGTTTGAAAGCATATTCAGACAGCCGAGAGGGAGGCAGGGATGCTGCTCTCAGGTTGGTTGTTTACCCTCCTTATGGTTGTCTTCTTCCTTTAGGGTTTGGATTAATAAAACTTGATTTGAAAACCAAGTCTGAGAATGGACTGGTAAGTTGTTCAGCACACAGGGACTTTGGGTATTTGTCATTGACCACCAGATGCCTGCCACGCCCTGGCAGGGAGGACCAGAAGGTTGTAGTAGTCTGTGGTTGTCACATCACTGTACCTCTGCATGATGGCTGGTCTGGGGAGCCATGCCAGCAGGCCCTCAGTTCATGCAGAAGAATGGGGACGTCCTCAGCTGTTGTTTTCCTTGTGTCTTTGTGTGTTTTTTGTTTTATTTTGTTACTGTTACTGTGTGTGTGTTGCCGGGGACAGCACCCAGGACCTTGAGCATGTTAAGCAAGCACTCTGCCACTGAGCTATACCCCCAGCTCCTTCCTTGTGTTGTTTCTTATTTAAAAATTGATCTGTGTTCAGTGCCACATAATTATTTTAAAAAAATCTAAGTAGCCCCTTTTAGATGGCTCTCGCAGCAGGTGTTGGAAGGGAGAAGTTTTGAGTGTGAATTACTGCTGTCAGCCTCAGCTCTGTGCCTCTTCTCTGTACTAGGTTGGAGGCAGGAGGGAAGCGGGGTGTCCAGGAAGTGTCCAGACTTGAGAATACAGGGGAGGCAGGAAGCTGTCTCTGGACAGAGAATTCCCCAGAAGATTCCTTTAGGGAGCAGGCTCTTGTGCCCCTGTCTGCTTTTGAACTGTGTAACTGAGCTGCAGAATTAGCTTTTTCCCACATGTGCTCCAAGGCGCACCTGTTGCGGCGAAGCAGGCACAGTGTTGAGGCGCGGGGCAGAGTGGGTGTGCTGGGCTGCAGGCTGTGACTCTGGTCCTTTCCTTCGCAGGAATTCACAAGCTCGGGCTCAGCCAACACAGAGACCACCAAAGTGACAGGCAGTCTGGAGACCAAGTACAGGTGGACCGAGTATGGCCTGACGTTCACGGAGAAGTGGAACACGGACAACACCCTGGGCACTGAGATCACCGTGGAGGATCAGGTAGTGGCCGGCTGCGGAAAGGCGTGCTTTCCTTTCCGCGTTCGCACCTGCCGGCCTGCCTGTGACTGACCTGTGTCGCTTGTCTTTCCTGTCTAGCTTGCGCACGGACTGAAGCTGACCTTCGATTCGTCCTTCTCGCCTAACACCGGGTAGGGGTCTCATCTCCTTTCCCCCTGAGGATGTTGTGTGATGTTGCGGGTCCTGGAAGCTGTTTGTGACACCGGGTTTCGGGGAGGGGGCCGACGTCACCTGAAAGGCTGTGGTCTCCTCGACCTGGAGATTCAAGTTCTGTGGTGGGATTTGGGCCCAGGACATATGCACATCTGTCCATTAACGAACTGCGCTGGCATGAACGCTCCTTGGGCAGGAACGGTATTCACTGGCTTTTGCGTGTGTGTGGTGCTGGGGAGCCCAGGGCTTTGCACGTGCCAGGCAAGCATCTACCACTGAGCTACACTCCCAGCCCGAGAAGCGGTTTGGACAGCCTCCTGTGCTTGGCCTGTGCCCCTCTGCGGGATCTGAGGATCCCAGGCCAGGCTGCTACCCCAACCCCGGTCTTTTTTAATGGACAGTGTGGACCCTTTTTGAACAGTCTGTCCTGTTCCGTCCTGTTGTATCCCATCCTCTCCTCCCTCTCTCTCTCCACCCCCGCTTCAGTCCTGGGTCTCCAAACTAGGGCCTTGGGCGTGTTGGGTAAGTACTCTACCCTTGAGCTATGTCACAGCCTATTTTATTTTATTTTTTGTGTTATATTTATTACTAGGGTGGCTTGCTAAGTTGCCCAGGCTGGCCTTGAACTTGGCAATCCTCCTGCTTCTGCCTCCCAAGTAGTTGGGCGTACAGGCGTGCACCCTTGTGTCTGGCTTGGCAGTGTTTTCTAATCAGGTTCTGCACTGTTAGTGTGTCCGGTGGTAGGCTGCAGGATTTCTGGCCTTGTCGTGGCCCATTTTGTGTGAGGTAGGAGCTGGTCATGTAGGTGGCCAACGCCGGTGGCAGCAGGTGACGTTTGGATGCAGAAGCTAACGGGTCGCTGTCGCCAGCCCATTCCTCAGGTGGCAGGGCCCTTCTCCCGGCACCCTGCTTAGGAAAGCTGAGACCTGTGGCCAGGGTGGCTCCCGAGGCTGTGCTGCCCCTGCTTTGGCAGGCCCTCTGGGTGCAAACGGATTAGGTTTTTATTGACACATTGGGAGGCAAGACAGAGTTGAGTATGTCTGCCTCACCTCCTGGGTGCTTCTCCTTCCTTTTGCCTTTCTATTTTATTTTGTTTTATTTCATTTTATTTTAAGTTTTTGGAGGTACTGGAGATTGAACCCAGGGCTGTCATACTGAGCTATATCCATAGCCCTTTCCAGGTATTTTTTTAGTTTGAGACAGGGTTTCACTAAGTTGTTAAGTTGCCTAGGCTAGTCTCAAACTTGTGATTCTCCTGCCTCAGCCTCCCAGTGTTCTGGGTGCTTTTTAAGTGGCTGGGAGAAACTCCTTCCTTCTGGAATACACTCTTCTTGTTTTCCCACTCAGACTGGTGATTCTTCTAAGTGCAGGGAAGGCAGTTTTCCACACTGGTGATGGGGTCAAGGGCAGTTTTGAATTTTTTGGTTTATCTCTTGGTGGTAGAATTTATCATCTCCATTTCTTCAAGTGTATAGTTCAGTGGTATTAGGAATTTCACTTCTTGCCATTGCGTGTCATCTTCCTCTCTCCCTCCTTCTCTGGTCTCTCCCCACTGCTGTTTGTTAGAGGGTGGCTGTAGGGAGCCCCACTGGGCAGGCAGGGCTCCTGTCCTCTCATAACTTGGGGGACAGTCTGGAGACGCTAGCCTGGTCTGGAAACCTTTGGTTCTCCTTCGTGTGTCCCTCCTGCCGGGGGGCGTTGCTATCTTGTACCCTGGCTTCCTTTTGGGGAGAAGTTATCCAGACTCTGATGGGACGAGGGGTGGGGGACAAGCCATGTGCTTACGTTTGCTGCCTGGACTTTGTCACCCTGAGGTGGTGCTTTAGAATTTGTAAGGGATTTGCTGTTACCGGCGGGAGGGTTGCAGAGTAGTTTGTAGGTCCTGAAGTTATATATAAAGCATTTGTTTTCCTTAAATGTAACTTTTTTTATTAGATTTTATTGGTACATTTTAGGTTTATGTAATGATTACATTCATCATAGAGAACTTGTACCTATTCATGATATAATGTTTCCTTTTTTTCCCCATTCCTCTACCCTCCCTTAAATATAACTTTTTATTTTGAACTAATTTTATACTTTTCATGCAGAATTTCATTTAAAAATGTGATAAAAATAGTAGATTTCCCCTGTATTACTCCTTGAGCATCCCCCGGTGTTGACGTCTTACATAACCATAGCTCAGTTGTTCACATCGTGAGTTACTCATAATAAAAGTCCTGTTGGTCTTTGGCGTTTTGGCACTGCTGGGGATTGAACCAGCACCTCACACATGCCAGGCAGGTGCTCTGTCCCTGAGCTGTACCCCAGCCACAGAGGCCTGGGGTCGCATAAGATTGTAATGAAGCTGAAAAATTCCTTCCGTCTGGTGACGTCACAGTGCGATGCGTTATTCACATGCTGGTGGTAGTGCTGATGTAGACAAACCTGCCCTGCTGCCAGTTGTATAAAAGTACTGTACACACATACGTGCTGGACATGGTGGTGCATGCCTGCAGTCTGAGCACTGTGGGAGGCTGCGGCAGGAGGGTCGCGAGTTTGAGTCCAATCTGGGTAACTTAGTGATTTAGTGAGACTGTCTCAAAATAAAAAAATTAGAAAGGGCTGGGAGTGTCGCTCAGTGCAAAGGTTCGATCATCAGTGCCGCCCCCTCCCCCCAAAGTATATACGACATAATAGTTGATCGTGATAAATGACTGGTACTGGTTTAAGTGTTTACTATACTGTAGTTTTTATTGTTATTTAGAGTATATTCCTGCTACTTAAGAAAGTTGACAGAGAACAGTGTGCTGTATTATGCCAGCACATACTGTCTGTGTCTCTATACTGTCTCTCTTGAGTGCATCAAGAGGCTGTGTTGAAGCAGAGTGCAGTGGCACACACCTGTGATTCCAGCTACTCTGGAGGCTGAGGCAGGAGGGTCACAAGTTTGAGGCCAAACCCAACTTAGTGAGACCTTGTCTCAAAATACAATTTAAAACATGGCTCCTGATGTAACTTAGTGGTAAATTGCTTGCTTAGCGTGCTTGAGCCCCTAGATTCAATCCCCAGTACTGAAAGAAATAAGAAAGAAAGAAAGAGAGAAAGCAAGCAAGCGAGCGAGCGAGTTTTCTGAGTGAGTGACCCAGACCTTCACGGTTTGTATAAGTACACGGGATGAGGTTTGCTTAACGAGTAAATCATCCGTGGTGCGTTTCTCAATACATGTCCCTGTCGGGAAGCAATTATCAGAACCAGCACATTAACACTGGCGTCATCCTGGCAATCACTGTCCCACGGGTGCCATCGTTACCTGTTACATTGTCCCACTGATGTTTTCTTTCCGCTCCATGATCTAATTCAGGATCCTACAGTGCATTCAGCCGTCAGGTCTCCTGCTTCCTCTGATTCTCGGTCTTTGTCCCCCTGACCCTGGACAGTTTTGAAGAGTGACAGTTATTTTGTAGAATGTCCTCGACTTGGATTGGCCTGAGTTTCCTCGTGGTGATTCTCAGGTTATGTGTTTTGGCAGCCCCAGGGCGGCTGCGTTGTGCGCTCGGTGCGTGCTCTGAGGAGCGATGTGCTGCCATGCTCGGTTACTGTGAGGCTGACTTTGGGCCCTGGGTTCAAGTGGTGTCGGCTGAGTCTCTGCCCTGTGCAGCTACTCTTTGTCTTTGTAGCGAGTAGGCGTCTTATGGGAAGATACTTCAGACTGCATGCAATTTATTACCATTCATGCTATGGCTTACAAGTAGGAGCGTCCTTTAGTGATTGGTTTTGGTTTTGTTGTGTTTTTTTTTGTGTGTGTGTGTGGGTACCAGGGGTCGAACTCAGGACCTCACGCTTGCCGGGCAGGCATTTATGCCACTGAGCTATCTCACCGGCCTGTGTTGTGTTTTTTTTTGAGACAGGGTCTCGCTATATAGCTCAGGCCGGTCTCAAACTTGTGACAGTCCTCCTGCCTCAGCCTCTTGGGTGCAGGGTGAGTGCTGCCACATTCAGTGTTCCTTGGTGATTCTTATCTGAGCTGTTAGGTTTGGCAAATGACCATTTTCTATTCTCATTATTCACTCACTTATTAATTGGGATTCTACTACAAGAAAGAGCTGTTCTTTCTCCTTGTTTAAGTATTTATATTAGTATGAATTCATGGGCATTTATTTATTTATTTTTTTGTCTTTTTGAGACGGTTTCACTATGGAGATAAGGCTGGACTTGAACTCACTTTGTAGCCCAGACTGGCCTTGAACTCACAGTGATCCTCCTGCCTCAGCCTCCTGAGTGCTGGGGTTACATGCATGTGCTATATTACTATATTATTTTATTTTTTAAAATTTTTTGTGGTGCTGGGTATTGAACTCAGGGCCTCTTACATGTTAGGTGAGTGATCTACCTCTGAGCTACGTCCCTCCCTTTATTTTATTCTGTGGGCTATAACGTGTGGCATCATTTATTTTTTTGCTTACCTTGCCCCCCATGGGGCTATTGGGAGTTCCTTCAGGTTGGCATCCTGTGTGCTTTGCACAAGTTCCTGCATTTCTCGAGCACATGTTTATTTTTTGTTCTAGAAGGTATACCGGGTTCATGTCATACTCGCTCTTCCTAGTCCTGCTATCAACCCAGTCTCCGAGGAGAGCGCTTCCTTACACTGGAGGGCGGTGTCTAGAAGATAAGGTTGTGGGCACCATGTGTCCATGTCACCGTTGGGTTTCTGAGGAATTTCCAGGACTCACGATGGAGACTAGGAATGAACGCTCGCTTTCTAAGGTGGCCGTGGGTGCCGCCCGGGAGGCACCTGCCCCCGAAGAAGCTGAGTTAGACCTCGGCTTCCGGGGCTGCTGACCTTGTTAGCGACCGGCTCTCTTCAGTGTCTGCACAGATGAAGCCAGCTGGTCACCCATGAGTTAGACTCAGGAGTCACCGGCGCTTGTCAGATTAGCACCATTGCTTAAACAGCTTTGTAAAAATCCCAGTGATGTTTGAGAAAGGAAAGGCTCCACCGGGCCGGGGATTTAGCTCAGTGGCACAAGCGCCTGCCTGTCAAGCGCAAGGTCCTGAGTTTGATTCCTGGTACCAAAAAAAACAAAAACAAAAAAACAAAGGCTCCACTGCTGTGGTCACCGTGCTAGAAGGGCACAAACCTGGGCAGAAGCCTGGACTGCTGCCCCAGCCTGGCCCTTTCCCTGCTGGCCGCAGCTCTTCGAGACCGTGAGTGGGGCACTGTGCGGACGGTGTGGGCGGTGCACTCCGCTGGTCAGAGGCCCTGGCGCAGCATCTCTCTTTGGGGTCAGCAGAAGCCTTTATCTGCTGCTTAGGAGATGTCATGTTGGTACATTTTGTGGCCTTCCTCTCTTCTGAATGTCAGACAGCTAATTGCGATCAATTGCCCCACTCACCTTGGTGTCCTGCCACTAAAAAAGCAAGAAGGCCAGGATAGAGGGGTTTTTCTTTTTGAGAGCTAATTCGATAGTTTGAGAGTTTTTCTTTTTGAGAGATAATTTGTTGTTGCTGCTTGTCTTCAAAGCTTGCCAAAGTGACAGAAGCAATTTGAATGGAATTGAGGTCCCAAGGTGCAAATCTCTTTGTCACATGGGAAGGGTGCAGGCTTTACACTTTCAACTGTGACCTCTAAAATTCTTGTCTTATTGAGAACTTGTTTAAATTTTAATTTTTTTATGATGGAAAATTTCAAAATTACATAGAAAAGTATATTAAACCCTCATCATATTCCAATACCCAGCTCAATAATTATCAATCCGTGGTGAGTCGTGTTTTAGATAGCCATCAGTGTAACTTCCCTCCACCCCATGTTAGCTTACAACAGGTGCACATAATTTCATCTGTAAATATTTTAATATACCTCTTTAAATGGTAAGACTTTTTTAAGGAAGCATAATCATAGTATGATGAGTACATTGAAAAAAGTTACCCATAATTCTTTAATATTGTCAAATCATTAATGCGTTCAAATTTTTTTTTTTTTTTTTTGTAGGTACCGGGGGTCGAACTCAGGACCTCGCGCTTGCCAGGCAGGCGCTTATGCCGCTGAGCTATCTCACCGGCCCAGTGTGTTCGAATTTACATGATTTAAAAATTTTTTTATTTGTTTAGCACACGTTTGCAGTTCATGCAGTTCACAGTCGTCTTGGGGAGTGAGTACATGTACACACTACAGCTTGTTTCTTTTTTTTAAATCCCCTCCCCGCCAATTCCCCATCCCATTTTTCGTTCCTGTTGATATTATAATCTTAGCTCATGTTATGGCATCTAATGTTTACATTCATTGAGGTCATTAGGTTCCTCTACATAGCAAATCTTCATTCTACTTATTTCCCCTTCCCTTCCTCCTCCTTGCGCTTTTTCCCTTGGACCCCTTCCCTATTGCAGGAGATCCATCTCCTTTCGCCTTCCATCTATCCTTATTATTCTCTTTGTCTGTACTTTGCCTCATGCAAATAAGAGATACTATACAGTATTTAAGCTCGTGTGTGTGGTTTATTTCACTCATGATTATTTTATGATGTTCCCTTGCAGAATCAAGAGTAGTCCATGAAAAATTAGAAAAAAATTGAGTTATGGCTCTGTAGTCTTTTTTTTTTTGAGACGGTGTATCTTTATGTAGTTCAGGCTGGCCATGAGCTCCCTACATAGCCCAGGCTGGCCTCCAACTTGCATTGATTCTCTTGTCTCAGCTTTGTGAGTGGTGGAACTATAGGCATGCACCTCTACGCCCGGCTACTGTGCAGTCTTTTAGTTTCCAGATTCTCCGCTCTCTTTTTCCCCTTGCCATGTATTTATTGAAGAGAGATCATATGTCCTATGGGGTTGCGTACAGACTGGATTTCACTGTTTGCACCTCTGCGGTGTTCAGCGCGTTCCTCTGTCTGCTTGTATTTTCTGTGAGTCGGTAAGTTAGAGGCCGTATCACCTTCAGATTCTGTTTCCACGTAGGGGCTGAAAAGGAGGTGGTGCTCTATTGTGTGAGATGCATGCGTAAGGCCTCTTTTCTCCCCGTATGAGCTTAGCACCATTCATGATCCAGTAACTCAGTAGGGAGTACAAGATGGGCATAATCCCACTTTCATAATTCTTTCTTCATTTATTGGTGGAATATTGCAATAAAAAAATTCTATCTGGTGACCTTGAGGTATAGTTAGTACAGAGGAGATAAATCAGTGTTTGATTTCCTTCTTTTACTTTATCATTTTCAGAATAACAGGTTGCTTCTGTAGTCTCTAAAGACGATTGTGTATTTTGTGTGTCATTATGAATTCCTAGATTAAGCATATTTATATGTTCCAACCTGCTGTTATTCTTATTGATGCTCACACTGTCCCATCTTTGAAATCTTTGATCCTCTCCAAATCTGCTCTTAAACCCTCACATCCTTGGTAGCTTTGGTAGATATTTCAGGCTTTATCTCATACCCGTCCTGCTCCGGACCTGCAGTTGGCCATATCTCCAAGCAGCAGTGGTTCCTGAGGAGGGAGTAGAGTTTAGCGCCCACAGTCTGGGTGTGAATAAAGGAAGCTAGGAGTAGCCAGGCCACAGAGCCCTGGGGGGCTCTGAACAGATCTGCCTCTCCTGTGGACTCTGCCGGGAGTGCAGCTGCTGACGGGTCCCTTTCGTAGCTGAGTGACAGAAACAATCAGGTGAACACAGCTCACATTTTATTTGCCAGATGTTCTCCACTGTTTACTTTTGGTAAAAGACATGGTGACACTTATGTTTGCAGATGAGCTTGGGGGAGAGGCAGCGGAGGCACTGAACTAGTCATAGTTTTTCAATGTGGTGTTGTCAGGCTGAACTGGGGGTCGTGTCTGGTCAACCAAGACTCTTGGGCCCCATGACTGCAGGTCCCCGAGTTCCACATCCATACCCGGTTCTCTCAATTATGTGCTCAGTGGGTGTCAAGAATATGGCGCCAATGCCATCTTCCCGTTGCACTCACTTAGAAGGGACTGACCGTGTTTTCACTTTCTGGGTGAGCCACAAAGAACATGACCCTAAAATTGCTGTTTAGATAGTTGCCTTCCTGGTGGGTACATTTCTTGCACAGGTTGGGAAGGTAGCAGATGCATCTATTTCATAATTATTAGGCTATGCCTAATAAATGCCTATATTCACTGCCCCATTATGCTTGTGGAGAAGGTAGAAAGGGAAACTTACTCAGCACTTACTTGTCTGGCTTTTCCTGCTGTTCTCTCACGTTATCCGTGTGGTTTCCTGCAGACTGGATTCCAGTCCAAGGGTGGCTGTGTCCTGCTCGTTGTGACATAGCAACTGCTTACAGGAGAACTAGGGCCCTGACTTCTTACCCATATCCACATGGACTCCCTCATTTAAATGGAGATTTAAAATTTTTTTTTGCATTTTTTGGCATGATTATACCAAGGTGAGTTAGCTTCTGCTTTTAATAAAATTGCTTTTCCTTCAGGAAAAAAAATGCTAAAATTAAGACGGGGTACAAGCGGGAGCACATCAACCTGGGCTGTGACGTGGACTTCGACATCGCGGGGCCTTCGATCCGTGGAGCCCTGGTGCTGGGCTACGAGGGCTGGCTGGCTGGCTACCAGATGAATTTTGAGACTGCGAAGTCCCGAGTGACCCAGAGCAACTTTGCAGTTGGCTACAAGACGGATGAGTTCCAGCTTCACACTAATGTGTGCGTGGACACGTCGGGTTTGAGTAGCAGGGAGACTGCTCTTCATTTTCTAAGCTTAAATTTAATCACCATAATGTAATTTATTAGCATCTAAGAAGCCAAGTGATCTGCTAGCGTTTGTTTCCCACCTACCCATTTCCTGAATTGTCTTAGATTGTTTCTGTTCTGTGAACCACAGATATTGCCACTGGTACCCACCAAATGACTGATTAATCCCAGGAGGGCTGAAACAGTTCACTTCCCTGAAAGTTTCCAGGCTCTGGAGGTCCTTTGGGTTTTGGTTATCAAATTAGGGGACTAGGTAGAAGAGATGCAGCTTTCTTCCTCCAGATAATGCTTGAGGATCAACTTGCTATGCTTAACAAAATGCAGTGATAGCAGACAAATGAAGAGGTGCTGAGCTCAGTGAAATACCAGGTGTTTTCTCTGCATGGTTGGGTGTTTAACTGTTTATTAACCGTTGGACAGTGTGGTGAAGGGAAGCGAAGAACACAGGCTAGGTTTGAGAGGGCCCATTGTGATTAGGTTAAGTGAAACCCAAATTCCAACCCTAAATAACTTTGTTGTAGTTCTGTGAGGAGTGACCCTGTAGCCCCAGATGGGTAGAACTCTACCAACGGTCTTTCTTTCCACTAGAGGTCGCTAAAGAAGTAGCTTTTTGAGACCTGGAAGTGGTGTTAATTTGTAAACTATTTCCAGTTATGTTTTGTGAGGAATTTTTAGCATTACCTTAAAAATTTGAGTCTTTTAAAACTAAGAAGTCTCAGACTAGAGAGGTAGACAGTCCAGTAGTGGCCAGGGGGACAGGAAAGTGGTTCAGAGGGAAGGGTACCTTGAGGGAGGTACCCTGATGGAACTGTTCTGTGTCGTGATTGTCATGCTGATTACGCAGATCTGCACATGCGTTGAAATTTATAGAAGCATACGTCACTACAAGGTCAATTTCATTGTATGTTAATTAAAAAAAGAGGACATGCATAGGAAAGACACTAAGGCATAGAAGTGTTTTTAAATTCAGAACTCTGACTGGGACTATCAGGTGCTTCCTTGGTTCAGGATTGGGAGTTGGCATCAATGCTAGGAACCATGGCTGCCCCATCTTCCCCACACACCTGAGGCTCAGTGTCGTCAGTAAATCACCGGGGACCTGGCTTCTTTTGGGAACTGGCATGGAAGCAGCTGACTTACATACTCCTCGCTGCCCCGGTGTTGCTGGGACTCAGATGTGGAACAAGTGTTCCTTGCGCTCCCTGTAGGTGAATTGGAGCAGGGAGCTCACTCTGCTTATGGTTTTGAAAGCCCGGTACAGGAGTGTTGCATTTGTGGTTTTAGAATGTTCTGGGCATCATTCTGACCTTTTAAAAAAACACAACAACACATTTAAGCCAAGAAATTTCCCCATTTGATTATTATATTAAACCCATGAGAAAATCTCTTATATTTGACAGGCTGCTGTTCTGCAGCATACTTGGGCTGTTTGAAGATGACAAATTCCCTGTGAATCAGGGTACCTGAGATCTCCCCTGTATTTGCCGGAAGCACAGTGTGGCTGAATCTCGGGGAAACTTAGGAATTAGGCTGACTTCAGACTTGCCATATAGCCCAGGTTAGCCTTAAATTTGCCTTCGCTCTCGAGGGTGGGATTTTTTAGGTGTGTGCCACTGCACCAGCCTGTCCCATTCCTATCTGGCTTCTAGTATTTAGTTCCTGTTTTGTGAAATTTGGCAAACTTCTGGCCTTCTTAGTACCAGGGATTGGTTCTGTCCATTTCCAACATGTGTGGGTTCTCGCCATTGTGGGTACCAGCTCACCTGCCTGGTCAGCTTGGCATCTCTGCTGTGCTTGTTTGCAGGAATGATGGGACAGAATTTGGTGGCTCCATTTACCAGAAGGTGAACAAGAAGTTGGAGACTGCTGTCAACCTTGCCTGGACAGCAGGAAACAGTAACACTCGCTTCGGAATAGCAGCCAAGTATCAGATTGACCCTGATGCCTGCTTCTCGGTAGGTACCTGCGGAATCACTCATCTGCCAGGATTGTTTCTGCCTAGAGATTCTCTCACTGTGCCAAGAGTTCCAAACAGTACAATGATAGCTGGGCGTGGTAGCACATGCCTGTAGTCCCAGAACTTGGGAGGCTGAGGCAGCAGGATCACTGCGAGTTCAAGGCCAGCCTGGGCTACGTAGTGAGTTCAAAACAAGCCTGAATTACATAGTGAGATCCTGTCTCAAAAACACAAAAACAAAAAAGAAACACTTCCCCCCAAATAAAAATAAAACATCCCCCCAAACAAAAAACAGTATAATAATAATAGAGTACTTACTGTTGGTGCTAGGCCTTTTACATGTGGATTTTTCCATATAGTTCCATTTGAGATGGACACTATTTTGTTTCCTTTTTAAATTATCCCTGTTCTTGTGTAGGAAGAACTGGAAACTTAGGAAAGTGGATTGGGTAACTTGCCCACGGGCACACAGCGGGTGAAAGGCGGGGCCTGCATTGACCAGACGATCTTGTTATTGAGCCTTTTCCTTCCACCAGGCCCTATCCATAATGCGGACGGTAAAGAGGGGTGCCCTGAAGCCTAGCGTTTTAAATGTTTATTGTCGCCCTTCTTTTTCATTCTGTTTTCAATTCCGGTAGTGCACATAAGAAATTGGTATGCAGTTGTGACTTATCTTGTAGGCCCTGTGGTGTTGCTCATGGGTGGTTGAATTGATGCACAGGTTTTTTGCAGTAAATCCTGTTGGGCTCCTTCCTGTTGTCACAGGCACTGTGACTTTGCACCTCTCTCGGAGTGGAATGAGGAAGTCTCATGTTGTGGAATTTTGTCTGCTGGCTCGTATAATTTGTAGACAATACATTTTAAGTCTCCTGAATTGGCAACTGAATTTGGCCTCAAGTTAGGCACATTAAAAACAAGGGAAAGGGGCCTCACTGTTTCGGTGTTACGAGCAAAAAGGAACAGGTAGTAGGGACGCTATTTGCCAACAGCCTTCATTCTCCCTGTTAGGTCTTAGGAAGAATGTCAGGGCTCACAGTACTTTGAGCAGGAAAACATGCATCTGCTGTATATTTATTTCACATTGAATTTCAAAAATGAGGTGGTGATGGAAACAGATTATTTGATTCTGAAGCCTAGACATGGTGGAATTAAAAGCTTATTCATTTTGCAGATGGAAGGATGAAGCGCTTGCCATTTTCACTGTTTTGTCTTTTTCCCGTCTAGGCCAAAGTGAACAACTCCAGCCTGATTGGTTTAGGATACACTCAGACCCTAAAGCCAGGTTTGTGTTGCTTCTGTGTGAAGTCAGTTCTCATATATTGTTTTGTGGGCTTGCTGATTCGTGCCGTTGTTTACAGAATGCCTATACAGGTCAGAGTAATGAATGTATGTGAAGTTTTGTAATTAAATATTTAAAAAGAAGCCACAGGGTCAGTCTAAAACATTTAGACAATATGAGAAATAGTAAATGGGAGAAAAGAGATTAAAGCTAATATATATCATAGTTTTTATTATTTTCTTTTTTCCTACTGTGTACATAATGCTTGATACTTATTTCCAGTGAATTCTCACAACTGGCCTCTAAATCACCACCATGATAAAAAGACAAAGAAATGGAAAAAGTGGTTTGTAGGTCTTTGCTGCATAGTCAGCTAGGCTAGTCCATCACCTTTGAACCCCAGAAGGCTAAGATTACATGATTTCGGAATCAAGTCACTCCTAGGAAAATCAGTTTGCTTTGTGCATGTGTGTACTCCACGTGCGTGCACTGTGAAGGTGAATGTAAACCTCAGGTCTGACTCAGGAGTGGGGTTTCCCCTCACAAGACAATCACTGGGAAGCTTACTGTGTGGGACCAGTGGTAGCCTAATTGTAGCAGAGGGATGATGAGAAGGAAAGGAAAGTTTCAAAAGTGGATGTAGGCAGGCCCTCTGGTCTGTGGAGACGTAGGTCAGGTGGTGTTAAGTACCAAGGATGGAGGGGGCCCATCCTTTGGCCCTTGCTGATTGCACCTGGAGCCTAAATTTGGTGCTAACCTTTCTTTGCCTTCCTCTAACCCTCCCCTTTTCTCTCCCTGCTTTTCCCCCTCTGCAGGAATCAAACTGACACTGTCAGCTCTGCTGGATGGCAAGAATGTCAACGCCGGTGGCCACAAACTTGGTCTAGGACTGGAATTTCAAGCATAAATGCGTACTGTACAATTGTTAATTTTAAACTATTTTGTAGCATAGCTACCTTCAGAATTTAGTGTACCTTTTAATGTTGTACGTCTGGGATGCAAGAATTGCTAAAGTATCATGTTAGACCTTCAGGTTAAAGATGATTCAGCTTTAAGGTGTTATTGATTCAGAGGTACAGAAGAAACCTAATTCCAAAAAAAGTCCTTTCAGCTGTACATGTGGGGAAACTTGGTGGCCCCTCTAGAGATACCAGGTTCCTTTTTTAAAAAATTTAAACATGGCTGCAAGTGGAAGCTGATAATGTGTAGGCACTTTGTAAATCTGCATTGAGTAAATGAATGAATTGTGACTTTCTGAGAATCAAACCTTGGTTTCCTAACCCAGATTGGTGAGAAGCTCATGGCTTGATGGTGTGTACAAACTCATCTGAAAGGGACTTTTTTAGACAGACCTTCACAACCTGTTCCCACTCCAGCCCCTCATCACCTCTTTTACACCAAAAGTAGTCCACTGGGTGCAGCAGCTGTTTCTTTTGTGCCATTTTGGGGTGGAGAGGGGGATGTAATGATGCCAATCATTCAGGTTTTAATTCCTTTTCATGTTGTGGTTTTTTTTGCCCTTGCACTAGTGTATGACCAGCTACATGCTGGGAAGTCTGCGTGACTGTAATCACATGGTGACAACACTAGGAATCTAAGTTGGGCGTACGTTGTATTCTTACCACTCAGTTTATTTTTCAGCAGTTTATTGGGTACATTTTAGTCTTCCATTTTGTGTGGAATTAGATCCTCCCCTTCAAATGCTGTAATTAACATCACTTAAGAAAAAACTTGAATAAAATATTGAAACCTCATCCTTCTGTTGTCTTTATTAATAAAAATGTAAACAGGGAACTTGTTTAGATTTGTCCTTTTTCCCCTTACTCTCTGTATTTTGTCTTATTATCTCTTTTGATGCCTAACAGATTACCATGAACTTAGTGGCTTAAAAGAACCCTCACTTACATTATAGTTCTGCAGGTAAGAAACCCAGACAGGTTCTCACAGTGCTGGAAATTAGGTTGTCAATCAGGCTGTGTTCTCGTCCCAGCAAGAGGCTGGAGGTTTTGTTCCAGGCCTGCATGGGTGCGGCCGAATTCGGTTCTTTTCGATTGTAGGACAGAGGTCCCCGTTCCTTGCCGACAGCTGAAGTCCACCCTCAGTGTTTAGAGGTCACCAGCCTTCTTTGCCCCACAGCCCCTCCCACCTCCAGTGCCAGGAACAGAAAAACTCCTTCATTCCCTCACTCCCTTTGTGCTTCAAATCTCCAGGAAGAGCTGCATCCCTTTTAAGGGCTCACTTGATTAGGTTAGGCCCGCAGAGTAATGTAACATAAACTTAACTGCTGGGTAAAGTAACCTCATCACAGGTATAATATCCATCCTGTTCACAGCATTCTTTCTGTGGATCATTGAGGGAAGGTCATTGAAGAAGGAGTCATTTTGGAATTCCGTATATATATATATAAATATAATAATCTGGAAATTTCATACACAGAGAATAGTAGTGAACATTACCCAGCTTTGAGTTTGACATTTTTTCTTTTTTTTTCCTTTTGTGGGTACTGGGAACCAAACTCAAGACCTTGCGCTTGCCAGGCAAGTGCTTATGCCGTTGAGCTGTATCAATGGCTTTTTTTTTTTTGAGTTTGACATTTTTTCCGTTCATGATGTTAGGCAGAGTTCCTTTTTTTGGGTATTTGAAAGTGACATTCAAAACAGGTAGCAGATTTAGTCTTGGCATTTGTGTCACCCATAAAATGGCCTCAGCATTTTTGTCATGCTATCTTCAGGTTATAAGGACTTGCAGCTGTTTCTAAGTGAATGTTTAGAATTTGTTCTGAGCTTCTGGCACATAAAGTTGCTGGGTAGATCAGGTCAGGTGCCAGGTACAGTATTAACTATTTCAAAATG
Organism: Erethizon dorsatum; assembly: GCA_028451465.1. Taxonomy (NCBI): domain Eukaryota; kingdom Metazoa; phylum Chordata; class Mammalia; order Rodentia; family Erethizontidae; genus Erethizon; species Erethizon dorsatum. Next base: position 5,647,491 of record CM051836.1, on the reverse strand, counting down.
AATAAAGGGTCCTCTGAGTAAAAGGAGATATTTGCTCGCCAGTTACTGTCTGCCTACTGTAGGCAGTGTGTTGGGATATCACTGTGCAAGATGGTTTGAGTTCATAATTTCTCACCAGTTGACAGAATTGAGATAAATTCAGGAGGACAAATGGGCAAGGTTGACAAAGGACCAGGGGAGAGGACTGATGTGTTTATTACAGAAAAAGCCCTATTTAAGTCTGAAGCAATCTCCAAACAAGTAGAAGCTAGGATAGAAGAGTATTTGTTAAACCAAGTGGTGTTTTCTGTATACAAAGAAGTGAAAGCTCCTGGGGCTTTTGGGTAGACCGAGTGCCTTGGCTAACCTGGAAGGTTTGCAATAAAGGCACCAGTACATCTGTAAGGGCTGGGGCAGACTTTGGAAAATGAGCACATGAATGACTTCTTAGTTTTCTAGATACACAGTTTGTGTGTTTCTGAGCTGTCTCTGGGGCCAGATTAATGTTACAGTGAAACTAGAACACAGGCCCTTCTTATTCTGCAGAGGCAGCTCAGCTGTCTGGGGACAGTAGCAATCTTCTGAGGGAATCACAGAAACAGTACTGAAGCTGTGGGTACAATAAATGTCTTTATGGCATGCTAATGTTCGTGAAAACTGATTCACTGGGATTTTCATGAATCAAAGCATATAGCTGTTGACAACACCAACCACCGTCCCTGCCTTTCCTTTGGTCATACCTTTACCATCTTTCATATTTTATGTTTTACCTGTGGTCTCCCCTACAAGAAAGTAAAACTGCAGAGGCTTAGGGCTTCGTTCTGTTACAGCATGGCCACCTAAATGTGACCACTGGTAACTTGTGTTTCCCTCACCTTTGCGGGAGGAGGAGGGAAGTTCACTTTCGCGATGAGTCTACACGGCTGGGTCTTCCTTTAAAAAGTGCTTTAAACGTCTCCTCCCGGCTGCACAGTAGCCCATCACGTGATCTTCAGCATCTTCCACACCGGGTCCTCAGCCCCGCGCGGCAACTCCCCTTGGCCCTCCTCCCGATTTGCATTCCCAGCCCCCGTCACGCTGCGACGCCCTCACGCTGGGACGCTAACGCCTAGGCCCGCGGCGCCCCGCGCCGTTTCTGACGTCATGACGTAAGCCTAGCAACCGCGCAGGCTCCGGGACCAGTCCGTTATGGCCGCTGCCGCCCTGGGGAGGATGAGAGGGGCTGCGCAAGCGACGCTGCTCCCGGGCTCGGGAACGCAGGCCCCTGGAGGGCTGGCGCGGCGGCTGGTCCTGGCGCTCCTGCTGGCGCTGGTCTGGAGCCCCGGTAAAGGGCGGGCGGTCGGCTCCGGGCGGGCGCGGGTCGGAACACAGGCCGGGCCAGGGGAAGGGAGCTTCCGAGGCTCTGCAGCTCAGGACGGCGACAAGCTGGGGCAGAGTCTCTGCGGCCCCGAGGAGCGAGCGCGTGGTGTTTGAAAGGGGTTCAGGACTGGGGGGGTCTCCGCGGGCTTGAGAAGTGCGGCTGGGAAATTGAGGGACCCGGGGAGCGGGGAGCAGAATGTAGGTGGGCGGGGGCGTGTGTGGTGGCGGGGTCTGGGAGACTTGAAGAATGGCTGCCACGAGGAATGCGGGACGTGGGGTCTCCAGAATTCGTGGGAATGGGGAGCTAGGAAGGTCTCAGAAAAAGGGCGGGGAGACGAGGGCTGAGGAGCCGGTCGGGGCTGGGCGGTGGTTCTAAGGAACCCCCGAGACGGGGGACCAGCAGGGCCGAGAAAGGAAGGAAGTTTTCCCATCACGTGTGAGGCCAGTGGTAAAGATCGAGGGGGGCAGGGGCAGGGACCCAGCGACTGGACTAAGCCGATGGAACATTTCAGAGAGTGGAAAGGGAAAGTTGCTTTTGGGTATTGGTGCATCCCTCAGGTCTGGAAGGTTCTGGTAAAGAGCCAGAGTCCTGGGGTATTGGACTTCTCAGGGGCTTGGGAGGGGAGGTTGGGAACAGAAGAGATTCTTTTTTAAGCGCGGCCGTTACAGTATGCAAATATAACGTGTGGTGAGTTAACCAACACTACCCTGGCTTATTTTAATGGATCCTTAGGATTTGATTGAGACAGGTTTTTTTTTTTTTTTTTTTTTTTTAATTGCAAATGCTGCATTGTAAATCAAGATATTGTGGGGTTTATTGAAAAAATGAAGAAATCTGTAAACGAGGGCCTGAAATTTAGTGGGAAAAATCTAGTAAGAACTTACAAGTTCATAAGCAGGATCTTGTTTAGTCGCCCCCCCAACTCACTTTTAAAAGTCCGAGACATAATCCTTTTCTCCCAAAATCTTTGAGGTTTTGGATTGTTATGGGGAAAGTAACTCCAACCTGTTAGATGTCAGATGAGCCAAGTCTGTGGTCTCACATTGGGGGATGAAGACTGAACCAAAGGAGGAAGTTAGGAGAGTTTTGTTGGAAACGAGAGGAGCTTCTGGATTTCCAGGCCACGTCCTGAGTGGGTGGCCACTTAGCCTCTTTGTTAAGAGTATTTACATAGTGAAATCACAACATGGGCACAACGTGGGTCAAACTACAATCAATTTATAGGATTACAAGTATAGTCGCTTAGCTAAAATGAATCCAATAGGGAAAGGAGTCACACAGCAAGGGTCCAAGGAAAGAACAAAGGAATTCTTGGAAAGGGATGGGTCCAGGCGGTCTGGTCAGCCACTTATGCATCTGATGCCTGTCTGGGGCCACTGGACCGGGCAGTGCTAATTGCGTATAATCTCAGGTTGCTGTTTATCTTGCAGGCCTGGCTGCTGCATCTCCATCTCAAGGCCTTGCTTTCTTCAGATTCTCTACCTGTCACAATCTTTGTCTCATCTTCTGTGCTGACTTCCTCCAGGGCCCAGTCCCTCTCTGACTGCATGTTAATTTCTCTCTAACTTAGCTGTCTATATAATAAGATGAAAAACAGCGTGAACCAGGATAATTTTCTTAGCTCAACAGGAAATGTCCAACTATACATTTTTTTACTACAGTGCTGTGGATTCATACTCAGTGTTTCCTGAACAACGCTAAAGGCCAGCAACGACTGCTGTCACGGAAGTGTTTGCAAGTCTAAAGGGAAGGACTGTGGTCCATTTTCACAAGGCCCTTTCATTATTAGTAAAATGTACTCCAGTAATCCCAGCCCTGAAGGAGTCTGAGGCAGGAGGAGCTCACATTTGAGTTCTGCCTGGCAATTTAGCAAGACCCTGTCTCAAAAATTAAGAAGAGCTGGGCTACCCCTCTGTGGTAGAGTGCTCCTGGATTTGACTTCCTAGTACGGTACTGGGGGGAGGAAAAAAAAAAAAAAAGTAAGGAGCATTTCCCTGGTTGATGCATATACTGCTGTTCCTAAAGTTCTTTTATAGCATAAGTGTGTGTGTGTATGTGTGTGTGTATGTGTATGTTTTCTGATACTGGGGATTGAACTCAGGGCCTTCCCACTGAGCTGCATTCCTAGCTCTTTTTAGTTTTTATTTTGAGACAGGGTCTTACGAGGTTGCTAAACTGTCCAGGCTGGTCTCAGATTTACAGTCCTCCTGCCTCAGTCTCCCAGAGTGCTGGGATTACAGGCATGTACTACCATGCCTGGCAGCATAATTGTTTTGATCATTTAATCAACTAAGAAAAAAATGGCATTGAAATATTTATATTTCCTGCTGGAATGCTTAAGAAGTATGGTTTAGGGATATATATCTGGGAACTAATTTCAGAAGTGACTTTTCCTTATAAGATGATTGAAAATATTGTGTTGGAGTGAAGAGGAGAGGCAAATGAGGAGGTGTGTGGAGTATTAAGGTGTCCTTATGTCTCTTTTTGTTAGAGCCCCTAAATATTGCTCCACCTACTTGAACCTTTTAGGGACTCCTTTTATTTTATTATTTTATTATTTTATTTTATTTTTTTGCCAGGCAGGCGCTTATGCCACTGAGCCATATCACCGGCACTCCTTGTCTTTTAAATTGAGTCTTTATATATATTGATGTTACACATTCAGATTATCCCTACTGAAAATAAATGAAAACTAACATATGCTTTTCACAGGAGAGCAGCTTCATTGCAATGGAGTAGTAGTTGTAAAGCTTGGGTGATACAGTATAAGTATTTTTTTTTGTAAGCATGCCTATGTTGGATTTCAAAATAATTTCAAAGTAATCACTCTTGTGATAAGAAAATTAAAAGCTAGGGTGTGTTCAATTCCAAATTTCAAATAAGTTTAGAAGTTGGAAAGTTCCCACATTAGATTTATTTAAACTTGTTCTGTGTTAGGTGTCTTAAAATTTCAGGGCTCAGGTGTATTCTTTTTTTTTTTTTGTGGGTACCGGGGGGTCGACCTCAGGACCTCGCGCGCCAACAGACGCCCGTGCCGCTGAGTGATATCACCGGCCCCTTTTTCGTATGTGGGATCCGGGAGTCGAACTCGGGCCCTCGCGCTTGCCGGGCAGCGCTTAAGCCGCTGAGCCATCTCACCGGCCCCTCAGGTGTATTCTTGGCAGTCTGTAAGAAGTTTTCAGTTTTATGTTTTTGTTTGGATAAAGTCTAAAAAAGTTAACAGCATTTTGATCACAGGATGACCAGCTTGTGTCTAAGTCTTGCCATACCATTTCAAAAGTTTTTGCTTCTCTGTATTTTCCATTGTTATGTATAGTGTAAATGTGTGATGCATTTAATTTTTAAGCAAGTTTTCTCAAACCAGTGTATGAATGAATTTCTCAGGGTTGTCTGCATTCTCAAAAAATTTTTTTGTTTTGCAGTGCTGGGAATTGAAACTAGGGCCTTGCATACACACTAGACAAATTACATTCTCAAAAAAAAATTTTTTTTTTTTTTTGGTGGGTACTGGGGGTCGAACTCAGTACCTCGTGCACCAGCAGGTGCCCGTGCCGCTGAGCATTATCACCGGCCCTTTTTTTGTATGTGGTTACCGGGAGTTGAACTCAGGACCTTGCACTTGCCAGGCAGGCGCTTATGCCGCTGAGCCATCTCACTGGCCCCAGCATTCTCAAATTTGAGAATAGTTCAAGACAGTTTTTAAAAAGGGTCCAATAGACGAAGAGAATTAAATTTTAAAAGTTTTTTTGTTTTCTTTGAGATAGGGTCTCAGTATGTAGTTCAGGCTGGCCTTGAACTCACTATGTTGCCTAGGCTGGCCTCTAACTTGTGGTGATCCTCCTGTCTCAGCCTCCTGAGTGCTGGGATTACAGGTGTGTGCCACCATGCCTAGCTTAAAACATTTTATTTTTAAAATGTTAAGTTTTAACGAGAGAGGCAGTATCAGGAAAGTAAGAAGCAGAAGATTTAGGAGTCTAAAGTAACATATATTTGTCGAAACTCAACAGTTAAATCCTTAACATCGGAGTTGTCACTTTGATCATTCTGAGTACACTTCTCATGTGACTGGATCACATCTTCTGATTTGAAGGAGATGAGGTCAGACCATGAGGTTGCTTTGCTTTGTAGCAAATGTTTCAGGTGAATTCTCAATTTATTTTCCTATGCTGTATTTGTGTATTACTTCCAAGTTATTTCTTAAACAATGTATATTCTCCTACTTGGTGCTAGGTATTGGAATAGAGTGGTATTGGAGGTATTCTTAGAACAAGTGGGCTTTTGCTTGGCTGAGATCGTGGGAAGGGCTTTTCAGGAGATCCGGTAGGTACGGAGATGCTCCTTGGGATGCGACGTGGGGTATGTGATGGGGAGTTGGGTTGAGGCATATTTAGTAAGTACTTGTTTGTTGAATGCCTGACGTTACATAGGCAGTGGAGATAAAGTAGAGCAGCCAGGGAGATTAGTAAGTGTTAATGAGAGCGAAGCTTGGTAGCCAGATCTGTTGGAGTTTGTAGATTATTAAAAAGACTTTAGCTTTTGAGGGAGAGAGAGAGAGCAAGCGAGCGCCCCGGAGGGTTTTAAGTGGACTAGTGACCTTACCCCACTGAGCTTGTTCAGGCTGACTCCGGCCCCTCTGTTGAGTGTGGACAGGAGGGGTTCGGGTGGCGGTAGGTAGATGAGTCAGAGGCTGTTAGAATGACCCAGGTGAGGTGAGCCGGAGCAGTGAGGAGGCTGTTAGAGTCGGGTGAGATTTCTGCTTGGACTGGACAGTAGCATTGGAGAGTAACAGATTGGATGTAACAGAGTAACAGACCAAGCAGAGTAACAGATTGGATGTGAAGTGTTAAGAAAATGACAACTCTTAAGGTTTTAGTTTGAGTAACCAGAAAGATGGAATTGCCATAATTGATTCAGAGACTGTAGGTAGAGCACGTAGGGTATAGAAATTCATTTCTTTCTTTTTTTTTTTTTTTTGGGTACCGGGAATCGAACTCAAGACCTCATTTAGCACCATTGAGCTAAATCCTCGGCCCAGAAATTCATTTCTTGAAATCAAACTTTTTTCATTTGAGATTGTTTTAAATTCACTTGCAGTTATAAGAAATAATATAGAGACCTTCTAACATTTTACTCAGTCTTCCCCAACAGTAACATCTTGCACAACTGTAGTGCAATAGCACAACTATAGAGTGTCGACATCGGAACAGTCAAGACACAGGGCATTTCGTGGTCACACTCGTTGACTCTAAAGCTGCCCCTTCCCTCCTGAACTTCGGTATAGTGAACCCTTCCTGGTCCTTGTCGTGGTCTGGGAAATTTATATTTGTAATCCCATGGAAAAGTTATTGGAATTCTAGCGAGTTAATTCCAATCTACCACTTACAGTGCAACCCACGGCGAGAATAAAGACACTAAGGCATATTTATAGCTGTGGGGAGCCAAGGGGTCCTAAGTCCAGCCAAGATGGTGGTTACTGGAGCAATGGCCTGGACCCAGGCCCAAACCCAGGTTTTATTAATTCTCGAGGAGGGGAGTGGCTTGGGGATGAGTGACTGTGAGAGTGGCAGGAAGTATGGGAGTACCGTAAGCTGGGCTAGGTAGGTGGCCTGAAATCACCTCTGCAATATGCAGAGGGAAGGATATGCAGAAGGAGTAATCTGCATAACACAATTCAAGATAGTATCTACTGTTTTGGGGTCGGTGCTTCAGCTCTGATGTGTAATCTTCTATGCCCTGGGAAATCATAGCCTCTTTCTCGAGGCTCGATCCCAGCCGATCCCAGCCGACAGCGTGGAGCACGGCTCTCCATCCCACCAGCCTCAGCCATGTGTTTTGGGAGCTACAGGGGTGGGGAACACTGCCCTGGTCACTTGCTTCAAAGACTACACATCAGCACCTCAGCTGGACCGACTTGCATCACTTAAAGCCAGTTGAAGGGATAAGGAAAAGTCCTAGCCAGCTCTGTACATATCAGTACATGGAAATAGGGCCAGGTTCAGCCAAAATGGAGATAATTGCTCTTCTTTCAAGGAGAGCCGTCCAGGTGTCCTCCACACTTCTGGTAGCTACAAATTTGTTTTCCATTTCTACAGTTTTGTTATTTTGATAGTCTGATGTGAATGGAATTATGCTGCAAGTAACCTTTGGGATTGGCCTTTTGTTATTCGACATCATTCTCTGGAGGTTCAACCACGTTGTTAAATGTATCATCGGTTTGTTTCTTTTTATTGCTGAGTAGTATTCCATGGCATGGATATACTGTACCTTAATTACCTGTTGAAGCCTGTCTGGGTTGTGTTCAGCTTTAGGCTGTTAAGAATAAAGCTTCTGTAAACATTTGTGTTCAGATTTCTGTATGAATGTAAATTTTCATTTCTCTGGGATAAATGCCCAGGAGTGCAGTTTCTGGGTGATGCAGTAATTGTATATTTAGTTTTAAAAGAAACTACCAAATTGTTTTCTGGAGTGGCTGTCTCGTTTTACATTCTTACCAGTAACATGAGTGATCCTTTTTCCGTGCATCCTTGCCAACATTTGGTGTCATTGTGTTTTATATTAGCCATTCTGGTATGTGTGTAGTACTGTCTCCTTGTGGTTTTCATTTGTATTTCCCTAGTGGCTAATGATCTTTTCATGTACTTATTTGTCATCTGTGTGTCCTCTTTGGTGAAGTGTCTCTTTGTGTCTTTCGCCAGTGTTCTAACTGGATTGTTAGCTTATTTTTATTTTTGAGTTTTGAGAATTCTTTATATTTCCAGAAACAAGTCCTCTGTTGGATATAGTACTTAAAATATTTTTCTTTCCCGCTTTGTATCTTGTTTTATCCTCACTGGGGGGGTCTTTCACAGAACAACATTTTTGAATTTTGAAGAAAGCCAGTTACTTTTTTTTCCTTTTAAGTATTGTGTTTTTGGCATCAAGTCTAAGAAAGTCTTTTCCTAGTCCTAAATTTCAAAGATTTTATCCTATGTCTTTTTTTTAAGGGTTTTATGTTTACATTTAGATATGTGATTTTATTTTTATTTTTTGTGTAAGGTATGAGGTTCATACCTTAGGTTGAGGTTCATCTGGTCTTCTAATATAGTGGATTACACTGATTGATTTAAAAATATTGAACCAGTCTTGTGTATATGGCATATAATTTTTGTGTGTGTGTGGTGCTGGGGATCAAACCTAGGGCCTTCTGTTTGCTAAGTCTGTGTTCCACCACTTAGGTAGATCCCCTGCTCCTGTAATTGTTTTTTGTTGCGTTAGTTTTGTGTTACTGTAATGAAATACCTGAGTCAGTTGTAAGGAGAAGGGGTTACTTTGGCTGAGGGAGGCTCAAGTCTGAGATGTCTGACCCCATGACTTTGGGCTCTTGGCGAGGGCAGTGCCTCCAGTGTGAGTGTGTGGAGGAGCAAACCACTAGTACCAGCCAGGAAGCAGGGCGGGTGGTAATCAGGGTCCTGTAGTCCCCATTGAGGCCATGCCCCAGTGACCTGTGGATCTCCCACAAGTCCCCGTCTCCGGAGGTTCCATGGCCTTCCAGTAGCGCCACTCTGGGTACCAAGTCTTAACATATATGGGCCTTTGCGAGCCAGTCATCATCCAGACTATGACACTCACATTGCTGCTTCCTACTTGCTGATATTTTGTTAAGGATGTATATCCATTAGAATTGTTGGTCGACAGCAATGGTGGCAAACCAGCGGCACAGTTATGTTTTCTTTGAAGACAAAAGGTTAGTGTATATATTTTTTTTTTTTTTAAATTTTAAAGAGAAGAAAAAACAAAACAAATCTAAAGAAGAACAAATTTTCAAAGCAACATAATAGGAGGGTAACAATGGTTAATACATTACGTATTACTATCTTTAAGTTAGTTATTCAGGATACCAGACATTAGCATTCAATGGTCCAAACATTATTGGCATAAACCTTACTCTTCAATGAACTAAGTAAAATTGGTAGTGTATCTATCTTAACCATCTTATATATATATACAATTTTTTTTCCCTTTCCCTTCCTTCTTTTCCCTATTCCAGTCTCTCTTTCCTTTTGACCAGTTTCTTTTTGATTCATTATGTCTATTGTACATTTTGGATCTTATTTACTCTTTCAGTTTCTCATACTAGAGAGACAATACGATGCTTACACATGTGCTTCTGGTTTATTTCACTTATGAGTATTTTCTCGAGTTGCATCCATTTACCTATAAAAGTCTCCAGTTTATCCTTCTTTATGGCTGAATAGTACTCCATTGTATAAAAATACCACATCTTTCTTATCCATTCCTCAGTTGATGGGCATTTGGGTTGTTTCCAAGATCTGGCTATTACAAATTGTGCTGCTATAAACATGGGTGCACATATATCGCTGTGGTACGATGTTTTTAATTCTTCTGGGAAGATGCCCAGAAGGGGAGTAGCTGGGTCAAATGGGACCTCCAACCCTAGTTTTTTTTTTTTTTTTTTTTTTTTTTTTTTTTCTTTTTTGTGGGTACCGGGGGGTCGACCTCAGGACCTCGTGCGCCAACAGGCACCCGTGCCACTGAGCGATATCACCGGCCCCTTTTTCGTATGTGGGATCCGGGAGTCGAACTCGGGCCCTTGCGCTTGCAAGGCAGGCGCTTACGCCGCTGAGCCATCTCACCGGCCCCCAACCCTAGTTTTTTGAGGAATCTCCACACTGACTTCCACAGTGGCTGTACCAGTCGACACTCCCACCAACAGTGAAGAAGGGTTCCTTTTTCCCCACAGCCCCTGCAGCATTTGTTATTAGTTGATTTCTTTATAGTAGCCATTCTTTCTGGGGTGAGATGGTATCTCAGTGTTGTTTTAATTTGCATCTCTCGAATGACTAGTGATGTTGCACATTTTTTTGTATATTTATTTGCCATTAGTATTTCTTCATCTGAGAAATGTGTATTCATCTCAGATGCCCATTTTTGGAGTGGGTCTTTAAATTTGGGAGGTCTGATTTTTTTGAGTTTTTTATATGTTCTCGATAGTAATCCTTTGTCTGAGGAACAGCTGGCAAACATTTTTTCCCACATTGTGGGTTGTCTCTTCACTCTGTTGGTGGTTTCTCTTGCTGTGCAAAAGCTTTTTAATAAGATGAGATCCCAGTTATTGATTCTTTGGGATAGTTCCCGTGCGGTTGAGTTTTTATTCATAAAGTCTTTGCCTACACCAATGTCTCCAAGGGTTTTACCTATCCTACCTTTCAGCAGATTTAATGTTTCTGTTTTAATATTTAGATCTCTGATCCATTTTGAATTTAGTTTAGTGCATGGTGAAAGATATGGGTCTAGTTTTAATCTTCGGCATGTGTAGAGCCAGTTTTTCCAGCACCATTTATTAAAGAGGCTATCTTTCTTCCAGCGAATGTGTTTGGCACCTTTGTCAAAGTTAAGGTGGCTTGGGCCGGTGAGACGGCTCAGCGGCTTAAGCGCCTGCCTTGCAAGCGCGAAGGCCCGAGTTCGACTCCCGGATCCCACATACGAAAAAGGGGCCGGTGATATCGCTCAGTGGCACGGGTGCCTGTTGGCGCGCGAGGTCCTGAGGTCGTCCCCCCGGTACCCACAAAAAAAAAAAAAAAAAAAAAAAAAAAAGTTAAGGTGGCTTAGTATGTCTGGGGTTGTTTCAGCATCTTCTAATCTGTTCCATTGATCTTCAGGTCTTTTTTTTTTTTTTTTTGCCAGTACCACACTGTTTTTATCACAGTAGCTTTATAGTATAATTTCAAGTCAGGGATTGTGATGCCCCCTGCCTTGCGTTTGTTGCCCAGAATTGCCTTTGCTATTCTAGGTCTCTTCTGATTCCAAATGAATTTTAGGATTGTTTTCTCTAATTCTGTGAGATATGCTGTTGGAATTTTGATTGGAATTGCATTAAATCTGTATAACAATTTTGGAAGTATGGCCATTTTCACTATATTGGTTCTTCCTATCCAGGAGCAAAGGATATCTTTCCATTTTCTGATATCCTCTTCAATCTCCTTTTTCAGAGTACTGTAGTTTTCGGTGTAGAGGTCTTTTACTTCCTTTGTGAGATTGATTCCTAGGTATTTCATTTTTTTAGATGTGATTGTGAAAGGTATTGTTTCCCTAATTTCTCTTTCAGTAAGTTTGTTATTTGTGTACAGGAAGGCTATTGACTTTTGAATATTGACTTTGTATCCAGCTACACTACTGAATTTACTTATTAAATCTAGCAGTTTTTTAGTGGAGTTTTTGGGGTCTTCTGTGTAGAGTATCATGTCATCTGCAAATAATGATAATTTAACTTCTTCCTTTCCAATCATTATTCCTTTTATTTCTTTCTCTTGTCTAATCGCTCTGGCTAAAGTTTCCAGAACTATGTTGAATAAGAGTGGGGACAGTGGACATCCTTGTCTTGTTCCTGATTTTAGAGGGAAGGCTTTCAGTTTTTGGCCATTTAGTATAATATTGGCTGTTGGTTTGTCATAGATAGCTTTTACCAGATTGAGATAAAGACCCTCTATTCCAATTTTCTGTAGGGTTTTTATCATGAAAAGGTGCTGGACTTTGTCAAAAGCTTTTTCTGCATCTATTGAGATGATCATGTGATTTTTGTCTTTGGTTCTGTTAATATGATGTATTACATTGATTGATTTACGTATGTTGAACCATCCCTGCATCCCTGGGATGAATCCAACTTGGTCATGGTGTATAATCTTCTTGATGATTTGTTGGATTCTGTTTGCCAGTATCTTATTAAGGATTTTTGCGTCTATGTTCATTAGGGAGATTGGCCTGTAGTTCTCTTTCTTAATTGGGTCCTTCTCTGGTTTTGGTATCAGGGTAATGCTTGCTTCCAGGAATGAATCTGGGAGTATTACTTCCCTTTCAATTTCATTGAAAAGTTTGAGAAGTAGGGGCGTTAGGTCTTCTCTAAATTTCTTGTAGAATTCGGCAGTGAATCCATCAGGGCCTGGGCTTTTCTTTGTTGGGAGGTTTTTAATTACATCTTCAATTTCATTGGTTGATATTGGTTTATTTAGGATTTTTAAATCTTCTTGATTCAGCTTTGGTAATTCATACGAATCTAGGAATCTGTCCATTTCTTCTGCATTTTCCATCTTAGTAGAATATAAATTTTCAAAATAGGTATAGATCTTCTGGATTTCTGCAGGGTCCGTCGTGATATCACCCTTTTCATTTTCAATTGCATGGATTTGAGTCTTGTCTTTTCTTTTTTTAATAAGGTTGGATAAGGGTTTGTCAATCTTATTTATTCTTTTCTTTTTTTTTTTTTTTTTTTTGTGGGTACCGGGGGGTCGACCTCAGGACCTCGCGCGCCAACAGGCACCCGTGCCACTGAGCGATATCACCGGCCCCTTTTTCGTATGTGGGATCCGGGAGTCGAACTCGGGCCCTCGCGCTTGCAAGGCAGGCGCTTACGCCGCTGAGCCATCTCACCGGCCCCTTATTTATTCTTTCAAAGAACCAACTTTTTGCTTTATTGATTCTTTGTATTGTTTTTTTAGTCTCCAATACGTTAATTTCTGCTCTGATCTTTATAATTTCCTCCCTTGTACGGGCTTTTGGCTTAACCTGCTCTTCTTTTTCTAGAAGCTCGAGGTTCACCCTTAAGTTGTTTATTTGCGCTTGCTCTATTTTCCTGATATAAGTATTTAATGCTATAAATTTCCCTCTTAGGACTGCTTTCATTGTATCCCATAAGTTCCGGTATGTTGTACTTTCATTATCATTCAGTTGTAGAAAGTGTCTAATTTCTTCTTTAATTTCATCTGTGACCCATTGGTTGTTCAGGAGGGTGCTGTTTAATTTCCATGTGTTTAGGGAGTTTTTGTGAGATCTTTTGCCACTGATTTCCAATTTCATTGCACTATGGTCTGATAATATGCATGGGATAATTTCAATTCCTTTGCATTTACTTAAGCAGGTTTTATGAGCTAGTATGTGGTCTATTTTGGAGAACGTCCCATGTGCAGCTGAGAAAAATGTGTATTGTGATGTTGTAGGATGGAACACTCTGTAGACATCTACTAAGTCCATTTGTTCAAAAGTTTGGTTCAGTTCTACTATTTCATTATTGATTTTCTGTCCAGTTGATCTGTCTTTTTGTGACAGTGGAGTATTGAGATCTCCCAATATAATTGTATTAGTGCTTATTTGATTTTTCATGTCCTTTAGTACTTGTTTTATATAGCTGGGTGCATTGGTATTTGACGCATATATATTTATGATCATTATCTCTTCCTCTTGGATTGTTCCCTTTACAAGGATGTAATGACCGTCTTTATCTCTCTGAATCCTTCTTGGCTTGAAGTTCACTTTGTCTGCAAAAAGAATAGCTACCCCTGCTTTTTTCTGGGTTCCTGTGGCATGGAGTATTGTCTTCCATCCTTTGACCTTCAGTCTATGAATTTCTTTCTGAATTAAATGTGTTTCTTGTATACAGCATATTGTTGGATCTTGCTTCTTGATCCATTTCACCAGTCTGTGCCTTTTGATTGGTGAATTGAGACCGTTAACATTGATGGTTAAAACTGATATGTATTGACTTATACTTGTCATGATATTTTCCTGTTGTTGGTTCCCACTCTTTGTTTTTCCCCTTTCCTGGTATTTAATTATCTGCCCTGCCTGGTGGATTCCTTCTGTTGGGGTTCCTATCTCTTTCTAGAATGTCCTTCAGAACATTTTGGAGTGCTGGTCTGGTGGTCATAAATTTTCTCAGATGTTCTTTGTCATGAAAGTATTTTATTTCTCCATCAATTTTGAAAGATAGTTTTGCAGGGTACATCAATCTGGGTTGAAAATTATTTTCCTTTAGAGCTTGAAATACATCATTCCAAGCTCTTCTTGAATTGAGGGTTTGTGCTGAAAAGTCAGCTGTGATTCTGATGGGTTTTCCTTTATAGGTGATTTGTCTCTTCTCCCTAACAGCTTTTAAGATTCTGCCCTTCTGTTGAATTTCTGGGATCTTGACTATAATATGTCTGGCTGAAGTTTTTTTTTGATCATGTCTAGTTGGTGTTCTAAAAGCTTCACTTATAGGGGCATCAAATTCCTTTTCTCTTCCAGGAAAGTTCTCCCTGATTATGTCTTTGAACAAGGTTTTAATGTCATTGATGCTATCTCCTGCTTTTTCATTTATTCCAATTATTCTTAAGTTTTTTATCTTTGAGTCATCTAGCAGCTGCTGAATTGATTTTTCATGGTCCCTTGCTGTTTTTAAGAATTCTTCCTTTTCATGATCACTAATTGCAAGCCTGTCTTCTATATCTGAGATCCTGTCCTCGCATTGGCTTAATCTGCTACAAATACTTTCAATGGAATTTTTGTTGTCTTGGATATCTGCTTGAATCTGCCTTATGGATTCCATTTCTTTCCTATGCTGAGCATTCATGGTTTCTATAGTTTTCTTAAGGTCATCTATTTTTTTGTCTGTATCAGCTATAGTGTCCTTAAGCATGGTCTTCAATGTGGACATTATCTCTGCAGTTATCTGTGAGATTATTTCTGTTTTAATTTTTTCCAGAGCCTCATTCAGTTGCTTTGTTGTTACCACTTCAGATAGGCCAGGTGGGTGGCTTTCGGATTGTCCCACCTCGTTGCTCCCTAGGTTTGCCTTTGGTGAATTGGATGTGTGGGGTTGCATCTTGTTTAAGTGTCGTCTCATTTTTTCCTTTCTTTAATTCCTGGGGTGATGTTTGCAAATTACCTATGGTAGGTTACTTTATTGCTAGTGTTTAAGATCTTTAGAAGATGACTACTTCTCTGCAGTATCTTCCAAGTGGAGCTTGCTTTTGGGTTTTGAGCTTTCTGCCAGATCCTACCTCTTCAATTCGTTGGGTATGCGAAGTTGCTACCTGTTTGGCCCAGTCCTTGATTCTTTGGTACTGTGCCACTGTATTTTCTGTGTCCCTTAGTCAATCTCAATCATGAAATATCAGGAAGGAAAGATGTTTAGAACAATTATTTCACATTTGGCTATAATGTTAACTAAAGCATCAAACACAGCCTAGAAAATGACAGACTGAGCTAACCAGTTATTTACCACTTTTAGCTGTATAGAGTTGGGGTTATATAACAAAATCTAAAACACACTAGAAAAATTATATGCAGTATACAAGTCCTATGTATGTCAATTTTTCCCCGAGGAGTTTAAATTTAAAATGAGTTAAGGAGGAAATAGAGTGTTGGGAGAATAGGAAGGAATTAGATGTAAGGTTAGAGGACCAAGAGGGATCCCACTAAAATTGGGACACTAGTGCAGAAGACAGGTGGTAAAAAGAGAAGGAAGGGATAAAAGGAAGAACAGATGACAACCACAATCACAAAGAAGTTAGAGGCGCTGTTTACACTCATATAAAAAACCAGAGAGAATAATGAAGGAAAGAGCAAATACACATACAGAAACAAAAACGAAGATAAAAACAATAAAACAAACAAAACAAAAATAAAACTCCACCAAAAAAAAAAAAAAAAAACCCTTCGCCAGAACAGAAAACAAATGAGTGAGAAAAAAATAAAAAAATAAAAAAATAAAAAGAATCAGTTCCAGGTGTTGACTCTGCTGTAGGCAGGCACCGTGTGGTGACAGAGTCCTGTTCCGTGCAGGTCCGTCCCAGTAAGCCAGGAGCGCCCTCTGGCGGGCGGTGAGCAGAGGCGCGTACTTTCAGGCAGAGACCAGTCTAGCTCGCCTCCGCTCTCAGCGCCCTTTCACTATCCCTGGGCCTGAGAGGCGCAGCGCGCTGTCCGGAGCGCGGGTTCCCTGCACTGGTTTCCCGCCGCTCTGATTCTCACCACGCCCCCCACAATGGCGCCGGGCCAGTCGCTCTCTGGCGCGGGACAGGTGTGGCTGAGAGACCAGTCTTGTTCGCCTGCTGCCCTCAGCACACTTTCGTGGGCCTGAGAGGCCCCGCGCTGCCCTGTCCGGAGTGCGAGTGTTCAGCGCTTTTTTTCTTTCGCGCGCGCTCTGAGTTTCGCTACACCCCCCACAATGGCGCCTGGCCGGTCGCTCTCTGGCACGGGGCAGCTGTGGCTGAGAGACACTCACTGCCGGCCAGCGCAGTTCTCCGCCGCTCCCCCGCCTCGCCACTGTCTCAGGATCCTCCGTGGGGGCTCCCTGGGCTCCAGCTGTCACCGTGTGTCCGTAGAATTGAGCTTCTGTTGCGCTGTGATTCCTGGGATGGTAGAAGGTGCGCGCGCGCGGTCTACCCCTTCTTTGTTGGAAATCACCCTTCACTGGTGCCAGGGGTCCCAGATTGCGCCTTAGAACTTTTCTGGGTTCCGGGGAGGCATCTCCCCCCCCTCCTGCACTTTCCCGGTCGCTATATTCCCGTGTTCCAACGGTAACTTTTAGAGAGAGTTTCGCTGCCTGCTTCTTACTCATCCGCCATCTTTTTTCCCTCTTTTAACTTTTTATTTTGAGATGGTTTCACTAAGTTGCCCAGGCTGGGCTTGAACTTGAAATCCTTCTGCCTCAGCCTCCCCAAGTCCTGGGATTAGAGGTGACGTATGCCACTGCACCTGGCTCTCTCTTTTGAAATAGGCAAATACGTGGGCCCCAGCTCTAGTTATTGTGTGTTTTGCCCTAATTGTTCCCCGTCGTCTAGTGTATAGTTTTTTCTAAACTAAAATATCAGTATTCAGGTTTTTTTTTTTTTTTTTTTTTTTGGTACTGGGAATCAAGCTCAGGACCTTGTGCTTGCCAAGCAGGCGCTGTGTCACTGAACTACATTCCCGCCAGTGTTCAGGTTTCTATGCTGTGTTGGCACTTTACAGTAAATAAATGGGTTTGGGCTTGCAGTTTGGGCACTTGCCTCTAAAAGACGCCATCAGAGGGCTTTAGTTTCCTTTTTCTGTAGAGTCTTTGCTTTTGGTGTTAGGGTAATCGCAGTGGCTTCATAAAAGAATTGTGAAGTGTTCTCTCTGCTTTTGTTCCCTGGAAGACCTTGTGTAGAATTGATACTAAGTTTTGTTCAAATGTTTAGTAGAATTCTCCAGTGAAACCATTTGGGCCTTGTGATTTATGTTGGGGGATTTTTTTTTTTATTAATTAAGTTTATGGGTACACTTTAGGTATACATAATGATTACATTCATCATAGGGAATATGTGCCTGTACATGATATAACTTGATTCTTTTTTTTCCCATTCCCCTCCCCTCCCTTCAGCTCCTCTTTCCTTCCCTATTTACAAAAGCTTTGTTTCCATTTTTTCCTTATTTTTTCTTTTCCCTTCCTTCTTTTCCCCCTCCCCCCCATTTGAACATTTTCTTCCTATTTCACAATTTCTGTTATACATTTTGGTCCTTATTTATACTTCTGGTTTCTTACACCAGAGACACTATTCAGTATTTACACATGTGTGCCCGATCTATTTCACTTAAGAGTATGGTCTCAAGGTGTATCCATTTAGCTAGAAATATCTCAAGCTTATCCTTCTTTATGGCTGAGTAGTACTCAGTTGTGTAAAAAAACCCACATCTTTATCCATTCATCAATTGATGGACATTTGGGCTGTTTCCAAGATTTAGCTTACAAACTGTGCTGCTATAAACATGGGTGTGCATATATCGCTGAGTGGTATGATGCTTTTAATTCTTTTGGGAAGATACGCAGAAGGGGAATAGCTGGGTCAGATGTGACCTCCAATCCTAGTTTTTGAGGAATCTCCACACTGACTTCCACAGTGGTTGCACCTGTCTACAATCCCACCAATAGTAGAGAAGGGTTCCTTTTTCCCCACAGCCCCACCAGCATTTGTTATTGGTTGATTTCTTGATAATAGCCACTCTTTCTGGGGTGAGATGGAGTCTCAGCATTGTTTTAATTTGCATTTTTTGGGGGGAATTTTAAAGTGAAGCATTCTACTTCCTTAATAGTTAAGAGGGTGATTCAAATGATTCATTTCATATTGGTGAGCTGTGATACTTTGTATTTTCAAGAAGTGTATCCATGTCCTCTGGGTAGGGTTGTTCATGATATTCTCTTATTTTCCATTTGATGTCTGCAGGGTTTGTGGTTGTATCCTGTTCAATCTCTGATGTTGATAATTTGTATCTTTTCTTTGTCACACATGTTAGAGATTTGTCACTTTTAAAAATCTTTTCAAAGAACCAACTCATTCAATTTTTTTAGTATTTTCCTGGTTTTCAACTGCATTGGTTTCTGCTTTTCATCATTCCTTTCTGTCTTTGAATTAATTGTATTCCTTTTCTAGGTTCTGGAGATAGGCGCGGACATGATTGGTCTGAGACATTCTTTCTTTTCTAATATATGCATCTAGTGGTATCAATTTCCCTCTCCTTAAACTACATTCCATGGAGTTTAACATGTTGTTTTCATTTGCATTTAGCTCATTATATTTTTAAAATTACCCTTGAGGCTTCCTCTTTGACTCATAGTTTATTTAGAAGCGTGTTGTTTCAAATGTTTGGAGGTTTCCCTTTTTTATTAGTCTGTTTTTGTCGTTTTGTTTTGCGGTGCCAGGGATGGAACAACAGAGCCTTATGCATGTTAAGCATGCTCTCTATCACTGAGCTCCAATATCTGATTTAATTCCAGTATTATGAGAGAACAGACCCTATACTTTCAGTGCTTTTGAATTTGTTGAGATTTGCCTTATGGCCCATGATGTAGTTTATTTTCCTGTATGTTTCATGGGCTCTTGAAAACGTTTTGCCTTTTTTTTGTCTTTTTGAGAGAGGGTTTCACTGTGCAGTTCAGCCTGGCCTTGAACTCACTTTGTAGCCCAGGCTGGCCTCAAACTTATGGTGATCCTCCTGCCTCAGCCTCCCGGGAGTGCTGGATTACAGGCATGAGCCACCACACCCTGCTGTGTTTTGTCATTTTTAGAAGTTTTGTAAATGTCATGTAGATTGTGTTGATTGATGGTGTTGCCAATTTTTTTGGGGGGGTTGTCTAGTTCTATCTTTTTTTCGAGGCAGGGTCTCACTGTGTCCTGAAAGCTGGCCTTGAACTCACAGCAATCCTCCTGCCTCAGCCTCCCAAGTGCTGGGATTATAGGCGTGCACCACTATGCAGTTCCCTCAGTTTTTGCTTCACATATTTTGCAGCTCTGTTGTTTGGGGCACACTGTGGGTTTTTTGGCAGTTGACCTTACCATTATGTAATACTCCTCGCTGGTATTTTCTTCACTCTGAAGTCTATTTGATATTTAAAGCAGTCACTTCTGCTTTCCTTTGGTTGATGCCTGCATAACACATTATTTCCCATCCGTCCCTTTCAACTTGCTGATCATTATATTTGAAATGAGCTTCTTGTAGACAGCCTATAATGGGGCCTGCCATTCTCTTATCTTTTAATTAGTAGCTGGGCATGGTGGTGCACGCCTGTAATCCCAGTACTCGAGAGGCTGAGGCAGGAGGATTGTCTTGAGTTTGAGGCCAGCCTGGGCTACACAGTGAGTGCAAGGTCAGTCTGAACTACATGGTGAGACCCTGTCCCCAAAAAACGAAAAAGTAGTTGGTGTGCTCAGGCTACTTGTATGTAATGTAATTATTGATATGTTAGGGCTTGTATTTGACATTTTATTCTTTGTCTTTAGTTTTCTAAATTTGTGATGTATTTTGGTGTGGATCTCTTTAGATTTATCCTGTTAGGGCTTCTCTAAGCTTCTTGAATCTTTTTTTTTTTTTTTTTTATTTTAAAGAGAAGAAAAAACAAAACAAATCAAAAGAACAAATTTTCAAACAAACATAATAGGAGGGTAACAATGGTTAATACATTACGTATTACTATCTTTAAGTTAGTTATTCAGGACACCAGACATTAGCATTCAATTGTCCAAACATTATTGGCACAAACCTTACTCTTCAATGAACTAAGTAAAAATGGTAGTGTATCTATCTTAACCATCTTATATATATATATATACAATTTTTTTCCCTTTCCCTTCTTTCTTTTCCCTATTCCAGTCTCTCTTTCCTTTTGACCAGTTTCTTTTTGATTCACCATGTCTATTGTACATTTTGGATCTTATTTACTCTTTCAGTTTCTCATACTAGAGAGATAATACGATGCTTACACATGTGCTTCTGGTTTATTTCACTTATGAGTATTTTCTCGAGTTGCATCCATTTACCTATAAAAGTCTCCAGTTTATCCTTCTTTATGGCTGAATAGTACTCCATTGTATAAAAATACCACATCTTTCTTATCCATTCCTCAGTTGATGGGCATTTGGGTTGTTTCCAAGATCTGGCTATTACAAATTGTGCTGCTATAAACATGGGTGCACATATATCGCTGTGGTACGATGTTTTTAATTCTTCTGGGAAGATGCCCAGAAGGGGAATAGCTGGGTCAAATGGGACCTCCAACCCTAGTTTTCTGAGGAATCTCCACACTGACTTCCACAGTGGCTGTACCAGTCGACACTCCCACCAACAGTGAAGAAGGGTTCCTTTTTCCCCACAGCCCCTCCAGCATTTGTTATTAGTTGATTTCTTAATAGTAGCCATTCTTTCTGGGGTGAGATGGTATCTCAGTGTTGTTTTAATTTGCATCTCTCGAATGACTAGTGATGTTGCACATTTTTTTGTATATTTATTTGCCATTAGTATTTCTTCATCTGAGAAATGTGTATTCATCTCAGATGCCCATTTTTGGAGTGGGTCTTTAAATTTGGGAGGTCTGATTTTTTTTGAGTTCTTTATATGTTCTCGATAGTAATCCTTTGTCTGAGGAACAGCTGGCAAACATTTTTTCCCACATTGTGGGTTGTCTCTTCACTCTGTTGGTGGTTTCTCTTGCTGTGCAAAAGCTTTTTAATAAGATGAGATCCCAGTTATTGATTCTTTGCGATAGTTCCCGTGCGGTTGAGTTTTTATTCATAAAGTCTTTGCCTACACCAATGTCTCCAAGGGTTTTACCTATCCTACCTTCCAGCAGATTTAATGTTTCTGTTTTAATATTTAGATCTCTGATCCATTTTGAATTTAGTTTAGTGCATGGTGAAAGATATGGATCTAGTTTTAATCTTCGGCATGTGTAGAGCCAGTTTTTCCAGCACCATTTATTAAAGAGGCTATCTTTCTTCCAGCGAATGTGTTTGGCACCTTTGTCAAAGATAAGGTGGCTTAGTATGTCTGGGGTTGTTTCAGCATCTTCTAATCTGTTCCATTGATCTTCAGGTCTGTTTTTTTGCCAGTACCACACTGTTTTTATCACAGTAGCTTTATAGTATAATTTCAAGTCGGGGATAGTGATGCCCCCTGCCTTGCCTTTGTTGCCCAGAATTGCCTTTGCTATTCTAGGTCTCTTCTGATTCCAAATGAATTTTAGGATTGTTTTCTCTAATTCTGTGAGATATGCTGTTGGAATTTTGATTGGAATTGCATTAAATCTGTATAACAATTTTGGAAGTATGGCCATTTTCACTATATTGGTTCTTCCTATCCAGGAGCAAGGGATATCTTTCCATTTTCTGATATCCTCTTCAATCTCCTTTTTCAGAGTACTGTAGTTTTCAGTATAGAGGTCTTTTACATCCTTCGTGAGGTTGATTCCTAGGTATTTCATTTTTTTGGATGTTATTGTGAAAGGTATTGTTTCCCTAATTTCTCTTTCAGTAAGTTTGTTATTTGTGTACAGGAAGGCTATTGACTTTTGAGTATTGACTTTGTATCCAGCTACACTACTGAATTTGCTTATTAAATCTAGCAGTTTTTTAGTGGAGTTTTTGGGGTCTTCTGTGTAGAGTATCATGTCATCTGCAAATAATGATAATTTAACTTCTTCCTTTCCAATCATTATTCCTTTTATTTCTTTCTCTTGTCTAATCGCTCTGGCTAAAGTTTCCAGAACTATGTTGAATAAGAGTGGGGACAGTGGACATCCTTGTCTTGTTCCTGATTTTAGAGGGAAGGCTTTCAGTTTTTGGCCATTTAGTATAATATTGGCTGTTGGTTTGTCATAGATAGCTTTTACCAGATTGAGATAAAGACCCTCTATTCCAATTTTCTGTAGGGTTTTTATCATGAAAAGGTGCTGGACTTTGTCAAAAGCTTTTTCTGCATCTATTGAGATGATCATGTGATTTTTGTCTTTGGTTCTGTTAATATGCTGTATTACATTTATTGATTTACGTATGTTGAACCATCCCTGCATCCCTGGGATGAATCCAACTTGGTCATGGTGTATAATCTTCTTGATGATTTGTTGGATTCTGTTTGCCAGTATCTTATTAAGGATTTTTGCATCTATGTTCATTAGGGAGATTGGCCTGTAGTTCTCTTTCTTAGTTGGGTCCTTCTCTGGTTTTGGTATCAGGGTAATGCTTGCTTCCAGGAATGAATTTGGGAGTATTGCTTCCCTTTCAATTTCATTGAAAAGTTTGAGAAGTAGGGGCGTTAGGTCTTCTCTAAATTTCTTGTAGAATTCGGCAGTGAATCCATCAGGGCCTGGGCTTTTCTTTGTTGGGAGGTTTTTAATTACATCTTCAATTTCATTGGCTGATATTGGTTTATTTAGGATTTTTAAATCTTCTTGATTCAGCTTTGGTAATTCATACGAATCTAGGAATCTGTCCATTTCTTCTGCATTTTCCATCTTACTAGAATATAAATTTTCAAAATAGGTATAGATGATCTTCTGGATTTCTGCAGGGTCTGTCGTGATATCACCCTTTTCATTTTCAATTGCATGGATTTGAGTCTTGTCTTTTCTTTTTTTAATAAGGTTGGATAAGGGTTTGTCAATCTTATTTATTCTTTCAAAGAACCAACTTTTTGCTTCATTGATTCTTTGTATTGTTTTTTTATTCTCCAATACGTTAATTTCTGCTCTGATCTTTATAATTTCCTCCCTTGTACGGGCTTTTGGCTTAACCTGCTCTTCTTTTTCTAGAAGCTCGAGGTTCACCCTTAAGTTGTTTATTTGCGCTTGCTCTATTTTCCTGATATAAGTGTTTAATGCTATAAATTTCCCTCTTAGGACTGCTTTCATTGTATCCCATAAGTTCCGGTATGTTGTACTGTCATTATCATTCAGTTGTAGAAAGTGACTAATTTCTTCTTTAATTTCATCTGTGACCCATTGGTTGTTCAGGAGGATGCTGTTTAATTTCCATGTGTTTAGGGAGTTTTTGTGGGATCTTTTGCCACTGATTTCCAATTTCATTGCACTATGGTCTGATAATATGCATGGGATAATTTCAATTCCTTTGCATTTACTTAAGCAGGTTTTATGAGCTAGTATGTGGTCTATTTTGGAGAACGTCCCATGTGCAGCTGAGAAAAATGTGTATTCTGATGTTGTGGGATGGAACACTCTGTAGACATCTACTAAGTCCATTTGTTCAAAAGTTTGGTTCAGTTCTACTATTTCATTATTGATTTTCTGTCCAGTTGATCTATCTTTTTGTGACAGTGGAGTATTGAGATCTCCCAATATAATTGTATTAGTGCTTATTTGATTTTTCATGTCCTTTAGTACTTGTTTTATATAGCTGGGTGCATTGGTATTTGACGCATATATATTTATGATCGTTATCTCTTCCTCTTGGATTGTTCCCTTTACAAGGATGTAATGACCGTCTTTATCTCTCTGAATCCTTCTTGGCTTGAAGTTCACTTTGTCTGCATAAAGAATAGCTACCCCTGCTTTTTTCTGGGTTCCTGTGGCATGGAGTATTGTTTTCCATCCTTTGACTTTCAGTCTATGAATTTCTTTCTGAATTAAATGTGTTTCTTGTATACAGCATATTGTTGGATCTTGCTTCTTGATCCATTTCGCCAGTCTGTGCCTTTTGATTGGTGAATTGAGACCGTTAACATTGATGGTTAAAACTGATATGTATTGACTTGTCATGATAATTTCCTGTTGTTGGTTCCCACTCTTTGTTTTTCCGCTTTCCGGCTATTTAATTATTTGCCCTGCCTGGTGGATTCCTTCTGTTGGGGTTCCTATCTCTTTCTAGAATGTCCTTCAGAACGTTTTGGAGTGCTGGTTTGGTGGTCATAAATTTTCTCAGATGTTCTTTGTCATGAAAGTATTTTATTTCTCCATCAATTTTGAAAGATAGTTTTGCAGGGTACATCAATCTGGGCTGAAAATTATTTTCCTTTAGAGCTTGCAATACATCATTCCAAGCTCTTCTTGAATTGAGGGTTTGTGCTGAAAAGTCAGCTGTGATTCTGATGGGTTTTCCTTCATAGGTGATTTGTCTCTTCTCCCTAACAGCTTTTAAGATTCTGCCCTTCTGTTGAATTTCTGGGATCTTGACTATAATATGTCTGGCTGAAGTTTTTTTTTGATCATGTCTAGTTGGTGTTCTAAAAGCTTCACTTATAGGGGTGTCTAATTCCTTTTCTCTTCCAGGAAAGTTCTCCCTGATTATGTCTTTGAACAAGGTTTTAATGTCGTTGATGCTATCTCCTGCTTTTTCATTTATTCCAATTATTCTTAAGTTTTTTATCTTTGAGTCATCTAGCAGCTGCTGAATTGATTTTTCATGGTCCCTTGCTATTTTTAAGAATTTTTCCATTTCATGATCACTAATTGCAAGCCTGTCTTCTATATCTGAGATCCTGTCCTCGCATTGGCTTATTCTGCTACAAATACTTTCAATGGAATTTTTTATCTCTTGGATATCTGCTTGAATCTGCCTTATAGATTCCATTTCTTTCCTATGCTGAGCATTCATGGTTTCTATAGTTTTCTTAAGTTCATCTATTTTTTTGTCTGTATCAGCTATAGTGTCCTTAAGCATGGTCTTCATTGTAGACATTATCTCTGCAGTTATCTGTGAGATTATTTCTGTTTTAATTTTTTCCAGAACCTCATTCAGTTGCTTTGTTGTTACCACTTCAGATAGGCCAGGTGGGTGGCTTTCGGATTGTCCCACCTCGTTGCTCCC
The DNA here is from genome assembly GCA_028451465.1 of Erethizon dorsatum. Taxonomy (NCBI): domain Eukaryota; kingdom Metazoa; phylum Chordata; class Mammalia; order Rodentia; family Erethizontidae; genus Erethizon; species Erethizon dorsatum. Next base: position 5,622,291 of record CM051836.1, on the reverse strand, counting down.
TAGGTTTGCCTTTGGTGAATTGGATGTGTGGGGTTGCATCTTGTTTAAGTGTCGTCTCATTTTTTCTTTCTTTAATTCCTGGGGTGATGTTTGCAAATTACCTATAGTAGGTTACTTTATTGCTAGTGTTTAAGATCTTTAGAAGATGACTACTTCTCTGCAGTATCTTCCAAGTGGAGCTTGCTTTTAGGTTTTGAGCTTTCTGCCAGATCCTACCTCTTCAATTCGTTGGGTATGCGAAGTTGCTACCTGTTTGGCCCAGTCCTTGATTCTTTGGTACTGTGCCACTGTATTTTCTGTGTCCCTTAGTCAATCTCAATCATGAAATATCAGGAAGGAAAGATGTTTAGAACAATTATTTCACATTTGGCTATAATGTTAACTAAAGCATCAAACACAGCCTAAAAAATGACAGACTGAGCTAACCAGTTATTTAGCACTTTTAGCTGTATAGAGTTGCGGTTATATAACAAAATCTAAAACACACTAGAAAAATTATATGCAGTATACAAGTCCTATGTATGTCAATTTTTCCTTGAGGAGTTTAAATTTAAGATGAGTTAAGGAGGAAATAGAGTATTGGGAGAAGAGGAAGGAATTAGATGTAAGGTTAGAGGACCAAGAGGGATCCCACTAAAATTGGGACACTAGTGCAGAGGACAGGTGGTAAAAAGAGAAGGAAGGGATAAAAGGAAGAACAGATCACAACCACAATCACAAAGAAGTTAGAGGCACTGTTTACACTCATATAAAAAACCAGAGAGAATAATGAAGGAAAGAGCAAATACACATACAGAAACAAAAACGAAGATAAAAACAATAAAACAGACAGATCAAAAATAAAACCCCACCAAAAAACAAAACAAAACAAAACAAAAACAAAAAAACCCTTCGCCAGAACAAAAAAACAAATCAGTGAGAAAAAAAAAATAAAAATAAAAATAAAAATAAAAAATAAAAATAAAAATAAAAAATATAAAAAGAATCAGTTCCAGGTGTTGACTCTGTTGTAGGCAGTTACCCTGTGGTGAGAGAGTCCTGTTCTGTGCAGGTCCGTCCCAGTAAGCCAGGAGCGCCCTCTGGCGGGCGGTGAGCAGAGGCGCGTACTTTCAGGCAGAGACCAGTCTAGCTCGCCTCCGCTCTCGGCGCCCTTTCACGATCCCTGGGCCTGAGAGGCTCAGCGCGCTGTCCTGAGCGCGGGTTCCCTGCACTGGTTCCCGCCACTCTGGTTTTTTGCCACGCCCCCCACAATGGCGCCGGGCCAGTCGCTCTCTGGCGCGGGACAGGTGTGGCTGAGAGTCCAGTCCCGTTCGCCTGCTGACCTCAGCACACTTTCGTGGGCTCAATTGAGAGGCCCCGTGCTGCCCTGTCCGGAGCACAAGTTCCCAGAGCAGTTTCCGAGCCGCTCTGAGTTTCGCCACACCCCCCACAATGGCGCCCGGCCGGTCACTCTCTGGCGCGGGGCAGCTGTGGCTGAGAGACACTCACCGCCGGTCAGCGCCGTTCTCCGCCGCTCCCCTGCCCCGCCGCTGTCTCAGGATCCTCCGTGGGGGCTCCCTGGGCGCCAGCTGCCACCGTGGGTCCGTAGAATTGAGCCTCCGCCGGCGCTCCAACTCCCGGGATATTAGAAGGTGCACGCGCGCGGTCTGCTCCTTCTTTCCTTCTTCTTTGTTGGAAGTCACCCGTCACTGGTGCCGGGGGTCCCAGATTGCGCTTCAGAACTTTTCTGGGTTTCGGGGAGGCATCTCCCCCACTCCTGCGCTTTCTGGGTCGCTATATTCCCGTGTTCCAATGGTAACTTTTAGAGAGAGTTTTGCTGCCTGCTTCTTACTCATCCGCCATCTTGAGGTCTCCAAGCTTCTTGAATCTTTACATTCATTTTTCTTGCCATTATTTCTTTTCAGCCATTATTTCTTTTCAGCCATTATTTCTTTAATTTTTCAGTCATGCTCTTTTTCTTTTCTTCCAGTCTAATGAATGTTAGTGTTTTTGTTTTGTTTTTGCCCCTCAGGCTCTGTTCATCCTCCCTCCCCATCTTTTTTCCATTGGGTAATTACTATTTCTTCTCCTCCTCCCCCTCTTCTATATCTCGCCCTCCTCTTCCCTTCATCTTTCCCTCCTCCTCCCCCCTTTCCATTACTGTGGCATTACCTACGATAATGAACTTACAAAGAGAAAAGGCCTGTTTTGGCTTACAGTTGTAGGGGTTTCGGTCTGTGATCGATCAGTCCTGTTGCTTTGGGCTGATGGCGGTACATCTCGGTGGTACATCATGGTGGAGTGCATGATTGGGGCACAGCGCTCACCTCACTGCCAGGCAGCAGTGAGAGAGGGGGTGGGAGGGAGAGAGAGGAAGGGACAAGGGTCCCTTGAAGGGCATGCCCCCCCACCTGAACTCTCCCATGAGGTGCCACTTTTTTAAGTTTCTGCCCCCTGCAATGTGCAGTGCCACAGCTGGAGATCAAGCCTTTAAGACATCAGTCTTTGGGGTTCATTCCAGAGCCTAACTGGAACACCAGTGAAGTCACCACCATGCCACCATGTTATCTTTCTGGTCCTGAGGTTTTTTTTTTTTAACTGTTCTGCTTTGTTCTCTCCACCTTTCAGAGTCTTCTTATGATATATCTTTATCTCTATCTCTATCTCTACCTCTTATCTCTATCTATCTGTAGATATATGATGAAATTTCTAGGGGCTCTTGAGGGAGAAATAGGGAAAAGTATATCTGTCTTTCTGAGAATTCATTTTGAACGTGTTCATTTATCTGAGAGCAGATGTCAGGTAGACAATCGAATGTGTAAGTCAGGAGTCCTGGTGGTTCCATGAAGTTCTCTCCTGATGGCTTCGTTGTTCTCAGGAGTTAGGAGGTGATGGCGTCAGTCAAGAGTGAGGATAACAGGGATGGTGTTGGAAGTTGAGAGAGGGGGAGGATAAATGGACTAGGAAAATGCAGTATCATTGCTGACAGCTTTAAACATAGACCTGAATCTGGCATGGAATTTTGAATGAGATGGAAGCAGTGGCGTGGTTGTACATTTATTCCCAGCCATGTTCAGGTGCGTGGTGCAGATGGGGAGCAGTCAGGGAGCTAGGGGTAGACAGAGCCTCACCCAGTGAGTGGGATGGATGAGTGAGCGGGAAGGGATCGAATGTGGGTGTGAGAGGATTATGTGTCTGAGCACGGAGCTGAGTCTTAGTAAAGGGAGAAGGGAGCTATGGGCAGGGTTCAGTGGTGGTCAGGGGGCTGAAAAGGTACGATCCGGAGGGCTGTAGGTCTCGATGGACTGAGAATACCAGTGAGTGGACTGTAGAAGGGTAGGAGACCATGTTAGCAAGTAGGCTGCACGGAGCTGAGGTTATGGGAGAGTTAATGACCACGGGGGAGAGACGCGCGGTCAGTGTGGAGGGATAGTTTGTCAGAAGAGAGGCGGTCAGCGCAGGAATACTTGTCTACAGTCAGAGTGCGCTCTAGAGCCGGGAGCTAAAATTGTAAGATTTAGGGGCGTGACTTTGGAGTTGGTGGGGAGAGTTCCTGGGTGATCGTTGAAGATGGGAGACTCAAGACAAGTGACCTTTTCTGGAGAAGACTGAAAGACTAAGCTGGAGGGGCCGTGAGGAGGAGGTGGCTGCTCTTTCAAATGCTGTGGTGCGGCTGTGTGGGAAAAGCAAAATGCAAAGCCGCAAGGCAGGTGTGCTAAGGGAGAGTCAGGTTTGGGTTTTGCCAAGAGCGTGAGCAGAAAAGAGACCTGCTGAGGACTTGAGTTCTAGAGTGCGCGGTGCGGGATTTCTTTGTGATTATTCCCTCTTCTGTCCATGTGTCCTTCAGAGGTGTGTGATTGTCCGGAAAGTCAGGTGTGGAACAAAAGTTCTATTAAAAATCAAGGCTGGTTAGTTGTCTTCTGGTTGTTTTAATTATATTTTAAAACTTACTCTTCTACACTTTGTGATGAAAATGAAATGTATCAGAGAAAGCAGTGTGTTGAGTTCCTGAATCGGAACTGAGTTGAAGTGATAAATGTAAAATTTTTTTAGAAATCCTTTGTCTTTTGAATAATGTACTGTATTGTATATCATGTTATTTTTGTTTTCTTCCAGTTAAAAATTTCAAGGAACCCAACTGTTGAGAATGTTTTAAAAGAGTTTACTTACTGATTCACTATCCTTTTGCTAAGTTTTACTTTTTTTTGTGGTACGGGGCGTTGTACTCAGGGTCTCATGCATGCTGGGCAGGCTCTTCAGTGAGCTACACTGCACTCCAGCCCTACTGTCCTTTTTTTTTTTTTTAGACAGGGTCTCGCTATGTAGTTCAGGCTGGCCTTAAACTCACAGTGGTCCTCCTGCCTCAGCCTTCCGACCACTGGGATTACAGGCATACACCAGCACAGCTGGCTAGCTCTACTATCTTTTAGAACTAACTTACTAAATTATTTTTTTTGGACTCTTCAGCCCAACTGAAATCAGCTTTTTTTTTTTTCCTATATGAATGGATATCAACTCTGATATATGTGTATTCACATAAAACCGAGAACTGTTAGTTTATGCACACATACAATTATGAAAGCACTGATTGACTTGGTTTAATCTTATCCCTATAAAATATTTTGTTTTGATGGCCTTTAAAATGTTACCTAGTGTATTTACATCCTACATGACAGAGTGTTTTGTTGTTAAACTTCCTTGAAGTCCTTCAGCTGACGCTGTGTTGGATTACAAGTTAGGAGTATGTCTCAGTTTCAGCAGGGGCTCCCTGTTGCATCCGCCTCTGTCGATTGCCCTTGCTGTGTAGAGTTACTTACGTAAGTGATTTTCCCTTTACTTTGTTAAACCTCGCTGAGTGGCAGGAGCGCAGGGGAATCGGAGGTTGTGTCATTTGGTGTCGTTCTCCGTACCTGGACTACTTTCCCCAGTCTTTGCCACGGTGCGGCTGTCACTTAGCTTTCAAGAGCCAGTTCTAATTTTGTCTTCTAGGCATTTTCCCTTTCTTCCTCCCGAGAATGTTTTCTTTCTTAACTTGGAAGGAGGCGTCTTTCTGTTCAGGTGTCCCTTAACAATGCTGCCTGCAGCTTGTCTGCGCCTTCTCTTCAGTGCGCTGCACTGTGTTGAAAGGGTTTAGGTTCGGAGTGCATCCTTTTCCTGACCTTCTGGAGCTGGCATCAGCCAGATGGGGAGCACGGCGGGGATGGGGAGCCCAGCAGTGATGGGGAAGGCCGTGTGGGCTTGGCCTCTGTTCCCGGCTCTGTGCTTTCCGTGGCAGGCGATGAGAGTGTTATTACCGGGCAAAGCAGTTGTCATCTGCTGAGTATTTGGCTAAGAAGAGATGTAACTGAGTGCTGGCTGTGGAGATTTAATAACTAGTTCTCAAGACACACAGGAATTTAGCGAAGAAATGCTTACCAAGGATTTTAATACACTTTATAGCGTGGGGTTTCCAGGTAATTCTTTATTTATTTATTTCAGGTATGTCAGAGACACAGCTCACAAATCGAACTGTACACACCCTAGATGTTTCTCATACAAATGCTTTAAAACATGAAAATCAAACCATGCCTTCTAGTTCCCATGTCACCACCACTCTCCCTCCCCCAACTGGTACTGAGAAGAGCAGAGGGGCGACGGCAGCCCCCCGCCCCTCGCCTACCAGCTCTCTGCTCCCAGAAGAAGCTGATGACCGTGAAGACCCGAGTCTGGAGGAGGAGGAGGAGGAGGGGCTTCTCACACCGAACAGCCCTCCATCCCCAGCCAAAGACCCTCTGGACAATGGAGATTACGGAGAAGCGGACTATGACTGGACCACCAGCCCCAGGGACGAGGAGTCCGATGAGACTTTGGAAGAAAACAGGGGTTACGTGGAAATTGAACAGTCAGTGAAATCTTTTAGGTCTCCATCCTCAAATATCGAAGAGGAAGACAGCCATTTCTTTTTTCACCTTATTATTTTTGCTTTTTGTATTGCTGTTGTTTATGTTACGTATCACAATAAAAGGAAGGTAAGTTTGGGATTTTTTAGTTCCTCTAGTCACACTTTATTATGTTAGTCATGTATTTTATCAATTCATTTTGAATCCTGGGGCTCATACATGAGTAGGAAAGTGCTCTACCACTGAACTACCTGCCCAGGCCTTTTTATTTTTTTATTTTGGGACAGGATCTCTAAATTGCCCAGGCTGACCTTGAAGTTACCACCCTTTTGTGTCAGGCTTTTGAGTAGCTGGGATCACAGGCGTGTGCCACCATGCCTGGCCCTTACCAATTCTTTTTTAGTGAAGTTTACAGTGATGGTAAAATATTGAGATGCCTGATCTTTTTTTTTTTTTTTTTTTTTTTTTGGTGGCACTGAGCATTGAACCCAGGGCTTCACACTGAGCCTCCTTTTTATTATTATTATTATTTTTTACTTTGAGACAGGGTTTTGCTAAGTTGCTAAGTTGCCCATGCTGAGCTTGAATTGAACTATCCTGTCTCAGCCTCCCAGAGTGCTGGGATTACAGGCGTTTGCCACCAGAGGTATTACATGTTTATTTTTTAGAGAATTGAGAAAACATAATAAGAGTTTAGAAAAGAAAATTTAAGCTACTACCGAGAGAGCATTATTACCTTTCTAGTATATTCCTGGTCTATAAATATGTATAAAATTCATACATATATGTGTATACTTTTTAAATGGATGTTATCTCATATAGATAACATATATTATTTTTATATAACAAATCATGAGCATTTACTATAACGTTAATATTCTTTAAAAACATGGCTTAATAGCTGCATGGTTTGTTTCCTGTTGGATATTTAGATGCTTTCCAATTTTTGACTCAACATGTTATGAACATTTATTTCTTTGTTGGAATTAGTTTGCTGGGCTACATGAGGCAAAGGAGGCATAAATAGTATGGCTGGGACATTTAATGTAGGGTTCATCTCTGCACTGTATAACCCCACAGCCAAAGAGTTAAGCCTTTCAAAATACTTACAGGGAGATCATGTACACTATTTCCTTTTAATACTTAAGGAAATCTTGCTGGGTGTGGTGGTGCATGCCTATAATCCTAGCACGCTAATCCCAGCACTCGAGAGGCTGAGGCAGGAGGATCGCTGTGAGTTTGAAGCTAGCCTGAACTACATAATGAGACTGTTTCTCAAAAAAACCAAAAAGAAAAGGAAATCTTAGTTCTTGGCTTTACTGGAACTTGCCTTGTGATTCCGTAAAACTATGTTCTTCTTAGAGGTTTTTTTTTACTCAAGAAATGGCAGAATGGACCAGTTATTTTCAAAATGCCTTCCAGCCTTGAGAATCAAGTGAACCTATTAATAGAAAATAGCAGACAAGCCCTTTGGGTCATTGATCATTACTGATCTATCCCTAGCTCTGTAAATATTTGAGGTAGACAGAATTTTGAATGCTAATGATACATTATCCCAGTGTTCAGTGTTGGGCTGACTGTAGTATGAAGTCCTAAGGGACCCATGAAACAAGCAAGCTTGTCTCTAACTCAGGCTCTGAAGAGAGCGCCCACGAATCAGTCTTTAATAAGGACCCCTGTGTACATTGACATATGAGGAGTGCTATCTGGGCTTCTTTACTTCTAGAAAGCAAAATAGCCTTTTGTTGTTAATGGTATGTAATAGTTGTGTTTGGGAACCTAGGGGAAAGCTAGTTTACTTGTTATAAAAATTTTTGCCGTGTCCTGTTTCCTCTTTTGCATGTCTAATTCATTTTGTTTTATTCCAGATTTTCCTCCTAGTTCAAAGCAGAAAATGGCGTGATGGTCTTTGTTCTAAAACAGTGGAATATCATCGTCTAGACCAGAATGTTCACGAGGCGATGCCCTCTCTGAAGATTACCAATGATTATATTTTTTAAAGCACTGTGATTTGAGTTTGCTTATTATATAATTTTATTTGCTTGACTTTTTATATGATATTGTGCAGGTGTTTGCCATAGCAATTGGTACTTAAATGAGAGGTGGATCTCTCTTTTGCCTTGGTGCTTTGGAAATTAAATGTCACAAACAGGAGCATATAATTTTTTATCTACACTTTTAGAGCTGATTCTCCCAGGTGTCCCAAGTGTAAGTTAAACGTTACCTTATATTTATACTCTGCCTCTAGTTTCTATTATTTTTCATTTCTTGTACTACTTCTGGAAGTTACAATACTTTTAAAAGATCCCAAACTTGTAACTAAATTCTAACATATCTAGTACCACTTTCTTAGATACACTCTCTGCCATCCAAATACTACTTTTTAATATAAATTTCTTGGTGGTCACCAACTGTAATGTACAAAGGATGGATGTGATAATGCTTCACATTTAAGTAGCATTTTGTTCTCTAAAGAAAACTCTTTAGAAAACTTTAGGCAACAAAAACACGATTTAAGGTAATGGTATTGGTCAATTTGATCACAATTTTAGGTAACACATTAAATGTGTCTAGAAATTATGGTGAAAAAAGACTACAGTTTGCAGCAGATATAGATGAAGTGTGATATAGGCACCATGGTTTGGTTCCAATTGCTGAATTAAGTTTAGAGATAGAAAGTAGGAGCTATGGTGAAATATTAAACACACAAACAGTACTTTCAGATAGCAGCTGAGTGTAGCACAGGTTCCTCCAAGTTTTCAAGCAGTGGGCAGAATTTAAAATTATATCAGATTTGTTCATTTTGTTTTTTATTGTGAAATAAGTTTGAATAGGTCTTAGGGGACATTATCACTTGAATAATGTTGTATTTAGGTCTTTGGAATTAAAATAATACCTGAATGAAGTTCTTTGTATACATAAAGGATATATGTGTACAATGACTTTTCCCCTCCTGGACTTAGTATATTTTCTTTTTTGTTTTTTACAGCAACTGGAAATCACTGTATTTTATGTTAGCCTGTCTTTCTGTCATAAAGAATTGATCATTATGTAAATATGTGATCTGAACCTCGATTGACTTTCAGGTGTCGCTGCAACTTTTTAGGGAGCATGACCTCTCCCGTCGTATGTCAGAGCCCAGGGCATGCGCTGGTGTAGAGATGGGAGAAGTAGTGCTGGCCCTCCTCCATCTCCACTCGACAGTCGACTGCCCTGAGGAGGAAGGGAGCACGATGGAAATACACCTGAACTGTTTTATTGCAGTGATTTTTTCATATCTGAAATTGTATTATTTAATATTTTGAATAAGATTTTAAAAAATAAATGGCAAAGATGTAAATCTATGCTTTTACAGGGGTGATTCATTTCAGTAGTAACATTTGGTGGTGACAGGAGAGCGCTGTGTCTGGGAGGAAACGAACCTGACTGTTTTGCCATTGTCCCTCTTAGCTGCAACACTCTGCCTCCAGGAGTGCCACCTAGACTTGTAAATCCTACTTTAGGGCCAGTTTACTGCTGGATGCCGATGTTTACAGAAACTGTACCAAGGTAGGATGGCAAAGCAAAGCCGAGCAGCAGACCCGCGTGCTCTTTCCAGCCTCCTGGGCCCCCTGTTGTCTGGGTGGTCGGCATTCCCAACCCAGAGGGTTAGCCCTCTCGGCGACCCGGGGCTCTTGGTCCCGGGGCTGATGGCACAATCTGTGTTACCCAAGCCCAGTGTTGCCACCAAGTGGCCTCTGCCTTTTGGACTGTCGGGTGGTGCACTGATGAAGAGTGCTGCTGGAACGCTGCCGGGCGAGGAGCCTGAGACCCCCCCCTTTGATTCTCGCACTCCTGTGTCTTACTCTTGTGGGTGGGATCTGCCCCCGTCTCCCACGCCTGCTTTCTGGGTAGACCGGGAGCTGCTGCCCCAAGGCTGGTACTGATGACAAAGTAAGTTCCCTTTAGTGCCTGTCTTTGTGTCTTAGCTGAAGAATGTGTTAAAGCTCGTAAAGCACACAGAAATAGACATTTAGAGATCGTGTAGGAGGCAGGCACTTCTAGATTGGACTTTTGATTGTTTTTCCCCCAGTGCTGGGATTGAATCCATGTCTTGCATATGCTAGGCAAGAGCGCTACCACTGGACCACATCTGCAGCCCTGGGGTTTCTTGATGGCCTGTGTGAACTCGTGAAGGTGAGTGCAAGATCTTTTGTGGAACCTGTGGTCTGTCCTACAGCGTGAGCTTCTTGAGAAGAGGAACAGCTGTTGCTCCCCTCCCGCCTCCTGACTTGCACTGTGCCTGGCACCTGCTAAATTGTTGCTTAATGAAGTGTTTGGGAAATTAGATGAGAAAGTCTTCGACTCTGCACAGAACCACCACGAATGTCCGGACTTACGTGCACATAGGGCACAAGAGCCAGGACGGACAGGGGTCGTTATCTGCGCACCTACCTTTCTTGGTGAAGCTAAGCCCGTGCTGTGGGAGATGTCACCCTCTTGCCCAGATGCCAGGTTCTGGTCAGAGCAGCTGCTGCCTGTTGAGGTGGAAAGGGTCACTGGGGCGTAGCTGCCTGTGTTCCAGGTCTCCTGCCCATTGTGCGGGGCTGGAAAAAGCTGACCACACTTCTGCCTTCTCAGCCTGATTCAGTGCTGCAACAGTTTGCCCCTCTCTGGGTTTGCATGAAGCTGTTCTGTCCATGCAACGGCCAGATGTGTTCGAAGGAGACAGGAAAGGCTGTACTGAGGTCTGAGGTCGGTCTGGCCTAACCTGACACAGCCTCAGCCGCAATATACGGGGCTGATCTTCAAGGAGTAATAGGATTCTGTTCACCTTAGGTTTTCACTTGGACAGTAAGGAAGTTGCCAGAAAAGATGCTGGGAATTAAGTGGGGCCTTATCTGACTCGCATTTCTGTAGCTTCTGTGGCAGTGACCTGTTCTCCGGGCTGCTTGTATTACTCAGTGGGTCTGATTTTGGGTACCCCACCTCTCTTCCAGCTCCTTCCCAAATAGTCCTCCGCTCTCTCCTATCATTAATGAATCTCCAGCCTTAAAATCCCCTGCTCCTTTTTAGGAAACCTCTGTCCATCACTCACTCAATAGCTCTGCTCTGAAACCCCGTGCTTCTTTCCAAAACCCCCAAATGCCTCATTTCCTGGATGTCCTTTCTGTAGGTCCTTTTGTGTCCTGCCAGGCATGTGGGTGGACAGCACTCGGGACACCCTGCCAATGCGGGCAGTGCCTTGCAGTGGGGTGGAGCTGGGAGGGCCTAGTTCTGGGCCTGAGCCAAAGCCCAGTTCCTCCCCAGGCTATTTTGCAACCTGTAGTGAGAGCTCAAAAACATTTCCTGCCTTTTTTTGAGAGGGGGAAGGGACTTGAGATCTAACTTGAAGGTACTGGGCATTTTTTTTTTTTTTTTTTTTTTTTTAAGCAGGGTCTTGCTATGTAATTCAGGTTGGCCTTGAACTCACTATGTAGCCCAGGCTGGCCTCAAATTCATGGCAGTTCCTCCTGCCTCAGCCTCCCAATGTAGGGGTATGCCACCACACTGGGCTATCAATTTCTATAATTTTCTCACTTTAAGAATATTGTATATATGGAGCCATATTATATGCAACCTTTTATTGAGACATACAGGTCGAGGTTTAATGTTCAGCATGTGGAAAGCCAGTTTCCCCAGCACCATGTGTGAAAGAGGCTGTCTTTCTTCCAGTGAACATGTTTGGCCCTTTTGTCAGAGATGAGGTGGCTGAGTATGCTCGGGGTTGTTTCTGCATCCTCTGTTACATTGATCATTGTTTTTTTTATTTGTTTTGCCAGTACCATGCTTTTTTTTTTTTTAAATCACAGTAGCTCTGTAGTACAATTTCAAATCAGGGATTGTGAGGCCCCCTGCCTTGCCCTTGCTGCCCAGAATTGCTTTTGCTATTCTAGGTCTCTTCTGGTTCCATATGAATTTTAGGATTGTTTTCTCTAGTTCTGTGAGGTGTGCTATTGGTATTTTGATTGGGATTGCATTTGTATAACAGTTTTGGAAGTATGCCATTGTCACTATATTGGTTTTGCCTATCCAAGAACAGGGGCTATCTATCCATTTTCTGATCTCCTCTTTGATCTTTTTTAGAGTACTGTAGTTTTCAATGTAAAGAACTTTCACTTCCTTCATTAGTTTGATTTCTAAGTATTTTATTTTTCTTGCTGTTATTGTGAAAGGTGTGGTTTCCCTAATTTCTCTCTCAGTAAGTTTGTTATATGTGTACAGGAATGCTATTGATTTTTTTTTTTTGTACCAGGAATCGAACCCAGCGCCTTGTGCTTGCCAGGCAGGCACCGTGCCGCTGAGCTACATCCCCAGCCCTGCTATTGATTTTTGAGTGTTGACATTGTATCCTGTTAGGCTGCTGAATTTGGTCATTCTAGGAGTCCTTTGATGAAGTTTTCGGGGTCTTCTATGTAGAGTATCATGTCATCAGCAAATAATAATTTAACTTCTTCATTTCTTATCCATATTCCTTTTATTTCTTTCTCTTGTGTAATTGCTCCAATGTTTCCAGAACTATATTGATCAGGAGTGGTGATAGTGGGCATCCTTATCCTTGATTTTAGAGTGAAAGCTTTCAGTTTTTGACCATTCAGTATGATGTTGGCTGTTGGTTTGTCATTGATGGCTGGTCTCTACCTTTTGATTTTGAGAGTTTAGTGCATTTACATTTAAAATAATTGCTCAGGCTGGACATGTATCTTAGTGGTAGAATGCTTGCCTAGTATGTGCGAGGCCCTGAGTTTGAATTCCAGGACTAAAAAATAATTTCTGATAAGGAAGGAGTTCTGTCATTTTTCTATTTGTTTCTGTATATATTATACCCCCCCATATCTTCTATCACCGTCTTCTTTTAGGTTTAACTTTTGTAGTGAGCTATTTTGAGTCTCTTATTTCCATTTGTGTATATTATAAATATTTTCTTTGTGGTTACTGTGGATGATTACATTTAACATTTTAAATGGATAATAGCCTATTTTAAATTAATAACAACTCAAATAGTATATAGCTGGTTTATAGCTCTACCCTATATAGTACATTCTCATAATTTTTGTTGTTGTTGTCATCTATCTCTACACTGTATTTGCCACCCTATTGCCTTTTGACTTTTCTCATTTCTGGTGAGAAATTGGCTGTTAATTTTATTGATGATCCTTGCATATCATAATTTGCTTCTTTCAAGGTCTTTTTGTCTTTTGACAGCTTAATTATAATATATCTTGGCATGGGTCTCTTTTGAGCTTATCCTACTTGGAGTGTGTTGAGCTGATGGATTTTTGGCTTTCTAGAGTCATGCTTTTAATCAAATTTGGGGATTTTTTTGGCTATTAATTTTTTAAATACTCCTTATTCCCCTTTTTCTCCTTTTCCTTCTAGGATTTCCCCTAATATATGTGTTGGTCTGCTTGATGATATTCCATAAGTCAAACAGGCTGTGTTTATTTTTTTCTCTCTGTTCTTTAAACTTGATAATTTCAGTTGTTCTATTTCTGAGTGTCTTTATTCTTTCTTTGCCTCCCCAAATCTACTGTTGAACTCTGCTAGTAAATTTTTCATTTCAGTTCATTATTCATTATTATTCATTTCATTTCATTTCATTTCATTATTCCTTGTCCTCCTGGCTGTCTCAGCTGAGTCCCAGGAATAATATTGTGGCATTAACACACGTTAATAAGATTTCTTCACTTTGGCAGGACAGTAACTCCTATTTCCCTCTGCACTTTTGCCTTCACCCTGGTAGCAGCTACAACTGTCAAGCCTTAGTGATCTCCTCCTGCATGTGGCAGCCCAACCCTCACCACAGATTTACAAAGAACTCCTGCTTTGACCCACTGGGCTTCCTGTCTGCCTGGCTTTATTCTCACCAATACCCTACCTCACAGTTTCTAGCTGCTTTAGCTGTTTCAGACTCTAATCTCTGCATCCTGGGCTCTGTGGTAATGTTGTTCTGTTTGGACTTCAGTTCTTTGAAACATAGTTGGAAAATTATCCCTACTCAGAGCTAGGTAGATGCGTAATTGTGAAACTGCTTCACAAGTTTTCCTCCTTTCAGGGATCACAGTCCTACACTGTCTGCTGGCCTTGTCTGAATAGTTGCCACATATGCACAGCAGTATACACACGCACACAGATACACACAGCATTATGTATACTTACAGCATTACATATATGAACGTGAGTATATGTGTGTATATGTATCTTCTGTTTCCATAATTGTCTATAGTGGGAGGGCTAGACTCATACTAGCTATGCTATCACAATTAAGAGGCAAAAGTTCCCTTCTTTGTTTCTTGATGAAGTAAAGCATGTGTTGGCAAAGATGTTGAGACAGGTGCCAGGCATGCTAGCCACTCTCTCTGATTCCCTGGCTTTGTCAGTTCTCTGTGAGCAATAGGTCAGTCTCTTGCTAGGCTCTCAAGTGCACAGATAATGATTTCTTGCAGCCCCCTATGCTTTGCACACTTCAGATGAAAGGACTTCTATACGAGAGAGCACTGGAGCCCGGTGGCAAGATTAGTGTGGATCCTGGAGGTCACTCACCTTATTGTTGCCAATACGTAAAAGTGTGTTTTTGTTTCTCATTACAAATCTAGTGCTGCCGGTTTCAGCCTGATTTTTTGCAGCAAGGAGGTAAGTGTTGCCTTGCTGCCAGACTGAGGGTAAACAGGATCGTAACCCTTTCAAACCCTTTCAGAGGTCTACTGAGATGCATTAAAACATGGGCCAGACCTTGGCTTTGGGCCTATGGGCAGAAATCCGGGTAGTAAACTGTCCCGGGGAGGGGGCACACAAGGGGCACCTTGAGCCGCTTTGGAAGGAGGCTCAGCCAAGTCAAACAGCAGGATAGAGAAGTCACTCTCAGGCACACCATACCCACAGAGGAAGGCCTCTCACCCTGCTCCCGTGCCCATAGGCAGCTCGTTCACTCAGCAGACAGTGATGGTGGGGCCCTTGGTACAATTTGGATCAAAAATGTCCCCCAAAGGCTCACGTGTTCAGCGGTGGAGCTTTTGGAAAGTGATCAGTTCATGGGGGCAGTAATGTCATCAGCTGAATGTGCTGTTAGGAGATGGAGCCTGGCTGCAGGAAGTAGGTCACTGTGGGTGTGACCTGGAAGGGTGTAGTTTTGTTTCAGGCCCCTTCTCTCTGTGTCTCTTCCTTGCTCTCTCTGTGTTCTGGCTGCTATGAGGTGAGCAGCTTTCTGTCATGCCTTTCTGTCATGATGTCTCTGTTTTGGAGTTAGCTGATCATGGACTGAAACCTCGGAAACTGAGCTGAAATGAACTTCTCTCCTTTAAATTGCGTATGTCAGTATTTTGTCCCAGCAACAGAGGGGGACTGATGCAGTGGGTTACTCCATAGCTCCCTTGTCCTCCTGGCTGCCTCAGTTGGTGGGTGGGCTTCTGGCAGGGAGAAAGGGGCAGTTCCATTTTTAGTGCCCTGAGCCACGCTCTGGAGCAGGTGGGACATTTCAGGGGCCTGTGTGTGCTTGGGTAGGTAAATCGACATCCCTGGAAGAAAGTCTCCATGTTTTCTCAAAATTCAGCCTCTGTCAAAGGGAGATCTCTGAAAGGCCTAATGGCTCTAAGATTCCAGATGCTCCTAGGCTTCCAGAGAGGCTTTCTGAACCTCCCTTGGTTTGGCAGAGGAAGACTAAGCCAGCACCTCCAGGAGCCATCAGAAATTGGAGCTGTGACCTTCCTGGGGGATGGTGGTAAGGTCACCTCCTCCTCACAGAGCTGGTGTGAATGCAGTCCAGGGAAGGAAACAGTTTTATTCATCTGCTTGGTTGCATGAAACAATGAAATCATTTGATAATACCCTGCTCAGTGGAGAGGGAGGGGAGGCTCCAGAGTGGTGCTTTAGCTTCTTTTGGAATACACTAGAAGGAGAGGAAGGGCAGAGGCAGTGGAGAAGGCAGGGTTCATAAGTACTTCTAATTCAAGACAAAAAGAAAGGTCCCTGCCTACATGGCCCCTGCACCCTTGCCCCTGAGAGGGGAGGAGGGCATGGCAGGTGCTGAGATCCTCACGATTGGGTCACAGGGTGGGGCCCAAGGCCACCCCTCCAAGCCAGGGGTTTCCCCTCACCGTGGTACCTTTTTACCCCAGGAGTGCAAGGGTATCCCATCTGGTATGACCCTGGATGTGGGTTTAGGTGTTTGCCCAGATGGTTTGCCCTGTGGTGCCAGGGGTCCCAGTCCTTGGGGGTTTCCTGCACAGATGCTGGATTCTTGGTGGCATTACAGGGGGGTTGTTTTGAGCAGTGGCTTCGGTCACCAACGTTCCATGCACACCTCAAATTTTTACTGGGGATGGAACTCAGGACTTCCTGCGTGCTTGTAAAAGAGACATTGGTTTGTGGATTAAAAATGTGAACACTGACACTCTGTGGATAGTTTCAGATTGGAGAATACTGAATTTTCACCCTAGCCCAGCAGCTCTGCTGCTCACATAATGTATGAAGACCTCATTTGGAAAGTCACCAGGCCAGTGTGGGCCAGAGCTGATGGAGCAGGGCTCACCTGGGACCCTCGCTGGCCTTGCTCATGCCCATGTGCTTGGCCTTGGTGCTAGGCAAGGTGCTCTGGTGCGTGCCATTCTCCCATGGATCCCAAAGTCCGATAGGAATGGCTCAGAAAGACACGCAGGTGGGAGTGGCTAGGGCAGTGGCCCAGAGGTCCAGGCTGCCATGGTGGTGATAGAATCTGCTGTGTTTGATTTTGCTTGTTTGCAAAGATCCAGTAATGCAGGGGAGAGAGAGAGAGAGGAAGGAGGAGGAGAAGGAGAAGGAAAAGGAGAAGAAAGAGAAGGGAGAAGAAAAAGGAGGAGGAAGAGGGGGAGGGGAGGAGGAGGAGGAGGAGGCGGAGGAGGAGGAGAAAAGATTTTATGTAACAACAACCTGGCATGTTAGAAGATGGGCCGGGGCCTGAGTTCACCTTGACCAGCTCCGAGGAAAGATACATGGCGTCTTTTGCAGGACAGTGACCTTGGATTCATGCAGCACTCCTCAGTGACTGGCGAGGTTGTCAAGGGAACACATGGGCCAGTTGAGCGTTCAGGCTGCTGCTCAACGCTGCTGCTCCACACCCCAGCGACCCGTGTTACCTGTGTGACCTTTGTGATCTCGGGCGTCTCCACAGCTCTGAGCCTCAGCTTACTACTTACAGTCTGTTGCTTTGAATCTCAGGGGCGGGGAAGAGAGCCATTGAACTCCACATCCCGAGCACCCAGCGGTGTGTGCACGAAGGAGGTGACCAAGGACGAAGAACAGATACTGGAGGACATGTTTTGCACTTCCCTACAGTTCTAGTGTGGAACCTGCTGTTGGTCTCCAAAACCCACCCCCAGTTCAAGGTGTGGCAGAAGCGACCACAGCTCCTCACCTGCATCTGTGTGTGGCTATCTTATGAAGAAAGAGGGTTATGTGTCTTAGTGCACTGTGGGTTGGATCTGAGTATATTCAGACTGTAGGGTTTGTGTGCGTGCTTTTGGTGTCTAGGTAAGAATTTAAGAGATATATTTTGTTTCTCATGAGAGATTTAGGAAGAGTGGGTGTTATGGTTTAAATCAATATGCCCCCTAAAATTTCTCACGTGTGTGGAAGGTGACTGGATTCTGGCAGTGCTGTACTCCTCAGTGGATTAATCCATTGATGGGTTTGGTAGCCGAATGTAGTGTTAGGAAGTGGGGCCTGGCTGGAGGTGCATCACTGGGGGTGACCTGGAAGGATGCATTCTTGTCCCTGGCTCTTCTCTTCTCTCTGCTTCCTGGCTGCCATGGGCTGAGCACTTTTTCCTCTGTCCTACCCCTTTGTCATTCTGTTTCTGCCTTGGAGCCAGCTGACTCCAAAATAAATCTTTCCTCCTTTAAACTGTAGGTGTCGGGTATTTAATCTCAGTGATGGGAAAGTAACTAAGACAGTGGGGTCATTGGGTGTTAAGAGTTATGTATATGAGCCTAGGGATGTGGACAGATTCTGTTTATAGTTTCTCAAGATGGACACCCATATATGTTCGTGCTTAGGGCTGTAAGGGGATTGTATTTGTTTTGGGGAATGGAGAGTGTCATGTCTGCATTTAGGGGGAGGTAGCGATGTCTGTATGTCTATTTGACAGGTGTTGTTTTCTCTTCAGCTTCTGAAGCATTCCATGTATGAGCATGTTCATGACACATGTTTTTTTTTTTTTGTGGGTACCGGGGGTCGACCTCAGGACCTCACACGCCAGCAGGTGCCCGTGCTGCTGAGTGATATCACCGGCCCTTTTCTCGTGTGTGGGTTCCAGGAGTTGAACTCAGGCCCTCGCACTTGCCAGGCAGGTACTTATGCCGCTGAGCCATCTCACCGGCCCATGTGTTACTTTTGAGAAAGAATTGTGTTACATATCAAAAAGTACAGTATATGAATTTGGTTTGAATGTTGTCAATTATTGTTGGAGGGTTTGTGTCCTTATGTTTTGAGTGATAAAGAGTGATATGCATTTTTATGGGGTATGAGAATATGTGAATTTATTTTAAGTATTCATTTGAGGGTGATTAGGAGTATATGTTTTACATTAAATATCGAAGGTTGTGATGTTACTTGGGTTTCGGAGGTATATCCTTTTTATATTTGGGCATGAAGGATTCTGGGTGTATAACCAGGCATCTGGTAGGTAGGGAGTTTATGTGATAAGAATTTTCAGAGTTCCATAGGGCTGTGTACCTGTGACTCTGCATCAGGAGGTGTAAAGAGTCTTATATGTACTGGTAATTGTGGTGGAGTGACTGGTATGTTTTTGAGTCTATAGGTGTATCGTGGGTGTGTGCATTCTAACATCTGAGTGCTTAAGCTTGTGACATCTGAAAGTGTGCACGTATTCAGGAAGTGTGGCTGTGGGTGTATGGGTGTGCTTCTGCTGAGGGAGTAGAGGACAGGTGTGTGTGAGCCCTTCAGGGCTCAGCCTTTTGGACATGAGTAGAAGTTAGGATGCTTTGATGGTGATTGTGCATATGCACAGTTACACTGTGACAGGATTTATGGGTATTTATTAGGAGGAGTGTTTCAGGTTTTTGTGAATGTGTCCATTTTTGGACTTTGTAGGGTTTTGAAGTCTGAGGGTGTGATGGGAAATGTGGGTATTGGGGACATTAGTGGTTACATGTGTATTTGGGAAAGGATGCTGGGTGGATTTTTCTTGAGGTTGTTGGTGTGTATGTTGGAAATTGTTGGGTGTCTTCATGTACGTTTGAGACTTAGTGCTGGTACATCAAGATACTATCATTAGGGATATGGAGTCATTGTTAATGTGTATATGTCTGGGGTTGTGAGTGCATCCTTCAAGAGTTATAAATGATGTTTTTTTATAATCAGGATGTATCTAGTTATGTTAGGTATTGGGGAGATTCTAGGAGTAATTTTTTCTACTGCTGGGATGCAGTAATACAACTTATGTTTATTGAGTATGTATGTTTCTATTAAGAGGAGCAAGTCTGTATTTTTTGGGGAATTTAGAATTCTACTTTTGTAGATTCTGGCCAGTAGTATGTTTGTGTGTGTGTGTTTTTGTGTTTTCCATATTTGGTTGTATCATGTGCACACATATCAAATAGAGTGTATACAGGATGTGTAAGTGTATATGTGGGGATGTATTAAGTGTGTATATGG
The DNA here is from genome assembly GCA_028451465.1 of Erethizon dorsatum. Classification (NCBI taxonomy): domain Eukaryota; kingdom Metazoa; phylum Chordata; class Mammalia; order Rodentia; family Erethizontidae; genus Erethizon; species Erethizon dorsatum. The sequence goes on along the minus strand of CM051836.1, from coordinate 5,602,765 downwards.
GGAAGTACAGATTATATCTGCACGTATGAAAGTACATGGGGATCACAGGCATGTGTATTGGGGATGTGGTGCGAGTATATTTATTAGAAGAGAGGTGTTGTGTATGGATTCTGGGATGTAGGGATGGGGTGACTTGTGTGTTTGGTGGGGGTGGGAATGAGTTGTAGGTTCGGCGTGAGTTTTTTCTCTTGTGCGAGAAGTTGTCATCGTATCTGCAGTGGGAGGGGCTGTCGCATGTATACATCTTCAGGTGTGCACATCTATGAGCAAGGGGTGTGACGGGTCACGGTGGCCGGGTGGTGTGTGTTTGATGCTGAAAGTGGATTGTGGGGCACAGTGTTGGACAGAGGCTGTCCTTTGTGGACTGACCCTTGCTTCTTTGGGTCCTGCCGCTGATACTCATCCCAGTCTCTCTGAAGAGCAGTGACTGTTGGAAGTGACGCTCTGCTTGCTCAGTATCCAATGAGTCAGGCAGGCTACATTAGTTCTGCTGCTCGATGTGCATGCCTCCCCTGCTTATGTGATCCTGGCCGATGGACGGGTGCAGCGCAGGGCTGGCTCCTCAGAAGTATAGGGAGGGATTTTCCTAAAGGACGCAAGGCACAGCCAGTTCTCTCCTGAGTGGACCAGAGGTCCCGTGAAGAATTCCTCAGGGCCATGTTTATGTCTGTCCATCTGTTGCTTTCTGCCTTGGGTTATTCCCACTGCAAGGTAAAGGCCAAGCCCTGCACTGGGCTCCCTTTCCCACCTTGTGCTGCTGGCAGCTCATCCCCTCCTCTGTTCCCCTCAGCCACACATGGTGTCAGAATAAGATCCACACTTCTCCCAGTGCCCTCAGCTGCACACAGTCCCATCCACCTCCTTCCTGCCCCCTGGCACTTTGGTGGTGGTCGTCAGCCCCAGGTGTAACACCTTCCTCTCTGTTCCTGAGACACCCTGGGGCCTCGTGCTGCCACTTAGTGGACATCTGATTGCTCCCATCTTTTGTGATTATCATGAATAATGCTGTGATGTACATGAGTGTGCAGGCATCTCTTCAAGATTAAGCTTTCCATTTTTTTGAGTATATACCCAAAAGTAGATGGATCATATGGAATTATATTTATTATTATCGTTGTTGTTATTTTGTAGTACCGGGGATTGAACCCAGGGCCTTTGCACTGAGCCACATCCCCAGCCATCGTTTTTATGAGACAGGGGCTTGCTAAATTGCCCAGGCTGTGCTCCAACTTGCAGTCCTTCTGCCTTGGTGTCAGACTGCTGGGATTACAGATGTGTGCCACCATGGGGAGCTTGGCTTTCTACATTTAATTTTTTGAGGAGACATTATTCTGTTTTCCATAGCAGTGGGACTATTTTGTGTAGTCAACAACAGTGCACAAAGGGCTCCAGTTTCTCTGCAGTCTTGCCAATACTTGTTATATTCTTTTTAAAAAAATTTTTATTTTAAAGAAAAAAATAGAACAGAATTTCAAAACAACATAATAGGAGGGTTACAATGGTTAATACATTGCATATTGTTATCTTTAAATTAGTTACTCAGAGTACAAGATATTGGTATTCAACTGTCCAAACAATATTAGCACGAACCTTTCTATTCAATGAACTAAGAGAAATTAGTAGTGTATCTATCTTAACTATCTTTCATATATATATATATATATATATATATATATTTTTTTTTTTTTTTTTTTTTTTTTTTTTTTGCTTTCCCTTCCTTCTTTTCTCTATTCCCCCATCCCAGTTTCTCTTCCCTTTTGAACAGTTTCTTCCTGTTGTACAATACCTATTTACATTTTGGATCTTATTTACTCTTTCAGCTTCTCACACTAGGGAGACAATACGATGTTTACACATGTGAGTCTGGTTTATTTCACTTGTGAGTATGGTCTCGAGTTGCATCCATTTACCTATAAAAGTCTCCAGTTTATCCTTCTTTATGGCTGAGTAGTACTCCATTGTATAAAAATACCACATCTTTCTTATCCATTCCTCAGTTGATGGGCATTTGGGTTGTTTCCAAGATCTGGCTATTACAAATTGTGCTGCTATAAACATGGGTGCACATATATCGCTGTGGTACGATGTTTTTAATTCTTCTGGGAAGATGCCCAGAAGGGGTTGCTATTTTCTGATAGTGGCCTTTTAATAGTTTGAGATGCTGTCTTTTATGACTTGGCTCCCTAATGATACTGGGCATCATTTTATGTGCTGTTTGCATTTGTACGTACTCATCAGAGACACGTCCACTCAAGTCCTTCGCCCATTTTTTTTTTTTAATGTGGGTACCGGGGGTTGAACTCAGGACCTTGCGCGCCAGCAGGCGCCCATGCCGCTGAGCGATGTCACCGGCCCTTTCTTCGTATGTGGGTACCAGGAGTCGAACTCAGGACCTCGTGGGTACCGGGGGTTGAACTCAGGACCTTGCGCGCCAGCAGGCGCCCGTGCCGCTGAGCGATGTCACCGGCCCTTTCTTCGTATGTGGGTACCAGGAGTCGAACTCAGGACCTCGTGTTTGCCAGGCAGACGCTTATGCCGCTGAGCCATCTCACTGGCCCTATGTTCTAGAATTAATCTGTTATAAGATATATAATTTGCAAATAATCTCTCCCACGGATTGCCTTTCCACTCTGCTGCTTGTGTTCAACACAATTCAATTTTGATGAAATCGGTTTTTTTTTTGTTTTGTTTTACCTTTATTGCCTGTATTTTTTGTTTCACATCAAAGAAGTTATTGCCAAGCCCAGTGTCATGAAGCTTTGCTCACGTTTTCTTCTAAGAGTTTTATCATTGTAGATCTCATGTTTAAATTTTTGGTCCTTTCTGAGTTACTTTGTTGTGTCATTTTGCAGTACTGGAGAGTGAACCCAGGGAATGCTAAGCTATGTCCTGACCCTTTTTAAAATTTGATTTACAGATGAGCTTTCACTGGGTTGCCCAGGCTGGCCGCAAGCTTGTGATCCTCCTGTCTCAGTCTTCTGAATAATTGAGATTACAGACAGGAGCCACCATCTCTAAGTTAGCTCTTATATATGGTATACGGTAAGGGTCCAGTTTATTTTTGCTCTGTGCTGGGCTTTGAACCCAGCACCTTGCACATGCTGGATTACTGCTTTACTGCTGGGCCACACTCCCAGCCTAACTTCATTCTTTTGCATGCAGATATCCAGTTTTTCTCAGCAGTAACTGTCGAGGATACTATCCTTTGCCTCACCGAATGGTCTCAGTACCCTGTCAAGTATCCTGTGACCATCTGTGTGAAGGTTTGTTTTGGGTTCTGTGTGCTGTTCCACGGGTCCGTCTTTTGCCTTTAGGCTTGGATCACACTATTCTGATCACAGTAGCTTTGCGAGATCGCCAGCCTTCCATTGCAAGATTACTTTTGTCTAGTCAGAATCCCTTGAGATTACATATGAGCCTTAGGAGGGTCTTTTCTAATTCTGCAAAGAATGCCAGTTGTTGTTTTGATTGTGATTGTGTTGATCTGTAGATCATTCAGTAATAGCTACTCTTTTTTTTGTGTGTGTGTGTGTGTGTACTGGGAATCGAACTCAGGACCTCATGCTTGCCAGGCAGGCGCTGCACCGCTGAGCTATATCCCCGGCCCCGATAGTGACTCTTAACAACGTTAAATCTTTCCATTTATTCATGCCTTTAACTTCTTTCAGTAACAGTTTGTAGTTTCCTCACAAGAGTCTTTGCTTCCTTGTTTATTCCTTGGTATTTTATACTTTTAATTTCCTTTTCAGATTGGTCATGGTTGGCATATAGAGACACACCTGGTGTTCCTGTGTTGCTGTAACCTGCAGCTTTGCTAGATTTGTTTACTAGTTTTAAGATTTTTTGCTAGAATCTTTAGGGTTTTCAATATAGGTAAGCTCATGTTTTCCCTCAACAGAGGTAATTTTATTTTTCCTTTATTTATTTTGCCTAAATGTTTTGACCAAGATTTGCAGTACTATGTTAAACTAAACTGGCAAAAATAGGCACCCATTACTTGTTCTTGGTCATGGAGGGAAAACTTTCAGCTCTTCCTTTCACCATGGAGCTTGATGTTGGCTGTGGGCTTTTCACACATGCTATTGTTGTGTCAAAGTTAGTTTCCTTCTATTCCCAGTTCGTTGAGTACTTTCTTCACTAGAGTGTTGAATTTTGAAAACAACAACAACAACAACAAAAGAGAAATAAATAGAGAAAATACATAAAGGTGTGATGAGTATTGGCCAAATGCATCAGAAGCTTTCGATGGGCCAGCGCTGGAGGAGAGGATTTTCATGATGCACAACCCGCTCTGAGCTCCTCCTTCCTCCCTTCTTACTCCCCTGGCACAGGAGAGGAGGTTTTGGTGTAATTGGCTCTGGAAACATTATTGTAATCACTTTGTGGCCTCCTTCAGTTTATTTTTAATTACAAGGTCTATTGCATTGTTAAATTATTAACTCCCACGATTACTTATCTCGGCATTTTCTTATCTTGATGAAAATGAAAACAGCAAGGTCATACTGGCTCAGTGGAGTGCACTACAGCTGGAATGAAGCTGCATCGGATCGGCAGTGTCTGTGGTGCGGGGGCGCTGCAGGCGCAGGAGCTCTGTTCCCGGGAGTGGTGTTATGGCTTGTGTCTAAACGCCCCCCAAAGCCTCATGCAGTCATAGGTGGGGCTTTTTCCGAGGTGGCTGAACCTACAGTGTGTGATTGATTCATGGTGCAGTGCTAGGATTAAGGGTGCTAGGGTTAAGGGTGGGTGATTAATAAATCAGTCTACTGATTGGTTTGTCACCGCCCTAGTCCCAGTAGCCTGGATACAATATAAGGGACAGAAAGAGGCTTGTCTGGTCCCTTGCTTGTTTTGCTACCTTCTGCCCACCATGAATGTCTCTCCTCTGTGATGCCACCCCACCTTGGGGCCAGCCAGTTATGGACTGAAACTTCCACAAACTGTGAGCTAAATCAGCCTTTCCTCCTTTAACTCTGGGTGTCGGGTATTTTTGTCTCAGCAACGAGAAAAGCAAGACAAGTGGGGACAGGGAGAGCTCAGCAAGTGCAGGTGCTTGTGGAGGGCACTTGGGGCCAGGCTGGCAGGAGCCCCTCGATGGCAGTGATGGGTTTCAAGCAGCAGCTTCTCCTCCTAGCTTGGGAAGAGCCAGAGCATGTCTCCTCCGGGGTGACAGGCGTGGCAGTTAGGAAGCGGTCTTTGTCCCTCTGCCTCAAGTGCCAGGGCCCACTGTGCTGAGACTGGTCTACTCCTTCTGCCTTCCAAATCCTACCGTAATTCACTTCTTCCTTCTCCGGCCTCCAGTGGTACTCACTGTGTGGCAACACTGGCACCACGATAACCAAACGCTACCTGTAAACACTTATCGAGCGCCTGCTGTGTGTGTGGCAGGCAGGCTCTTGGCAACTGTCCGAGCGCTGGTCCTCTTTGTCATGCTGCCTCCTGTCCAGCAGGGGGCAGCATGGCCACACCATAGAGGAAATGTCCTTTTCCACTTTGGTTCTCAGGAAAAGGGGAGCTTTGCAATTTCTGCCAGGTCCTGGAAGGATGCTTCTGGCCTTGACAGTGAATCCAAGGCTCCCACTGACAGGGAGGTGCAGAAGGAAGCACAAATGTCACCTCGCCTTGCCGTGGACCTTGGGAAGCCTGAGAGCCCATCAGTCCCAACCTCAGGTTGTTCAGTGTTCAGTCCCTGGCTTCCTGACTCCACGGGTGGTGAAGGACACAGGTGTGGGCTTGGAGACATGGCCGTGTCCTCAGCCCATGGTGCTGACTCTGCGGCAGGGAACTTGACTGTCTGGACATGCACCAGGGAGCCACTGGTAGGAAGCGGAGACTGGGCTGCGCCGATTTCCATGGGTTACACGCCTTAGGTGATGGGCACTGCTGTTGGTTTAGTGAGCAAATTCCCCAGATGGCTAGAGATGCTCAGCCAGAAGCCTGGCCAGAGGTCCTGTGGCCTGGAGGCCAGCCACACCCAGGGTGTCATTCCAGGAAGAGGAGGGAGCCGGAGGTTGGTGGGACGTGGTCGTGCCCCGCTCTGCCCACTGTGGCCTGCAGGGAACTTGGTGAGAGCTGAGGCACAGGCCAGCTCCTGCCGAGCTTCCAGAAATGACCACGGAACTCTACTGTAGTCCGTTGCCTGCTCAGCACTCTGAAGCCTGATTTTTGTTTTTGCCTTGAGAAGTTTTTGGTGTCTGGTCCCCAGCAAAGATAAGCGGGGGGATTGCTGACAACCTCCAGGGAGCTCAGATCCTGGGCCCCCAGCCCAGCTCATGGCTGAAGCCCTGGCTCTCATGAACATAGAGACTGGCGGTGCTGCCAACTCCCTGGCTCAGAGGTGCCCTTGGTTCAGATGCTTAAAGCACCCTGAGTTATCTTTGCAGCTTTTCCAGGACCCAGGGAGGAGACAATGCTCATCTGTCTCAGACTGGCAACGCAAAGAGAACCATCTACCTGCTGCTGGCCGTGGAGGAGGTCAGGTGAAGCCTGCGAACCCATCTGACTGCACGTCCGAGGCAAAGCCCAGGCCCCAAGCCCCTTGCTCCTCAGCCCCAGACTTCTGCCTGAATCCAGCCTCACTGTACACAGTTCTGCAGCTCAGGGAAGCTGCGGGGTGTGTGTGTGTGTGTGTGTGTGTGTGTCTCCCCGTTCCTCCCTAGGTCTGTTGGAGAGATTTACCTTTCAGTGCCCAAAGTGCAGCTGAGGAGGTGTTCCCCATCCCTGAGCTGGTAGACCAGGTTGGGGGATGATTCATATACTCTAGTTTATAATAATACTAATATTAATGCAAATGTTAATAATACTTGGCATTTTGGGACACTTAAACACTAGGTAGATTTTTCACACGGAGTGGCCAGTTGAACTCTCACAAGGACTCTGTGATGTAACTGCTGTGTATAATGCAATATGTATCTATAAAATAACATGTAACTGTCTGTCTGTAAGCCCCAGCCTGGGAGGTGGACCCTGAGGCCTGGACAGGTCAAACTGAAGGTCTCGTGACAGTCCCAGAGCCAGCAGCGAGGGAGAGGGGCCCAAAGAGGGCAGGCTGACAAGCAGGGGACCAATTTCAAGCTTTGCCTCAGGCCAGCTCCTGGCACCCATCGGATCTGCAAATGTCTGGAGCTCTGTGATCATGACACTGCCCACCCTGCACTGTCCCCTCCGTGACCCCAGCTGATCTGGAATAGGAAGGGGCGGCTTTGGCCCTCAGTCTTGATATCAGACCTCACTCTGGTCTGATAGATGACATTGATTCCTTGGAATTGTGGGAGCATGGCAAGGCAGATGTTTAGGGGATGGGGAAACTGAGGCCAGGGTCTTGCTCAGGTTCTTATGACCTGGTCGAGAGTGAGAATTACTGGGTTCCTGGCCCCTTTACCAAGACCGTGTAGCTCCCAAGCTGGGACTTGGGATATCTGTGTCTGGGAAAACAGCCCATACAGTCAGAAGCAAGGAAGTCTCTTTAAAAGATCTAATTTAAAATGTGATACATTAATTTTCACTTTTTGAATTGCTAAAACATGTGCAGGACAAATTAATTCAAGCAGTACAAAATGGCAAATGGTGACAACTAAATCTCCATCCCTTTCCTGTCCCCTGTTCTTCTGCCCTAATGTAATCACTGCCGCTTGTTTCCTGTGTGTTCATGCATATACAATCAAATATGCCTATGTGACAGGTTGTCAAAAAGGGACTTTGTAACCCAAGTTTCATCTGAGCCCCCAAAGCTGCCAGTCTGGCAAGAAGGGCTTCAGGAAGACCACTTAGGTAGCTCGGATGCAGCCTGTGGAGCTGGAGGAGGGCTGCTGTCACTTGAAAAGTCTAAAAGTGAGACCCAGTGGGTGGATGGGGGAGAAGAGAGGAGTGGAGAGGAAGAGGGGGAGAGGGAGGGCAGAGGGAGAGGATTCACCTGCCCAGTGATGTGTGAGTGCGTCTTACAGAGCAGATAGAAGCCAGTCAGGGTGAGAGCTGGCAAGAAAAACCGCCCAGAAGGGAAGGTGACTCCAAAGACAGATGGACCCCAGACTCTCAGAGATTGAGGGGGGTGTGATGGCTGGGATGTGAATGAATGTGCCCCCAAGGCTTTTGTGTTCAAGGCTTGGGCCCCAAGATAGCAATGTTCAGAGGTGAGGTTTTGGGGGCATGATTGGCTCATAAGGGCTCGGATCTCGTCAGTGGGTTCATCAATCGATGAGCTCGTAATTGAGCAGTCTATTGGGAAGCATGGAAACTGTAGGAGGTGGGGTCTGGTGCAGAGGGGTGGCTCACTGGGGTGTGCCCGGGAGGGTGTAGCTCATCCCTGGCCCTTCCTCTCTCTTTCTTTGCTTCCTGGCTGTTATGAGGCGAGTAGCCATCTCTGCCGCATGCCCCCACTGCCTTGTTGGAAACGGGATCGAGGTGGGGGCACAGCCAAATTCCATGGGGACTCATGGTCCCTCATTCAGTTTCTCAGATCTGAACTGTTCTCACACTGGGAGCACATGACTGGAGGTGGACCTTGCCCCTCCGAGGAAGTCTGCCACGTCCACGGGCACATTCGAGTGTGTGCTGGGAGCTATGATGGGATTTTCCCTTTCCAATAGGAACAGTAAGTTAAAACCAGTACTGCCGTTTTGGCAGGGGGCAGAGGGAGGATTTCAAAGATGAGCTTCAGAAAGTCTTGAAATGTGCAGAGGTAAGGATTTTTTTCCCCATAACCATTCAACTGATCTGTTTGGTCCATGCAGGAGATGAGCAGATCTTGGAAAATGATGATAGATTGCCACAAACCTAAATTAGTTGTTGACTCTAATTTCAGCCACTATTCCAGTCCAGGTATCTTTATTGGAGCAAATGAACAGCCTGGCACCTGAGTTTTTAATAGGACCAGAACTTTCGCTTTTCCCTGTCAGGTGCACTATTTTTTTTTTTTCCCCCCTGGGTACCAGGGGTTGAACTCAGGACCTCACGCTTGCGAGCAGGCACTTGTGCCACTGAGTGATATCACCGGCCCTTTTTTCCTTTGTATGTGGGTACCAGGAGTCGAACTCAGGACCTCGCGCTTGCCAGTCAGGCGCTTATGCCGCTGAGCTATCTCACCAGCCCAAGGTGCACTATTGGCTTGTCTCTGGCTGTGCCATGTTTTTGGCTGTTGACTGTGGTAAAGTGTAGATGGTAGAGCTCTTGACCATCTTAACATTGCACAGAACATTAACAGATCGGCTGCACTGATGATAGCATACTGATTGGGCCTGATAGTATCTTACAACTCCTTGTAAGCCAATAATCCCAGCTACTTGGGAGGCTGAAGCAGGAGGATTGCACATTAAAGGCCAGTCTGGGCAATTTAGCAAGATCCTGTCTAAAATAAAAAATAAAAGGGCTGGTGAGATGGCTCAGCGGCTTAAGCGCCTGCCTGGCAAGCGCAAGGGCCCGAGTTCGACTCCCGGATCCCACATACGAAAAAGGGGCCGGTGATATCACTCAGCGGCACGGGCGCCTGCTGGCGTGCGAGGTCCTGAGGTCGACCCCCCGTACCCACCAAAAAAAAAAAAAAAAAAAGCTAGGTGTGGTAGTGCATATCTGTAACCCCAGCACTCTGGAGGCTGAGGCAGGAGGAACACTGTGAGTTCTAGGCCAGCCTGAACTATGTAGCGAGATCTTGTCTCAGAAAACAAACAAAAAAAATGAAACAAAACAAAAAGGGGTTGAGCATGTAGCTTTGTGGTATAGTGCCCTGAGCTTACTTCTCAGTGGTACAGAGGAAAAAAAAAAAAAAAAAAAAAAAAAAAAAAAAAGACAAGACAAGAAAAAAGAGCTTCGTAAGTCACATCTGAGCCAGAGGTTGGGAGATAAACCACATAAAAAGCCTCTGAGCTTTGGGGGAGTACAGTAGTTATAGTGGTTTGCAGAGTACGGGGCTCTTTTCTCTGATCTACTGTAGAAGGGAAGTGGTTACACCTTGTGCTACTCACCTTTAAAGAGACACAGTGCTCGGGGCCTTGGATGCACCTAAGCATGCTGCTCGGACACACCTATTGAATTATAAGGTTCAGTTTTGCAAAGGTCCAGAGCAAGACAGAACTCTGTAGAGGCAGGAGTACCTTTGACCTAGCAGATAAAATGCTACTGGAGATGTCTGGTAATAAGGATGCTGTATAGAGACTCTAATAAGCCCCAGTAGGATGGGTTTTGAAGAGGAACCATGCTTTCTTATGCAAATAATGATTGTCTTTTTAAGAAACATCTCTAGGCTTTCTGGGCCCTGTTAGCCTTAAATGCTTAGCATCCAGAGACCAGGCACCTGAGCTACCCAGCACACATTGGGTGTTATTTGACCCCCAGCTGTAAGATTGGGCGTGCACAACAGCAGTCAGTCCAGTAAGCTGCATGCATGGCTGGCTCGGAGCTCTGAGTCGATTGTTACTGCATTACCTTCCTTCCTCAGTCCACACTGGTATCCCACTGGGGAGTTTCTTAAAACTCGTTGACTAAGGGAAAAGCACTAACCCTGTTTATACCCGGTTCTGCAGGGCATGTGGTGCAGTCTGAAAGACGGTGCTATGGCCTTAACCCCAACTAAGAGGTGACTCTGAAGGATAGTGGTGATACATCCTCCAAAAGGGCAGAACTTCAAGAGCTGCCCAGGATTGTTCTCTTTCCCTGTTCACTCTAACTCATGAGCGACGGCGAATGATTTGGCAGTATGGTCACAGCTTTGGAGACACCAAGTTCAGAAGAATGGTGGGGGTCTGGAGAAGTATGTGCAGACTTCTCAGGACACACACGCACAGAGCCTGGAGACTACTGTGTCCTGTGTGACACTGAGTTGCATCCACTGCAAAGGAGGCTTTCAGTAATCAGATGGTCTGATGATGTGGTCTTTCAGTTAGCCAGTCTAACTTCCCTGTGACCCCAGTGCCTGCTCAAAGGGCCCATGGCTGAGGTCAAATAACACCCAGTGCATGCTGGGTAGCTCGAGGTGCCCAATCCTTTGGTGCCAGCCATTGAAGTCTAACAGGGCCCACAAAGTCAGGAGCTGCTTTTCAAAAGGGGGAGAGTTATTTGTATAACTCTAGTTAAGAGTGCCATTTCTCTTACAGCTAGAACATAGGAATATGGGGACCAAGATTGTGAAAGTGGGAGTAGCTCTCATTCCTGCTATACCTAATAACCCACTCATATCAATTTTGCTTTCTGCCCTTGCAACTTATGGCTCACCGGGTTTGGAAGTCTTGGTTTCTGTCGTGGTTGAATCTAAGTGTTCCCCAAAGACCACCTGACAGGCTTATGGGAAATGATTGGATCATGAGGGTGTTAACCTCGTTGATGGATTAAGCCATTGGTGAGTTTATAACTGAATGGGCTGTTGGGAGGCGGGGCCGGTCCTGTCTCTGCCCTTTTTCTTCTTGGACTCTTTCATGCTGTCTGTCTGCTTCATGGCCACCATGAAGTAAGCAGCTTTCCTCTGCCATGCCTTTCCACCATAATGTTTTTAAGTTTGCCACAAGCCTAAAGCAATGGAGTCACCTGACCATGGACTGAAACCTTTGAAACCATGAGCCAAAATAAACTCTTCGTCTTTTATTATTCTCATGTATTTTGTCAGAGTGACAAAAAGCTGACTAACACAGTTTCCAAGGGAGAAACCAGGAAGCCCAACAATGACACCATGGAATTGGAAGTTGAGACTGCCGCCTGATCACTATTGTACCTCATGACAGTGAGCCCACAGGCAAAAAAAGGGCTTGCCATACTCGGGGGAGGCGGTCAATCCTGATTACCAATTCACTTGTCTTCTGTTGTGAGTGTGAAGCCAAAGGTGCAGTGGAGACCCCAGAAGTTTGGAGAAGCCGGGAACGTGGATCATCTGAGGAAAACTGCAAGGAGGGAGCAGAGCAGGCCCAAGAGAGAAACCACGGGAGCTACAGCAACTGGAGGTGCCATAGGGGCGGAGCCACCCTAGGCCTTTGGAGCGCACATCTTGCCACAGGTTGCCTCAGATGCTGCACGTGGAACTACAGGACTCAATGTCTACCCTGCTGGATTTTGTATTTGCTTTGGTCTCATTCCTTTGTATCCCCCCATTTGTAACTTCTGGAATGGTAGTGTCTATCTTGTGCCATTGAGTATTGGAAGGTTTAACTTTCTTTCATTTGTACAGGGGCTCACAGCTAAGAGTTTGCCTTAGATCTCGGAGGAGACTTGGGACTTGGACTTTTCAGCAATGCTGAAACTGTTAGGACTTTGGCAACTTTTAGAGATGGACTAAATGCCTTTTGCATAAAGGAATGTACATGAGTCTTTGGAGAGCCAGGGGCAGAATGTTATGGTTTGTGCCCGGATGTACCCCCAACACCTCATGCAGTCATGGGGGACGGGCTCTTCGGAGATGGCTGAATCCAGAGTTTGTGATTGGTTCATTGTCTAGTGCTGGGATTGGGGGTGTGAATGCTACACCCACCCTAGGGCGGGTAGCTTGCATACAGTGTGAAGAAAACAGGTTTCTCCTCCCTTTTGCTCTTGCTGCTTTTGCTGTCTTCTGCTGCCCCAGCTGACATGAACTGTTGTCCCTCTGCCATGCGCCACCCTGCTTTGGAGCCAGCCGATTATGGACTGAAACCTCTACAAACTGTGAGCTAAATAAACCTTTTCTCCCTTAACATTGGGCAACCAGAGCAATGAGAAAAGTAACTAAAACAGAAATTGGTATTGAGAAGTGGGGTCACTGATGTGATATTGCCTGGCCATGTGGTTTAAGATCCTTGGGAATTAATTTGGAAAGGTTTTGAGAGACTGGCTGAAGAGGCAGCTCCCGTATGCGTAGACTATACGGGAGATTCTGGCCTGAGCCTGGAAGATCAGAGCACTGGTGGAAACGCTGCCGGTTAGGATGAGGCTCAGGAGGCTTCTACTAAGAAGGACAGCACGGGCTGCTGGATCCCAGGTGGTGTATATTATGCTTTGGCAGGAAGTTGGCCTGCATTTTGCTTGTGTTTAGAGATATTGCCTGGGTGGCAGAAAACTTTCAATGCAGTCCACTGTTGGGACGGTGGCATGGTTACTGTTGAGAGATTTTGGCCAGATCTATGTTGGAAATTAAGAGTGGAGAGCCAGCAGGGGGATTTGAATCATTTGGCCAGAGGGAAGGCTCCAGTGGAGCTGTGGGTTGCAAGGATGAAACAGAGGAGAACATGGTTGTTGAGAAGGAACAGGGCAATGGAAAAATGAACTGAAGCCTTTCACCTGAAGGGAAGAGTGCATTTGAAATGCAGGAGATCCTTGTTTCTTAGTGTTGCCATGCCCTGTTGTTAAAAGTTAATGGGAAGCAAGGATTATGATTGTAATAGCTCTTTTAATATGATTTTAATGTTTTCAGATATATATTTGTAATCAGGTTAATTAGTCAAAGTATTGTGGTTTTAACCTTGAATTTTGATCACCCTTTGAATATTTTGCTTTTGGTCAGGAATGAGTGCAATAAGAATTGTATATATGTAACTGTTATATTAATGTAAATCTGAATAGACAAAGACATGTTAACTTTTCACAAATTTGCCACTGGAGACTATGGTTTAAGGAAATGTGTCTGGTTATCAAGCTGACCAGCGGTGGATTATGGATTAACTAATGGTCAACTTGTAACACCCAGCTGAACTGAGTCAGCGTGGTTCTGGGTGTGGGAGGCCCACCTGAGGATTGTTGCCAACATCATAAAGAGAGAACCAGAGGGGAAGATGGTGTGCTGTTGATTCTCCTGGAGAAGATTGTTGCACTGGTTTTTCTGATATGAACTCAGCTGTTCTCATTGTCAGAGGAGCTCGGGTCCTCGCTGTCACTGAGGATGGCTATGGTTCTTTTCAGGGGAGCTCTGGTCCTTACCTTGAGCGTCACTTCCTGGCTCCAGTGCAGATCCCTCAGCCTACTGGCACAGGTCCTTCATCCCACGGGTGCAGACTTTCTAGCTTCCACCACTGACCTTTGGGCCTTCCCAGTGCTGATCCTTGATACAGACTTGCATTAGATATTGTCATGGGCTCTAGGTCTTCAGCTGGACTCGTGCAGGACGTTACAGCAGGATCCAGGCCCTCAGCTGGATTCTTTGGATCTCTAGTGTGTGGACACATGTTCTGTAGTCTTTTGCATTTGACTCTTTGGGTGAATATTATAAAATAATCCTATAAATTAAACCCTGACTGCAACAGTAGGATCCTAGTGATTACTGAGTTGTTAGTTTCTCTTCCATCTCTTAAGGTTGCTCCATATTAGAGCAGCCACAGAATAGCATGAATAATTCACATTTTCTTTATAGGTGGGACCTTCCTTGATGACCTGGTTCTTTTTAGTTATTTTATTTTATTTTATTTTTTTTGTACCAGGGAGTCGAACTCAGGACCTTGTGCTTGCTAGGCAGGCGCTTGTGCCACTAGGCTATATACCCAGCCTATCTATTTTATTTTCTTGTACAGGCAATTGAGTCCAGGGCCTTTGCACTGAGGTATATCCCTGTCCCCTTTGTATTTTTTATTTTTGAGACAGGTTCTTGCCAAGTGTTACGGCTTGTATCTAGATGTCCCCCCAAAGCCCTATGTGCTTATAGGTGGGGCTTTTTAGAGGTGGCTGGATCTAGGGTGTGTGAATATGGATTAAGGGTGTAATAATTGGATTAGTCCACTGATTGGTTTAGCATTATTCTGGGTGTGGGTAACGGGAAGCCCTACTCTGGGTGTGGGTGTCACCAATCAATTGGTTTTATAGCCTGGGTGGCATATAAAGGGAAAGATGGAAGGCAGGCTGGCTGCTGCTGCTTCCTACTTCAATGCCTCCTGCCTGCCTTGCCATGGACTGTTTCTCCTCTGTGATGCCCCTCTGCCATGCTGCCCTGCCTTGGAGTTAGAAGGCTATGGACTGAAACCTCTACAAACTGTGAGCCAAAATAAACCTTTCCTCTTTTAACTTGTGGGTGTTGGGTATTTTGTCTCAGCAACAAAAAAGTAAGTAACTAAGACATCAAATCACTAAGTTGCCCAGGCTGGACTCAAACTTGTGACCTCCTGCTTCAGCCTCCCAGAGTGTTGGATTACAGGTATGCATTCCTATGCATGGTTCTTGGTCACACCTGGAAATGGGGCTGGAGGCTAGGTGTGTACCCAGGTGAGAGCAGCAGAGAACAGAGCCAAACTTTCGGTTGTCTTTTAAAACCAAACTTTTGGTTGTCTTTTAATATACGAAAAATGAAAAAAATATTTAGCAATCTCAGTTTATGGTTAATAGCACTTTATGTTTAATTCCTCTCCCAAAATGCTCCCCAGGGCCCCTGCAGTGTTGGCAATAAACACTTGGAATTGCTTCTTTGTTTCACAGCTCAAGGGATAGCATGAGGTACAAGTCAGGACTCTGAAACAAGTCACCTATTCTCCCCCTTCTTCTTGCTCTGGTGTCCAGCGATGTCTGTTTAATGGGCTGGAAATGAGGTCCCAGTTGTCCTGTCAGGGCTTTGAGGATCTTATCCAGCAGCACAACTTTCACTCAAATTAATGCACTGTGTGGTGAGGGGGAGGAATAAACTCATTACCGATTTCCTCATTGTCACCTAACAGCATTCATTGTGTGTGTGTGCTTAGAATAATGTCTTTTCTACAAGCCAAATGGGAAAACGCTCTAATATATTTCCCTGAATTTGCCCTGCCTCTGTTGTAAATTACCTTGCTTAATGGACTTTGGGATTCTGTTATCTATTTGGAAACTTCTGAGCTCCTGGAGAACCAAATCAAGTGTCTTTGTCCTGGGAAGGGAAGGCAGGCTTAGATTTACAATGCCACAAACATCATTATTGATGTCTGTTGTGTTTTGCAAACAACTTTCCTGTGGAATAAGTGTTTATGAGGAGGCCACTGACAATTTTTTTCGATAAGTCACCCTGAAATAATGACTACTCAGGCCCATAAATCGCCTCTGGAAATCAGCGTTGTAGGGAGGTATTTAGCAATCATTCTGCCACCCCCACTGCTATCCCCACAGCAGCTGCAGCAACCTTTAGGGCATTTACGAAGAGCGGCTAACATAATCTTAACAACAGCAATGACATCAGCTCATGTCTTTTTGTTCTGTTTTGTTTTGTTTTTGAGACAGGGTTTTACTATGTGGCTGAGGCTGGCATTGAATTTGCCATCCACCTGCTTCGGCTTCCTGAGTACTGGGATTTCAGGTGTGTGCCACAGCTAGCCCATCGACCTCATCAGACCTGATGAGCCATGGAAACTGAGACCTAAAGTCAGCCTCTAGTGAGGGCTGAAAATAGAGTGGAGGCCAGCCTCCTCATTTACATCTACTTCCTGTGATGGTTCATTTTATGTGTCAACCGTACTTGGGCCCAGAGTGCCCAGATATTCAGTCAAACATTATTCTGAATGGTTCCATGTTGGTATTTTTGGATCAGACTACATTGAAATTGGCAACTGAGTAAGGCACATTACCTTCCCTGATGTGGGTGGCCTCATGTTGAAGGTCTGCATAGAACAAAAGGCCTCCCTGCGTAAGAAAGAACTCTCTAGTACTCCTAGAGAGGACTGCTGAAGCAGGAGGACTGCGAGTTGAAGCCCAGCCTGGGCAACTTAGCAACTTAGTGAGATCCTGTCTCAAAATTAAAAATAAGAATGGGCTGGGGATGTAGCTCATCGTGAAGGCCCTGGGTTCTAATCCCCAATGCCACCATTAAAAAAGAAGCTCTGTCTGGTAGCATATGACCTGGGACATCAGCATTTTCTGGTTTCACAGCAGCATCTGGTCTTTGGATTCAAACTGGGACGTGGACTCTTCTATTTGAACTTGACAGCCTCTGTTATCACATGAGCCAATTCCTTGTAAGACATCTCTCCTGCCCTTGAGTTACAGGTTTGAGCTGGGAGCAGTGAAAAGGCTAAAAATGGTTGGAGATTAAAATCTTTATCGATTGACTGATTGACTGATGTGCTGGAACAAACCCAGGGCCTTGGACATAGTAGGCAAGTGCTCTCCCACCAAGCTCCATGCCCAACCCAAGTATTTTTATTTTAAAAAGTTTAAATTGATTTCTAATTGTGGTAAGATACACCTAACAAACCTTACCATCTCGGCCATTTTTAAGGTACCACTCAGCAGCGTTAGGTGTACTCACATTGTGGTGTAAGGTTTGGATCTAACCTGGATTTTGAATCTATGGAAATGAGCTCATCCTTACAGTGAAAAGGGACCCCAGAGGTGACGGGATTTGCCAGGGATGGCTCCAAGCGGCAGCAAAGAAGCCCACACAGCATATCTGGACGCGGATGAGAGCAAAGCAGAGGGAGCGCTTGCTGCTCGCCCGCAGAGCTGAGGCCTTGCTGTCAGCCGGGGCAGAGCCTGCGACGGAACATCCGCGTGAGGAGGGCTGAGACTCCCACGGGGCCCGGTTGGGTGTGGGAGCCAGGGGCGAGGGTGGTGGGAGCTGTAGGACTGGGGATGGGGAGGAGGAGGGCAGCACAGGTGAAGCTGGTCCCAGGGTGCCCCTGGCCCCTGCCGCAGGGTGGCTGTGCGTGTCCGTGACATAGCACACGCCATCCTCCCCGCCTCTGCATCCTACCCTCCCGGGTCTCCACAGTTCCGGAGAGCTCTGTGCTCCCTGTCCCCTGCTCCGGAACTTTCAGTTCATGCCTTGGCAGCAGCAGTGCTTCGACAGCCACGGGGACCAATCTTAAGGGTGGTGGCCGTGCGTGTCTGCAATCCCAGCACTCTGAGAGGCTGAGGCGGGAAGAAGGAGGAAGAGAGAAGGGCACCGGGAGGTGAGAGGAGCCCAGGCCATCTCGGGGACAGGCCTGGCCCAGCCACTCCCTGGAGTCAGAGGGCTCAGCCTGGCGGCCAGGGACAGGGAGCCTCTTGGCCCCAGCTCCTCATTCACAATCGCCTCTTTTCATGGAGACTTTGGAGTTAGTCCAAGTGAGGTTTTAATGCTAATAGCAGAAATTTGTTAACTGTAAACACTTAAACCATGCCACAGGATTTACAGTCCCGCCTTGGCCCATCTTTGCTTTTTAATCTCTCAGAGGCCTAATCAAGTGGCAGTGGGCCGGACCCCGGCCTTGGGCAGCCCCCTTGGAGGGCCTTTCTCCGGGATGGAGCCCTAGACTCTGTAGCGGTTGTGCACACGGGGAGCAGGCAAATCCGCGGACCCACTGTGAGATGATGCTCGGCCCCAGCTCCATTAACGCCTGCCCACACGAGACTCGTTTGCCTGGAGGGATGCGGTCTGGGGCCGCGCATTCCAGTGTCCGTGATCGTTTTCTCCATCTCCTCAGAGCAACTGGTCAGATCCTCCGGGGTGCCCTTCACTCCAGCAGCCTCCGCATCCTCCCCCCAAGCTCCGCTGCTCCTCCATGCCCTGCGCCAGACCCGGGCCTCGCCTGCTTTGTTCTCACCTGCCCTTTCCTACTTTTCCCAACCCCGCAGACCCCAGAGCGTCTTCCCTGCAAAGGCCCATTGTTCTGTTACGCTTTCCTGGCCATGTGTAAAAGCACTTGGTGCGGGGGCAGTTTGTTCGGATGTTGCTCTGGTCTGCATCGGCAGCTTGGTCTTTGTGTGGCAATGTTGGGAGGTTGAACCTTTAAGACGTGGGGCTTCTCCTAAAGAGGCCTTGGGGGCGCTCTGTTGTGGGACCATAGTCTCTGGCCTCCTGCTTTCCAATGCGATGTCTTTCTCCAGCATGGGTCTCCCATTACTGTCATTGGCCATGAGTATTGTAGCCCAGGTACCCTCCTTGGAGTTTGAAATACAGCTGTTTGGATTTTCAGCCCACAAAGCCCTGAGCTAAATAAACGTCTTTTCTTTTTAAAGTCAGCCTGCTTTGGGCATTTTACAGTAATGAAAAACAGGCAGATACAAATATAATGTGTTTTGTTCTCAGTGCAAGATTTGGGACACTTTCTAAACCCAGGGAGGGGCTGGCTGTTTTGCAGTCTTCGCAAGGACTGAGATCAATGCCCTTTGTCTAGGCACTCCCTACGAACTGGCAGGACTTCAGCAGGGTGCCCCGAGGGATGTGAAGCTACTTCCTGCCCTGTTGTGTAGAGGCCTCCCACGAATATTGCATGCCTCCAGGGAGGGAAAGTGGCCTCTCCACAACCTGACAGATGTCGGCTTTCTCATCAACCTTGTTGAGCGGCATGCTTGTGAAACACTGCATACTCACTATTTTTTTTAACCATAAAAGTAATTTGTCTTAGAAAAATTGGAAAATACGGAAGAATACAAAGACAACTAACCTCACCCAGAGCCCTACCACCCAAAGATAAGCCTGATTGCCATTTTGATCTCTTTCCTTCCGGTGCTATTTTATGCCTTGAATACCAAAACCCGCAGAAGCTGAAGTCTCTCATAGAAAGTGTAGTATTTGCGCATCACCTACGCACATCCTCCTATACGCTTTAAAATCATCTCTAAATGACTTCCAATGCCTAATTCAAGGTAAACACTATGTAAATAGTTTTTACACTGGATTGTGTGGGGAATAAGGGAAGGAAAAGTCCACACATGTTCGGCACAGACACAGTTTTCCCCCCAAGTATTTTGATCTGAGGTTGGTTGAATCCCTGTGCAGCACCAGCCAACGTGGAGGGTGGGCTGTATATAATTTACCAAATGGGTTTTCCATTGTACATGGGATTCTGCCTGTTGCATTTATCAGCTCTGCAACATTCCACTATTTGGATCTGCTAATATGTAACCATTCCCCTGATTTTGGGTTATTCGGGTTATTTGTTTCCAGTTTTTGCTATTGTTAATAATGTTGATGAAAAGAGCTTTGCGGATGGATCCTTACGCATATCTCTAATGAAATGATGCGGCAAGTGTCCCTGGGCAGAGACCCACCTGAGGGGTAAGAAGCATCTTCATCCAGAGGTGCAAAGCCTGAGGCGGACACCCGTCTTCAGAGTCTTCTTCCCTTCGGCGGGGTGTAGTAGGGCAAGTTAGAGCCAAATGCTTCACCTGCGTGGTTTCATTCAGATCTTCCCACACCCCTGTAAGGTGCTGCTACTCCCGCCTCGGGTGGATGGTGAGGGCACTGAGGTGCAGAGAGAGTCTGAGTAATTGCTCAAGACCCCAGATTCCGTAAGGACTGATACCGGAACTTATAAACAAAACAAAAGCAAACAGCCCACCCCAGGTGTGAGGAGACGGCGGCTCTGTCACCGGTGTGAGCCGTCATCTGTAGCAGGCTGACCCCTGTGTGCTGGCCTGGTACTGTTTGTGTGTTCACTTGCTCTCTGCTTGGGTTTCCCATGCCCCATCTTTCAGGTTGGTGTTCTGAAGGTTTCCTGCTCAGGACTGTTGAGCCTCGCACTTCCTCGGCATGCACTTAGCTCAAAGCTCCTGTCCGCCTCCACCTACCACGTCTAAAGGGTTGAGACGGGAACTTCAAATGTTGCGGGAGCTGGAACGGCAAGTTCTCCAGTGTGGGGACACACTGTGACTCACTGTTGGGTTCTCAGCTGCCGGAAACATTCCTCTTGGCAAGGGGGACACTGTGGCCAGCAGAGCTATTTGAGCCCAAGACCCTGCCCCAGCAGCCCTTGGAAAAGAGGCTGCACCATGTGGCACATTCTGGAAGGTTCTCATTGTCTCCCGGGGGACCAGGGATCCACAGGTGTGCTGAGGAGAGAGGCCCAGACTGTGGGAAGCGCGTGTCACCACACACACTCTGGGTGTTTTGCAGTCTCAGGAGGCCGGAGAGCTCCTCTCTGTCCTTCCAGAACGTTCTTCTTCCTTCCGAAGTCTGACGTGCTGACGACGAAAAGGCGAGTGAGGCTGTGACTCTGGACAGTGTCTAGTGTGTGTGTGTGTGTGTGTGTGTGTGCATGCACACTATGGTGGAATTGTACCACCCTGAAAATGGCATTAAACTCTTACCCCCGGCCCTTCAGAATGTGACCTTATTTGGAAATAGAGTCCTTGAGGGTGTCATTTACTACACAGGGTAATAGTGGATGAGGATGGGCCTTAAATTGATGACTTGCGTTCTTATAAAAAGGCCATGTGACCATGGAAGCAGGCAAGGGATGGCGACTAGCAATCTCCAGAAGCAAGGTGCGGGGCAGCAGAGACTCTTCCTTAGAGCCCTCAGAGGGAGCTGGGCCCTGCAGACATCCTGATTTTGGACCTAGTCTCCAGAGAATAAGTTTGGGTTGGTGAAAGCCACCCAGTGTGTGGGCATTAATATAAAGCTGACTGGAGTGCTTGGCTTACCCTGCAGTCCTAGCTGCCCACCCCAGGAGGCTGGGAAGTGTCCTCAGGGATGAAGAGAGTGTCACAGCAGGGCTTTCTACCCAGAAGTCCAGGCAGAAGGAAACACACGGGAAGCGTGGTCCTCACTCTGTACTCCTGACTGCCTTGCTGGTCTGTGCCTGGGCCTCCCCTGTTTCTCCAGATTTGCACCCAATGTGAGCCTAATGGCAGACATCTGAACTCCGAGCCTGGGCTGGCTGAGTTCTTGGGTGTGGTGGGATCCATAATGAGTCAGGACTTTGTCCAAACCAGAGGGTATAAAGTGACTTTCTTTAAATCACCTTGAAAATTTTCTGACTAGACTTTAAATCTTTTTATCTGTGTCACTCTGTACTGCCCCCTATTTTTCTATTTTAACCAGAAAATAAAAATAGTTGATCTGAGAGTCAGGGTAAAATGTGAGAACTACCTGACTCTCATATTCTCCATTTCTTTCTCCTTCCCATGGTGAATTTGAGACAAAGAGCAGCTGGCCAGGGGAGAGAAGCTGCAGTTCTTTGAGTTGATGAAGAAGAAAACTGGCTGGGCCACTGGCCACCATCAGAGCCTCAGCTGGTGTTGGCCGGCAGCAATATTCAGGCATCCTTGATGGTGGCTGCATCTTCCCTTCCCCAAGCCAGGCAGTAACCTCAGGGACCTGGCTCTCTTTCTTTTGTTCCTTGTCACCATTTATTTATTTATTTATTTTTTTTGTGGGTACCGGGGGGTCGACCTCAGGACCTCGCATGCCAACAGGCACCCGTGCCGCTGAGCGATATCACCGGCCCCTTTTTCGTATGTGGGATCCGGGAGTCAAACTCGGGCCCTCGCGCTTGCAAGGCAGGCGCTTACGCCGCTGAGCCATCTCACCGGCCCCCTTGTCACCATTTAAAAGTCCTCCGCTCCCCTTTAGAGTTCAGACCTTACTGGTGTTGACCCCACTTGTATGGTTGTTTATTACGTCTGTCCACTCTGAGCTATAGGCTCCAGGAGGACAGGGATTATGCCCTTGTTAGCCAGCATCCTGTGATGACAAAACATCTGGGAGAAACCAACTTAATGTAGGAAAGTTTTATTTTGGTTCACGGTTTCAGGGATTTCAGTCCATGGTCACTGGACTCTGTTATTACTGGGCCTGTAGTGAAGCTGAAACTTCGTGGCAGAAGGACGTGGTGGAGGAAAGCTGCTCACCTCATGGTAGCCCCAAGCAAAAAGAAAGTTTGCGAGGAAGGGGTGGATTCACCCTTTGAGGACTCACCTCAAAGGCATGGCCTCAAGGACTGACTCTCTTCAAAATGATGTCCCGCCTTGTTTCTGTCACCTCCCAATAGCCTATCAGACTATGAGCCCACCTATGGATTAATTCATTGGTGAGGTCAGAGCCCTCCAGATCCAATTGCTTCCCCCAAACCCCACCTCTGAACATTGCTAGCCCTCAGGGTACATTCTAGATCTAAAGCACAGCAGTCCATTTTGTTCACTGTTGTACCCCAAGGCCCTGGGGCATGGTTGGCACAGAGTTGGTGCTCAGCAAATATCTCATCAGTAAATCGGATGAGATTGTTTCTTGACAGAGGCACATACTGACTGATTTCAAATTCATGTCTCCTTCCTTCCTGTGGGAAGAGACGGGAAGGCTACAACATTTCTTCTTTAAAGAAAATAATGGGGAATGGGAAAAGAAAGAATTAAGATATATTATGTACATTTACTAACTCCCCACAATGAGTATAATTGTTATGCACTGACAATGTGGGCTCTTAAAAATTTAAAAAAATGTTTAAAATAAATGGCACATAGAAGCCAGGCATGGTGGCACATGCCTGTAATCCCAGCACTCAGGAGGCTGAGGCAGGAGGATTGCTGCGAGCTCGAGGTTGGCCTGGGCTGCATAGCAAGACACTGTCTCCAAAAAACAGAACAAAACAAAACCCCAAAAAACAAAACAAAAAGGCACAAAGAAAATAAAGAAAAAAGAAACTGAGGCTGTGTGGAGTGAAAGCTCATGGTAGAGCACGGTTAGGGGCAGGGCTGGGTCAGCGACCCAGCTCTCCTACCTAGCGTCCATGCTCAGCAACCTGGGTCACTGTGGCCTGTTAAAATAGAACTTGCTAATTTTGACTTAAATCTTGGCATTGAAAGAAAACTAGTTCATTCAGCATTCTCCTAAGTGTGTTCTAAAAACTCTAGGCCCTCGAGGCGCTTTGTGAAAAATCTGCAAACCCCTGTCCTTCCGTAGAGGATAGAGAGCGATAATCACATACGTGTATTAGAATCTTGGAGAAGCCCTGCAGGTAAGTGACCATTAACTTCCTTGAGTCCTGTGTATTGCTGTGACTTTGGACCTTAGCAAGTGTCCTCTCTCCCTCCCTTTCTCCTCCTCTTATGCAATAAACATCCTGAAGTACACAAATTAGAGGCCATCTGTATTACATAATAGGATTATTAAATTGGCTTCAAGGATAGAGGCTGGTATCCCACCATGAACACCTCCAACAAGGATCCAGTCCAAGAAATTGGAAGCCACAGAATAAGAGGGATCAAGGGTACAGACCCAGTCCAAGGTTGAAGACCTGTGAGCTCCCATTTCCTGGAGAGGCCCTGGTGTAAGTCTGTACCAAAAGGCTGCAGAAGCTGGGCTCTGATGTCCACAGGCGATGGCAGCCACACCAGACATGCTTGCTCAAGCAGAATCAAGCTCCATGTGGGCTGGCTGACTTCCTCTTCCTTCCAGGTTTGTGCTTTTTTCCCCAGCTGGGCTGCAAAGCTATTGGGTGACGCTGCCCATAATTGGGATAGTCCCCCCCCCACCGTGTGCTGGCCTACCTGCCAGTCATCTCTGGAACCACCCTTTCCGACACACCTGGGAGTGTGCTCTACTAATCCGTTGGGCATTTCTCCATCAAATCAGGCTGCCAATCACGATTACCCACCGCACCATCCAATTCCTTAGTTTCTTCCTTGCGGGGATCACCATCTCTAATGATGACACGGACAGAGGACACAGGTTGGCAACCTCATGGCTAAAACCTTGAATCTGGCCACAAAGTCTGCCTGGGCTCTGGTCCTTGCTGGTCTTGGGAAGGACCGCTGGGCTTCTGAAGTGGTGGGTGCTGGGGTAGCCAGCAGGATGGGCAGCGGGGGAGAAGCTGGCCCCTGCAGCTGGCCCTGTGTCTCAGCCGAGTGGCCCGGTCTGTGGTTCATTATTTGCCTCTTGTGAATGGTGCTTCCCCAGCCGCAGCTCCCTGGGCCCGACCGCATTAGCGCTCTCCATGCAGATTCGTCTCAAACTTGTTTGATGCTTCTCCAAAGAGCCCCATCTGGTTCCCCCACCATCCCTGACAGGTGGCTAACACAGCTCTCAGAAGCCCTCCAAACACCAAGAAACAGCTTCTGCAGAATTGACTTGGCTTTTATGTCATATTTCCGTCTCCCCATTGTGTATTTGCTACAACCACAGACATTTGTATGAAAATGGAATCCATGTTTGTGAGGGCTCATCTGCTCAGGCTGCCTTGTGAGCAGGCACTGGGGGACAATATGCCAGGCCCCGGCACCCACCCACGTGGATCTGTGGCCCCCAGTGCAGGACTTCTCCAGCCCCTGAGAGAGGAGGGATGCCATCCGGCCAGGATTTATGGCCCGAGTGGGCGAGCCCAGGCCACAGGAGCATCTGCTTCAACATTGGAACACTGTCGCTCTGTTACCAAGCATATGTCCAGGTCTGGGACCGGCTCTCCCTGGGCTGCAGGACTGTGTGCCGTGCATGGCTGGGGGTGGGGGCTGCTGTTCTGGGTGGGTATCAGGGAGTCCTGGGGCTGGATGGCCTTAAACAGGACCGCAGAGGTACAGATGAGCTGGGTAAAGACGTTAAGAGAGGGTCAGGGAAAAATAATCAGCAAGCCGATCTCCTCAAACACCCAGACAGGTCCCAATTGAGAAAGGACCCTTCGTGCTACCAAGCATTTCCACCGTGTTTGGTGTCTTCAGGAGGGATGTTGTGGACTGCATTTTGTGCCCTCCAAATTTATATGTTAAAGTCATTGAGCTTAATGTGATGGTAGTAGAAGGTGGAACCAGTGGGGATGATTAAAGCTCAATGAGTCATGAGAGTTGGGGCCCCCACGTTGGGATTAGTGCCCTTCTAAGGGGACATGGAGCTTCCTTTCTTCCCTGTGTGAAGAAACAGAGAAGGTGGCTCTTTGCAACCTGTAGAGGGCCTCCCCAGAACTTGACCTTGGAGGCACCCTGATCTTGGACTTCCAGGGTCCAGCACTGTGAGAGAAATCAGTGCCTGTTGCCTCAGCCACCCAGGCTGTGGCACTTTGTTATGGCGGCCAAGGCTAAGAGGACGCGAAACTTTAGTGTGCAAAAGGAGAGAGAGTCATCTGCTGTAGGTCACACAATCCTACTCTTACAGCTCCAAATTCCAAGCACCTGCTCTGCACCAGTGGGCCGGGGTCTGGAGGAAGGGCAGGTGGGGAGGTGCACCCTGAAGATGGAGGCCCATTCTGCCGTGTGCCTTGGGGTACCCCACTTTATCACTCTCTGTGTGGTTCAGGAGCTCTATCTCCTATGGCCCCTATTAGACCGAGGCCTGGCCAAGTTGGCAAATCCTACTGAGCACCTACTCCATGGTAGGTGCTGGGCAGATAGCAGTGAACAAAACAGGCCACCCCCGCCCCTGAAGAGCTCACATGCTAGTGAGGAAGACAGAGTACATGAGCCAAAAGTGAAGTATCACCCGCACTACGAGGTTGGTGAGTGGTTGGGAGAAACATAAAGCTGGGAGGGGGGATAAGGTGTGTGGGGTGGGAATGGAAACTGGGATGATGGAGAAGGTGACCTTCGAGTGAAGGCTGAAGGAGGTGGGAGAAAAACCGGCAGAAGGGTCCAAGAGTGCGGTGCCTCCGAGGCAGGACCATGGGGCTGGTGGGTTGGAAGAGCAGAAAGGAGCCTGCTGGGGGGAAGCAGAGGGGAGAGGTTTGGAAGGGGCGGCAGAGGTGGGGACTTTGGCATGTGCTCAGAGGGAGCTGGGAAGCCATTGGGGGGGTTTTGAGAAGAGGAGTAAGGATATCTCCTGTGTGTGTGTGTGTGTGTTTTGTGGTGCTGGGGACAGAACCCAGGGCTTTGTACATGCTAGGCCAGCACTCTACCTCTGAGCTACACCTCAGCCCTTCACCCCCATTTTGATAGGAGCATTCTGTTGGGGGTGTGTGGCTTGAGGGGCAAGAATAGAAGCTGGGAACCCGCTGGAGGTGGGTGCAGTATAATGCAGGTGAGAGACGGTAGAGGTGACTTGGACAGGGACAAGGAGAAGGAGGGGGAGGGGTCAGATTAAGGTCCTACTTGGAAATCTTTGTGGCCACTTGGATGTGGAGTGAGAGGAGGTGAGCAAGTGGAAGGATGTGCTAACTGAGAGATGGATGAAAGTAGGAAGGATGGACTTGCAGTTAAAAGGCAGGACGCCCATCTTGGAAACGTTAGGTTTATGCTGTCCCTTAGAAATCCAAGTGATCCTGGAGCTGCGCATGGAGTCTGGGCTGGAGGTAGGAACTGGGGAGGGTCCGTAGATGGAGGGCATCTGAAGGTGAGATTGGAGCTTATCATAAGCAGTAAATAGGAAGGAGAAGAAGCCTGAAGCTCATATCCAGAGACACCTAGTGCGCAGGACAAATGGACACAGATTCTGGAAAGACGCCCCAGGGGCATGTGAGGAAACCAGCAGGGCACTGTGCTTCAAGGAGGCCTGTGTAATCCGCCGCCCTGGCCATGGTGCCGCCGTAGCCAAGGCACAGGACCTGCATCAGTCTCACATCCAGGGCCCCTCCTGGAGTCCCAGAGCAAGAGGAACCAGCCCTCTCACATCTCTTGGTGCTTGGATGGATCTGTTGGTAGACATGTTGCCTGCCCAAGTGACCAGCCAGCACAGGGACCAAAAGTGCTGCCACCCCGAAAGAGGCAAAGGGAGACAGACTTGTGAGGGCGTTTCGGCCCCATCCAACCATGCCTAAACCCTTACACTTTTATTTCCCTCAGTCAGAAGATGTCCCAGATTTCCTTAGGTCTGCTTTTTGTCATTCAGTACTGAAAGAGTTCTGACCAAAGCAAGAAAACGTCCCCATCCATGTGGGAAGAACTCTTCCTGCCACCATTTCCAGGTTCTGCCTCCCCCTCCCCCCCTGCTGCACACCACTGCGCGCCAACAGAATCCTCTTTGTATCCGATCGTCTTAAGTTTACCTTCTTTATCTGAGTGTGAGCAAAGAGGGTGGAGGAGAAAGCAAGGGAAAATCACTGGAGGGGGTTTGTTTATTAGGTGACTGGTTGGTTGATTGATCGAGGGGGCTGTCACAGTGTGTGACTGTGGCTGCGTAAAGGATGAAAAGATTACTTGGAGATGAAATTTAGTTCGGTCACTGAGAGGCCCAGAGAGGCTGCTCCATAGTTCAGGAAAATGGCGGTGAGCTGAGACCTCTGTGGCTGTTTATTTGTAACTCAAGGACCTCAGAAAAAAGACGTGGAAGGAAAGCTCTTGTAACATATGCATAGGAGCTTTGGTCAGGGGACGTCAACGAATGGGATGGGTTGTTATGTGACACATGTCAAGCTAGTTTAAGCAAGTTTATCAGGCAGGAAGCTTGTTGGAGGGTGGAGGAACACAATGACCGAAGCAAACGTCTCTGAGAACATCTTTCTTCTAATTCTGGTGACTGTCATCCTGCAGACCTGCTCTAAACTCAGTCACGCATTCCAGGAGCCTGGGCACTGCTGTTCCCAAGGTCCCTTCCTTTCCACGTTCACTTCAATCACTCCCTCAGCCAGAGTCTCCCCACAGGGGCCATGCCTGAGATGCCATCCTGAGGGCCGTGATGGAGGTGAGCTGAAGGGCTGAGGCTTGGAGGAGGTGACTGGGAGGGGATGGACGGGTTAGAAGAATGAGCTCCTGGCTCAGGAATAGGCAGGGTGATGGATTCAAGAGAAACAGAAATCTTCAAGAACTGCAACATTGACTTGGGGAAGGAGCTAAAGAAGATGCCCTGCGTGCGTGCGTGCGTGCATGTTTGGCTACATCGACTGGGTGCACAGCGGCAAAGCTGCCCGGTCATAAAACAAGTGGAGAGGGCTGGTGAGATGGCTCAGCGGTGTAAGCGCCTGCCTGGCAAGTGCAAGGTCCTGAGTTTGACTCCCGGATCCCACATATGAAAAAAGGGGCCGGTGATATCGCTCAGCGGCACGGGCGCCTGCTGGCGCGCGAGGTCCTGAGGTCGACCCCCCGGTACCCACAAAAAAAAAAAAAACCAAAACAAGTGGAGAGAGAATAGCCCCTGGGAGGGGCCTAATCAGGCCTGAGCTCCCGAGGCCCCCTCGCCCCCCCCATTATTAATCTCTTGTGCTAGCTACATGTTTGCTTTTGAAGGACATTTTCTCTCCATGCCTTGAAGCCACTTAATTCGTTAGTTCGTCATCATTTATGTCCTATTTCATTATGTTATAATCTTTACAGTTGTTAATTTGCATTTCATTTCCTGCAGTGACAAAAAAAATCTCTACCCATGAAAAATGTTATTGTTGCAAATATTAATACAAGTCACAAATAATCACCATCCAGACCCCTTTCTCGGAGGCTGGGAGGATTCCCGGTAATTACCCAAAGCAAGAGCCCTGTGTGTCCCTAGGGCCGACAAGGCTGAACTGGTCACAAGCCTTGAGACAATGTTCAAAGAGGCAGGAAAACAGCCCTTGGTGACAGCTGACAATGGGCTTTTGTACATGTTGTCATTCCTGACACAGAGCCTGCACCTGGGCACCTCAGAGGTTGAGGAAGATAGATGGCAATTTCCATGCCCTGTTGGGGACAATGTGACCAGGAGGGCAGAGCAGTGGAGGAGCCCGGGCAGGGTCTTCCTGGAGGACAGTGGGGAGCAGGCATGAGGTGGCCCCGGCAGCAAGGGACAGGTGCGTGGTGGGTGCACATATCCAGCCCCAGGCCCTTGGTTGCTTCCCTCCTGGCCAGAACAGGATGTGCGTGCTGCCTTTGATGGCAGAGTTGTCGCTGTGCCCTGGGGACCAGTGATAACAAACACTCCTGGCCCCGAATGAGCTGCCCCCGTGTGTGGATCTGAGAGGAGGTGCCCTCCACTGCTGTGTAAATTCTGTGACTCTGGCTCCACCCCACAATGTATCTGGGACCCAACCAGCCACTGACCAGCCCTCACCTGCCCCTGACTCCAGGATGAGCCCAAGCCCTAGTCACAAAGCTACCTGGACCCACTTCCAGGCTGAGCCACACTCTGCCCCCTGCGCCCAGCTAGCCCTCACCTTGGCCCCTACCTGGGTCCCAGTCGCACCCATCTTCTCTCCAGGGTCACCTGCCCTGAGAGCTCCGCTGCCACAACAGCTCACAGATGTGTCAGTGGCTTGGGCATTTATCCCTGTTTTTGTTTTGTTTTTTGTTTTTTGTTTTTTGCTTTTTGGTGTTACTGGGGATGGAATCCAGTGTCTTTGCACTGAGCTATGTCCCCAGTCCTCCCTTTGTCTGTGCTCATTTTTTATTGATTATGCAGATGAATGGGTTTCATTTTGGCAGATCTATATATGCACATAACATACTTCGATCATTTCAATTCCCTGTAGCCTCCCTCATCCTCCCCTTCCCCCTAGTTTCATATACTTTTTGGGGGAGGTTCAATGTATATAATATATTTTGCTCATGTCCATCTCCCCTATTACCTACCCTCATCCCCTCCCCTCCCTCTTATTCTCTTCTTCTTGTCTAAGAGTAATAGTCTCTCTTTTTAGTTTTTTATTTTGAGAAAGGAAGTTGCCCAGGCTGGGCTTGAACTTGTGATCTTCCTGCCTCAGCCTCCCAGAGTTCTGCCTGTGTGAGTGCTGCCCCTGCCATGGGCCTGTGACTCTGGCTCCACAGTACTGGGATTACAGGTTTGCACCAGTACCCTGGCTCCTGACTCTTTTTTTTTTTTAAATTAATTAATTAATTAATTTTTTAAAAGAAAACAAGTAAACATTCTCATGTATTAACAAACTCAAGAACTACAGAATGTACAAATACCTTTTGGAGAAAAACATTACTCAGTATAAGATTAAGCCATGTAAAAGCTAAGTAAAAATAAAAGACTAAGGAATGGAATAGTCACAGTGAAACTGCATTTTCACACTAGGAAGACAATACGATGTTTACAAATGTGCATCCGGTTTATTTCGCTTGTGAGTATTTTCTCGAGTTGCATCCATTTACCTATAAAAGTTTCCAGTTTATCCTTCTTTATGGCTGAGTAGTACTCCATTATATAGAAATACCACATCTTTTTTATCCATTCCTCGGTTAATGGGCATTTGGGTTGTTTCCACGATCTAGCTATTACAAATTGTGCTGCTATAAACATGGGTGCACATATATCACTGTGGTACGATGTTTTTAATTCTTCTGGGAAGATGCCCAGAAGGGGAATAGCTGGGTCAAATGGAGCCTCCAACCCTAGATTTTTGAGGAATCTCCACACTGACTTCCACAGTGGCTGTACCAGTCGACACTCCCACCAACAGTGGAGAAGGGTTCCTTTTTCCCCACAGCCCCTCCAGCATTTGTTATTAATTGATTTCTTGATAATAGCCATTCTTTCTGGGGTGAGATGGGATCTCAGTGTTGTTTTAATTTGCATCTCTCGAATGACTAGTGATGTTGAACATTTTTTCATATATTTAGTTGGCTCCTGACTCTTAATGGACTCAATTTTCTAATTCTGTCAGTTCTATATTTGTTAGCTGGTAGTCTCTGATGAAGAAGAGAATTTTCTTCCTTTTCTTTTATATTTCCTTTCTTCCCCAATCCTCTTTTTTTGAGTATTACTAGGAACTTGTAGGTTTTTCTTTTCACTAAATGTGTTGGAAACTCTATGATTGTCGTTATTCTTTTTTATTTTTTTTGACTACCATTATTACAGATTTGGCCAGTGGGCTGTACTTTAGGTTGGTCATTGTGTCCTTCGGACATGGCCCTTAGTCTCAGATCATTCCTTTGCCCCCGACCCAGGGTACGCTGAGCATAGCTCTGCTTTTCTTGCTGTAGAACTGGAATTGGAAGTTTTCCCGAGAGGCCCTGGTTCCTGTTTGCTTTGTCAGCGGAGCGAAGTACACTCCCAGACTAGTCTCGAGAGGATACTTGCATGCGTCCCTCGGCGAGATGTCTGTGATACAGTGGCCACTCTTCGAAGGTGATGTGTCTGCTGCTGCTGGCCATCACAAATACAGGTGACCTTTGGGCAGTAACAGGTGACTAACCAGCTTGCCAAGCACGAACCAGCCTACCAGCAAAGCAAGGGCACTGCGCCGGGGTGAACAGTGTCCCCCTAGAAGATATGTCCGTGTTCTGAAACCTGCGGGTACTCCCTTGATCAGAACGCAGGTTCTCCGCTGACGCGCCGTGGTAAGGATCTTGTGAGAGCGTCCTAGGCGGCCCGACGGGTCTGTAGCCGCTGACAAATCTCTTCGTAAGAAGCAGAAGAGGAGAAGACGCAATCAAGAAGTCGCGTGAAGATGGACACAGAGACGAGTGTTAGGCGACACAAGCCAAGTGTCGCCAGGAGCCACCAGAGGCTGAGAGAGGCAGCCTCTAGGATTCTCCCCTAGAGCTTTTGGACAGGGCTTGGCCCTGTCCACACCTTGATTTTGGACTTCTGGCCTGCAGAATTGTGAGAACTAAAATTTTTGTTGTTTTAATCATTCAGTCTGTGATACTTCGTTGTAGTGGGTCTAGGAAGCTCATACAGGCACAACTTTGGTTTTTTTTGTCTAAAAAAAGCATCCGCATTTTTACCACAGGGAAATAGACGGGTGCTGGGCCCCTTTTACACTCACAATGTGGTCAGCCCTTCATATCCCCAGGATTCCACTCGTGGCTTCAAATGCATATTAATAAAATTGTGTCTGCACTGAACACATACAGACTTCTTCTTATCATTATTCCCTAAACAATACTGCACAACAGCTATTTATATAGCATTTATGTTGTATTAGGTATTAGAAGGCTTCTAGAAATGATTTAAAATAACCGGGAGGATGTGTGCTGTGTATATGTAAATTTGACACCTTTTTATGAGGAATCTGAACATCTGTGCTTTCCGGTGTCCACAGGGGTCCTGGTGTCAATTTTCTGTAGACGCTGAGGGACAAATGTGGAGTGTGCTGTCATTTTTACTTGAAGTTACCATGTGGGTCCTCTAAGGCCCTGGTGTCCCTGGCAGCTGGTGCTGTGGTATTTGCCGTGGCACATGGAGTAGTCGGCGAAACTCCTAGATGTGGGCGACTTGCCTGGGGACCCCTCACCCAGGAGTCTGCGGGGCTGCCTCCCTCATGAGGACACCCTGCAGCATGGAAGGGCACCCTGCGCTTGGCTGTGTCCTGTGTTCTGGTCTGTGTGTCCAGGGCCAGGAAACTGCAGTGGCATTGAAGCTTATGGCTGGGGACAAGACTAAGGTGATACTGATGTGCTGCTCTGGGTCATCGCTGTGGCATATTCCGCTGCTAATTCTGAAACTCCGTGGTTGCCAAGTTCGCTGGGGCCAAAGGCCGGAAAGAGCATGGAGGGTGCTCAGTGTGGTGCCCCTGGCCCAGGGAGCGTGGTCTGCTTTGGTGAGGGCATCAGCTGGAAGGCACCGTGCTGAGCGTGAAGGGACTAGAACTTGAGGCAAACTCACCCTCAGCCAGCCAGGTCCAACCCAGGGGAGGGATGGCTCCTGTGGGCTCGGTACTCTGCTCAGAGGAGCCCGAGTTTGTGCCTGTCGAGGATTGCCTGACTTCAGGCTGTGCTGAGAGTTTTTGTCCCTGCAGCGATTTGGAGGTTTTGAGAAGGTGAATCCTCAGATGAAGCAGGGTAGGGGCCCAAGTTAGGCCTGGTGGCCTAGGCCAGGAGTGAGGAGACTCCAGAGGAGAGTTTCCTGTGGAAGCCCTGCCCTCTGTCCATTTCTGGGACGAGTGGCGCCTCGACCTTCAGATGACAGAAGGATGGGAGATGTGACCTTGGGCCCTGAGCCGAGCCCTCCAACTCCAGAAGAGCAAAGCTGCTGACCCTCCCTGTCTCCACTAACGGCCAACAGAACCATAAATTCTGATTAGGAAAAGATGCCGGTTGGCAATGACATACAAAAAAGTTTGTGATTAGTGAACTGTAAAAGCTAACATGACATGCTCGTAATTGGGATGTATTTACTGCGTGAAAAAACACCACGCGGACATTCGGGTGAAGTGACTTTGAAGGAACTTTCTAGAGGAGACTGACACAACCTCCCTCTTTTGCTTACCAAACAGCAATAACCATTATTGATGGGTTTTTCAAATGGCAGCTGTGGAGAGAGGGGCTGTGATTTCTTGTCAGAACTGCTTTATGGTGTCGTATTTTCCGGGTGTTTAAGAAGCCCGGTTCATTTGTGGCATTATCCTGGGTGATTTATGGACCCTTGAAGGGCTTACTTCATTTCGATGTTTTAGGCATTTCGCTTTTTTTTTTTTTTTTAAACAACAAACCTTATTCCAATATAATCAATAGAGGTTTCTCCTTCTGGCCTGGGAGGGGAGTGGCTTTTGGGTTTATAGCAAAATCAATATGAGGATAAATGGACAGCAAAGCAGGTCCATTGTCAGGGTGGAAAGAGGCTGGTACGTCCCCAGCTCAGCAGCAGGTAGAGGGGCTCGTCCGGAAACCACGCCGCAGGACGTGGTCACAAGGCTTTCTCCTTACTGGGGGATTCGGGTTTGATGCAGCCAGGCAGCGGGGAGAGGGCTGAGCCACGCTTTCATTAAATATAACAGTAAGTTTGTTTACAAGTGACCCCCCTTCCAGCTCATTAATGTTTGAAGATGTTTGAATGTGTGTCTTCTAATTAAAGTAAAAAATGGCTCCCAAACATGTCAATATTCCAACATGTGCTTTCTTGGGGATGAGAAAGCAAATGAGTCACTCACAGCTGGGCCCAGTGTCCCCTGAGGGGATAGCAGCGGAGCCCCAGATCTTCAGGGCCAC
Source organism: Erethizon dorsatum (assembly GCA_028451465.1). Lineage (NCBI taxonomy): Eukaryota > Metazoa > Chordata > Mammalia > Rodentia > Erethizontidae > Erethizon > Erethizon dorsatum. The sequence goes on along the minus strand of CM051836.1, from coordinate 5,568,475 downwards.
TTTCTCCCAATAGTCAGTGCCAGATGTCCCCATATTTCCTCCGGAGACATGGAGAGCACCACAGCAGGCTGCCACAGCAGAGGGGTGTGGGGGCGGGGACAGCATGGGTCACCATGATGGGGTCGCCAGGAAGTAAACGGGGTCCTTTAGGATAAATGAGAGTCTTCTTTTACCTGAGAAGGAAGCGTACAGGCCTCTGGAGGTCTCTTGGTGGAACACAGTAGATCCTGAATTAATAAACAAACAGAAGTTCAGGCTGGAAATGGAACCAAGCTGCAGGCAGAGTGGACACACATGGGGGACACCGCACACAGTGGCTCACTGTCCCTCCAGCTGGCCCTACGTTTGCTCACATGTGTATTTGGGCCTTGAGCTCCTGAGATGGGACCTGGGGGCACTGCCACGCCAAGGACAGGCACATTCCTGTCCCCAGGGACCTCAGGGTCTAGCATGGGGAAAGGGACAGGGGGGTAAATGAAGAGGGAGTAATGGACGCGGGTGTGCGATTGTCAGTGGTAAGTGTCATAAGGGAAAAGAGCCAGGCCAGCTCCCTGCTCCTCTAAATCACCCCTGCTACTGTCCGACCAGAGAGACCATGGCTGTTTCTAGTGTTCGACAGATTTGCTTCCATCCCGGGCTGTTATTTAAGCTCATTCTTGTTTTCACGTAACCCTCCAATCTTTTCTTCCAGAAAAGGCCACAGGACACTCAGGGCCACCCCGCTGCCTGCTCTGCCCCACCTCTGCAGGCAGCTTAATCGGGTGGGCAGAGCTCTGTCAAGGTTTGGATCTTTTGGTTCCTGGGCTGAGCCCCCAGGAGTTAAAGTTGTCATAAAGTTCTTTTCTTTAAAATATCTATACTCTCATCTTTGTACCAGGCAGAGTTCAGCACTTAATTATCCCTGCCTTGGGTTGGTCCCTGTCGATGTCATGTTATTAGAGTCCCAGAAAGTCTAGGGGGTCCTAGAGGCTCCTTGGTGTCCGCTGTGGCCCATCTGAACATAGGCCTGGACACAGAGTTGGGGGCTCCACTGGGCTCGCTTCTATCTCCCCTGTGGGACTCGGTACCTTCTAAACTACGGCGACTCTCCATCACCAGTCTACAAGCTTCTAGAGGGCCTAGGCCATGTGGGGTAGAGGTGGCCAACAGCCCACCCCAGTCTGTTCTCCCTGAACACAGTGCAGAGCTGTGGCTGGAGAGCCCATGCAGGGACTCCATTTTCCAGCAGCCTCTACTGCACCTCATCCCCATGGGTCTAAGCATGGCCATGTGACCCATTCTTAACAATAGAATATGAATGGAAGTGATGTATGTTTTCTCTAGGCCAAGTTTCCCCCTCCTTACATCAGCTAAAAATGACCACAGGGTCCTACAGGATGGTGGAACTGCAAGATGGAAAGGCCCTGGGTCTCTGAAGACTGGAGGGAAGCTGCCCACCCACCTGCATCCCTTGGTTTGAGCTGCTACACAACCAAGAAATAAATGACTATTGGTGCTTGAGTCTACATATATTTGGATCTAGACCTTAACCAAAATGCCTGTTGTGTTCATTACCCAGCTGTGACCATTCATCCTTATATGTCAACTTCATTGGATTAAGAAATGGTTAGCAGCCTAGTACATTCCCTGATGTGTGTGGCTGGGGGTGGTGTTGGGGAGGTGTGGCCTGTGCCCCTCGCACCTTCCTCTCTGGTGCTGTCCCGTGCTTGCTCCCTGGCCGCCATGAACTAAGCAGCTTTGCTTCTCTATACCTTATGCCCTGATGTTCCTGCCTTGGAGCCAGTCGACCATGGACTGAATCCCCCAGAGTGTGAGCTAAATTAAACCTCTCCTCCTTTAAATTGTGTCAGGTACGGTGTCCAGCAACCGGAAAGTTGACTAATCCACCAACCCAGTAAATAAGAAACACTAAACAAATGAACCAAATCCTGGCAAAGGCATAGATAAGTAAAGTGCAGTGTTAGAAGCTACTTCTTAACCTGTGTGAGGAGAGAGTACTGCCCTATTGTGTTTAGAATGGGGAAGTGAACGGAAGTAATGCAACCAGCCTTGGGTAGATTTTAAACTGGGAGGGCATGGTGGCTGGCTGGCTTCAGAGACACAAGCTGGGGCCTGCTCTCCCCATCTGCTCCTCAGGAACGAAACCCCTATTTCTGGCTTCTCCCAAGATACATTTTCTCAGCAACCTGCTCATCTTCCCCAGCCTTTTGCTTGTGAGGAAACTGCTTTCAGCCAGAACAGGTCTCAGAAATCACCAGCTTTGCTTACTTGCTTTTTAAGTTATACATAAAAATATATGGAAAGATAGAGCTAATAACATAATGGACACCCATATACCTATCACCTAGATTTAACTATCATATACATCCTGACATATTGGCTTTATCTTTTTTTCTCCTGGACTATTTAAAAATAAATTACAGACATCATGCTGTTTTACCCCTGCTACTTCAATGTGTACCTCTAAAATGTGAGATGACACTCATATATGACCATAATGCCATTATTACACTTAATAAAGTCAACCATTTCCTGACACCATCTAATTACCCTATGCCCAAATTTCCCCAAGCGTGCTTCATAGTTTCTTCAGACTAGTGCCTAGTCAGGGACCTTTTGAGGCACCCAGAGGCCTGGGTCAATGACTCCTCCAGGCCTGGGGGGTGGGGTGAGGACGTTTGGTTATGGGGTTTGGCTGCAGATCTGAGAAGATAATTAATTATTCATTGCTGAGAACAAGTGAATCATCATAACACTCAGGGCTCCGTCCTTGTAATTTATGAGGTCCAATCACTGAGCATTTCTGTCTCTAAGTGCTTTACATATCTGAAAAGAGCTGCCTGGGACCCCTGCAAGGGCGAGGCAGCGTGACCAGTGTCACCTCCAGCAAAGCATGAGAAGTCTACTTAAGGTTGCCAGGCAGACCTGGGCCTGAGAGCATTATGGGGCCCCTGTGCCCAGATCTTGAACACAGGGACCTGGACTCCTGTCCAAGGGGAGAAGGTAAAGCCCAGCCAGAAAGGGGCCAGGCCACCACCAGACCCTGGCCAAGCGTTCCAGGACTAGGTTGAACTTGGCCTCCCGAGAACATCAGCTGAGGGAGCCCAGGGGCAAGCACAGCTTCCCACTGGGTCATGGGCAAGGACACCAAAAAACATGAACGAGATCATGTGTTAAACAACTGAGGGCCGGTGAGATGGCTCAGCGGTTTAAGCGCCTGCCTTGCAAGCGTGAGGGCCCGAGTTTGACTCCCGGAACCCACATACAAAAAAGGGGCCGGTGATATCGCTCAGCGGCACGGGCGCCTGCTGGTGCGCGAGGTCCTGAGGTCGACCCCCCGGTACCCACAAAAAAAAAAAAAAAACAACTGAGGAAGTCGTGCTCAAAGTCCGGGTAAATCTGTTCCCGAAGTCAAGGATTCTTTTGTTATGTGAATAATTTGTACCTCGAGTATCAGGTTTCTGTGAATTGGGTTTTCTGGAGATGAGCATAAAAGCACAGGAGTTAAAAGCATAGGCCCCTTGGGCCGGTGAGACGGCTCAGCGGCTTAAGCGCCTGCCTTGCAAGCGCGAAGGCCCGAGTTCGACTCCCGGAACCCACATACGAAAAAGGGGCCGGTGATATCGCTCAGCGGCACGGGTGCCTGTTGGTGCGCGAGGTCCTGAGGTCGTCCCCCCGGTACCCACAAAAAAAAAAAAAAAAAAAGCATAGGCCCCGACTCTAGATTCTGCCTCACACAGGTGACTTGCCCATGTAAGCCTTAGTTTCCCTATCTATACAATGGGATCATGGCACCATCTACCACAAAGAGTGGTTATGAGGATTAGGTGTAGCTGGCACATAACAAGCAGTAAATGTTGACTCGCCGTTACTATCATTTATATTATTAGTTTATTAACCAGACAACCAAACAACACCGCATGGGATTTAGCTCTGGTCCAAGAACTCCTGCAGGTCACCTAGACTGGACTAAACCTGGGAGAAGGCCCATGGTGCATGAGCCAGGCTTGAGTTCCTGGAGGGAGGGCGATGCCAGAACAGGACAGGGGTGCCTCGTGCCTTGGGAGGGGCCTGGGGCTTTTCTAGGCATTACCTATCACAAAGCTCCAGAAAAATTCCAAGCTTGGGTCTTGTCCAAGGTTTGACCATGATAGGACTACAGCCAGCAGGGACCAATCTTGGTCATATTTAATCTCCCTTTAGCCTCAGTTTCCTTTTCTGTCAAATGAAGATGGCAACATCTACCTTCCGTGTAGTGAGGATGGCATGGCGTTCAGTGTAGAGAGGACTGCCATGTGGCACCCTAGGCCTCATGTTGCCAAGCTGAGTGGTGGCTCCAGAGTTGGTGGCACCACTAGGAGCAAGGACGCCATAGGGGTCCACCATTCTCTACCACACACTCCAGGGTTCTCTTGCCTGTTGGGGCAAGTGGCCTCTGGTTCCCACCACCTTGTTTTTCAAAGCGACGACTTAATGCAGCAATTACTGTTCTGATTGGGAGGGGCTCTCTGCAGCCTGTGGCCATATTGGCCTCTGTGGCATCCACTGACCTCCTTATCTCCTCCTGGGCCTCCCCAAAGACCTTTGCCATTTGTACAGCTGTTGATGATTTATAATGGCATTGACAGCGAGGCCATGCTCCTTCTGAGGGGACACTTTAAAAGAAAGGGGCTCTGTACTGTCCCAAGAACCTTGGTGAAAAAGCCTTTGGTTCTACCAATGTTCTTTGGATTCTGGGTGTTTTTTCCGCGTTGGAGAGCAAACTGAGTTACAGTTCCACTTTATTTATAGGCAGTTGTGGTAGCAGTCTAGAATGTTTAATGGAAGAGCAGTGCCACTGTGCTTGGCTGGGAATTGTTTGTCTAGGAAATGACTCTGCTCCAAGGTAGCCTCAAGCACAGATAATACCAGGGTGAAAGGAAATTATGCGGGGGTAGTTCTGGAAGTTGCTTCTGAGCTGATTGACACTATGTGGACCCAGGCAATGAGGAGACAGAGACTGAACCACAGGATGCTGGAACTGCTGAGAACGGGACTATCGGCGACCTGGCCGAGACGCCCAACTGCCTGTATGAGGGGTACAGCGAAAGGATGAAATAAGAAACAGAGACAAATTTAGTAATGCATGAAGGGGTGCTGGGAGGTCAGCGCCTCAGGATGGCAGAGACAAAGACGCTCCAAGCCAGCCACTGTCTCCTGGGTGTATGCAACGATAGGAGGGGCTGGCGGAAGATGGTGGAAGACTCAGAGGTCGATGACTCAGCGGCAACGGATAATATTGGGATGACTCAAGATCTTACGCGAGGAAAGAGATGATCTTATACTAAGAAGGATCTTGCCCTGGAGTGTTTTTTAATCTTAGTGGTTTTAGTTTCGTCTTAGTGGGTGGGAGAAGATGGCCCATCCCTAAAGAGTTAATGGGAAAACTCAAAAGGGTGATACCCATAATCCCAAGCCTCCATTTATCCCTTAGGGAAGTATGCAAAATTAGCCATTGTGAATGTGTGGTCCCCAACATGGGACAGCAGGCATCCTACCCACAGAGTGCATATTAAATACAGCCTTGGGACCTTTGCACTTTGAAATAGGAAGTGAGACAGAGTGATACTCCTCTGTTCTCAGGGAGTCTTCTGCCGTCACCCACCTTCCCCCAGAAGTGGCCCTCCAAAGTGTTCAGCTGGCTCTGGCTCTACGTCTTTCCTTGACACCTGGCCTCTCCTGAGAAACCTTCTCTGGTTAAAGCAGACAGGGGGTGACTGTGCCTGGTCCGCTACTCTGTCCAGCTGCTCACAGGAAGTTCCAGTTTCCCAGTTTTATCTGCCTTGGTGCTGCAGGCTACAGCTGCAATGAATATGGCCATGGGGTGGCACAGACCTTGCCCCCACCTGCCTGAGGTACGTACATGCACAGTCACGCTCAAGCACCAGAAGAGGCTATAAATCCATGTGGCTGCAGATCGTTTTGCTGGGGAAGGGGGTCTTTGAGGGATCGTTGCCTGGCACACTGCGGAGCTTCTCCCAGCCATTCTGCCTGAGGCCACGCCAAGTTGTCTGCCAGGTGGGATGCACTGGGCTTACAGGCAAATCCCAAGCCCTGCAGTCAAGGTGCCCAGCTTCTCCCAAAGGGCCCAGCTTTCGAGCTGTCAGGACGGTGATGTGTTTTTGAGTACCAGTGCCTGGTGTCTCTGCAGGAGGACTGAGAACTGTACTCCCCCAAATTACGAGCACCACACACTGCAACTGTCATCGCATTTGTTATTCTCCACTCACATTTACATAACGCTTCTGCAAAGTGCTTTATAATAATTTCATTAGTCATTCATTTGCTTAATTGCACAGCCTTCAATTCAGTTAGAAAATCTGATTTTTAAATTCAAGTTTCCATGAGCACAAATTTTAATTAAAAAAAAGCTTTTCTTTTTAATTTTTTAAATTTTTTATTTTTTAGGTTGGAAATGCTTCCAAATTTTGTGTCCTATCTCTCCAGCGATCCCTGGTTCTGGAGTACAGAGCGACAGACAATTTCAAAAGTGGCTGCAATGGTGGCCTGGTCCTAAGGTCTACTTTAGAGTGGAAGGGAAACTCTGCCCACCTTGAAACGGGAAGAAAACCAGAAAGAACACTTGGTGAGGTAGGAGGACAGGGTTCATCGGCTGAAGAAGACACACAGCACCCATGATGACAGTACTCACAAATCTCCCTGCAGTGCAAGAGGAGGACGTGCTGTAGCAGCAGCACTGCACAGAGGAACTGTGTGTGGTCTGGGAGGCCAGGCCTGCGCTCCAGCTGTCCTCACTGAGAAAGCCTTCCCAGCTGCTCTTTGTCTCTTGGGTCAGGAACCAGTGACAGGTGCATGGAATCCCAGATCTAGGTAGCCTGACATGGAGTCTTGGCCAGACCTTCTTAGATCCTGCTGGTCAGGGAGGCATAGTTCTTGCTTGGTACCAGCCCAATAGTAGCGCCCTTTGGAGGCTCACTGAGCAAAGGTACAAATCATCAGTCTGGGTGTTATCAATAAATGATGCTGTCAGGGTGGTACAAACTGCCCTGCAGCTCCTTAGGCCTGTGGTTGCAAAGCAACACCATTCATCCGGAAGTTTCCTGCCATGACCAGGGCTCTGCGGTGTACACGAGTACCTCTTCTACCCGTAACACAGCCTGGACCAGTTCCAGGCTCAGCTCAGGTGTGTGTGTGTGTGCAAGAATGATGAGGGTGTGGAACCCACTCAGCCTGCCTGTGTGATCTTGGGGAGCCAGGGGACTCTGCCTTCAGGGGACAGGGCTCCCCGCCCCTTCACCACCTCAGCCCCGGGCCTCCAGCCACCCTCCCCTCCTCTCCATTCTCCACCTCCCACAGCCCCGGCCTGAGCATGCAGATTTGATCATGTTCTTACCCAGATGTCACCTTCTCAGTGAGCCTGTCTCTGTGTCCCCTGCTTTCTTTATTTTTTTATTTATACCTGGCATGTTATGTTTTGCTCTTTCATCTTGCTTATTGTCATCTTTCCTGCTAGAATGTATGTACCACAAGGCAGGTTTTTTCCTCTTAAAAATCCATTTTGTCCATTGTGACCTGTGCTTAGGACAGTGGACGCTTGGCTGTACTCCTTCACTGGCTCCCGCTGGCTTTCAGGACCCCAACTTGGGACCCTCTCAAGTGGGGCTCACGTGGCCTTTTCGGTCTCTTCTCCCATAATTTCCTCCATCCCACCCAACACGTACCTGCCATTTGCCACCAGCTGCCTCCTGTTCCCCTAGTGAGCCTGACATTGTACCCTTGCCACTTCCCGTGTGCCGGTCTCCCGCCTGGAATTCCCTCTTACTCTTCTCCCCGCTGCCACTTTCAGCTTCGCCACCGCACACTCCTCTCCAGGCTTCTTTCTATCTTTCAAGGCCCTGTTCCTGGATGCCCACAGCCATGCTGCTTCCCCCAGACCGAGCCCTTGGTTATCTGCCTCCTGCATATGCTACAACCCAGCCCTGCTTGTGCTACCATGCTGCGTCTGATGGCCTGCCTGCTGGGTCGCAATGCCTCAGAGGAAAGCCTGAGATAGTGACCGTGACCCATGCTCTCAGGTGCCAGGCCCTACGTTATGGGCTTAATGTGGACATTCCGACTTGATTTCTCAGTCCCCCCATGCGCCAGGTTCGTGGCTGTTCTCATTTTATAGAGGGCAGAATGGTGGCTCACTCCCGAATGCTGGGATTACAGACGTGTGCCACCGTACCCGACTTCCGTTAGTCTTTTTAATGTTTAATTCTGATATAGCCTTTACAGCTCTCTGTAAGTGGGGCATGGTGACTTACACCTATAATCCCAGCACTCGGGGAGGCTGAAGGAGGAGGGCTTTAAATTTGAGCTTGGCCAGGGGCCCTGTCTCAGTAAAAGGGGATGGAGAGGGTGACAATGTAGTTCAGTGCAAAGGTTCAACCCCCAGTACTGCAAAAACAAAACAAAACAAAAACAGAAAAAGCTATAAAGTGTGAACTGTGGGTAGTGAAACTGCCTGAGTAGCTTTTATAACAGCAAATGGAAGTAAGGACTTCCTGAGGATGGGGAGGGAAGAGGGAAGATCCTTAATATATGTGGAATAAACCTCAGGGTCGCCTCAGACTTCAGTTATCAATATGTGGAAGTTTTAAACTACACAACAGCATTTCAACAGAACATCGAGAACTCTTAACAACAAAATCTCTTATCACCGAAGTATTGAAGTATTCAAGCAAAAACTCAACAAGATCAAACTACCTCCAATGGATTTAGAATTAAACTAAAATCTACCACTTAGGTATTGGTAAATGCTGTATGGGTTTAATAAATACTTAAACTTTTTTTCTTTTTTAAAGGAGGCTCAGAGAGGCTAAGAAACTGACACGGTGTCACACAGCTGGTAACTGGTGCCGCTGAGTCTCGCTCTGCAAACTTGTGCTCTTAACCGCTCCGCTCTGTACCGGCTCCCACCGGCTTGTTTACGTTCGTATGTGCTCTTAGGGAATACTTCCCACGCCTCTAGTTTCTCCCTGTCCTTCCTGGTGTCTTCTCTCACCCCTTGGTGTTCTTGGTTGGCAGGTTTGGGAGAGGAAGTAGTCTGCTCTTTTTATCTGTGGGCTCTGTATCCGCAGATTTAAGCAGAGACTGGAAATATTTGAAAAAACATTGCGTCTGTACAGACGTTTTCTTGTCGTTATTCCCTAAACAATATCCTCTGACAACTATTTACACAGCACTGACACTGGGTTTGGTGTTATCAGTCATCTAGCGATGAGTCGCGGTGCACAGGAGGAGGCGTGCAGGTTCTAAACAAACACCGCGCCGTCTTGTGTAAGGCACTCGAGCACCGGCCGAGTTTGGTATCCGCGTGGGGTCCTGGAGTCCCTCACGGGGACTGCGGGATGACCGGACCTGCCCCTTTTCCTTCTCTTGGTCCCAGAGTCCGAGCTGCCCCTGGACGGCGTGCGCTCGTTACAGCTCTCAGGACTGTGGTTATCTCCTCCACCCCTACGGGTTGGGAAAATAGACTCTGAGGAAGCCGCCAGCCCTGAGCATTAAACCCAGTTGAGCCTGTCTAGAAATGAAGGTGGCTTTTCTGTCTCCCACCTGCCTTAGTCTTAGTGTTTGATTGGTTTGCAGTTCAGGGAGAAGGGGGCGCTTCTGGCCAGGCCCCTGACCTCAGGCCCGGGGAAGTGTCCCTGGACCGAACTGAGGAGGGAGGCGAGGGGAGGAGAGGGAAGCGAGGAGGGTGGTGGGCTCTTTGCACAGAATCAAGGTGTTCTCAGGGAGCCCTGGGACAAGGGGGCAGTTGTGACAAGGGCGGGGCACTGTCGCTGGGCCCTCAGAGTTGTGTCAGGGAGATGCTGGCCCTGCGGTGCAGGCCTGCTAGCATCTTGCAGTTGCTGTTGGCGCCTCTGCTTTAGGCCTGGCCCCCATTGGTTTGGCACATTGCTGGTGGCCCCGTGTCCAGTATGCAGAGAGTATGTGGCCTCCCTGTCATTCCTGGTGTCTCCAGTGCTTCCTTTGGACCCTGTACTGGCTCTACGCTGAGGCCGGCATCTCTCCAGGCCGCTCACCCGCTCAGCTCTGCAGGATCAGCCTCTGGTGGCTCCGGCCGCGAGATGGTTTGGATCTCCTGCTTGAAACACCTGACTCCTGTGACTGTGACCCTCCTCCTCCTGGCTGGGCTGGGTGGAGTCACAGGGCTCCCGGCCCAGGCAGCCTGAGGTGAGGCTGTCCCTGCATGAGCTTGGCTGCTCAGGGCTGTCACTTGGGGCTGGGGGCCATTCTCTCTGCCCAGCAATAGTTGGGAGCCCCATGCTCATGGGTGGCTCGGTCCAGCAGGCTGCCCATGCGACTTGGAAGAGGCTTGGGGCCTCAGTGCCCTCCACCCCTCCTCCTTTTGTGTGTACCGTCAGCTAACTTTCAGAATGTGCTCGTGTGGGCATGGTGGCTTCATCCAGACCCTCTCTGAATCCCCAACCTCCCCGCTGCTCCCATTTGGGATGAGGTCAGAGGCCAGTCCCAGGTCCCACAGTCCTTGCTTACCCTGGCCCTTCCTCAGAGAGTTGCGAGTTCTCTGAGCAGTGGGACAGCTGCCCTCGGGCACATTCAGGGTATCCCTGAGCAGCGCCCTCCAGGCAGGGATTATGAGACGTCTGGGCCTGCAGGTTAGAGGTTCCCTTATAGAAAAAGTCAAAGCTCTTTTGTTATTTGACTTTTCAAAGCTACTCACACCATTCATTTGCCTGGTAACACCACAAGCGACTCTCAGTGCACTTCTTTCAGTAAGCGAGCACGCAGAGCCCCTCATCAGTCTGCTGCGTGGGAAGTGGGTTCCCGGAGCTTGGGGCTCCTCCCTCCAGGCCCCCTGCCCCCCATAGGTGGGAGAGGTGTGTGAGTCCTCCGAGCCCCACACAGGTCTGGCGTGTCTGTGCTGGGAGAAAGCTCTGAGCCAGGCTGAGCTCACCAGGGCCTCTTCGGTGTGATGCCTGACCCGTCCTGGCCCTGATCCTCAAGTGGTCACTCTGCGAGGTGATGTCAAAGGGCTGCGCCTGGCTTTGCAGCCTGCTGAGCTGGAAGAGGAGCCAGGCACTATGGTCATAGCCCCTCTGGGATCTGGGGGTCTCTCAGGAGAAACACTTGCCTCAGAGACAGAAAATCCTGATATTTCACTGGCTTAGCTCAGACTTAGGCCAGCGGGGTGACCCTGGTCAGGCAGCGCCCCTCCGACCAGTAGTTTGGGGACCTGGGCTCCTTTACATCGTGAGTCCCCCAGCTTTGATGATCCACAGTCACGAAGGCATTGCTGCTGTTCCACCCCGAATGGAGAACAGCAGGGCGCATCTCCTGGGCTTGCAAGGGGCACATCTCGCTTCTGTCCCCCCTCCACTGGGCAGAACTCGGGTGCGGGGGCCACATCTGCGCACGAAGTCTGCTGGGAAAGCTGAAGCTCTGAAAGGAAGCCGAACGCGTGTTGGTGAACACCGTCCCTTGGTGCGAGGAGCAAGGCCTTCCCTGCGTTGGTGTCTCCTTCCTTCCTAGGGTCTAGTGATGAGTTCCCAGCAGGATGGGGCCCTGATGGCCTTGTTCTTCCTGCTCTTCCACTATGCAGCACTTTGCCTTAAGTCCTGGCCTGGCCACGTGGAAGGGACCAAATGCAGCCTCAGAACACCAGTGTGTCACCTGTCACTCCTTGGGGCAACTCAGGGTGGAGGAGCCCATTGCTGAAGGCCCTGGTGCCTCTGTTGGGTCAGGGACCCTGAATAATGAACCCAGAGTGAGGGATTCAACTGATGGACTAGGTGACTACGGTTGAGGCCTCTTAGTTCTCCTGGCCTCCAATACTTGTTGAGGTCAGCCTGGCTCTGGGAGCCGTTGGAGGAGGAAGTGAAGGCACCTGGAGACGATAAGTTGTTGCAGGATGGAGGAGCAAAGGGAGACAGAGCACAGTGGGGCCTGTCTCACAGCGAGGCAGTGACGTCTGGCCCTAAGGATGCCCATGTGTCCACCAAGCACAATTCTTTAGGCAGTGCCTGGCCGTTTCAGCGGGCATCCACCTTGAATGTCTGTCTGTCTGATCACCGCGCGCCGAATGCCGAGGCCCTGGGGATCTTAACACATTAGCAGCATTTGCTCCAACCCTGTTCCTCTCCAGTTAAAAATAAGCCTCATAAATTGAGGCCATGCCCTAGGGGACGGCAGTGTTATAAGCTCATCACCTGATGATGTTCAAACCTAGTTATAAAAATACACAGCACCTCGGCACCAGGGAGGGAGCGACCAACTTTATACCTCACTGACTGCCGCTGAATTGCCAGGAATATGATACAGACCCTAATTCTGTTTTTAAATTCTTGACCGCTTATGGTCTCCAGTTGGTTGCTCTTCGTCATGTCCGAATCCCCCTCCAGAGCACTTTTCCCGGGTTAATGCTGCAGCCTGCTTGGCTCCTGGTCCACATAGCAGGCTCCATGTAGTACGGCTCCCTCGGGCAGCTGAGGGGACACTGCCTGGGTTTCTTCCTGTCTCCACCATCCGGGTGAGGTCCCCTGGAGTGGGCAGCAAGGACTTTCTGGGGTGGTGTCTCCTCCTTCACTGTGGCTGGCCTGGTGGGCCCAGGAGGATTCGAGCCTTTGGCTCTTGCCTTTATTATCTGCATCCGTAGTCTGCTCTGAAGCTGCCCGCTGACAGCCTCTCCTGAGGCCAGAGCAAAGGGACACAGAGAAATGGCTCATCCTCACTTGTTCGTCCAGTGAGTGTCACCGTGGGTTTCCTGTGAGTCTGACATGAAGCCTGTCCCGGGAGCTCAGCCTCCGGGAATTGCCTGAGCTCACACACGTTTGCTATGAGACGGGGGATGACAGGAGAGATGCACGAGGTCCTTGGAGGTCTGCAGTGGGAGGGTTGTCACGGAAGTCAGGAAAGGCTCCCTGCAGGAAGAGGCCAGGGTGTTGAGATCTGCAGATGGGAAGGAGTAGACCCAGGAAATGGGCTGTGTCAGCCGAGGAAACCTTCCCAGGGCCACCAACCCACAGCAGCAGCCAGCTTCTACCAGAGTCCGCAAGGGCCATGCACAGGGCTGTGAACGTGGGCCATACCTCCCGACCCGCCTGCTTGCTGACCCTGCCTCCTGTGGCCTGGGCATGTGTTTCTGGCCTTGCAGGGATGAATTCAAGAACAAGCCTTCACTTTCTAGTAAGTGTCCTAAGCCCTCAAGGTTCTGTAGCTTCTCTGAGGTTGTTGAGTGTCACCGGGCTGGTTGCGGTCAGCAGAGCTGACAGATGTGCCTGCTCTGTCTTGGTGGCCAACACCCATGCCCACCACTGCCCCCGCTGTGGAGTTCAACATACTTTTGATATTTTTTTAAAGAAAAAAGAAATGAGATCATTTGCTAGCTTTGGGAGTGGGGGCGCCTTCGTATTTTGTGTGCTCGGAAGCAGAGAGGGAGAGCTTACATTGCTTCTCTCTACCTGCGGTCTCTGGGGGGGACCCTGGCCTGTCACTCATGGGGCCCTGGCAAATTCTTTCAGGAGAGAACTGGACCTATCATCTCTCTAATCATTTCCAAGGCTGCATCTAGCCCTGTTTGTAGAAACATCCAACCTTCTAACCCAAGCAGCAGCCTTTGGGAGAGATGCTCTCTCAATTACCCTTCCAGGACTGATGGAAGAGCCAGGACCTGAGCCTAAGGGGTCTCCCAGGCTCCCAGGCCAGAGTATGGCACTAGAGGGTCTCGCTAAAGAGTCTTACTGATATTACTGTAACAATTGTATAGTTGTTTCAGGGTAATTGTAGTGTAATTAGGTAAATAAGTGAACTGGGCAGCACCGTCATCATGGTACACTGATATTTGCCAAAGCACTTCCCCAATTGGGTTCTCATTATTCCCTCTAAAATGGTTCTATGACATCAGGTGCAAGTAATCTCATTTGCCAAAGAGGAAACTGAGGCTCAGAGAGGCTATTTGTCATCTGTCTGCAGCAGAGCTGCCCTCCTGCCCTTGTCCAGAGAAACCAGATCAAACACAGATAGGGAACCGGATCTAACACCGATAAGGAAGTGCTTTCTCCCTACTGCCCTAAAAGTCCCAGAGAAAGACAAGTTGCAGGTACCGAGTCTGGTTCATCAGAACCATTTCTAGAAGATCTGGCCCAAGTGGTGCGGGTGACCTTAGGGCCTTAGATGTCACATTGGCCCACCTGCAGATGTCCCAGGACAAGAGAAGGATGGAATTGTTTGCAGGACAGTGGAGGCACTGTCTCCCACCCAGACCCTTCCCACTCTGGAGTTCTGGAAACCAGGTCTTCCTGACCTCTGTGAAGTCAGCTGGCTCCTGACCGGGGCAGTCAGGGGACAGATGGAGGGCTCCTGGCCAGATGCAGGAGGCAAATCTCGGGGACACCTGGAGAGAGAAGCAGGGACTTTGCGAGGCCTCAAAGAGGAATGGAGGAATGAGTGTTTTTGGACAGACTGCTGGGGGCCACGTGCAATGCCTGTCCCGGAAGGGATCTCTGGGAACGGGCTTCTCGGATCAGCACGCTCGGAGCTCATCCTCTGCACTCCTGCCTGCCCTGCCCAATGTGTTATAAATGAGGCAGCCTTCACTTCCAGTTTTTGGGTAGTTAATTTGTTCCTACAATCATGATTTCAAATATCACATGAATAATTCAGAAAATTATTTTACTGTACTTAGATAAGCCTGTTAGCTGTCACATATTGGAATAAATTAGCTTCTCCATCCCATGGGGCATGGATGGAGGTGCTGGACGGGGAGCATTTCCTCCGCACCGCTGCACTCAGAACTTGACTTCAAGAGAGTGTGTCTGCCTCGGGGTGGAGGGGTAATAGGCACCGTAATTTGTCACAGAAGAGCTTGGTTGCTGCTGAGAGTGAGTTGGTCACAAATGGCAATTAGTTTTCCCCTCTCAGATCTGGATTAGAGATGCATGTGGCTGCTCAAGAAGCCCTGGATGGTACAGCAACGACCCCTCCTACTCACAAATGCAGACAAGTGTCTGTCCCGTGCATGTGAAGCAGCTGGCACTGCCGTGTGCCAGTCAGACATGGGCAGATCCCACCTCAACCCGACCAAACTCTCCCTTCAGGAAGGCAGCACAGAGATAGAAATTCATCTTATATATATCTATATCTATATCTGTATCTATATCTCTCTATATATATATATATATTTTTTTTTTTTTTGGTGGGGTGGTAGGGAGTGCCCTGGCTCCGTCCCTTATGACCTGTTATATTATACATTTCACTTCATTCTCTGAACCTCATTTTCTTCATCTATAGATTTGGCTCAGTACTACCCTCAACTGTTGGTTTTTGTGAGAGCTGAAAATATAGTAATCAATGTGCAAAGCTTTGAAAACTACAGGATGTTGTAGAGATAAATTCTGTGCCTGCTTCCTCCAAAGGAGAGACTTCTCTGCGTCCCTTCTCAGTTAGTACCTGAGAAAAGGCAACCCCAGTCCCTATTCTTGACGCTCATTCTATGCAGTACTTGAGAGTCTATGCAGTTCCACATATGTGGACCAGTCACTCACCACATGCCAGGCACCTGCCTTTGGCATCAGTCCTTTGCACCCCATGTGGTATGCCGCCCTGCTCAGGGTACAGGAGGAAGGAGACACCAGGGAGGGCATCCGGGAAATATAGGGGAGAAGACCAGTGCCCAGGGCTGCAGGGACCAAGCTGGGTGCCAGGGAGTGTTGGGGGTAGAGGAAATGGCCAGGGTAGTACAGCAATAACATTAACAATGCAGGTTCTCAGCTCAGGACTCTGCTCGGTCCTGCTGCCACCACTGGGCAAGAGATGAGACCTTTCCAGACTTCTGGGTTACACGAGGCAAAGCTGCGCTGCAGTTAGCATGATGCCTGGCATAAAGGGCAGCGGTAGGGGCTAAGTGGATGTTAACTACTATCACTGTAAGTACCTGCTATTATGATGCTCATTAGTGCTTTCCAGGAAGTTCTTGCCTGCCCCAGGTCACAGAGCTTTCCCTGGAGTCCTGGTGGGGTAGCACCCAAGGGGTGCACACTGCCCAACCCTCATTGGCTCCTCTGGAGGCTGCCAGGTGAGCATCTCATCTAGTGCTGGCCAATGCCTCTGCCTGGGAGCCAGCCCTTCCCCAGTGTCCCCTGCTCCCCCTTAGTCATTTTCTCTGAGGCAGACTCACAGGCCCAGCTTGCTTGTGCCCAAGGGCTGCAGGATGGGAAAGGCACGGGACTCTACATCCTCAGGGACATTATCCATTAAAGCATGAGGTGCTAGCCAAGCTGGGGCTGATGGAGGACATCCTGGTGGAGGCAGCTGAAGGCCAGGCTTGTTCTTCCTTTTTGGAAATGTCAGAGAGAGAATGGGGAGACCAGACCTGCACAGGGAGTAGAATCAGAGCACCGTCCAAAGCTGCTGCAGAGGCAGGCGTCTGAGGCCTCTCAGAGAAGGGGGTTACTGGCCTAACCCCCTTCTGGATGCAAGCTGCACTGCTGAGCAAGCCATTTATCAGGATCTTGACGACAGGTGTTTAAAAGGAAAACTATTTGCATGTATGTGTTTTTTTCAAAATGATTAATATTCAGATTAGTGTCGGAGATCCAAATTGCTAAAGTGTAACTAGGCAGAAAACTTCTCTGACAGCTTGTAATTTTCAGTCCATTTCACCATCCCCTGCCCCCTCCAGTCTAGTACCCAGAAATATCTTCTGTCCTGGAAAGGCAGCAGTTCCCAGGAAATCCAATTCCTGATTCTTGTGTTGTAGGCACCTGACCTTCCAGGTTAAGAACAGCTTTCCTGTGACTAACCAGTGCCCTCAAGTGGCTCACCACCTGCCACGCACCCCTTCCCCACTTGCATGTCCTCCCAAGGGACATAGTTGTGAACACAGCTGTGGCTCTAGCAATGTCACCAATACTTCCATGTTTGCAGAATGGTCTGAATTCCTTTTTTGGGGAAATTATCATTAAACCGCTACTACAGTTTGTATAAGTGTCTCCCAAAGGCCCACGGGTTAGAGGCTTGGTCAAGAAAATTTGGTGCTCTTGGGAGGTATGGAACCTTTAGGTTAGGAGGTGGAACTTATGGAAAGGAAGTCAGGTCTTTTGGGATGAACCCTTCCCCTTTCTTGGCTGCCACAAGCTGAGCAGTTTCCTCTACTACATGCTGCCATCGTAATATTTCTGCCTTGTCACAGGCCCAAAAGTAATAGAGCCAACTAACCATGGACTGAAGCCTCTGAAACCATGAGCCAAAATAAACATTTTCTCCTTACAAGTTATTTTACTCAGGATATTTTGTCACAGTGATACAAAAGTGACTAATGCAGCCCCAAACTAGCTTTCCAACTCTACAACCTCTGCTCTCTTCTGTCCTACCCAAACCAGGCCCCCAAACTTCCGGGCATGAATACCTTCACCCCTCTGCCTGTTGTGTGTGCCATGGCCTCAGCTGGTGCTTTCTGTTCATTTACAGCAACTTGTCAGGGTCCACTTTTTCTTAAGCAAAAATAGTATCTTGTTGTACAGTTTAGAAAACCGACTAGGCAGAAAAGAATATCAATACAGTAGCTACTTTTACTTCTCAGGTTTAAATGTAACATTCCAGCTTGGAGACTGTTCTAATCCTGATTCCCTTTGCATAAGAAGTTTTCACTGAGCATGTGCCCCATGGGTTAACCTCTGGCAGACTGGTTCCACCAGGCCATTACATGCGCCTCCTACTTACAGACACTGGCATTCTTGCCGTGGGCTTCTTTTTCCTCTTCCAGACCGAGTGTCCGAGAGTAGGCACAGTGTCTTAGTAATCTCTTAACAGTCTCTCTGTCCCTAGTATTTAGCGTCCATCATCATATCCACTCGTTAACTCTTCTGTTCATCTAGCCACCCACCCAAACACCCAGCCATCCATCTATCCATCCAGTCCACCTGTGTGTACGCCTCCACCTGGGTCTATGCCTCCTGTGGTCCCTCAGTCCTCCTGTCAGACTGGTAATTAACTACTTGCTTATCTTTCTGCCTTTGCCACTAGAAATGTAGCTTTTTGAGGGCAGACATGGACTTTGGTTGTCCACTGTTGTATTCACAGAACTTAGGGAAAAAAAAAAAAAGGCTTAAAACTCATTAGGTCCTCAATAAATGTTGGTTGGATCAATGGACAAATGGATGGATGCTGGTACTCAAAGGTGTCCAGAGGCCCCCAGACTTCTGGTGGTGACTCACGGGTTTCCACTCAGCTATAGGCTTCTGACAGGGAAAGCAGGAGCCCCTTTTATGGATGTGAGCTGGACAGAAGCATCCAAATCCTCATCCTCTCTCTGTGTCCTCCCTACCATCCATCACCAACTAAAAGGACTCTGGCCTTTGTATGGGAGTCCAACAGGCAGCCACAGAACACAGGTTGCAACAGAAAAGCCAAAGTAAGGAGAAGGGGCAGGAGGTTGGAGGGCCCATTGGGCTTGGGCAGGAGAGTTTATACAGTGGGTGCAGCTGCAGGTGGAGGGGTGCTAACAAGGCCAAGGGGACGGAAAGACTAAGAACTTGGCTGTGCTTTATGAATGTAATCTCCCTTTAGAAATAGAGGTTTAGGGCCGGTGAGATGGCTCAGCGGCTTAAGCGCCTGCCCGGCAAGCGCGAGGGCCCGAGTTCGACTCCCGGATCCCACATACAAAAAAGGGGCCGGTGATATCGCTCAGCAGCACGGGTGCCTGCTGGCGCGCAAGGTCCTGAGGTCGACCCCCCCGGTACCCACACAAAAAAAAATAAATAAATAGAAATAGAGGTTTAGCTTGCTTGGCAATTATATTTAATTTTAAAGTTGGTACTTTTTAGGGGGCCAGTGAGATGGCTCAGCGGCTTAAGCGCCTGCCCGGCAAGCGCGAGGGCCCGAGTTCAACTCCCGGAACCCACATACTAAAAAGGGGCCGGTGATATCGCTCAGTGGCACGGGCGCCTGCTGGTGCGCGAGGTCCTGAGGTCGACCCCCCGGTACCCACAAAAAAAAAAATAAATAAATAAAGTTGGTACTTTTTAAAAAACAAAGTTAAACCAGGATGGGCCCATAAGGCAGGCTAACCTCATATGGCTTACATGGCTAAGGTGCCCCAGCTGGAAAGAGGTTGGGAGCCTTCAGGGTCACACACTCTTATAATTGGGAGTTGAGCTGCTGACCACACTTGGGCACCCAAACCCCAGGGCCGTTTCTCCTAGAGCACGCTGGACTGTGAGTGTAATTCCATTTATCACATTCCGAACAAAAGCACAAGAAGGATAGAAATAAATGCAAGCATTGTAATTTTCGAGTGCCCGACTATGTAGATATTTTAGAAATTGCCTTAGGCCTGTTGCTTTAGATCAATGATAGGATGCTTGGCTAGGATGATGGTTAAGGTGACTGTCAACTTGATTGGGTTAAGGGACACCTAACAGATTAGTAAGCACACTTCCGGGTGTGTCTGTGAGGATGTCTGGAGATTATTATTGGTGTGCGGGCCAACAAATGATGGGGAAGACCTGGCCTGATGTGCGTGGCACCATCCAAAATGCTTGCAGCTTGGGATGGAATGAAAGGGAAGAAGGGAGAAGTCAGCCTGCATTTGTAAAGCTCCATTCCGTTTGAGCGGGTGAGTCTTTTGCTACTCCTGTTGCCTGTGGGCATCAGACTCCAGCTTCTTCAGCCTTTCAAAGTGGACTCACACCGGCGACTCTCCAGGGAGCTTCAGGCCTTCAGTCTCGGGTTGGAACTTCATTCTTGATCCCTCTTGTTCTTGGCTTCCAGCTTCTTGGACTGAGTGGCTGCAGGGTCCTTTGGCTCTCCAGTGTGCCGATGGCCCTTGTGGATTAGCCTCCTCTCATCGTGTAAGCCTGTCTGTCTGTCTGTCTGTCTGTCTATCTATCTATCTATCTATCTATCTATCTATCATCTATCTATCATTTATCTATCATCCATCCATCCCTATTGATTCTGTTCATCTAGAGAACCCTAACCAATGCCTCAAGCATGCCCAAGGCCTGGGGTTCAATCCACAACAATGAAAAAGAAAAAAGAAAAATTGCCTTAAAACACACCTAACACCTATATCAGAATAACTTAAAAACTACAATATATCAAAACATATGGGATGTTCTCAATGCAGTACATTTAGAAAAGCTGTATTATTCTAAATCCTTATGTCCCTAGGAAAGATGAAATGCACACACACATGCCAAACTCAGTCTGTAATATTAAAGATCTTAGAGATGTAAGAAAGAGGCCAAGAGGCCAAGGAAAGCAAGCAATAATAAAGCTGAGTAAATAAGACAGAAAAAATGAGTATTGATGGAAAAAACCAATAATTAGGCCTTTGAAAAAATTCGCAAAGCCATTAGTCCAATTGATCAAAGAAAGGACCAATATATACACAAGCAAAACCAGAAATGAAACATGAGCTGCAATAAATAATATAAAAGAGATTTGTAAGGTTTGTGGAGAATATTGATTTCATTTATTTGTGGATGTGGACACGCATTTGCAAAAAGGCCAAGATTGTGGACCAAATGCTGCTAGCACATTTCCAAAGAAAATACATCTTCTTACTTTGTCATGGGGTTCTGCTATGGGTTGAATTTGGCCCTCCAAAAAATATGTTGAAGGGACCTGTCCATGTGGCCTTCTTTGAAAGTGGAGACTTTGCAAATATAATCAAGTTAAGATGAGATCATTAGAGTGGACCCTAATTCAGTGGGACTGGTGTCCTTGTGAGGAGGGGGACATTTGAGCACATACAGGGAGCATATCATGTGACAATAGAGGCAGAGATGGGAGTGGTGCAGCCCCAAGCCAAGGATTGAACTCCAGAAGCTAGGAGATGCCAAGGAAGGGTCCTATCCAGGGTCCCAGGGCACCACAGCCCACTAATACGTTGCTTTCAGACTTCTGACCTGCGGAAGTGTGAGGAAGTAAATTTCTGCTTTCAGCCCCCACTCTGTGATACTTTGTTATGGCAGCCGCAGGAAGCTAACAGCTTCTCTGTATGTGGCAGCAATTGGACAGCATTTGTTACATTTCCCAGGTCTGTAATTTCTCTGTCAGTTCTCCGTGTATCTACCTGTTAGTCAGAGAGTAGAAGGAACAGTGAGTGGCATTGTTGTCCTTCTTTCTTGCCTCTCTTTCATGGCCATGGTGAGTGAGTCACCTACTTATTTGTGTTGGCTGTTATTCCTGTTTCATTTTAAAAAACTCTCCTATTGTAACTTTGTGTGTCTTGCAATACTCTTTGCTACCACATCCCTATCCACATTATCTGTTGTAATGTAACTCTTGCTTAGTATTTTTTTTGCATAGATAATAAATTTTAGAGTATCAGTTTAGGTTTTACTATTCAGGGTTAGGATTTGTTAAGATTTTCTACCCGCAGGCAGATATGCATGGTTATTTTATTTTAGAATTAATCCACAGGGTCTTTCAAGAATGATTTATCATGTAGGTATGACGTGCAGGGATGGGGTTAGATGGACGTGTCACCTTGCATTTGCCATTCGGACCTTGGAGTCCCAGAGAATTCCAACACACTGGCTCTTCACTGAGCAGGGAGGTCAACCTGCATTTCACAGCACAGCTGATGCGGAGATGAAACCCTCTGCGCCTATTTGTAAAAAGAAGGAGAACAGTGGAGAAAATCACAAGGGAGGCAGAGAGGCAGAGAGATCCGGGGGGCAAGGAGAGCCACTGTCTTGAGGTCATTAAGGAGATTACAGCAGAATATTTAGACAAGTGTTTTCTTTTCTTTAATTTTTATTTTTATTAGTACATGTTTGCAGTGTGTAATGATTATGTACACTCCTCATGGGGAGTTGGTACATGTACGAAATATGTCTCAATTCTTTTTTCATTCCCTCCCCTCCTCTCCCTCCATCTCTTGGTCCTCTTTCCTTTTGCAAAAGTTCTATCTCCCTGTTTCCTATCATCTTTTATTTTGCCCTTTAATTTATTTATACTTTGGGACTCTTATATAAGAGGAATCCTGTGATAGTTAAGCTGTGTGTCTGATTTAGACAAGTGTTTTCATGCAGCCGGAGGCTTAAGAGGTGGTGTCCGTGGCCCTGTTCCATGGATGAGAAGTAATTTGGACCAAGGTGGGATTAGTGTCATGGATGGTCTTATATTTTCCTTCCTAGTCTCTCAAGCCCCTTGCCTCTCCCTGATTAAATGTTGTCTCTGCCATCAGGGAGCCTGAAAACAGCTCTGATCGTTTTCTCAAACTCCTGAACGAGCAGCGCCCCTCCCAGACGTGACTAAGAATTCCCTGGAAAATCGGGCTCTTCTAGCACAGGGCACCCAGTTTCCATCTTGGCCAAGGCAAACTCTCATGATCTGGTGCCTCTCGTGCCCCTGAGGTTAAGAAGGCACAGCCTCCAACATAAGAGAGAGGCCCTAAGTCTCATCACCCGTAGAAACTCTCCAGCTCCACTGGCTGAAGGACAGATGGAGCACCTGAGGCTCAGTGTACTGAAGACCCCTGCCCGGGGTCCACAAGAGCCCGCAGGATTCCCTTGGCCCTCTAGGTGGGCACTGGTGCTGCGCTCCCCGGTCACTCCACTCTCTAGGGCCAAATCTAACAGCCTGCTCTGGCAGCAGCCCGCCTCCTTGCCCGCTGCTCTGCCATGAGCTCGTCCCGGCAGCCCGGCAGGAGCCTGGACAGAGGGGACACCAGCACACGTTCACTCCTCATTTTGATTTCCAGCTCCCGTCCAGCCGTCAAAGTGAGCGCATCCATCACGCTGCAGCTTCCACCCTGGAGCCTTTACAGTTTAAGAGGCCTGTGCTGAAATATGCTCTATTAATGGACGCTGCAGGTCCAAGATCTCTCTGAACTTCTCTGGCCTGGGAGTTCGAACATAGCCAAAGTTATTTATCCATCATCAACAGCCATGGGTTGGGGGGAACACCTGAAAAGCTCACAAACCAAGTAGCATGGGGAAGGGGTGTCCAAGCCCTCAAGGAGGTTCTCATTGCCCTGTTTTAACATCACCTGGAGAGCTCATTGCAGAAGGTGGCGGGGAGACTGACATGGGGTGTGTTCTAGAAGGAGCACTGGATGGGTGGACCGTGAGCTACCCAGGCAAAGCCGCAGCCCTGCTGTGTGAGAAGTCTTGCTCCAGGGCTTGCACGCTTACCCCTGCCCACCCCTGCAGCAAGCTCGCCCAGCATCTCCATGCCAGCCATCTTTGTGCCTGATGCTACCCACCAAAACACAAGAGCTTTCCACACCGCATCTCACTGGAGACTCAGCTGCCTCTCAAGTCAGGAATTGTCACTATTCCCATTCTTCAGATCAGGTCACGTGGCCAAGGTCAAAGCCACAAAGTGGCAGAACTAGGCTTTGAACTCTGGCTTCTCTGACCCCAGCATTTGTGCTATTAAGCGTCCATTGGCCTCCACTGCACGGCTGGAGGAGAAGCCAAGTCTTATATCCTTCTTGTGTGCCTTGAGTCCCGTCTCTACTGCCCCTGGATTTGCTCAGAGGAAAGGGAGTGTCCATCATTTCCATGTGGACCTCAAGGCCAATAGCCTGGTGTCACAAGGGGACACGGAGGCCACTCTTCGGCCAAAAGACCCTCTGAGTTAGGCCACCCTGGGACTCAGAGGAGCCAAAGGGAGTTGGCGTGTCTGCTAAACAAAGATCCCAAGAGTGAAGCAATCTCCTGATGCAATGGTTTATGGAGGATTCATCACATTTACAGCAAGTAGAGGGGAGCTCACCCATGGCATAAGCTGGAAGCTGGAGGCAGGGCCAAAGGTGCAGGATCTTTCTTCCCCTGGTGACACACTATAGCGAGCCCTTCCCAGTTCTCATCGTGGCCCAGGAAGTTTATATTTATAATCCAATGGAAAAATTATTGGAATTCTAGTGAGTTAATTCCAATCTACCACTTCCAGTGCAAACCACGGTGAGAATAAAGACACTGAGGCATATTTATAGTTGTGGGGAGCCAAGGGATCCTAAGTCCAGCCAAGATGGTGGTTACTGGAACAAAGGCCTCAACCCAGGGCCGAACCCAGGTTTTATTAATTCTTGAGGCGGGGAGTGGCTTGGGGATGAGTGACTGTGAGAGTGGCAGGAAGTACAGGAGTACCGTAAGCTGGGCTAGGTAGGTGGCCTGAAATCACCTCTGCAATATGCAGAGGGAAGGATATGCAGAAGGAGTAATCTGCATTTCAGAATTCAAGGTAGTATCTAATGTTTTGGGGTCGGTGCTTCAGCTCTGATGTGTAATCTTTATGCCCTGGGAAGTCATAGCCTCTTTCTCGAGGCTCGATCCCAGCCCTCAGCGTGGAGCACGGCTCTCCATCCCGCCAGGCTCACCCATGTATTGGGAGCAAAGGGGCGGGGAAACACTGACCTGTCGCTTTGCCTCAAAGACTACACATCAGGACCTCGGCTGGACCGATTTGCATTGCCTAAAGCCAATTGAAGGGATGAGGAAAAGTCCTAGCCAGCTCTGTACATATCAGTACATGGAAATAGGGCCAGGTTCAGCCAAGGTGGAGATAATTGCTTTTCTTTCAAGGAGTGCCGTCCAGGTGTCCTCCACAGCCCATGAGAACACAGGGCCCCAGTGGAACTCACAGCGGTCTGGAGACTGAGCTCTGGAACTCACGGCAACCTGGAGGCCGGTACGGCTGGGGAGACAGACAGGCTGCTCGGACAGGCAGAGTGATGGTCACACACAGGTGCAGAGCTCGAGCAACAGCTCTGGGAAGAGCAGTGCCTGGGGCAGAGTCCACAAGCCCGAGCCGAGACTGAGCAGCTGGAGGCTTCGTCTTTTATGCCGTGGGGAGTTTGATACACGTGCTAATCTTACAATGGTGTGCAAATAACATGTGCTAATCCTGTGGTGGTAAAAATATAGTTTTCCTTATGGTATATTTTTAGAAAATCTATTTTTATAAGTTTCTTTTTTTTTGGTGGGTACCGGGGGTCGACCTCAGGACCTCGCGCACCAGCAGGCGCCCGTGCTGCTGAGCGATATCACCGGCCCCTTTTTTCGTATGTGGGTTCCGGGAGTCAAACTTGGGCCCTCACGCTTGCCAGGCAGGTGCTTACACCGCTGAGCCATCTCACCGGCCCTGAGTTTCTTGAAAGGGTTTACAAGATATGTTTCTTTGGCACGAAGGCCATATGCTTGTCACACCAGATGGCCACCACGCAAGTTATCACACAGGCACACCGATCGCATGGTTCTCACAAGTGAGTTTAGACTCGGAAAAGTAAGTTTAGAACCAGACAGAAGCGTAAGGTGGCTTCTGTCCTGCTCCCATCATCTGTGAGGCCCCGACCAGAAGGCCAGAGGTGAGGCTCACCCTCAAGCTCCCATTCCTGGCTGCCCTTGGGCCCCAGCCCCAGCCATCCCATGAGACCAAAGAGGTGTCCCGAAGGCCAGAGGGAAGACTGCTCACCACCGAGCTGTTCCTTGGGTGCCCCTCAAAGTCCGTCCCAGAGGGCAGGACTGCTGTGCTTCCAAAGCCACATGGCTCAGCCTGCTGGACAAGGATTCCCACCAAAGATCACCAGAACAGGGGACACCATTCCCCCACCTCACCAGCCCAGGGTGACACATGAAGTCCCCTTTCTCTTTTTTCCTTTCCATTCTCCTTTTTTTTTTCTTCTTCTTCTCTCTTTCTTTCTTTCATTCATTTTTCTTTCTTTTATTATTTCTTTCTGCAGTACTAGGTATTGAGCCCAGGGGCACTCTACCACCCAAATTTGCCTCTCTTTCCTGTGCACACACAGGTCAGAGGTCACCTAGAGTTAAGACACACCAAGGACATAGCACATCCATGGTGTCCCATCTCCTGGTTCCCAGCCTGGAGACAGTTCAGTGAGGGAAGCCCAAAATCTCAAGGTCCATACTTATTTCACTTTTGTTCTTTGGGAGATCCAGATACATCAAGCTGGAATAATGAGGATTTAGAATAGTGAGTCAAATGTTCCCAACCTTTTTTAATTTTTTTATTTTGAGATTTGTCTTGCTAAGTTGCCCAGGCTGGCCCTGAACTTGTGATTCTCCTGCCTCAGCCTCCTGAGTAACTGGGATTACAGACATGTGCCACTGCACTGGGTCCATTTCTGTTTTTTATAGCTGGCAAAACTCCATGTAAATTTCCCTTCTCTGAATTACTGGGCACTGATCAGGGCCCAAGGGACATACGAGTCAGAGTGAAGGTAAAATGTTCTCTTGAATGATTCACACTTGGGGAGAAGCTGCCTGGGAACATTCCGGAAAGTTTACAGGCTCATAGAGGATGAAAGACATTGCTGAGGTTTGACCCTGGAACACGGTGTCAGCTTCTAAATCTTCATTATTCCTGTTTGGTGCATCCAAATCTCCCCAAAACAGAAGTGGAATAAGTGTGCCCCTTGAGTTTGGTTTTCCTCATCTGACACCGTGTTTTCTGGGTGGACTCAGGAGATGTAGCTTGGGGGATGTGCTGTCTCCTCAGGGTCTCCAGGTGACTCCAGGTGACCTCTGACCTGCATGTGCTGTGGGGAAGGAGAGGTGGGTTTCGGGGTTGATCAGCCGGTCCCTTGGCCTCCTTGTTCAGGCGGCCTCCCCAGGGGAGGTGGCCAAGGCATCTCTGGGTCAGGATCCCCTGCCACTCGCCTTCCTCCCTGCACCTGTCTACCTCACAGGGACCACCTTGGCTGCTCTCTCCCCTCTCTCACAGACTCGCACATCTGCAATCTGCACCCCAGCAGGGCCCCCAAATGTTCGCCGCCTTGGAAATACTCAGAATGCGCTAAAAATGCAGTGGCAACAGCGTCTTTGCAGGATATTTTTAAGGGTGATAGATCTCAGAGTATTGGTGCCAGGAACACCAGCTCATCTTATTTTTAAATACAAAGTGCCACATTTCCAGATGCTGTGGCCCACACCTCAGGCCACGTCCTCCAACAACCATTGCCCTCCGCCCAGGGGTCGAGACCCTGCCATCGAGAGCTGGGCACAGCTAGAAATCATCCTGTGGGAGGCTCGTGTTGTGGGACCTGGACAGGAGACCCCAGCTGCTCTCATCCCAGCCCCTCCTCCAGCCTGGCACTGCACAGGACACAGCGCCGAGGGAATGGCAATGTGTTGGCCTCTGGGCACAGGAGGCATCTGCAAAGAGCCTCCTATGGGACAGACAGGGCTGGCCCTTTAGCCAGGGTCTGAGGCCCTGGCTGCCAGGGACATGAGCTCAACTAGCAGCCTCCTGGCTTCTGCAGAGGACATATCCTTGTGTTTGGTGTGATGCTTAGGAATAAGCAAGCTCGTGTGTGTGCGTGTGCGTGTTGGCTTGGGAACTGCCCCCACTTCTGGTCAGAACTGCTTCCTTGGTGACATTTCAGTTCTGTCCTCCTCAAATATGATGATACAAGCCATTGTGCAATTTTAAATTTTCTAGTAGCTGCCTTAAAAACGTAAATAGGAACAGGTAACATTCATTTGAATACTTTTTAGTTAGCAAAAAAGGCTTATCATTTCAATACACAAGACTAAATGAGACAGTTCATGTTTTATTTGTTCAAGGTCTTTGAAATCCAGTCTTTCATACTGTCACATACCAGTTTGTGCTTGTTGTAGTTACTTTTCTTGAGACAAAATACCCAACACACAAAATTAAATAACGGAGGAAAGGTTTATTTAGCTCACAGTTTGTAGAGGTTTCAGTCCATAATCGGCTGGCTCCAAGGCAGGGTGGCGTGGCAGGGCGGCATGGCAGAGGAAAAACAGTTCATGGTAGGCAGAAGGTAGCAAAACAACAAAAGATGAACACAGCTCTTTCTTTCTTTTTTTTTTTTTTTTATGTGGGTACCGGGAGTTGACCTCAGGACCCTGCGCTTGCCAGCAGGTGGCCACTGAGCGATATCACCAGCCCTTTTTTCGTATGTGGGTTCTGGGAGTCGAACTCACGACCTCGCACTTGCCGGGCAGGCGCTTATGCCGCTGAGCCAACTCACCAGCCCTGACCATAGCTCTTTCTGTCCCTTATATCTTATCCAGTCTACTTAGGGCAAGTAGCACTCACACTCTTAACCCTGGTGCCCTTGATCCTAGCACTGCACCATGAATTGATTCCAGCATCACACACTCTAGATCCAGCCACCTATGAAGAAGCCCCACCTATGACCACATGAGGTTTGGGGGGACATCCAGACACAGCCATAGTAGCGGTGGTCACATTACAAAGCTCCGTAGCTACATGTGCCTGGTGCCTGCGGATTGGACAGCACATGTCTAGATGCTGTCGTCAGTGGGTGTGTGGAGAGTGCAGGAGGGAGGGGACAGTCCCAGCATCTGGATGGGCAGGTATCATACCGTTCATGGTTACCTTTCTCCAGTGATCCAGGCAGCAGGTCGTGATGGGGCATCCTTGGCCTTTGCGGATGCTGTTGCTTCCCCATGTGGCCACCAGTCAGGGTCAGGTTAGGTACTGGGCAAGCTCCAGGCCCTGAGCCCCTGGCGGGTCCTTGCACAGGCTGGGAAGAGCTCAGAAGCAAACTTGTTGTGGACCCCTGTGAGCAGACAGCTGCACAGCCCCTCCCCACGCCCACAAAACTATTTCTCTGTCAACAGTCATTCAGAACACTGGTAATATTCAAGGTCTTGCTCTGGGGGCAGAAAAATTTAAGCTCAAATCCCTGCTGTTTTGGAGTTTGCCTTTTAGTTGGGGTTTGGGTGGACCAGAGAAACAGACAATAAATGAATATATATTAGGTGGTGACAAATACTAAGTGGTAAAGCAGCAAGGGAGAAGGGGTATCCTGGGAGGGGCTCTTGCACTTCGGCTTCTCCGAACAGGCGACATACAGCAGAGACGCATTGGACAGCACTCATTCAGGAGTGAGCCAGGGGACCTCACACACGTCCCTAGGTGGATCACCCCAGGCTGAAGAAGTAGCTGATGCAGTGTCCTGGGGCAGAGATTCCCCTCCTGCATTTGAAGAGCAGCAACGAGGGGGTGAGCAGGACAGCAGCAAGTAGAATGGGGGGGACAGATAGGGTGCTGGTTCATGCCACCCGGGGCCTTGTAAGCCTGGGTAAGGACTTTGATTTTCACTCTGGGTTACACTAAAAGCCACTGGAGGGTTTGGAGAAGGGAAGTGACATGATCTGACTTACATGTTGCTAGGCTACTGTGTGGGGAACTGAATTAGTCTCCTGTAGCTACTGTAATGCATCATCACAAATTTTGTGACTTAAAAAGCCACAAGCTTATTATTTTACAGTTTTGTACATCAGAAGCCTGACACAGGTCTTGACCTTGGTGAGCAGCAAGGTGCCACCAGAGCAGCAGTCTTTTCGGGAGGCTCTCGAAGAGGGCGGGTCTCCTTGCTTGCTCAGGGGTAGGCAGAATTCCATTCCATGTGGTTGCAGGCGGGGGTCCCATCAGACGGGGCTGCACCGACCTCTTGCGTCTTAAGAGCTGGCAGCACCATTGAGCCTGCTCATCCTGCCTTCCCTCGAACCTTCCATCCTCCTCCTCCCTCCACTCTAGCTCACCTTCTCCACTCTCCTCTACCCACTCATCTGCCTCCTCCTCCCATTTCTCTTCCCCTAGTTCTGGTTGCGGGTAGAGTTGAGGCTGATTTGAGGCTAGGCTCGCTGAGGTCTGTCGGGGTGGTACGGTATCCACCTGCTGTCTGGGCTGGGCACATAGGTCTCAGGTGGCTTCTCTGACAATTCCGACTTGTAGGGAAAGAGTAGGGCATCTGATTTCCTCTGCTGGGGAGTCTTGGGAGAGGAGCTGCTCTGAGGGCCTCCCGTAAGCTGACGAGCCATCTTGGAGGAGTGCGAGTGACTGTGACCTTCATGGGGCTGCTTGTTGGGTATGTGGTAAGTAATGTCATTAAGATGAAT
Organism: Erethizon dorsatum; assembly: GCA_028451465.1. Lineage (NCBI taxonomy): Eukaryota > Metazoa > Chordata > Mammalia > Rodentia > Erethizontidae > Erethizon > Erethizon dorsatum. The sequence goes on along the minus strand of CM051836.1, from coordinate 5,538,602 downwards.
GTGTGTTTTGGTAAAGGGTGTAAATATATGAATAGTGGTCTCTCCAGCCCCATATATCACCCCAGGTTTGTTCAGTGCCCAGTGCATAAGCTAGAAGGCACGCACTGCTATTTGGGGGCTGTGTATTTTAAAGTACATTAAAGGAGTTTACTGAAAACTCTTGGCAAACAGATAAAATACAATTACTGTAATTCCCAAGGCATTGCAGACAGAATGTCCTGAAAACCTGCGGTGTAATAATTCATAGGGAGCTGTGGCAGGGAACCTTTGAGGCATCAGAAGCGCTGCTTTTGTAAACTTCAGAGGCGGCCAAGAACTGTCCCTCGGGAGCCCCTCATCCTGTGTTTTATTAACCTCTTGTTTCTGGCTGAGGAGCTGCAGGGGGAGTCTCGCCAGCAGGGCTGGCTTCTGATCCAGTGAGCTTTTCTAGGGTCACCATGTTGGGGGAAGTGGGGGTCAGAACTCTTCTATTCTCTGGCTGTCCATGTGACCTTCAGCAGCAGGCTCTGCTGTTAGTCGCCTTCATGACATGGAATTCTCCCTGTAGAGCATTCAGACTCTCACCCTCTTCCTGGGAAATGGAGGCTTTCAGTGGCACAGGCGGAAGGAAGATGTTAATGACCAGGTTTGTCAAGTGCCCAGGAGACTTGAGATTGATTTCTAAGCTGTATGTAGAGAACACAGGACAAGTACTGGTGCAGAGGCGGAGTTGCTACCCCCTGGAGCGTGGACAAAATTCCACAGGTGCACCCATCTGCCTTGCTTCTCCCCACCTGCGGGGAGATGGAAATGGCCCCAGCATGCAGACTCCAGGTCCCATGAACCAATCAGAACCCTGCACCCACAGGGGGCACTAGTGCAGTTCTCCAGAGCCCAGTGAGCGCCCAGAGCATCTTGGGAGGAGAGTTGGGGACACTGCGTGTGATTTAGCTTGTAGTTAATCTGCATGGGTGGAGATGGATAACAGCCAGAGGCCAGAATCTTGAGGGCCTCAGATACTTTTTTGGGGAGCAAGGATGGATTTTCTTTGAGCAGGGCTCCTCCCTGGCTGCCAGTTCCGAGGCCAAGGGCTGGTCCATTCCTTCAAAGCTGGGCCTGGGCTGGCTGTGCTAGAGGCAATGGGCAGGTCAAGCACAGGTGTGGCAGGTGAGCAAAAGGTCTCTAACAGGCGGTGCACAGAGCAGGTACGGATGGTCGGAAGGCACATTTGCAAGTCGTGAAGGCCTCTGTGCTGTCTGTGGCCGAGTTCTCATAGCACAGCAGGTCCTTGTGGGAGAAGGATCTTCCTCAAACCAGCAGCACTGCGCCAGCCAAACCCCAGCTGACTGCATGAGCTAAAATGTCAAGGGCCTCAGGGAGATTTCTGGACACTCACACTCTCCCTGTCTGGACGACTGATTCTGATCATTGCATTCTCACCTGTGTTACAAAACACAATCACAATAAACAACTCCCCAATCAGTAATGCCTCAGAGTTACAGTGCGTGAGCGTCCAGGGAGACGGGAGAGCCAGCTAAGGGCCGAAGAGAGTCTGAGACGGGTGGGCGCCTCTCTGGTGTGCCTCATGTACTGTCCTTTGGGAGGTGGCCCCAGGACCTTTAGCCAGCCTGGCTGTGATGTCTCTAAACTTGAATGCTTGTTTTCTTTTCCTTTGAGTTTTTTTTTTAATGTGGGTACTGGGAGTCAAATTCAGGACCTCGCGTTTGCCAGGCAGGCACTTATGCCACTGAGCTATCTCACCGGCCCTTCCTTTGAGTTTTTACATGAGGCTTCCAGCTGCAAAAGAGCACTGTCCTGCCGGGGTAGTTCACACACACAGCATTGTAACTAGTGTCCTTCTTGGAGCCTAGGCTGGTGAGGGCCCTGCCGGGGTGGGGATTGGGAACATCCCAGGTGGCCCACATGGACTTGACCTGCATTCTTTTCCAGTGCCACAGTGCCAGGTTTACTGGGGCCTGGGAAATTGGCAGCTTTGCCTGAGACTTAATTGCTCGCATAGAACAATGTAGATGGGCTCCCGAGGGAGACACAGAAATTAGATCTGCTTAACTCGACTGCCCCTTCTCTGCCGGGCACCCTTGCCCTCCCTCTGCAGCGAGACTGTGCAAGTGGTGTTGCTTAACATAGTTGTTCGCTGGGACAACTTATTAATCTAGCATTAGTTACGGTAGTTAAGCTTTTAGAGATAATGAAATGTAAATGTGTCTCCAGAACGGGCTGCGGTTCCTGCAACCAAACACATTCATGAAGAAAAATGGTTGCGGTAAGATTATGGAGAGTATTAATTGTGTGGATTTACATATTCTACAGATGGCCATACAGATGCCGGGGACAGTCAGGACTCGCTGTGAGCAGGCAGAGAGTGGGGCCCAGCCTTGCTTTGCTTTTCCCATTTGGATGTTGCCTTCACTGGTTATTGAAGGTTTCCTGCTGGAGCTTTAGGGATGAGAAGGCAGAGGCTCCAAAAGTGTAAGAATCTGTCCAAGGTGTGTGTGGGGAGAGGCACACTGGCCTTGCACCTGAGCAGGCTGCCCACAGGGGACGTCCCAAGCTGCCCTGCCCACCCGTGTCCCTGGCAGGGCCTCTGCCAGTCACCACACATCTATCCTGACCACGTCCCCCTCCGCAGCTCCTTCTGTCTCCAAGAGAGTGACCCTCAAAGCCATAAAGAGCCAGTGATTATTATTTTTTAATCAACAAGTGTTAATTATTGAGTGCCTTTGCATGGCAGGCACCGTGCCAGGCATCAGGTAATGCTCACTCATGGAGCTGACATCGCAGCTCAAGTAGATGCGCAGTTACCACCCGTGTGAAGGGCTGTGACAGCCAAGTGAGGACAGCGATGGGAGATGAGAAAATGATGGTCATAAGAGTGACAGCTGACGCTATTTTGCTACATGCTCTACACGATTCAAAACATTTAGAGTGGATTGCAGAGTGCTCTTATCTCTATAATGACTCTCAATTAGCTCCATTTCACGGATGAGGAAACAGAGGTGCAGAGGGGCTAAGTTTGCAAGCTGGCAAGTTAGCGCACAGCAAAGAGCTAGTGAGCAGCAGACCTGGGGTCTGAACCAGGAAGTTGGCCTCCAAATCCCTGCTGTGAGCCACTCTGCATAACGGCCTCTTAAAAAAAGAGAAAGTACGTTTGGATTTCTCAGGAGGAAGGCAGGCTTCCCAGAGGAGGCGTGCTGAGCTTGGATCTAAGGAGCGAGTTGCCTAGTGGAGGGGGCAGGTGGGGAGGTGTGCCAGGCAGGAAGCTGGAGCAGGCACGCAAAGAGCTCCGTGCCCTTAGGGAGCTCACAATGTACACCGGGTGCAGCTCAGTTTCCCAGGAGCCTCTGGGGGTAGAGGCGCTGTGCGTCCTCGTGCTAAAAGCCACAGAAGGCTTTGCCAGGGTAGTAAGATGATGAATCATTCCTTGAATTAATAATCCCCTCAGTGAGGGGATGAGGGGATGTGCCAGTTTGGTGAGCTGGCATTTGGCATATGGGCAGAGCATCTAAGTCCTGTCTGGATGCAGAATGAGCATCTGTTGGCTTGGGTAGAGTCATTTTCAGACTTTGAAGAGGGATAGGAAAGCCAGGCCATGTCATCTTCCATGATGGCACTGCCCTGGCATGGGGGATGGGACAAGAGGCCAGCCATGGGGTTGTGTGTGTGAGGTGCTTTTGGAGTTAGGACAGTCAGTGAATGCATTAGCATCAGCAGCACATTTATCTTGGAAGGAACAGCAGCCCAGCCATGGCTTATTGGAAAGATTGCAGCCCCAAGGAGAGAAACACGTTGGTTAGTAATGACCTGGGGTTTATGAGCCCCAGAACCCTTGCCCCTTAGAAGGGAGCAACTATTGGTAGCATAGGAAGACATGACCCTTTGTGTCAGAGAAGGCGACAGTTCAGTGGCTGCGATGCACTTGAAGAAGGATGGGACTGAGGATGCATTCGGTTCTGTCCTAGGATGGGCTGTGTGGTGGGGAGCTTTGGGTTGGTGCATTATCTTATCAAGCCCAGGGAGAAGGCTAGGATCTGAGATAGAGATCACGGTAGGGACAGCGACTGTGGCATGCCAGAAGCATACAACATATTTTCTACAGAAAATAGACATAATCTCATTGGTCTGGTTGAGGGGGTGCAAGGAAGTGACCCCATCAGCTGCAAGAAGTATGCAGATGTTCACAAGAGGGGCAAGCCCAGGAGGGTCCTGGTGGTCAGGCTTCAAGCTGGTGTCTATGACTCTGGGGACAGTGATCTTTAAAACCCTGAGCACCTCAGCAGAATGGCCCAGCCCCAGGGAAAAGGTCCCATGTCCGCTAGATCACTGTGAGGATCCATGCGCTGAGGTTCTGGTAACAGCTCTCAGGACCACGTCTAGGCCTCTCATTCTGCTGGTCAAGCTTTGGCGTAGCCCCCACGCCCCGTGGGCTCTGCTGTTCCTACTTGTCAGTGGCAGGGTGGAGCTGAAGGGCTAGCTGTGCTCCCGTGGGCCTTCATGAGAACAGGGAAACATGCTCAATTGTGCCATCAAAAGTGAGGCCACCAATGGAGCTATGACCCCAAAGACACCCCGAGCTACCCTCTTTCTCTGCCACTCTTCTCACTCTTCTGAAGCCACCACCAGCCTTTCTTTGTGCCCGCGTCCAAGGACACTGGCCCGAAGTTTTCAATGCACCTCTCAAGGAATGTTCCTGACCCCAAACGACCTCCCATTCTGCTGCTTCTGCTCACTCCCCGGCTATCCTTTGGGCCTCTTCCGCAGGGCTCCCTCCTCCACCCCCGAAGTGCAGGGATTTTTGCAGAACCGGGCCTGGTGTGATGCATGTGCTGCTCGGTGAATATTTGTGGAATGAATGGATGAATGAATGAGGTTTTCCTATCCTTCCAGCTTTGGAGGGATCTCATTGGATTTTTATGAACATCAGCTGGCATTTATTGAATTTGTTCCCATAATGGGCTGAATAGTGTCTCCCTAATGTATACGTATACCCAGGACCTCAGAATGTGACCTTATTTGAAAATAAGGTCTATTGTAGATGGAATTGATTAAGGATCTTCAGATAAAATCATCCTGGATTTAGGGTGGACCCTAAATCCAATAACTAGTGTCTTGTAAGAAGGGGGGAAGGCACAAAGAGACACAGAGAGGAAGGTCGCGTGAGGATGGAGGCGGAGATTAGCATGCTGTGTCCAAAAGTGAGGATTGCTGGCAACCATCTGAAGCTAGGGGAGGAGCACGGGACGGATTCTCCCTCAGAGCCTCCAGAAAGGACCATTTTGAACTTCTGGGCTTCTAAAGTGTGAGAAAATAAAAATCTGCTTAAAGTTACTCAGTCTGTGCGAACTTTTTATGGCAGCCCAAGGATGCTCAAACAACCCTACTGTCAGCGTCTGTGAGCTGTCACTCTGCTCTAGTCCAAGGGCAAGTCACTGCTGTGGGTCCAGCGCCCAGCACATCAGGTGACCAAAATCCCGGTTTGCCTGGGGACTGAGGGGTATCCTGGGAGGTAGGATTTTTAGTGCCCAAACTAAAGTCCTAGGTCAGCTGAGTCAACTTGTCACCTGGTAGCATGATGCCTGGTGCAGGCCAGCATCTCCTATGTGGGAAGAGAACAGGGCGGGGCTAGCTGTAGATGGCAGGTGCAAAGATTTTGTGCAAGACAACTAGGGAATGGCTGAAAAACGAGAACCTTTCCTGGACAACAGGGAGCTGCAACAGGTCTGGGAGGGCTGAAGGGCTGCTCCTGGGGAGGCCTGGGGATTCCCCTAGGTGACTCCTCCCAGGCCCTGGCACTTCTGCCTAGAGCAAGCTTCCACCCTGGAAGGCCGCTGGCACCTGCCGAGAGCAGGAGCTTCCTTCTGAACCGAGTGGAGAGAAAACCTGGCTTCTCCTACTCACTCACCCCTATTTGAATATTCTGAATGGAGCTGATTGCCTAAATTGAAGGTATTATGCTGTAATGATTGTTATAATTAAAACTATTATCATCTGAAAGAGACCAGAACATGGGAAACCACTGCAGAGACTTTTAAAGCTTTTAAGGCCTGCTTTTGAACCGGATAAAAGCGTCTTTGTGTGGAGTATTTAGAGAGGGGAGACTGTGGAGGTGGGCACCTGTGGGCTCTGAATGAACTCGGGCTGCAGCCGGACAAGGAGCCTGGTTCTCAGTGAGGGGTGGCAGCTGCCCCCTTGGCTGAGACTCAGGCTTGGGGCAATGTGGGCAAAGCCGCACTGGTTTTGAGGGCCCAGGGCCGGGCTGGGATCCGATGGAGCCTTGTTCTGATGGAGAATGATGTCAAGCGTGATGTGCGCCCCCTACATTTGGGAAAGACACCCTGGCTCTGGGCTGAGGGAGAAAGCGAGCAGGGTCTGGGCCTGGAGGTGTGAGGCCTCCAGGCCTCCAGGTGGCAGCAGAGCAGCCAGGCTCTAAAGCTGCGGACTCGGGGAGGCCTGGCGTGGCAGAACCTGGGCTCTCAGCTGCTCTGGATGGGGCCTTTGGGCCCCCAAGCTCCAGGCTCTGCATCTGCGTGGGTGTGGAGGTGGGAATGCAGCCTAGGAGGAGCAGCGGCAGAGTGGACAGAAGCTCCTCCGAGACCGCGTCATCTTGCTCTCCCCTCTGCATCCCAGCCTCACCCTGTATATGAGGGTGAGAAAATGGAGGCTCCACGAGAGAAGCAATGCACCAGGCCGCCCAGCTTCTGACTGGTAGGGCCAAGCCCAGACCCAACTCCAGGATGTTGCGCTCCTTTCCATGGGCCTCGCCCTTGAGGGCCTGACTGGCCTCCCCAAATGTGGGGGATGCAAACTGAGAGCCCTATTTGGCCAGCCTGTTACTGGAGTTTTAGGGGAAAAGCCCCAGCTCTGGGGCTCTTGGCCATTTGTCTCAAAATAACAATCAAGAAGAGCGAGGTGATGGCAGGGAAGACTTTGATCAGCACAGCCATGCTGGGAAGGACAGATAAAGAGGCTAAAATCCATCTTTGAGGGGCTGACAGAAACATCGGGGTCTGTCTGTACAGGCGCTGCTGGAATCGGGATTGACTTCAGGTGTAGGACAATAACTAGCGACTGGAAGCCTGCAACAGAACACTGTAAACACTGGTGACTGAATGTTCCTGAATTTTGTTTTGTTTTTTTCAGACAGGGTCTCACTATGTAGTTCAGGCTGGCCCTGAACTCACCATGTAGCCCAGGCTGGGTTTGAACTCACAGCAGTTCTGCCTCAGCCTCCCAAGTACTGACTGGGATTACAGGCATGTGCCACCACGCCTGGCTCCCAGAAAATCATGAAAATGCCTTAGTTACTCTTACCTTGTGTCCTCAGTCTTTTTTTTTTTTTTTGTGGGTACCGGGGGGTCGACCTCAGGACCTCGTGCGCCAACAGGCACCCGTGCCTCTGAGCGATATCACCGGCCCGTTTTTCGTATGTGGGTTCCGGGAGTCGAACTCGGGCCCTCGCGCTTGCAAGGCAGGCGCTTATGCCGCTGAGCCATCTCACCGGCCCCGTGTCCTCAGTCTTGAAGGGAGATGAGGCGGATTAGGTAAATTTAGGGCTAATAAACCTTGTATTACCAGTTTTTAGACAGATACTCCTTAAACTGATTAATATGCCTATGTGCAGAGCTGAGCAGCAGTGTGACCCAAAGTCTAAGATAATCAAGGAGACAGATACAAAACGAGGGTGGAAGTACCGAGCTTTACCCTGCCTTTAGTTACCCAATGGGTTTCTGCAGGCTCGGCTCTGAGCAGCTAGTATCAGCTTCCTGTTGGATGGCACCCTGAGTGTGAACTCTTGGCTTAGCTAAATACCTGTTATATTTTGCTCACCTTGTTGTTTTTTGTTTTTGTTTTTCTTTTTGTGGGTACTGGGGGTCGAACTCAGGACCTTGTGCTTGCCAGGCAGGTGCTTATGCTGCAGAGCCATCTCACCGGCCCACCTTGGGTTTTTTTTTCCTTCATTTAAAAATATTTCATTCTTTAAAATAATAAAAAACTCATAATTATACATGAAAACATTTTTTCATGCCTATCTATGTTTGCATATATGCATACAAAATATGTTTAAACCTCATACAATACCATGAGGCAGATACAGATATCCTCATTTAACGACCTACCCAGTTAACACCTGTTCAGAGTTACAGCTGAGGTGTGCCATTTGGACTTACGACTTATCTTTTTTTTGGTACAGTTCTGTACATCTTGTTTACAGAGTCTCAATGTCTTTTTTGGGTACAGAACACCTTGTTTATACAGTACTGTAATTTTTGCAGATTGTACCATATAGTACAGTACTGTAGTTTTACGTTCTGTTATATATTACAGTACTGAAAGTAAGAGTTATGCAAATAAAACCAAAGTCATCAAGTTGGAGCTTCCTTTGACCATTTTCTGGTCTGAATATTGTAGCGTACCTACTACATACAATTCTTCATTTAGAGAAAATTCATTTAACAGCCTCGTCTCAGGAATGGAGTTGGGTTGTTAAATGAGGAATGTCTGTATTGTCTCTATTTTATAGAAGAGAAAAAGAAAGCTCTTGCTTGACACCACACAGCTGGACTTGGACCCCAGGCACGCTGGCCAGAGCCTGTGCTGTATCATGCAGGGGAGCAGAATGTTACTGCAAAATATGCTACTTTGGCGCAAGGATCACTTTGAGCTAAAGGTAACAGAAAAACCAGATGCAGGAAAAGCTTTCTGTCCTTCCCCTATTTACCTAAAATAGGACATAAATTTACCAAGGGATCCTTTCTCCCCTCCCCAGCAGGAAGGACACAGGTTGACCGTCAAAGACAGGTTAGATCATTGCTAACTGGAACCTGCACCAGGGGCGTCTATTAACCAACTTTACTTCCTGGGTGTGGTGGTGTATGTCAGTAACCTCAGCTACTAGGGAGGCTGAGGCAGGAAGACTGCAAGTTGGAGGGCAGCCAGGGCAACTTACTGAGAACTTCTCTCAAAAAAAAAAAAAAAGAGGTTAGTGTGCGTAGCTCAGTGGTACAGCACTTGCCTAACATGTGCAAGGTCCTAACACGCACAATCTCCAGTACTAGAAAGATGAAAAAGACTACTATGGTCAAGTGCAAGTAGGGGTGAGGGAGAACTCTCCCTCTCTTGTCGGTGGGAGTGCACACAGGGTTGGCGGAGGGCAATCTGTTAAATTAAATTATTAACCTGGACACGCTTTTATCCCGCTTCTAGATCTGTGGTCTAGAAAACTATCTGTAGACTGAACAAAGAGGCACGTCCAGTGACGAAATGCAGTGCCGTGTAACCACACAGCATTGAAGATGCCCGTTTTCTTTCTGCATCTTGTCTCAGCTGCATTTTAAGTCCCTGAGGTCAGGCGCTGGGTGCTTTGTTGCTTCACAGCCTCCCAGAAGTGGAAATGGATCTGACCACATGCCAGGACACCAGCAGTGTCCTGGTTTTTTGCCTCCTTAACTCTTTTTTTCTTTAAATCCATGTTCTATGTACATAGGCCCTCAAATACAGTTACTGGGTTTATAACGGAAGAGGGCAGTACTCTACCATCTTGTTCCCTGCTCCCCAAGAATCACCTGCTTTCAGTGTTTAAGCTAATTTTTCTTGTATTTTCTATCTCTATACAACTTGATTTAACTGCTATTTCTTTTCTTTTTTTTTTTTTTTTTTTAATATGCGGGTACCGGGTGTCGAACTCAGGACCTTGCGCTTGCCAGGCAGGCACTTATGCCGCTGAACCATCTCACCGGCCCTAACTGCTATTTCTTGACTTTCAAAATTTTATTATCCACTGAACTTCCTTTTGTGGAAGGGGAGGGTTTTGAAAAAATTTTTCATTGTCTGTGTGACATCCTCCTTGGCTCCCCACAAGCTTCCCTTTTCCCAACCTCTGGAGAACGTTAAATCTTCGTTTGGGGCCGGGTCAATACTCAGCGTTTACGTTATTACGACTATGTAAGCTGCTATTCACAGTGAGCCACATGTAGCACTACGATTATATTTTTCTTTCTTTTACAACTTTTAATTTTCTCAAAAGTTAACAATTGTCCCATTTCTTTTCCCTTGTTTTGTGTCATATTACTCATTACAAGTTATTTCCAAAGCTCTATGATGGAATTGAAAGTCTCTGAATATTTCCAACATATCAGGCAATTTATGTGTCTTATTTGTTTAGGTTTCAGCCAGCTCTTGCAGCACCTCCTAGTGCCCCCTCCCTGCAAACTCTTGTTCTCTAGCAATTTTTTTCACTCGAGAACTTCTCATCACCACCTGTGGGGCCATCCCCTGGTCCCTGGATTCCACATTTTTGGGGATCATACTCTGTGTTGAACAGCTTCCTATTGCTATGAAAAAACTCTGGAGATAAATTAACTTAAAAGGAAGAAAGGCTTATTTTGGTTCATGGTTTCAGGGGGTCCAGTCTATGGTCTTTTAGTCTTGTTGCTTTGTGCCTGTGGCAGCACAGTACGTTATGGCAGGAGTGTGTAGTAGAAGAGGCCTGTCTACCTCCTAGCAGTCAGGATTCAAAGAACAGGAAGGGGCTATGCTCCGAATAGCACCCCAAGACCTAACTACTTTCCCTAGGTCCCACCTCCTAAAGTTCCACCATCTCCTAAAGCACCACAGCTGGCAACCACGCCTTAACACATTAACCACTCCAAACCACAGCACATTCCTCCTTGAATTTCGACCCTTCTGGGAAATATTTCCTCTGGTAACTTCCTGCAAAAGGGTGAGTAGGTAGTAAATTCTTTAAGACCATGTTTATCTGTGAATATCTTTATTCTAGCCTCATATTTGATTGATAGTATGCCTGACTCTAGATAGTAAATCACTGCCCTTCAGAAATTCAAAGCCATTGTTCTATTGTCTTTTAGGTTCCATTGTTGCAACATCAGATGCTTTAAGTTCTGTGGTTTGTATGTGACCTGTTTATTTTCTTTGAGAGTTTTTGGGATTTTTCTCCATGCCTATGTTCTCTTGATGATTCTCTGTGGAATGGGTCTTTGTTTTATTTTAAATTTAATTCAGGGTGCCATATACTTGGAGAAGCTGTGAAATCTTAGAATACTGGAACAGTATCTTGTATTATCTTTTGATAATTGCATATTCTTTCTTTTATTTCTCTGTAATGCCTATTAGTTGAATTACAAAACTCTTTTTTTTTTTTTTTTTTGTGGGTACCGGGGCGTCGACCTCAGGACCTTGCGCGCCAACAGGCACCCGTGCCTCTGAGCGATATCACCAGTCCCTTTTTCATATGTGGGTTCCGGGAGTCGAACTCGGGCCCTTGCACTTGCAAGGCAGGCGCTTACGCCGCTGAGCCATCTCACCGGCCCTGAATTACAAAACTCTTGAACTAATCCTTAAATCTTATCTGTTTTATCTTCTACTTGTTCTATTTTTATGGAGATTTCTTCTACATTGTTTTTCAAGACTTAGATTTGAAAAATTTGTGTTATCACATTTTTAATTTCCAAGATATCACATTTCCATTTCCAAGATTTTTAAACTTGTTTTCTGGATGCTCATGTTATAGCTCTTGTTCTTCTATGAAACAATATCTTCTAATTTTTTGAGGACACTAAAATATATTATATATTTTTTTCTTCTGTTTCCTGCATTCTCTTTATTTCCTTTGATATCTACGTTTTTTCTCCTGTTTGAGTTGATCTGTCTTTCAGTTAGAAACTTTTCTCAAATGTTGAGTGATCTTTGCCTTTCCTTGCATATTTAGGAGCGAGGTACTGGTTAACTTTGGGAGCTCTGTGTGCTTATGGACCAGTGAGCCCCACTACTGTATAGGATAGTCAGAATGAGGGACCTGCTGATTTTGAATGGGACTCTTTGGTGTTAGTATCTTTAGGTCTTTTCTCTTGAGGTGATAGTTTTCTCCATAGAGAACTCCTCCTATACTCTGCCTGAGGAGGGATATGGGTCTGGGTGAGAACCTTCTGGAAAGTTGCCTTATTCTTCCAGGGTATTTTTGTTTGTTTTGGTACTAGGGATTGAATCCAGGGCTTTCACATTGAGCTACAACCTTGGCCCTTTTTTTTTTTTTTTTATTTTGATGCAGAATCTTGCTAAGCCTTTAAGTTGCCCAGGCTAGGCTAAAACTTGAGATCCTCCTATCTCAGCCTCCCAGAGTGCTGGGGCTAATGGTGTGGTTTTCTCTGTTTTTAATATGCCCCTTCACCCCAATGCTCAGCTGTGTTTGCTATCCCTGAGTTCAGAATTTCTTTGGCCCAAACTTTCTGAAGAGGACTTTCCATCTTTTCATTGATAGAATGGTTCTTTTGCTGCAAGTTGGGAGTAGGTTTCTATTTCTCATACTGATTTTCCATAAGTCTTCCTTTTTTTTTTTTTTTTTTTGTGGGTACCGGGGGTTGAACTCAGGACCTCACGCACCAGCAGGTGCCCGTGCCGCTGAGTGATATCACCGGCCCGTTTTTTGTGTGTGGGTACCGGGAGTTGAACTCAGGACCTCACGTTTGCCAGGCAGGCACTTATGCCGCTGAGCCATCTCACCGGCCCAGTCTTCCTTTTTTTTTAAAAAAAAAAATAGACTTTACTTTTTAGAGCAGTGTTATGTTCACAGCACAACTTAGGGGAAGGTAAAGGGGTTTCCCATATATCCCCTCCCCCTACACCCACCCACCCAGTCTCCCCTGCCGGTAACATCCCTGACCAGAGAGGTACATTTGTTACAATCAGCAAACCTATGGTGACACATCTTTATCACCCAGAGTCCAGTTTATATCGGGTTCACTCTTGGTGGTGTACATGCTATCCACCATTACAGTATCATGCAGAGGAGTTTTAGTGCCCTCCAAATCCCTCCTAGTCCCTGGCAACTACTGATCTTTGACAGTCTGCACAGGTTTGTCTTTTCCGGGTCAGACAGTTGGAACCATGCAGTATACAGCCTTTCAGATTCACTTCTTTCCTCCATGCTTTTCATGGTTTGATGGTTCATTTTTTTCCTTGCTGCATTGTATTCCATTGTCTGGATATACCACACTTTATCTGTTTACCTACTGAAGGATGTCTTGGTTGCTTCCAAGTTTTTGTAATTGTGAATAAAGGTGAGATAGACAAGAAGTAGAGGACTTCTTCCCTTTTTCCTGTGCTAACCAGAGGTGGGCATTGTTTGGACCATGGCTGTCCCTATCACCCCTCCCCCAGAATGGACTGGGATCACTTACCTCAGTGTCCTTCCTTATTCAGCAGCCACTGTCCTCTGGGATCCTCTGTCAGGAGGTGCAGCGCAGCTGTCCACTGTGGAGCCCCTTCCCCTGGTCCTGCCACACCAGACACTGGTGCTGCTTTCTTGAAGAAGGTGTGGGGCACCCCCCAAACCCCCTCACTGCCTGCCGCCTGACGAGGCTAAGAGGGAGTGGTCTGGGCCCATTATTAACATTCCCAAACTCTCCAAACACCAGTAAATGGTGATGAACACAGCTAGCCCCTCTGAAGATTCCCTGGTTTCAGCCCTGCTACTGTTCACTGAGATGTATACCTGCCAGTCAAATGGCTCATGTCTCTCCTCATTTTGTTCAATCACCACCATGACAGCTGCAGCTGTCCAGGAAATCCACAACCAATTGAACCAATCACAGGCCTGCACTTGGACCAATCAACAAGTGTGAATTTGAACAAATTATAGGACTACAGTTGAACCAATCACAGGCCTGCAGAGCTATATAAGCAGCACTCCCCTCACACTTCTCCGGTTAGTGGGGGAGGGCTCCTGTGTGCTGATCTTTGTGCTACAGCAAAGTTTCTGTTAAAACAAAGACTTGCTCCGGTGGTCCTGTAAATCTGTTTATGATTTATTTCTTGGATAGTGTGGGCACCAAAAGTCTTACAAATCTACTCAGAAGTCTTATCCTGGGTAGTGTGAACAGAGCGGTTGCTTTAAAAGGAAGAGCAATAGATAGTAGGGGCTGTTAGCCCCGAGGAGCTCCAGAGACCAGCAGCCAGTGAAGGTCAGCAACAGAGAGCAACAGAGATCACGGGCAGAGTCAACGAATGGCATCGGCATAAACTGGTACCGAACAGTGGTAGCTGGCAGCAGGAGAGACTGGCACCCAGTGGGATCTCCCAGTGGCATCCAGCAATAGCCAGCGTCTAATGGCAGTGGACGGGAGTGGCAGCGACCAGCGGCCAGCAGTGTCAACCGTTGGCATCCAGCATCAACTGGTGCTGACCAGTGGCGTCAGAGCTGTACTTTGCCAATTCATGATTTCTGTCTGAATCAAGCAAAAGAAACTTCAACTGATTGGCGACAAAGCTGCTATAAAAATTCATGTGCAGGCTTTTGTGTAGACACAAATTTTCAACTCATTTGAGTAAATGCTTTCCTCTTTTTGATTAGCCTCTGCTGGGACCCAATTGCTGGATTATATGGTAAGAGTCTGTTTATTAATGTAACGAACTGCCAAAGTGTCTCCCAAGTGGCTGTACCATTTTTCATTCCCAGCAACAATGAATGAGAGTTCCTATTGCTCATTTCACTAGCATTTAATAGTATCTGTGTTCTGGATTTTGGCCATCCTAATGGGTATGTAGTGATACATCCTTCTTGTATTAATTTGCATTTTCTTAACGATACATGACGTGGGACATCTTTTCATGTGCTTAGTTGCCGCAAGTGTATCTTCTTTGAGACCCTGTTCAAGTTGTTTGTTCATTTTTAAATTGGGCTTTTGCTTCCTTACTGTTGAGTTGTCAGGTCCTCTTTAGTCTCACTGATGCTTCTGCCTTCCGAGGAGTTCAGTGCTTCTTAAACTCCCGTGATTCCCAGGTTCTGCTGAGCTTGCTCCCCCATACCCAGACTTAGGTTTCAGTTTTCTCTGATCTTCTGAGTCACTGAGCTCATGTTTGTCTGCTTTCCAGCTTCCAAATGTTTCTGGATATAACTTGTCTTTCCTCATGTCCTCTCTTCTCTGTCCCTGGGGATTTCTGTCACTTTAAGATCCTTGCTGCTATTTTAGGGGAGGTTTTTGGAGAAGAAAGAGTGGAGATAAGCATGTATGTTTAATCCTTCATTTTCACTCTGAAATCCTGCATTTCTTCTTTCCACCAGGAGCATGAGCAGAGGCCCAGCTCCTACACTGCTCAATTTCTCTGTCCTCACGAGATGGTCTTTGCCAGGCCCTGAGCCCTTGATGGGATGCTATTGTATGTAAGTAACTAAAATTCACTCAAATGGCTTAACATGAAGGAGATTTAGCTCATCTAACAAGAAGGTCCAAGGGAAGTCAGCTCCAGGTTTGGATGATTCTCAGCGATATCATTGAGGGCACAAGTTCTTTCCATTTCTCCACTCTACTTCAGTGCCTTTTATGGTCACAAAATGGCTGCTGTGGTTCCATCCAGCCCTCATTTCTTGCATATGAATAGTAATAGGAAGAGAAGGCAGTAGCCATTCCTTGTTTCACTCTCTTTTAAAATATCTAATTGTGGGGCCAGTGAGATGGCTCAGCGGCGTAAGCGCCTGCCCGGCAAGTGCGAGGTCCTGAGTCCGACTCCCAGAACCCACATACGAAAAAGGGGCCGGTGATATCGCTCAGCGGCACGGGCGCCTGCTGGCGCACGAGGTCCTGAGGTTGACTCCCCGGTACCCACAAAAAAAACAAAAAAACAAAAAAAACTAATTGTTTGCATAGGTGTTACATCCACCGGTTTGCAAATCCTAAAATACTTCAAACTATACTTAAAATATCTCCCTACTAGTCCTGTTCTTATCTGCTCACATACAGGACTTTTCTTGTATATTTTTCTGGAATCTCTTTATATAAGAAAGTATATTATAAACAAATATGAATAGTTTTTATCTGTCCTATTCTTATTTTTCTAAACAATAGCATACTCTATGCATTTTTGACAACTTGCTTTTTTTACCTATCAAAATATTTTGATATATAAAGTACACCCTCATTATTGTTTTATAGCTCTATCTTATTGCGTTTTGTGGATATAACCTCATTTATTTAACTAGTCATCTTTTGATAGATATTTAGGTTGTTTCCAATCTTTGCTATTAGAGCCAATTCTGCAAATGTGTTAGTATTCTTGTAGGATGAATTCCCAGCAGTGGAACTGCTCAGGCAGGAGGGATACCTATTTGTAACCTTGACAGAGAGCGTCACATGGCCCTTCTCCGGATTTGCACCGGTTTGTAGTCCCATCAGCAATATGGAAGGAGCTTGTTTCCCTACACCAGCAGACTGTGTTCTCAACCTTCTGGATTCTCTCCAAACCGATGGGTGAAAAATGGTTCTTGTAGCTCTGTTTAAGAGCTAAGAAACCCCTCCAAGGGGCTCCTCCAGTGGACTGGCTCTGTTGTGAAATGTCCCTTGGCCATGATTTTATAACATGCCCATTCCTGAACCAGTCACCAGCAGAAGGAATGAAATTGCTCTAATTGGTTTAAGGTTAATCCAGCTTTACAGCCGGTGGTGGGGCTTGGATAGGAGCCCGCCCTCTCACGCGCGGACGCCTGGATATCACTAGGGTTCTGTTCGCAGGGGGTGGAGTTCGTAGCTGCTGGGTAGGAACTCAGCAGTGTCTGTTACTGTATTTCTGGGCCACCCAACTGCTATCAGGGCTGGCCTTGGACCTGTGCCTCCAAAGTCAGGCAAGTCTGCTCTTACAAGGCCTCCATTCTTAAAGGTCAATGCCACTTAGTTGCCTGGGGGGCGAGGATGTCTGCGATTGCAGGAACAGCTCTTTTATGACCAGATCCAAGATACTGCTTGCATAAATCATGTCAAGAAGAGCCTAGGCATTTTTCTGATACTTGGGATTGGACCCAAGGTCTTTGCACTGAGCTACATCCCCATGCCTTTTTGAAATTTAAAATTTTGAGAGCATTTTGCTAAGTCACTAAATTGCCTAGGCTGAGCTAGAACTAGCAGTTCTCCTGCCTCAGTCTCCCAGAGTGCTGGGTTACAGGTGTGGGCAGCCTAAGTTCAAATCCCTATTCTGCCTCCAGCTAGCTGTATGACCACTTAGCCTCTCTAAGCTTCAGTTTCTCAGTTGTAGAGCTGGGCCAGGAAGCCCTATCTCAGGGGCCTCCCGTTTCACTGGGGGCTGAGGGATTTGTCCACTGGGCCCAGGGTCTGGCATGCAGGGAGTACTCAGCAGAGGGTCGCTCTCATTCAGGTCTCCTGCCTCCCAGAGGGCAGGGAGAATATTCAGCCAGCTTCACCCTAGGTCATGAGTTCCTGGGGATGGTGGTGGGGAGATTCATTTGTCCTTGTGTCCCCAAGGCTAGCACACAGCCAGGCTCATAAAAGGTGCACAACCTATGCTTGTTGAGTGAACGAGAGAATAGCAATACGTTAGAGCAAAGGTGCTGCTACACATCCTAACGGTGTCTGGCATTCTCGGCCGTACCGAGGCAGAATTTCCCTTGATACCAATCTGCATCGAATCATTCACACACACCGTGCCTCCTGAGGACGCAAACTGTTTATCTACAGCATCAGCTCCCCTACTGATTTACCAATGCCCATTTTGCACAAGGATCAATAGCTTCATTGCATCTCCAGCCGACATGGGGATACAACCTGTTTGCCATGTGGAGAGCAGCCCAGAGCTTAGAGTCTGCCAAAGCCTTTGTTGGCTTCTGCACACAGAGCTGCTTTAATGGCTAGGGACCAGCCATTGTCACTACCCTGGCAGAGGACTGTCACTTTAACTTGGAGGTCAGGGCAGCCTTGCTGGGTGTTGCAAGGAGTCTGAGCAGATGAAGGAGAAGGCTTTGCCTGCTCAGGGAAGGGATGGGGTAAAGGTGCTTACAGCTGGGGTACGCTTCTCTTTTGTGACCTGTCCCCTGGTGGGCATCACCCTGTTTAGCTCCGCATCTCTGGCTGTTGCTCTTGTTGCCTGAAGATCTGGGAGCAGGAATATGTTTTCTCTTCCCTGTGCCATCAAGTCCGCCTCACACAGGGTAAGGGCTGGCAGGCTGCTGTGGAATAAAGCGCCCCGTGCTTCTCCTGGGGCTTCTAGGTCTGAGTCAAGGTGGTGAGGTACAGAGGGGTGGTGCTCTGCCAAAGTCAGGCCCAAACCCGGGAGAGGGGCCCAACCAAGCTTTAGAATCCACCCAGCTTTAAAATTAAACAGAAAACGATGATTAAGCATTTCTAAAACCATAAAGCATTATGATTTTAAAATCTTGAAACCATACCCAAAAGACTTATTTTAGAAATGTTAGGGGATTTTAATCAATCAATGAATAAAATATCCATTTATTAAGCACCTACTGAGTGCCACAGATGGTATTAACATATAAATTCCCATGACTAGTCCCCTTTATGTAACACATTCCCCTGTCTCATCAATTTATATTACTTACCTTCTAAAGGACTACGTTGATAAATTGTTGTATTAAAAGAGAATAAAGATATTTAAAGTCTTTAATGGGAGAGGAATCACAAAGGAGTTTTTAAAACTAACTTAAAATTGTGTGGAACGTTCAGCACATTATGCTAATTTTTTTTCAGAGGCTGAACAGCTTAGAGGGGAAAACATCAGCCTGTTCCCATCTTGTTGCAGAAGGCGGGTAGTCTACGTTTCATCAATGCTAACAAATATACCCCCTAATGGCAGTTTGTGTTTGTAACGGTGAGAAATGCTTCCCTGGAAAATGTTATTAGCGCTTCTATTATCTTACAGATCACACTTACCCTCAACCCTGAGTCCCAGTAAAAAGATAATGGCAGATTGCAGCCCATGGGCTATTTTTATAGTAGAGACTTCATAATTTTCCAAGTTGAAGGGAATTCTTTGAAAACACAGGGATGTGTACCTACATACACGCACACACACACACACACACACACACACACTCACTCACTCCCTAGACCCCGGGATGGCTGAGGAGCGTGGGGCTGGTGAGGGGCTGCAGCCTGACAGGTCCCATGAACGTCCCTCTGGTGTCAGCGCAGCAGGCTGAGACTGGGGTAGGAGTGTTGCCCCCTTCCTGGGGACAGGCCCTGGTTCAGCGCTCACCCTGAATGCAGTATTCTCGCTCCATAGCTGTGTTCCCTGTTGGACTGGTGGCTGCCAGGGGACAGGCAGGGTGTCTGCTTCCTGCCATTTCCTCAGTACCCAGCACAGCACCTGGCACCCTAAGGGCATCAGCAGCTGTGGGTGAACAGAGCTATTTAAGCCACAGGACAAGTGCCTGAGAGGCAGGGCTAGACGAGGTGTCACCCAGGCACCTCGCACGCACTTCTTGGCCTGCCTGGGCCACTCTGGAGGCCAGGGCCGGGTCCAGGCTTAGCTGTACCTTGGGTGCGGGCTGTGGTTCTGGAGAGGTAGTGTGAGGACAGAGGTAGGGCCGCCTGCCTGGATGAGGACACTGGAGTCGGCTTCTGCAGGAGGTGGGGTGCGATAGGAAGAGGAGAGGAATGGCTTAAGCAAGGCTGGGAAGCAAGGTGAGATTTTGGGGTTTGTGGGAACAAGGGTGGGCCAGGACAAGGAAAAGCCTTTCTTGAAATGTCCCAAGGCTCCCAGGCCCCATGAGACCTGAGCCCAAGGCGCAGCTTCCATTCTTTCTGTCCTTGGGGCTTTCCTCCTCCAAGAGGCCTCTTCCCCTTCCTCTCTGGGTGTTCCCCGTTCACAGAGGGAGGGGCGGGGTTGGCAGTGTCTCTGTGGACGGTGGTCCCGAGCAGCAGTGATTTTCTGGACACATTTCTAGCTTTGTCCATTTGTCCACCAGGGAAAGAGCGCCCAGTCCAGTCTCCTCTGTAAGTCTTTGTGACCCCAGGACAAGCGCAGAGCCTGGACCACAGCAAGTCCTGATCTCAGCAAACTGAAGATCAATTGGAGACATCAGGGACCAAGTGCAGGGCCAGATCTGAGCCGCTTCATACTTCAAGTGTGGACAGGGCCGGTCAGCAGGGTGGGGGAAGCATTCTGGGCTGCTGCAGGGGCAGGGACAAAGGCTGGGCAGTGGGGAAGTGCACCCAGGTCCGAGTGATGCAGGCGGTGTGAGGCATGGGCCGCAAGAAGGGACCAACGTCCTGGAGGCCAGATCACAGAGGGCCTGACACCAGAGAAAGAAGTCTGCGTAGCTCCTCATCTGTCACCTGAGCAAATGTGCCCAGATGAGGTGGCCACCGAGGGCAGCACTGTGGAGGCCCCTGAGGCTGGGGCTGCTTCCCTGCCCGCAGGACCTGTGGATTCTAGATGAGCTTATAAGACCTGGGGCTCTAAGCCTGAAGCTTCAAGTCAGGAAGAGGGCTGGCTCTCACCCTGCAGGCACCAAAAGGGACCCCAAACCTTGTTCTGGAAGGAGGAGCAATACGAGGGGGTAGGTGGGTCTAATGTTAGTCTCTCAGCAGAACTAGGCCCTATAGGGACTGTCACCTCCTCGACCCCCAGCTGGGGATGGAGCTTGGGCTCGCTGAGGGCTGTGTGACTTGGACCTGGTGGTCTAACTGTGCTGTCGCCACCTCTTTTAGAGATTCTGCCAACTCTCCAGAGTTTGCATCAGAGAAGAGGCCTGGCTCCCAAAGCCCCAGGATTGGGCAGGGTCAGGACTGGCCAGGGACTGTGTGTGGGAAAGTGAGCACTAACCTGGCCCAGTGCCACACGAAGTACGAGGGTGGTGACAGGCTCTGACCGTCGCCTCAGGTGCAAGCCTGGGCATGTGGCCCTGTGTCCTCGCTGCCAGTGAGGGCAATTTACCTCCTGGAACCAAAGTGAGAGCAGTGTCCAGGACAGAGTGATCTGTCCAGGAAAGAATAGAGGTAAACGGCCACGTGTGACCATGCGCGGGCACGCAGACGGGGCTCCAAGTGGGCCGGAGTTTGCGATGAGGAACGGAATAATGGCCAGTAATCGGCTCTGGAGGAGAACAGCTCAGAGCAGCCACTCTCGCCCGAGTGGTGCAGTCTTCAGGGGGTGCTCAGGCCCTGTGCCCTGGCCCCACTCACTCTCACTTCTGGTGGCTCCCCCCGTCCCTCAGCCCTGGGCCTTCTCTGTCTACCCAGTGCCCTGCCCTGTCATCAAGCCCCGTGGCGGTGCTCCCGCCTCCTCTATGGCTTCCCTGACCCTGTCCCTGACCACACTGGTTTTCTTTGTGCCTCTATCTCCCTATGTGGTGGTTGAGTCCTTGAGGGCAGCGACTGTCATTTTTCAGTCTCTGCAGCCCCAGGGCCTTGCTTGGGGCCTGTGATGATGAACAGATGAGGCCAAAGAGGATGCACTTCAGCAATTTGGGGTGACAGTCGGGGCTGGGCAGAGATTCTGGCACAAGGTGTCAGTTGACGGAAGCTGCAGTACTGTAAGGCTGTAAGTCCTGCTGTTAGTTCGGGACTCCGTTTGTTCATCTGTAAAGGGGGAGCGGGCTGGAGAGAATCTGTGTGTCTCTCGAGCTCCTTTGCTCTGTGGCTTCCACCCAAGGTTCGGAGTGCTGTGGGGTTTCTCCCAGTCTCTTCCTCCTCCCAGGGCCCAGTGAGGCTATGGCTCAAGAGCAATAAGCACAGACACTCCAGACCCCAAGGGGTCCCTTGGATCTGGAGGGCTGAGCCCGCAGCTGCAGCCCCTGCGAGCCCAGGTCATGGCCTGCACGTTCTTCAGCAGAGTCTTGCTGGGGTGCACTCGTCCACTGGGAGCTGTGCCTGGGGAGAGGAGGCTGGTGAGGAAGGGAACCCATCTGGGGCGGGGGCAGAGAAGCAGGCACGTGAGTCTGGGGGGCTGCTGCTCTTACCTTCCTCCGCAGCACTTAGCAAGGAGGAGAAGGAGAATGGTCCCGGAGCTGCCGGGGCTCTGCACCTGCTCCCCTGGGAAGGCACAGGGTGTCCTAACGATCTAGAGGCAGGTGGCATTAAAGCCCCATGCCCACAAGAGCCACCAGGCCGTTTGTGTATGGTCTGCCCTCCGTCTCTGTGGCTTCTGTATCCACTGATTCAATCAACTTTGGATGAAAAATATTTGAAGAAAAGTGCATCTGTACTGAGTATGTTGAGACTGGGTTTTCCTTGTCAGTTACTCCCTAAGCAATACAGCCGAACAGCTATTGGCATAGCATTTACATCCATTAGGTACTATGGGTGATCTGGAGGTGATTTACAGTATCTGGGAGAGGTACATTTGTGGTCTGCAAATACTACGCCAGTTGTATAAGGCACTCGAACCTGGGAAGAGCTTGGTATCCATGAGGGGTCCTGGAACCAGTTCCCCCGGGGGTCCCGAGGGATGACTGTATTTAAGAGCAAGACGCCAGATGGTGGGAAGGCAGAGTGTGTGTGCTCATGTTGTGTAGCAGTGGGCTTCACCGTGGGTAACTGGAATTGAAGGGTGTATTTAGTTTCCTAATGGTGCTGCAAACTATTACCACAGTTCTGGAGGCCAAAGTCTCCTCCAGCTGCTGGTGGCTCCTGGCATTTGGTGGCTTATGGCAGCCCAACTCCAGTCCCTACCTCCTTCTTGATGGGGCCAGCTTCCCCCTGTCTATCTGTGTCCTTTTCTGTCTAACATGTGCATTAGACTTAGGGCTCACGCTGACCCCCTATGAGCTTATCTTGATTTTTGCCTTCATTGATTTTCAAAGGCTTTATTTTCAAATAAGGTCGCACTGTGAGGCTTCAGGTAGACATGCATTTTGTGGGGGAAGGGTACTATTTACCCCACCCCTGGAGAGGGTGACCCTGTCTGTCTACATCTGTAAGTCTCTACTCTCTCTCTCTCTTTTTTTTTTATATGCGGGTACTGGGAGTTGAACTCAGGACCTCGTGCTTGCCAGGCAGGTGCTTATGCCACTGAGCTATATCACCGGCCCATAAGTCTCTTCTCTCAAGCTTGGGGTGAACTCTTCCTTTGAGGCTGTGCTGTGATTTGAACATAGTTTGTCCCCTGAACTCACGCATGAGTTTAATCCCCCATGTTACATGTTAATGGTATAAAGAGGGTGGAAATCATCTAACTAGGGTGTTTGGAGGCCGGCCTTTGGAAATCCTTTAGGATAAGACAAGGTCGCTAGGGTTGAGCCCCCATAACTGAATCCTGGTGGCTTTATAAGAAGAGGGACAAAGACCAGACCCAGACCCAGACCCAGATGCATACTTCCTGTCTCTTTCCCTGTGCCACCTTGGAACGCTGCCACCACCAGATGAGGCCCTTCGATCTTGCATCACCAGAACTGCGAGACACCATCAACCTCTTTCCTTTGTAAAGTTAGCCTGCCTTGGGTGTTTCAGTACTGGAGCAAAAACCAGGTTACTAGAGACAAGTTACCACTGTTTTCAGAACCGGACCGGGGGAGGGGGCAGGGATCCTTGTTATTTGGTACATGACTTCCGGTTCAGTTCTTTTCAGTGTGGGCTTTGTGCTCTGATGGGCCTGAGGTCCTGGACCAGCCACCCCTGAGATTGGACCTCCAGCCTTCTGCTGGGGTAGAGTGGGGTCAAGTCCCGTTGTACGGGTTGGGGAGGATGCTGGGTGTCAGCATGCCTCTTCCATAGAGTTCTGGTTCTTGGTATTGGGCCATCTGCACCCCAACTTTCAGAGGGGGCTGGGCCTGGGATTGCAGCCCTGGCGTAGAGTTGAGAAGGTGCGAATCAGCAGCTTCCAGGCTGGTCTCCCGTTGGCTTGATCCTGGCCTTCTCCGATCAGTCTTGCCAGTCCCTGTTCATGCACCTGCCTTGCACTCTTTGATATTTTTTATCTCCCATTCCAGTCACGTCTTGGTGGGTGTTATCTCTTTCTGTCACCTCCTAACTCCACGAGTGGACTCCGATCCCATTTGGAATGAAACCCAGACTGTCCCCATGCTCTCCTGGGCTTTCAGAAGCTGGTGGCGGCCAGGCTCATACCATCCTGTGCTCCATTCCACACCCTGCACCGGTGCCTATGTCTGATCTCACCCCCTCTCATCCTTTGTCCTTCAGAATGTCCCTCTCGGCCAGGCACAGTGGCATGTACTTGTAATCCCAGCTACTTGGGGGGCTGAGACAGGAGGATTGCAAGTTCACGGTCAGCCTGGGCAACTTAGCAAGTCTTGTCTCTTTAAAATAAAATTTTATCTTCCTCTTCCTGTAAGTGGCCTGAGGTGATCTGTGAAAATGGTTCACTCCTCTTTTGACCCAGAAAACCTCACAAAATCATGCAAATCAAGAAGCCCAGATCTTCATGTTCACTTTAAGAACACCCTTAAAACTGCCCAGGCCATCCAGAGCATGCATATCCGAAAGGCCACCAAGTATATGAAGGTTGTCACTTTAAAAAAAGCAATGTGTGCCACTTTGGCGTTAAAATGGTCGAGTTGGTCGATGTGCCCAGGCCAAACAGTGGGGCTGGACACAGGGTCGGAGGCCAAAAAAGTGTTGAATTTTTGTTGCGCATGCTTAAAAATGCAAAGAGTGATGCTGAACGTAAGGGTTTTTGATGTAGGTTCTCTGGTCATTGAATGTATCCAGGTGAACGAAGCACCCCAAGATGTGCCGCGTACTTAACGAGCTCGTGGCCAAAGTAACCCATACGTGAGCTCCACCTGCCACGGATAGATGATCCTCACTGAAGGGAGCAAATTGTTCCTAACCCAGAGGAGGAAGCTGCACGGAAGAAAAAGATATCCCAGCAGAAACTGAAGACACAAAACGTATGGCATGGGAATAAATTAAGCACAAAACGAATGTAAAAAATAAAATAAATAATAAAATAAAATTTTAATAAAGGCCTGTGGATGTAGCTCAGTAGTGAAGCATTTGCTTAGTATGTGAGAGGCCCTGGGTTCAAGCCCCAGTACCAAAAATAAGACTGTCACTTATATGGAAGACCGTCCCAGTCCCTCCTTCTATTGACTGTCCCCCATGCTGCCTTTCTGGCATGAACACCTGTGCCTTGGGCTGTCCACTTGTCCCTGAGATGTACCCTGTGCTCCTGGCCACTGCTCTGTGCTGGGAAGCTCACCTGTGTGGGTCACCTTGGTGGCTCCTTCCCCTCTAGCTTCCTGTTGAGCTCGTTCTCTCGGGCACAGGTGGGAGAGCAGAGGGTGGGAGGAAGGGAGTGTCTGTGTCCCCAGTGGGTCCCATAGGTGGCCATGCCTCTTTGCTGGAGGTGCTGGCTCCTGTCAGCAGGCCCCTTTATACACCTACCCTCTTTGCATTCTGGGAACTTGACTCAGAATGGCCCAGAGCTGGTCACTACTCCCTCCTTAATTGCTGCCCACATCTCTATCCATGGTCCCTCCTCAAAGCACCAAGTTTGATGGTGCCATCAGTTTCCTGCCAGGACTCCTACATGTGCTTCCTTTTAATTTACTGATTTACAGCTCATCTCTCCTGCTAGACTGTCTGCTTCATGGGAACCGGTACTGTCAGGTTTACTGCTGGATCCCCAGATCTACCTCCAGGTCTGCACACACTTGGCATATACAAGGTACTCAATAAATGTCTAAGTGAAGGGGCGCATTCATGCATGTGTATAGCGAGCCCTTCCTGGTCCTCGTCGCGGTCCGGGAAGTTTATATTTGTAATCCCATTGAAAAGTTATTGGAATTCTAGCGAGTTAATTCCAATCTACCACTTCCAGTGCAACCCACGGCGAGAATAAAGACATTAAGGCATATTTATAGTTGTGGGGAGCCAAGGGGTCCTAAGTCCAGCCAAGATGGTGGCCACTGGAACAAAGACCTCGATCCAGGGCCAAACCTGCGTTTTATTAATTCTCGAGGAGGGGAGTGGCTCGGGGATGAGTGACTGTGAGAATGGCGGGAAGTACGTGAGCACCATGAGCTGGGCTAGGTAGGTGGCCTGAAATCACCTTTGCAGTATGCAGAGGGAAGGATATGCAGAAGGAGTAATCTGCATATCATAATTCAAGATAGCATCTAATGTTTTGGGGTCAGTGCTTCAGCTCTGATGTGTAATCTTTTATGTCCTGGGCAGTCATGGCCTCTTTCTCGAGGCTCGATCCCAGCCCTCAGCGTGGAGCACGGCTCTCCATCCCGCCAGGCTCACCCATGTATTGGGAGCAAAGGGCGGGGAAACACAGGCCTGTCACCTTGCCTCAAAGACTACATATCAGGACCTCGGCTGAACCGATTTGCATTGCTTAAAGCCAATTGAAGAGATAAGGAAAAGTCCTAGCCAGCTCTGTACATATCAATATGTACAGAAATAGGGCCAGGTTCAGCCAAGATGGAGATAATTGCTCTTCTTTCAAGGAGAGTCATCCAGGTGGTCCTCCACACATGTGCACACACATGTATATGTGCCATGCACACATGCAGACATAGCTACACAGCAAGGGCCTCTGCAGCCTTCAACAGCTTGGGCATTCAAATGGTTGAGAGCAGAGGTTGCTCTTCTAGTCCCCTTTCCATTCATTAGTGACCCAGTTCATGGAAGCTGCCAGCGTCCTGCTGTGTGGCCCCACTGGGTCTGCTTAATGCCCTGGGCTTTAGTTCCTTTCACAGGGATAGCAATAATTTCTCTGCAACCGCCTCTCATCCCTGCACCGTGGAATGAGGGAGGTGCTGGGTCAGCTGTGGCAGCAACGAGAGGTCATAGGAGCCCAGAGGACCTTGGCTGGGAGGGGGATAGACAGGGACTTCCATGAGGTGTTGTCACATCAAATCACCTTCTCACTAAGGGGTACTTTGGGCTACAGTAGATAGCAGGTCTGGCTGTCCATGGATTTATTGTCCAGAAGAGATAGGGTCAGGGAGGAGGGGAGGCAGCTGGGCAGTGGGATTCCGAGCAGTGAGGCAGGCCCAGCTTGGCCCTGCTTAGCTGCAGGGGCTGAAGAGGTACTGGGGGCTCTGTGCAGGGTGCAGCTCTCCGTTCAGGCAGGGACAGCTGAGAGTCCTTCCTGCTGTCTCCCCTCCTCCTCCACTCTGTTCTCCCTTCTGCCAACTCCTCTGCTTCCTCCTCTTCTCTCCTGGTCTGGTCAAGAGATCCTAGAACTTTCTGGAAGGTTTCTTGGGGAAGGCTGGGGAATGAGGCCCATTCTCACTGAGGCTTTAAAAGGAGGCCATAAAACCTCTCTGAATTCAGGTTTCTATTACACAGGAAGAATGTGGGAGCTGATGATAGTCTATGAAAATTCAATAAACCTTGAAAACAGCATCAGAGTTGATATCTGTAATTTAAAATAATGGATACCGAGAAATTGTTTCTCATTTATCTCTACTGCTGAGAATGTAGCACCGAAGGGACTTCATTAGGTGGAGTTTTTTTTTTTTAACCAAAAAAAAATAGTGTCATTTATCTCAATCAATGACTGATGCAGGAGGTGGCTGATGATTGTGTTTAATAACACCCAGCCAACAAAAGCCTCCTTTCTCTTCACAGTGTAGGACAAGTACACGGTGCACAAGAATCGCCTCACAGTGGGGGCGTACGGGAACTTACAGTCTTGTTCTCGTATGAAAGTGCCACTTTCGATTTGTTAAATAGCACATCTGGCTGATGATGTTCAGAAACCGGGGACAGTGATGGAGGGGCTGCCGGTGTGGCGGGGTCCCATCTGTGTAGGTTCAGATCCCGCTTCCTGAGTGCCCTTCCCACCCAGGAGCCTTGAACAGAAGCTGGGGTGCCCCGGAGGGAGACGCACAGCCAGCACTCAGGTGTCTGCTGCTGGGGCAGCTGCGCTTGGCTGGATGGATTTGCGTGTGTGTGTGTGTGTCTCTGTGTGTATGTATGTATAAGTGTATATACGTGACTGTATATATGTGTGTCTGTGTGTGTATGTGTGTGTCACTGTGTATATGTGCGTGCTTGTGCATCTCTGGGTATGTATGTGTCTATATATGTTTATGTGTGTGTCTGTGTATACGCGTGTCTCAGCTGTGTCTCTGTGTGCATGCATGCATATTTGTGTGTTTGTGATCTCTGTGTGTCTGTATGTGTCTATGTGTGTGTCTGTATGTGTGTCTGTACATGCATGTGTGTGGGCATCTGCGTGTATGTATATATATTTATGTCTGCCTGTGTATATGCGTATCTCAGCTTGTGTGTGTGTCTCTGTGTGCATGCATGTATATATGTGTGTTTGTGTGGCAGCGTCTCTGTGTGTCTTTATGTGTATATATGTGTGTGTGTCTGTACCTACATGCGTGTGGGTCTCTGTGTGTGTGATGCGAGTGATGCCCAGGCTTCTCTCTGCTCGCTCAGACATAGCCGCCTTCTTTTTGCAGAATTCCTATTTCAGAAACCCAAGATCCAGGCCTCCAGTTCCTGCAAGTGACAACCTGGCAGAGCAGAAGACAATCCATCTTAATTCATCAACTCCCTTTTTAGGACAAAGACATTTTACATAAGATCTTAGACTCCTCCGCAGTCCCAGGGTGGCTGGGGGTGGGAGGCAAGGCCTAGTGCTGAGTCTGCACCTTGGTGTGGGGGATCTGGAAGTGGAGGATCCCAAGTCCCCTAAACTTGAATCCTCTGATTCTCGGACCACAGGCCAAGGGCCATGTGTGGTGCAGTCGAAGCCTATGGAGGCTGTGGAGTGACCAGGTGACAAGAACCTGGGTACCCCATCGGCACCCTGAAACAGTAAGCCCTGTTCACCCAGCTGTAGTAGTCAGGGACATCCTCCTGTTAGGAAACAGATCAAAGAATGCTAATTGATCGAATATTAAATACCAGTTAAATGCCACACTGAATAATTCACCTTTCTTTATGTGAGCAACTTTGCAGGAACTGGAATAGAAAGGAGGAATTTTCATGCTGATAACGGTGTTAGCAGGGAAGGGAAGAAATGTTTGTTTTCCTGAAGTGTTGCAAAATGTGTGAGAACCAAAGTCTTCACTTATTAAATTCAGTCCTGTGGGAATTCAGTGTCAAGATTTTCTGTCTCAACCTGATTTTGTAAAGAAGCAAATGGCAGGGCCCTGAAGAGTTCTGAGGCGTCTGCAGATAAGGGTGGTTGATTCCTGTGTTGGGGAACAGCTGACAGAATGGGGGACACTTTGCCCGGAGATGAGAAGCTTTAGGGAACAAGGAGGCAGGCCACGCCATGGCCTCCACATCCTGGTCCCTGGAGCTGTGCGTATACCTTGATGTGGCAAAGGGGATTCTGCAGATGTGAGCAGATGAAGCATCCTGAGACAGGGAGAGATGCTAGAGTCTCCAGCTGGGCCTCAGGAAGTCACAAGAATACTTCTCGGAGAGGTAGGCGTGTCAGAGCCAGAGGAGCCTGGACAACAGAAGCAGAGCTTGGAGCGACGCTATCATAAGCCAAGGAATGTGGGCAGCCTCCAGAAGCTGGGGAAGGTAGAGATGGGTTCCCTTCCAGAGCTCCCAGAGGAGCACAGCCCTGCTGACACTGTGAGGTTAGCCCTGTGCAATCCATTTGGGACTTCTGACCTCCTGACCTTTAAGGGAATACATCTATATCGTGTTAAGCAACTAAACTTGCAGTAACTTGTTATGGTAACCATAAGTAACTGACAATACATCCTTATGTTTTCTCCCTGCAGATCACGCAAAATAATACCACTGAACTCCTTTCTTTGAGAGTACTTATGGAAAACAATACTCTTTATTATAACTATAATTAGTAACATTTATAAAAAATTACTGTGTGCTGTGCTCTATGTAAAAGCTCTACCCGCGTTACCCTACTTACTCCTCATAACAACCCCAAAGTCAGGTACCATTATTATCTCCTCTGTATTAGTTATCTACTGCTGTGTAACAAATAGCTTAAAACACCACAGTTTCTGGGGGTCAGCAATCCAAATTGTAAGAAATAGAAGCTTAAAGTGGTCCATTTTCAAGCATACATCTAAAAGGTCCCTAAGCAAACAGGACCTTGGGGGAGAAATAAACTAATAAGAAAGCCTTTGTTAAAAAATGTAGGTGTGAGTGGAGAAGGGAAAAAGAAGGCATAGAATGGTCCATTTTCGTGATAAGCTAAGGCTAAGTGAAAACGTAGTGACCACAAGTTTGCATAAAATCTCTAGAAACATCTGCAGGTGTTCGGGAGGCTGCCGTCAATGTGTGCAGTGGCTCACGGTCATCTGCAGGCTTGACGGCTTCCCAGCCCAAGTCTTACAGCTGTTGGCTGCAAGCTCCAGCTCCTTGTCATGGGAGAGAGAGAGAGAGAGAGAGAGAGAGAGAGACCAAGACCACAATGAAAACAATAGCCCATTTATAACTTAGTTGACATCTATCACTTCTTCCATATTCTATTTGTTAGAAGACAGTGACTAGATCCAGCCACACTAAGGGGAGGGGATGGCACAAGGGTGTGAATAGTGAAGGCTGAGATCCCTGGGCCACGCCCAAGATCTGTCTCTATCCCATCTTCTAGATACGTGAAATCCAGACAGGTTAAGATAGTAAAAGAGCTAGAATTTACAGCTGGCTTCCAGAGCCAACTCTTTAACGCTTTT
The DNA here is from genome assembly GCA_028451465.1 of Erethizon dorsatum. Lineage (NCBI taxonomy): Eukaryota > Metazoa > Chordata > Mammalia > Rodentia > Erethizontidae > Erethizon > Erethizon dorsatum. Next base: position 5,508,259 of record CM051836.1, on the reverse strand, counting down.
TCTGTCTTGCTGGAGGAAAGCTATGTTATTTCCACATTTTTGCCACCTCAGGTCTCATTTAGATGCCTCTTAGATGCCCTGATGGCCCTCATGGGCCCCCGTGTCTTAGCAGGGACCACCCTGCCCTGCTGCGTTTGGTTTGTTGTCTGTCCAGCTGGAGCCCAGCGGTCTTGTGTTTTAACAAACCCTCCAGGTGATTCTGCTTCAAATAAAATCCTGACATATGCTCCAGGCATATATTTTTCTTTAAGCTCCAACAAACTTTTACATTTTTTAAAAATAGAAATTTCCAAAAGTTAAAAAAAAAAAAAAATATATATATATATATATAAATGATGGAATCCAGAGAAGTATGTAAGAGGAAATTTAAATTATCTGAGGACCAGTGTTAACTCATCAGTGTATATAATTTCACTATTAAGGTGTATGTGTTTGTTTACGAGTACATATATGTTAACAAAAATGAGATTTTACTATAAACATTGTTTTGTGTACTGCTTTTTAAATATTTTCCCATTTAATAGACCCTTCTACCCTGCTTCTGGTGATTGAACCCAGGGCTTCTTGCATGCTAGGCAAGTGCTCTACCACTGAGTTACATCCCCTGGCCATTTTTGTTTTATTCTGAGGTAAAGTCTGCCTAAGATGCTTAGGGTGGTTTCAAGCTTGCTATCCTCCTGCCTCAGCCTCCCAAGTAGCTGGGATTATAGGTGTGTGCCACCACACCCAGCCTCTCTGCGTCTTGAACGTTGTCCCGCTATACTGTTCATTCACGGCTGTGTAGTGTTCCGTTGTTCGGATGTGTCATTATCTAACCGATCCCTGAGACTGACGGACACAGTCCTTGGAGAGGGCACTGAATGCAAACCCTGCTCAGATGAATTCACAGTGCAAACGGACAGAGAGCAGAGCCAATTAACCTCTCCCTCCTCTCTGGGCTCGGAGGCCAGACCAGTGAGCAGGCTCTTGAGAGTCCAGGGCTGGGGACTGAACACAGGCACAAGGCCAGAGAATTCCCAAAGAGGGACAAAGGCAGGAGGCACCCAAATCCAGTGAGAGCCCGGAAGTGAGTTCTAGGCGAGAGGAGAGTCCTAGAATCTGAATTAGGTCACCAAGGATGCACTTTGATGGGAAGAAAGACAGAAAAGTCAACATGCAGATCCCATTTTTTGCTTCAGAAAAAAACAAAACAAGATGAAGCAAAACAAGACAAAACCCACAGAAAACAAAAACCGGTCTTCATATGCATAGAAAAATGTGCGGAGGGCTATAAACCAAACTGTTAATGTGATTTCTGAGCAGTGAGGCTATGAGATATTTTCATTTTCTTCTTATTGCTTGTCTATATTTTTTGAATTTTCTATAATGAACATCCATTACTTTTGTAATAAAAACACTGAGAAGACTAGGGGAGTCAGGAGGAAGATGCTGGAAGGTTTGTTTCGTTGGGTGGAGGGGAGGGGCTTCACAGTCAGGAAAAAGGAGAATCGGGGCTCAGTGGTGAAAGATTCATTGGTGAATCTTGCTTCTCAAAACGCTGTGCATGGGCCTGTGAGATGGCTCAGCGGCGTAAGCGCCTGCCTGGCAAGCGCGAGGGCCCGAGTTCGACTCCCGGTACCCACATACGAAGAAAGGGCCGGTGATATCACTCAGCGGCCCGGGAGCCTGCTGGCACGCGAGGTCCTGATGTTGACCCCTGGTACCCACAAAACAAAACAAAACAAAACAAAACAAAAAATGCCGTGCAGGGCAGGCCAGACAGCGTCCTGAGGCTGGGGATTTGATCCTGCGCTTCTTGGGCGCAGGGATGGTGTGGCAGAGGGGGGTGCTGCCGTGAGTGTGTGCAAGTGTGTGCATGAGTGTGTGAGTTCCCAGGCTGGTCACCATATGAAATGAGCGTGAAGGCAGAGCCCTGCTGGGTGGCACAGAGCCTGGGTGAGGGGCTTGGCAGGCAGGAGGGCGTCCAGTCCCGGCGCCCCCTTCCCCCTTCCCCCTTCTGAGGAAGCTGGTTAGGAACGAATCAGGGCTACTCACCCTTCCGCCTCCTCCTGGGCTTTCGCTAATCACCATGCCCTGCAGAAAGAACCTTGAAAGACAGCGCTCAAATGAGTTTCTGTGACATCTGATCTGACGCTGAAGGGGCTGTGCGGATTTTTTTTAATTGAAGTTCATTACTTTCAATTACAAAAGAGGAGGTTGGACAGGCTCACATCTTAAACCTAATTGAACTATTTCCCAGACTCTTCTCCCCAGTGAGAAACATTCTCACCCCATGGGGCAGAAAAAAGCAGAGAGAGAGAGAGAAAAAAAAAAATTCTTAATTTTAAGAAAACATATTTGTCCTCAAAGGGTAGTGAAAATTGAAGGAAATGGAACAGGCTTCATTTGGAAGTGAGGGAGACAGCGCTGCAGCCTGGCAAGCCAGCCCTCTTGGGGACCCCCGAAATCTGACCCCCAGAAAGAAGGGTCTGTGGCGCTAGGTGCAAGGATTCTCAGGTGCAGGGATGGAACTCACAGGCTGGTTTGTTTGGGACCTGGAAGCCGCTTCCAGGGAAAGCATTGCAAGGCGGACCCGCTGGAGTCACGATGGAGGGTTTTTGAGCCTAGCAGATCTCAAACTTCTCTCTTCTCTCCCCTTCACCCAAAAATATTTTGTCCTGGCAAAGAACGATTCTGGCTGGCAATGCTTAAAAGGAGCTGAGCTATGGAAGCCAGCCTTCCATGGGGGTCTCATAAAACAGGAGGTTTCTTAGGAAGCATGCGGTTGAAGGGCTGGGGCCTGTTTGCCTCAGTGGGAGTTAGGAAACTTGGCGGCCTTCTTATACGCAAGCCGAGTGGCCAGTTCTGCAGCGTTTTTCCAAAAGCATCCTGCAGGAGCCTGAGCCCGGAAGGCCTGCTGTCCCGAGGGTGGTGAGACGTGGGCGTGGGGATGAGGGCACAGGTCCTGGAGGCTGCTGTTGTGTGCTAAGGGAACTGGAGACCCCATTGCTCTCCTGGCACAGGGACAACCTCTCACCTGCTTGCTCCTGCTGTTGTGGGGACGAGTGTGACAGTGCTCCTATCTTCTGGACAACAGCAAAAGTGCTAGGGGTGAGGTTAGGGGAGGTGGCACCTGGAGAAGTGTCGTGACCGAGTGGATTCTGGGCCTCTGGCTATTTTGTTCTCTACCTTTTCCTTAGAGCTGAGGAAAGATGGGCGCTCAGGGGCACTGGACGGAGGGGGGCTGTTGTGGGGCAGCTACTGGAGAGTAGACTGCTCGGGAGCCCGGTCTGCCATCTGCATGACCTGGCAGATGGCGCTTGGACCGTCTCGTGGATCTGCCCTTGGCTCCCCATGCCTGTCCCTCCCCCCCTCCCTGTCAATCAGCACTGCAGCTGTTTCCTGCCCGGGCATGGTGAGACTTGCAGCAACGAAGGCACCGTTTCTAGTGGCCAGACCCTGATGGTTAGAAGACGCCACCTGTCCCTCGCTGACTGTGCTCCTAGCTGAGGGTGAAGAGGGGCTCAGAAGAGAGACTCTCTGTGACCTCCGTACTGATGAGAACCTGGAGTCAGGGAAGGCTCAGTGGGTGAGGAAAGCCCTTCCCTGGGGCTCTGCAGGATGCGACAGGGGCTCTTTGAGAAGAGGCAGCTCCAGGCTGGGGCCTGCAAGGGAGGAGGTAGGCGAGTGTGGTGGGAGAGGGGAGTGGAAGAAGGAGGGATGAGGCAGCAAGGGAAAGGAAGGTGGTTGTTGAGAGCTTTAAGGGCCATTTGAAGGAGTTTGGATCACAGGCCAGGAAAAGGGGACACTGGCAGTGCCTGACAGCTTGGGAGTGACTTGGCTGAGACTTACTTTGAGTAAGCCACGTTGGTAGCCTAACCGCTGGGTCTGCAGGTGCAAGCACAAGTGGGGAGATAGGAGGAGGTGGGGGACCCTGAAGGCTGCGTGGGGAAGGGACTGTGGGCTTACGGATCCTCCTCTGTGTCCCAAGCATCAACATGGGAGGCGTGGCCAAATGGCCAATCAGCCCAAAATGTTCCTCACGCCCTGACTTTGTTGTCTGAGGCCATGGCTAGGAAACTGGGAGTCCCAGCTATTAACCTCCACTGTTAAATCTTGGCCCCAAGGGGCTAGAGCCTCACTCCCAGCCAGAGCTCATAAGACTGGCTCTTCTCTCCCGTCTTGGAGGATCAGAAATCCCTCGTGTTGGTTCCCTGGGTCCTGTTCTGATGAAGCCATCTACTCCCATTGGGTCCTTTGTCTTCCACTCTCCCTGCTCGGGGATTTGGGTGTCAGATGCCAACACCCTAAGAAAGCTTTGAACACCAGAAGACCTTGGGGAGCCCATGATGATGGGGGTGTCATAGGTGACCAGGGCTGTCACTTAAAATGTGTCATTGTCGGGCAGGTGAGATGGCTCAGCAGTGTACGCGCCTGCATGGCAAGCGCGAGGGCCCGAGTTCGACTTCCAGAACCCACATATGAAAAAAGGGCCGGTGATATCGCTCAGTGGCATGGGTGCCTGCTGGCGTGCAAGGTCCTGAGGTCAACCCCCGGTACCCCCCCAAAAAAAAGTGTCATTGTCTTATTAAAGCTTAAAGTGTAATAAGATGTAACTTAAGGGAGACGTTCCAGCCGCACATATATCATGCAGCTTCTTGCTGACGCAGCACATCAGGTGCAGCTGTGCGTCCTCCCGCTGGATGTCAGAAATGGAAGGCTTGCGTTGTCCAGGGCTCATGGGGCTGGGCCGAGGTCACGTCCTCGGGATTCCTGTTGATGCCCCGAGACTTGGCACACCTAACATCGCTGCCTGTGTTAGCAGCATGTCCTTGAGCCAGTGACTGAGGTCAACTGAAAGAGCCGAGTGCCACACGGGGAAGAGTAGGGCAGAGTTGTAAGGTACCAGCTGTGCAGTCCAAGAGCCGGGACCCCAGCGCCGCTGCTTACTTGCGCGAGCCCCTGGGCCCTTCCTCCTCTGTAGACGGCAGCGACGAGAGGTGCTAGCACACGGGCCACAGCCAGGCTGCGCCTGCGAGGTGCAGAGCGGGGAGCTGGCACGCAGCGACTTCGTGATGGGTTGTTAGGTGTCAGGTCACTGCCCTCGCAGAGCCTGGAGTCAACATGAAGAGAGGGGGAAGGGCAAGCCCCGGACATTGGAAATACTGAGAGACATGCTGCGATCTGAGAACAACCCACTGTGTGTGCGTGCGTGTATGTTCATGTATGTGCGTGTGTGTGTGTGTGTGTGCGTGTGTGTGTGTGATCTGGGAAGGCTTCTGGGAATCGATTTTTGACCTAGCCTTCAGGGAGGTGGGAAGGATTTCACTGAAAAGATATAGAGAAACTTGACAGCCAGCTAATCAATGTCAGCATCAACGGTGATTAATCACGTGGACAGTGTGTACTCCGGGTGTGAGGTGATGAGAACCACCCCTCTGTGTTCTTCCTCCCACAACCCCATAACTGCAATCTCATCACGGGGGAACGCAGGCAAATCCCAGTAGAGAGGAATCCTACAGAACACCCACCTGGTGCCCCTCGGCACGGTCAGTGGAAAGGGTGAGAAACTCACACCCAACCAGGGCCAAAGCAGGCACCGTGACCACGTGGGATTGGCATCCTAGACGCTGGGAGAGGAAGAGGACGGCAGGCAGAAACTAATAAAATCTGAACGAAGTATGGATTTTCGTTTTTCTTTTCACGCGATTGAAATTGATTAAGATATATTAAATGCATGTACCAACTTCCTAAAATAACCCCCATAATCATGTAATATTAACATGCACTAATAAAATATAATAAACATTTTTTTAAGAAAAGGTTGTAAGCTCATTTTCTCTGAACAGGGAGAGGCGGGAAAGTTGGGCGCGGAATAGTTCCAGGTAGTTATTAGAGGCTAGAACTCTATCACTGGTGCCAATGATGATGATGATAATTGTAAGTGATCAGCTCAGGGTGTGACAAGTACCATGCAGAAGTGACTCCAGCCTCATGTGGGTGACAAGGAGCTGGCGAAGGATCCAGGCAATCCGAGGAGAGCTGGTGAGCATGCGCTGCTCAGGTTTTCTCGAGGGTGGCTCCGGGGCGCCCCTGGCGCCAGTGCTGAAAACCTGCCCAAGGCCTCCCCACCTCAGAACCGAGCCAAGATGGGGACTGAGTTGAGCCCCTCCAAACAGCTGTGTGGCAACAGTTTTTAATAATCAGAGAAATTATTATGATTTGGCTCATATTTCTGGAGCCGAGAGAGCAGTGAGGCATTTGCATGAAGGCCTTGGAGGGGCTAGAGCTCTCCCAACATGTATAACTTTCCATGTAATCACTGTTTATTTTTAAATACAGTGTCTAATGTATAATACAAGCTTAGGCTCTTGCAGCCCTCACCTCCCCCACTTCAGCTCTGTTTCTAAAAATCCCATTTACGGAGGACAAATAGCTTTTGGGTAGCAGAGTCTTTGCTTCTTCAAAGAAGCAGTTAGAGGCTTTTCTTTCCTGCCTGTGCCTATCTGTGGCTGGGGCAGGACAGCGAGATTATTTTAATTCCATTTAAACTCTCTGGGGGTCTGGCTCTGGAGGGAGGCCGCTGCTGTCTTTGTTGGCTTCCTTTCCTCTTAGAAGTGCTGTGTAGGTTTCTTGGGGTGTGTGGGAGGGCAAGGCACCTGCAGGGGTCTGTCTCCACCCACAGCCCCTTTCAAGGCCTCAGGAGCCTGCCCCAACCTTGCTCTGAACTTCAAAGCTGCTCTCAGTGGGGTCTTTTCTGTCAGGCTGGGGTGTGTGTGTGTGTGTGTGTGTGTGTGTGTATGTGTGTGTGAGAGAGAGACCTGGGCCATGTGTGTGGCTGCTTTTAAGAAGTAAACTCATTCCATAAGCTGGAATTTATGCAGCACCAACAGCATCCCAGGTGCTGGCCACACACAGCTGCCAAGTCACTCCCCAGTGGTGGGGTGGGGAATCCTGTAAGTCCAGTTCGGAGCCCAGTGGTTCTCTGAGGAGGGGGCGCCTGACCCAGTTGGGAGGGCTGCTTGGAGGAGGAGACCGAGCCCTGAATCATAAGCAGAGGTCATCCTGCTAGCATTTTCTTCCTCCAGAAGAGAAGCATGGGGCACTGAGCCTGCCAGACGCAGGCCTGGCACCTTGAGAGGAATGGAGTGAGACGGGCACGTGGCCGGACACAGGTGGATTGAGGACCGTGGAGGTGACCACGAAGGGGAACTGGCCCCAGAATTCTCTTGCAATGATAAGGTGCCTCAGTTGGGAGAAGGGGCGTGGGGGTACTCCTTATCCTCCAACGCTCGGACTAGTTTGGGGACCATACAATGTGGGAGGAAATAGTAGGTATTATATCTCCCAGCAAGGAGGACTTGACAAGTGGCTCCTGGTGGTAAGGAAGGGAATTAATTAGTTTATCCACTTTATAGAGAACCAAAGGGGAGATTAGCAAGTCCCTGCATCTGAAAGGCAACGTAGGGACCAGGGACCTCAGATGGTCTCTGCCTGGATCCTCCTCTGGGGCTCCCTGGGAGACAGCATGAACCTAGAAATGGGTCCTTCCATGGCTTGGAGGTGCGTGGCTCCTGTCTTCTTCAGGAAAGTGGAGATGAGCAGGCTGTGAGGCCTTGGAGGGCCTGGAGCTCTAATGTATAATTCAAGCTTAGGCCAAAGCCGTGTTGTGTCTGTGAGAATAAGACAGCCCTTGGCCTGGTGGCTGGAAGAGCGTGGGGTCCTGGTGCAGGTTCACTGCCCTCTCAGCAGCCAGGCCTTTGAGCTGTGTGGGTGGCTCCCTGCAGGCCAGGCCAGCATTGTGCTCATGAATGCCCCAAGACTGGGGGGTGGGAGCAGAGGCTCACCTGGCATCTGTTGGTTTGCTGGCATTATAGGACCAGTGTCTTGGTTACTTTTCTCTCATTGCTGAGACAAAATACCCGACACCCAAAATTAAGGAAGGAAAGGTTTATTTAGCTCACAGTTTGTGGAGGTTTCAGTCCATAATCAGCTGGCTCCAAGGCAGAGTGGCACACGGCAGAGGGCAACCATTCGTGGTGGCAGAAAACAGCAAAAGCAACAAGAGCAAAAAGGGAGGAGCGGGAGAGCAAGCCTCTTTCCCTCCCTTATATTGTATGCAGGCTGCCCGCCCCAGGGTGGATGTAGCACTCACACCCATAATCCCAGCATTGGACCATGAATCAGTCACAAACTCTAGAAGCCCGCCCCATGACTGCATGAGGCTTTCCGGGGACATCTAGTCACAACCATAACAACCAGGTATGAGAAAATGCAGGCCCTTGGTCAATGATTTGCTGGGTTTTAATACCAGGTCACCTGGCCTGGCTTTGCTGGCTTCCTCCTCCTCTTTCTCCCCGTTTCTGTTGTGACAACTGTAAAGTGTGGGTAGCTAAGATTATATGTGGCATTCACATGCTATGTGGCAAACCCCATGTCCCCACCTGCTCCTGAATTCCTTGAAGTCCCTTCCTCTAGCTCCCTCCGGGGCCTCAGGGCCCTCCTCTCCGGTGACTCAGCTCTTGAGTGCAGCACAGGAAAAAGTCAGTGAAAGGATATGAAGACGAACTCAACAGCAGGGACCTCAAAATAGCTCCTCTGACAGCTTGGGATGGGTGGGCAGCACTCATTTTATCCGCCTGCAGTTCCTCGACTCACAATGACAGCCAAGTGCCCTTCCCAGGTAAAGGCAGTGGGTGAGGGTGGATTTGGAGTGGGGATACGGTCCCTGGCATCCCGCCCAGCTCCTCATCGGGCTCTGCGTGAACATGGAGACCCCTTGCTGAGCGCTGTGGCGGGCACAGAACCTCTGGGGCTCAGGTGTTGCTGGTAGGAGACTCGAGATTTCGGTTGATTTGCACAGAAGCCTGTGTTGGCAAGCCCTGCACTCTGACGACAGAGTCCTCCTATAATTTTGGGTCTAGCTTTTGGACAGCATTGCTGCCTCTATTTTATAGGTGGGAAGGGCAAGGTCTAGAGTTGACCTCAGGCAGAGACAGGCTCAGTACAGAACCTAGGCTCTTTCGGTACTTTGTCCCCAGGCGGGTCACCTCAGTGGTATTCTTTCCTGTTCTTTCCCTCACTTCCCATTCCCTGGAGCCATGCTGTCCCATACGGCAACCCTCACCGCCAGATTAGCCGTACTGTCCAGGTAAAATGCACCCTGGAATTTGAAGGGTCGGTACCTAAAAGGGTGTAAGCTATCTCATTCATGATTTTTTAATGTCGATTACATGTTGACATGGTCCTGTTTTGGACACAGTGGGTTGAATAATATATACTTTCAAAATTACCTCTTGATGTTGTTATAAGACCATTTCAGATCACCTTTTGGCTTCCCTCCTACTTTCTTTTGGGCACTGCTACTTTCCTGCTTTGCTACTCAGAGTGTGGTCCTCAAATCTCACTGGAAGCACGGTGGAGAGGCCTGGCCAGGCCTGCTGAGTCAGAATTGGCACGCTAACAGCATCCCTACAAGATTCACAGGGTCACTGTAGTTTGAGAAACTCTGAGCCCAGCCAGAGCAGGATAAGCCTTTCTGCTGTGAGCCTGAGTCCACCTTCAAGACAAAGGCCCTACCCCAAAGGGCCTTTTAGAGCCCCAGGTCAGCAGCAGTGGGCCAAGAGCTGTGACAAGGTCAGCCTTGCTGTAAGCCTATGGCAGCTGCTCTGGGGATGGGGGCAGTTTCAGCTTGGGGAGCTGGCAGACTGGCCATGGGGGTACCCCTCAGGAGTACCTCCCTCAGGAAAGGGAGGAGAGGAACACATCAGATCATTTCAGTGTAAAGACCTTCCAGCTAAACCCTGAAAGGCTTAAGGTGTCTGGTCATTCAAATAGAGACCATCACATGAGCTCCAGGTGTGTCGGCTGCAACCTCTGAGTTTGTCGCAGGGAGCTGGAACACTGCTTGCCAGGTCACCTTGCCGCTATGACTTTCCCGAGGGGAAACGGACTTGTTGGGCTTGTCGGATGCAGATGCGTTCTTCGGCTCTTCAGATCCTCCACGCTGGGGAGAGTCAGATACACAGCCAGTCAGTGGTGGGTGGGAGCCGCATGCAGCCACCCCCAGGACTCCTCCCAGTGGGCCCCTGTGCTAGGCTCGTCTTCTGGGATCTGCCCAAAGGCTTGGGGGCGGGGTGTGTTCCCTCCTCTGGGAAGCCTCCTTGATCAGCCTCTCTTACACCCATCTTGTGCTAGACACTTTGCCAAGTGATTTACATAGATTATATACCTCATCCTCACAACCATCTGGGAGGTTCGAGTGCTATAATGAACACCTCCATTTTCCAGAGGAGGAGACTAAGGCTCAAGAGCATGAAGTGGCCTGGTCAACATTATGTCACCAGCAAGTAGAAGAGATGAGCTTCTAAGTCGGAACTTCCCCTGCATACAGCAAGTGTTTTATGGCTGTCACTGGACTGGCAATTTCTCCTTTCCTTTCCTTTCCTTTCCTTTCCTTTCCTTTCCTTTCCTTTCCTTTCCTTTCCTTTCCTTTCCTTTCCTTTCTTTCCCTTCCCTTCCCTTCCCTTCCCTTCCCTTCCCTTCCCTTCCCTTCCCTTCCCTTTCTTTTCTTTTCATTTTTCTTTTCTTTTTCTTTTTTTTTTTTCTTTTCTTTTCTTTTCTTTTTGAGACAGCATCTCCTTATGTAGTTCAGGCTAGCTACAGGCGTGCGCCACCACGCCCTGCTGGACTGTCAGTTTCTGAGTTCTGACTTCACTAGACTGAAGGGAGCTCACTGGGCCTGGGGAGCTGGAGGAGGGGTGAAGGGGGCGGAAGGGTCTCCGAGAAGGCCACACCCTGCTGGCAGGAGCAGGGCAGGGTCTGAGCAAAGTGCAAAAAGGGTGGGCCTCAGGGTAGTACTTGGCTATGCAAACATCCCAGACTGAATTGGGAGCCTCCTGCCAGATGGGGGAGAGAGGTGAGGGGAGTCACCACCCACGGAGTCCCCTAGCTGGTGGCCTTGGCCATTGACAGCCCCCAAGACCCAGAGACAGGAATTGGTGGGTCAACACCCTGAGTAAAGCCACAATTCCCATCTGGAGCTCAGGTCTTATTCTCTCCAAGATGAGCACATACAAAATGGGAAATAGATAGGCTTGGCTTGCGTGTGTTCCCTTGGTGAGGCGTAACCCGCAGCCTGCCTGGCTGACCTTGGCTGTTACTCAGAGGTGCTCAGGCTGCTCTCGGGCGGTGGCTCGGGACACCACGGTCTCTGTCAGATGAGGTGGGCATGAGGACTGGGACGGGTCCTCCTCTGCTCTCTGTGACCTGAAGTTCTCAGGATGGAAGGGGCCTCAGGTGGCCTATCAGCCACCCTTCTGCCTTCACGGGCCTCGCCCACCGGCTGGTCTCTGGGGACACACCCTGCTCCCCATTTCCATGGCCTGTCCACTGTCTGGGTGGGACACTGGTTTTGTGGACACGTGGGGAAGCCTGCTGAGTTACGTTGGATGCATTTACTTTTTCATTCAACAAGGATCTGTTGGGTGTGCGCCAAGAGGCTGGCTTCAGTGGGGTGGGAGAGGATGCAGAGATCAGCATGATCTGGGCCACAGCAGATGTGGCCCTGTTACAATGCCTCATGAGCATCATGACAGAGATAAGAAGAACAACCGTCATCATCTACCTCATCCTAGCTATTTGCCAGGAATTTGGTGTGAAGTTTCTTCATTTGATTCTGATTTTACTTTTTATTATTGAAATTTTATGTATGAGGAAACTGGAGTCCATAGAAGATGAGAAACTTGTTTCTAAGATGAGAAACTTGGCCAATGTCACATGGCCAGAGACGGAAGAGCTGGGCACTGAAACTGAGCGTGCGATCCAGGGGCCACGCTCTAAATGGCAGGGCTGTGCGCAGCGCCCTAGCGGTGCTGAGGAGGCAGGGCTCTGAACCCTGCCCGGGGTGGCTGTGAAAGGGGAAGAGGTGGAGCTGGGGGTCTAACTTGAGCCCTGTTCCAGTTGTCCATAAAAACCCACCTAAACTCAAGGGTGTAGAACAACACTAGTTATTTCCTACCATCATCTCTGGCGGTACTGGGGACCCGCTGGGCTCATATGGGATTCTCATTCGGGGTCTCTCACATGGCTGAAATCAGATGGTGGCTGGGTCTCCTAGGCTCCTTCATTCACCCGGGTGGAGGCTGTTGATTGGCCAGGCCCCCGGCTGGGGCGGGGACAGTCTCTCCACCTTGCCTGGCTGCTCTACAGGATAGCAGCTGCCTTACAGGAAGAGTCGTGCTAAGAGAGCATCAAGCGGAGGCTGCCTTGCCTTTTGTGACTTAGCCATGGAAGCAACTTAGCACCACTTCTGCTGTACTCTATCCCTTAGAAGGGACTCCCTATGACCAAGTCACACGGCAGGGAGAGGATTAGATTCTGCTTCCACATTGGAGAAATGTCGAGGGACAGGCAGCTATGTTGCCCAAACTCAACAGCAGAGAGCAAGCAGGGCGAGAGAATAAGTGGCAAAGGAGCAGAGGCTCTGAGGGACAGGGGCGACGGGTGACGTGGAGGAGGCCAGTGAGGGGGCTGAAGGGTGTCCTGTACAGACCCGGGGAGCCAGTGGCATGAGTATGGACTTGTCTGGAAGGGCATGGAGGCCATCAGGACTGTGGTGCTGTCATTTGGATGGGTGTGTTTCCATAGCGACCTGACACTTAACACCAATGCCAGTTTGTCTCTGGTTGCTCACTTGGCTGGTGGAGCCTTCGGAAGCAGCTGGAGGCAGGGCAGCGTCCAGGCCCCCTGCTCGCTCAGAGCCTTGGGAGCCACTAGCTAGGGGCTTGGCAAAGCAGGCCCTATGGTTGTGAGGCCACTGATCCAGGGGGAGGCATGAGAAATCTGCACGTCACCACCACTCCCCAGTGCTGCTGGAATAGTCTTTAACCCTTGGCCGCACCTTGCGAACAGCTGCCCTGGGTCCTCAGAACCAGGTCAAGGACACAACCCAGTGGGTAATGGGATTTGTTCTGCTTTGGTGTGGAGAAAGGAGGCGGGGGAGACATAGGAGATCACTGAGGAGGAGCTGGAAAGGTCTGAGGAAGAACCTCCTTCGGGCTGAATGTGAACTATTGCTACTGGCCAAGAGGCTGCTCAAGAAAATACGCTTCCACGCTACCCTCTCCAGCGAGGTGCCACCCCTGAGCTCCTTGCTGCCTCCCTTGCACATACTGTGAGCGCACAGTATGTGCCCTCTGACCTGCCTCTGCACTTGCCAGGATGGGAGGCCCGGTCTGAGGAGGAGTTGCCAGACTTTCCAGGGCTCTTCTCTGGCATGTGGGGAAACAGAGAGAGATTAGATCTAAGGTCCAGCTGCTGCAGAGCCATTGCCTGTACATGGACATCACTCCCTGGACACACAGTGTAAGACTGCAGGGTCCCCTCACTGGCTTTGATGAAGGGAGCTGCCCTATTGTGGAGGGGCCAGTGGCAGCCCCTGGGCACTGGAGGACCACCCTGGAGCTGAGCCTGGCTGACAGCCAGCAAGAAAGTAGGGGTCTCAGTCCTACAACTCAAGGACTGACTTCTGCTAGCAGTCTGAATGAGCCAGGAAGTGGGTTCTTCCACAGGGAAGCCTGCAGCTGAGAATGTCGCTCACCTTGATGTCAGCCCTGTGAGCCCTGGAGCAGAGAATCCACTTGATCTATGTCTGGACTTCTGACCTGCAGAACTGTGAAATAATTCAAGCTGCTGGGTGTGTGGCCACCCGTTAGGTAGTGGTGGAAATCAAGCACAGTGCAGATACCTCTGTCAGTGTAGGTGGCCTGCAGGCCCTTGGCAGTCACGGTGTGCGAGGCCCCTGGCTTGGCTGTGACTTGGTGTACTGCCGTGCCGTGGTGATGCAGTTCCTGGTGGCCAATCCTGGACCCTAAACTTCATGGCTCACCTCTCAGAGCCCCCAGTCACATGACAGCCCACTTTTTATGGCTGGTATGGCCACATTTTATTGTCGAATTAGCAGGAATAACAGGAGCATTTTAGTGGCTGATTGGGAGCCGTATATTTGCGATCGTATTAATAAGTGCACAGTGACAGGAGGCCAGTGAGAGTGAGGAAACGAGACATTGTATTTATCCCCAGTGCAAAATCTGTTTTATTATTAAAGACACTAGGTTAACTGAGGGTAGATTTAATGCCTGCTGATGATTTTATTGGATAATCAGCAGCCCAGGTTCCCACCACAGCCTGAGCTCTGCAGCCCTCATCCAGGATCACTGGGGACCTGGGGAAGCCACGGGGCTGGAAGGCTGCAGGTGTGGGCACTCGATTGGGACTTTCCCAGGCTTGCTGCTCCCCGTGGGGGACCCTGGGGGATGATGTGAGGCAGGTCTAGTCCCTTGCCCATTTGGAGATGATCGAGGTGAAGCTGGTGCATGTTCCAGGCTACTGAAGAGCGAGGTTGCAGGGCAGTCATCAGAATTGCTGCAGTCCTGACTTGGGACTTGCTGCTGGGAGTTCTGTTTCTCTAAGGGGTGCTGCTCAGCAGAGGGTCACGTACCTGGAGGGTCCTGTGGTCTGAGGACAGCCAGGCTCTACACCTCATCTGTGCTCTGTCTTGTCCCGTGCCAAGCTGGGTCTGCTGCCCAAGGGGCTCGACTTTCGACGGGGTGGGTGTGCCTAGTGCTGGCTGGAAGAGTCCTGGCACTAAGAGCCACTTGGTGGTAGGTGCTTAGGGTGGTGGCTGCCTTTGTGGCCTTTTTCAGTAGAGCACGCATTCTAGTGAGTGACTCTACTTAAGATCCCAGAAAGCTCTTAGTCCTCTAAACAGTTTAGAGGGTAGAATATGAGACAGGAAGGCCTGGGAGTGTAGCTCAGTGGTAGAGTACCAGTTAGAGTCCCAGCCAGGCCTGTCCCCTCTGAACAGTAAGCCCCTTCAGTGGACATTTCTTTAGCTCCAGCCCAGCTGCCTTCTCAAGGACTTGGGGACAACCTGCTCTTTGCACCCAGCACCTCCTTCTCAGCAGGGCCCGGGGAGAGAAGACATGTGCCAGCAGGTGAGGAGTTCATGTGGCACAGACGACAAGAGAAGGAGCATGGACTTGAACACCACTGGCTCAGGCTTTCCTCTGTCCCTGCACCTGCTGGCCGTGTAATATCCACCTTACTGACTTCTCTGAGGCTTGCTGCCCTCTGCTGTTGATGACGACCACTATCTCTGCCTCACAGCGGGGTAGTTTTAGGACCAAAAGAAAGAATGAATGAAAGCCTGTGAAGTGTTTTGTAGAATGCCTGGCTCCTAGAAGGTGCTCATAGGGAACACACTCTTATTTTTAGAAAGACTCAGATTCTTATTCTTGGAAGAACATCCTCACGTATATGGAGGTCGATTCACTAATTTGCTCTGCAAGCATTTGGTGCTGCACATCGGTGATACCGTGTGTGGCAAATAGTAGTGGCTCAATACACGTTTCTTGAATGGATGGTCAAGAGATTACAGACAAAATTCTTCTCCTTGGGGACCTCACCTGGGGTGGTGGTGGAGGAGATATTTTCTGCTTTCTTTGGGCCGGTTGATCTTATTCTGATGCCCAGTGCCCAGGAAGCTTCGAAGACAGAGAACAGCCAGAGATCACAGGGAGATGACAGTCCTTAGCCATGGCAGGGAGACTGTGGTGTCCATGGACACAGCCTGCGTAGCTCACCCTCCTCAGGGGATAGGGAGGCCTTCGTCCTGTCCCCAGCAATGCAACTCCCCTGCCTCCACAAGCCTAGAACAGACACAAAACTGCACGGAAAGGGCTCAGCTGACAGAGAAGTGATCAGTTTTGGGAACTGTCCGTGTGCTATTCTGGAGGGATTAGTGAATTCCTGGGAGGGGGATCCCTGCAGGAAGGTTGATGAGAAATGATGCCCTTCCTTGTCCACTTCAGATTGTTCTGGAGTGCAGGTCCTTGCCCTGTCATTGTGCTCCCCATTCTCAAAGCCTATACAGGCTTTCTGCCTGGCAGCATTCTGGCTTGAGCAGCCAGCTTTTGAAGCAGGTGGTAAAATAAAGTTTGGCCCCACTGCCGGCTGTCCATACAGTTGGAAAATCCGATAGAAAAGGTAATGACTGCAGCCGGCTGGGCCTGGAGGATGTGAAGGGCATCCCAAGGGTCTGGGAGCTGAGGACTTTGGGGCCACAAGACCTTCACCTACAAACACTAATTGCACAACAACCAGCCGGAGTTGAGGACCCTGTGTTGGTTCAGCTATTCTGGGGCCAAGGACTGGAAAATCTGTGTGATTGTTTATTGCCTCTATTTTTTATTATCAACAAAACTTTAATTACAGCTCTCACTAAACCTACTACCTTCTGCCAGCATTTACAAGGCAATAAATTTCCCCTTCTCTCCCTATACAATTGGAACCTCCAATAGGGCAGTGCATATGCACTGGAAGATATTGATTCCCCAAAGAAATTATAACAGCATTTGTTCCCAAGTAAACACACAGAGAAGCTATTAGAACACTGAGGAAGAGTCGATTGTCTTTGCTTTATTAAACAACACCGCTCTCAATTGGAAGAACATCTAAATTATCAAGAGATTGGTAAAACAAACAGGCAGCAATGCCTGGAATGAGGCTGAGCGGGAGGCCTCTTGGATGTAGAGGTCAGAAGAAAGGCTTTGTGTCTTTCCCTTCATTGCTTACTCGCTCATCAAACCACCCTGCTCTCTCCACCCCTCACCCCTGCAATCCTCTAGCATTGAAGGGGCATTGATTGTGGCTCTCAAGTAGGGAGTGGGCTGCTCACTGCAAGTTGGCAGATGAGAAATCTGCACAAGGCCTGCCAACTGGCTAATGGCCCCGTGTGTATTGGCAGACAGTAAACAAAAGGCTTTTAAAAACTTCCTGTTGTGTTACTGGCAGGTAGGAAAGGTTGATGCATTCATCAGGCTAATTTGGAAAATCGTACATGGCCCATCTTTGCTCCGGAACACCCAGCAATGCATCCCACTGAGCCAAAGGGTGCTCAGCCATGACCTCGCTCCCATAAGGGGATTTGAGGTGGAATGTTTTATCTTGCACGACTTAGTCTATCATCCCACAAAAGCAGTGATGGGGTTGAAAGTCTGGGCATGCTCTGTCCAACACTGGTATGATCTATGCAGTGTCCGTGGGGCGGTAACTGGTGTATTGTAAGAAAAAGATACCCCCCCAATTCCTCTGATTAAGTATGTTTATAAAATATGGAACAAAGTTAAAAAAATTTTATTTTGCACCCAGACTATCAGGGGCTTTATGCTAAAATACATTATGAATCTGGATGCGAAGGAAAAAATGTGTAAAGTTCTCTGAAAAAAATTTAAAAATAGAATTCACCTCTTGTTGGACCAGGGGTTTTACAAAGTATTTGTTGGGAAGTATTAGCCTGTGGGAATACAGCAAAGGTAGCCTAGATGGGGAGAAGTGGTCTGGATTTTCCTTGTTGTGTTGGGCTTGGAGAATCAGACTTCTGGGTGAGTCTGAGTAAAGTGGCCGGGGAGTCAGGTCACGACTCGCTCAGATGGCACTTGCTCATGGAGCCTCTGAAAAGATGTGTGCACTATGGACATGATGGGTGGGTTGAACCAGACCAAAGCAAGAGCTTCCAAACAGAGGTGTCCCTTACCAGAACACAGTGTTGGAGCTATATCTCAGTTAAGAAAATTTCAAGTAAATGGGGAGGGGGTTTCTGGTCCTGACAGCGGCAGGAGCTGATCTAAGAACAGCTGGAGAAGTTGCAGCCGTTGTATTTTCCCGATGGCTGCATCACTAGCTCTCCCAGGCCATGTGCCCAACTCTTGCCCTGAGGGGTGGCTTTTATGTCCTTCCCTTCCACACGGGCAGACCTTTGTAAGAGTCACAGCCAAGAGAACGCTGCGCAAGTGAAACTGCATGACTTCCGTGGCTAAACTATAGAACCTTCCACGTGGCTCTCCTTTTTGCCCCTTTTCTTGAGCTAATTTGTGGAAGTCCAGCTCACCTGTGGCCTCCATGTTGTAGTCCTCACATGGCGAGGTTACATAAAGAATAGGGACAGAGGCTAGAGGAGCCTAATTTCTAGCTCTTCTAGTCCCCCAGACCAGGTACCAGACATGCGAGTGAAGAAGCCTTTGAGGTGAACCCAGTTGGAACCACCTGTACCTGCAACTTATGAGAGCTCTTGAGCCGGACTCGTAAGCCGAGCTGCTCCTGCATTTCTGACTGCAGTGACTGTGAGAGATCAAGTGTGACTGGAGTTGTTTGAAGCCACGATGTTTTGGAGGAACTCATTTTCCAGCTATCATAATTGGAGCATGGCTCCACAAAATTGATAAAACATGTTGAAATCTTCTGAAAACCATCAAAGTGACAACATCTTGGCTGAAGGGGCCCTGGATTCTTGAAAGGAGGGAAAACCCAGGAGAGGCAGATATTTGGTGTCTCTTTTACCGCCGAGGTATTTGCTGACTTGAATACAGCTCCTGAGAAGCTGAGAAGCTGAGACAGAGGTCATAAAGGTCAGAAAGGTTGAGCACAGCTTTTGGGATTTTTACAGGACTTCGAAAAAAAAAATTACGACTCAAATTCTGCCACATAGGAAGGTCCCTGGTAAACCTTGGCTTTCAGTTGCAACTTGTGCCTCGGAGTAAGCTGTGTTTGAGACAGGCCAGGCATCACAAAAGCCAAAGGCTGCCTTTAGATCAACTTTTCATTCGCTAGATTAAGATCATCTTTCCCTACTCTGACCCCAGAAAAACAGGAATCCTCTTTTGAGCAAGGCAACATCACCTAGGGACTCACCTTAGCTCTACTATATCTGGAATTCAGTAAAAATTGGTGTACAGTAAGATAAGAATTGGCAGAAAACCAAGACAGAATATATAGTGTAGAACAGACTTACAGGACAGGAAGCCTGGTAAGTGGAGTTATCAGAAGTGGACTTTGAAACAACTTTGATTAATATGTGCAAGAATCTGAGCAACAAATGGAGAATTCGAAACTATAAAGTAATCAAATGTAAATTAGAAAATTCAGAAATCAATAACTGAGACTTCAGGAGAGGGATTTAATAACATAAGAAATGTAGTGGAAGAGCAGATTAGTGAACTAGAAGATGAGTACAAAATTTCCAGAATGAAAACAGAGGGAAAAACATAGAATAATCATAAGAGACATGTAGGGTATGGTGAAATGATCTAGCTTGTGTAATTGGAACCCAGAAGGGGAAAGAGAGGGGTAAAATCCACATTCGAAAAGACAATGGCCAAGAATTTCCCCAAACTGACAAAAACATCAAGTTGCAGGTTCAAGAAGCACTATGAACCCTACTAGAATAAATTAAAAGGAATACATCTAGGCATATCATAGTAACACTGCTGAAAAAAATCAAAGAAAAAGGAGAACTTCTAAAAGACACACACGAAGAAAGGACAAATTCCCTGCTGTGGACAGCAGTACCTGCAACCCTGACTTTCAAGAGACAATGGAAACTTGAGAGCAATGGGATGATATTATTCAGAAAGAATAATAGTCTCCAATCTAGAATTCCATAGCCAATGAAAAGCTTCTAAAACACATTTTCAGGCAAACAAAAATTGTGAGAAAATATTAGTAGACCCACTATTAAAAAAAAATAGGTATTTTTCTTTCTTAAGACGGAAGGTGATCCCAGGTGAGGTATAGAAATTGAGGAATGAGTGAAGAAAAATGAAAAGCATATGTATTTATTTAAAAATTTGGACGGTTGTGTCTTCTGAGATTAAAATATATATTGACTTAAACATGACAAGAAGTACAAAAGGCACAGAGGTGGGGATAAATGAAATTAGTTTTGTAAATTTCTTTCATTGTTTAGGAAGTAATACAAAATGCTAATTTATTTTAGGCTTTCACCAGTCAAGAATGCATTCAATTTAGGATATGCTGTATAAGATTTGTAAAATAATGTATAACTAATGAGCTAAGAATGGAGAAAAGTGAAATAATAAACATACTTCATTAATCTAAAAGAAGATAAGAAAAGGAAAATAAAACAAGCAGGACAAATAAAATGCAGTAAGATTCTAGATTTAAACTTGAATATATCAGTAGTCACATAAAATGTAAATAGGCTACTCTAATTATAAGATGAAGATTGTTAGTTAGATAAAAGCAAAATACACGTCTGAGATACATTTTAAATGTACGACTCAGAAAATTGAAACACTCCTGTTAGGTTTATTTCCTCAATGTGGCTGCATCAGGAAGCGGGTCACAGGGCGCCTCTGTGGGTGAATTCATGTTGTCTGGCTCTCCTGGGGTAGAGTATTACTCTTGAAAGCAAGTTGTCATACACATCTGGGCCCCTTCATCCCCTCTTTCTTCCCTACACTGTCCTTGTCCTTCCAACAGAAGTTTCTGTGATGCTGCCACCTTCCCTGTGGAAGAGCGGCCAGGGGCCTTATAGACGCAGTGCTGTGTTGTTTGGACTTTGAAGCCACCAGAACCATGAACCATATAAGCCTCATTTTCCTTGTGAAGCATCAGGCCTTAGGTGTTTTATAACTGCAACACAAAATGGACCAACACATCATTCTTTCAGGCAATGATGCCACAGATCCTGAGGGTGTTACCTGTTTGCACGAGTGTGTGTGTGTGTGTGTAAGAGAGAGAGAGAGAGAGGAGTGGTCTAGGTGACTTATTTAGTACTGAGGGCAAACCTACTGGAACTATTTGAATCTTTCTCAATTAATTTCTTTACATTTAAAAAGATTCTTCTTTTTTGCATTTTTTTTTTTTTTAAATGTGGGTATCAGGACTCGACCTCAGGACCTTGTGCTTGCCAGGCAGGCGCTCGCGCCGCTGAGCCATCTCACTGGCCTATTTTTGCATTGTTTTTATAGAAATTATTTTAGTATAGTATAATCAACAAAAGGAGACAAAGCAAGAAGACAAAGAATCACTCATGGTGTTACCTCTATAGATAACATATTTTTTTATTGTATTTCTTTCAGTCTTTTTCTTAGTTTTCAAAATGTAACACAACTATACTTATTATTTGATGGCTTACTTTAAAAGAAAACTTTTCAGTTGTATCAAGAAAATATTTTAAAGCCAGTAGACATAGAGACTTATACTTTAAAATTTTTTTGTAAAATGCTAAATGCAATACTTTTATTCTCTAGAAAAAAAAAACTAGGGAAAATTAAAAAAAATCTTAGAATTCAGGAAACTAACATCTCTAGAGATAACTACTACTTCCATTTTTGGTGAAAAATTCATACTCCTTTTTCCATAAACAACTTTTACTTTTTTTCTCCCCCCCCAAAATTAAGCATATATTATATATGGCAGCATTGATTTTAATGGCTGAAGAACATTCCACTATATCAAGATACCACCTTTTATTTATATATTTTAATTTATCTTTACATCTTTTATTTACACTGTTCCTTACCTTGGGTCATTTACTGTTTCTGATTGGTTTCCGGTTATTGGAAATGATGTTGCACCCATGAGTTGTTAGCTACGTTTTGTGATGTGTTACCAATTTTTTTTTTTTTTTCTAGAAAAAATGGTAGGCTCAGTGGAGCTGCTTGGTTGAAGCGTGTGAGCATTCACACTGCCAAGTTGCCTTTGAGAAAACCATGCTGACTTAATTTCCATCAGCACAGGAACTTTTTACTCTCATCCTCATCAACATGGGACACGGTCCTCCTTATGAATCCTTGTATAGTTAGTAGGTGGAACATAGTCTCTCAGTGTGGAAATCTTCATCATTTCATCTCTAGTGAGACAGAACATTTCTCATATGTTCACTGTTCACTTATATGTTTCCTTTTGCTAATTTCCCGGTTATTCTAGGCTAATTCTGTGGCATCAAGATTGGCATATCTGACTTCTTTAGGTGAAAGTTCTTATATAAAATAGATTGAGATGTGTCCAGAGGTCTTTTCTATTTTGTGTAGTCAAATGTAAAAGCATTTGTTTCAAATTGTCTGTTTGAAATGGTATCTAATGTTAGAATGTCTGAATAAGAAGAACTCATAAAGGTCATTTCTCCCACTTGTACAGATGGGTTGTATCAGTGTTTACCTAGAGGAACAGATATAGCACAAGATACACAAATGTATAAGAAATTATAAGTTTGGCTTACGATGGTCGCTGACAGAGTTGGATGAGGAAGCGTGTGGAGGGCATCTGCATATTGGGACCGAAGGAGCCAGTCCCAGGTCTGGAGCTCACTGCAGCGTCCATGCAAGTCCATATCAGGAGGCTGATGGGTCTACGCTGGAAGATTGAAGAGTCTACACCGGAGAGCTGAAGAGTCTAGGAAGGAAGCTGAACAGTCTGCCCTGGAAGTCAGGAGACAATGTCCAAGCTGAAGGTGAAGACTGGAGCTCCTCCAAACAGAAGTAAGAAGCCAGTCTGTCCTTCCTCGTTTCCCCTTTATACCATCCAAGCGAGGAGCCGCCCTAGGGTGGGTCCTCTACACCCTAGGTGTAGAATTGCTGAGCCAATTTAGTTAAGCTTCTAAACTTCTCAAATTGACACGATCAACTATTACATGGGTAAACTGAGACCTAGAGATGTCAAAAGGCGTGCCCAGGCACAGGGCATACCTTTCTGGTTCTGTCTCTTTCTTTCTCCATCATGTATTGTGAAAATGTGGTGTTTGGAACGGTTCATTTTTGGAAACTTCTATTTCCTACTCACCTCTTAGACTAGAGACAGAAATGTTGATAGATGCCATGATTCCCAGACTGTCAACTTCACAGATGGGACAGATTAGGAGAAAGACCAGCTTGAAAAGGAAATGCAGAGTCATGGTTCTAAAAATCCACTGTGATTCTAAATAGACTTAGGAGATGTCAAGTTTTTGCATATTAAGGATTTGGTTTAATGAACAGATTAAAATCATTTATGCATAATTTATTATTTTAATGAGAAAGGTACTACAAAAGATGTTTAAGCATGTTTGAAAAATCATTTCTTTTCCTAATAAACCTTTAATATTGCTAAATATTAATATTGCTATTTTGTCTATTCCATTAATTCTCTTAGAAAAAAATTCTTCATGGACTGTTTCAGAGGCTAGGAGCTGCAGTAACAAATACCCCCCAAATCTCAATGACTTAAAGAAAGTATAGTTCCTGCTCATGTTGCTTATTCAGTGGGAGCTGATCAGGGCCTCAGCTCACCAGAGTCCCTCAGGGATCCCGGCTGAAGGCAGAGCCCCCTCTCTGGGTTATTCTATAGTTTCTGGGCAAGGGAAGGGAGTGTAGCAAGTCACCCATGGGTTTATTTTTATTTTTTCTAAAGATAAGGGTTGGCAAACTATTGCCTTTTGACTGAATCTGACCTATCATTTTTTTTTTTTTTTTTTTTTTTTAGCTTTTTAACATTTTGGTGCTGAGGACCAAACCCAGGGCCTCCCACTCGCTAGACAAGCGTTCTACCACTGCGCTAAACCCCCAGCCCCTTTTTGTGCATTCTGAGATAGGAATATTTTTACATTTTCATATAGTTAAAAAAATCAAAGAATAACATTTTGTGACACACAAAAATGATATGAAATTCAAATTTCAGTGTCCATAATGAAGTTTTATTTGAACACAGCCAAACTTATTTGATTACATGTTTGTTATGGCTTCTTTGGTGCCAACATGGTGGAGTTGAATAGTTGTAACCATGATCATATAGCCCACAAAGCCTAATTGTATGTCCGTCCTTTCATAGAAAAAGTTTGCCAAGCTCTGTTTTAAAGCAGCTACTTGGGGGCCGGTGATATAGCTCAGTGGCATAAGCACTTGTCTGGCAAGTGCAAGGTCCTGAGTTCAATTCCTGGTACCCACCAAAAAATAAATAAATAAATAAATAAATAAATAAATAAACAAACAAATAAAGCAGCTACTTGGAACTAATATATAATTCTCATGTTCACATTTTATTGACCAAAACAAGTCCCATGTCCTTGCTTAACCTCAAAAACAGATAAAGAAATGCAGATAAGGAAGAGAATTGGAGATACAGTATTTAGTAAATAGCAGTGATGACTACCCCATGGGCAGAGAAAAGGTAAATTCCTATTTAGAATCTGCCTGAGATCTCACCCATTCTTAATTAATTGAACCTGAACTAAAGATAATTTACCATAGATATTTGTCAAAAGCCTCAATTGCCTATGTTCACGCAGGCCTGGCCCTCCCTCAGAATGACTGTAATTGATCTGTGATCTGCGATTATTCTCATAACCACAATTTACAACTTGATAACAACAGCTAGAGAAATTTCTAAGCAGCCCAATGAGCAATTTTAAGAAGAAAAAAAAAAAAATCAATTCTAGTTCTCCAGAGTGCAAGGGGACATTTAATACTATAAATTGTCTAAGCTCAGCTAGAGAG
This sequence comes from Erethizon dorsatum, assembly GCA_028451465.1. NCBI lineage: Eukaryota > Metazoa > Chordata > Mammalia > Rodentia > Erethizontidae > Erethizon > Erethizon dorsatum. The sequence continues at coordinate 5,483,948 of CM051836.1, read as the reverse complement.
AAAAAGAAAAGCATTTATTTTCTTATTCACAGCTTCCTTTAGAGTAAGAGCTTTTGACCTTTGTCTGGGAACCACATATCCCAAGCAACGCAGGAGGAGAAAGCTGAGGTTGGCACTGCCTCCGGAGACAGGCTAAGCTCCTTGGCAGCCTCGTACGAGCTCCAGTCAAGGCCATCTATGCTACGTAAACAACTAAGTCAATAAGAAAAGTGAGCAGTTTCAAAAAGTGATGACAGGGCTACTGGGTGCAGAACCCACTCATGAGATGGAGGCACACGCTTGGCTCCCCCGTGGAGCTCTACAGCCACCGATGCTCTGTGTTCACCCCCACAGGTGAGTAGCTATCGCTTTCTGTCCCTTGGACATGCAGACCCAAGAAGGCCAGCTTGGGAATTTTGCCCAGCAATTTCACTGTGTTGGCCTCTCTCATTCCTTGCTGCCTGAGATACTCTCCTGCAAATTACAATTCTTCTCTTTTTAAGAAAAAGCTCTGGATCGCTCTTGTGCTGTTGCAAACCACAATTACTCGAAATGAATCATCCCCAGAGGGCCTGTCTTCATGGAGTCTTTCCCACTTCCTTCTGGTTCTGGCGACTGAGTCATCAGAGGATGGAAAAGCCCTTGTTCCTTGCCATAAAATAAGTTTATAGAGATACAATTAGCAATAGTATTATCTTCATTTGGCCTTAGCCGTGCTAAATGTCCTATAAGAGCTGTTTACGAGGCGGTATGACTGGTTATGGTATTAATAACACGATTAGCCAGAAATATCAATATTGTTATCACTTATTGCCTCCTAATCAGGTTGCCTGCAGATTCTGGGGTGGGAATGAGCTGGTGGATTTATAGAAAGTTGTAAGGAAGCACTTAAGGGTCATTAAAAGGAATTCGGTAACCTCAAAAGGCAGGACCCATGTCCTTTGCTTTATCTTCTCTGGGAAGGTCTCCATGTAGATTGTAGTGGCCTGGGACACAGTGTTCTTTGAGATGTCACCCATGGTCCACTTGGACACACTTTCTCTGGAGCCCTCTCTTGTGACTTCCTCCTGGAAGCACTCAGCACTCATTAGGGTTGTGGAAGCTTTGGCATCTTTTACAGCACTGGGGCAGAAGCAGGCTTGCATTCTGTCTCCCTGAGGGTCCCAAACTTGCGTCTCCCAGAACTCTGACAGGTATGGGACACCTTCTAGATGCTCAGAGAATTACAAGGAGGAGAGCCAGGGAGCCTTAGATGCCATCGAGGCCAGTTGGCTGTTTCCAGATTGGGAAGCTGAAGGTCAGACTGGTGGTGAGAGGCAGAGCAGAGGGCAGAGCCCTTCTCTCCAGTTCCCAGACCTCGCTTTTAAATGGGTGGATGGTAGGGGAGAGGAAGCTCAGGCCGTGCTCCAGGGTCCCAAATGCTCCTCCTAACAGAGGAAGGTGCTTCTGGGTTCTGCACTGCAACATGGAGGACCAGGGCAGGGCCAGCATCAGCTGCCAGGTCTGTCCTTTTCAGGCTTGGCCGTGCCAGAGTCTCCATTTCCTGTTCTGGGAAGCAAGGATGATATTCTGTCCTGGTGGTCTCCCTTCGTGCCTGTGAGAATCACAGGGAGACTCCCTGAGAAAGTGCTTGTGCGGCCACGCCCCCTGCCTCACCCGGTGAGTATGGCCAGCAGCCCCTCTTCTCACACCTTTCCCCTTGGCCGGCAATGATGGCGTCCACTTCCTCCCTGGTGGGGCTTCTGGGAGCTGTTTCCGGCCACAGTGGGTGGCACCCTGTGATGTAGAGTACCATAAGGCTGGCTTGTCTGGCACTGTCACATCCTCCTGATTTATGGCCAAGAAACCTTCTCATTGGCAGATTAGCCCGTCATCATGTAGTTTCAGACCTCCCAGCCCTCTGTACTTTTTTTTTTTTTTTTTTTTTTTTTTTTGTGGGTACCGGGGGGACGACCTCAGGACCTCATGCGCCAACAGGCACCCGTGCCTCTGAGCGATATCACCGGCCCCTTTTTCGTATGTGGGTTCCGGGAGTCGAACTCGGGCCTTCGCGCTTGCAAGGCAGGCGCTTAAGCCGCTGAGCCGTCTCACCGGCCCCCTCTGTACTTTTTGCCTCCATCAAAAACTTGAGCCTGAGCACAGAATAAAGACCCACAGCTGCTGGGATAGGGCTCTGATGAGCTCATTGGACCGTCTGTTTGCAGAGGTGGGCACATGCTTGATCTTTTCCCTGGAGCGTGCATGAGAGAGAAGCTTCCTCAGAGGTGGTCTGACTCCTACTATCCCAAATGGGGACCCCGGCCCTCAGAGGGGCTGAGGATCTTAGTCAAGGCCTCCTGGGAGTCTTGAACCAAGGTGAGTCAGGGGATCCATTCCCATCACAAAGGTGATCAGCTGTGCAGGGCAGAGGGTCCCTGACTGTGAAGATGGAGGAAGGCTCACTGGCGCAGGACAGTCTCTGGGAACGCCCTCTTCCTTAGGAGTGGCAGTGAGGTTCTGTGAAGACCTTTGGGATCCAGCAGTTTTGGGCTCTTTTCCGACACTCTGTGGTCAGCAGGGAGGAGAGACCCCTGCAGGAAAGGACCCATCGGCTTGTAAACTCCCGAGCACTGACAGCTGTGTGATCCCTCTCCACATCCATCATGGTGGACAGAGTAGGTGCCTGATTGCAGGAGGTGCTGAATAAATGGATGGCGAGGAGGGCCGGAAGAAAGGGTTGTTTGACTTGGGTCTTGGTATCAGAAATAATCAAGAAATGCTTGAGGCTTCTTGGAAGAAAGTGAGAATCTCTCTGAATACCCCAGGATGAGGTGGCACCTTCAGAGGTCTCCAAGGACCAGTTTGTGGGAGAAGCAGGCAGACCCGGGAAGCCTCATTATGCTTTGGCCCACTCAGCCCTCTGACGTCAAGACTGCTGTTCTGTAGCTCCTCTTAGCCCCACTCAGATCCTATTATGCCAGTATAAATTGAGTTACAGCATCAAAAGCTCTTTGTTTAGTGAGCCAAGCACTTTGCATTAGTTACTACATCTATCTTGTTATTTTGCATCATCTTTGCTAGAAGCCTGCATGCGTGTCCTGGAGGAGGAAGCTGTAAATACTAAGTGATTTATGAAATCTATTTTGTTCTTTTGGTTATTTTTAAATGGGATAAACAGTGATGTTTGGGCTCCAGCGTTTTCAAGGGGGAGGACAAATGGTCCAGTGTCTCCGTTGGCCCTGCAGGATCACAGTGCTCATGGTGCCCAGCGTACAACTGGCCAAGGGTGCATCTGGGTTATCCCTGTCATCTAAACTGTTACAAACGGTTAACATGTGGGGCACAGGTTTCTACAGAGTGGATGAGGGCATGCGACTATGGATAAGAAGGCCAATTCTTTTTATTTGTACAGTTTAAAAAATAGCACTTCCGTCCACTTTAAAAGTAATATGATACATATTATAGAAAATGTATAAAATAGAGGTAAAGCATGGTAAAAAACTAATCCCAAATCCCGGCACTGAGGATGAAACACTAGCATTTTAGTGTGCAACAGTCTAGACTCTTGTGGGTGTGTGTGTATGCTATACACATGTACTTACAATCTTCACAGGAAAGGGCTCAAAGTGTATTCGTTTTTGTTTTGTTTTGTTTTTTGAGGCAGGATCTCACTGAGTTGCCCAGGTTGACCTGCAATTTGCAGTCCTCCTGAGTAACTGAAATGTACAGCCTCCTGAGTAACTGGAATATAGAAGTGTACCCGAGCCAGGCTTGTGCTTGTTTTTCATCCTGAGTCCAATGTCTGTGGTTCCCAGGAAGCTGACTGATCAGTCTGCTTACCCAGAGCCATCCTTGCTCCCCCATCCAGGGCATCATCTCAGCATTGCACTCAGCAGGGCAACTGAAGACCACCTGTGTGTCACCAATGTCCATAGGTCTGTGTTTCTTGGAGCAGGGTCTCCATGTCACCCCAGGACAGGAGTTGGGGGAATCTCACTTCCAGCTCCCCTTGATGGCTCTGTCACTTAGGGAACAGCAGCGATTCTGGGTCTTCTTCAGCTCTTCCATGCCCAGGGGCTGGGATGGTTGTGAATGTGCCCCTGTGTGACTGACTTCTCAGGTTTTGAGGCAAATCATGATCTATGAGCCCTGCATGATCCCAGTTGTGCTCACGGCTCCTGCTGTCCTTTGCCATCTCCTGGGTCATTGAAGAAGACCTCCTCTTGCTTGTAGATGGCTCCGGGGAGGCGTGTGACCAACCTTGTATGCGACATACAGTGTTGGGGGTGGGACGACTGGGGAGAAACCCGGGGCTCTGCGGGCCTTTTCAGCTCTCGGTGCAAAGTGATACAATAGTGGTCTGCACATGTATGCGTCTTCTCCCTGGCCTTAAGCAAAACTCCAGGTTTCCTCTCTTGGTCACTCACAAGTGACGTCAAAGCATCTCCATCCCGGTGCAGACGTAAGAGAGAATACTTGCTCAGTGTCCCCTTCCTCTTGCCTGGTGAGATCAATCCCCCATGTCAGAAACACGTCGTCCTGGGCCAGTGAGATAGCTCAGCGGCATAAGCGCCTGCCTGGCAAGCGCAAGGGCCCGAGTTCGACTCCCGGAACCCACATACGAAAAAAGGGCCAGTGATATCGCTCAGCGGCACGGGTGCCTGCTGGCACGCAAGGTCCTGAGGTCGACCCCCGGTACACACACAAAAAAAAAAAAAAAAGAAAGAAAGAAAAGAAAAGAAACACATCGTCCTGAGGGTTAGGGACCATACCTGCACTGAAACTGGCTGAGCTCAGGGGCAGTGTGAGGAGAGAAGGTGTTCACGGGATGGGGGACAGCTCGCCAGTCAATATTCTCTGACATCCAAGCTCAGCCTGGCTTTGTTCGGTCGGTTGATCCTTCCGCTGTCAGGAAACTTGTCCTTGAACAGGGTTGAGCGATTCGTTACCTGTTGGAGGCAGCCAGGTGTGTCTGCGCAGGGCTGTGCTGGGGGCTCGTTTGGTTGCCTTAGTAATTAAAAGCAAACAAAGCCAAGATGGAGACCTGTCGTTGGGTGTTGCTGGGCGCACGGAGGCAGAAACAAGTGGGAAGGAAGCCAGGTGCCAGAGCTGAGAAGATGTGACGTGGCCTCCTGAGAGGTGGCAGGGAGACAGCCAATTCCCCGGGGCGGGGGAAACAAATGGCTCCACTGCAGGCCATCTTGTCAGAGCCACGAAGTTACACTCCCATCCTGGACTGGGGTGGGACTGTCACTCAGCACGCAGCTAAGCCTTCTGTGGTGAGAGAGACGGAGCTCAAGCCTTGTTCTCAGAACTCTGCCCTGCCGGGCTCCTATGTTGGAATCAAGCTGGGTGTTGGTGGCATCTTTAGAACAGATTGAATTTTAGTTATAGGTGAAAGGCAGAGCTGGGATTCAAACCTAGAATTTCCTGACCCCAAAGCTGTGCTCCTGCTTTTTCTATCCACAGGTTAGGGTATGTGATGGATTGAGGCATGTTCCCCCAAAAGCTATGCCTGTATCCCTGGCCCCTGCACATGTTACTTTATTTAGAAAAAATGTTTCGGTGGGTGTAATTAAGGATCCTGTGACGGTGTGCTCATGCTGGGTTATGCCGTTGGGCCTAGCTTCAGTGTTCTTACTAGAGGAGAAAGAGCAAGGGGAATTTGAGACAGAGAGAGAGGAGACACAGACAGAAGAAGTGGCAAATGTGACCATAAAGGCGGAGATTGGAGTGATGTAGCCCTTCACCAAGGAGATCTGACAGCCACCAGAAGCCGGAAGAGACAATCGAACAATTCTCCCTTACAGCCACTGGTGGCCTCCTGATGGCCTTGCAGAATTTTGGACTCCCGGGCTCCAGAACCATCGAAGAGTAATTTTCTTTGTTATAAGCGGCTCGGTTTGTAAAAGTTTATTACCACAGCTCCAGGAAACGAACACTGGATACCTCAGTCCATGTTGGAAGCTGGGACTCTCAGCTCCTCTGCAACTGCAGCAGCATCATTCTGGATATCAAAGGCAGCCTGTTGGCTGTGGCCGGGGTGTGGAGCCATGGGGCACCAACTGAATCCATCTCGACATCGCAAGCTGCCATAGTTTTGGTGTCCTTCTCGTGTACCCCGGGGTCCCCAGCCACGGAGGATGGTGAAAGCTGACCTGATGGTGCATATATTTTTTATGAATGGATTTTGCTCAGCTCAGAGGTTGCCTGTTTCTTGCCTGGAGGCAGCGGCCTGAACTCAGTGCTGTTTCGGGTAGCCTCACCGGCTGCTGACCTCACAGGAAGGTTATAAATAGCAGCCGGGGACAGGTTGTGAGTGCCTCCAAGTGGAAACACAATCACTCGATGACAGCTGAGTGCAGGGGAGACAGCTCGACGCTGGGGGCAATCGCTTCTCCTCCGCTCTGACGGTAATCAGAGCAGGCAGATGTCTCCGACAGCTGGGGCTAATGGGCTGTCAGACAGGGTCAGACCAGCCTGGGACATTGTCTGTGCTCCCTGGCACAGGTCCAGGCCCGACTGAGGGCGCTCAAGCGTGGGGCTGTCAGAGGGATGGTGGTGGGGCCTACTTTTGGAGGCCATGTCCCTCCCTTCCCAGGGAGCACTCACTAGGGATGGGGGCCTCCTCCTTCCATCCTAGACAGTTTTAGTTTTCATTTGTAGGAAATGGTCATTTGAATTATTGATGAGAGATTAAAACTAAGCTAATTCAGTTCAATTTCTCCAATAGACAAAACTATTTATAATTAACCTAGAGGCAAAGGTCAATGCCGTGGTAAATGGCTGCAGCGGCAGAGGAATTGCAGCGAAGAGCTAGTCTGTGCTAAGGTGGGAATTCTGCAAGGATTTTCTGGAGAAGCACTTTGAGATGAATTTGTGAGTCAAGACCAAAGTTTGGTGCCACTTGAGAGATCCTTATTTCAGTCTTAGAACTTCTTGAGCAAGGGATCAGCAGGGCTTATTTCTTGAATATGTAGTTCTGAAAAGGGAGTGAGCTGCTGGCTTCCGGTGCATGTGTCCTCCAAAGCGGCATGGGAGTGGGGGAATAGGGAGACCTGTGGCCTGGATTTGACTGGCACAGGCTCAGGATTTGACTCAGGAGTTGCTCTGGAAGCCAGGCAAAGCACCAAGTCTCAGAGTAACTAATTTCAGTGTCTCATTGAAGAGAGGCATTGGGCCAGCCCCAGAGCCCTCCATCTCTGCCACCCCGAACTCTTACCCTGTGATTGTCATGAGCAGTTTGACGGAATGACGGAAAAGGGCCGGCTGGCACCAGGACTGCCCCTCTGTTTTCACATCCAACCACTGCCTGAGGGGGAAGAAAGAATGATCTTGATTTGCCTGTCTGTGGAGCCGGGTATAGGTGGGAGTCCCGCACTGAAATACCATCCGGTGACCTTGGCAAGTTAAGGGACCGGTGGTCTGGCATGGTGGGAGTGGTTTTTCTGACACAGTCTGACTCCGCCTTTCCCCTGCTCTGGTGTGCTTGCGTGTTTTGTGTTTGCGTGTTTGAGTCTTTTAACTTCGCTGATGGAGCTGAGTGATGAATCACCTTTTGTTTAATAAGGTAAAGTGTATTCAGGTGTTGTGATATTGTGACATCTATATTAGCTCTTTACTATTATTGGAATCCAAAGTGTTCCCCATGTGTTAAAGGCTTGGTCCCCAGCCTGCGATGTCATGGGAGGTGATGGAAATTTTAGTCAGTGGGGCCTGTTCGAAGGATGTGCAGTCCTTAGTGGTGTGCCTCTGAAGGACACTTCGGGGCCCTGGCCCCTTTTTCTCTTCTTGCTTTCCAGCCGGGCAGCTAACAGGCCTCCTTTACCATGTACTTTCACCATGATATAGTGCCTTCCTATGGGCCGAAAGGCAATGGAGCTGAGTGATCATATACTGACACCTCTAGCCCAAATAAATCTTTCCTTTCCTTTTTTCCTTTTCTTCTGAGACAAGGTCTTGCTGTGTAGTTCAGACTGGCCTTGAAATCACTATGTAGCCCAGGCTGGCCTCGAGCTGGTAGCCATCCTCCTACCTCAGCCTCCCAAGTGCCGTGATTACAGGCGTGCACCACGACACCTGGCTTTCCTCTTTTAAGTCGATTATCTCAGGTATTTTGTCACAGTAACAGAAGGCTGACTAAAATACTGTTCTTGCCAGTTTCCTGGCATAGAACTCCTGAAACCTTTACTCTCCAGAATGAGAAGAGTTTTTTTGTGTGCTAACGTGATGATGAGGGGCTGATGGTCACTAGAGTGCCTCGGGATGGGGGCTGGGGGCTGGAAAGACCCAGGCATAACCAGAAGGTTGAGATTTTGAGCACCATCCCCTAACCTCCAGGTAGAAGAGAGGAGCTGAAGTTTGATCACAATGAACAATGAGTTAATGAGTCGTGCCTACATAATGAAGTTTGTGGGAACCTCATTTTAGAGCCAGTTGTTCAGAAGTATAGGTGACAACCTACTACTTGTGACTCGTGTGCAATTGGGATCTAAATTGCAGTCTTACAGGACTGAGCCCTTAACCTGTGGGGTGGTGACCCTGGCTCCAGGCAGATGATGCGAGAGCTGAATTGAATTAGAGGGAACTCAGTGTACTCTGGAGAACTGTGTGGCATGTGGGGGAGCCCTCCCCCACACCTGCTGTCAGAAGAGTTATACTGAGTGACGTGGGAGTAGAAAGAAAAGACACTTTGGTTATTTCCTATCTCTTTGGTGCCATAACATCTATCTAGCAGCCAAACTCAGAAAATAATTAAACCTGGTGAGGATATTCAGTATGTAAGACAGATGCAAAGGGAGCCGCTCTCCCAAGGGGCACTTGTGTGCCTACTCATCGGGCCCTTTCTTCTCCAAGGGCAGGGTGACCTCTGAGGGACCACGAGGACTCCTCGTGCCCTACCCCTAGTTCTGGGCTATGCTGACGTTGGTGAGAAACCACCCAGGGATATAGTCGACCTTCTCATTTTGCAGGAGAGGGGCCCGAGATGGAAAGAGGGGACTGGACTGGAACATGGGTCCCAGTGGGCTCCTGGCCAAACAGTGTTCTCTTGGTTTGTAGCTTGGTGGAGGAGGAGGGAAGGGAGAGAGAGGGGTGGTCTGTCTGTGATGCCACACTGCCCCTCTACGAGCTGTGCTCAGCCCTGCTAGACAATTGAGTCTCTGATTTCCTGATGGTTGGGCCTCGGTGAGAGCTCCCAGTGGTGTGACTGTGCCGTAAGACTCGTTTCAGGCTAAGGCCTCACTACCTGAGGGGGTCTGCAGCAGCCTCTGGGGAGCAGGAGAACAGAGGGGAGGGAAGGGTGATTCTGGGTGTGGGGACATTGCTTGGGAGACCACCGGAGTCCTGTCCCGTGGAATGGGACTGTAGCTCAGTGGACTGAAGCCTGCTGCGGGACGCTCTCTTCTGATGTCTGACTTCTGACTCATTTTCTGGGAGGCCAAAGCTGATTTTGCAAAGAGTTGATTGGGATGTAGGGATGGCTCTGGGGTGCCTGGCAGTGACCAGTTCTGGGTCCCACTTTCTATCTTTCTTACTTGTCCTTGACCCTGCAGAATCTCTTGTCTTCTTGACTTGCAGATTTGTCTTCTGAGTGCTCTGGAGTCTATTATTTATGGTCTATTTCCATGCTCATGTCCCCAGCCCCACCTTCGCCCCCCCAATATAAATTATTCCAAGGCACAGACACTGTTTTGTTCACTGCTGAGGTTCAGGGAAGATCTCAGTAGATGTGCATTCATCGAAAGGATAAATGAACAAATACATCATGTTTTCTTTCCACATATATGCAGGTCCTTAGCTTTTTTCTCTGGGAGGTAATCCTGCCGGCTTCCTTCCTTCCTTCCTTCCTTCAGCATGGGATTCATACTCCTTCTGAAACAACACCTTCCCAAGGTAGTCGTGTCTGTGAATTTCCATGGGAGTCCTCGGAATGTCAGCGTCCTCAGCTTTGCGGCTTCATGTGGGGCCCCGCGTTATTCCCTACAGTCCCAGCCTCACCTTGCGAGATTTGTGTGGTGCTGGACTCTGTTCTCCCCTCTCAGTAATGAAGAGATAAACAGTTCTGCCGTGTGACCCCTGATTTTAATTGGATTTTAGAGCAGTTTTAAGTGAATGTACAAATGAAACCTGTGGGTTCAAAGAACATGCTCTTCTAGCCACGAGCTGAAACTATGACATCATTTTTCTAAGGACCTCTTTTTCCTACGCTAGATTATTTGCAGACACTGGTCAATGCTGCGTATAAATCGAGGTCTCAAAAGGCTAACTTAATAATTAATCAGAAGCATCTCCAGGCCCCTCAATATGGAAATCATCCCATGATTGTAAGAGGAATCTACCTTCAGAGACCTCTTGTTATTGAAGATATGCACCTTGGACACATCGGGGGACTCTGGAGTGAACCCTGTTTATAAGAGTTCAAAGGGGTGAGGAGTGTTCATACATCAAAGACATAATTCCTAGCATTTTGTCACATCAGCTTTTCTCTTCTTGCAATGCTAACTCTTGGAAGAAAAGTCATCTCTGTTACTCAAGGAAGCAGCAAGTTTGATTTAGAAATGTGCACAAATGTGACCCCCACGGTCACTGTCTTCATTCCTCCCTTCTTACTGGACTTCCTCAAAGCTCCTGTTAGACCCTTGGTAACCAATCCCTCTGCCTTTCCTGCTCCTTCGTCTTGCCTCACCGTACTCTTGGCAGCTGAATTTTGGAACAGAATCTTTACCTTTAGCACTTCCTTCCTCATCCTCTCTGAGCATGTTGTCTGGTTCTATAAACTGCTCAGGAATCTTCAGTGACTTCCTAGTGCTCACAGAATGACATAGGAGCTTCTGCCCAGGCCCTGTTCGATTGAGCCTGGCACTTCTTCACAGCACCGTCTTCCCTGTCCCTGTGTGTGCCTAGCTCTCTGCTTGGGCAGGGCTCTTCATGATATCCCTCACCCTCCAACCCCAGCACTGCTAATTTCTGCCTTCAAACTCTTGCTCCAACTGTTTCTAGGGTGATCCATATTATTTGTTATCCCCACCATGATTGTTTTGATAATGAAAGGGGCCACGATCAATAATTATTCTGGGGCAATGGGCACCTAGCGGCTGGTCCCAGAAAATCAGACCACATGGTTACCTTAGGTAGGTCCTACCCTTGTTCTCTTTCACTTTCCACCTCCATTCTCCCTCCTACCAGGTTCAGCTCGCGTCTTTCCTGTCTTTGATGACTGGTTTCCAGGAAGCTTCTCTGGGTTAGGTCTGAGTGTCTATGTGAAGGTGATGAGGCCACATGCTCGAGGCTCTTTGCTTACCTGGCTTTGGACTTACTGTCTGGGTAACTTCCTGTAGCCGGGTGTCGGTGCGCAGATTTGGAACACAGGTTCTGGTTCTTACTGTCAGTATGAAGAACTGGACCACAGGAAAAAGCACGATATCTCTCAGTTATGTGTGTTTATGCACACGTGGACGGTATCTGCCATTCTCCTTGGCTTTCTGAATCATTCCCTTATTCTTAGGGAATTCCCACCTTTTAAAGCAGAACTGGTTTCTTACTATGTATAATTGAAAAGGCCAGAGAGGTACTTTCTCGCTTCCCTTGCAACCTGGATACAGGAAGGGGACCATCTGGACTCCGGTCTGGAGAAAGTGGCAGCTGTGACAGTGGGTGGTGGTCCTCATGGTGGTGGCTCATGGCAGGTGTTGATGACAGCTCCGGCTGAGATGACTGTGGTGGCTTCTCAGGACACATGTGGAGGGAGATCTGCCCTGGTGAGGTACCTCCAAGACTGTTCTTTGGCCTTTTTGGTGACTCTCAGAGCTATTTAACATCCTTTATTACACAAAATGCTAACCCTAAGCAAAAGAAGAGAGAGAAAAGTCATATAAGGAACCCGAACCCCTGCATTCTTACCAGGCAGGTTCAACTATTACAAAAATTTGTTCTGCTCCCCCCACTTTTGTTACCCATCTCTTTATTTCTCTGTCTTTGTATCTAAATAATTTTAAGACTATTTCATTCCTAATACTTCAGTATAAATGTCTAAGAAACAATGACATTTTCTTATTTAGTTTACTATTTTCATTCTTTTTAATAGGGCAAAATTAACAATAATTCCTTGATATTGTCTCATAGTCAGTCAATATTTCCCCAATTGTCTCAGATACCTTTTTATAATCGTGTTTAAGGTGAGAGTCACACAAGGTCTGTAGTTCGCATTTGGTTTCTGCCTCTCTAAAGTCTCTCCCTGTTCCACACGGTTGACTTGCTTTGCGGCAGAGATCGGTTTTGCTGTTCTGTGAAATGGCCTCACGTTCCGGACTCACCGGACCACGTCCTCCCGGGGTGTTCCTGTGTGCTTCTCTGCCCCTGGCTTATCTTAGAAACGGAATGGATCCGAAGTTTCGCTTACATTCAGCTTAGGCATCCGTTCGGGCAAGAATATTTCATAATGATGTCATATGCTTCACTCTGCATTATGTCTAGGGGTTCATAATGCCTGTGTCTCCACTTTTAGGGCTACTAAGTTGGTGGCAGCCTGAATCCTTTAGTGAAAAATTATGCGTAACTCTTACAACAGCAGGTAACCTGTGGACACTAACGCTGCACCCTGTGAATATCCACTCCCTCCCGTTTTCCACCTGTTTTAGCATCTATCAATCATCATTTGTTCAGTAACCTTTAACAAATTTCTTTTCTCCTTAAGTCCTCCAGAATGACATGTTACAAATAATCCTGATTCAAAAAAAAATTTTTTTTTTGTGGGTACCGGGGGTCGAACTCAGGACCTCACGCGTCAGCAGGTGCCTGTGCCGCTGAGCTATCTCACCGGCCTTAAATTTTAAAATATGATTTTTCATGGCTGAATAGTACTCGGATACAACTCGAGAAAATACTCATAAGTGAAATAAACCAGAAGCACATGTGTAAGCATCGTATTATCTCTCTAGTATGAGAAACTGAAAGAGTAAATAAGATCCAAAATGTACAACAGATATGGTGAATCAAAAAGAAACTGGTCAAAAGGAAAGAGAGACTGGAATAGGGAAAAGAAAGAAGGGAAAGGGAAAAAAATTGTATATATATATATAAGATGGTTAAGATAGATACACTACCATTTTTACTTAGTTCATTGAAGAGTAAGGTTTGTGCCAATAATGTTTGGACAATTGAATGCTAATGTCTGGTGTCCTGAATAACTAACTTAAAGATAGTAATACGTAATGTATTAACCATTGTTACCCTCCTATTATGTTGTTTTGAAAATTTGTTCTTCTTTTGATTTGTTTTGTTTTTTTTCTTCTCTTTAAAATAAAAAAAAAAAAAATAAAATATGATTTTTCTTGTTGAGAAAAATCATAGTTGTTGCTGGCTACTTTTGTATAAAAGTACTGTCTGGAGTAAGATCCAAAAACACAGAAATGTGTCAGTGCTCTGTTGCATATCTTCAGCTCTTAGAAATCTCTGAGTGTTACAAATTGCACTGAGCTTGAGTAGGAAGCTCATCTTATTTATTGTGACAATATATATATATTTTTTTGTGGTACCAGGGATTGACCTCAGGACCTCGCGCGCCAGCAGGCGCCCGTGCCGCTGAGCGATATCATCGGCCCTTTTTCCGTATGTGGGTTCCGGGAGTTGAACTCAGGACCTCGCGCTTGCCAGGCAGGTGCTTATGCCACTGAGCCATCTCACCGGCCCCTATTGTGACAATATTAAGCTGCTGTATAAAAAAAAAAAAAAAAAAAAGCAAACACCTCAAATGTCTGGCCTAATGCAGTGCAGTAGAAACTTCTGTTTTGGGTTGTGTTTTGGATGCTCTTGGTTAGCAGGTAGCTTTTCTCTACACAATGACCCAGGTATCCAGCACTTTTTTGTTTTGACTTCTCCATTCCCTAGCCCTGTGGGTTTTTTTGTGTGTGATGGTTAATATTTGTCATCCACTTCACTAGATTTAGAGACTCCTAGAAAATTAGCAAGGCGCACTTCCAGGTGTATCTATGAGGGTGTTTCCCAAGATGACTGGCTCTGCCAGTGAGCTGAAGGAAGAGACTTGCCCTGGATGCGGGTGACACCATCCAAAAGGTTGGGGGCCCAGATGGAACAAAAAGTGGAAGAAGGAGGAAATCAGCCTCCATGCACGAGCTCAATTCTTAATCGAGCAGGTATGTTTTCGTTGTTGCCATTGTCTGTGGACACCAGACTCCAGCTCCTCCAGCCTTCCAACATGGACTCATAGCAGTGATTCTTCAGGGAGCTTCCACACCTTCAGCCTTGGACGGGGGCTGCATCCTTGGTCTCTCTTGTTCCGAGGGTTCCAGCTTTTTGGTCTAGAAGGGCTGGAAATTGGAGTCCCTTACAGGGCAGCCACTTTCAGGAAACATTCTGTACTGTGGAAGACGGAACACACATTCTCATGGATAATTCTGCCATGACTCTTTCTCTGTTGTCTGGGGCTGCCTTTAGTTTTGTTATCCACAGATGGAAAGGCAAGTGCAATATCTGTATGAATTTTCCTTTTGTCATGGCCTTTGCACATGAAATTCTCATTCTGCTGATTGTTGCTTTTCTGGCTGTCCAAGTATTGTCTTGACGTCCCTCTGTCCTAGAGAGAATCTGTCTTTGGTGCACTTTTGGCAAGACCAGATAAGTAAGGATTGACCCTAACACTTTTGTTGAAAGCATGACATCATGGATCTCTCCAAAACTTCTGTTACTAATCAGAAAAAAATTTTTTTCCTGAAGAGAGGGGCTTCTTCTTTTAATCAGTGGTTTCAGAATTTAATATTTCTTTCTTTCCTAAACTTGTGATATTTCAAAAGTTTGAAAATAGCCTATAGCATATGTACTAAACTCTTAAGGGGATAGATTAAAACAAGTTTTGAAATCTATAGCTTTCATAAAGAATCAATTGTTTCTCTTATAACTTCCCTGCAAATTTTAAATGTCACCAATTATTGCCCTTTTCTGAAAATACAACTCTGTTTATTAGAACACACTATTTATTTATAATGTGCATTGCACTGCTCTCTAACAGTTTAATATGTCCTTTTTTTTTTTTCCTCTAGCAAGTTTAGAAGTTCCCAGGGAAAGGAGAATTATAGATTTCGGTTCCTCCTCCATCCCTAGCTCAGGGCTGGCCAGAAATCTTGCTTGGTGGGTTGGTAGACATCTCTTCAGTTGCCTAGAAAGGAGGCGAATCACGAAGCCTAGAAACCAGAACTTACAAAAGCTCAAGCTGCACTTGGTTTTGTCATGGATTTGGGGACCTCTGTCATATCATTCTTGTACAGTAACTTGGTTTTCTCCTTTGTACAGAGGCTAACAGATGGTGTAACATAAATCATGGACTTGAAACTGAAAGACCATTTGAATGTTCACAGAAAAATTGCAAGTGGGGCAGGGGATGAGTAGGTAAATGTTGGTGCCAGAGCCCCGAGGGAAGAAAGCCTGATGTTGTAACCAGGAAGGATGCTCCCCCTGAGTCTGATGGCCCTGTAATAGCATAAACAATGACAAGTTCCATAAACATCACAAATGGGGGAATTTGCCTTGAAGTTCCTTCTGGGATCTAATTTAAAGGCACATGGTGGTGAAACCGAGGGTCACGAGGGAAGCAGAAGTAAGTGGAGAGAAATGCAGTGTGACAGCTGAGCTCTGCCAGCCTGCTGGGCCAGCCGCACTGCTCTGTGGGGAAGGACTTCCGGGGGTGAGGTTTTCCCCAGAAGATATGCGTCTCAGCAACAGCAGCCCCTCAGGCCTGCTGAGACCACACACTGCAGGACCCGAGCTGTGCTGCGCTAGGAAGAGGATTCGAGTTTGAATCTCACCTTTGTCATTTGCTACAGTTGAGTGACCTTGAACAAGTCACTGTGCCTGTGTGTCACCACGTGAAAAATGGAGCTGAAGCTAATAATGCCTACGCGGGCTGCTGCAAGGATTAAAGGCAATCACATCTCCAAGGGCAGAGGGGGGTTTCACATTGTCACTTGATTAACAAGGAAGCGTTGGCCAGGGACAGTTTATATTGGGTCATCCAGTCTGAAAGTTCTTCAAGGCTTTCTAGTTTCTGAAAAAACAGACTTTTTCTTTTTCTTTTTTAAAGTCAGCATTGGAAAGTGAAGTTGGAAGCAACTTCAGGTTTCATCTAGAACAACGTGCGTAGGCAGCCTGGTTTCCTCTTGATCTGTGGATGTGTTGTGAGTTTCTCAGGTCACCTAAACCTGTCTGCAGCTCAGATGTTGCCATGAGTTTAGCAAATAAAGAGCACACAGAGAGACACTTAAATTAGAGCCTAACGTTCAAGGAGACCCTCAGACTGATCGTCACTCTGCAGAGCTGGTAAAGTGTCTTCTGCGGGTGGCAGGAGGTCAACCAAGAGGGTCCTGTGCGCTCCGTGATGACATGGCCATGCCTCCCAGCCACCAAACAGGAGCAGAGGCCTGGGCTCCAGGTACCTCAAAACTGTCAGGAGGGAAGGTTTCCTCCCATACCTGAGAGATGTCTTCTTCTTACCCAGTTGGGGGCACATAGTCTGTTTATTGTCAAAGGACAAGTTACTTTCTTGCTCTTGTTCTAGGTGGTTCTTATTTAAGCAGAACCCTGAGTGTCTCTTCTGCAGTGGGAAGGGACACACTGCACACGCCGGACAGGGGCACAGCAGGTGGAGACTGAACCCTGAGAGACAGTCAGGGATGCTGTGCGTGGGGTGGGTGCATGGGAAGAGGGCCAGTCTACTCTGTCTGGTTCTGAAAACCCTACTGATTGTGTGTGCGTGTTCTTTGTCTTCAGACCTGTTATATCAGCCACTGTTTACTAGAGAAACAGATATAATACAAGATATACAAATATATAAGAATTTACAGATTGGCTTGCGATGGCCGCCCACAGAGTCAGGTGTGGAACAGGGCAAGAGGTCTGTCTGTGTTCTGGGGATCCGAAGCATCCAGCCGAAGGCCTGGAGCTCCGTGAAGTGTCCCGAGGCTGAAGGGTCTGCACCAGAAGCCAGGAGATGATGTCCAGGGTGACAGTGAAGACGGGCGCTCCTCTGAAGACAGAAGCAATCCTTTCTTCTTCGTTTCCCTTTTCCACCATGCTTGTGACAATCTTCCCTAGGGTGGCTTTTCCACACCCAGAACTATGCTGAGCAACTATGCTGAGTTGGATGTTATTTACTCAGGTTGACACAATCAAGTCACACTGTCTTTTCTGAGGATCTGTCAGGCTGAGTGGGGCTTCCAGCCGAGCTCCTTTCTGAGATGAGTGCAGTTCTACAGCAGTGTGGGAAGGGGGAGGATTTTGGTATGGAGTCAGAGAAGAAGGTATAGAGATGTGCAGGTCTGTTCTTTAAGGCAGATGGGTGGGAAATGCTTGCAGCCTCTGTGGTTTGGAAAATTATGCAGCTATCACAATGTGCTCCATCAGTAGGCTGTGGGAGCTGGATTTAATTTTATGTCCACCAGGAGATTCTGGCAGTGTGTTTCTGTGGTGCAGAATCATTATTTACAATGAAGCACTTACAGAGAAGTAGTAAAGTTAATGGAGGTTTCAGTGGAATTAGCCTTGTTAAGTTCCCCAGTGACATAGCCGGCTCCCCTCTCTATAGCCACATCCAGCAAGGAGGCAGGGTGAAGGTTGGGATGTGGATGAAATCAAAAGGGACCCACAGAAGGACCCCCACAGATACTGGTCTGGGGCTGGGCTCCATGGTGAAGCTGCCTCCCTGTCACCAGTTCTGCATGGCCTTGCTGTGGGCTCCTGGTCCAGACAGGGCCTGCAGGGAAAATGCTGTGGATCCCAGAGCCCAGCCTTATGCTGAGGCAGAAAGGGAGGCTCGGAGCTGCAGCACATGGGTGGTGAGATGCAAATAACCCCTGCGCTCACATTGTATGAGGAGGCAACCAGGCTGCACCATGTGGAAAGCGCCTCACTTGGATGGGCCATGTGCCATGACAGTCTTAGATTGAGGCTTTCCCAGGAGAGGTTGCCTTGTCTACAACTCCCTGGGCTTAGGAGCCAGGCAGATATGGGTTTGAGTTCAGATGCTGCTGGGTGACCTTGAACATGTGATACAGGCTCTCGAGCTTCATGTACTGTATCTCTAAGATGGTGACAATCATCAGACCAGAGACAGAGGTGATTGGGAGGACTGAGTCACTGCTGGCATGGGACATGCTAAGTGCCGTGTCAGGGCGTGATGGTTCTTTACCTGGTATCTCGCAGCTTCTGCCACCCCTCTAGGTCCTTGTTTCTGGGCCAGAGAGTGCCCAGGCTGTGTTTCCTAAACTTCATTTCCTGCTGGTTTCCTGCAGGGCTCTGTCCATAAGAGGCCAGAGGGGAGAAGAGAAGGGAACCCTTGTCATTCTTCACTCTCCTTCTTCCTTCTCTTTCAGAGGTGCCTCAGAGGCCAGGCAGCTTGGGAAGTGGGACCCTTCCTTCTCCACGCTCCCAGCTCATCCTTCCTCTTAAAGCCCAGGTCTAGGTGACACCATGTCCTTCCTTTGTCACCCCCAGCCTTAAGGGAGGTGTTGGCTTCTTGCATTTCCTAATGTCTGGGTCACCTCATCATATTCTTCCTATCCTAGCACCTGTGCAAGCAGTTCACAGTGCAAAATCTCCTCTGTTTGAAGGACCTAGTATGGTTTCTGTCTCCCTGCCTGGGCTCAGTTCAATACTGTGGGACTCCATGAATCATAACAAATGCATGGCTGCACAGTCAGACCAGGCAACAGTTGCACATCCTGACTCCAGTCCTTACTTCCTGTGTGACCTGAGCTCTCTTGTCCACATTCATAAAACAGGTTCAGTTTGACAAGGTTGTTGCTGGCATATAATGAGACATGGACAGGAGGAAAAAGCTTTTCTCAGTGTGCTCATGAGCAGTGACACAGCGTGAGGATGTGCCCCTAGAGGTGTTGGCTGCTTTCTCAGGTTGGCTCGAGGAGTCCTGAAGATGCTACTAGACAGGGAAAGAGATGTGTTAGGTCTTCACTGGGGTATTCCTGGGGGGCAGGGAGCTGGGGAGGGTCTTAGAGGGATGCTTCTTTCTCCATCACCTCTTCCCAGTTTAGCTCAGAGCACCAGTTAAGCACCAAGAGCTAGGCCCGCCCTGGAGTCACGGGTAGGAGGACACTGTGAGTGCTGGGGCCTTATCTCTGAGTCTCCAGAGCTCAGATCAGTGAGGACAGGTCAGTGCCTCAATCTGGGGAGCCCCTGGTAAGGGTGGCTTTTAAAATCTACTTAGTCATTCATTTCACCTAATTAACCAATGACCTAACACCAACCTATAGTATTATTTTCCGCTCAGAATGACACTTATGGGGCTTAGAGAGCTAGAATATTTTATCTGCTGCTCAACGGCCAAACTTCCATTACTTGCTCGCCGAGAGCCCCCAGAGGGATTAGTGGCACTGGCCCCACCCGGTGGGTTATCTAAGAGTTGCAGGACCTAGGAGCCAATCAATGCACTGTCCTGTCCTTCAGGTCCCCGTGGAGTGCCAGGTCAGCGTCCTTGCTGTAAATGATTTTCACTGGGCTTTTTATCTCCAGAAGGGAGAGTCACGCTGAGCAGACTGAGGCTTGGCAAAGCTTGGAAGGCTCTGAATCAGCAGAGACAACTCGCATCCTAAGCAGCTGATCCAGATGGAGTGGACCTGCTCCCCTGGCTACACTCTGTATGACCCTGACTTTTCCCAGGGTGGTTCTAGGAAGCTGGAGCTGTGTTCAGAGCAGCTGCAGTAACCCAGAGTGCAAGACTCCCCCTTCGCATGTGTGCCCCCCTTGGAAGCCCACCCATCTCATGGACATCCTTTCTGTCATCCAGAACAACTTCTTAGGTACACTTTCTGCCCACAGCCTTTGCTCACTCTTGCTGGGAATGGCCTCCTCTCCCCGTGCACGCTGATCCAGTTTGTCCTTGCAGGCTATGGGGAAACTTCCATTGCTGTCCAGAGCCTGTCCACCTCCCTCTTTCCTGTTCTCCTTTGTGTTGTATACTAGATATGTCATTATGTCTTGCTTGAAATTGTTCCCCAGGCCTTTGCACAGATGTCACTCTTAAATGTCTTTAGTGGTTCCTTTAATGCATGGGGTTGCATGGCCAACCCTATCAGGGTGCAGATTTCTCTTTCAGGCCCTTGATACACTTCTGGGTACTCACACCAGGAAGACACAGCTTTCAGGGGTTGCTGTGTGGGCCAATCAGTCTGACTTTCCCCACCTGTGGATAAAGGAGAAACCCCCAGACCAGTGGTTTCCAAATCTGACTTTGTTTCAGAAATGTCTGCAAAAATAATTAACAATGCTATTTGCTAGACCTGGAAGAAGGGTTTGGGAAGGTGCATTTTTAAACCATTTCCCCCAGGTAATTCTGATATCCAGCAGAATTTGGAAACCATGGAATAGAATCACACATAAGCTGGTCAATTATCCTTTCAGCTATGCCACATCCTGCTCTCTCAGGATGGTCTTCCTTAACATATTCTATTCATTGATCCCACAAACCACAAACCCCTAGGCTTTGTCACCCTAAGGCCAATGTCTCATCCACTTCTCAGACATGAATAAAGCAGTGGATAGTCTAGACCTCAAGCCCTGAGTTAGGAAACAGGCACTATGCACCTTCCGCATAAAAGCAATTTAATCCTGACATCCTTGATATTAAATTCTCTTATAAGCTAAGATTGAGAAAATACCTGTGATAGTTGGATCTGGAATATCTCCCAAAGGCTCATAAGTTAAAGGTGTGTTCCCTACCTGGTGGCAGTGCTGGGAGGAGGCGGGGCCTAGTAGAGGAAGTAGGTCACTGGGGGTGTGGCTATGAAGGGGATTTTTGCCCCCCCATCTCTCCCTCTTTCCTTCCCACCTGTCATGAGGTGAGCAGCTTTCCTCTACCACACAGTCCTTGCCATGATGTTCTGCCTCACCACAGGCCCAGAAGCAGCAGAGCCAATTAGTCACAAACTGAACCCTCTGAAAGCATGAACCCAAATAAACCTTTCCACATTTAAGTTGATTTTCTCAGGTACTGTTCTCATGGCAACAGAAAGCTGACGAACCCAGTACCTTAGCCAAGAATAATTCAAGAATCCTCTTTGCACTTTTTAGTCACTGCTAAAAGATTTCAACGCTAGGGGCTCAGTCTTGTACCATGTTGACTCTATGAGCACCTTGGCTTGGGAGGCTCCTCCCCGATACTAGAGTTGATACCTGCCTTTTCCCCCTTTCAGCCACTGGCCATACTTTACCCCTCTAGACCAGTGGTTTTGAAACAGAGAGATAGCAAAAGACCCCCGCCTCTCTTCCACCAGCAGATGGAGAACACATTCAGAGCGGGGAATGAAACAGGGAGATAGCAAGACACTTAGGAAGAATGAACCATGAGGCCTCCGCAGTGTGGTAGGGCTTAGGTTCTGTTTTCTCAGGTTTGGGTATCATTTTCTAACCCAACAAGAGGCACCAACAGTAATCTAAATAATCAGTTTCCAAAAAACATGATGTTGAGGAAGAGCAAGACGGTGTGGGAAGATGAGGAGGTTTCTCAGAGTGACGCTGGCTCATGAGGGGAGCGGGTGCAGAGATTGTTCTGGCAGACAGGACAGGCAGCCAGAGAAGATTCAGTAAAGGGCGCAGTGGCCAAGGCCAGGGCACCAGAGGCTCAGTAAAGTGTTCATTAGATTGGCAGGATTTTCTTGCCCGGGAACAAGCTAGTCATATCCTTCTAAAGAATGTCTTTGTTCTGTCTGAAGTTACAATTAATGGTGTTTACAAAAGGAAACCTGCTACATACTCTGAGTTCCTATAGGCTCACTTCTAAGTCAAAGTTTCCTGCTTGTTACCCCATAGGTTGATCTCAACTTGGTGGAGACAGTCATTTTTGTGTATAAAAACCCCTAAAGAGGGCTGGTGAGATGGCTCAGCGGCACAAGCGCCTGCCCGGCAAGCGCAAGGTCCTGAGTTCGACTCCCAGAACCCACATAAAGGAAAAAAAGGGCCAGTGATATTGCTCAGCAGCACAAGTGCTTGCCTGGCAAGTGTGAGGTCCTGAGGTCGACTCCTGGCACCCACATAAAAAAAAAAAAAAACAAAAAACCCTAAAGAAAGAGTCTCTTTGGCAACCCATGTAGGTCCATTCCCAGGTACGTTGCCTGGGGGCTTTTTGATTTTGCTTTACAAATAAATTCTGCTGTTTGCTTTCCCTCTACAATAAATACTTTTGCTCAGTCCTCTTTTGACTCTACCTTGTAATCCTTTCTGGGTCAAGAGAAGAACTCACCAGCTGGACAGTCCCAGGTTTCAACCTTGGCTGCACATTGGAGTCACAACTTGAGGCCAATCCAGGCTCCTCACCCAAAGATTCTGACTCAGTTGGTCTTGAGTGACCCCCAGCCTTGGTTCTGGTTGGCCACTTAAATCTCAAAGTGCCCACTACAAGTCGTACTGCTCACATCCATGTATGCAACACATGGGGACATACAAATTAGAGCAAAATATAAGAAAAGGTGAACACTTAGGCACAGTTTGGAAATTTCTTTTCTAAACCCTTGTTGTTATCCAACTTCCTTGTTTTTTTTTTTTTGTCCCCCAGGTAAGTTAAAACTATTACATTGTAGAAATTTGTTTCCAAGTGACACCATGGTGGACTTGCTCACCAATCCCTGAATGCTGCCCGTGGCTAACCTTAGTGGTGGACATAATTGCTGTTTACTGCTTTCCTTTACTGCCTAAGGCTTCTCTGGCCCCTTTTTCTTCTATGAGGGGAAGCCTAGGTCCCCACTAAGTTGTCCGTTGTCTGACCATTCTCTTTCAGAGCACTGCAAAGGAAAGAGAGGAAGTCTGTAACCATCCCGTTTTTCCTGATCATCCTCTTCCATTTGGTGTCTCCCGGGCTGAGTGTTATAGCTTCCCTGCAAAGTGAGGAGGGACGCAGGTTACCCACTGTGCATCCACTCCCCCCCACCCAGGTCTGCACGCCCAACTTGGCTTCCAGAAGAAGCTGCTATTTACGCTGAACACTAGAAGATTTTCCAATCAAGGGCAGCTTCCTTGCAGTCTCCACATGGAAACTAGCCACAATGCCTTTTCCTCCTTTTCTCCTTTCTCCAGCCCCGAGCCTCATGCGAAGGCCTCGCTGGCCCTCAGGAAACACTCCTGTATTAAATTCTGCTGAGCTTCTCACTCCTCGCACCACCTCCCCCTAGGAGGCAAACACAAGGAATATTAGTGTCAGGTTGCGCCTCGTCACTTCAGCAGGCTGTCGCTGTCCTTGTTGGTGATACCCTGTGGTTTCACAGCCCCTGCTGTAGGGTGTTTGTCCCAGGACAATAACCTTGTCAGAGGAGCCGGGAATAGGATTTGTTAATATCAAGGTGTGTGATTCAGCCGCACTCTCAGCTTTCCAAATAAACATCTTGTCTTTTTGGAATGGAATTTCTTTCACCCTGCACAACTAGTTTATAGGATTAATTAATTCTACTATTAGAAACAAATCCCTATTAAAGTCAGTTAATAAACTGTGATGGTCTCTTGGTGGACCAGAAGCCAGCAAGAGGCTTCAGCCAGCTGGAGCCTGAGAACAGCAGTGCCATGGGGGACACCACACTTCTGCTCCTCGGCTGGGGAAAGCTGGACCTATCACTCACATGTGCAGTGAATCAAGGCTCCACAAAGGAGTCTGCTGCAGAAACGTGGAGAAAAGGAAGAAGAATCAATGAAGCCTCTGTTTTTTTTTTTTTTTTTTTTTTGTGGGTACCGGGGGGTCGATCTCAGGACCTTGCGCGCCAGCAGGCGCCTGTGCCGCTGAGCGATATCGCCGGCCCCTTTTTCGTATGTGGGTTCCGGGAGTCGAACTCGGGCCCTCGCGCTTGCTGGGCAGGCGCTTACGCCGCTGAGCCATCTCACCGGCCCCCAAAGCCTCTGTTTTTTAATCTTAACGCAGGGGAACCTGTATTGTGTAGGAAGATGAAATATATCAGAACAAAATGTAGCTTAGATTTGACGTTATGCTTTTCTTTTTTTTTTTTTTTTTTTTTTTTTTTTTTTTTTGTGGGTACCGGGGGGACGACCTCAGGACCTCGCGCGCCAACAGGCACCCGTGCCGCTGAGCGATATCACCGGCCCCTTTTTTTGGTATGTGGGATCTGGGAGTCGAACTCGGGCCTTCGCGCTTGCAAGGCAGGCGCTTACGCCGCTGAGCCATCTCACCGGCCCCGTTATGCTTTTCTTAAATCTACTATGGACAAAGGTTGCTTATTCTGGACCCCGATGTTCCATTCCACACGTGGTTATTGAGCACCTGAAATGTGGCCAGTTCTCACTGAGGGGTTCTATAAGTGTAAAATGTACCTGTAAGCTTGATGGTTTGGTACCAAAAATATGTGAAATATCAAATTCATTTTTTTGTTGATTGAAGTGATAATGTTTTAGATATATTGGGTTAAATGAGATGTGTCTTATTCACTTCCATCATTGCTGGAACACAACACCCGACACCCACAACTTAAAGGAGGAAAGGTTTATTTAGCTCAAACTTTGTAGGGTTTCAGTCTACAGTCAGCTGGCTCCGAGGCAGGGCGGCATGGCAGGGCAGCATGGCAGAGGGACAGGCAGAGGGGAAATAGCTCCTGGTGTGGTGGTGGGGAGCAGAGAGAGGTCAAGGAGGAGGGCAGGACAGAGGCCTTTCCAGGCCACGCCCCCAGTGACCACCTCCTCCAGCCAGGCTTTAGCTCTCAACATCACAGTCAGCTCTGAACTCGTCAGTGGACTAATCCAGTGATAAGATCCATGCCCCATAATCTAATCACTTCCCAAAGTCTCACCTAGGAGCGAATGAGGCTTTGTGGGGACATCTAGTTATATAACAAAATATATTATCAAAATTAATTCACATTTCTTTTTTCCTTTTTAGAAAACGTGGCCACAGGACAACTCAAAGTTGCATTTGTTGCTTGCATTAGTGGCTTACGTTCTACTTCCGTAGGACAGTGTGGAGGGTGGGCTCCCTTCCTGTGGGGCAGAAGGCCAATGACTTGGCCTAGAGAGGAGTACATGGATCTATAGCTAAGATGCTCATGGAGTCTTAGTTTCTCCTTTGCTCAGAGTTTGTTCTTCCAGGAAAGCCAGTCAAGAGAAAAGTAATGAGGTAGCCCCAAGGAGTCAATCTTCCAGTGACCTTTTCAGTGTTTTTATTCAGGCTTTTCTTCTTTATTCAGAAGTACTGCCAGGCACGACCCTTGTTCACTGTCTGTATCAGAACCCAAAGATATTTTTCTTAAAAGTAGAGGTTCTGCCAGGTATGGTGCTGTACACCTGTTATCTCAGCACTCTGGGAGGGTGAGACAGGAGAATTACTAGTCCGTGTACAAAAAAATTAAGAAAGGCCTGGGGACATAGTTCAGTGTGAAGGCCCTGGGCTTAAGCCAAAGTACTGAAAAGAAAGAGTCGAAGTTCGGTGTGGGTGTGCAAGGGACAGGTCCCAGACTGCCTGACTGGGAATAGTGCAGAGTTTTTGAGGACCTGAATTGTGGGATAAAGGTGATATTTGGGACCAGTTCATCTGGCATGGGGTAATGGAAAAGGCAAGAAAAAGTTTGAAATACAAATACCGTAGCCATCATGTCTGGGGACACTGAGTAGGGCTGGAGACTGATCTCTGAGAAGACTGGGCCACATGAATCAGAGGACTGTGACAGCTGGGAGCTCCTAGACCTGTCCTGGGATGTCACCTGTGAAAGCAGCCACCCCAACCACAGCAGTTTCAGGCCTCAGATCCTCATCAGCCAGAGCTCTACACAGCCAGGTGTATGCAGAAGGAGTCCTTAGCCAGGATTCCCAAGAGCTCCTTGCTCCTTGCCTTCAAGAATGGGCCAGGTCTGCAGCAGAAGTGCCACCAAGCACATGGCACCCTTACAACCATGAAGCACCTCTCACCTGTATGTGTGTTGCTTCTGTTTGTGGAATTATTTATCACATGTCTGTATCTGTGCTCAGCCCATCTAACTTGAGGGCAGCTCTGTCTCCCTTTGTCCCTGCTGATGTCCCCAGTCTGCAGCACCAGGCCTGGAAAGCAGCAGGTGCTCAGTCTACGGACTGATCGGATGGAAGCCAATGGTGACTGCTAGGTCTGGCCTGTTGGGCTGGGAGCACCCTATGCAGAGGAGTGAGTCCTACCTTTCTTCCTCCAGCAGCCCCTGACAGCCCTGGTGGCTGCTGTGAGTCCTGCCTTGGCCACCTCAGGTGGAGGAGTCCTCAGGCTGGTCCCGCTCCTTCCTCTAGTGTCCTTCCTGTGCTGCAGACTGGTCTCATCTGACCGCGTGGTATTCTGGTGTTTATTTCTATACGGCACTGTGCATCCCACCCCACCCCCTGCCCTCAGCACCAGCACCCCTGTTACCCTCTGAGGTCATCTTACTTCCTACCGAGGAATGTACCTTTCTGCTCTGGCCCTTGTCCCAAGTTCACACAGCTTGTTCAAAACAACCATCCTTAAAGTGAGCAGACCGAGCTACTTAGCAGTAACTATGCATCCTGTGTCCGTCCAAGTGGTTCTGGGGATTTCCCTGGATTCATCAGTTTTCTGCTCCATTTTTGAGCCTCATTCAGGTTTTGCTTGTGTGCTTGGGGGGCAGAGGAGTGAGCGAAGTACTCATTTGTCACTTGTGGGGTTTGGGTGGTCATGTGGGCCCCAGGGTCTCCTCATCTTCTCCTCCAGCACAGAAGCGCAGAGGGGGCAGAGAGTGTGATCCCAGCTGGCTTGTTCCTGGATGTCCTCTTTCAATGACCTTGGGAGACATGTGAGGGAAAAAGAAATTTCCAGAAGGCTCGGTTTTGCCATTGGGCTTTCAAAGTCATCTTGAAGGATACAAGCCAAGATGGCATACTTAACTTTTCTCTTTAATTTTTTGATTTTATTTTTAATACTGTGAAGTTCACACAGAAGTCCCTGAACATCTGGATTTCCAGCTGCAGGTGTTCACATTGGTTCCCAGCCCCACACTGGCCCTCAAGCTTGGATGAGTTTGAGGACAAGATGACACGAGTCATGTCTCGTAGTAGTTAATTGGCTTGGACCATCTGAGCCTTGGAGCTCCTGGCTTGGAGACTGAGCTCCAGCAGATGTGCCCCAGATTGAGAGCCATGGCTGTGTTCCACTTGTGTCTGCCCTGCCCCAGGGCTGTGCCCTGCCTCTGCCTATTCTGCCTGCATCTTGCCCTGCGGGTTCCACATACACTTGGCACCCCGGCTCTTTAGAAAAGCCACGTGTTTCGTTCTGTTGGAAATGTGCTATGTCTTAAAGAAGGGAGAATTTTACATTCTAGTTTGGAATCACAATTTTCATAGTAGTTAGAATCCCTGGGGGGAAATTAAATATTTGATGACAGTAAGAAATAAAACCTCCATTGAAGATTTCATATTTTATGGCTTAGAAGCTGGAAGTTCAGCGTGTTAGCCAACAAGGATTTTGTGAGGCTGCTGTGGAGAAGCCCTTTCTTTCAAAGAGCATATAGTGGCTGGCGGTGAATAGACAGATGGGCGACTCTGAGATGGTGGAGCGAGGGTCCAAGTGCTCAAGAAGCTGCATGCAGGAAGCCTGGAAGTGGGGAGGCTTCAGGGTAGAGATGGAGAAGGTTCTCTCAGACTGCGCCATCCTGAGCACGAGCAGAAGAGGAGCAAGATACTCTTACGAGCGGGTAGCAGCTGCTTTCTAAATGTGTGGTGTGGGTCTCCCTCAGTTCCATTTGGTTTTTTCAGTGAGAGGACATGACCCTGTGTCCATGGAAATGTCGAGAGGCAGCCTGGGGTTCTCTTTCACTGACCCATTAACCCACTGCCTTTGGTTTCCATGCATTGCCTCGACACCACACATCTACAGCTCTTTGCTGGTTACAGACCTTTCTTAATGACTTCCAGAGTGGTGGAAAGAGAGAGCGAGAGAGAGACAGAGAGAGAGAGATAGAGAGCTGAGTTCTCAGGGGAGGAAGCAGCCCTCTTAAATTGTGAGCACCCTCCTGTTCAGTTAAGCATCTGTTTGCAGAACATCCTCTTGGATCATTCTATTTGTCCTCCATTTAAATTGTAAGGAGCCCCTTGACCCTATATATGCCATTCATGAAAGAATGTTTCGAGAAAAAGCTCTCTGAAGAAAAATGCTATTTGCAGAAATGCAATTTGAACAGTCTCCGTCTACACAGCCGGTGGGGTAAGCTGTACTCATGGGGTCATGCTTACATTTCGGAAGCAGCAGCTTCCCCCTTGAGGCCCTACACATTTTAGTTACAAGAAGTAAATATTAGCCCTGTCTTGCTGTTGGAAGACAGAGGAACAGAGCGGCCAGGAGATGTACGCTCCCTTCCCCACCTCCTGTCTGGGCCCAGCAGACCACTCGATGTGAAGAGGCTGTTGGACGACAAAAGGAATCCTGTGATTGTTGTGAGGGAGAAAGTGGCAGTTGACAGAATACTCATGAATATTCATGGCACCAGTGGGATGGGCTGCCCACCCAGAAATGTTTCCTGGAGCATTTTTAGCCACCAGCCTGGGCATCCGCCCTAAGCTGGGTGAGCTGTGCAAAGTCTGGGCTTCCTCGGGTGATATCCGCCTACAGGGTCCCTGGAGTACTTGTCTTACCCATGCACAGTGGGTGGCCCCATTTAGGTTGCTCCTAGTTCTGCTTGGGAAGCAAACATTTTCCTGTTTCTGCTCTCCGGTCATGGGGCAGCATCATGGGCACCAGAGGCTCCTACTCCTGGTGCTACCACCCAGCTGAGCCCCAGGGTTCCTTTGGGTAAGGGGCACTTCCTGTCCTCCACCTGGCCTCAGTCCTGGGCCAAGGCCCCTGAGGGTGGTGCTCAGGAATGGTTTTCTCCTGTGGCTTCTCATCTATGACTCTGTCTGGGCTGCATTAATAAGACACATATGGGGGGGTGAACCTGTGAATGAGTGGCAGAGCTTTCTGTGGGATGGAAGAACAAATAATCAGGACAAAATTTCCTGTGATAAGGAAGCCTGCCCTTTTGTTTACTGACACACATCTCTGCTTCAAACTATTTTAAAAATGACTATTTCATTTGCAAGGTGATAAAAGAATGAATGGAAATTTACCTATGAACATCTGTATAATTAAGTGCCTATCTGCTAGATGAATAGTGGAGGCAAATTATCCATAATGGGCCAACTCCTTGCTTTCCTAGGACTATGCATTCTATTCTTCCTGTTCAATAAAGGACGGCATCTACTTTACCAAATTAGCCAAACACAGATAATGTTGTCAAAGAATGGTTCCATTAGATTTCACAAGACTCCTGACACCAGTACAAAAGCTCTACCCTCACAGCATTTCAACTTCAGTTTTTTCCTACATGACTCAAAAAATGAATTTGTTTTGTGGGCCAGAGATGATGAGTTTGACAGGTTTTCAGAACTGAAGATAAAAGAAAAGTTAGCAGTATTGGTTGGGGTGATTCTAGCAAATTCCATCAGGCTGTGTATCACACACGGGGAGGCGGGCAACTTGGTGAACTGGAAAGGATCTCTTGGCCAGGGGTCAGGGAGTCTGGGCTCCAGCCTGACTGTGGTGTTAACTCAGTTTGCACAGTGTCCCACGTAGAGATGATGGCGTCAACATCCATAGCAGGAACTTTAAGTGAAGACACATGGTAGGGAACTGAGGGCTAGGGGGGAGCTGCACCCACTGTTTCCATGTGGCTCAAATTCAAAGCAGTGTCCAATAGTAGCATCATGGACACCTCAGTTCTGCTGGGAGGGCCGAGCAGAGAGTAGGGAACAGGACAACTCTCTAGGAGAGGAGAGGCTGGGAAAAGACTTCTCCCACGGTGTGGACAGGTGTAATTTCAGCCCCTCTACCATACTTCAGGAAGATCTAAGGGAGCAGCGATCTCTTTCTATTTGCTTATTTTCTTTTATTGAAGAAATCTTATAATAACAGAGAATCTTGAAAAATAACATTGCTCTAACATCGCAGCACACATTTTGCACACACTGTTTCCTATGCACAGCCCTGTGGTTGAGCTTTTAGTTTCTTCTCCACCCTTTGGCTGGAGCTCCACAGACACGTGCCTTATGGGGCCCGTGCCAAGCTGAGACAGCTCAGGGGACACAGGTGATGTTTCTCAAGGGGAAAATGGAGACAGAGACTTTTTGCCTAATAATACATGGGCTTACGCCCAGGGAGGATTCTTTGCCAGAGTAGGGGCCTGTTTGCCTGGCAGACGTTTGACAGAGAGACCGAGCTCTCCTTCGTTCTCTTCCCACAGACCCAGCTCTAAAACTTGATGGAGAGATGGGCTGTGGACTGGGGGGAAGTAAGTGAAATGGAGAAAGGGGTGCTGAGTCTGAAGACTGAGGGGGCCAAATGTAGACTTTTGGAAAGGACAAGCTGAAGGAATTAAGAAATCAAGGAGGCAATGGAGTTAGGTCTAAGAGAGAGGTGGTATTAAAAGAAAGTCTGTGAGAGGCTTGACGAGGATCCTAACATAAGTAATTCTGAGAGTCACGAAGACACTCAAGAAGCCCCTGCTGTGGAGGGCTCCCCGCAAATAGCAATGGGTGACTGGGGCCTGCATGGATGACATTCCTGTACCCCTTTCCGCATATCATGTGCATGATTAATTAGCACTAGGACTGTTTCATGGGTTGTTCTGCCTTGCTAATTTAATATTTAGGGGTAAGAGATATAGTTTCATTCTGTGTGTGTGTATGTGTGCGCATGTGTGCGCGTGTGTGTGTGCATGTGTACTTGAGTATGTTTCCAGCCATGGCATACTCACAAGTCTAAGCTCACTTACTTTGTCATGTGTGATCCTACGTGGGCTTGCCATGTTTTCAATGCCATCTTTGGCCTTGCTGATTAAGTTTGGTGTAGTGGGTACCACACTGTATCAGAGGGGTTATATCCTGGCAGGCCTGAGGACAATGTGATCAGACGGGGCTTTTCTTAAGACTCCTGCATGAACACACTTTTTACCTGGGCAGCCACGGTAGGCCCTGGTCTTGCTGCCTTCACCCAAGGTATGGGTAAAATCCTTCAGGAAAAGAGAAACAGAAGCTACTCTAGGCATCTTGAGCAGAAAGTGATTGAATATAATGATTTCAAAGCTTACCCAATTGTTGGTGATAGAATACGGGGGAAGCAAAGGTCAGAGAGGCCACATTCAGGAAATCTGGAAGTGCAGGAATCTCACGGGAAGTTGCAGCTGATGATTTCAATTGCCTGTAGCATTGGGATTGGGGTTTCCCAACAAAAACCTTGAAGCAATGGGCAAAACCTCAACTTGCTGTCTCATAGGTTCGGCCTGAAAATCAGGGCTCTTCTGCCTTCCAGATATGGGAGTGCCTGTCACTAGGACCCTGCTGACAAGGAGCTCTGGAGGTTCTCCTGTGATGTGGGGGAATGTGGAAGGGGACGCAGTGATACTGGGGAGATAAGAGCCAATGTGGCACAAGGTCTTTGTAGCCCTCGTACCTAGTGGAGTGGCTGGCACAAGATAGGGACTAAACACACATTTACCGAGTGAAGACTGGGACGAAGTAAAACCGAGAGGGAATCCACAGTCCACCCAATAAGACCATGTTTCTGCCCCCAGGCAGGGCTGAGCATGTGAGGGGGTCCGTCAAGCTTGTTCCCATTTAGACGGAGAAAGGAGAAGTGGTGGCGAAACGGAAATTGAGGCTCCTGTGTGGACAGCTTCCTGGTTCCAGAATGGGAAACACAGGCCAGGGGGAGGGGCATCCCTGGGGATTGGGTTTCGTCACAGAGGCTGGGTGCAACTGCAGTTGTTTTTCTAACTTACTGTGTCATGGCCAGGTCTTGAAAGTAGACTGTAAGGTTAGACACTTGGCCTAGAGTTGGAAGAGGCAAGTTTGTGGAGACACACGGGTCAATCTGGGAAACTTCTGAGAATGAAAGGTGCACTCCTTGGATGCTTTCTCATAAACAATAGGCACATTTAGATGTCTGCCTTTAGGCAAGGCGGATCTAGCAACACAAATGATGGTATTTCTCTTTTTTTTTTCCCCCTTGGCTCTGTTCTGATTATTTAATTCTTCGCCACTGCAGGGGGTTTCTCTAATATACTCAGGGAGGACAGTTACGTGTTTCCAGCTTGGCAAATCAGTGGAAAAGTCCATATAGTACAGGAGCCTGGAAATGATTAGCCTTGCTTCATTGCTTCACCTAGACCAACTACCTGCGGAAAGACGTGGTACTGTGACTGCTTTAGCTTGATATTCCTGCTCACCTCTGCGGCCAGAGGCTGGGCTAGGGGAGGGCAATTATTATTGATAGTCATGCTAGGCCCCAAGAAGAAGAGGACAGGATGGCTCTCCAAAGGAATCGAAGTTGCAGAGAAGGCAACCTATTTCCAGAACTAGGGAGAACAGGGAGAGGCCTGGACTAGGATATCTGTGCCTCTACGCAGAGGAGGAATATGGGAGGGGCCCCAGTTTGGGGAGCTGCATCTTATGTACTTGTACCTGGGGTGCAGCCAACCTCGCCCAGCTCTGGGGATCCTCTGAAAGGTAACTGGGAGGCCAGCAGCTAGAATTCTCCCTGGAGCATTACAAAGACTCTCCCTTCCCTCAGCTATGCTGCATTTACCGTGAACTTAGTTTCAAACATCATATTTGTTTTTTCCTTACTGTGTCTGAGGATAACTGAACTTTTCAGCTGCAAGGGTTTATGTCGAAATGTACCACACCCAGGAAGGATCCAACACTCTCCCTCTTTCCTTCTCTAGATTTCTTAGCTTAGTGCATCCTCCTACCTAAGAATTGTAGACTTATGCATTTATTCTCAGTCAACATTTACTGAGAACCTATTGTGTGTCCTAGGGATTAACCTCAAACAAAACAAATCCAGTCCTGGCCCTCACAGAGCTTAAAGACCAGTGGGGAAGTCAGGTATGCAATGGAAATAAAGACATCACCCATCTGCCTCAAAGACATCATCCAGCTGGTTAACACAAGACTTGGTGGCAATGGGATAAGCTCCCCCAAGGCAAAGCATGCGGAATTCAGATAACTCAGTACTGACTGGCCCGTGGGGCAGAGAGGCTTTCTTAAGAAAGGGATGTTAAGCTGAGAGCTGAAGGATGAGCTGGATTTTGGGTTTTAAGACAAAGGGCTGAGACAAAGGTGAAGAGAGGAGAGGTTCTCAACAGGGAGCACAGGGCCAGGTGTGCAGCAGGGAGGAGAAGTGTCTGAGGGTCTGCATTTGCCATCCCCAGCTTGCCTGGGAGTAGGAACATGGGTCTGTCCCACTCAGAGGTCGGCACGAGTGGGATGGTCACTGCCTCATTGCCCTGTGCCTCCCTTCAGTCTCCCCACCCCTCAGACTACCTGCTGGGGAACAGGGTTCCCCTAGCTACACTTGGGGCTGGACTTGTCACATCCAAGCCCTGGCTGGCTGTGGGGTGGGGACTGCTGTGATTGTGCGAGCTGCGGGGCGGCCTTCCTGGCTGCTGTCGGAGGCAGAGGAGGCGGGACCACTGTGCAGCTGAGAGATGGCGGTGCTGGAAAGAGGGCCATGGTGGCAAGGGAGCAGGATGTGGTTTGAAAGTAAAGCTGACTGGGCCCCCAGCTGGAATTGGATGGATGTGATGGCGTGGAAAAAGAGGAATCAAAGGTGATGGCAGGGCTTTCAGCATGGGGGATGACAGTGCCATTTGCTGAGACACAGAAGCTGGGCAGCTGACTTGAGGGAATAAGCACAAACATACAGCTTCTTGGATATTGTGAGTTCAAGGAGCTCTCAGGGAAGCGTTTGGATGCGTGGCACTGGGGTGGAGACAGGGTATGGAAATCAAGGCAGTGGGTGCCTGTGTGTGGGCTTGGCAGAGGCCACGCCTGGGTTGCCAGGCGCAGAGACATTTGGAGGTCGGTAAGCAGAGAAGCGGTGAGTAAACTGGTAAACCCGATGGGGCGAAAGCACCAAGTGCCTGTGATAAATCATGCCAGCACTGCTCAGGCTGCAGATGTGCGCGCTGAGGACCCCAGGCACTAGGGGCCTGTCACCGGGTGATGCACGACGCTGCTCCCCACCTCCCCACCTCCCGCTGCTGCTGCCTGCTTCCTGCCACCACCAGGAAGTTTCTCCGGAATAGAAGACAGAGCTGAACAGGCTCACCGTGACAGCCTTTAAAAGTGACTTTTAAAACTTCCTATAATTGTTGATTAAAAGGCCCATTGCTCCAAAGGCTCTGTTTGTGGTAGGAGAAGGAAAGTCATTTGAGAAGAGATTTCTGGGGAGGTGAAGCGTTCCAGTAAATTGGCCAGGCAGCATTTGGAGCTCCAGGCTTATATTTCAAGAGCCATTAAAAGCCCCTCAAGAAAGGGCTGCAAAGTAGTTGTTTTGAGAAAGGGAAATACATTTTTGGGGAGGAGAAAAATGCCAGCTATGGAGCTTGCAAGGGCAACAGACGGCGAAAGCCGCTGGCCCTCACCCACCCGAGCCTTGGTGTAGGACCATCCCCATGTCTGCCTTGGCTAGGAAAGTAGCTCCTACCTATCCCTACCCTGGTGTCAGTCCCTCCCATCAAATTCGCTCTGTCCTTGCTTTTACTACTCCTCCATTTGGCAGGGTCACTTTGCAGATGCATCCCTTCCGAAGTAACTTGCTCTTTATACCCCTTTCTTTGAATCTTCTTGGCCCCTAGTGGCCCCTTCTAGATTTCTGCACCCCATGATGTCTACATGCCCCACATTTTCCCTTGAATTCCTGGGGCTCATTACAACTTCCTGGGCTTGTTTCTGGCCCGGATCCCTCATGCTGCTGTCTCACGCAGGTCTTCTTTCAGCAAGCTGGGATATATGCTGCGACAGAGGGTGCTCAGGGGGGGATTAATGCTCAGACGTCACCAGCTGTTTTCCTCCTGGCCAAGTGGCCAAAGCACTGTTGGGGGGTTGGTCCTTGGGTCCCATTGTCTCTGTCATAGGCCTTATATTGTCCTTTATAGGGTTGCCATAGGAAATATAGGCAGAAAGAACAAATGGTGTGGTATATGCATGAATATCGTCTTTGGCTTTTCCCTGGTTTCCAAGGTGGGGGCAACTAGGCGAGCCGGGCCAAGAGGAGGCTTCCCCGGCTACTCACCTGGGCCAGCGACGAGATCATGAGAACCTTGCGTAGAGCATACACACTCCCAATTTTCCTCCCTCCTTCTTTCTTGCTTCCTTTCCTTCTCTGTTATTCCCCCCTCTCTCCTTCCCACCCATCAATGGATGAATTAAGTCATTCATGGTCTACGTAAGTGGCTGGGGACACAATGGCTAACATCTGTGCTGACAGGGCTGGGGAGGCAGACAGGAACCAGGCAGCATGGTAGGTGGAGGGCGCTGTGTTTGGGGACCGTGGGGCTGTAGGAGCCTATGGATCTGAGGGGTCAAGAGATGTCCTGGATTTCACTCATCCCTTGATGGCTTCTGGTGTGGCTGAGTACAGCCCCTGTGGGTTCTAGTGAGGCCGGCTGGGTCAGAGCCCAGGGAGAAAGCTGGACTGGGAAAGGAGGTGGGACCGGTACCCGTACAAGCTGTCAATATTTTCTGCCTCAACTTCCCTCCACTAGTTTCAATGCAGTTTCATGCAAGTTTTCTCTACAACCCTGGTCACATTTTTGAGCTAACATAAAGCCATGCCCAAGAGCCACCTATTTCAGAAGAGTTCATTTGTTTGCAATAATAAAATCTGGTTATTCGAAACAAATCGAAAAATAAAACCTTGCTTGCACGGACCCCTCTCTCAGAATCGCAGCTCCCTTTACTCCTCCCAGCCTGGCTTCTTCCCTCTGGGAAACCAGGGGGCTGGGTGAGCTGAATTCCAAACATTAGAACGTTCTGAATCTCCAGAATTCATCTTTTGGAATCCCGAAGCGTATGAATTAAAATATTATTCTCGCTTCTTTTCAGCCTGAGGAGGAAAACCTTTGAAATAGCAAATCACCTAAGAATTCAAGGAACGTTGACTTCGAGCATGGGCATGCGTTGCGTAGCACACGCGGTGGGACCCGCTGGACCGTGCTTGTCTGGCATGGGCTGGGTTGTGCATGCGTTGGGGGTGGGCTGCGCCTGCTCATGGGGGCGGGGAATTAGACATGAGCGCTGGTGGGCTGCACTTGTCATCGCTCAGCTGCGGGTGTTGGATTCTCTCCCGAAGGGACCTGGGGCCCATGCTGCTCCTGGCTGACAGGTGTGTGACAGGGCCAGATTGGCACGTCGGGGCTTCCGAAGGGGTCAGGAGCCTGTGGTTCCAGAACAGACTGACCGGAGACTCACAGCGGGAGGCGGCTGCGGCTACTGTGGGAGACGGGTTGAGCTCGGGGCGTGTTTGGGGATCAGAGTATTGTCCAAGGGATGAGGTGGATTTCCTGTCAGAGAGGAGCAGTGAGGGCCGAGATGAGGGCGCTCGCTGAGGGGAGAGGCAAATGAGGTGCCCCAGCCATGGGGAAGGGCACGGTTGAGACGGTCGGATGCCTAAAGAGAACTGAGAAGAGGAGGGTCGTGGGGGGACCAAGGAGTCCTGGCCTCCACGTGGCCCACTCTTCAGGGGAGCCCGGGAGGGGCGCTTTTGCTTTCCAGGATTTCTCAGAAGTACTTGATTTTTAAAAATTTGGTAGCACAGATTTCTCTATTGTTACGAAAGGGGCTTGGTTACTTATCTGAGGGAGAGATGTTGGAAAATGGTTGGTGGAGAAAGGGGTAGGGCTGGTGAGCAGACTGGAAGGATAGGTGGCCAGGGAAAGAAGAAAGGTCCGGTTCCCAGAGCAGAGTTGTCAACACTGAGCGCATGTCAGGAGAGGCCCTGTGAAATTCCAGAAGGGCCCCAGATGTCCCCTCCCCGTGCATACTGCACTCTCACAGCGAGGGTTGGTGAGAGTGCCAGGTTTCGAGCACTGGCTCCTTCACTGGGGCCATTCCTGGGTGCGGAATTCAGGCCTCGCAGAAGAGGAGGTAGAGCTTCCCAGCTCCTCACAGGGACCTGACTCCTGTGAACGTGTGTGTCTTTCCTCGGAGCCTCATTAGATCCTGTCTGAGTCACTTTCCTCATTGCTGGGATGAGATACCCGTAATTTAAAGGAGAGATTTATTTTGGCCCACATTTTCAGACATTTCAGTCCCTGCATGGTCAGCCAGCTCCAAGGCAGGAACGGGATGGCAGAAGATCATAGCAAAGGGGAAAGCTGCTCACATCATGGGTGGCCAGGAAGCAGAGAGAGAAGGGAGGATCTGGGAAGGGAGACACACCCTTTCAGGTGGCACTCCCAGTGAGCCATCTCTAGCCAGGCCTCGCCTCCTAACAGCAAGCTAGCTGCAGTGGCCTGAAGTCCAGTCACCTTCCACAAGCCCTGCCTCTCATTGCTGAGGCTTTGGTGACAGGGGTAGCATTCCAGACGTAAACCACAACAGGCACCATTTCACTGCACTCGCCTGTAAGATGCTCTGTGAAAGCTGCCTATGGCAACAGCATCCTGGGAAATACCAGTATACTGCCACCTGGTTCCTGTCTGCCTCCCCCACTCTGAGAAGGTCCCGTTGGTCCTGCTGGCAACAGAATACTGGGAAATACCACATTCTGTGCTTCCTTCTTGGAGATGCCCCAAAACATGAGCATTTCAAAGGCTCCAGAAGTGCTTTTAGACTCTTTCTCTCTCTCATTTGTTTCCCTTTACAGTGCTGGAGATGGTAGCTATGGCCTTACGCATTCAAGGCAAGTGCTAGACTCCTGAGCTGCAACCCCAGCTCTTAAACTTT
Source organism: Erethizon dorsatum (assembly GCA_028451465.1). Taxonomy (NCBI): domain Eukaryota; kingdom Metazoa; phylum Chordata; class Mammalia; order Rodentia; family Erethizontidae; genus Erethizon; species Erethizon dorsatum. The sequence continues at coordinate 5,446,244 of CM051836.1, read as the reverse complement.
CTTTAATCCTGTGTTTTCTAAACTTACTTGGCCACAGTTCCTTTTTGTTACAAAAAGCCTATGAAAATACTATGGGAGTCTTCTGTCCTGTGTGCAAACCTCGAGGCACTCTGATCACTTTATATTCTCCTGCTGACCACCTTGTAGACTCACCAGCTCTGAATTTCCTCCTGCATCGAACCTTGGGCAGGGCATAGATCATCTGGCCTGCTGTGGTCTCCTTTGAGCTGTGAGCAGTCCTGCTCGAGCCAGAGCACGGGTGCATCAGTTCACCCGGCATTATTTGGCGGGTCCCTTTGTGCGACCTGCTCACGGACCTGAGTTTGCAGACTAGTTGCTTCCTGGTTGGCTTGGGGTGTTTGGCTGGATGGCCAGTCTGCCCATTCACCTTCACGGCCAAATGAAGCTCACCTGGGGCCAAGAAGCTTTTTGGAGGACAAGATGTGAGCAGAAATGCTCCATCTGTCAAATCCCCTATCCCCTGCAGCAGCTCATGGGCTCGGGCTGCTCTGATTGCTTATTTTTGCATATGGTTGTGAAATATTAAAAGAAATTCTTCCAGTTTTGATTTTTTTTTTTTTTTTTTTTTTTGAGACAGGGTCTCACTATGCAGTTCAGGGGCTGGGCTTGAACTCACTATGTAGCCTAGGCTGGCCTCAGACTCACGGCAATCCTCCTGCCTCAGCCTTCTGAGTGCTGGGATTACAGGCATGTGCCACTATACCCAGCTTGAAAATGTTTTTGTCAAGGCACTATGGGCAGCCTGAACATGTGACAGAAACCCCCAGAGTTGGGAGAGTAACAGAGGGATCAGGAGGAACCACTTCAGAGGTAGAGCTTGCTTGCTTCAGGGGTGGCTGTCTTCTTTACCTTCTTTCTGCAGGCTGCAAGGGTGGACCGTGTGCAGACAGGATTCTGGTGAGTGGTTGTGTAGGGCACTGACTTGGGGCCTTGTAGTGTGTCATTGGACAAGTTCTCATGTCTCTCAACGTTTAGGGTTTCTCCACTGGCAGGACTAACCGGGTGAGCAGATGTTCTCTGGGGCTTTCATAGATTACATGCAAGGCTACTGGGGAGCTGGTTTGCCTGTTCATCATTAGTGAACCAATGCTGCCTTGATTCCCTATGTGATAAATTGCACCCAGTGGGCATCCTGGAGAGGAGGATACACTCACAGGACCCACCTGAGTGCAGCCTGCTGCGGCTCAGACAGAACACAGACTCTGCCCACACAGACCTTGCTGGAGCTGGGCAGCCACATCTCAGGGTTAGTGTGGCCTTGTGTAGCCATACTTCCGAGCCGAGCTCCTGGGAATAACCTTGTGATTTGATTCCTGATGGGTGTTATGTCTGCATCCCTGACCGTATCTGGGGTGGGTCCAGCCTTGGGCTCAGACATAGTGGCAGCCCCTTGACATTTCTGACACAAATATAACTCCTTTCTCCCAAGGCCTGTTCTGGCAGTCGCTCTCTTCAGGCTGCTGGCTTGGGTAGACCTGACCTGACACAAGTCAGAGATGACCTCAGAATGGCCAGAGCATCTGCAGACCCCAAACCTGTGCCTGTCTGGTGATGTAGCCGCTGAGCTCAAAGGCATGTGCACACCCATCTCCCAGGGAAAAAGCGGGCAGCTCCTGTTTGGATGATTGATTAGCATCCTACATTTCTATTTGCCAAGGCATCTCAGAAGCACACCAGCAGATGGCTTCTCAGGAATTCCTCCGGGGAACCAAGCTTCTACAAATCCAGCACCACGTGCAAATACAGTATTCAAGTGAGAGAGGAAATTGTGAAAGAAAATACTCTTTCTTTTCCTCTCTCCAAGTTAAAGACTGGATGCAGTGCTAGAGGCTTGAGCAATGGCCTCCACACTCCTGCAGTTCAGAGAGGGAGAATACACCTGGGTCTAGATCAGACAGCGCCAGGCCGCAAGGCAGCTCTAACTCTGAGGGGCTGCAGCTGAGAGATGTGAGACTCAGGCAGTGGGCTTTGCCTAAGTAGCCAGTGTATGCTAGTCCTGGGCCTGACACTGTGGAATCAGCTCAGCTTGTGACTTAAAAAGTACTAACTTCTGGCATAGATCTGGGTTCTAGCTGTGACTCTGCTGTGCTCCAGGTGGGAGATCTTGAACCAGAGATTTAGTCTCTGAGCCTCAGGTTTCCAGTCTGGAGGGGGGGGTCATCGTTCCCATCTCACAGGGTCGTTGAAAGGATCAGATGAGGTAACGCATACCAGAGGTCAGCGCAGTGCCTTGGTGCATGCTCACCGAGCACACACTGCTTGCACCAGCCCCAAGCCTCTGCCGCAGGGAGCGGGGAGGTGCCCTGCGATGACACAGCAGGGTTTGAGAGGTTGTATGAGTTTCTGATGTCACCTCACTTGTCACCGATGAGGCAGAAATAATTCTCTGTTCGGGTGTCTTACCTCTGCACCAGGAGGGTGGTCCCCTGGCAGGTCTGGGGTGAAAAGCCTGCTGGGTAGACCTCGGTCACAACTGCTCTTTGAGCATGCTCTTAAGAGCGTGCCTATTATATTACGCTTTTCTTCCCTCACAGGAAGAACACTTATAGAATTCCAAGGAACTAGGAAGCCTACCAGAATCTATTCTCCAAAGCCAGAAAGGACAGTCCATCAATGAGGACGATTCTGAGAGCTTTGTCCCCAGAGCTCTGACCTTTCCCCTCCTGCTCCGAGCCCGTGTTTTATAGTGTTACTTGCACTCTCTGGCATTTGGCTTTTCCTATTCCTTTCCCAGAGGTTTGGTTCCATTAATGTTTATGAACAAATAAAACTTGGATTGCTGCTTTGGGCCATGGGATCAGTGCTGACTTGGGGAGGGATATCTAGTTTAACCTGATCCCTCTCTTCTGACTTTCCACGACTTCCACTGCATTATTCTCTGGGAAGATGAGCATGTGGAGAGCATGTGGCTGCCACAGAAAGTTTGCCTTCCTCACCTAACCTTGGTGCTGCCCATGCCCTGGTCCAGTAGGAACTAGAGTCAGTGAGAGTCACCCCGAGCCTTGGAAACATGGGTGTTGTTTTTGTGTGAATTCCTACGTGGACGTGCACAGATAAGACAACCTCTGGGGACACGTGAATTGGGTGTCACAGGTGGCGTGTCCCCTGTTGTCCCAGGGCAGGGCTGGTAGATATGTATAAGGATGTCTCATTCCTTTTTTGGAGCAAGAAGTTGACTAATGTAATTCATGACTTCAAGGATTAAAAACCTGTCCAGGTGGTACATGGTGCCATGTAGACTCCCGTGTTTGTAGCCAATATATTATTTTTCTGTTTCCGAATGCACGGAGTTGTGGATGGGGTTCTTTTTCATGGGCTGGGAGGAACAAGCTTGGTGGATGCTGCTGGGGGGACAGGGGAGGGGTGTTGCACAGCAGCTACCCTGGATGGCAGACTGCAGCTGGCCTGCACTGTGGAGGTGTCACTTTGGCGAGGGGCAGCATGTTCCTTCTGGTGCTGCCAATGACGCTGTGAGCCAGGCAGGAGGAAGGTAATTGTATCATTACCTGCCACTCTTGTCTCAAGAGGACAGATTAGCTGACTCTCCAAAACTAGGATCTACTTTTGACTTTTTAATTTACAGGCTGATGGAGTTGGTGCTAGTTGACTCCTAAACCTTTCTGGAATAGCTGAGCTCTGCCTGGCACAGCAGGTGAGGAGGAGAGGAGCAAATGTGGTTCTGACATGGAGGAGCTCACAGGTTAGCAGGACCAAGGGACAGACCGTCACCCATGACATTGCTCAGCAGGATGGGAAGATGGCCAGAGGAGAGGCTTGGAGAAACTGAAAGGATGCAAAGACTTTATGGAGGAGAAGGAGGAGGAGGAGAACTGGCCTGTGGAGGGATTTTCACTGGTGGGATTGGGGTGGAAAAGGCTTCTGGGAATAGGGCCCTCACAGCATAGATGGGTAGACAGAGAGAGGAAGGTGAGAGGCTCTGTGGAGAGATGTCCTGGGAAAGTGGTTTGGGGTTTTGTGCAATAAATGTGTGGATTTCCACTGGTGGGATTGGGGTGGAAAAGGCTTCTGGGAAAAGGGCCCTCACAGCATAGATGGGTAGACAGAGAGAGGAAGGTGAGAGGCTCTGTGGAGAGATGTCCTGGGAAAGTGGTTTGGAGTTTTGTGCAATAAATGTGTGAGTGAGTGGGTGAAGCTGCATTCATTCAGCGAGCATTTACTGAATGATCACTGTGCTAGACACTGCTAGGGAAGGGTTACATAGCTGTGAATGGAACAGAGAAACACCCTGCCTTTGTGAGTCTACATTCTAACATGGGGCAAGAGACAATAAAAAAATAAATATAAGTGATGTTATACTACATGAGAAAGACATAAGAGCAAGGTAAAAATGAGTAGAACAAAATAGGGGTTGGGAACACCGTGTGTGTGCGTGTGCGTGTGCGCGTGCGCGTGCTCGCGCACCCCTGTAGGTTGCAATTTTGACCAGAGTAGCAGAGTAGATCTCTTTGGAAAGATGACTTTTGGGTACTTTGAGAAGGACGTAAAGAATTAACCAGGCCACTGTCTGTCAGAGAGCGCTCTAGGCAGAAGAAAGAGCAGTTGCCCAAGACCTCACGATGGAATGTGCCGGCCGCACTGAGGAACAGCAGAGGCCAGTGTGGCTGCAGCAGAGGGATGGACGGGACGGCAGTGGGCCAGCTTTGAGCAACTTGGGGCCTCTAGAGGATTCTGAGTAGAGGAGTCACATGGTGTGGCTTCTGTTTTAAAAGTATCGTCTTGTGTGTTGTGTGGAAACTTGACCACTTCCGGGGCATGGGTGGGGTCAGGACAACAAGGTAAGAGGCTGCTCTAGCACTGAGGAGAGAGTGACAATGGCCTGGGCTAGAGTGGGTCGTGGGAGTCATGAGAGCTGGTTCGGTTCTAAACATGGAAGATTTCTTTTCTTTGATATTTTATTTTCGATTAACATGTTAATGGAGTTCAGTGTGATATTTCAACATATGCATACAATAGCTGTATTTTCTTGTATGGAGTTCTGGAGAGAGATCAGGGCCAGAGATACAAATTTAAGGGCCATCTGCCTTTAGATGGTATTAAAGGCATGAGATGGGATGAGATCACTAAGTGGTTGGTAAAGAGAGTGGAGTGAGTATCAGGACTAATTTTTTTTTTTTTTTTTTTTTAGTTTTAAGTGCCAGGCATTCTGGTAAGCACTTCCTAGCATTCCTTTTCTTTGTTTCTGCCACAAACCAAAGAAGTAAGAGCTGTTATTTCTCCATTTTATAGATGAGGAACCTGAGGTTCAGAAGGGATAGATAAATTACCTAAGACCACACAGTTACTCCAAGGCAGAGCTGGAATTTGCATGTGGGTCTACCTGATTCGAAGTTTTTTTTCAATCATGCCTATGTTGCCTTTCTGAATCACAGACCTAATTATTTGTGTGGTGGGGGAGCTACTAAAGTTTTGAGCAGGGAAAGGACTCAAAGCTGTGGTTTTGGAAGAGGCACTTGGACCCCTGGGCACTCCTGCAGAGTGTGCTGGGGAGGGAGGAGGTAGAGAGTAAGGGCAGGGAATATGGCCAGGTTTGGACTACCCAGTGTGGTAAGAAATGGAACCCTGAATATGGATTTCCCTGAAAACAGAGAACCAAGTTGTGGCAAACCCAGTGTTGTGAACCAAATGTCTGTGTCCTCCCCAAATTTGTATGTTGAAGTCCTAACTTTGAATGTGGCTGTATTTGGAAGTGGGGCACTAAGGAAGTACTTAAGGTTTATTGATTTTAAAAGGATGGGGCCTTGGTCCAATAGTATTAGTGTCTTTATGAGAAGTGTCACTAGAGCTTCCCCTGCCTTTTGAGGACATAGCAAGAAGATGAGCATCTGAAAGCCAGGAAAAGAGCCTTCAACAGAACCGGAATCAGCCAGAACCTTGATCTTGGACTTAAGCCTTCAGAACTACGAGAAATGAATATCTGATATATAAGCCACCCAGACTGATGGTATTTTATTATCACAGTGCTAACTAAGGTACCCAGTCTCTTTGGTATCCTGACTTTTCCAGAACTGTGTCTTTTGCCAAGTTGCAGGTCCCAGCATTTTAGTAACTGGTCCTTTAAGGGACTTCTGCCTTTTTTCCCCCTCTAAACAATTCAGTGGATTTGAATGGACTAGAAGAGTCACAGAGCAATTATCTAGTGATTAGCTTCCTTGTGGAGTCCAGAGAGCATTGCTGGAAGAAAATTGGTAAATTCTTTTCATTCTTAATAAAACCTAACATTATCTAGCTAATGCCCGATATTAAGAGTTCAAAGTCATTTCTGTACCATTGATCTTCAAAGAAAGAGATTTGCTAATTTATTTGAGAAGGCCTGCAAAGATGTAGGCAAAGCTCCCTTCAGAGGGGAATTTATAACACTGAATGAATTTGCAACATGGCTGTCCTGCTCCCATCCTTGCCACCTCCTGTCTTGGCTCCTTTTGAGTCACTGGGTTGACTAGTAGCACATGTCACCCTCAGCATCCTGAGCCCTCTGAGTCTGGTGTCCTCATTTCCATGTCTGGTCTGGAAAGAAGCAGTTCTAGTGCCATTTGATTGAGCTGGTTTTGAAAGAAGGACAGAACAGGCACCCAGAACTCTAGCATCTTGGGGGAGTGGATGTTTCCGGGGTGGTAATGTTTCCTATCCCTCTCCTGAGAACACCCTCTCCCAATAAAAATGAGTTGTCAGCTGCTCTTGAGGGCTATAAATTGATTTTGGCTCTGTCCATTACAGGTAGCTTCTGCGAGAGGAACCCATATAAATCTCACTCAGCCAGGGAATGTTTAAAATGGCAAACTTCAAAGTAAAGGTTTAACAAAAACCATAAATAAAACTTCAGAAGTAATGGAAGTGTTTATAAGCATCTGTGGAATTCTGCACAAGAACAGTGAGGCTGGTTTGGGTGCCAGGAGATTGACTGAGGCGTTGTGTTTGCAGTGAGAGAGAACATCCATCTTTATTTGGCCTCAGCTTGGGGCAGCTGGACTTGGAGAACCCACAGAGATGTGAGCAGTGCTCTGTGGCTGGGCTCCCGGAGAGGGAGTGCATCGCCGTCGGGGCGGTGGCCGGTCCCAGCTTGGGGGGGTGCCGGGGCAGGTGGAACTTGCAAAGAACCAGGGCTGTAAGGTGATCACACGCCCAGCCTTCCGCGTGCCTCTCGTGGGAAGGTAGAATATTACAACGATGGCTTAATCATTGCATGATCCCAGCACTTGTGGCCATGTGTCATGTCTGGCTCTCCATCGAAGGAAACCAAAGGAAACAGTGTTTGTGACTTGTCCAAGCCATCTGTGGAAACCAGAAGAGAGGCCCATTCCAAGGTCTGGATTCTCTCACCGTGTCCCTCTCTTCCCCATCTGTAGCCACTTCTCTATTAAACAGTAGCTGAATCTCCTCCATGACAGGCCTTGGGCTGAGTGCTGAGGATTTTCTAAGACACATTAGTGTGCCCCTCTTGAGGGGCTTTCACTCTACTGCTTTGGACAGCCCTGTGCTCCCTCTGCCGGGGATCTACGTGTAGAGAAAACAAGGTGTTGGATAAAACCACAGTAACTGTCATTGCTTCATTCAACAAGCACTAACTATATTGTAGGCTCTGTGCTAGGTGCACAGTAAATGATAAAATGTGCAAATGTTTGTTGTGAGGGATAAATTCTAAGGAGAGCCCCGTGGGGTAAGACTGGTAGGTGGGGCTGGTGGGTGGAGGTTTTCCAGAGAAGGCAGGGCTGAGCAGGACCCTCAAGGAGAGAGAGGGTTTGGGGAGGACAAACAGCTTCCAGACGGGAGGAGATGTGAGTGTGGGGAGTTGTGTCGGATTAGATCAGCAATCGGACAGCAGGCGGATCACTCTGGGCAGATCTCCTGGAGAATGGACTTGGTCTGAGCTTGGGCCAACCCTGGAGCTGTTCTCTAGGTGCTGGGCTCCAGCCAGGGAGCCGGAGCGCCGTCCTCTGTGGCTGGCAGTTGGGGAGGGGGTGTGCTGGGAGGGCAGCCTCTTTTCTTCCTGTTGCTCTTCTTCCTCCCCTCTCAGACCAGCTGAGGTCCTGTGCTCTTCCACAGCTCTTGCTTTGTGAGCTCTGATGCTCACAACCCTAGGCCCGCTGGCAGAAAGATCTGGATCAGCCCGTGGCTGTCTCTCGTTTCCCAGGCAGCCTGTGTTTCATGAGAGCAGTCTTCTATAGTTCCAAAGGCTCCATCCCAGACGGGCGCACACTGGCAGTGCCCCCAAACAAGACCGACAGGTAAAATAGAAGCTACTCAGTTGCATTTGATTTTTGGTGTTTTTTTTTGGTGTTTTGGTTGAACCTAGGGTCTCAGGCATGTTGGGCAAGTGCTGTACCAGTGAGCTATGTCCTTAGCCCTATGTTTGAATTTTAAGTAAGGAATGAATAACATTTTAAAATCATTTGCTGTTTATCGGAGATTTACATTTAATTAGATATCTTTTTTTTTTTTAAGTAAATCTGGAAACCCTTGCCTAAAATCTTGTTTATCGGCTACTGAAACTCAAAGGTTTCTAGGTTTATGGGACAGACAGGTTTTAGGAGCCATATTCACCTGGAGAGGTGTAGAGTGGTACAGAAGTCAGGAGCCTGGGCTCTGGGTCAAACTGCTCAGGTTTGAATCTCATCATCCCCATTTATGAACCTTAAGCAAGTGACTTACGGACTTCTCCAAGCCTCAGTTCTCTTATCTGTGAAGTGGGAATGGTAATAGTCCTTAGTTTACCTTACTTTAGCCTGAAAAGTGCTAGCACAGGGCTTGGCATTTAGTCTCAACAGCATGGTAGCTGCCATTATTACTGCTATGTAATAATGGACATCTGATGGGGCCACACAGGTCGTCTCTCTCTCTGTAGCTGCCCCTAGGAAGTCCCCTCTGATCCCTCAGTCTCTGTCTCCCTTTTTCAGGGTGGGCCTTTCTGGAGAATTCCACCTACCCCTGCCTCTTCCCTAGCTGTGTTTTCCAAGTGCAGGCTAGATGTGCTTGCCTCTGTCCCTCGTAGAAACAGTCCTGCCTTCGCTTAACACAGCTTAGTTTATGCCCACAAACACAGCTTGGGTAGCAAATCCTTTCGTAGACTTTATAATGGGACATAGATCATTACAGATGGGACTCAGGTTTTACAAAATATTTTAGGAGGTAGATAAATTAGATCATGAAAAGTGCATAAGGGACATCAATTATGCAGGAGCCAGAAGAATGCTTATAAAGTGATCTGGCCTTAGTTTTTGCCCATGAAACATTTAACTGCGGCCATTAAAATGGAAAACATCCCTCGCTCCCTACTTCAGAGAAGTGGGCCGGTCTGGGATGCAGGCCTAGCCCAAGGGAGGCTGTAAAGTACATGGTGGCCTGCTTTGCTTGTGGCACTCAAGGAGGAAAAGGCCATCTGGGAGGTATAGAAAATGGAGGCTGGGCTTGTTTGGAGAAAAATCCCTGTGTTCTCAGAACATAGGGCCCTGTAGGAGCCCAGGTAGGGTGGTAGCTATTTTGGCTCCTGTGACCCAAGGCAGAAAGGTGGGCACCTGAACATCATGTGTGGATGGTTAGATGTATGGTGACTCCAGGGTCTTCGCCGATCCCCTGAAGGTGTTATGCTTGTCCTAACTCCTGCCCAACAGCAGCACAAGCCTGACTCTCATGGGTCTGCCATCTGCCAAGCCACCTGGACTAGATGTTGGCCCATGAGCCTCTGGGAGAAGGGGCAGGTGATTGTGACCCTGCAAACAAACTGTACAAGTCATCTTTTCTACCAGGCTTCAGTAACCATGGCTGGTCCCAGACGAGGCCAAGATTTATGTCTCTGAAAGAAGCCAGACCGTGCTCTGAGCCACAGGCTTGGCCCTTGATTCTGCTCTTCACTCTCTGGGTCCTGTGAATTCGTCTCATTCCCCGCTGGACCATGTGCTGTGCTCCTGGGAGGTGGGCACCTTCTTCCTCCTCCTCCTCTTGTTCTTGTGGGCATTGAAGTGGGTACCTGGTGCTCCATCTGAGCCTTTTGAGGGTTGGTAAGGGCGAAGCTGAGTTACCTGCTAAAGATATCTTGTCAGGCATTCCCAGGCGCTGGTCTCTTTGGCGGGTCACCCTTGCTCTGTCTGGTATCTTTCTGATTGAGGCCGTGTTTCTATTTGGAGTAGGTCTCTTGGCTTTGAGCCTGCCAGTCTTGTGGAGCAGGCAGCATCAGAAGGAATAGGGCAAAGAGGCAGTGACTGCAGTACACACCGTCCTCAGCAACATGTCCGCAGTGGGAGAGCTTAGCTCAGTTTGTGAAACTGTGCTTGGGAAGCTGAGAGCTTTGCAAGGGAGGCAGAGCAGGTGGCGGTGCACTGTGTGATGGGGTTGGGTCTGTCCCTTCTAGAGCAGGAATATGTTCCCTGTGGCCGGCTTCTCATCATCCTCGTGGCTCTTTTTCCCTGGGGTCTGTATCTTTCTTCCCCCCAAATCACCATTTCGCTGGCTCCTGTTTAATTCTGCCTTGCTGCCAAGCAAGAACAAAAGCTTTTTCTTGGGAGTGGAGAAAGCAGTGATATGACTTATTAATATCACCGGCTTGGGATTTTGACAGTGTTCTCACTGCATGTGTGACCTTGGATAAGTTACTTATCCTCTGTAGCTTCATAGCTTCCTCAACTGCAGAATGGGGATGGCAGCGACGCCTATCTCACCTTATGCATATAAGATGAATTCCCTGACCAGTGCTCTTCAGAGAATGGTGTGCTCTCCCCGGGGTGGAAAGATGGGGGTGGGACCTTTCGCCCAGATTTTTTTGTCTTTTAGAGATCGGGGTTTAGGGGCAAGCACTTGGTGTTTCTGGCCTCAGTTTATACATCCATAAAATAGAATTAGTATGTGGTCAGTTTAACCATAAATATCAACAGGGCGCATGTTAAAATGCTGAAGCCATTTCTCACCAGGGTGTACCCTACCCATCTACTTTATACTTGCATCGTTAGATCATTAGTACTATTATTAATGACAGTGGCTAACATTTATCTAAAGCATCCCTTGTGCGAAGTGCTGGACTAATCTCCTAAAGATATCCCTTCGTTTAACCTCATAACTCAAAGGATGCCGCTGAGCCTAGAGAGATTAAGCAATGTGCCTAAGACTATAGAACTAGTAAGTAGGAGAGGCAGGGTTTGAACTCAGGGAGCCTGCCTGCAGGGCAGAGAAATGCAGGTCCACCAACACAGCAGGAGCTTTTCTAAGTCCTGCCCGTGAGCCCATCATTGTAGAATGGCGGTGGATTGTACTGGCGAGGGTACAAAGGAATTTCTACTGTTTCCTTTATACTTGGTAAAAGGAGCTCCATGAAAGTAATTTTATTTTTCCCTTGGATTCCAACACCTTGTGTTAGACAGCTTCCTATTTCTGTAACAAATACCTGAAATAAATCAACTTATAAAGACAAAAGGTTTATTTGGGCTCAGTTTTGGCAGTGTCAGTCCATGATTGGGTGGACCCATTGCTTTTAGGGCTCTGGTAGGGCAAGGGGTAGCACGTGTGGTTGGGACACATGACGTAGCAAAACTGTTCGCTCCATGGCCAGGATGTGGGGGAAAAAGGAAGAGCTTGGGGCCCCACAAACCCCCTTGAGGGCTTGCCCTGAAGGACTTAAAACCTTCTTCTAGGCCTCACTTCTTGAAAGTTCTACCACCTCCCAATAGTGCCATAGGTCAGCCACCAAGCTTTAACACACAGGTCTTTGGGGACATTCCAGATCCAAGCTGTAGCATACCTAAAGGGGCTTTCTAGATGTTTGGAAATTACTTCTCAAAATCTAAACCTCTTGGTCTTTTGTGGGAGTGTGGTGATGGTGCTGAGGCTGAGAACGACATGGGAAAGCAATACTCTGAATTCTTATGGAAGGGTGTTCTCTGGCCCACCTTCCCCCACTCTCTGACAGAGAGAGATAGTGCTCGTCTTCCTTCCACAGAGGGACATGACGGCCCAGTTTCACGCTCATCTTGGGTTTCTTAGATCGCCCTCATGATGGCTTGGGGTGAGAACTTAGGCAAATTACCAGTGTTTCTGAGTGAAACAGGCAGAGGCCTGTGAGCTGTGGCCTGGAAACCTGTTTGTTGTTATGTATGACAGAAAGACTACCCAGCTCTTTCCTATTTGAGGTCTTGGGTTGTACAAACCTATGTTTGTGTCCTAGTGAGCTGAGCGGGTCTGGCTGCTGCTGGCTGTCCTGCCCACACGTCCCATCTTTCCTCTGGAGAGGGATTGAAGCTGTTCTTTCTGGTGGAAGGATCACAGGGGGGCACTTTATTACTCTGGCCGGGTCAGGTGCCTGTCCCTGACCAATCACCGAGGGCAATGAGGGGGCATCTGTGACCTGCCCATCTTGGATCAAAGCTCTACTTCTGGCCATTTTCTGTAGCTGGCAGCGACAGAAGGAGTGAACATAGAGCTCTGTGCCCTCCCACGTGATTGCAGCAGGCTGAGAAGTGATTCCTCGCAGGACAGGTGCATTTTCAGATGGGGAACAATGAGGCAGACGAGGCTGTCATGGCCCAGACACTTTTTTTTTTTTTTTTTTTTTTACCAACAGCGGCAGAATTATAGTTGTCGAAGAAGTCTTTGCCAATTTGATGAAAGGAATATTGTCTGATTTAGATTAATATTTCTTGATTCCTAGTGAGGCCAATTATTTTCCCACAGATTTGTTGCCACTTTTATTTCCTTTTTGTGACTCACCTGTCTGTGGCCTTAGCCCATTCCCAGGAGCTGCCGTTGAGCATTTCAGAGGAGAGGGGGTGGCTGAATATGACTTTCCTATTTTCCACCGCCTTTGGTGGGTAACTGGGTCGACTGTATTCACTCCTGCTTGGAATAAACCCAGCTGAGCCTTCAGGAAACTCTGTGGAAATCCAAGAACCATGCTTTGACCTTAATCAAATTTCTTGTATTATGAATGGTTATTAAATATTTTATGTGAAAATTGTAATTACTAATTAAAGCCAGTATCAATCACTGTATAACACTAATTAGAAGGTACTGAGTGACCCCCAATGAATTGTCTGCAGCAGTTTGGGACTTCCTATAATTGATGGCAAGCTGAACAGGGAGGAAAGCATGCTGGCTGGGCGGGTGTGCGCGCGTCCTAGAGCTGAGTGGATGTGCAGGGCACACACAGTGTGGCAGGAATCGGGTGGCTGATGGGAGAGTCCCCCAGTGACTAGCCTGACCTCTAGTGACCACCATTCTGCATTCTCCTTCTATAAAGCCAACTTTCTAATGGGATGCCTCTTTTTGTGAGTTTTGTTCTGCCTCTGACAGGTAGCAGCTCCCTGCACTGCACTGAGGGCTGTGGGCTGCAAAATGTCTGGATCTCTTTAGTACTGCAGCTTGGGCCACCTAGTGGTGTGTGACATGGGTGGGAGGAGAGAGGGCGAGAGACTTCTTCAGCCTTGGGACAGCATCTCCCTTCCTGGGGAGCAGGCAGGAAGTGATCACCGGGGACCAATGCAGAAGGCTGAGACCATTGGTAGGGGCAGCCAGAGAGCGGGGCTGAGGAGCACACTCCCACCATGCAGGGGAGTCTGCTCCTAGCTACACGTGGTGGGGGAGAGGGCTTTGCGGTCAGAATGCTGGCTTCGCTTTTCTCCTGTTCTGGAGTTTGGGAGAAGGAGCCACAGCATCGTGAGCCGCAGTTGCCTCCCCAGCAGCAGATGCTGACACCTACTTTGGAGTAGGTCAGCTCCAGACAGCACAGGCTCAGTGCAAGCACTGCACCTGGAGCCATTGGCTCCGGGCTGGACGCCCTGCTCCGCCTTCTCCTAGCTTGTGAACAAGTTACCAGAACCCCTGCGTCTCTGTCCCGAGGACAATCTGAGGATAATAATAGTACCTGCTCGCTGGGTTATCCTGGGAATTAAATGAGTTGTAAGAAAAATACAGTAGCAAATATTACAGGTGCATATGGAACTTAAATTGATGAAAAGCTATGTAAAATTTGCCCCAACATGGGCCAGGGAGCCCCAACAGAAAGTGCTCAAAACATCTCTTGTGCTGAGTGGTGGGGATACAAGATAAGAACCAGCCAGGCCAGGTCCTCACCCTGCCAGTCCAGTGGACGGCGCTGACAGTACGTGGGAGGAAAGCAAAACCAGGATCATTTCTGATGGTGCTTTGGAATCATCAGCCGCTCTGAGGTGGATAAGGCTATGGCGGCTGTGGGGTGGAAGGAAGGCTGCTGTAGGCAGGTGGAACCCATAGAACTGTTGGAGTAGACACTTGAATGAAAGGAGGGAGGGGGTCATGGGAGGAGGCACAGAGACCTCGTTCTGCTTCTCCACTCACATCCCCGAATCGCATTCCCCTGCTCACGCACCCCACCTCCCAACTACCCTGGCCCGGCTTCTGGCTCTTTGTTGGCAGATGGACCTCAGGCTGCTGAGACTGCTGTCCCTCCACAGAGAGCAGGAGGCACCTGGGAAACTTTCATCCCCCTTGGGGGCAGCCTTAACTGATGGCTGATGATGCAAGGGTATACACCTGCCGCCCCCCCGCCCTGATAAGGACAAGCCCCAGGAATCACCTGTACTGTTTCCAGGGCTCCCTGGAGGATGGAGTCACAGTCACTTTCTGTGGGACCTCACTAGGCAGTCCTCGCTCCCTGGGCTTCCTTCCCTTCCTGGTCCTTCTTGCTCACATCCCTGGTGACTTTTCATGGGACCATTTCACTAATAAACTTTCACACGGATCTCTTCTCAGGGTCTGCTTTTGGGGAACCTGCCTGTTGAAGGAACAGCAGGGAGCCACAGAGGTGGAGCGGAGGGTGGGGAGCATAGGTAGGTGTGCCATCATTTGGGGCCCTGGAGGCTGTGCAAAATTTTAATTTTTCCAGGAGTAGTAGTGCTGCATCCAGAGCAGCTCTCAAAGTGGAGCCCTCTCTCGGGATGGGAGGAAAGGAACAGCTCAACCACAGCAATGTGTTTATTGATACATTTGTCATGTGACACTCCTTTGCTTAACTAGCTCACCTAAGCCAGCATTCTCAGAGCTGGAACACCTGTTCGCCTCGGGCTCTCTGTTTCCTCAGGGCATTCCTTGGGCACTTCATGCTCTCAGCTCCGCACAGGTGGAAAATCACTAGCTCAGCCGCTCCCGACACAGTAGGAAGTTACTGGAAGTTTTTGGGCAGGGAAATAACATTGTGTAATTTTTTTTTTTTTTTTTCATAAGGAAAGATCTTTCTGGTCACTGTGTAGAGAATGGACCATCAGGAAACAGGAGAGGAAGCAGGGCAATGAGATCAGATGCTGTGGTGGTCTCCTGGGAGAAGGGTGAGGGGCTTAGACTAGGAGGGGAGCCAGAGAGATGGACTGGGGGTTTGTTCTGGAGCATCCGTAGTTGTTTGACAGCATGGAGTCCATTTTAAAGTTTGCTCGAGTTGATAGCAATTTGGGGACTAGGAGCTGGTGGTGCCTCATAGTAGTCCTCCTGAAGTTCTCTTCCATCCCACCGTAGACACAAGAAGCAGCCTCTCCTGAACCCAGGTGTCTTTTTATGATGTCGCTTTGTACCTGGTCTTAGCTTCTCATGCCCAGCCTTCATCTCTGGTGCTGGGCGGTTTCCAGAGTGGCCCTCATTGGAGGAGTCACATGGGAAGAACCTGGGAAGGATGGTGAGGTCTTGGGCAGACGTCTGCCTAACTCTGGGCCTAGGTCTTCGCTTTGGAATGAAAGGAATCAGTGCTGGGAGGACAGAGGCCCTTCTGAGGCCAGTTCTGGGCCTTTCAAAGGGAGGTTTTAGAGAGATCTTTGCCTGGGACGTGAAAGGCGAGAGGCTCCCTCTCCCCCATACCCAGCCCGTAAGGTGCACAGAGTGGACATGGTGCCATCCAGGCCTCTATAGGCTGGAAACTCCTGGGGACCCTTCTTGGAGCACAAGGCCCAGAGGGAGACCACTTTACCTGTGACTGTGCTAAGTTGGGATTCACATTATTTCTGCACTGAAGACAAGATTTCCACAAAAAGCAGTCATAGTCTAGAGCAAGTTACATTCCTTCCAGAAGTCGAGTATCTAGAATATTAAAATGCATGGCTTCTCAGCCCCCAA
Organism: Erethizon dorsatum; assembly: GCA_028451465.1. NCBI lineage: Eukaryota > Metazoa > Chordata > Mammalia > Rodentia > Erethizontidae > Erethizon > Erethizon dorsatum. Next base: position 5,430,149 of record CM051836.1, on the reverse strand, counting down.
AGGAATAGTTCTTGAGAGAAACCAATTCTTTTCTGCCTGAGAAGTCTGTGTGAGCTTCAGTGGGAGGTGGGCTCTCTTAGAGATACATTTCTTCCCAGGCTGTGCATCTTTTCATGATCTGAACACAAAAAATGATGCTGCTGGTCATGACTTGAACCAGGAAGAATGACTTGACCTGAGGGCGCGTATCTGATGTGCAGATGCGGAGGGTCTGTGTCCCTGGTTGCTGGACAGTCATTCAGGACCCTAAGGAAGGTGGGAAACCCGACCTCCACAGCCCCAGCCCACTGACCAGCTAAGACCTCTAGCTTTTCCTGAAGTAGCCATGGGAGTTTGCGGGGATCTGATGTGTCTGTGGGGACTTTTAACCTATCCAAAGCCCAGTAGAAATTTCGCTTCATAGTGTCTGTTCTGGAAACACAATCCTCCATATGGGCAAAGAGATATCTATGTGATCGCTCATTGAAGTTTGTGTTTAACAGTGGAAGTGGAAGCAGCCTTAAATGTCCTGAATATTAATTAAGTGAAGGAATAGCCATACTAGAGCCAACCAGTAGCGCTGAAAAATCCTTAACCGTGTATGTGTACAGTGTTGTAGAAAGATCTACAAACTTTATTAAGTAAAAAAGTGAAGTTGCAGAATAATTTGTGTAGCATACTATTTATGTTAAAAATCTTCCATGAATACAACTTTGTTTCTCCATGTACATAAGAAATCAGCAAAGCAGACTGAAAAGTGGTTGTCTCGGAAGGGTACTGGAATTGGATATGGCATCTTAAGGGGCTTTTGTTTCATACCTACAGTTTGATTATTTAAAATACTTTTTGAAAACACTTGCATAATTAAGGTAATGAAGGCAATTTTTACCTGTTGTGAGTCGTTAAATACAGATAAATGTCACCCGACATGTCGCTATTAACATTTAGTACATTTCCTTAAGTATTTTACATCATGTGAAGCATACTGTGTGTACAATTTTTTTTTTTTTTTTTCAAATTAACCTAAGATAATTTATTTAAAATGATTCTCTTATACATGAGGCAGAATGTGGTTTGTTCATTGTTTGTTGTGGTTTGTTTGTTTGCCCTTGATTTACTTTCTGTGGACTCTGAGGGTTGGTCTTTGCACTCTGGGTCTGTGTGATTAGCTAAGAGTAAATTTTTGTGGTGATGGACTGTGTCATCCTTCCTTTATGTTATTAACTGTACAATAATTGAAAAAAGAGACAGGTAGTGTAGTGAAACTGCTGGAAGAACAGGGCTATAGTTGGTCCTTATGAGCAGAGCTGGCATCTGATACCCATCTCTTTTTTTGTCTTTCAGCTTTGCGGTTTTCATTCTTTTTTTTTTTTTTTTTTTTTTTTTTTTTAATTTTATTTTAAAGAGAAGAAAAAACAAAACAAATCAAAAGAAGAACAAATTTTCAAAACAACATAATAGGAGGGTAAGAATGGTTAATACATTGCGTATTACTATCTTTAAGTTAGTTATTCAGGACACCAGACATTAGCATTTAATTATCCAAACATTATTGGCACAAACCTTACTCTTCAATGAACTAAGTAAAAATCGTAGTGTATCTATCTTAACCATCTTATATATATATATACAATTTTTTTTCCCTTTCCCTTCTTTCTTTTCCCTATTCCAGTCTCTCTTTCCTTTTGACCAGTTTCTTTTTGATTCACCATGTCTATTGTACATTTTGGATCTTATTTACTCTTTCAGTTTCTCATACTAGAGAGACAATACGATGCTTACACATGTGCTTCTGGTTTATTTCACTTATGAGTATTTTCTCGAGTTGCATCCATTTACCTATAAAAGTCTCCAGTTTATCCTTCTTAATGGCTGAATAGTACTCCATTGTATAAAAATACCACATCTTTCTTATCCATTCCTCAGTTGAAGGGCATTTGGGTTGTTTCCAAGATCTGGCTATTACAAATTGTGCTGCTATAAACATGGGTGCACATATATCGCTGTGGTATGATGTTTTTAATTCTTCTGGGAAGATGCCCAGAAGGGGAATAGCTGGGTCAAATGGGACCTCCAACCCTAGCTTTTTGAGGAATCTCCACACTGACTTCCACAGTGGCTGTACCAGTCGACACTCCCACCAACAGTGGAGAAGGGTTCCTTTTTCCCCACAGCCCCTCCAGCATTTGTTATTAGTTGATTTCTTTATAGTAGCCATTCTTTCTGGGGTGAGATGGTATCTCAGTGTTGTTTTAATTTGCATCTCTCGAATGACTAGTGATGTTGCACATTTTTTTGTATATTTATTTGCCATTAGTATTTCTTCATCTGAGAAATGTGTATTCATCTCAGATGCCCATTTTTGGAGTGGGTCTTTAAATTTGGGAGGTCTGATTTTTTTGAGTTCTTTATATGTTCTCGATAGTAATCCTTTGTCTGAGGAACAGCTGGCAAACATTTTTTCCCACATTGTGGGTTGTCTCTTCACTCTGTTGGTGGTTTCTCTTGCTGTGCAAAAGCTTTTTAATAAGATGAGATCCCAGTTATTGATTCTTTGGGATAGTTCCCGTGCGGTTGAGTTTTTATTCATAAAGTCTTTGCCTACACCAATGTCTCCAAGGGTTTTACCTATCCTACCTTCCAGCAGATTTAATGTTTCTGTTTTAATATTTAGATCTCTGATCCATTTTGAATTTAGTTTAGTGCATGGTGAAAGATATGGGTCTAGTTTTAATCTTCGGCATGTGTAGAGCCAGTTTTTCCAGCACCATTTATTAAAGAGGCTATCTTTCTTCCAGCGAATGTGTTTGGCACCTTTGTCAAAGATAAGGTGGCTTAGTATGTCTGGGGTTGTTTCAGCATCTTCTAATCTGTTCCATTGATCTTCAGGTCTGTTTTTTTTGCCAGTACCACACTGTTTTTATCACAGTAGCTTTATAGTATAATTTCAAGTCGGGGATTGTGATGCCCCCTGCCTTGCCTTTGTTGCCCAGAATTGCCTTTGCTATTCTAGGTCTCTTCTGATTCCAAATGAATTTTAGGATTGTTTTCTCTAATTCTGTGAGATATGCTGTTGGAATTTTGATTGGAATTGCATTAAATCTGTATAACAATTTTGGAAGTATGGCCATTTTCACTATATTGGTTCTTCCTATCCAGGAGCAAGGGATATCTTTCCATTTTCTGATATCCTCTTCCATCTCCTTTTTCAGAGTACTGTAGTTTTCAGTATAGAGGTCTTTTACATCCTTCGTGAGGTTGATTCCTAGGTATTTCATTTTTTTGGATGTTATTGTGAAAGGTATTGATTCCCTAATTTCTCTTTCAGTAAGTTTGTTATTTGTGTACAGGAAGGCTATTGACTTTTGAGTATTGACTTTGTATCCAGCTACACTACTGAATTTGCTTATCAAATCTAGCAGTTTTTTAGTGGAGTTTTTGGGGTCTTCTGTGTAGAGTATCATGTCATCTGCAAATAATGATAATTTAACTTCTTCCTTTCCAATCATTATTCCTTTTATTTCTTTCTCTTGTCTAATCGCTCTGGCTAAAGTTTCCAGAACTATGTTGAATAAGAGTGGGGACAGTGGACATCCTTGTCTTGTTCCTGATTTTAGAGGGAAGGCTTTCAGTTTTTGGCCATTTAGTATGATATTGGCTGTTGGTTTGTCATAGATAGCTTTTACCAGATTGAGATAAAGACCCTCTATTCCAATTTTCTGTAGGGTTTTTATCATGAAAAGGTGCTGGACTTTGTCAAACGCTTTTTCTGCATCTATTGAGATGATCATGTGATTTTTGTCTTTGGTTCTGTTAATATGCTGTATTACATTTATTGATTTACGTATGTTGAACCATCCCTGCATCCCTGGGATGAATCCAACTTGGTCATGGTGTATAATCTTCTTGATGATTTGTTGGATTCTGTTTGCCAGTATCTTATTAAGGATTTTTGCATCTATGTTCATTAGGGAGATTGGCCTGTAGTTCTCTTTCTTAGTTGGGTCCTTCTCTGGTTTTGGTATCAGGGTAATGCTTGCTTCCAGGAATGAATTTGGGAGTATTGCTTCCCTTTCAATTTCATTAAAAAGTTTGAGAAGTAGGGGCGTTAGGTCTTCTCTAAATTTCTTGTAGAATTCGGCAGTGAATCCATCAGGGCCTGGACTTTTCTTTGTTGGGAGGTTTTTAATTACATCTTCAATTTCATTGGTTGATATTGGTTTATTTAGGATTTTTAAATCTTCTTGATTTAGCTTTGGTAATTCATACGAATCTAGGAATCTGTCCATTTCTTCTGCATTTTCCATCTTAGTAGAATATAAATTTTCAAAATAGGTATAGATGATCTTCTGGATTTCTGCAGGGTCCGTCGTGATATCACCCTTTTCATTTTCAATTGCATGGATTTGAGTCTTTTCTTTTCTTTTTTTAATAAGGTTGGATAAGGGTTTGTCAATCTTATTTATTCTTTCAAAGAACCAACTTTTTGCTTCATTGATTCTTTGTATTGTTTTTTTATTCTCCAATACGTTAATTTCTGCTCTGATCTTTATAATTTCCTCCCTTGTACGGGCTTTTGGCTTAACCTGCTCTTCTTTTTCTAGAAGCTCGAGGTTCACCCTTAAGTTGTTTATTTGCGCTTGCTCTATTTTCCTGATATAAGTATTTAATGCTATAAATTTCCCTCTTAGGACTGCTTTCATTGTATCCCATAAGTTCCGGTATGTTGTACTGTCATTATCATTCAGTTGTAGAAAGTGACTAATTTCTTCTTTAATTTCATCTGTGACCCATTGGTTGTTCAGGAGGATGCTGTTTAATTTCCATGTGTTTAGGGAGTTTTTGTGGGATCTTTTGCCATTGATTTCCAATTTCATTGCACTATGGTCTGATAATATGCATGGGATAATTTCAATTCCTTTGCATTTATTTAAGCAGGTTTTATGAGCTAGTATGTGGTCTATTTTGGAGAACGTCCCATGTGCAGCTGAGAAGAATGTGTATTCTGATGTTGTGGGGTGGAACACTCTGTAGACATCTACTAAGTCCATTTGTTCAAAAGTTTGGTTCAGTTCTACTATTTCATTATTGATTTTCTGTCCAGTTGATCTATCTTTTTGTGACAGTGGAGTATTGAGATCTCCCAATATAATTGTATTAGTGCTTATTTGATTTTTCATGTCCTTTAGTACTTGTTTTATATAGCTGGGTGCATTGGTATTTGACGCATATATATTTATGATCGTTATCTCTTCCTCTTGGATTGTTCCCTTTACCAGGATGTAATGACCGTCTTTATCTCTCTGAATCCTTCTTGGCTTGAAGTTCACTTTGTCTGCAAAAAGAATAGCTACCCCTGCTTTTTTCTTGGTTCCTGTGGCATGGAGTATTGTTTTCCATCCTTTGACTTTCAGTCTATGAATTTCTTTCTGAATTAAATGTGTTTCTTGTATACAGCATATTGTTGGATCTTGCTTCTTGATCCATTTCGCCAGTCTGTGCCTTTTGATTGGTGAATTGAGACCGTTAACATTGATGGTTAAAACTGATATGTATTGACTTGTCATGATATTTTCCTGTTGTTGGTTCCCACTCTTTGTTTTTCCGCTTTCCGGCTATTTAATTATTTGCCCTGCCTGGTGGATTCCTTCTGTTGGGGTTCCTATCTCTTTCTAGAATGTCCTTCAGAACGTTTTGGAGTGCTGGTTTGGTGGTCATAAATTTTCTCAGATGTTCTTTGTCATGAAAGTATTTTATTTCTCCATCAATTTTGAAAGATAGTTTTGCAGGGTACATCAATCTGGGCTGAAAATTATTTTCCTTTAGAGCTTGCAATACATCATTCCAAGCTCTTCTTGAATTGAGGGTTTGTGCTGAAAAGTCAGCTGTGATTCTGATGGGTTTTCCTTCATAAGTGATTTGTCTCTTCTCCCTAACAGCTTTTAAGATTCTGCCCTTCTGTTGAATTTCTGGGATCTTGATTATAATATGTCTGGCTGAAGTTTTTTTTTGATCATGTCTAGTTGGTGTTCTAAAAGCTTCACTTATAGGGGTGTCAAATTCCTTTTCTCTTCCAGGAAAGTTCTCCCTGATTATGTCTTTGAACAAGGTTTTAATGTCGTTGATGCTATCTCCTGCTTTTTCATTTATTCCAATTATTCTCAAGTTGTTTATCTTTGAGTCATCTAGCAGCTGCTGAATTGATTTTTCATGGTCCCTTGCTATTTTTAAGAATTTTTCCATTTCATGATCACTAATTGCAAGCCTATCTTCTATATCTGAGATCCTGTCCTCGCATTGGCTTATTCTGCTACAAATACTTTCAATGGAATTTTTTATCTCTTGGATATCTGCTTGAATCTGCCTTATGGATTCCATTTCTTTCCTATGCTGAGCATTCATGGTTTCTATAGTTTTCTTAAGTTCATCTATTTTTTTGTCTGTATCAGATATAGTGTCCTTAAGCATGGTCTTCGTTGTAGACATTATCTCTGCAGTTATCTGTGAGATTATTTCTGTTTTAATTTTTTCCAGAACCTCATTCAGTTGCTTTGTTGTTACCACTTCAGATAGGCCAGGTGGGTGGCTTTCGGATTGTCCCACCTCGTTGCTCCCTAGGTTTGCCTTTGGTGAATTGGATGTGTGGGGTTGCATCTTGTTTAAGTGTCATCTCATTTTTTCTTTCTTTAATTCCTGGGGTGATGTTTGCAAATTACCTATAGTAGGTTACTTTATTGCTAGTGTTTAAGATCTTTAGAAGATGACTACTTCTCTGCAGTATCTTCCAAGTGGAGCTTGCTTTTATGTTTTAAGCTTTCTGCCAGATCCTACCTCTTCAATTCGTTGGGTATGCGAAGTTGCTACCTGTTTGGCCCAGTCCTTGATTCTTTGGTACTGTGCCACTGTATTTTCTGTGTCCCTTAGTCAATCTCAATCACGAAATATCAGGAAGGAAAGATGTTTAGAACAATTATTTCACATTTGGCTATAATGTTAACTAAAGCATCAAACACAGCCTAGAAAATGACAGACTGAGCTAACCAGTTATTTACCACTTTTATCTGTATAGAGTTGCGGTTATATAACAAAATCTAAAACACACCAGAAAAATTATATGCAGTATACAAGTCCTATGTATGTCAATTTTTCCCTGAGGAGTTTAAATTTAAAATGAGTTAAGGAGGAAATAGAGTATTGGGAGAAGAGGAAGGAATTAGATGTAAGGTTAGAGGACCAAGAGGGATCCCACTAAAATTGGGACACTAGTGCAGAGGACAGGTGGTAGAAAGAGAAGGAAGTGATAAAAGGAAGAACAGATCACGACCACAATCACAAAGAAGTTAGAGGCGCTGTTTACACTCATATAAAAAACCAGAGAGAATAATGAAGGAAAGAGCAAATACACATACAGAAATAATAACGAAGATAAAAGCAATAAAACAGACAGATCAAAAATAAAACCCCACCAAAAAACAAAACTAAACAAAACAAAAACAAAAAAACCCTTCGCCAGAACAAAAAACAAATCAGTGAGAAGAAAAAAAATAATAAGAAAAAAAATAAAAATAAGAAAAAAAAAAAAAAAAAGAAAAATAAAATAAAAAGAATCAGTTCCAGGTGTTGACTCTGTTGTAGGCAGGTACCTCTTCTGTGCAGGTCCGTCCCAGTAAGCCAGGAGCGCCCTCTGGCGGGTGGTGAGCAGAGGCGCGTACTTTCAGGCAGAGACCAGTCTAGCTCGCCTCCGCTCTCAGCGCCCTTTCACGATCCCTGGGCCTGAGAGGCTCAGCGTGCTGTCTGAGCGCGGATTCCCTGCACTGGTTCCCGCTGCTCTGGTTTTTCGCCACGCCCCCCACAATGGCGCCGGGCCAGTCGCTCTCTGGCGCGGGACAGGTGTGGCTGTGAGTCCAGTCTCGTTCGCCTGCTGACCTCAGCACACTTTCGTGGGCTCAATTGAGAGGCCCTGTGCTGCCCTGTCCGGAGCACAAGTTCCCAGAGCAGTTTCCGAGCCGCTCTGAGTTTCGCCACACCCCCCACAATGGCGCCCGGCCGGTCGCTCTCTGGCGCGGGGCAGGTGTGGCTGAGAGTCCAGTCTCGTTCACCTGCTGACCTCAGCACACTTTCGTGGGCTCAATTGAGAGGCCCCGTGCTGTCCTGTCTGGAGCACAAGTTCCCAGAGCCGTTTCGGAGCCGCTCTGAGTTTCGCCACACCCCCCACAATGGCGCCCGGCCGGTCGCTCTCTGGCGCGGGGCAGCTGTGGCTGAGAGACACTCACCGCCGGTCAGCGCCGTTCTCTGCCGCTCCCCTGCCCCGCCGCTGTCTCAGGATCCTCCGTGGGGGCTCCCTGGGCGCCAGCTGCCACCGTGTGTCCGTAGAATTGAGCCTCCGCGGCGCTGCAACTCCCGGGATAGTAGAAGGTGCACGGGTGCGGTCTGCTCCTTCTTTCCTTCTTCTTTGTTGGAAGTCACCCGTCACTGGTGCCGGGGGTCCCAGATTGCGCTTCAGAACTTCTCTGGGTTTCGGGGAGGCATCCCCCCCCCCGCGCTTTCCGGGTCGCTATATTCTCGTGTTCCAATGGTAACTTTTAGAGAGAGTTTCGTTACCTGCTTCTTACTCATCCGCCATCTTGAGAAGCCCCCCTGGAGTCCTCTTTCTCATTCTTTCTTAATGCAGTCCAGGTGCAAGCAAGGTGGGGATGGCGAGCTCAGATGCTCCTGAGATCAATTTTTTTTTTTAATGTGGGTACCAGGAGTCGAACTCAGGACCTCACACTTGCCAGCAGGCGCTTGTGCTGCTGAGTGATATCACCGGCCCTTTTTTTCCTTTATGTGGGTACCGGGAGTAGAACTCAGGACCTTGCGCTTGCCAGGCAGGTGCTTACGCCGCTGAGCCATGTCACGGGCCCCTGTGTGTACAATTTTGTATCCTATTTTTTTTCTTAAGGTTTTGTCATAACCACTTTCTGTGCTGTTTCAAACTCTTTATAACTATCTTTAGTGGCTGAATATTTTCCCATTGTCAGTATTTAACTTTTTCCTATCTCTTTTAAAAGTGATCTGTTTATCTATTGGATTAGTTTCCCATCACTGTAATAAAGTGTCTGAGAGAATCAGCTTATAAGGAGGAAAGGTTTATTTTGGCTTTCAGTTGTGGAACTTTCAGTCCACGATCAGTTGGCCTCATTGCTTTTGGACCTGTGGGGAGGCAGCATATCATGGAAAGACGAGTGGTGGGGTCCCAATATCCCCTTCAAGGCCATATCCCCGATGACTACACTTCCTCCCACCAGGGCCCTTCTCCTTAAGGTTCCACCACCTCTCAATAGTGCCCCAGGCTGGTGACCAAGCCTTTAGTACATGGACTTTGTGGGGCACTTATTTGCACTGTATCAGCTAGGAAATCTTTCACTAGTCTTATGAAATAACTAAAATCATTAATATCCCCATGCCTGCTGCAGTGCCTCATACATGGGGAAGAGCTGTGTGTGTGAATGAATGAGGGGTGGGAAGCTGAGATACTGTCTAAGGGGTGGGCTATCCAGGCCCCCTGGGGGTCATGCAGGCAGAAGAAGCTGGGCCGCACATTCAAGCCAGGGGCCAATAAATCAGGCTAGTAGTACTGTTTGTTCACATGAGTCTCCTCTGTGAAATCATTGCCAGTGGATGGCATGGACACGTTTTGTACTAGGGCCCTGGGGTGTTGGGCTGGAGGCTTACTTGGCACTAACCCTGTTTCCCTCTCCGAAAGCATTTTCACCAGACTACAAACCATTTAGTGATCTGCATGCAGATGGGGAGGTTTCTGGATGTCTGTTCTCCGTGTGATCAGGTTCCCAGAGTGTGTCTCGCGGGCAGTCAAGGAGGAGCTGGGCCCATCTGTTCTTTAGGCCTCAGTTTTCTGTTCTGAAAAATGAAAGTATTTGTATCAGTTAGGATCTTAACAGGAAAGAGATAGAAAATCCAAAAGGGTCACTAAGGGAGCTTAAAGAAGGGACTATTTATAATGATGTGGGCTTGATTAAGGGATGATGAAGATGCATTCTGGGGTGAAACCACTGCTATCCTTAGGTCTGACAGCAAAAGGAGAAGGAGCCATTTCTGGAACTCTGGGAGAGCTGCAGTGTTAGCAGACAGGCTTCAGACAGAATACGTGGCCTTAACCTGCTATTCTATGTTGAGATGTGGCATACAGGCAGCTGGGGGAATAAACGCTCCGATCTCTATTTCCTCCTGTCATCCAGATCTCTGCTGGTATAGCCCTTTGACAAAGCAACCGGAAAGCCATAATAGTCTGTTTAGGCTGGTCAGCCAGGACCCAGAGCAGCCTGGAGGAGGTAGAGAGTAGCTCTGCAGGGCAGATGGAGACTACCTAGAACGTTTAGCTCCTGCTCTGCTCTGCTCCTTTTTTTTTTTTTTTTTTTTTTTGTGGGTACCGGGGTTCGACCTCAGGACCTTGCGCGCCAGCAGGCGCCCGTGCCGCTGAGCGATATCACCGGCCCCTTTTTCGTATGTGGGTTCCAGGAGTCGAACTCGGGCCCTCGCGCTTGCTGGGCAGGCGCTTACGCCACTGAGCCATCTCACTGGCCCCTGCTCTGCTCTTTTGAAGGGAAAAACCTTTGGCCTTAACACAATGGAAATACAAAGTCCCACCAGCTACTGGACATTACTATGATGTCAACTCACTTGTACTCTTTCCAGGAATTAAAATGTTAACATTTGCTCATGTCCTTTGTATATGGCAGTGGATGGAAAAAAAGACAATAATATGAACAATTAAAATGAAATAAATGTGCTTCAGTCTGCTTTGTAGCTGATCATGAGGCTTAAGTTGATCACTGTAACTTTGGTTTTTCCCCAGCCCTTCAATATGGTTTGTTTTTTCACCAACCATTTGCTGGTCCTCTGCCAGCACCCTAACTGGCGGGCTCATTGTTAATTTTGAAACCAGTGGCGTGACCTAAACATTTGTTCATACAGGATCAAGGCAGAGTTGTATACATGAATAGCCTTTGTTCCTGTCACCATGACTACATGGGCCTGTGATCGAGTAGTGGGGTGTCTGGGGAAATAGGTGGCTGGCACACCCATCGGAGGATTATTCCATCCATCTGATTACTAGGAGTTTTCTCTGCAGTGAGTGTGTTGAGGATATATGTGGGATATATAGATATAATCTCACATATTCTTTTTTTTTTTTTTTTTTGTGGGTACCGGGGGGTTGACCTCAGGACCTCGCGCGCCAGCAGGCGCCCGTGCCGCTGAGCTATATCACTGGCCCCTTTTTTGTATGTGGGTTCTGGGAGTCGAACTCGGGCCCTCGCGCTTGCCGGGCAGGCGCTTAAGCCGCTGAGCCATCTCACTGGCCCCTAATCTCACATATTCTAAACTCACTCTGTGTGGTCCTTCCTCTTACCTGTCTCTGTGTCAATATTTCAGTCTTATTTATATTCCTGATCTGCTGTCTACTTGTTAGTGACACTATAAATAGGGTAGGTTTAGCAGGCTTTTTCTTCTTCTGTGTCATATGGGTAACTGCATGTACTTCCTGACATTTTGTCCACTGGGATGATTTCCCTTTACTGTTGTCTTTTAGGATCACCCTTGATTTAAATTGCAATAAATTGTCCATTCTGATTCATTTTAGCATGCCGTGCAAACCACCAGTAAGGTAGACCATCTGTTTCCTCTCCTACTTATTGATTATAAGGAGCTGCTTGTGAGGTGCGGGCTGAGACGGGTGTGGTGAAGCATTAAGAATAAGTACCTTGGGATTCTAAGCCACGTGCTGTACAGTCTACTCTTACCTTCTTGACGTTTTCAGGCTTGATGCTATACACACCATTTCCATTGACAACAGATTCCTGTGTTTATGATTCAGTGGATCACATAACTCACTTTATGATGGGTGGTTTGAGTCACATAGTCACCCAGTGGACAATGATCTGGTGTTCGGTGTTGGCCAGGGCTTAGTAGGCAGTCAGAAGCTATGTAACAAAGACCTATTATTAGAAGAATTCTTACTCTAAAACCTTGGGATTTGTGGTATAGTTTCTCTATTAGTTCTCACTCTATATAACATCTCCATCTGCCACAGATATTTGTAGTATAATTGGATATGCAGGTCACCAAATGATAATGCAATTTATAGCCAGGAGTTTCTGTAGAAACTCTCAAAACTGGAATATTAAATAGTTACCTAGCAAGAGGTTAGGGCAAGATGCCCAGATGTGGTAGATTTCCTTCACCATCCAAAGAGACCCAACCAAGTGTTGTGCTTTTCTTTGCAGTAAATGGTAGAAGGAAAAACAACATTTTTGTCATTTTACAGAGGCATACCTATATGTTCTGCATTACTGCAGCCTTAAAAATGTCACTTATATGAGAGGTCCTTAAGTTTTGGTGGGGTTTATTCATCCATGTCTTGCCAAAATATGTATTGTGCTAGTAGGTACCTTCCTGCTCAGTAGGTCTAATTAGAATAATGATATAAATATAGTAGACTATTGTGATTTTTCTGTGAGCTAACAAGAAAGAGGGTCACAGATTTTGTAACAGAGAACAGGAGTGAATAATGACTTCCAGATAATATAATAAAGGCATGCTGCTGTCCTTGCCATGTGAAAGTGAATGGTTTCTGATTTTTTACTGATTGGGATTCGTTAGATTAATAAATGAATGCCAGGTGTTTATGCAAGGGAAGTGTAGTGTCTTAGTTACTTTTTGTGTTGCTGAGACAAAATACCCAACACCCAAAGTTAAAGGAGGAAAGGTTTATTTTGGCTTGAAGTTTGTAGAGGTTTCAGTCCATAATTGACTGACTCCATGGCAGGGTGGCATGGCAGAGGAGCATCGCAAAGGAGAAACAGTTCATGGCAGGCAGAAGGCAGCAAAGCAGTGAAGTAGCAAGCAGCAAGCAACAAGTGAGAATCTGTGACCCTCTTTCTTTCCCTTATATCCTATCCAGGCTATCCACCCTTAGGGCAGGTAGCACCTACACCCAGAGTGGGGCAGCCTTAATCGTAGCAGTGTACCATGGATCAATTCCAACATCACATCCTTGATCTCAGCATCATATACCCTAGATCCAGCCACTTCTGAAAAGCCCCATCTATGACCTCATGAAGCTTTGGGGGGACATCCATATACAAGCCATAACATGTAGCTTTCTCATGTGAGGACAATGTGTCAACTAGCAAGAAGTTTCAAGACTATTTAGGGATTCAATGTGTTTGTGTACCCAAATGTCCCCATCCCATGTGTCCAGGTCTTCTGTCTTCTTTACCAGTGCCTTTATCTTAGCACAGTGTTTCTCAACATTGGCACTGCTGACATAACAGAGTGAATAACTGTGGGGCATATTCTCTGCATTGTGGGATGTTTACACCATTCCTGGCTTTTACTTGTTAGACATCAGAAATACCCCACAGTTGTGGCAACCCCAGATGTCACCAGATATTGCTAAATGTTTCCCTTGGAGGCAAATAACTCCCAGTTGAGGACCACAGATATAGCGTAAGAGATCTGGAAAGATCTTGTAACTCTGTAATGTTCGTACTTAGACTTTTTGCTTGACCCTTGGCTATCTCTGCCTCCCAGTTGTTAGTGATGAGGAACTCCTCCAAAAACTGTCATGAAGTCTTCCTGGCTCATCACCATCTTTTTTTTTTTTTTTTTAATGCTCAGGATTCAAGTTTTCATGTTTTCCTTTTCTAGATCATTAAATGAAGAATTGTGTATAGTATGTACATTGCAAATACAGAACAAAGAAATGGTTAAAGGAAACTTCAACTTGATGACTTTGCTTTTATTTGCATAACTCTTACATGGAGTATGATAGTGTATAACAGAACATAAAAGTACAGTACTGTACTATATGATACAATCAGCAAAATTACAGTACTGTATAAGTAAGGTATACTGTACATAAAAGACATTGATGCTCTATAAACAAGATGTACAGTGCTGTACAAAACAAAAGACATTCAAGCTAATATTTTAATCATTGAGTCAAAGACCTTGTCAGTTTCCTCATTGAAATGATGATCAGGAGATGTAGAAGGCCCAGGTAAGGGAGATGACAAAGTAGAAATAGAACTAGTAGTAGGGGTCCTGGGTGTAGTTTTCGAGAAGAATCCCATTAGTGTGGTCTGTTTTGTCATCTTCTTTTTTGTTTCATAAACTTTATGATACCATTGTAAAAGTTCACCTATTTGCCATTCCAGTTTTGTCAACTGTTCCAACTGATTTGGATCTATAGCCTGTAGCTCTAACATAGCTTTATTCACTTTTGAGAACACACTGTAGACAATATACTGTAGACAGTATACTCACTGAGGAATCTGTGGAACTTTCACACATAGAATCAAATACAAAATAGAAAAAGCCACATAAGGCCGCACTACTGCTCACATTCCTGTGTTGGAAGTCCGAATGTGAGTTGTAAGTCTGATCAGTCGTTAAACAGGTAGGTCGTTAAATGAGGAATATCTGTATTCTCTTTAGAGCAGTAGGCAGCAGTTAGCCCATGCACGGCTCTTTGTAATCGCCTCTTGTAATGATAAAGCCCCAGAGCTACTTCAGCTGCCAGTACTTTATGTTTACCTGCACTCAATCATGTGCCATCACTAGTGATAATATGAATTGTAATGTCACAGATTATCACTATGCCATCTATCCATAGAAAGAAGCTCATCCATGCTCTTAGCACATGAACGAGTAACTCAATCCTTAAATCCCATGCTAAGGTCCTATTTCCTAGGGACACGTCCAGTACCAACTTAAAATTCAGGGGAAAAAAATGACACACTCAAAAGTGTAGGTGTAGCTTAGTGGTAGAGTGACTGCTTAGCATGTTTGAGGCCCTGGGTCCCTCCGCCTGCCCCCAAAACAAAGATTAATGAAAGGACTATTTATAAAGTTGTGAGAAGGACAAAAAAGCACCAACAAATGGATGATGTAGCACCCAGGATCTACTAAGAACAATAAGCTATCGCTGCCCCTAGAGGGACGAGAACCAAGAAGGACCTATTTCTGAGACCCATTGACAGCTACAGAGCAGGAGGACAGGTCCCCAGAGTTATTGTAGCTTTAAGTAAAGAAATGTCATTACTGTTGCATTGATGCCTGGGAGGAGAGGAGGCAGGAAATAAATACTTTAACCTTCCTTCCTACCCTCTGGTCTTTTGCTGAACTGGAAGTCAGAGGGGAAGAAAACCCATTTATGCTATCTGTGTAGGTCAGCCTCCCAGGGCACAGAGCAGGAGTGGAGAGGAATGGGTGGGAATCAGCTGTTTCTCAAATCTATTTTCAGTTCCACAAACTTCCTTTGCAGTAATTTAATCTCCTAGACCAGTGATAGGGAACCTTTTAGAGCATTCAGTGATACAAACAGTCTGCTGCGGCACATGTCGCCACCACTGTCCTAGACCCCATAAGAACTTTCAGATCATTTACCAATAGGCCGAGATGCAGCTGGGTGGTAGGGCTCTCGTCTAGCATGTGCAAGGCCTGAAATTAGATCGCAGAACTACAAAAAACTACCAGTCACCGCCCAAATCACTTAATCATTTTTGAGTGGTTTATAATAAAGATAAAATTTTAATTAAAAATCAAGTCTAGTATTGTTAAAATTTGTATTATAAAGTTTTTCCACAAATGGCATTTAATAATATTAATTATAAATAAGAACAAATTAAACTTTCCTATTTACCCACTGATGATAATTTTATAATAATAAAAATAATAGCTAACATTTATTTTGTACTTTATATTAGGAGCCACAGTAAGTGCTTTGCAGGCATTAGTTAATTTAATTTCTTTTTAATTAGTTATGCAAGAAAAAACATGCTTTGCTAACAAATAAATTCTGACATGTTTGTTGGGGAGCTAAATATATATTAAAATGCAGATGGAAATTTAACTGTGTGGTTCAGCATCAAACACAGCAGCTGCTTTCATGACCTGGTGTTTTGGATTTTTGCATTGTGCACTACAAAACCACAAATGTTTATTTTTACAATGTTCACATTATTTTTTAAATGACGAGATAGAAGAAATGGCCTCATGCTGTTATTTGTAAGCACTTTGCCACAAATAACATATTGCATGTGTGGGCCATCTTTATTACCAACAAATGAAATGCCAAATAGAGTATAATTATCACTATATTTTCTTTTTTAAACATTTTAAATATTTTGAAATACCCAAGACATCTAGATATACTATATGTGATTTCAGATGGATGCAACTTACTTATCTGGCAAAAATCATCCTGGGGTGATTTTGCATAATTATTATAATTTTTTTATAGTCTTCATTCATTTGTTTTATTTTAACATCAGTGTTTCTTATGCTTCCTGACTTCAACCAATGGCCCATTGTGAGAATAAATTAAATAATGTATGACTAAGAATAAGGACATTTAAAAAGAGTATAATGATTAAACCTATGATGGCATTTAGCACTTGTTCAGCTAAATTACAGATTGATTTCAAAACTGATTTGTTAGCAGATTTATCTGATCTCCACAAACTGCTATTCTGGCTCTCTTGGTGCACATTGAGGAGATCTTTAACTTTTATTTTTTTTTTTTTGTGGGTACCGGGGGGTCGACCTCAGGACCTCGCGCGCCAGCAGGCGCCCGTGCCGCTGAGCGATATCACCGGCCCCTTTTTCGTATGTGGGTTCCGGGAGTCGAACTCGGGCCCTCGCGCTTGCCAGGCAGGCGCTTAAGCCGCTGAGCCATCTCACCGGCCCTAACTTTTTTTTTTTTTTTTTTTTTAATTTTATTTTAAAGAGAAGAAAAAACAAAACAAATCAAAAGAAGAACAAATTTTCAAAACAACATAATAGGAGGGTAAGAATGGTTAATACATTGCGTATTACTATCTTTAAGTTAGTTATTCAGGACACCAGACATTAGCATTTAATTATCCAAACATTATTGGCACAAACCTTACTCTTCAATGAACTAAGTAAAAATCGTAGTGTATCTATCTTAACCATCTTATATATATATATACAATTTTTTTCCCTTTCCCTTCTTTCTTTTCCTTATTCCAGTCTCTCTTTCCTTTTGACCAGTTTCTTTTTGATTCACCATATCTATTGTACATTTTGGATCTTATTTACTCTTTCAGTTTCTCATACTAGAGAGATAATACGATGCTTACACATGTGCTTCTGGTTTATTTCACTTATGAGTATTTTCTCGAGTTGCATCCATTTACCTATAAAAGTCTCCAGTTTATCCTTCTTTATGGATGAATAGTACTCCATTGTATAAAAATACCACATCTTTCTTATCCATTCCTCAGTTGATGGGCATTTGGGTTGTTTCCAATATCTGGCTATTACAAATTGTGCTGCTATAAACATGGGTGCACATATATCGCTGTGGTATGATGTTTTTAATTCTTCTGGGAAGATGCCCAGAAGGGGAATAGCTGGGTCAAATGGGACCTCCAACCCTAGCTTTTTGAGGAATCTCCACACTGACTTCCACAGTGGCTGTACCAGTCGACACTCCCACCAACAGTGGAGAAGGGTTCCTTTTTCCCCACAGCCCCTCCAGCATTTGTTATTAGTTGATTTCTTTATAGTAGCCATTCTTTCTGGGGTGAGATGGTATCTCAGTGTTGTTTTAATTTGCATCTCTCGAATGACTAGTGATGTTGCACATTTTTTTGTGTATTTATTTGCCATTAGTATTTCTTCATCTGAGAAATGTGTATTCATCTCAGATGCCCATTTTTGGAGTGGGTCTTTAAATTTGGGAGGTCTAATTTTTTTGAGTTCTTTATATGTTCTCGATAGTAATCCTTTGTCTGAGGAACAGCTGGCAAACATTTTTTCCCACATTGTGGGTTGTCTCTTCACTCTGTTGGTGGTTTCTCTTGCTGTGCAAAAGCTTTTTAATAAGATGAGATCCCAGTTATTGATTCTTTGGGATAGTTCCCGTGCGGTTGAGTTTTTATTCATAAAGTCTTTGCCTACACCAATGTCTCCAAGGGTTTTACCTATCCTACCTTCCAGCAGATTTAATGTTTCTGTTTTAATATTTAGATCTCTGATCCATTTTGAATTTAGTTTAGTGCATGGTGAAAGATATGGGTCTAGTTTTAATCTTCGGCATGTGTAGAGCCAGTTTTTCCAGCACCATTTATTAAAGAGGCTATCTTTTTTCCAGCGAATGTGTTTGGCACCTTTGTCAAAGATAAGGTGGCTTAGTATGTCTGGGGTTGTTTCAGCATCTTCTAATCTGTTCCATTGATCTTCAGGTCTGTTTTTTTGCCAGTACCACACTGTTTTTATCACAGTAGCTTTATAGTATAATTTCAAGTCGGGGATTGTGATGCCCCCTGCCTTGCCTTTGTTGCCCAGAATTGCCTTTGCTATTCTAGGTCTCTTCTGATTCCAAATGAATTTTAGGATTGTTTTCTCTAATTCTGTGAGATATGCTGTTGGAATTTTGATTGGAATTGCATTAAATCTGTATAACAATTTTGGAAGTATGGCCATTTTCACTATATTGGTTCTTCCTATCCAGGAGCAAGGGATATCTTTCCATTTTCTGATATCCTCTTCCATCTCCTTTTTCAGAGTACTGTAGTTTTCAGTATAGAGGTCTTTTACATCCTTCGTGAGGTTGATTCCTAGGTATTTCATTTTTTTGGATGTTATTGTGAAAGGTATTGTTTCCCTAATTTCTCTTTCAGTAAGTTTGTTATTTGTGTACAGGAAGGCTATTGACTTTTGAGTATTGACTTTGTATCCAGCTACACTACTGAATTTGCTTATCAAATCTAGCAGTTTTTTAGTGGAGTTTTTGGGGTCTTCTGTGTAGAGTATCATGTCATCTGCAAATAATGATAATTTAACTTCTTCCTTTCCGATCATTATTCCTTTTATTTCTTTCTCTTGTCTAATCGCTCTGGCTAAAGTTTCCAGAACTATGTTGAATAAGAGTGGGGACAGTGGACATCCTTGTCTTGTTCCTGATTTTAGAGGGAAGGCTTTCAGTTTTTGGCCATTTAGTATGATATTGGCTGTTGGTTTGTCATAGATAGCTTTTACCAGATTGAGATAAAGACCCTCTATTCCAATTTTCTGTAGGGTTTTTATCATGAAAAGGTGCTGGACTTTGTCAAAAGCTTTTTCTGCATCTATTGAGATGATCATGTGATTTTTGTCTTTGGTTCTGTTAATATGCTGTATTACATTAATTGATTTACGTATGTTGAACCATCCCTGCATCCCTGGGATGAATCCAACTTGGTCATGGTGTATAATCTTCTTGATGATTTGTTGGATTCTGTTTGCCAGTATCTTATTAAGGATTTTTGCATCTATGTTCATTAGGGAGATTGGCCTGTAGTTCTCTTTCTTAGTTGGGTCCTTCTCTGGTTTTGGTATCAGGGTAATGCTTGCTTCCATGAATGAATTTGGGAGTATTGCTTCCCTTTCAATTTCATTGAAAAGTTTGAGAAGTAGGGGCGTTAGGTCTTCTCTAAATTTCTTGTAGAATTCGGCAGTGAATCCATCAGGGCCTGGGCTTTTCTTTGTTGGGAGGTTTTTAATTACATCTTCAATTTCACTGGCTGATATTGGTTTATTTAGGATTTTTAAATCTTCTTGATTCAGCTTTGGTAATTCATACGAATCTAGGAATCTGTCCATTTCTTCTGCATTTTCCATCTTAGTAGAATATAAATTTTCAAAATAGGTATAGATGATCTTCTGGATTTCTGCAGGGTCCGTCGTGATATCACCCTTTTCATTTTCAATTGCATGGATTTGAGTCTTTTCTTTTCTTTTTTTAATAAGGTTGGATAAGGGTTTGTCAATCTTATTTATTCTTTCAAAGAACCAACTTTTTGCTTCATTGATTCTTTGTATTGTTTTTTTATTCTCCAATACGTTAATTTCTGCTCTGATCTTTATAATTTCCTCCCTTGTACGGGCTTTTGGCTTAACCTGCTCTTCTTTTTCTAGAAGCTCGAGGTTCACCCTTAAGTTGTTTATTTGCGCTTGCTCTATTTTCCTGATATAAGTGTTTAATGCTATAAATTTCCCTCTTAGGACTGCTTTCATTGTATCCCATAAGTTCCGGTATGTTGTACTGTCATTATCATTCAGTTGTAGAAAGTGACTAATTTCTTCTTTAATTTCATCTGTGACCCATTGGTTGTTCAGGAGGATGCTGTTTAATTTCCATGTGTTTAGGGAGTTTTTGTGGGATCTTTTGCCATTGATTTCCAATTTCATTGCACTATGGTCTGATAATATGCATGGGATAATTTCAATTCCTTTGCATTTACTTAAGCAGGTTTTATGAGCTAGTATGTGGTCTATTTTGGAGAACGTCCCATGTGCAGCTGAGAAAAATGTGTATTCTGATGTTGTGGGATGGAACACTCTGTAGACATCTACTAAGTCCATTTGTTCAAAAGTTTGGTTCAGTTCTACTATTTCATTATTGATTTTCTGTCCAGTTGATCTATCTTTTTGTGACAGTGGAGTATTGAGATCTCCCAATATAATTGTATTAGTGCTTATTTGATTTTTCATGTCCTTTAGTACTTGTTTTATATAGCTGGGTGCATTGGTATTTGACGCATATATATTTATGATCGTTATCTCTTCCTCTTGGATTGTTCCCTTTACAAGGATGTAATGACCATCTTTATCTCTCTGAATCCTTCTTGGCTTGAAGTTCACTTTGTCTGCAAAAAGAATAGCTACCCCTGCTTTTTTCTGGGTTCCTGTGGCATGGAGTATTGTTTTCCATCCTTTGACTTTCAGTCTATGAATTTCTTTCTGAATTAAATGTGTTTCTGGTATACAGCATATTGTTGGATCTTGCTTCTTGATCCATTTCGCCAGTCTGTGCCTTTTGATTGGTGAATTGAGACCGTTAACATTGATGGTTAAAACTGATATGTATTGACTTGTCATGATATTTTCCTGTTGTTGGTTCCCACTCTTTGTTTTTCCGCTTTCCGGCTATTTAATTATTTGCCCTGCCTGGTGGATTCCTTCTGTTGGGGTTCCTATCTCTTTCTAGAATGTCCTTCAGAACGTTTTGGAGTGCTGGTTTGGTGGTCATAAATTTTCTCAGATGTTCTTTGTCATGAAAGTATTTTATTTCTCCATCAATTTTGAAAGATAGTTTTGCAGGGTACATCAATCTGGGCTGAAAATTATTTTCCTTTAGAGCTTGCAATACATCATTCCAAGCTCTTCTTGAATTGAGGGTTTGTGCTGAAAAGTCAGCTGTGATTCTGATGGGTTTTCCTTCATAGGTGATTTGTCTCTTCTCCCTAACAGCTTTTAAGATTCTGCCCTTCTGTTGAATTTCTGGGATCTTGACTATAATATGTCTGGCTGAAGTTTTTTTTTGATCATGTCTAGTTGGTGTTCTGAAAGCTTCACTTATAGAGGTGTCAAATTCCTTTTCTCTTCCAGGAAAGTTCTCCCTGATTATGTCTTTGAACAAGGTTTTAATGTCGTTGATGTTATCTCCTGCTTTTTCATTTATTCCAATTATTCTTAAGTTGTTTATCTTTGAGTCATCTAGCAGCTGCTGAATTGATTTTTCATGGTCCCTTGCTATTTTTAAGAATTTTTCCATTTCATGATCACTAATTGCAAGCCTATCTTCTATATCTGAGATCCTGTCCTCACATTGGCTTATTCTGCTACAAATACTTTCAATGGAATTTTTTATCTCTTGGATATCTGTTTGAATCTGCCTTATGGATTCCATTTCTTTCCTATGCTGAGCATTCATGGTTTCTATAGTTTTCTTAAGTTCATCTATTTTTTTGTCTGTATCAGCTATAGTGTCCTTAAGCATGGTCTTCGTTGTAGACATTATCTCTGCAGTTATCTGTGAGATTATTTCTGTTTTAATTTTTTCCAGAACCTCATTCAGTTGCTTTGTTGTTACCACTTCAGATAGGCCAGGTGGGTGGCTTTCGGGTTGTCCCACCTCGTTGCTCCCTAGGTTTGCCTTTGGTGAATTGGATGTGTGGGGTTGCATCTTGTTTAAGTGACGTCTCATTTTTTCTTTCTTTAATTCCTGGGTGATGTTTGCAAATTACCTATAGTAGGTTACTTTATTGCTAGTGTTTAAGATCTTTAGAAGATGACTACTTCTCTGCAGTATCTTCCAAGTGGAGCTTGCTTTTGTGTTTTGAGCTTTCTGCCAGATCCTACCTCTTCAATTCGTTGGGTATGCGAAGTTGCTACCTGTTTGGCCCAGTCCTTGATTCTTTGGTACTGTGCCACTGTATTTTCTGTGTCCCTTAGTCAATCGCCGGTCAGCGCCGTTCTCCGCCGCTCCCCTGCCCCGCCGCTGTCTCAGGATCCTCCGTGGGGGCTCCCTGGGCGCCAGCTGCCACCGTGTGTCCATAGAATTGAGCCTCCGCCGGCGCTCCAACTCCCTAACTTTTAAAGAATTGTTTTCTGTAATTGTTTTTTAAGAATGGAAATCCTTGCTTATGGATATAAACCCTTCCTAGCATCCATAGCCCTGCAGATCTGTGGATGCTGATTAGCGTTGGGCACAGCCGGGGTCCTCTGCTCTCCTTCACCGCTGGTGAGCGGTGGGCCCCAGTAGCTTTGCAGGAGGCCAGGCAGGGACGATCAGCCCTGCTAGAGTGCAGCTTTCAGAAGGTCAAGCAGCCAGCATGTCAAAGCCGGACAAGACATTGGCGTCATTATATTGCTCCAAATATTCTGTACTGCGGAGAAAACAATCTGAGCGATTTACAGCAGCAGATCCATGATGAGAGCAAGTACTGTCCCTTCTCTCCTTATAACCGGAGTGGAAATTGTTCAGCACTGAGCACGTTTGCATCTCCCAGGATCACTGATCCTCTCTTATATGTGGGTGAGATAACTTTCCGGGGCAGCTGTACCAAGTGACCAGCCGGGGCTGGGGGAGTGGTGAGGGTGGGTGTCCATCTCCACAGTCCAGAAATGATTCTGAGTACTCACCTCTGATGTGTACCTGGGGCAGTCCAGTAGGTTTAGGTGCACACATGGTTTTCTAAGCGCCATTTAATAAGCATTATTCAGAGTCTTCACTGAAGGTAGGAGCTGCTGCTAAGACCAGCTAACGGAAGGTAAGATGATGCAGAAGGCTACGTGTCCTCTTTGGAAAAGCAAAGGCTGTTTCTATACAACAGGCTTCTTTTTTTTTTTTTTTTTGTGGGTACCGGGGGGTCGACCTCAGGACCTCGCGCGCCAGCAGGCGCCCGTGCCGCTGAGCGATATCACCGGCCCCTTTTTCGTATGTGGGTTCCGGGAGTCGAACTCGGACCCTCGCGCTTGCAGGGCAGGCGCTTAAGCCGCTGAGCCATCTCACCGGCCCCACAACAGGCTTCTTGATCACAGGTCAGACCCAGAGAAACTTGAACACCTGATAGAAAATGCAGGAAACCCTGGCTGTCTTTCTTGAGCATCAAGGTGCCCAGCAGTGGAGCTGACTTCTTGCCTTGCAACACTTCTCAAAGCCTTTTAAAATTGGAGCTTTATTCTCTCTTGCATTTTCCGTAACTCTCTGTTCTCTGAAGGAAGAGCCAGGGTAATCTTTTTGCTGCCCAGTGGCTCTGTCTGCAGCCCTGCATAGCAGACAAGCTAGTTCTTGGGGCAGGCTAAGAAAAAGCGCTCTTAAAACATGTGCCTGCAGCAATGGCAGGTTAAATCTGTGCTGACGGTTTTCTGTAAAGTGTGGGGGAAATTCCATTCCCATTTATTCAGAGAGGTCTCTGGCCTCTCTCTCGCTGTTCCACCTCAAGCTAAGGCTGCATGACAGTTGGAGTGGCTGCTTCACCAGTTCTTGGGAACTTGGTTCTTGTCCTTTGTGAGTTCACAGAGCCCTTTGAGAATCAATGAAAGGATAGATTGTCTCCTCCACAAAATACTCACTTGCAGGGGCACATGGAGTTTTGTGAATATTTTCAGCTGGAAGTTCACAAACTCTGTAGAAATCCATATGCGTGAGGTTCAGTCCTTGAGCTCTAGACTCCTTTCCAGTTGCCGTGGAGGCAGACAGTGCTCAAATCAGTCCTCTCCCACCATTGCCATTTGCCACTGAGCACATTTCACAGGACCAACCCTCTCTACTACTCTTTGTTTCTTAGCTCAGCTGACTGTCCATTAGCACAGTGGGACTCACCGCTAATGGCCTCCAGAGCATCACTGTGTGTGTGTATTCCCTCCTCTCCATCCCAATATCACAGCCTGGCTCTGGCCTTCATCCTCATCCCTGTGGAAGGTTACAGAAGTCTTCCATGCAACTCTCAGCTAACTGTCCCTTGAATGTATACGATGAGTTGTATGTACTGTGCTCAAGAAGCTTTCTAAGTTGTAACTGTGCTACCTCCAGGCTTAGACAGGACTCTCTCCCATCCACATAGACCAGTAGACTCCTTAGCATTGATGCACTCAGGGCTGTCCACAGCCAGGACCGACACTGCAGCAGATGCTGCTGCTGATGCCCTGCTTGTCCCCTTTGGCTCTTACCCTCTCAGCACAAGCAGGCCCTCCCTCTACCTGCCACTATCTTGTCTCTATACCCAAGGGCCCCTGGCATAGATATGTAGATCCCACTCTGCCAGGGCACACAATAGGCTACTATGGGTGCCTCCCTCATCCCTGAGAGCAGCCTTCAATAAATAAATGACTGATGGGAGTTGGGTATAAATATTCCAGCTCCTTAGTACTTCAGGAGGGATAAACTTAAGGTACTCCTAGAGTTCTGGTACCACCTCAAGCCTGGTGTTTCCTAGGGACCACCTCCCACCTGTATTACCTGCACTCAAGTCTTCCTTTCAGGGTTGACTTCTGGAGGAATCCAATTTAAGTTACTAGGGACATTTTCAACATCATCTCTCACCAGAGCCTGTGTCTTTCCCTGACCATGTTCTGGTCCCACCTATCTTTGCATCGTTGCTCAAGCTGGGGTGAGCTGGAATTTCACCCATCTGGGGTGAATTCCTATCTGTCTTCCACAGTCTTGCACAGTCTTGTTACCTTTAGGCTCACCCGGAAGCTGGCCTCTTCTGGGAGGCCTGCCCAAGGGCCACGCCCAGCCACTGTCTGCTGCTGAGGGTCTTCGCGTTACACTGCTGCTTGTTGGATTTGATGTCTGTCTCAGGAACGAGGCACGACAGCAGCAGACTGTGGGCTGAAGACGGCCTGTAGGCCGTGTTCTGTTGATGCCTGCGCTAGTCCTGTAGTTCATCTACTCAGCATTCATTGAATGCCTAACTCTGCCTGGCACCTTTTCGGAAAAGCTACTCTTTCTTATGCCACCGCAGCCCACTGGGAATATGTCCGATGGATATTTGAAATATTCCTCATAGTGCTCACCATCCTACTAGGCGGGGACTCTTCCGTGCACTGTCCTTTTTCTGCCACTGTGGCTGCTCCCTGTCCGTGTGGCTCTCAACTTGATTGCAATTTTAATTTCAGCCGGAGTTCAGCTATCGCTTTCTAAATGGCTGCCCCTTCTTATTAACTTTTCTGTGTAATGACATTATCTTCTCTCTGCTTTTACTCTGCAAACTGACCCCAAATTAACCTCCTAAATAGGCTTTATGTTTTACCTCTTTCCTGCCACATTTGCTGGATGCCTACATGGCTCTCTGCCTCTGGGTTCAGCCACTCTCCTTCCTTCCAGCCTGTCAAGGGCCTTTCTAAGAGTCGTAAACAGCTTCTCCACTTCTCCCTTCTTTTGCTGGTTCCAGGCCCTGATATTTGCCTAACATTACAGTCAACGAGGTAATGAGGTAGCCACTTGTTTGCTGCAACCAGTACTGTTTTGAACTCAGTGATCTTGAGTGTCAGAGCCTTGTTCTGCCCTATGCACCATGGTGGATCCTTTCATGATGCATTAGATCATCCATGTCCTCCTTACCTCCTTACATCCATGTACACTGCTTAACTTGGGTTTTGCAATAGATAATAAACTCTTCTTGGATGAATAGATATATGATAAATACAAACCTGATTCCTTAAATTCTTTCTCCCTGCTATTATTCACTTATGCTTACCCATTTTACAGAATTCTACAGAAATTCACTCTAACAAAAAGGATAAAAAACTTGCATCTTCCAAAGTTTTCCTTGCTTAGTGGAAGAATTCATTGCCAGCTTTTATAAAGTAGTGAGCTCCCTTAGTGCATGTTAAGTGGTTTTATTTGCAAGGTTTTGATTCAGGTATAATTTTTCAGGAGCATAGGGACTACATAAAGCATGGCATATTCATGCTCACCTGGAGAAAATTGTATGTGAGGAAAAGATAATTTGCAAGTCTGATGTGGATCTTCTACCCTCAAATCCCACAGGGCAGTTCATGTTCCAGAATGCAGATTTCTCTTACTCTTTTATCTTAAGATGCTCACCTGTAAGATTCTGCCTTTGGAATGCAGGAAAGTCAAGATCTGAGGATTGGGGTTGAATATGATTATGATCCATTGAAGGAATTCGACAGATCATGGAGGTTTTTTTTTTTTTTTTTTTTGTGGGTACCGGGGAGTTGACCTCAGGACCTCACGCGCCAGCAGGCGCCCGTGCCGCTGAGCGATATCATCGGCCCCTTTTTCGTATGTGGGTTCCGGGAGTCGAACTCGGGCCCTCGCGCTTGCCGGGCAGGCGCTTAAGCCGCTGAGGCATCTCACCGGCCCATCATGGAGGTATTTGAACAGAACCCTCAGGGGGCTCCACCCACTGAAGAGGACCCTGTATTTCTGCTCAGAGGTCCTTAACCTGGTGTTCTCAGACTCCAGCCGGTTGGGTTTTAGGGGCCTGACAACCCTCTGCAAAGTCACATGGTTTTCTGTGCCTGTGTTTTTGTGTATTCTTTTGGGGATTTGCAAAGGAATTGGAAGCCAATTCTTGGCTCACCTGTGGGATGGCCTAAGGGGATGAGATGGGTGGACCTTTGTCTTGTTCTCTGCTAGGTCCTCAGTCTTGTGAACAGTGCCCAGGGTGCCATGGGTGCTCGCTGTGTGTTTGTGTGTTGAACTGATTCAGTAGGCGAGGGAATAAAGGAGTTGTACTAGGACGTGAACCGGGGCAGCTCTGATCCCAGAGCTCTCTGTTGGGCATCCTCCCAAAGGAAGGGGGCTATTCTTGTTTCCTAGGAAAGCTGGCTGGGAGCTGAAAGGAGGAAGGAAAAGTCTGTATTCACCAAAGACTCAAACTGAGAATCAAAGACCCAACTCTCTGCAAAAGAAATCTCAAAGCAATAACCAAAGCAAAGACTGCAAGAGGAAAGACAAATTGGATTTTCTGAGGCTTGCTCTCTGAGCACTTACCCCTGAGCTTTCGGAAGGTTTGCGCTGTGGCTAGCCCTGGCTGCCAGCGGGCAGGTACTATAGCACAATGCACTTCTGAAATGACCCTGCGGGGCAGGAAGCAGCTGCTTTGGGCTGGCTGGGGCTGGGGCTTGGGCTCTCACTCTGGTAAGAAGAGCATGGGCTGGGCTGCTACCATGTTCTTCCATTCCAGAAGTGTTGCCAGAGGCTGCCCTGGGCAGTCTGTGGAGGTGGGAAAGGTGTCAAGGTCTGCCTCTGGGTCTTGGCTTATGTCCAGTCACCTCCCTCCCTCTCTGAATTCCATTCTCTCTCGTTCTGTAGAAAGCTTAGCAATGTCTGCCTTCCTTCTTCCCAGGGTTGGATGGGGAGGTGGTGAGGAATTGGAACTGGGCTTTATAAACTCTAAAATGCAGAAGGCACTTGGGGAAGCAGGGGCCCAGCTGAACGTGCCGGCGGGAGTTCTCCCTCCTGGGTCGCGGGTCTGTGTGGTCTCACCCTGTGGTCATCCGGAGCAGCAGGTGCTGCCAGAGAGCAAGTGGGAAGGCATGGACAGACGGGGTGGCAGGAGCCCAGGAATGAGTGGTGGAGGCACCAAGGAGCTGTGAGGCTGTCGTGGAGGGCTCATCCGTGACTCAGAAGAGTGTATGAAAAGAGGAAGGAGGAGCTGGGGCTCCATCCTCAGAGGATGATCTGGCTCTTTTTAGGCGGTAGGAGTCTGTTAGGGCCACGTAATGAACTCCAAGACGATGGAAAGGCAGAGCCGAGCAAGACTGGCTTAGCACACTCACCGTGGCTGAGCATTAACGGGTCTCCTTGAGGCACACACAGCCTGGGGACTCTCGCTGAGTTAGACACACTGCACGGGCTACTGTACATGTTCCAGTTGGCAGAGGAATTAGTGTTTGGAGTGGCTGGTGATTTCATGATTCACAAGCTCAGATGGGAAATGAACAATTCTGGGCATTTCTGGGACGCCTGAGGTTTGGCTTAGACTGAATGCGGCAGCAAACAGTGATTGAGGTCCCTGAAGCCCTTGCAAAGGAGAGAGCAAAACTGTCAGGAATGGGACAAAGGTTGCAGGGTTTGGTACCACCTGCTCAGAAACAGGAGGAAAAGGATATTGTGGTGACCTTGTCAGCTTCTGTCCCACACTCCCCAGGTCTCATGGGTGTGACGGACCAATCACTCAGGGAAATCCGACTCCCTGCTTGTTTTTTTTTTTTTTTTTTTTTTTTTTTTTGTGGGTACCGGGGGTCGACCTCAGGACTTCGCGCGCCAGCAGGCGCCCGTGCCGCTGAGCGATATCACCGGCCCCTTTTTTCATATGTGGGATCCGGGAGTCGAACTCGGGCCCTCGCGCTGCCAGGCAGATGCGTAGGCCGCTGAGCCATCTCACCAGCCCTCTCCCTGCTTGTTTGAGGGACAGAGAGATGGTTCAGTCAGAACAAAGCTTAAGGTTCTCGTTCTGTGGTCTGACACATGACATTCCCTTTCCCTTTGTCTGTGGAAGGTGAAGTGTGGAATCCTGGTTGCTGTTGGCAGCTATTTTGTGACAAGGGAAGCTGACCTGAAGACAAAGTTAACACACGGAGGGCAGCAGAGCAGAGAAGTTTACAAGAAATGGAGCTGGAATTTCTGAATAGATGGCTCAGTAAGCTCCCTTCATCACTAAAGTCAGTTTGAATAGGTTTTTCTGATTCTTGCTTTGAGTACATTCATTCTAACAGATGCACAGGGCTAGGACATTGCTTTTGCAGGATCCTCTCAGAACTCAAAATCACTGATCCAACTTAATTCTGGGGTTATAGCCAAAATCAAGTGGAAATGAAAGTTTGGAGCTATGATTTGGGGGCTCCTGCTCTGCTCAGAGACCCAGGCTGTGCGTCCGGAAGCTGACATGCTATCAGCTGGCCTGTGCTGGTCACCCATTTGATCCCTTTGAAAGCATGGAGAGCCCCTCTGTGTGTTGTGTGCATAGGTCCAGAGGCTGATCTAACCTATGGTTTTTAGGGTTAAGAGTGATTTAGATCCTTTTCTAGGAAAACCCAACTCAAGATTAGGTTTGTTCTTTAGGTGGTCCGTGGACTGTAAATTACTAGCTCATTGAGAAAATGCTCTCTAAGCCGTGTTCTTGCCTCCCAGAGTCAATTATCTGTAAGTCATAGAGCTCACTCCAGTACTTAAAATCACCTAAGCCCACATGTCAGGGGAAGCCAAACAAACAGCCTTCCATTTTACATATCCTTAGATGTTTCTACAAAGGCTCCCTTAACTGTCTCTGACAGTAAGAAAATTAATAGATGCAGCTGACAGTGTGTAAAATGATTGTGCGTGTCGAGGTCCCAGAGGATAACATAATGTCTTCGCTAGAAATGACTGGTGTGATGTGGACTTCTAGTGCCGGAGATGGATGGGCAGAGAGCCTGCCATGGGTTAAATGCCATCATTATGGGCTCTTTCCATCAGTAAATAACTGTCATGCACCTGCAGCCTATCTAACCCTGGCTGAGTACCCGAGAATATAGGCTTGCCAGATGATGTTAAAGAAAGGGAGGATGGGGGCCGGTGAGATGGCTCAGCGGTTTAAGCGCCTGCCTTGCAAGCGCGAGGGCCCGAGTTCGACTCCCGGAACCCACATACAAAAAAGGGGCCGGTGATATTGCTCAGCGGCACGGGCGCCTGCTGGCGCGCGAGGTCCTGAGGTCGACCCCCCGG
This sequence comes from Erethizon dorsatum, assembly GCA_028451465.1. Lineage (NCBI taxonomy): Eukaryota > Metazoa > Chordata > Mammalia > Rodentia > Erethizontidae > Erethizon > Erethizon dorsatum. The sequence goes on along the minus strand of CM051836.1, from coordinate 5,400,130 downwards.
TACCCACAAAAAAAAAAAAAAAAAAAAAAAGAAAGGGAGGAATGTCCGTTGACCTTGAGGAGCTGCTCCATCAAGCTGGGAAGTGAAGGGATACATATCTAGCAGCCAGGGCACAATTTAAGGTTGTATATGCTCTGAGGAGTATAGAAGAAGGAAACAATAGCTGGGATCCAGGCTTTCTCAAGGGGAAATGGGGCTTGAATTAGACTTCAAAGGAATTGAGCAAATCATTATTTGGAATGGAATTATGTATTATTGAATGAACCTTGAAGCAGCCATTCATTGGCCAGGGCTTGGAGATTTTATTTACTGAGAATGTTGGAATAAAATTTATTATACCAAGAATTGGCCTGCCCTGTATTTGTCCTATACTTAAAATATGTAATTTTTCACAGTAACAGCAGAGAACATGAAATTTAAATGTAGGCTTCTTTATGGAGTCTTGGAAATGACTTCTTCCTGGATGGAATTGGACTGTTGACTGTGCTAGGTTTGGAGGTGATTGAGCAAATAGTATTTTCTATTTGATCTTATTATATTTTAATCACATTGCAAGAAATGTCAGAATGGTACAAAATGAGAAACTTCACAAGCTCATATTTCATTATGAAGTCGGTTTGTACAGAGCTGTGGAAGGGACCTCACTCACATTGATTTGTTGTGATGATCAACTATGGCTTAGTTCTAATGGGATGACGCTGGTGTGCAAGGAGCTTCCACCATGCTGGGCCTGAAGATCACTTCTCTGCATCCCTCTGCCTGGAGCCTGCCATGCTGTTCTGTTTTATGGTGTAACTTGAACCTGAAGGTCAGAGGATGAAATACCACTCATTGTTCCTCTGCTTTGCTAACACATCAAGCCATCATGGCGGAACAAATATTGCCTGTGGACTGAATCATAGTCTGAGATATTCATTTTTCTGGCTTTTTATTTTTCCTCTCCAGGATTTTTTTTAAAAAAAATCCCTACCTTCTCCCACTCTAGCAGGCAATAGGCTTGGGACTTTGTTGCCTCCGTAGCACTGCAGGGCCTGGCTGCAAGCAGAAGTCCCTTGGCTGACTTGCTAGCCTCTGTTTTTTAGAAGCCCAAGCCCAGGTGATGTCATGATGTGAATGGGATCTTAGGGCATGCAAGAGGTAGAGCTTCCCCCTCACCTTTAAATGGAGATTGCCCTGTCTGGGCACCTGAGGGCAGGTGATAAGTCCTAGATGTGCTGCAACTGCAGAGATAGGGCTGCAGACCCAGGGTTGCCTGTTCTGCAGCCTCAGGTCCTTCATCCCTGCACAGTGGCCGCAGAGGCAGTAGACAGTGGAGATGATAAGGAAGTTATGGGCCGGTCCATGATTGCTGCAAAGCAGCAGCCCTGCTCCTGTCTAGGATCCTCATAATTCTGGTGAAATTGGAGAGGTGGAACCTTAGGACGACCTCAGGGCTCCTTGACACTCAGTGACTATGGCTTCCATTCACCACTCAGAGGACTTCTTGTTAATCCTGGCCGTTCTGGCATCCCCGGTCTAACCTCCTTGAGGATGCAGCTATGACAGGGGTACCGCTCTCAGAACAGCCTGCCCCTTCCAGCCTGTGTAGTCATCAGTAATAGCCCCTTTCTCTTACTGCACACACAGACTTTCTGCAAGGTCCAGGGAAGCTGAGAAGGGATGAAGGGGGAGAGTTGGAGAAAAAGTGCTTAGCCTATCTGGCTTTTCCATAGCAGCCTAGGACAAAACACATCTTGGCATCTAATGTTATTTTTTTCTGCCATCCTTTTAAACAGAAAAGCATAATGGGAAGCATCTCATCTACAAAAGAATGTAGAATCATTGAGAGTGGAAACTGTCAACTAACTCACAATAGTAGTTCATAAGGCATCTAAAGTGTGAATATTAGAATATGTCTCCCTCCACAATTTGAAATATCCTTCAGCGCTGTGTGAGGTTGCTGAGCACCCCGAAGCACCTAGGTTCACAGTTTGAGAATCTTGGAAATAGGATTTCATTGTGCCTAAGTTTTATATGTTAAATTTTTTATATTTGTGTAGTATTATATTTGTATATATCACGAATTACTAGACCATATTTTTGGCCTTGATGGACATTAATGTCTTCTGTATTACAAATGTTGCTACAATAAATTGTTGGGTAGGTATATCCTTGAGCACATTTCTGATTTTTTGTTGTTGTTGTTGTTTGTTTGTTCGGATAAATTCCCAGAGTGGAATGGCTAGGTCAAAGACAGTCACAAGTTGAAGGCTGTTAATATGAACGGTCACATTTCTCTGAAAAGGTTGTGCTAATTCGTGGTCTCACTAAGCGCATACCACAGGGCCCGCTTTCCATACCGTCACCAACAGAAAGTGTTGTCATTCTTTTTCATCTTCGCCAGTCTTATGGCATCTGTTTGCTTAATTTGTGTCTCTGTGATTATTAGCAAACTTTAAAGTTTTCATATGCTTATTAGTCTTTCTGAATTTCCTGTTTATATCTTTTGCTTATTTTCCTATTTGCATATCAGTATGGTTTTCAAACGTGCCTGCACATTCTTTGATGTTCTTCCTTTCAAAAGGCAGCACCCAATTGCCTCCCCTTGAATGTGGGTTGGACTTAGTAATTTACTTCTCAAGAATGGAGTATGGCGGAAGAAATATGTGATTTCCAGGTTCTGTCCGTAAAAGACATTGCAGTTTCCACTGTCTGGATTCATTTTCTGTAGGGGAAGACAGCTGCCATATTTGCAAGAAACTCTACAGAGAAAAACTGAGAGTCCCAGGAAGAGCACCTAACATCTCGTATGAACAGGCAGCTAGCTTGCCAGCCAGCCATGCCTTGAGATGATGGTACCCTGCTTGACACTTAAGTGCAACCTTGTGGGAGACCTGAGCCAGAACCACCTCGGTAAGCATCTCCAATTTTCTTGACCCTTGGAATTGTGTAAGATAATACGTGTTCAATGATGTTCCAAGCAGCTAAATTTTGGGGTGAGCCGTATGCAGCAGATCACTAATACAGAGTGTTTGTCTTTTCCTTATTGACTTGTAAGGGCTTTTTGTTTACTAAGAATATCAATTACTTGTCGACATATATTGCAAATATCCCTTGGGATTTTTTGTTGAATCTGCATTGAATTTATAATTATTTTGAGGAGAAGTAACATCTTTCCTTTTACTTGGGGAAAAGAGTATTGATTTTTTGGTGCAAGAACATGGATTTAAATCTTCTGTTACACCCTGTGTAGTAAATTGGATTGTTTTATTTGTTTAGGTCTTATCCCTCCCTCTCATTTTTTCCTTATGTTTATTCTAGGAGTATTTTATATTCTTGTTCGTATTTTGCGTGAGAACTTTTTTGAATGATTATTTTTCTGAATGATTATTGATAATAAGACTACTTTAATAGTAACAGAAATTGAGGAAGTCAGCAGTAGCATTGATTCTCAACCTGCCTGGGTTGTCTAGCGGCGCTGTCTGTAGAATCGGGACAGTGGTATCGTTCCTCAGTGGTTGGGTAATGGAGGATGAAGTCAGTTCAGGTTTGAGTGCAGGGCCTGGTACGTGGTAAGGATGTCACAAATGTTTGCACTATTTTTTTTTCTTCATAACCGATTGAAACAAAGTATTACCTACACTGCCTCCCTTGGCTCAGAGTAGCCCTTGGGTCAGAATGCGTGCATATACCTGGGTGCAGTGGTGCACACCTGGAATCCTAGCATTCTGAGAGGCTGAAGCAGGAGGATAGCAACTTAAAGCCCAGCCTGAGCAATTTAGCGACTTAGTGAGACCCTATTTCAAAAGAAAAAGTGAAAAGGTCTAGGAATGCAGCTCAGTATGAACGCCTTGGGTTCAACCTCCAGTATTCCCCCTGCAAAAATGTGTGTACAGTTACATCATGGATTATGTTACTGGTTCTAACAGGGATCCAGGCTGCCCTCAGTCCACAGTGGTGAGATTTGACTGCGTTTCAAGTGAGCCAAGCCCTTGGATTTGAGGTCCTTATAGTGCATACAAATTGGTTAGCTTTACTTTACATTGTACGTATGTGAAGTTACCACCTCTTGACTTCAGCATTCAGATTTATGTGAAAATCATACAACCGATGCGTCCCTGAATTAACTAGTGTCTGAGATGCTCCAAGGTCTGTGTTTCTCAGTTCCTTCGACTCTTTCTTCTGAGAGATGGCTCTGGGTAACCCTAACATCCTTCCTACCATTCTGAGTGCTCCCCAAGGGTGGCACCCCTGGGCTTTGTTAGCTTAGCAAACATTTATAATGAAGGCCAAGCTCTTCCTGTTTTCTCAGTGTTTGGTTAAGACTCAGAAGTGGAGAGGAAAATTGTGGCTTGAAGTACCCCATGTTCTAAAGCAAGGGGTTAGCCCCGTATCATCCAGTACTTTAGCCACTATCCAGCATGGCCGTGGAACGCTGAAATGTGGCTAGTCCAAGCTGAGGTGCACTGCCTATAAAATAAGCACTGAATTTTGAAGACTTCATATGGAAAAAATGGATATATTGAGTATGCATTAAAGTGATAATATCTTAATTATATTGAGTTAAACAAAACAAATCTAGTTTGAATGTGGTTCAGCTCAATATGTCTGACTTGGCTGGGCAGTGGGGCGGGCACCCCAAGTCACAGGTTGGTTTCAGGTCTGTTTGATGTGTGTTCCTCCGGGGTCTTGGCTCAAAAGGCAGCAGCCAGCAGGAGAGGGGTTTCTTCTCCTAGTGGATTGTGAGTATAGGAGACACGCTAAACTACTTCAGCATATTTTAAGGCCTCCGTTCACGTCACTTCTGCTAACATTCCGCTGGGTGAGCCAAGTCGCATGGCAGGTCCAACACTGATGGGGCCAGGTAGTATACTCTGCCCACCATGGACGGGGAAGAAACGGCCAAGTGATCACAGTCCACAACTCAAGAGAAAAATATTACAAGGCTGGAGAGTAGGGATTTGGCCTCAGATATTGGCAAATATTTCTCTCGGAGGCTGTGGGAGGCTGAAGAATGACCTCCGAAGATGTCCTTGTCCTGATCCCCAGAATCTGTGAACATGACACCTTACATTGTACAGTGTCAGTTTGAGAGTTTCTGTTTGGTTTGGCAACTCACTGGTGGCGTTGGTGGGGAAGCTTATGAGGAACAGCAAGAGGAATGGAAGCCACAGAGGGGAAAGAGAAGGAGCTGGACCTGGGACTTGAAGGCAAGGTAGGAAGCAGGACGAGGCAAGAATGATGCTGTGAGGAGCCGAGGTGAAGAGTCATCCAGTTGAACTAAAGGGTGGGGCAGTGGTGGTGGGGATGACTGGAAAAGTGGATGGGACCCGTGGATGGTGCTGGAGAATGCTGGCAACCTGGATAGTGTCCAGACATGGCCACCTTAAGTGTTAGGCTCTGGAGTTAGAGCAGAATCAACCAGATCAGCTCCATCTGTGTGCCTGAGCGCCACTGGGTTCAGGATACTGCCCTCTAGAGGGCTCTGGCATTTTTTCCCCAGAGTGGGACCATTCCTCCGGATGAATTGACTCTGGTATTTTGGTGTTCATGAAAGCAAATGTAGTGAGTTTTCTGAAGTGAGTTTCATTAAACCATATGATTCCTGATCAGTTCCTATCTTGTCTAGTAAGTTTATTTCTAATACTTTTATTTTACTAAAATTATTTCTGTGACTTTAATTCTGTTTTCCATAAATTGTAGAGAGGATTTAATATATCAATCAAATTATATCCATTATAACTTCTGCCATTGTGAATTTTCTTTTGTGACCATTGTTTCTATCAAATCCAATTTTCCTGGACAAATATTTGCAGATTGAAATTTTATCTGGACAATTTGATCTCTCTCTGTCCGTATGTGTATGTGTGTGTATATGTACAATGTGAAATTTTAATCATTATTAGTTCTATTTTGAGGAGAATATCCTTTCTAATAAAATTCATATTCAGTAAAAGATGATAGATTATATTTGTCTCTTCACTAATTTATTACAGAATTATGAATAGGCTCCCTGAGATGTTTCCAGTTGGCCCTCTCGGCTAGGGTTGGCTGATTGAACTGTAAGTCAGATTCTCCTGTCTGCTTCTGATTCCTTTGTGTGCTGTGTCTAAATTGCCTCTTGTGTTGGCAGAGGACCTTGGGTCAGCACCCTCAGGGTTGATGCGAAATAGCAGAACTTCCCGCCTGGCTCCCTGCTGTTAATCACTGTGCTAACACTTACAGACACTTTCTCATTGCATTCTCCTTACCCCATCTCATGGATGTAGAAACCGTAGCATAGAGAAGTTAAGGGGTAGAGCTGGGGTTTGCACCCTGCTTTGTCTGCATCCACAGTTCTGCGATTAAACCATTAGTTACACGATGATTCATGTGTTTGGGTGCCTGCAGCCACTCATTACCTCACGCTGCAGGGCTGAGGGAGAAAGGTGGGGTGAAGTCACAGAATGTCTGGCACTGACCCTCTGGGTCACTGCACACGTAGACAGGCAGATGGACAGGCAGACACACACACACACACACACACACACACACACACACACACACACACACACACGTGGACACAAAGGCCCAGGGGAGAGAAGGGATAAGCCTGCAATCAAAGAGCTACTGGGCACCACAGTTGGATGGACCCTGCCGCCCAGTCCCCGTGCTAGTGCCTGGCAGTGGTCCTGGCCTGACTCAGCTGCCTGCACAAGTGTCTGTGAGTCCTCTCCAGCTCACTGGGTGGCCAGTTTGATGGGGGGAGCCAGGCAGTGTAAGTCCCCCAGACTGACAAACCTTCCTTTATTTCAGGGAAGTTGGAACAAAATGCCTCTGTGATGAGGACTGCAACATCACTGGCCAGAAGTGACCATGTCTGCCAGTTGCCACATGCCCATCCCTGGCTCATGTGGCTCTGGGCAGGGTCTCATTCTCCTGGCAGGCGGAACTGTGTGTGGCTTCTAAATGACTTTTTCTTGTGGGTTAGACACCGGGCAGAGAGCATAGGAGAAGGCTGCTTCTTCAATCTGTGGCCCCGCTATTGCCTTTTTGGCTTTTGCTGTGAATTGTGAACCTCTGGTTCTAAAATGACCACAAAGAGGGCCTTTTTTTTGAGTTGTTATAACACATTTACCCTTTGTGATTCTATATGCCAGCTGGCTCATTGTGGTGCAGTTTTCCTTTACAGAGGTTATTTTGCAATGACCATCCTAGTTAGACTCATTTTTGTGAGAATCAGAAAGGGCTCTTGTGTTTTCTTCCTTGCAAGCCAATATTCACATAAAGAAAGGAGATACAGGGCTCAGAGCTTGAGAATATAACTGCATACTTGACCTAATTAGGAGAGAAAGCCAACTGGTGGGTTGCAGGCTGTGGTAGATTTTCTCTGTGTGCCATTCGGGGCATCTGTGCAGCCAGCACTGGCTCTCATCTCATACGCCGCTGTCCTCACAACCTCTGAATAGTGACAAATAATCACTTACAGTGGAAGAGGACTTTCATCTCAGTTCTTTCCCACTACTGCTGGGAAGGGAAATCTGTTGTGAGAGGGGGGATCATGGCCGAGTGGTTACTGGAATACCATAGGATCAGCTGGAGTGCGGTTGCCTTTGCTGCCTTCATGCTGGCTCCCAGGGCCCTGAGGTAGGAGTCCACAGAGGTGCTGTGTTAAGTCATAAGCTGGTGGTTTTGCTTTTTGGAGCTGGAGATGCTTCTCTGGTTTCTGATATTCTACTCCAAGTGTGGCCTCAGTCTAAGGATTCAATTCTGATTGAGTGATTTTAGCAGGTAGGGCAAAGCCAACCCATTTCCTTTGCTGGTCTACCCACTTTGTTATCCTCTGTGGATCCTTGCTTGGCTTCACATCTCAGGTGGGCAGCCGTCTCAGGTGTGTGCCTGGGAGGATGAGACTTGCTCAGTGGCTGCCACTGTTCTGCAGCCTCTGCCACCCCCTGAGACTCTGGCCTCCTTTAAAAGCAGAGATGAGGAAAAAAGCATGACATTGCTGACCCCTCCGTGAGTCTGCCTTTGACTCCATTAGCAACTGATCCATTAGACTTTGTTAGACAAAGATTCCAAAATGCATGCACCACTCCAGACAGCTTTCAGGGGAAACAGGTGGTCTGCCATCCCCTGGCAGATAGCTTTGGGCGGAAAAAGGAGAAATGGCTGTTACATCTCCCAAAAGCATTTTGTAAAAAGACTATTTATCCTAGGTACAGTCTATTTTGCCCAGCACCTTTCAGACAGTCAGTAATTCCAGTTTGTTTATGATGATCCTTGCTCTCTTCCCCTCCATCTGCCACCGGAGTTTGTGCCTCTTGTTATCCCCGCCCCACAGAACGAGGGAGCCTCTGTCTCTCTTGTGACTGGCCACAGCAACCTCACCCGTTCAATACGGCTAGATGAAGAAAACGTTTAATTCCTACTCTATGGGGCACTCCGAAGCCAGATTTGACAACTGCTCCATTCAACACTAGTATTTCACAATATCTTTAGATAATGACAAGAAACAGTTCTTAGTCCCAGAGGAATATATTTACAAGATGAGAAGTTGATAACTAGGCCACTAGAATGACAAATGATTCTGAAATACCCTAAGTATTGATTTTGATGAACGGGCACCACCTTCTGGGAGATGGAATTCTTCCGGAGTATCTTGTTCTTAGCCTGAATGGCTTGCAGAAGTATTAACATGAACCAGTGGCCTGTGTCCTGCTTCCTGGGGCCTCCTTGGGGTCTGTGGAGTGAGAGCTTTTGCTTGAGGGCCTCTGGGACAGGCATGAGTGGCAGGGAAGAGCTCTGAGGAGGAAGAGCCCTGAGGGCTGGGCTTGGGGGCAGTTGGGTCAGAAGAGGCTTCATGCAGAGGTGGAATATATAGGAAGATGAAGGATGGGAATTGGGGGGTGGGCGGGGACAGTGTATTAGTCAGCTTTTTATTACTGGGACGAAACACCTGATATACACAACTTGATGGAGGAAAGGTTTATTTTAGCTCCTGGTTCCAAGTTTTGGTGCATGGTCAGCTGGCTCCTGGGTAGAAACATCATGGCGGAAGGCCAGATCAGAGGAAAGTTGCCCACCTCATGGCAGCCAGGAAGCAGGAAGAGGGCAAGAGAGCCAGAGAGAGAGGAGGGGGCTAGGATGCGAAGTACCCTTCACAGGCATGTCCCTAATGACCTACTTCCTCAAACTGGGCCCCACCTCCTAACAGCTGATTCAGCTACGAACCCATCAGTGGTTACTCTGTTGATGAAGTCAGTGCCCTCATGATCCAGTCTTCTCTCTGGGCCTTACCTCCGAACACTGGGGATCAAGCGCAAGTCTCTGGGGGACACCTTATATTTAAACCGTAGCAGAGGGCAAAGACTCCAAGTGTCTTTCGCAGTGAAAGTGGAGAGAGGCCCACAGAGGAACTAAGTGGAGGTACTGCTCAGTGGGCAGGGATAGGAGTATGTTCTTAGGGCTGTGGCTCTCTGCTCTTGGCATAGATCGGAGATCAAGCACAGGGGTTGTTCCCTGTGCTTCAGCCCTGAGGCTGTGGGAGGAGGGGTCCTGGAGGCAAGGACCAATAACAGAAATGATCTGATAAGGCTCACCGTCTGCTGGGCCCTGGATCCAACACCTTCTGGATGTTTAAGCAGAAAAAACCCAAAGGCTGAGTGTCATGGTAGAGCTTACCACAGGGAAGAGGCCAGCTTCTCAGAGCCCTCTGGAGGTGGGGTTTTTGCTCTTATTTGAGGGACTTATTTTCTCTTGCACTTTCCTTTCTCATGGGCTGTGACCTGAGCCTGGCTGAGAGAGACAGAGCTGACCTCACCCGTAGTGATGCTCTGCTTATACCAACCCTGACTTGTCCCTTCCGGGTCTGCACGTATGCTAAAGGACTGGGCTGGGACGGAGGCAGGGCGAGCTGGCAGATGGAAAATCTCTTCACTCCCTGACACAGCAAACATCTCTGGAGATCAGGATTACGAGGAAATGGGCACCAAAACTGTGCCATATTTTTCCTCCCACCAGTGCTTTGCATTAATTCCCCACTGCTTTGGGCCTTTCTGAATAATTAATTGGTGGTGTCAGCACCTGCCCTGGATTTCGCAGATAATTAGTAGGTCGGGCACCTCCCCAAAAAGATGATTTCATGGGGTCTCTCTGGTCCTGTACCCTCCCAGTACTGTCTTCTTCTGACACTGCTTTGAGAAAAACTCACCTAGCTTCAACTGGATTCTTATCTCAAGATAGGATTTTATTCACTCTCCTCCTTCCAGACCTCCCAATAATCTGTATTCAGCTCACACTGTAAAGGAGTGAGTTTTTGTGGATCTGGATTGGGAACCTGGGGAGAAGAGGATTTTGAGGCTTGTTCCTTTCTGCAGAACACATTTAACTTAAGAAGGAAGTGGATTAAATGCATTTTGTTATGAGATTTTCACAATGTTTCTTGAGCTATTATAACACCAGGCTTAAGCATTTCTGCCTTATGTCTTACTGCAGTCATTTCTAAGGCTCAGGATGATTTAGCGATGATGTGATGTCTTTATTTTTGACACCTCCACCTTGCAACAGGACTGAGGAGACCGGGGGAAGACCAAGTGTGGCTGTCAGCCCCTACAAGGCTGGTTCCAAGTGCAGTGCTCTAATTAGGTAGTTTAAGCAAGCCAGTAATCCCTGCTTCACCACCACCACAGAGTGTGGGAGGCCTAGAAAAGGCCAAATGTGACATGTCATTAGGGATCAGTGCCATGTGGGTAGACCTCAATCCTTTGCTTTTGGCCATGGCTGTTATGTCACTTAGCAGTTGGACCCCTGAGCAAGTTGTACATTACTCAAACATGCTCAGCTAAGGAGGCAAATGGGGGCTGCAACCCAGTCTTTGCTGTAACACCTATCCATGTGCCCCTGGGGCTGCTTGCTGGGTGGGGAAGTACATTTTCTGACTCAGGAATAGGCTAGTGGTGGCACTGGCTGGGAACCGTCAGGCTAGTGCCAGAGTGGAGCCTGATCTCTTCGAAGTCCACTTTGTGAGTGTCTCCTGGAAAGAGTACCATGGCTTAACTCACACACTCTGGCTTCTCACTGCTGCTGCCCTGAACTGCTCCCCCCACCTGTTCCTACTGCCCTCCTCTGGTGTTCATTCATCATTGCATTTCCTCGTGGACCCGGAGCCCAGCCAATGGCCTCTGCCTCTGGGTGCTGGCTGATCATGATCAGCAGCTTGGATCTACTATCTACCCACACCAATCCCTTGCCAGAGAAGGTCTTCCACCTTGTACCTTATTGCCTCCAGCCTGTGGCCTGGCCTTGGCCCCAGATATCCTGCCTTTGAGAAGTAGCGCAGTGTCCCTAGTTTCCTGTGTCTTCTCTTCAGCTGTTACAATACCAGGCTTAAGCATTTCTGCCTTATGTCTTATTCCAGTCATTTATAAGGACCTGTGGCCTCTCACTGCCGTGAGAGTCTCTTTTGGAGATCTCTCACCCATAATCTCAACTCTGCCTCAGTTTGCCTTTTCACCAGCTGGTTGGGTAGGCAAAGCTGGGCTGCTGTCCCCTCCTTCAAAAGGCCTAAACCGGTCAGAATGTCACATTTGCCTATGTGTCAGGAGAAATGCCTTGGCTCACGGTGCTGCCTGCAGCTCAGGGCACTGTCTACCTTGCCAATCTGCTCACCTCCCCGAGGAGCTCATGGGGAAGGGCTGAAAACCCCTAGTTAGCCATTTAGAAACTTCCTGTTGCCTTCTAGGCCTAGATTCCTCCCAGAGACTTCAGAAGCAAGGAGCAGCTGGTTGAAGGCAGAGTTTGGGGGTTTAAAACTGAACACCTCAGTCATTTAACTGCCTTGAGACTCCTCACCTATCACCCACCAAATCTGCTGAAAATCACTTTCCAGTGTCACTTCAACAAGATCCCCTCTCCTGGCTTCCCCAGGACCTGGGCCAGGACAGAAACTATGTGGAAGGGGGAGGGTTGGAAAGGACAACTGTGGACATGGAGACGTTTCCCAGCAGCTTTGTAGGTGCTGATAGAAACAAAAAGAAAATTAACCCAGATTTGTTCTCTAATCACTAGGTGTTATTAGAGCCTGATTACATAATCTATCTTGGTTTACGTACTTTCTTAACCTGTTTTTTTAATTGGTGTTAATAGGCCTTGAGAGCCTCATGTTGGACACATACTTTGGTTGGGGTGGGCAGTTGAGGCAATTTATTGCAAGCATAAATCTGGGAGAACCAGTGGTCTCTGCACAATAAGAGGTTGTTACGCACAGTTGTTGCTTTGTGTTATGGGATTTGCAATCAGGATTGATGAACATTTCAATAAAGGGTCACTAAATTACCAGGCGTCACAGCTCTGATAGAGTCATTGGGTTTGGGTTCTCTGGGTGTAGCCCTTTATCTTCCACAGCCTGTCAAAGCTAGCTAGAGAAAGTTGGAAAGGGAAAACTTTATTTTTTTTTAGCACTATAATTTGGGTGGCAAATGTACAGTGGTTGGCCTCTATGCGTTAGGTTTCCAGGCCCTGCCCTCCCTGCTCCCACTGCTGCAGAAGACAGAAGGATCCAGTCCCTGAAGGTGACTGCATGAGAGGTCCATGTTAGAGCAATGTAAACAATAGAAAGGAGTGGCATGACAAGGAATGGCATGACAAGAGACTGGGTGCTCTGTGATCATAGAGAAGCTTCTTATCTATTCACAGTGCCTCTTGTGGACAGGAGGAGTTATTGCAGTGTCTTCTCTAAGCCCTTCAGGAAGCCTGGGGCAGGGGCCTCTCACCTATTCTGTACTCTCAGAGCTGAACTAGGCAGCTTAGCAGTTGGCAGTGATCTCCACTGTGATTTTTCAATAGTTAGTTTTGCCGTTTTATTACCTAGGTGTCTATCTTGCTTCTCTTTGATTTTTAGGTGAAATCAGAACAGCTGTTTGTATAGTGTCGAGGTTTTTTTGTAGTACAGTATGTAGTGGTTTTCTGTCTACTCTGGTTCTTGTTTATTTAGCTTGGAATCATTGTTTTGTTTGGTCCCTGCTAGCAGTTTGTCTGGCTTTTTGGACCAGAAATTATTATTTTTTTCTGCCTTGGGGAAAATGTAGAAAGCAATTTCCCCAGATGCAGGAAGCAAACTGATTTTTATGATTTGGTTATTAAATACATTTTGCTTTTGTTTTGCACATTCTTAATTCTTCTTTAGAAGAAATATTCAAATGACTATCTTCCCATGTCTCTCTGAGAGGAGGACAGAGACGTGTAGTTTCATGAACTTTCATTTATAATCTCCAGTGGACTAAAGAAGAGAGAGAGAGAATCACACTCGTACTTAAGTGTGCTTGCTAACGGATGTGCTCTTCAGAATGCCGTATGTATCGGACGCTTTTGAATCTGTGATTTGTGGATCTCAACTCCTTTGAAACAAGGGCTGACAAGACAAGGCTCTGGTACAAAGCCCCATTGTGAGTGTCTCAAGGATAATGGGGTTGTCTCAACTGAGCGGAGTCCTTAATATTAATTTTCTTTGCTTTATTTTCCAAGGCATTAAAAAACTTATTTTGCCTAATATATTAGCATTCATTTATAGGCTTTGAAAACTAATCCTACTTTGAAAGGAGAGTTTTAAATTTGAAATATGAGGTCTATATAGCAGTGCCTTGAAATCATTAACTGTCCCTTCAATATTAATTGCAGGTATATCCATCATGGGGAACTTGTTTGTCAGTAACGTGAGGGGGATGCAAAAGCAAGTGCTCCTGGAACCCCTCCAGGGGTAATGCTGTCACTCAAAACTTTGTTCTGGAATCGATCTGACCTCAGAAATGGGCTGTACCTATTGACAAAGTGACACTTCATAGTTTTAACAAAGCTGAGTGGCAGTTTTAGCAAATGGAACGGGAGTTGGTTCACGGATGAATCTGCCAGGCAGCTTTGACCCTGAACAAAGCCTTTATGGATGAGTTCGATGAGCTTGAGGGGTCAAAGGGCAAGGCGAGTTGGAATCAATGTTTAATTCCACGTTTCTGCCAAAAACGTAGTTTACTGGCAATGCAGCTCACCTGTCATAGGCTTTGGCTGCTTGCAAGAGGTGGCATTTGTGTTTGCTTGTATTTCTGGCTAAAAGAACATTAATTTATGTATATACTATAAATGGATTTTTACATTTTAACACAGCCCATCCCCTCTCCCCAAACGCTTCTGTGGCTTTTCTCCTTATGTGCTTATTGACTTATGGGCTATTGATTCCCTGTTGGGGCTGGTGCCTTTCCACTTTTTGCTCTTATTCAGCTGTTTTGCCTGTGAAGTTCTAATCTGGGTCTAAAACATTTTCCGATAAAAGCAAAGCTTGAGTATCCTCCAGTTGGAAGGAAAGTTAGATCCACAGAGGGCCCTGGAGGTATTTCCAATCGAAGGGCTTTGCCTTCCTTGAGGAGCAAGTTTCCTCACTCTGGAAACACTTCTGTAGTTCCAGGGGAGGATAGGCCAGAAGTGAGCATATCTTTTAAAATTGGGTTTTCGTTTCTGACCCAAGCCCCTTTGGTTTCTTACAGCATTATCATCTTCCTTGTACAGATGGGGGAAAGGGACAGGGCTGAGTTCTCCTTCCTGAAAACAAACAGCCTCAACCTGATTGCTGGTAGAATTGCTCTGCCTTCAACTCCCTGCCTGTCTCTTTGATGATCCAAGGAATTTCCTATACAGTCTAGCTATGGGACTATCCAATTCACTTTTACTCTTCAATAAATTCAGTCCAACAAACAGCTATTGAGTGCCAGCTCTGTAAAATTACCATGGAAACCCAAGTGAAATCTTTAAAACACCCTGAGGAAATTGCTCAGACTTTCCACATCCCCTTGGCACTTCAGGGAGCAGGAAGGGGGCATCTCAGTACAAGCCATGCTTGCTTACATTCAGCCCAGAGAGCAGAAAGGGGAAAACAGATGGAGGAAAATCTGCAAAGCTGGTAATATGGCCTTTTGTCCTGGGTGGTGTGATGTTGAGCTCCTAGGGAGAAGAGTGAAGAGCCAGGGCTTTCATTTCTGTTGGAGAAAAGAACTGAGTTGGGTTACAGCACCCTCTCCTTGATGGTGTCATCGCCCACACACTGTACCAGGGCAGGACCTACAAAGGGATGTCTCAGTGCCTGGTGACAGCCTTGTCTGCAGCACCTTGCAGCGCAGCGGGGGCCGAAGGCTTCAGGAGATCAAAGCCTTGATTCTGTGAGGCACTCATCACACAGCAGGAGTTGACTCATCCCTGACACAGGGCTAGAAACCACAGAATGATGGTCCTGACCCAGGGCTTAGAGGAACAAGGGACCCCTGCCGTTTGATCTTAAAACAGTAGTTCCAGCTGTGCTTAGCAAAGTTCTGACTTAGAAAAGGGGAAGATGGGGCTTTGGCTTTTAAGATCATTGTCCTGGTTATAAATCTTTGGCTTGCAAGTGACCCTCTTCACCCCTCCCTGAAATGAAACTGGCTTAAATCATGAAGGAAATGTACTGGTTCAGTTAATAGAAAAGACTGGATGTAAGTTTAGGTGACGATTACCCGAGGAACTGAGTGATGTCACCAAGGACACAGTTTCTTTCCTAAATGGCTACCAGCCATTTCCAGGGCTGCAGGCTTCCTCCTCTGGGTCTATCAGGAAGTAGAAAGATCTTTGCCTCAACTTTCCCAGCAGTCCCCAAGACTCACCCTGTTTGGACTGGCTTGGATTATGTTACCTTCCCTAAGCTAATCACTGGTGGACAGAAGGAGCTCATAAACTCTCCTTAGGGCACAGTTAGCTTTTGGGAGCCAAATGGAAACCAGGAGCTCTTTAGGGGGATTGATTTAGGAAGGCAAACAACAAATGTTCATTACAATTTGTGAAGGACGTGACTTGAATTTGCCCATATCTTTGCCTGGTAGTATCTATTCACAGATAATTATAGTAACAACAACTTAGATTGGTGAATGTCAGCAGCTATCATTTGGTTCAAAATTTACCATTAGATCTCAAAGAAGCCACTGCGTGCCCTTCATATGAACTGTATTATGTAACCCTCACATAACCCCTGAGACCGTCATCATTCATCATCAGTCTTCTTGTTCAGGTAGAGAAACCAAAGCACAGAGAAGCGAAGTGACTTGCCCCAAGTCACCAAAGCAGTCAGTAATAGAGGCTTTCAGCACTTGAGCCCAGGTCTGTGACCCCAGAGTCTTTGCATTTAAAGTCACCACACCTTGATGAATGATGACACCCCAGATAACATCCCTTGGAAAAGCTGAACAAGTCACCATACCAGAGCCACTGTGTTACAGATAGTACGGGGTAAAGATTTTCCACCAAGAAGGTGGGAGTCTTTTTATGGGCCCTCAAGGTTTTTGGGAGAAGGGCTCTCTATGTTCCTGGATTCTAGGCCTGATCTTGCCCCTAGCTTGTCCTCTGACCTTGGTTTCTTGCCTTCTGCAGGTTCTTAACCACCTCATTTGGTAAACAGAGGCTCGGACTGCCTGGTCTCTGGGGTCTTCACCTCGGATGGCCCAGGACTTCCTGAGTCTGAACTGTCCTTTGTTTTTTTTTGGCTCCTGGGAGGCAGGAGGGATTTTACCCCTTGGTATTTTTTTTCCTGTGAGAGTTGACTTCTTTAACAGACTTCTTGTTTTGCACCTGAATAAAAGGAATGTTCAAACATTTTCTTTGCTAGTCTCAGAGAATCTAAAAGCAGCAAACAAATCATGCTTGAGGAAGACTTTCCAGTGGGATGATGATAAATCTGCTTGACATGTGTCTTCTTTCAGCCTGTGGCTTTTGATCTTCTCTGTGTGTACTCCTGTCATCTAGGCAGGTGTTCTGCCTAAACAGCCTGTTCTCTCAGGCACACCATTCCTGCAGGGACACTGCAGAGCACACATGGCTTCCAATTCACAGGGTCAGATGGAGGAGGGAACAGGGGCCCACAGCACTGATATATTAACCCATGTAAGAGGGCCACATGATAAAATGCCTTGTCCATATTTATCTTTCATAGGATGGGGAAGCAGAGGTGCAGGCCATGCCGTCCATTGTGATGTGGGGCTCTTTGTGCCAGGGAGGTGGTGGCTCTAAGGAATGGAGCATGATGGAGCCCTCCAAAGATCTCATAAGCCAACTTAACTGGATGTCTTCTTAAAGATGAAAGCATCTCCTAAACCACATCTTTCACCTGCCCTCAGTCATGAGGGCCAAGAGGGAGAGGTCACACTGAGTGAGTGTGCCCTTCTGAGTTGGTTTGGTAAAGAACAGCTTGTGAGATGTGCCTGGGGAGGGGAGTGTGGACACCCAAGTTTTGCTGGGACAGCCTGAGCCCTAGCTTTCCCACCTGGGAGAGGGGCTCTCTGGGCTCTTAGGACTTCCTGGACCCTGCTGTCCATTATGGAATGTGGTGCATGCTATTGGTGCCTGTCCTGATCCCATTCCTGCCAGAGTTTCCACTCCCTGGATGCTATGGATGGTGGCCGCTAACAGGCCACAGTCCTTCAGGAATTGCCCTTTTGTGAGCCACCTTGCTTAAGCAGTTTTGCCATCTTCCTCAGCCTTGAGTGGGGGAACAGCCCATAGCCAATGAGTAACTAACAGGGAGGTACAAAAGCCCAGGCCGCTTGCCTCACAGTGGGATCAATTCAATGGGGGCAGTCTGTACTTCAAAACACGCCCAGAATCAAGCTGAGGCCTGATCCCAGCTGCATCCTTTCTTGCTTCTTGTTCTACACACCCTGCTTCCTCATGCTTTTTTCTGCGGAATATTTGCTGAGTAAATCACATGAACACAAATTCCTGTTTTAGGTTCTGCTTCTATGGAATCTAACCTAACATACATGATCATCGTCCACCAGGATCATGCCATCAGCAAAGGCTTATCTGGAAACCTATTAATCAGGAGGGAAGAGATTGTCTTCCATTCACTTCAGTCATGCCAGCTCATTCTCCTTCCTAGCCTTCTCTCTTTTCTTTCTTTTTCCTTCCTTGCTATTTCATATGTTTTTGATGTACCCAGTAACCCACCTGTTCACCCATCCATCCACCTTTCTACTCATCCATTCATCCACAGACTGATCTTCAGTCTCTCCCATGTGATAGAAATATTAAGGTATAGATTCTTCCCAGATGGACACGGCTTGATCTCACCTAACTCTCCTAGGCTGGCAGGTTGGCTGCCACTGGGTTGGCAGCCCAGAACACCCACTCACCCAATGTGGGCAATGGCCTTGTTGATCTGGCATCAACACACCTTTAGTTCACTCTATGTTTCATGAGCGTGTTTTCTTGGAGACTCGCTACCTGGCCCTGGGCACTGGCAGGAGCAGGCCAAGGGTGTTTTTCACTTATAAATGGTGTAGGAAAAATTGAGGTGAATTGCCTGGCTGCTGTGTGAGTGCTTTATTGATTACAGAAGCCAATCAAATTAGTTGTCAGAAGAGAATGCAGATGGCACCATGTGGAATGGATTTTCTATATCCCCTAATTGCATTATTTCAATCAGCAGGTGAACATTGCATGGCTTGCGGTGGGGGGTGGGGTGGGGGAATGGGGTAGGTTGGCACACTGTCTGAGGAGATGGGTTTGAGTGTCACATGCATTTTAATATCAAGATCAAGGCATTAACAAAATGAGTCTGGCTTGCATTATGGATTAAATGCCAGGCAGGGGAGGCCTTTAGTCATAAGCTTATAGGAGAAAATGCCTCTTCTATCCTTGGAGCCTGGAGATGCGTCAATCCCAGGTAGAAACGGATTGAAACAATTCTCTTTCGCCTTTAGAAGGTGTTATGTGGTTAAGGGCTGGGCATGGTGGCAAACACCTGTAATCCCAGCACTGCTGGGATGCTGAGGCAAGAGGATCAAAAGTTCAAGCCCAGCCCAGATAACTTAGTGATTTAGTGAGACCCTGTCTCAAGGTAAAAAATTAAAAAAGGATTGGGGATATAGCTAAGTGCAAAGACCTTGGGTACCAGGAAAGAAAAAGCTGTGTGCCTCAGACCTCAGTTCTACTCTTTACTAGCTGAATGCTCTCTGGCAGGCTGCTTATGCTCTCTGAGTCTCGGTTTCCTCATTTGGAAAATGGAGCTAATTAGTGTGCCTTTGTCACAGCAGAAAGGTATGATTGCATGGATGAATGGAGATGAGGTATTAAGGGAGATCCTGTATACAGAATGTGGTTTGTGCTCAGTTGGTGGCAAGCTTTTCCTCCTGAGGGCCACTGCCTTTCTCTGGACACCTGGAGGATTAAGAAGGGCTCCCAGGTTAGACTGTAGGATGGCTGTGTTAGTGATGGAGAAAGAGCCAACCACATAATTTCTGCTCTTCTCAGAAATTCTCTTGCCATCAGGGTGAAGTTTGGGTTTAGCTTTTCCTCTGATTGGGCAAAGTAAACGTGGAGATCTTCCTAAAGACCCAGCTGAGTGGAACTTCCATTCTCTGCTGGTGGTGAGGTTGCTTTTGTAACTGTTCCTCACCTACCACTCATTTATTCATTCACTCACTCACTCCCCACTGCCCACCAGCAGGCTCAGTTCCATGATGAGGCCAGGCCTGCTCCATCACAAAACCACTTAACATTTAAAAAAATCAAAGACTTCATTGGTTTCTTAGACTCTGTATGGCAGATTTTTGGATGATCCTCAACACAGCATGTGATCATTTATAGTTCTCTGTCTGGGTTAGAGTTCTCTGTAACTGAGAGTTGAGTCTAATAGGAAGTTGGGTTTGGTGCTCAGTAAAAATGGCAGTGTGCTTTGTAGGCAGCTGAGCAGCCATGCTGTTGCCTGGCAGCTGTGAGTTCTGAGGGTACAGCTGCCTCTTCTCTGTGGTGGTGCTGGCTAAAAGGCAGTTGATCGGTGGACACCAACCTCATGATGCCCATGGCAGCCACTTCTTCCCTGGGGCTGCTGCATCCCCCAACTGAGATCCCCCATGAAGTCCTGCACAGAAGAAGCAGGGCAGCAGTGAGGAGGAAGGTGGGCAGGATCAGTGGGCCCCCAGTCAAGGCTCTGTTGCCACATTGCAGTAGAGGCTCTGTTTATCATGGGTGGCCTGGGAGGGTATCCACGACTCCTATGTACCATGCCTACAACTCTGGGGTTTTTTTGCCTGTCCATGTTATGGTCACTTCCTTCTTTCATTGGAAAAATCGTTCCTTTCATCTCCCAGCTCCACCTGAGAACATGGTCCTATTTTGGACAAGAGCATTCTTTGCCTGAGAAGAAAGAAGGTAGCGGGTAAGGGGCAGGTGCAAGACAGCATCAGGGCCCACCCTACCACCTACAGAAGCAAAGGAGGTCCTTTTGGTCAGAAAGACAGCAACTCTCATCTCCACCACCATGGCCAAGCAGAGGAGGGTGGTGCAGGAAAAGGAGGGAATAGGAAGCCTATTCAAGGCCACAGACTCATTCGTGTGACCCATCCTCAGCCACTTGGGAAACACACGTGTCCAGGTCATGGGAGGAGAGAGGAGAGGCTCAGCACACCTCTTTCATGCCCTTCACAAGTGGAGGCCAAGGTCTGGGATACAAAATGCTCTTATAGGAAATAAGTAAGCCCCAGTTAAGTTCACAGTTCAGAGCACTGAACTCTTCAAAGAGAAAACTCCAAGGAAATCTAATTAGGAAGGCTGTAATCCAATAAGTGTTTGTGCCCTGGGACTGTGTGAGGGAGAGAGAGTGGGAGGGAGAGAAGAGAGAAAAGGCTGGGGAGGGATCCTGGTGATTTTTACTTCTAGCGTGGCAGGAGCCAGCGGTGAGGGCAGCCTGGCTGGGACGCTGATGATATGCTTCTGTTTAAGGAACCAGAGGCAGGGTGAGCCCTCCGAAGAGTCATCTGGTTGTTCTAAGCCTGGGGAAATGTAGACACCGCTGAGGAAGGCTCCTAGGGTGTCCCCCCACCCCCCATGTACAGTGAAGTCCCCCTGTTCTCTGTGGTAGAATTCTAACTTCCTCCACAGTCAGCCTCTCACTTGTTTGGATCTGTGATCAACGCTGACAAGGCTGGTGTCCACTTGCAAATGTATCTTCTGCTACTTCCCAGGAGCCAAGCCGCAGGTTAGATATAAACAAGTTGCAGATGAGGTAAGGACTGGCTGGCAGGATGAGGAGGATTAAGTGCCCTAGCCTGGCTCCCTGCCCTCCCCGTCACTCTCCTGCCCACTCTAGCATTCAGAGACCTCTGGCACCATGTGTCTGGACTGTGGTGCTGTGGGTGGCAAGAAGGGTCACAGGGGATGTATGATGGACCACCAAAGCACCAGGGCTGCAAAATAGTTTATTTTTTCCAGATTAACAGATTCGAAGTTGTTTAACTTTTGCACTTGCTCTGCTGTTGTTTTGATGGAAGATGAAGGGCAACAGGATGGGAAGGGTTTGGGGACTTGCATGTGTCCTGACCCCTCCATCAGAGCCTGTGGTCCAGAAAAGCCTAAAATGACTTGTGTGTGTGTGCTGCATCCAGCACAGCTCTTGAAATTCCCAGGGGGAGGACGGTGGAAGATGGAGACAAGAGTCAGAATGCAGAAAGCTGAGGTCAGGTGGAGCCCTCTCTCCTGATGGGAGAAAAGGAACTGCCCAACAACTACAGTGCATTTATTTATACAATCAGTAAGAGGTTGATAACAGGTGAAACCCCTCTTCTAATGGGAGAAAAGACCTGCCTAACAACTTGTTTGTCTGACTTGCCTCGGGCATTCCGTGTTCTTGGGCTGGCCTTGCTTTAGCCCTGCATGTGTGATTGATCTCCAGCTCAGCCACTCCCCACACATGTGAACACTGCTGGAATCAAAGTAATAACTGGCACCCTGGACTCAATAAACAATTTCCTAAGAGGCTTTCTTGCATTTAATCTTGCTTCCTCCAATTCTTCCCTCCACACTGAAGGTCAAAATATTTTTCTAGAATGTAACTGAGTATAGCCTCCACAATTTCCTTTTCTCAAAGGGCAAGGCCCATTGGAGGACTCCTTGGCATGGAATGTGAGGACCTGTGCAGTTGGTTCCTGGTCCTCTCTGAACACTGTCCAGTCCTGCCCTCTTGGCACCCGATGGCATGGAGGTCAGGGCTGGTGGAGTGCAGATGACAGACAGTTCTACTCACCACTTGTCTTTCTCTGCATTTGCACCACAGAGTCTGTGAACTTGTCTGGTGAAGTTGGAAAATTGATGGTGGAGAAGTGATTCCAGATGATTCATCTTTGTTTATTCTCTTCCTCTTTCAGGAAAACTGAAGCACTAGGGCAGGTCTTCAGGAAATACCTCCCTGATCTTTAGGACATTACAAATTGTGGGGTTTTCAAATAAAGTCCACACTACAGTGAAGAAGTAGCGGGGTGCTTCTTTGTCAAGGCCCCATCTTACTTGTGAGAAAATACACTTCCACTGGCATGTTGGCAACAATGTCCTTATTGTTGTAGTTGCAAAGAAATCCTCACATGCTTGTTGATACATGTTGAGCACCTCTAATTCTAAAAGCCCCAAAATTTGAAAATTTTGAGCATCAACATAACACCACAAGTAGAAGATTCCACATCTGTTTCTTGGACAAAATTGTTTAAAAATTGCATAAAATTATCTTCAGGCTATGTGTATGTGTATGTGGAACACAATGGAATTTCATGTTTAGACTTGGGTCCAGGCCCCAATATATCTTGCTATTTATATGCAAGTTTTCCAAAATCTGAAAACAATCTAAAATCTGAATCACTTCTTGTTCCAAGAAATTGTGATAAGAGATAATCAACCTATAGAATGTGACTCAGAAACACGTATTTGAAATGGCAAAAGTTAGGGCTAGGATGTTGCTCAGTGGCAGAGTTCCTGCCCAGCATGTGTAAGGCTCTGAGTTCCATCACTAGTACTAGAAAAATAAAGCACAGGTTTTTCAGAGAAAGGCATATATTTTGGTAAAGGAAAATGACAGAAAAAGAAAAAGCCAATGTGGAATATACCATGGCCTTTTTCCTTCTAAACTCATGTTGACTATGGGATGGGGTCAGGCATGAGGTGCTCCTGGGCCTTGCCAGGAGTCACGTTCTGATGGATATTTGTGAAGAGAGACTTTTCTGTCATACTGTGAGGCATGTCAGGAGAGAAGGAGCTCATGAGGGCCACTTCTTCATATGAAACTAACAGCTCCACCCACACTGGTTACCTACAAAGGTGATTAGCAAGCATGCAGTTTACTTTCCTTGAATGCAAAGGAGTCTGTGAGGACTACAATGATAGACATGAAGGCTGAGGGTGAAGATCTTGACACATGGGGAACCAGGCACTTAGAAAAGAGCAGAGCAGATGAAATACAAGAAATCAAGATATTATAGAAGAAAACAGTAAACTGAGAAAAGACGTGGGTATGGAAATTGAAAGGACCTGCCATGCTCCAAGTACAGTAGTGAAATGAAATCAGTATCTGGCTGCAGCCTCATTACTTTTGCAAAAAGTTTTAGTATGAAAAATTTCAAACATATAGGAGTAGAAAGTACAGTAAGTCCCCCCTCCTCATGTACCTATTACTAGATAGGTCATCGAATGTTCCCACATTTGCTTTTTCCCATTTTGCCTTTTCTTCTCTATTCTTTCTTTTTCTTCTTTCCTTTTGTTCCTTTTCTTTAATTTTTGCTGATGTGTTTTAAAGCAAATCTCATATATCATATTATACCCTCTATATATCTAGTATATATCCCTAAAAATGTGGGTTTTTTATCTCAGAGCTACAATACTATTATCATCCCTAATACAATTATTAATTATTATATTTGGAATTATCTAATACTGAGCCATAATACAGTTTCCCTGAATGTATACAAAAAGAGTCTATGGCCATACCACCCTGAACACACCTGATCTTGTCTGAATGTTTACAAAATGCCTTTACAATTAGTTTGTCTTAGTCACAATGCAAACAGAATCCATATATGTGTTTTCTTTGATAGTTTTACAATATGTCCTCATATTTTTAAAAAATATTGCTCCTTTCAAACAATGAAGACTAAACTTACTCTCCAAAATGTAGGCTAGATTTAGTGACTTGTGCGTAACAAAGAATGGGTCAGAAATAAGGTGAGTACATGAGTTCCAATACTGGGTCACCAAAGGCATTGGTTCTTCTGCCTTGTGCTCTTTGGTGAGTTCTCTGTGGAGGAAGCCAGTTGTCCATCGCAAGGACATTCAAGCAGTCCATGGAAAAGTCCACAAGGGAGGCACTGAGGACTTCTGCTATCAACCAGTATCAGCTCACCAGCCATGAGAGCGAGTCCACTCAGAAGAGTGTCCTAAGACTCATCAAATCTTTGGGTAAATCTGAGCCCTAGCTCGCACCTTCACTACAACTTCATGAAAGAGCTGAACCACAACCACCCACCTAACCTATCTCTCAATTCTTGGTCCACAGAAATTGTGAGATAATAAGTTCATTGTTGTTTTAAGCCACTACATTTTGGGGTAATTTGTTATGCAGTGATAGGTAACTAAAAGAGTTATTATTTTTCTAAAGTCTCTTTTAATCTAGGGCACACTACCATTTTATTTCTATTTTTGTCATGTTTTATAAACTGAGTCATTTCACAAAATGTCCACCATCTGGATTTGTCTGTCAGCTTCCCAGTAGTGTCCTTTAACTTGCTCTTCTGTCCTCCAAATGGAAGTCAGCTCCAGAACCTTGATTTAGATTCAATATTTTTGGCAAGAAGACTTCATAGACTGTGCTTTGTGCATGCATTTATGACCATCACAAGGTGTCCTTGGCGTATCATGTTCAGCAGTGCTAAGATTAACCAGTAGGTTCTGGTGGTCTGGCAACATTTTCAGATTTCAAGAACACAAGAGAAAAGTCCTACATACAATCATGTCATCATAAAAATAAATTATACACTGTGGGATCCAGATCTGAGAGATACAACCAATGAAGCTGGTTTTCTACAACAGAATGTCTGATTATGACATACAGAAGTTCAGAAATTATACTAACCGCATAGACTTCTTGAGGGAAAAGAGCCTGAAGGATGTGTATAGGTTATCCACACATCCATTTGTTAATACAGGGCATGTTTGAGACTCTCTCATGTGCCCAGGCACTATGGTAGGTAGAGCTGAGCTGTCTGGGAAGGAACGAGATTAAGGACTTGAACATAGAGAAGCCATGCATGGAACAAAAGACCAGGTGGTGAACTCCAACCAGTGACACACACAGACAAGTCGGAGCCACCTTCACCAATCTTCTCCAGAGCCCTCTAGGTCTGGCCATTATTCTGAGGCAGCTTGAGTGGCCTCCTCCTTCGGAGCGATCTGATTGGAGGTGGGCATGGAAAGTTCACGGATCCCTGGGCTGTGGGCAGTGGGAATGAAAAGAGCACCATTCAGGCTAAGCTCAGGCTCTGTAGCTGAGCAGGCAGCACAAAGTGAGAGGCTGATCCAAAGCAAGCAAGAAAAGCAGCTCAGGAGCAGGCTGTGCAAGGGATGCCTGCAGCACTGGTGAGAGAGGAGGTTTTGCTGGCAACAGTGGGAGAGCAGAGTCTGCAGCTGGATGGGCCTTCTCAAAGTTTCTTGCCCTCTGCTTGGGTTTGGACAATGGATGTGAAGGGGCATTAAAGGAGCCTTGGAGATGGGCTTCAGAGATGTGCAGGGAGCAAAAGACAAGTCCTCTTGTAGCCCTCTGGATCTGCCCAGTGCCTTTTCTGCTGGGAAGTCTCCGGTCTCTAATGGGGGCACTGCCCTGTGCAAGGCCGTCTTCCCCAGGGCCCACAGTGCAGGCCCAGCAGCCGTCACTACACGTGTCCCAGTTGACAGCCTTGACTGTGACCCCTCCTCTCCCTCTCACCCTAATAATCATGTCCAGGGGTGCTGTGGACATGTGGCAGAGGGCTTCCTGCCCTGAGAGGCTGCTGCGGGCCTGCACGCTGTGTAGTGGCATCTGGCTTTGGATGGACTCAGGGGTCCAACATCAGGTGCTCAGTGAGAAGCAGACAGGTGGGCTCACTCAGTACCACTGCCAGGTGGAGGTAGGGCTGCTCATCAGATGGTGCCTGGCCTTGGGTCTCTCCTGTCCTGTGGAGAAAGGGCTGGGAGAAGTTCTAGAGTGGCTGACATCTTACAATGAAGAAGGAATGCCTTCTTTAGAAGTTTTAGTGATAAATAGAAAATGCTTATTTTTCCTGGAGTACATCTCTGACCAGATTTAACAGAAAGCTATAAAATCCTCTGCAGATAGAGCCTGTCTACTTCCTGTCTGTGTGAGCTGCTCCTTACACCCTTGAGGTGATGCTCTGTGACTCAGTGGGCATCCACCCTTACCATCAATCCCTGTGCCCTGCTTGGTCTCTTTTTCTTTTTTTCCTTATTGCTTCTCTTAATAGGTGGTATGAAGCCTTATACCATAGCCAAGCTCTAAATTCCCAATCCAGTTTTAACCCCTGCGTCACTTTCTCATTGCTGAATCACAACACTGGACACCCAAAACTCATATGAGGAGAGGTTTATTTTGGCTCACAGTTTCAGAAGTTTCAGTCCATGGTCTGCTGGCTCTAAGGCAGATATGGCATGGTGGAAGGGTCTGGGTGGAGGAGGAAAGCTGCTCATATCATGGTTGTTGGGGAGCAGAAAGAGAAGGAAAGCAGAGAGAGCTGGGGAGCGAAATATGGATCACACTCCCAGTGACCTGCCTCTTCCCACAAAACCTCCTCTCCTCATGGTGCATTTAGCTCTGAACTCATCAGTAGACAGATCCACTGAGGAGCACAGCACCTCCATGATCCAATCACCTTCCAAAAGGTCTACCTCTGAACACATGGGTTTTTGGGAGACATTCCAGATCTAAACCATAAAAACATGTGTCAAAAACTCTAGCCCATCAACTCTCTCAGAAATATCCCTCACACTTTCTGGATGCTGTGTGAAAAGAGAGCTAGACTAGGTATCAGGCTGGTTATGTCCTTAACTGGCTGTGTGGCCTGGGGATGTCTCTTGACCTGTCCGTTTCCTGTTATCTTCTCATCTTAGGATGGGTGTCCATTCTGTAGGATGCTGTGTGGACTGATTGAGATGGTGTTCGCATCTCTACCAGAGGATAGAAAGATGCTTTGTTTGTGACCAACCCTGCTTTTAGGCCTGAGATCATCCAGTCCAATCCCGAGTGGGCCGAAATATAAGTGGGCTGTTATTGGAGGTTTTGTGGACTCAAAAGATTTGATCCCCTCCTTCCTGAGGCAGCTTCCCGGTGCCTACCTTAGATTGTGCCTGTTGTTCGCCCTTTCTCTCTGCTGCTGATGGAAAAGGTCAGCAGGCCAGCTCTCTGCCCTCTAATCCCTGACTGCCTAGGAGTCATGAAGCAGATCAGAGTCAGAGCAGCCCAGCCCTCCGGTCATAAAGTGCTCCAGTCGGGCCCAGCATCTGCATGCCCACTCCCCAGGGCCCACCTCTTGTTTCTTCTTCCTTCGGACACATCCAAAGCATTAAGCATCCCTTTCTTGGTGTCATTTCTCACTCTCTGTTTGTTTCATTTTCTGCCTTTCAAATTCTCCCATGTTCCCTAATTGCTCCAGAAGCTGGACAGATGGGCTGGTTTCTTTAGCCAAGATGAAATCTGAAAATCATCTCAAAGCAAAGGGGAGGCTCAGATGTGTCAGTTAACTTGCACGCCTCTCCTCCATGGCTGATTTGCCATCACAAATACATTGTGTTTTTAATAAGCTGTTTGGGTGTGGCCATACCCCCTCCAGAGGCATCTAGCAGCTTGTGTCAACCAGTGACAAAGGACACTGGCTGTCCAGAAAATGGCTGTCTGGGGTTCTCCCCACTGGTATGGAATCAGGTCGTGCAGGCTGGGTAAAGGTTGCTGGGCCATCCTACCCCATGCCCGCTTTGTGTGACTACCGGACTGAGGCCTTGGAGGGCAAAGAGCGTCTTGGTAAGAAGAGCACGGTTTAGTTTTTGGAACTCTCTGGCCACTGCCCTAGGAATAAGAAGTAGACACAGTTTTATCTTTCCATAACATTTTCATACCCGGTCTTTGGTCTCATGCAAACAGGTTTCAGCCTGTTTGTATAAAGGGAATCCAATCCTGAGAAAGACTGCTCTGGGCAGGCTTCCCTTACTTTAACTTTGTTCAGGTTTGCACTATCAAAGTCTGTTTACTAGTTGTAAGTGAACAAGTGGTGTCCCAGATGACCAGCTGGCCATGCTGCGCTTTCCAAAGCCATGCAACTCGCCACTTACGTAAAGCTTGGCTGGTGAGGCCAACATGGGAGCCAGGAGTGTTTGGTGTGCTTAGAGATGTGCCCACTGAGCTTGCCCTTTCTGTTCCTAAGATACTTTCTTCTAAAGCCAGGTCTTTCTGGAATCTGGCATCTGCTTCTCTGGACTGGGGAAAGGGTGTGGACATACAAAGGATGGGACTCTCTCTCCTTGCTTTCTCAACCATGTAATCTTGAAATTCTCCTTCTTTCCTTTTCTCCTCATTTAGTAGGGTGTGTTGGTGGTGGGTAAATTTACCATTTAGTCTGTAGGGAGGAGAATATTGAGGTGGGAGGAGTGAATCTTACCCAGAGATCTTGGGCTTAAAGTTGGATGCAGTAAGTAGAAATGACTCGGGGCTCTTTCCTTTTGAGAGGGGTTGAGATGGTAATGTTAGGTGGGTGAATTTCAAAAAGTATATGTGGAAAAACTCCACAATTAACACTTCCTGGGCACCCGATTTGGCACTTACTGGGACAGGGACTGTGCTAAAACTTCACATGCACTGTTTATTTAATCCTCCCTGCAACTTTAAATAGAGGTATTATCTTCATCTTACAAATGAAGGAACAATCATACAGAGTTCAAGTAGCTCTCCCAATGTCATGCATGAATCGAGGCAGGATTCCAACCTTGACATTGTGGCCTTCAATTATAGGGCTGTCTGAACAGGGGTGTGTGTGTGCGTGCCTGCTTGTGTGTGTGTTTGTGCAAATATGTGTGTGCCTGTGCTCACTGATCTCTCTGTGCTGGCCTGCATGTGACAGGCAGCCAAGGTGTTCACATGTGTCGAAGTTCTTTATTTCGCCTACTTGTCATCTCCTTTCCTTTTGCTGGTAAGGGTACCTCTGTTGCCCTTTGAGGACCTTCCCCTATCTAATTCCAGAGGCTGTTGCTCGTGGCTTTTGCACATGGCTGAGCTGTCAGACATCATTCCCTAGACTCAGAATCTAAAGTGGAGTTGCCTTGAGCACTGCACCATGAGGAGGTGGCCCCCTGAGCTCACGCTACCAAGGGCAGTTCCTGTCCTTCCCAAGGATTCCCTTTTCCACTTCCCTTTCCTTTCCCTGTCTTTGGTTCTCTGAGATATGCTCTATCCCGATGAATCCCTCTTTCATTCTTTTACCTTTTCTTTTCTTTCCTTTTTTCTTTCCTTTTATTTTTCTGTCCCCCTTTCTTCCACATTGCTTGCAACTAAAGGACATTATCTGATACTGTCCCTACTTTTTGTCTCCCAGTAGTCTAGTCTGGTTATAGACCATCATGTTTCTAAGTCACTTCATACCATGTTGCCATTCCCAGAGGGAAACTTGCCATATGTAGGACAGTTGTATGCCACACAAGCAGTCTCCACTTAGAACAAGCTTTCCTTGAAGGTTTGAGGAATCCTGTCCCTTTTTGGTTCTGTCTTGCCAGTCCTGTCCCTCCATTCTGGGGCATCTTGCTTAGGGAGCATGGAGTCCTGCTTCCAGTGATAAAGCTGGGGACAGCTCACTTAGCCCAGCACCTCATTTCCAAATCCTATGGTAGAGAGAGTCCCCTGGGGAGGTTTCCTGGGGCTGCTGCCTTGATTGAGATGCGCAGACCCCTGGGCATTGCGACTGCAGAGGCACTGATGTGGAATCAGCCTCTGGGGGAGTTTGGCTCCCTGATTTCCCATCCCGATCTTTGAATAGTGGTGGCCGTTCCTGCACAGTGGTTCTGTGCTGAGCGCTCATAATCTGCTAAGTGTTAGTGATGGCTCCTCTTTTTGGTCACTGTTCTGTCTCAAAATACAATTCTCAGGCTGGAAACAATGCGAACCTGTGTAGTGACTGGAAGCTGCAGCTCTTCCCGGGCAGGCTGGACTGTCATCTCCTCCAAGCCCCCACCCCCACTCTGGTTAGGCTGTGATGGAATGTCCCTGATCTGGACCACCCACCATCCTTACTTTGGCCCCTTTTCACCTCCCCATCTCTCCTTGTATGCAAAAAGGGTCAGCAAAACCTGCCTGTTAAGTTACCTTGCTCCTCTTTGCCATCTATCACCTGCCAGACCCCTAGTTCCTAATGGGGCTTTGAGGGGTGACGGTGAGTTCTCCAGACCAGGATCTGCTCCTGTCCTCTTGGCTTCCCTAGTGCTGTGTCCTAAAATCCTCTGCCTGTCCAGCCTCATTGTTTTATACTGTGACCCAAGGGTTTATTTCAGCTTTCTAAATCAGGATGGCTCTGATTTATAGTGAACTGTCCTTTCTAAGTAGCATATGAAATGGTACCAGGTCCAGATTTGTGGAAGAGGTTGACATCCTGCTTTGAAGCCTTTTTCTTGGCCTTAACAGCTAAGATATTGGCTGTATCTTTACTTATCTGGCCCTGCCAAGGCTCCTTATCTCTCCCTGACCTTGTATGGGAGCCTCTCCCAGTTCCTGCATTCTTGAAAGGATCGCCCATCGGATTGTCCCTTCGCAGTTCACCTCACAGCACAGGCCTGGGTGACTGCTCCCCAGGTCTTCCCAGGAAGGACCTGGTGAAATGTTGATGTTGCTTCTGCATTTCTTCAGGATGCATTAACTGCATAGATACAGCTCCAGCAAAGTGACTTCTTCAGTGATGGAAGAGGAAGTCAGGGAGGTTTCCCTTCCTCCTTCTTTTCTTCCTTTCTTCCACCCTTGTCATGTTCTGGTCTATCTGCTACAATTCCTTAACCCATCAGTAAGTAGCAATGTCTTTCCACTTCCATTAGAATCAAGCTAAATCTCCTTCTAGTCATTAAAATGCTTTTTGCTGTTACAAAGGTTGCTGCTTGTTGGAGCTTTCCCATTTCATTTTCTATGCTGCTACTTCTAAAAGTTGATGGCTCTATGGGTCCCTGCATCTTCTCTTTGTCTGGGACAAAGTCAGCTCTGGATGTGGGATGTGGTTTGTGTAATGTGAAGACGTGAATGAGAATAAAATGATGGATCCCCACCTGCCAGCTGGCTTTCGAGCACATAGTTAACTTACCTATCTGCCACTGGCTTTCAATTTGCAGCCCAGGCATTATTCAAACATTAACATAGGGAGTCTTCAGACTTTGAAAAAAATGAATCCGTTTTCACATGAAACAGTGCTTTATCTTGCACACGAAGTGTGATATGCCTTTCTTAATTTCATTTGGCAAAGGATGGGGGTAAAAGAAAAAATTGTTCAAGCTGGTTTTATTTTCATTATTTGAAGTCTGATTGGTTTTACAAATTGAATCCCTTTCAACCTTTTTTGAAGCTGATAGTGTATTATCCTGCAGGGATCCTCTTCCTCTTCCTGCCTCTTCCTGCCTCTTCCTGCCTAACTAGGAACGCTAGTTGGAGTCAACTGCCCTGCTTCTTCTGAGTATCCCTTCATTATTTCAGCAAACACAATATCAAAATATATTAAGCTCCACCACTCAGAGGATCCCCTCAAAAAAATACCCCTAGAGCCACAAAAAATAAAATAAAACCAAACCTTTTTCATCTTCTTTTCACTGATTCATGGGGACACAGGAGGTCAGGGTAACTTCCGTGGCTGTAACGTTTCCTGGAGCGCAGTGAGGATGGTTGTGCCATGGTGGGGTGAAGTTCCCATGAAGACATAGATGGAGATGCTGCCCTTCTTTAGGGATGGGAGATTCACCAGATTCAGGACCACTTTGCAAAGAGGAGTGCTTCCAGGGACCGCCAGCTGTGCTGTGCTCTGGGATGGATGATAACCCCTGATACCAGCCGTAGCATACTCCGTGTCCAGGCTCTCTATAAGATCTCGATGAGTGGCATGGCCGAGATGAGTCACCCAATCACTTTTTAGCCTGATTCTCCTCTTGTATATGTGTGTGAAATGGGCTCAGGCCCAGAGGCCAGGCGTAGGGACATATGAGTATCAGTTCCACATGAAAGAGATGACCGTAGTCTCCCCTTGATATCTCCTCAGCTAATCCTAAGCAGAATTGCTTAGCATTCTGGAGAAGGTAAAAATAATAGGAATCATCTGAGGATAACATTGTACCTAGCTGGATTGATCTGGACTCTGGGCTTTAGAACAAGACCAAGGAAGAAGGGTGATGGGATATGATTATCCTTTAAAATTTGTCTCAAGTCGGGCCGGTGAGATGGCTCAGCGGCATAAGCGCCTGCCTTGCAAGCGCGAGGGCCCGAGTTCGACTCCCGGAACCCACATACGAAAAAGGGGCCGGTGATATCGCTCAGCGGCACGGGCGCCTGCTGGCGCGCGAGGTCCTGAGGTCGACCCCCGGTACCCACAAAAAAAAAAAAAAAAAAAAAAAAAAAAATTTGTCTCAAGAATGATACGGTGTTAACAAAATTCCTGATCCAGACTCTGCTGTCTTGTTTTCACCCAAATTGGTCTCCTAGTGTCAACAAGTGGAAGTCCACCTGATGCTCTGCAGAAAGCGAAGCGCCCTGTTCGCACGAGTGACTAAGGTTTTGGAGTCATGAAGACAGCTCCAGTCTCTCACACCCACACACCTCTCACATCTTATGAAGGGTGCTCTTAATAACAACCTGTGACACTGGCGTAGAGCGCCATCCTCTTCCCAATCTCCACATTCGTCCTGTGTTTCATTATTGTTCCACACGTTCCTGTGAGTGCCAGTGTGTGGTCCAGGCCACCTCACCCAGAGCTGAGGACACTCCAGCTAGTAACCCCAGGCCGTGAGCCAGAATTTGGTAAAAGACTAGAGAGGTGAGGGCAGAACTTTGAAGGTTGATTGTCTCTGTGGTTAACAATTTAAAATCATGGTATGTGTCTGAAAACTATTCCTCTCCCAAACAAAACAAATCAGAGATCTGAGGAGTGGGAGGCTCGTGGAGAACACATCGCTGTGTAGAACAGTCATTTACTGACAAAGTAACGCTGCATCTCAGTAATAGGCCATTTTCCCCATCACTGCACAGAACTAACCAACCTCCAACTTGCATCTGAGTTTTCATCTCTGGATCTAGTTTGAGCTTATATTTTTTTTCTGGCAAAATCAACACAGTGAAATTTATTGCATTTCCAAATATTTTCTGAAGATGCTATTCTAAATTTTATATAAAATAGGAAGGACCAAGAATAGCTAGAACAATTTAAAAAGAGAACATATCAGAGGGCTTATACTACCTGATTATAAAACTAACTGTAAAGCTATAGTAATCAAGGTGGTGTGATATTGGCATAAATATAGACATATAGATCAATGAAACAGAGAAGAACCCAGAAATAGACTGTTGTGTATGCGGTCAATTGATTTTCAATAAAGATGCCAAGGTAATTTGGTGGAGAAAGGATAATCTTTCCAACAAATGGTGCTGGAACAGCTGGATGCTCATATGGAAAAAAAATGAAACTCAATCATTACCTCATGTCATACACAAAAATTAATTCAAACTGGATCATAAACCTAA
This sequence comes from Erethizon dorsatum, assembly GCA_028451465.1. Taxonomy (NCBI): domain Eukaryota; kingdom Metazoa; phylum Chordata; class Mammalia; order Rodentia; family Erethizontidae; genus Erethizon; species Erethizon dorsatum. Next base: position 5,366,559 of record CM051836.1, on the reverse strand, counting down.
GTGTAAATGCTGAAGCTATAAAACGTCCAGAAAAAAAGTAGAAGAAATCATCATGAATTTAGGATAAGTGAAGATCCTTAGATCACAAAAAACAGGAACTGGAAAAAGACAAAATTGAGACATTTGACTCCATCAAATGCTCTTTCAAAGATATCGTTAATGAAATGAACAAGCCAGAGATTGAGAGAAAATATCTTCAATATGTATTTCAACAAGATCTTGTGTTCAGAATATATGGAGATCACTCACAATTCAATAATATAAAGATAAATGACCCCATTAAAAAAATAGACACTTTAGTTACTTTCTCATGGCTGAGACATAATGCCCGACACCCACAAGTTAAAGGAAGAAAGGTTTATTTTGGCTCTTAGTTTGTAGAGGTTTCAGTCCACAGACTGCTGGCCCCAAGGCAGAGCAGCATGGCAGAGGGGCATGGCAAAGAGAAAGAGTTTACGACATAGCGCCAGAAGCAGAGAGAGGGATCAAGGGGAGAGGGAAGGAGATAGACCTTCCAAGCCATTCCCCTAGTGACCCATTTCCTCCAACCAGGCTTCACCTCCCAAGTCATATTTAGCCATAAATTTATCAGTGGACTAAGCCACCGATAAGCATCATGTCCCCATGATCCAATCACCTCTGCAAAGCCTGACCTATGAGCCCATGAGGCTTTAGGGGAGGCATCTAGATATAAATGATAACAGTGGACAAAAGATTTGAATGACACTTTGCACACACAGAGTATGTGAGTGGACAGTAAACATACACGAAAGATGTCCAATATTGTGCTAGTTAGCCTTCCATCACTCTATGAAAATCAACTTAATGGAGGAAAGATTTATTTTGGCTTATGATTTCGGGGGTTTCAGTCCATGGTTGGCTTGGTCATTCGGGGGTCAATGGTGAGGCAGAACATCATGGTAGCCAGAACATTTGGTCCAGGAGGCTATTCATCTGTTGGCAGGAAGCAGAAAGAGTGAGAAAGGAAAGGGGAAATGGCTGAGAACAAAATATCCCTTTCAAGGGTATGCCCCCAATGACTTACTTCCTCCAACTGGCCCTACTTCCTAAAGTTTCCACCACTTCCAAGTAGCACCATCAGCTGGCGACCAAGACTTTAATGGACCTCTGGGGGACACTTAAGATCCAAACCATAACAAACATGATTAGTCACTAGGAAAATACAAATTCTGATAACAAGGAGATATCCCTACACATTCATTAGATGGCTACAATAAAAAATTACTAAGTCCTGAGGACATAGAACAGCTGGAACTTTCAGACCTTGTTGGGTATGTGCAATGGTACAACCACTTTGTGAAACAGTTTGGTGTTTTCTTATAAGGTTAAAAATACACCTACAATAAGACCCATCAGTTTCACTCTTGGTTACTTATCCAAGTGAAATGGAAACATGTTTACCTTAAAACCTGTGCATGAAAGTTTATAGTAGATTTATTCATAATAGTTAAAACCTGAGAATGTTCCAAATGTCCATCGACAGGTGAATGGATAAACAAACTGTGATAGATCCGTGCAATGGAAGACTACTCAGCAATAAAAGGAATGAAGTACTGGTACATGTTATGACAGGGATAATGCTCAAAAACATGTACATACAATATGATTTTATTGATTTGAAATTCCAGAAAAGACAAATCTAATCTATGGTCACAGAAAGTAGATTAGGATTGGCTCAGGCTTGTTGCGATTGAGTGGGAGGGGGCACTAGGGGACTTTTTGCTGTGATGGAAACTTCCTGTGTTTTGATTGTAGAAAGTAACTGAATTGCTCTGAAGAAAAAAAGTGCGTCTCCCATGGGTGTCTTTTAAACTTCTGAACTTATGGCCTTATAAGGAGCTATGTGGGCCCTTTCTTTTGCTGAGTAGTATTCCATGGGTTGATGTACCACAGTTTGTTTACTTGTTCACCTGTTGATGGACATTTGGATTTTTCTAGCTTTTAGCTATTTTCGATAGTTGTCTGTGATGATGAATTGCCAGAGCTTGTTCTATAGATAGGAGCCAGAAGAAATCATTTATAGGCCAGAGAGTTATTGCCTGAAGGGCCACTCAGGCTTGGAAAGACTCTGACTTTCAGGAACCAGGAAGGGGATTTGCCAAAAGTCCAATTGGCCATTGGCCACTGGATAAATACTTAGACTGAATGAAACTCTGGTTTGGATGAAATTACCCAATTTAGTGATTTAAGAAGTGCTGTGTCTAAAGTGTCCCTTTTCTAGAAAATGGAATTTGATTCTGTGAATCTTAGCAGTTAATATTTATGGTTGATTTCCACTTGACTACAAGCCTTAAGAGGGAAGAGGCTGTTTCTCTGGCTCACTCCTGTGTTTCTGGTGCCTAACATCATGCCCGGCACATAGCTGGCCTTAAATGGGTGTGTTCTGAATGATGGTATAACAATCGTATGAAGTCAGGATTTATGGTTATCCATTGTACTAGTCAAGATAAAATAGGTTATACTACAGTGACAAAATCCTCAAAAATTCAGTGTGATTAAATAACAAAGTTTATCTTTCACACAGAATTAGTTCACAGAATGGTCCTGCCTGACTGTGGGGTGAGGAGGGGGGGTGGAAGTAGTTTTCCACATTCCTAGAAAAGGAGAGATGTAAAATGAGATTTGGTGAACACATAGCATTATTTTCTGCCACACTAACTCTAGAATCAGTTATGTTCACAGTTTGAGGCCTGTATCTGTGTAGCTGCCTAAAGTTTTTGAAAAAAATGAGCCTCATACAAAACAAACACAGCTTTTCCTGATGGTCTACACGGATACCATGCTGCTTGTCGCTTTGATACTTTTGTGGTGCAGTACCTTGCATCTGGAAAGGCCTTCCATGTCCTTGTTGGATGAACTAAATTCTGATCCATTCTTTTTTTTGGGTACCGGGGGTCGACCTCAGGACCTCACGCACCAGCAGGCGCCTGTGTCGCTGAGCGATATCACAGGCCCTTTTTTTGTATGTGGGTTCTGGGAGTCGAACTCGGGCCCTCGCGCTTGCCAGGCAGGCGCTTACGCTGCTGAGCCATCTCACCGGCCCCCTGATCCATTCTTAAATACTCAGGAGTTACTTCTAATAATCCATCCATAGTCCACAGCCTGATTAACTGCATATACATTTGGTTACTGTTTTAGTCCATTTTCTGTTGCTATAACAAAACACCTAAGACCAGATAATTTATAAGCAATTAAGGTTCATTTGTCTCATTGTTCTTAAGGCTAGAAAGTCCAAGAGCATGACATTGGCATCTGCTTGGCACCTAGCGAGGGCCTTATTCCTGCATTCTAATGTGGCAGACCTCATAATATGGAGAGACGGAGCAAAGATGCTAGCTTGAATCACTCTTCCTCTTCTTATTAAGCCATGAATTGCATTATGGGAACCCCATCGTCATGACCTCATCTAATCCTAATTACTTCCCCAAAGCCCCACCTCTGGGTACCATTAGCAATGATAGCATGAATGTGGGCTTTGAGTTGCCCACACATGAATTTTTGGGGTTCAAACCATAGCAGATATTTAACTGCACTTTATCAGTGCTTGCTGTATTGTATATACACAATCACATGGTTTCTAACAATGCTACATACTTTGAATTCTTTCCTCAGTTAGTCCGTAAGGTCCTGAAGGATTGGCACAGTGCTTCTGCTTCTTCACTTAGTGGAAGACTAAGCACAAGTAGATGCTCAATAAATTTGCATTTCAGTAAAGATCACTCGAACACACCGGGGCTGGGAAATGTCCAGTTGGTAGGATTCGCCTCAGAGAGCAGGGCAGCCCAGCTTTAGCAGGTGTGGGCTGCACGAAGGTCTCCTTGTCATTCTTTCTGGATATTACATGGTTGGGAAAGATTTCATAACTACCTTCCTTGATGTGATGCAGGGCAGGTATTTATTTACCCATCACAGACCTCCCAGTTCCCCCTGAGCCAAAACAAACCAGGTGAATGAATCCTGAAAATAAAGTCATGTGGGCTGAGGCGTTTGGCCTTTGAGAAGTTTAGGAGCTCTGGCCCCAAGTCCTTTCCTTACCAGCTGAAGTGAAGTTAATCTGCCCTCTTTCTCCTAAGTCTGTGCGGGAGTGTAATGAACAAAAGGCATAATCACTCTGGTATCAAGATAGTCCTCTGTGCAAATGTTCTTGGGTGTGTAATGTGAACATGCTGCACTCATCTGGAGTCATTGTTCTCACTAAATGAGAAAATGCAAATGAAGTGCTCAGGGTACTGCGCCATAACTTGCTGCATAAAACTCTTGACATCAACAGGAAACTACTTAGCATAATTTTCCCGTTAATAAACTGCCAATTTAGTCATTTAGGTTTCAGCTTCTAAAGAATGCAACAGCATCAGGCTGATTTTTTTTCCCTCCCCATACATGCCTGAGTTTATTATTTTGATGTTTATGTTAAAACATAGGAAATTGGAGTTTATGTAATTATTTGGAGATCTTCTACCCTAATTTGTTTGCTTTCATAGTTCCAAAAATCTTTGCTCATTTGAAAGGCAAAACATAATTTTTTCAGAGCATTTTCTTCTGTTTAGGATAAAATTTCCATATTTAAAATGACTAAGGAACATTTTGAGGATCTGACAGGGTAGTCTGTGCTGAAGATGCCAAACCAGGGAGCCATACCCACCCTGACCCCACTCAGGGGTCCTGAAGGACACTCAAGGGCATGCGGAGCAGCCAAGGCTCCTGGTCCATGCAAGAATCTCACTTCTGGGGCTCTGACCCTCTGAGGCTCTCTGCTTTCTTACCATGCTCCAGCCATGCCAGCCCCCATGCTAGTCCCTAATCTCTTCTTCCCGGAGAACCCATTATGTGCTCGCCGTGTGCCAGGCATGGAGATGATACTGGGGTAACACACACCCTACTCGAGAGACAGATGTGACTCCACGAATCATACGGCACAGCTGAATGCAAAGCAGGAGAGACACATGCTGCTTTGGGCAGGTACATCAAAGATCTGACTCGGTTCCCACATCCAAGAGCCCACAGCCAAGATTTACTCACATATCATGATTTGGCAGAAGTTTTACAAAGCGTAAATTATTTGCCAAGATTTTCCAACTCTCCAAGTTATTGTGAAGTGTAGACACAGCCTAAGGGGAAATATTGGGTATTTTCTGAGCACCTATCCTATACCACAACTCTTCCAGCCACCGGACATACAAAGCTCTCAGCTTCCCAGTGAGAGGGCTGGGCTTCTGGGACAGGCAAGCACACGTTAGACTCTGAGGCTGCATCGCTTACCGGGCACACATCTTCCTCTCCAGTTTGTGAAATGGGCAGCGGATTCACAGAGTTAGTAAGAGATTAAGTGGAACGGGAGCACAGCATGTGGCCCGTGGAAAGGGCATGATAGGCACTGGGGTGTTAATGTTCCTAGAGAGGAGGGGCCATGTTGGGCAATAGCCATGGTTGGTATTTTTTACCCCACTTTGTGTCTACGCTGGGGCTAGATGCATGGTGTGTCCAGGCTGGAGGGAGGTCTTTGTAGAGCTGCTTCTGCCCATGTCATTGTTATGTGACTCAAACCTGGGGCCCTGCTAGGCCCCTGGTGATTTGCCCAGCTTCTCACTTCTTCCCTAGGTCTGTGGCCAAGGGTCTTGCAGAAGCAGGCTCTTCCCAGCAGGTGCCTTGTCACTGTGGGAAACTCCGGCAGCAACTCTCTCTCGGACGGCTGTGCTCTATCTGGCAAGTGGGGTGGACAGCGCCCAGGTACCCTCTCTAGGCTGCCTCATAGGAGAGCTGATGCCCGTGGGTTTGTGTTGTCCGCCATGATAGTGTAGGAAGGACTGAACCCTGGCTGCTCCTCTGATTTCACTGTGGGAAGAAAGCAGGCTATCGAGTCTCTCCTGGTGTCAGTTGTCTCTCTTCTCTGAAGTCCTCAAATGTCGCTCAGGCGAGAGATCAGGACTCAGCCTGTGTCTCTGTCATTACCTCCCCATCACCTCTCATCTGGGATGCAGCTGCTCGGTTCACATTTCCAGATCAAAGCTCCCTGGTGGGGGTTGGGTGGGACTGAACAGGGAGTGCCCCGGGAAAATGGAAGGGTGTCCCCAAGTCTAATAGCTAACTTGAGCTCGGGGTTCCTTTATTCAGTGCATCATCATGGGAGTTCTGTGGTCTTTTGTTTTCTCCCCTTTGGTCCCAGGTTCGGTATGATCTTTCTGTGATGCAAAGATCACCCCAGCCAGTTCCAGATCTGCAGGCTTAGGATAGCCTAGGATGGTCAGATCCAGGCGGAGGAGGGAGGTCTTTGCTTTCCATCAGATCATGTGCTTTGCTTTGCTTCCTCATGGGTTTGTCCAAAGCCAATGTTGGAATGTTTATGCCAGCCATTTTTTCTTCTTTGTTTATTCTCCTCATTAGCAGAGTTGCAATTATCACATACACTTAAAAAACAGATGCTAAAAGTGAGCATGTCTTAATAGTTTTTAGGGCCGGTGAGACAGATCAGCGACCTAAGCGCCTGCCTGGCAAGCGCGAGGTCTTGAGTTCGACTCAAGACCCAGAACCCACATAAAGGAGAAAAGGGGCCGGTGATATGGCTCAGTGGCACAAGCGCTTGCTGGCAAGTGTGAGGTCCTGAGGTCGACTCCCGGTACCCACATTAAAAAAAAAAAAATTTTTTTTTAGTTTTAAGTTTCAAAATAGAGTCTCAATAAAAGGTTCTGTTTATTCTTCACTGTGGATTTTGTCCTTTTTGAGTAGATTCACTGAGGCCCCTGGTTCTGGTACCTATTTTCCTTGGATAATCAAGATCTCTTTGTATGTTTTGGTTTAAAATATTGAAATACTGGTTGAGTTCTACTGTCAAGAGTAGGATGGTGATTCTAGAGTTGTGATAGTATATTCATCTGGCCTGCAGCAAGAGGAGGAAAAGAGGTTGCACAGCTGTAAGAACCATGCCCAACCTGCAAGACCCAAGCTGGGTGGCTGGTCATTATTTTTTAGGGACTGCACAGGTTTATGGGCCATGGGCTTCGTAGCAGGTCCTTTGGCAATCCCAGTCCCTATGCCAAATGGGCTGTGATTTTGAACTCTGCCCAGAATGCTTCTGGGACAAATTCGAGACTAAGCAGCTAGGCTTAGCTGCGTTTGTGACCAAACAGGGTAATAGTTGCCTTATAAATGGTCTTCATAAGTTTCACCTCAAAGCCAGGCACTGTTCTCAGGGGTCATATGTGTTACCTCCTTGAGACCCCATTTTACAGATGTGAAGACTGAGCCTCAGTCAGTAGCTTGCTGGGTTGCATGGCTGGTGAGAGGGGGGGCTAGGATTTGAACCCACTGACCTGGCTCTGGAATCACACTCTTAGCCCAGTCCCCTAGACTGCCTCTCTAGGGGTGCAGCTGCCCTAATTGGAGTGCCACAGAATGGGCTGCAGCAGGCAGGTCTGCTCTGCTTCTCTTCACAACCCCGTTAGACCAACTTACAAAGCACCACAATTGCCATATCAATACTGGGATGATGCCATTGATTTTAGTGACATTTAGATCACAAGAGCCTGTCTGGAGCTGCACCCCAAGATTTATGCTCCCCACATCCATTAGAGCTAATGGGAAACGTCTGCATAAATCTCGAGTGGCAGTAGGGAGATATAGCTCTGAGTTGCCCTGGGTGTATTTTAACTGTCTGCTCTGAATTGAAATGCTCATCCTCTTTAGTTATCATGTATTTCCTGCTTAATTTTCTTGGGAGTGCATGGGGATGGGAAAGAAAGTCCAAATCCCTGGGATAAGTTGTAGCTGTGCCTTTGGGTAAGTTGCACCACCTCTCTGAGCTATAGTCACCCTTCTCATCTATAAAATTAAACTAACACCTCAGCACACTGTTACTAGGAGAGCGAAATCCCTGAGCTCAGTGAATGTCAGCACCCCTTCCTTCCACCATTTTTCTTCTCTGTGTAGGGGCTCCTCACCCAGCACCCATGGGTGGGCTTTGTGGGGGGGGTTATAAAGCCTCTGAAATGGAACACAGCAAGGGGATTGCATCATAGAGGGGCATTTTAGTTGGGGCAAGGTCAATAGTTTTTATGAGTTCCTCAAAGAGACCATGACTCAGGAAACTCAGTCAGACGAGGAACTTCTCAGGGCCGGTGTTTTATTCTCTTTAACCTCAGCGCTGAGCTCCATGTTTGCCCCCAGTAGGTGCTGGCAGAGTGAACCCTTGCTTAGCCCTTTCTTTCTGAAGTTCTGAGCACTGTGCACTTCCACATGTGGGTCCTACAGCGGCCTTTCCCTGGGGAGCTGCGCCCCGGCCTGTCGGGCTGTCCTTCTACCGGGGAGGAGGCCCCGTGGTAGCTGGCAGTTCCATTGGGCTGGCTCAGCACCTGTGTCCATCCTCCCTCGACCCTCTCAGTGGTCACCAGTGCGGGAGTTCCTGGCTTTCCTTCCTGTCCCTTCCGGGTTTCCTGTCAGTGCCTTCACTGAGTCGCAGCCCATTGTCAGGCCTTTCTCGATCTGTTTAGGGAGGGCCTGAGTTGTCACCCAGTCTCTGCACCCCATAGCTGCTTAAGAACTGCCCAAAGGTGGTGGGGTTAGGTGTCCACCCAAAATTGGGTGTCCTTCAAGGTGAATCCCATCCCAGATGTCATCTTCCTTCTCCAGGGATGGAGAATTCCCCATTTTTCTAGCACTGGGGCCCAAGAGAGGTTGGCCTGCTCTTTGGTACTTAAATTTCCTGACTGAGGAAACTTCCAGGTGTCCCCTCTGACCCATACCTGGAGAAGCTGCAGAGCTCACAGTGAGATGACTCTGAGCACAGAGCACAGCTAGACGAAGGTGACCCCTGCCCACTTGCTCATGTTGACATGTGCTCATTCAGTCATTGATTCTGTGAATTTAGCTTGTTCCTAATGGTATTTGTTTTAGGTGTTAGGACAAAGATGAGGTGGTAGTATCTTGCTTGTGTGAGAAACTGGATATTTCTTCACACCTTGTGAAATTGTCATAGCTACTCAGCTGTCTTCTGACCCACAGGTGGTACAACTGGTCCTCGAAGGCTTCACCTATTTGCTTGTGTTTTGCCTGTTTGTTTGCGATTTTAGCATGTCTGTATAACAACTAGGTTGCATAGCCAGGTGCCAAGGTCCAGGCCATTCTTCATGGGCATCTTTGCGTGGCCAGACACTGGCCAAGGGCTGCAGAGTACACACTGGATTAGAAAGGAGAAATCGCATGAGCCTGATGGAGTCCTGGGTAAAAGAGTGAGCGAAGGGTGCTCCTCCAGTTGTCATCCCAATTGGGACACTGGAGTAGCAGTGGGTGCCATTAATAAATATGATGGACTGCAGGTATAAATCAGGGCTCTCCTAGACAAATGCAGCATACTTGATTTCTTTCTTAGTTATCTTTCCATCCTGTGACAGAATACTTGAGAAAATCAAATTAAAAGAGGACATTTTTGCCCTCTTTTCAGGTTTCAGGTTTCAGTCCATGGTTAATTCGGCCTGTGGTGAGGTAAAACATCATGGCGTAGCGTAAAGGTACTTGCCTTGTGGTGTCTGGGAAGCAAAGAAAGAGAAAAGGAGAAGCCAGAGTCCTGGCATCTGGTTCAAGGGCACAGCCCAGTGACCTAACTTCCCTCACTAGGCCTTACCCCCTGATGGTTTCTCCAGCTCCTAGTAGTGCCACAGGCTGCTGATCAGGCCTTTAGCAGATGAGCTTTTGGGGAACAGTGAAAGGACGAACCACAGTGTTTCACAGCCATGTCAGACTGAGAGCTGGGGACAGCTTCGTGAAGAGGAGAGTCTTGGGCTAAGCCCGATGGAGAGCAGGGTTTGATATTCAAATTGCAAATCCCCAGGAAGGGATAGTTTGGTTAGATGCAATTAACTGTCATCGTGGTGAGCATGTTGGAAAGTACATTTTTCTTTTTCCAAGGAGTCTGCATCTTGGAGGGCTGACAGCTGATGTGGGAGGCAGAGAGGAGCCCCATTTCCCCTGTTGGGGCTGGCCCCTAGCCCCTGGCTCCTGTGCTCCTCCCCGAGCCACCCTCACCAGCCTCAGTTCCAGCCAAGAGCCTCTGGATGCAGTTCTTCCTGGATTCTGGAGCAATCAAAAAGATTTCAGCCTCTGCAGTAGTCACTTCTCAAGTCAGTGTCTTTCTGGTCCTCCTCTGAGCATGCCCCAGGGAGAGCACTTTGGGCTTCCACAAATTTACAGAGATGTGTCAAAGCCCCTTCATCTCCTAGCCAATAAAAATAAAATGAATGACTCTCATAAAAGTGATAGCTCTTCTCTCAGGTAGCTCCTTCAGAGCTGGCTGGATCACGAGCACTGTGGAGGAAGGCCTCTGGCCTTTGATGTGGCCTGAGCTAGAGGTGCCATTTCTCCAGGCATTTGGGCAGTGAGGGAGGAGAAGACTGAAAAGACGACTCAATGATGGCAAGTTTTTGTCCCAAGAAGGTGGACTTAGGAGCCTCAGCCTGCTCTAAAATCCACCAGGGTGGCCCAAGTGCACACCAGGAGCGATGACGGTTGCATCACTGTGTTTCATTGGGAAAAATAAACATCTCCAAAAGTGCTCTTCCTGCTGCCAAGGCAGGAAAAATATACTGAAGAAGCCAGCATTTTTAGAGTAAGTGAAGTCAGCCCCTGTAGAGCTCATATCTCAAGTAGAAGTCAAATGTGGAGTTTATGCATAAGGGAGAGAGAGAATGTGGTTCATCTGATGAAACCTCCAGCTCGTATCTCAAGACTGGAGCTGATGCTGGTGAATAGATGGGCTCTTGTGTGGGGAGGGCTTGGTCAAATCACTGTAGACCCCTTCATTTTCTCCATCTTCCCAGCTCCTCAGAAAGTGGTCAGATGGGTTTGGTGTGGTGACCTGTCATCTGGAGATTTCCTTCTGCCTGTGTGGGACAGCCGTGCATCACTTTCTTTCTTTTTCTTTTTTTTTTTTGTGTGGGTACTGGGGGTCGACCTCAGGACCTCGCGCGCCAGCAGGCGCCCATGCCGCTGAGCGATATCACCGGCCCTTTTTTCGTATGTGGGTTCCGGGAGTCGAACTCGGGCCCTCGCGCTTGCCAGGCAGGCACTTACACCGCTGAGCCATCTCACTGGCCCTATGCATCACTTTCATGCTGGCCATGTGTCCAAAATTTTGTTACTAGAACGATTTGTAAGTCAAGCCCTTTTTAATGCTCTGGGGAAGTTTGTTACGGATTGATATTATACTCAATAATGATAGGTGGTATTTACTGAGTATCTGCTGTGTGCCGGACGCCTGAGGTGAATACTGTGGCGAAAGCAAGCAGCAAGGCCCTTGTTCTTGTGAAGTCTGTATTCTAGAAGCTTCACTGGCTTCCCTTTACCCTGAAAATTAAGGCCAGCTCAGGTTCTTCCCCAGCCCCATCACTGCGAGGCCATTACCAAAGTGACATTCTCGTATCATAAGTGACATCTTCACGTCACCCCCAGATCTACCCACATCTGGGCCACACTAACCAGTGAGGTTTCACATTTTAAAGGAGAGATGAAGTTAATGCCAGGAGATGCAGCTCCTTGGGCAGGGTGCTAGGGAAGCATGTGGCCCTCCTCTGTGTCCTGTGTGGTCTCTGCCACATGCCAGGAAGTTGTGAGCAGCCTGTAGAGCCTGCTAGGTCTGCTACAGTGGAGCAGGGCAGTGCCAGGGCCCAGGAGGAGCAATGGGCAGGCCCTATGGCCAGAGCAGGTGCTGCCTGGGAAGAGGTTCTAGTGTGGCATGGTGCCCCACAGTGGGGCAGAACCCACCCATGTGGTGGGGGTGGAGGGCATGGAGGAGACAAGAGAGGTCATGCTGACAGCCTTCCTTGGAAGGTCCGCAGCCATGGCCAAATAAAGGCCAGCACCTGCACTGCTTCCTCTCATGTCTGTAATGGGCTGAGTTCCTCCCTCCCTTCTCCCTCTCTTTCCCTGCCTCCCCCCTTTCCTCCCCTTTTCTTGCTATTTACTGGCAAGACTTTGTCCTAGGCTCTGTTCTCAGCACTGGGAATGCACATTTCCAGCTTTCAAGGAAGTCACATACTGGTCTCTAACCTGATGGCCGCAGCCTCTGGCTAGAGCAGCTCTAGCCTGGTGGTCCCTGACCCCAAGGGGACACCTGCAGAACTTTATATGGGTTGAGGACTCCTGCCACCCTACGGATCCCGCAGATGCCAGTGGAATTGGCCTTAGATGGGGCCTGAACTCAGGCCACATTCAGGTGGTTCTAACTGGTTGGGGGAGGAGGTAGCTATGAACTTGGAGAAAGCGAGGAGGCCCCTATTTCTGGGGAAAGTCAGTGGGGTTGGGGAGAGTGTGAGAGACCTGCAGCAGGTAGGGAGAGGAGGGGGCAGCTCCCAGTCCAGGAAGAGGTGGGTACTGTGGAGGGGGGTTTGCAATCGAGTCCCAGAGCCATTCAGATGATGTTCGGGGGATGCCGGGCACATCTGTGAGGCAGCCCCTTACTATAGGCCCGTCTGCAGGGGTAAATCGCATTTTATCTCTCCTTGAAACTTCAGAGGAAAGGGGAGTATGGGGTGTGGTGTTAATAAATCCAGGAAACAAATAACTGGCTGGAAAATATTGACCCAACACGACGTTCCCAAGCATCTCTGTACTGGACCCTGTCAGGATAATACAAGAGGGTACAGCGCGGGCTTACAGACACCTGCCTACAGCCAGGGCCTGGGGGAAATATCAGGAGCGGGAGAGAAAGAGCACAGCTCGTGATCTGGGGGTACTCGGTCAAACGCGGATGTGGAGAGGACAGGAGTGCAACAGCCAGGGCCGCTGTGTGGCACAGAAGGTGCTGGGAGGCTGGGGAGGGAGGGAAGGCCATTCCCTGCATGGGGGCGGGATGCCAGGCAAGGAGCTCTGACGCTCTGACGCTGTGCACCCCAGCCTGCCCTGACCACGCGTCCTTCAGAGGGGGCCCATCCAGGACCCCTGATACTTGTGTCCGCCAGCTCCGGTCCAGGTGATACTGCCTCTCCCGTCCCTGGTCCTTGGCAGACACAGCTCTCTGGCTCCTGGCCTCCTGGAAACAGGCCCTGAGGCTCCTCCCTTGGTGTGAGGCCCCCATGGCAAGCCAATGCCGGGGTACCACTTTCAGAGGCACCTCCGGGCCCAGTACGACTTCCTTAGAGTTCCTTCTGGCCTCCTCCACTTCCTCTGGACAAGCTTCTGTTCATTGCTCAGAGCGCAGCATCCTGAAGCCAGCTCAGTTCATCCTTGAGGCCCGGGGGGAAAGGGCTTTCTCACGGCTAATAGCACAGGTGGGTGTTGAACCCAGAGCTCTGGGCTCCAGGGCCCTTCTGCCTGGACCAGGCTGTGGGATTTTTCTAAGCCAACTGTAGCCTCCTTCTTCTATGTGCATCACTCATTTTCTACAGTTGTTTGGCGTTGTTTGGTTTTATTGTTACATTTAGGTCCTAGGAGATGATTACATTCCATGAAATGGAGTGATTGATTGACCTTTTGAAATGTCAGCAGCCGCTCCCCGGCTCCAGGGGATTTTGTGGGTCTCATCAGCGCATATGAGCCAACTTCTTCTGTAATTGGCGAGACATCAGGTAGAGGGGCGCATCCAGTGGGCCACAGAACTTGGCAGTTGCTCACAGGCACGATCCGGGAGGAACTGGGGCACAGAAGCATCCCTGTGATGTAGACAAATCCTGCTGTGAGAGTGGCAGCAGGGAAGAGGTGAGTCAGGCAGCTGCCCACATCTGGCACTGACCTGGGTCTGAGTCCATCCCCAACATACTCCTGGTGGAAGAGAAAACTCCTCTAAGCCAGGGGAGCATCGTGGATGCTTAGTTCCTGTTGGGGGCGATGGCCCGTGTTAGTGACCTGAAGATGATGTGGTGTGAGGCAGGGCCTTTCTCTGTCACCCCCAGGCCACCCTGAGCCTGCTGTGTGGGTGGGCTGTGGCCTCACAAGGACCCTGTAGGGACATGGTTGGCTTCCAGAGAATCAGGGAAGTTGCTGTTAGTGGAGGCCTCTCTGCACTACTTCAAAATTCCTCAACTCCTTTCCCCTGAGCATCACTCTGGCACCCAGAGTCAAGGGTTCTGGCGCTCTAAAGGGGAGGGGATTAATCCATCCTGCTTTCTGTTGTGCTGGTTGGAGGAGGAAGAGTCCCTGGGAAGGTCTGGCCAGCAGTGTACGCTCATGCGTACAAGTTGGTCGTATACTCAGGATGGGTTGGATGAAATGTCCTTCTAGCAATTGGAGTGTTCTGTTGACTGGCATTTATGAAATTCCCAGCACAGCAGGTGGCCAGTGCTTTGGGTGTAGTTTGAGCGTGCCCCCCGAGCTCATGCGCTAGCAGCATGGTCCCCAGTGTGAAGATATTGAGGTGGTGGAGCCTTTAAGGGGTGAGGTCCACTGGAAGACAGTTGGGTCACTGTGGGTGTTGCCCTCGGAAGGGATTAATTTAGTTCTCCTGATTAGTTCCCAGGAGAGCAAGTTGTTATAAAAAGCAAATCTGAGCCAGGCATGGTGGCCTGTGATCCTGGTATTCTAGGAGGCTGAGACAGGAGGATCCCAATTTTGAAATCATCCTTAGCGAGACCCTGTCTCAAAACAAAAAAGGACTGGGGAATGTAGCTTAGGGGAAAAGGTCCTGGGTTCAACCTCCACTATCCCCCACACACAAAGTCTGGTCCCTGACTCCCTCCCTGTCTTCCCATCTCATAATGAATGCATTCTCTTCTGCACCTACTCCCATTAGCACAATGTTGTGAGGCCCCACCAGAGGCTAAACAGGCCGCCCTGTCTTGAACTTTAGCCTCCAAAACCGTGAGCAAAATAAACCTCTTTTCTTCACAAAGCACTCCATCAGGTAATTCGTTATAGCAGCAGAAACAGGCTGATACAATCAGGATCCTTCCAGATGACTGAAAACCTTCAGAGAATCTTGAATGTCTTCAGATTCTTTGGTTATTAAGTTGTGGTGTATTTCGTGTTATTCCTTGAAAAACTGGTAATTCTAGTATAGCAACTCTAGAAGTTTTTTTTAAAGTAAGATACTTAACTAGCCAGAACATACTTTTTGTAACCGTACTTAGTAAAAGAAACATTATCAATCAGTTTTCTAGTATTGATTAATACAATGCTATGTGAGTAATTATAAACATGATGGTAGGTATCACTTCTTGAATGCTAACTGTAAACCATGCCCTGTGTACGAAATACTTGGTATGAGGTTTGTTTCATCACTCCAATAACTATTACGTAGGTATTAGAATCCTATTGAACTGATGGGTTTTGGAGAGATTAAATAATACATCCAAGACCACAAAGACCCAGGGATAGGGTGATGCCCAATACCAATTCTGTGCCCTTAACCATTGTACTATACTGCTTTCCTATTTTAGAATTATTGGGTACCTGCTTTGTTGGTAGACGTTATGAGAGCAGTTGGCATTGGGGGTTCAGCCCCTGTGTCCCCTCTGGTTGAGATGACAGACAGAGGAGAAAGGAAGCACAATCTCTGAATAATGTAAGGGAGATGATGAGGAGGTGTGCAAGGACTCTGACTGGGCACCCAGAGGACCCATCACAGGGAGGGAGGGAAGACTGAAGATGCTGCTTGCACTGGTGCTGGATGTCTGTTGTCAGTCCCAACCGCCCCAACTTGTCGGGTTGCCAGTGAGTCACCAGAGAGGGTCCCTGCAGGATCAAAGGACTATGTAACATGAACCTGGATCTTGTAATGGTTGGCAGGGATCCTGTGAGAGGATTTAGGGCCCAACTGAGGTAGCCCCAGAACCAGGAGGTCAGCAGGAACCTGCTTGGTGGCCTGATAATGGCTAGGGCAGGGGAGAGATGAGGCTTTTCCAGAAAGGTATATGGAGCCTTCAGGCAGCTTCTCATTTCCCTAGCACAGTTACAGTTAGCCTGTGAAACATTTAGGCCACTGTGAGGGTTAAGCTGGATTGTCAACTAGGTTGGCTACAGAGCCACCTAGGGGATTGATGACACATACTTCTGGGTGTCTCTGGGTCGGTCATGGAGGTGTGCCTTTGGGTACTATATTTGGTCCCTGGCCCCTTGCTGTCTGATGCTGTTCTTCTGCTTCCTGGCCACCATGAATGAAGCAGCTTTGCTTTACCAGACCTTTCTACCATGATGTTCCTGCTTTGGAGCCAGCTGACTATGAACTGAATCCTCTGAAACCATGAGACAAATTAAACCTCTGCTTCTTCAAATTGTGGGTGGCACCTATTTTACTCCAGCAACAGAAAGTCTGACCAATAGAGAAACTGGGCTTTCATATGCCAACACAAACATCAGGCACTTTGGCCAGCATCCAAAGGCCTGCGCAGTTCAGCTCCATAGGAATAATGTATTGTTACCAAAAGTTATAAGCCCAAGGAAGTGAGCCATGTCTTCATGTTTGCATATCATAGATGAACCCTGATTCTGTTGGTGCCTATCTGAGGATAGCAGTGGGTGTACCATTAGGGCCCAGAATGTGGCCCGCCTGAGGCCATAGCTGGCCTGTATCAGGGGCTTCTAACAGCAAGACTGCTCCTTCCCCAGGCAGTCACCTGAAGAGGGGATGACAGGCACTGGAGTGGGGTGAAACCACACTGGTGACAGTGCCTAAACATGCCCCAACTGGGCACTTCCACCGAGGGAAGGAAGCCCTTAAGCTGCTATGAATTTGCTTCCAGAGATGTCCCTTGTGATATTTGGGTATTGTTTGGGTCAGTGGTGGCGAACCTGTGGCATGCGTGTTATTTTTCTTTTAAGATATTATTGTATGAGTTGTTTTTCTAAACTAAAACCTCAGTATTCAGGTTTAATTGCAGTGCTGGCACTTTGTGATAAATAAATGGGTTTTGGGCTGCAGTTAGGGCACTCGTCTCTAAAAGGTTCGCCATCACTGACCTAGGTACATCTTACCCTCTATGAACATGGAATATACTGTTGGGTCCCTTGTGGGGACCTAAGATTTAGGACCAGCATTCTGTTTCCTGGTACGGTCTTTACCGAATGTTTGTGTTCTGCCTTCTGTGTGGGGACTGGAGTCCTCAGTGACAGCGACCCCAGCCTTGCCCCGTAGGGAGGCTCAGAATCACGAGGTTTTTTTCAAGGGTCCCAACTCATTCTTTTAGATCCTTCGCTAGGGCTGTACCCATGGAATCCCAGAAGGGCCAGGCAACTCTACTAAGCTGAGCTTGAACCAGTATTTACTTAGTGTGATCAGAACAACAACAACAAAAAGTCCTCAAACAAATTAGTTATGGGACTGAGTTTCCCATTTTCCCTCTTCTTCCTGCAGACCAAGCTAACCACTGCCAACTTTCAGTCGCGAACCTCTTCTGTGTCCTTGGCTGGCGTTGCCTGGCTCAGGGCTTGGGGTCCAGCCTGACCCAGAGAGGGCCTGCTTCCTTCCCATCGCCTGCCTCCGCTCTGCTGGGCTGCTTCCACCCGGCCCTGTGGAAGCAGTGAGGCTCCTCCCACGGCCAGTCCAGTTCTTATCTCTGAAGACGTTGCAGGGCCTTCTGTCCCTGCAGCCTTCTGCTCTGGGACAGTCTGCCCTCGATTTGGCATGCTGAACAGCAGCTGTCCATTTGCCTTCAGAGACTTTCCCCCTGTGCTGTCTCTCAGTGGAAAAACGGAGAGGCAGAACCGAATAAAGCTCAGGTCTTGCCACTTGTGCCGTGTGTGCTCTGGAGTCGCTAGCAGGGGCAGTATCCCTGTGTCAAGCTGTGGCCTGTCTCCCTGCTCCAGGGAGTTCTCTGCAGGCTTTTCAGTTCAAGGGCCACATTTGTGCCTGCAGTGACTTCCCGACCTTCCCTTCCTGTCCTGCCTGGGATCCTGCCCCATTTCCCTCTGTTTCTGTTTCCGTTTTACACTGAGTTTGGGCATTCCGCAGAGGCTGTGAGGCCTCATCTTCCCTCTGGAAGATTCCCCAGGCACAGGTTCTGTTCCATTCAGACTGGCCGTTCTCTCTGGCCAGGGCATAGTACGGTCATTGGTATACCCGTCTAATGTTTTACAGAAGTGTCTGGTGAAACGTGGTCAGTCAGGCCTGCCGCAGTGCTCAGAAACGGCCCTGTGGGTATGCCTTTAGCAGGGACCCTCCTGGTGACAGATCTGCATTCTCGTCTGAACGACAGTCCGTAGACAGGCAGCTAGAGCGCCGGGAGACTGTGACTGAGCCTGACCCTGCCTTTGTGAACACCTCCTTGCTGGCCCTTCCAAGTCGATGTCTACGTGGGAGCCCCATTTACAGTGACCTAATCGAAAGGGTAACAGATACCACAATCTGCCGCAGCTGACATGGAGTTTAGAATTTGAGGAGATGCAGAGACAAATTACCTCGGAATTCTCTTGCAGCCATAAAAGCTTTTTGCAGTATAGTAATTTTCCATTTCTGCTGCAGGCATATTTGCATATTGCTTAACAATTTATCTCCTGTCATGTGTCAGACGTTATCCATCTCTCGTTAATAAGCTAAGACAGGTCATATTAAGACTTCACAGGCCTCCTGCTCTCACCACGTTAGCCTGGCTCTCCTGCTCACAGGGCCTCCCTGTTGCGAGAGCCAACAGAGCGTGACTGTGTGGCAGCTTGGTCCTGCCCGGGGTCCTGTCCACAGCATCTTCTATTCCTATGCCCTGAGAAGAGAGGAGCCATGCGTGTGAGGTGCACTGTCCACAGCTATGTGCCAACTGCTTTCCAAAGTAGCTCCAGTACCATACCTCTCCTCAGGGGAGACCTAGGCCCTGTGTGCACCTGGGAGCAACCCTACCCTGCATTCTACTCCTGTCTCTGGCTCCTACTTGCCCAGAGATTTTGCCAACTGCTTTTCTTTCCTGGAACTCAGTGTCTCTACTTCTATGACAAGAATTCTAGAACATGGCAGTTAACCAATTAACCATTGCATTTAAGCATCCTTTCTCCCAAACTAGGATTTCCTTGGGACACCCCCACCCCCAATCTGTGGAACAGGCAACTGCTGAGCAGCATAGGGGGATGGTTGGAGGACGGGGTCCTGCATTTCTGTTTATTCCCATGACCCCCTTGCTTCCCATGCAGAGTCTCCGATGCACTTCCTGGGCACTCGGGGTCCCATGGAGCATAGTGGGAATACGCGTGGCGGGGTGTTCTTCGTTCTGTCTCCTGCCCCGGCATTCTGACGTTCTGCGTTACCAGTACATTTGCTCAGCCCCTGCTGCTGGCCTGGCCCTGTGCTCAGGCTGGGAGTGATAGCATATTCTAGTTCTTAATTAAGATGCTAGGAGTCTGTCACTCTAAGTCCTGGATTGGTAGTAGGTTCTGTTGGCCATTGGTAGACAGATTTTAAGAGGAAAAAAATGGTTTGAAGCTGAATGTGTGATTAGATTTGCATAATTGAATTGAAATAGAATTAAAGGGTTGTATGTTTACACAGCGATGCCTAAAATCAGATTGCAGTGATCTGTGCTCAGTACTAAAATGGGCTCCTTAGGGACATGCAGATATCTGGTTCCCAGAATCCATGCAAAATCTGGAGAGGAGTCAGGGGCTGAGGGATGGCTTCTGGGGATGCCTGTCAAGGGGCTGTGCAAGTACTAACGACAGTGAGGACTGTACTGAGCACTTCCAGGAGCCAGGCCAAGCACCATGTGATTTACAGGGATTTCCTTAGTGAGTCCTCACAGCATCCCTGGAAGCCCAGCGGGGACACCATAAAACATGTTCTCATTTGCAAGGGGCAGGCACCCATGCCTTTCACTGGGAAAAACATGCAAAGGTGTTTTGTTGTGTGCGCTTGGTGAGTAACATGATTTTTGTGTATCTGCTACGATTTCTATTTATAAATTTGATCCCTGCCGCTGCTTTGATCTGAAAATAAAATGTCAAAATGTACCAACCAGAGGATGTGTGCAGGGGAACCAAGAATCAGTGATGACCAATGACAGGTGATTATGCAATGCCAAGCTAAGTCCTCTACAGTCACCTGCATTCCCTAGCAGTGTTAGTACGTGCTCAGCCATTGAAGAAACCCATGGCTGCCGTGTGCATGTGCAATTGTGTGTGCGTGTGTGTGTGTGTATGTTTCTAACCAGACTCTCACCTGGATGTCATATTCCACATAGAATGTCATTCTGAAGGCAGTCAAGATGGCCAAGTCTGGACAGTTGTCATAATAAGGACGGAGACACTGACATTTCTCACTCACAGGAAACGTGCCTGGGGCGAGTCTGCATGAACTAGCAGGGAGGAGCCCCGCCTTCTCAAGGCTGCAGGACAGCACTGCTTCTTTGTCTCTCTGACACTGTTGATGCTGTATCTGACTGGGAATCCTGTGGAATTTGCAAACAAGGGCTGAGAATGACTTTTTCCTAAATGTAGAACTGGATGCCCTCCAAGAGACTTCATCACACTTAACCCTTAAAGAGCCTGGTGCAGTAGATTTTGCTATGTCCAATGTATAGATGAAAAAACCGGGGCCTGAGAAATCTCTGTTATAATTTAGATCTAAAATGTTCCCCCAGACTCTCATGTGTTCAGAGAGGAGGCTTTTGGAAGGCGGGAGGATCCTGCAGACACCATGCGCATCAGCGGATTAATCCATTGATGAGTTCTTAGCTGCGTGTGTTCTTAGGAGGTGGGGTCTGGTCAGAAGTGAGTCACTGGGGGTGTGACCTGGGAAGATTTTTGTTTCTGGCTCCTCCCTTCTCTCTGTTTCCTGGCTGCTACAGACTGACCAGCTTTCCTCCACCACGCCCTTTCATCGTGACATATTTATTTATTTATTTATTTATTTATATAATTAGGTTTATTGGTATATTTTAGATATACATAATATCATATTCATCATAGGGAATTTGTACCTGTACATGATATATTTTGATTTCTCTATTTTTTCCAATCCCTTCTCCCTTCAACCCATTGTCCCCTCCCTATTTGTTTCCATTTTATTCTTTCTTTGTTTTTTTTCCCTTTTCCCTTCCTTCCTTCCCCCTTCCTCCACCCTAGTTCTTCTTTCCTTTGAACAATTTCTTACCATTTCACAAGTCTATTGTACATTTTGGTCCTTATTTACTCTTTCAGTTTCTCACACCAAGGAGACAATGCTATGTTTATACATGTGAGTCCGATTTATTTCACTTAAGAGTATGGTCCCACGTTGCATCCATTTAGCACTAAACTAGAATTGAAATGGATCAAAGACCTAAATATTAAAACAGAAACTAAATCTGCTGGAAGAGAGAATAGGCAGAACTGTTGAAGACATAAGTGTAGGCAAAGACTTCATGAAGAAAACCCTGATCACACAGGAAATAATATTAAGAATCAATAACTGGGATCTCATCCTATTAAAAAGCTTTTGCACAACAAAAGAAATCACCAACAAAGTGAAAAGACGACGCACAGAGTGGGAAAAATTTTTAGCCAGTTGTCCTTCAGACAAAGCACTTATATCTAGAACATATAAAGAACTGAAAAAAAAATCAGAGCCCCCAAATTCAAAGACCCAATCCAAAAATGGACATCTGAGATAAAAACACACTTCTCAGATGAAGAAATACAAATGGCAAGTAAATATATGAAAAAATGTTCAACATCACTGGTTATTAGAGAGATGCAAATTAAAACAACACTGAGATTCCATCTCACCCCAGAAAGAATGGCTATTATCAAGAAGTCAACCCATAACAAATGCTGGTGGGGCTGTAGGGAAAATGGAACCCTTCTCCACTGTTGGTGGGAGTGTAGACTGGTGCAACCACAGTGGAAATCAGTGTGGAGATTCCTCAAAAACCTAGGATTAGAGGTCCCATTTGATCCAGCTATTCCCCTTCTGGGCATCTTCCCAGAAGAATTAAAAACATCGCACCACAGCGATATATGTGCACCCATGTTTATAGCAGCACAGTTTGTAATAGCCAAATGGTGGAAACAACCCAAATGCCCATCAACTGAGGAATGAATTATGACATTTCTGCCTTGGAGCCAACCAATCACGAACTAAACCCTCTGAAACCATGAGCTAAAATAAATCTTTCCTCCTTTAAGTTGGGGATGTCAGGTATTTTGTCCCCATGACAAGAAAGTGACTAATACCATCACTTATTAGCCACATTAGCTAGGACAGCAGGATAATGAAAATTGGCTTCCCCTTTGGTCTCTGCCATTTGGAAGCTGTCTGACTCTGGCAGGTTGGGGCATGGTTCCTGGGTATTTAGTCCATTGTGGAACACAATCATCTGTCTTTGGCACTGCAGAGCACCTGCACACACCATGTATATTTGCCTTGGCCATTGGAACATTGGTGGACACAACATGAGCAGAAGCTTTTGGGGTGCTGGTTTGGTTTATCTTGCTCCCTGTGGCACTTGATCTGTTGTTTGGCAAGCTTGTCCCAGATGGCTTCTGACTAGGTAGGAAAGGCCACAGAATAAGACTGTAGGCAAATGTGAATCCAGTGAGAAATGTGGAGTTGGGTCTGGCGCAGCTAAATAAAACAAAAACATGAACACTAGCCTCGTAGAGTACCTATGAGGGTTTGATGAGGTGAGCACAGTGCCTGGTGCATAGTAATACTTGTTTTTGCTTGAGCAGGCAGCTTCCCAGGGTGTTTTTTTGTTTTGTTTTGTTTTGTTTTTTAGACAGGATTTCACTATGCAGTTCAGGCTGGCCTTGAACTCACTTTGTAGCCCAGGCTGGCCTTGAACTCGCAGTGATCCTCCTGCCTCAGCCTCCTGAGTGCTGGGATCATAGGCGTGCACCACCACACCTGGCCCCAGGGTGGTTTTTGATGTTGATCGTGTTGGTGGCAGAAGAGGAATCCCTGACTTTTAGACAGAAGCTGGTTCTGGTTGGTTTTTGCCCCTCCTCGCATCCCAGCCCCAATTAACCCGGCTTACTGGAGCAAGTGGGCCCAGGCCTGGATTCCTCAGGCCCTGTCCAGGACACTAGTTAGCCAAAATGACATCATGGCAGGTGTCACAGTGAATGAATCTTTGTTCTTAGGACAGAGCTGGGCTCTGGGGACCTGGGTTGCGTATGTTCTAGACCACTGGGACACCATTGGCTGCCTTTCCCTCTGGCTACATTGAGATACTGTCCTTTAAGGTGCTGTCCTTGTCACTGCCATCCTGTGAGAGGTCAGAATAGTCCATACCTTGGCTTTAGGATGAAATCTTTCTCTCTGAAGAGTAAGCAAAGGCCATGTGCCTGCTGTGGTGGGTTTTGCTCCCTTTGTGTGTGGGGAGTGAGGTGGGGTGGGTTGGGTACTGGGGATTGAGCCCAGGGCCTCTGCACTTCATATTTTTCATTTTGAGAAAGGGTCTCATTAAGTTGCACAAGCTGGCCTTTAACTTGAAATTCTCCTGCTTCAGCCTCCTGAGTGGCTGGGACAACAGATACATGCTGCCACTTCCAGCTTGGGTTTGTCTCTGTAAGAGGAATTTTCCCTTTTGGTAAAATACAATCCATGCTGTCCTCCTCCTTCCAATGTTCCGAGAATTAAGCTGTTACAGTTTAAAGATGCCTAAGTTAGATAAGAATGAGAACAGGGCTGACCAGGGATCTGGATTACAAGATAAGAACAACCCCATGACTAAGGAATTTACAAAATAGGAGACATCCTCCACCGCCCAGCCTTAAATTTCCGTATGATTGTCTTCTCCCAATGAATGTAAAAAGCTGTTTAAACTAACCAATGCCATCTGCTTCTGTAACCGCGCTTGCAAAGACCCCTCCTCCCTTTGTTCTATAGACATATAAGCCCTGCACAGACAAACCTCGTGGCTCTCTGTTCCTGCGTGTTCAGTGAGCCCCACGCATGCTTGGTCAATAAAACCCCTTGCCTTTTGCATGAGAGAACGCTTCTTGGAGTCTTCCTTCACGCGGCGGGCGTCTCTACCCTAACATCTCTTTTGATGAGACTCTGAATCTACCAGGACTGTTGCGCAGGCTCCTTAGGCCTCGTTTCACTCTGTAGTCGTCAGTCCCTCCAGCGCAGGCAGGGGACAGGGAGTTTGACCATCCTTGCCGTGCAGAGCTCGAGAGCTCCAGATCCTTGGGGAGCTTTTCAGACAGAAGAGCGCGTAGATGCTGAGAGAGGCCACGTGTCTGGGCCAAGGTCAGCCAGCAGAGCAGAGCTGCGAGGGGGACCAAGGTCTGTGCTTTTCCTTGCTGCAGGGACTGTCCCTGCCGCCTGTGTACCGTGTGTGCGGCTCAGCCCTTCAGTGCAGATGCTCCTGTGCTGTCTCTGGGAGTCTCCAGTGGACTCTCGGCTCCTCCTGTGGCCCTTGGGGGTGATCCTCGATGCTGCCCGAGTGCTTCCTAGACGTGAACAGGTGTGAGTTGCGAGTAACATATAAGGAAGTCATGTTCTCTCTGCGGCTTTGACTCTGGGAGTCAGGAGCCATAGATCGTTCCCCTGTGCGGGTTCTGCCGTGCAGCCAGGGGCACGGTGGGTGCTCGATGAATCCCCACTGAGTTCGACTGAAAAAAGAAAGAAAAGACTCTGTCATCAAGAAGTGCTAGAAGTCAAATGGAAACACGGCGAAGCTGTGATGAGGGTGAACCTTGGAGTTGAGCCTTCAAGTATCGGAGTTGTCCTTTGCTTCCCCTGGAGATGGGGACAGATGCTGGGAGGATGCGATGAGGCTGGCGCTGTCCAGCAGGAAAGGAGCTGTTGAGAACTACAGCTGGTCTGAGACCGGCGGGGACTTTGCAAGGTCTGGAAGGCGGTGACCCTCCCTGGGGCCATGGGCAGCTGGCCTGCACTTCCTTCTGTCCCCAAGAGCCAGAGCCTGCAGAGTAGATCGCTGAGCCTGCTGTCTTCATGGAGTGTTCCGTCAATGCCAGAGGGGCCCGTTTCTGACTAAGTTTATAAATTCAGCCTCTTAAAAAGAAACAGATTCTGACAAGTAGAGATTCTGTTTTCACTCCTCATTAGCTGTGGATGTACCTTGGGTTTTCTCCGGAAATTCATGCAAATGGGGGAGAGGGGTCGCGACTGTCTTCCATTGTGTCTGATATAGAGGTGCAAAAGTGTTCCTCACATTTGGGAGAGACGTCAGCTCTGTCTAGGGCAGGCAGGGAAGTCATTGGTACTGTGTTTGGGCTGCCCAGTGTGGCTCTGGAGAGTGGCTGAACTGGGTGGGCTGGGTTTCACCTGGGGCTGCCTGAGTTGACCTTGGCTCGTGGTGCTAGACGGGGAGAGGAGGATTCTCACACGGCGCCTCCCATCCCTTGGCCTGCAGGCTTGGCTCAGTACCCCGCAGAATGCATCTCTTGCTTATGTAATGCCTTTGCTATTCACTGACAGGGACAAAGAGGAGAGCCGCACAGAAGGTGTACCTACAGTTGCCATGGCAGTTTCCAAGCCCTCCTCTTGCCCTCCACTAATTCTTCCTAATCATCTTGTGTTTCAGGCATTGCAGATTAGGTGGCTGTGTCATCTGTTCGTAGGAGCCGGCTCCAGGGTGTTGGAGCTCTTCTCCACAGAGGAGAGACAAACTTGGGGTCCATTTAGGCGTCAGGAACCTGGGCTGCAGCTCAGAAAGGGCTCACATGTTAACAGTTCCACAGCAGAATTGTCAGACTCCCTTCTACCTCCGTACTTCATGCACACACACCTGCAGTCACATCCCTGTGCGGACATCTCCAGGAAGGTGCTGGTCCTGAGGAAGGTGCTGGTCCTGAGGAAGGTGCTGGTCCTGAGGACACTGCCCTGTTGCTTCCCCCGCCTCGGCCCCCATCTCCTAGATGAACCAGAGCTACATGAGGATATGTTTGTCCATTTTTTCACCCATCCATGTGTAATTATTCTATCAACAGATACTTTTTTGAGGGTCAGCCACATACCAGAGAAGTGGACAACACAGAAATGATCAGAGTTTAGCAGGGGAGAAGGATACAACTAATGAAAACGAGGAGCACGCCATGCTCAAAAGAGAGCTCAGATAAAGAACTTGGGCTGGGAGGGAAAGGAGGTCAGCTTGCGCTGGGCTTCCAGACCACTTGGCTTCCAGAGGAGCCAAGGTAGGGTAGGGGAATCCTAAGGGGAGCGCCATCCTGACCAGAAGTACTAGACGTAAACCCTGGGGTGGGTCCCAGGGCCTGCAAAGAGGCAGAGCAGACTCCCAGAGGGCTGACACAACACCTTAGAAGCATTTTAAGGCAAACTCAAAGCCCTACACCAGGCCTGTCCTCAGAGGCCCCACACAAAGCCAGGAGAGCCCCAGGCTGTAAACATACCCCCTCCCACTCCCTGGAAAGCTGGGAATGAGAAAAGAATGTGTGTGGGGAGGGACAATATGGAAATCAAGAGCCAGGGTATCCAAGTTCTCCAACAGGCTCCCACGTACCAGCTGTGTGATCCCAGGCTCCCCGTACAACTTCTCTGAGCCCAAGTATCTTCACGGTGGAGAGGGTAAGAGCCACCTCGTGTGGTTTCTGTGTGTGAAGATTAAATTACAGAATACCTATAAAGTGCTGAGCACAGACCCTGTCCCAGTGCCTAAATGGAGAAGGAGTGCTGGGAGAGGTGTGGCTTGGTCTCAGGGAAGGTGGGCGAGGCCTGGTCAGAAATGGAGCCAGCAGAAGCAAGAATCAAATCAGGGCTCTCCCTGGCTGAGCTCTGTGGAGTCTGGACCCCCGTGTACCCCATCTCCCCTTCCCACATTCTTTACTCACTCCTGGTTTGCAGGGAGGGGTTGTCTTTCATCTTTAGTTGTCTTTGCTTTGTTTTAGGCCTCCAGGGACAGAAGTGGTGCCAGCTCTGAGCTTTGTTTAGGATCCTGCTGATGACAAGTGATATTTTAGCCCCCCCCCCTTTTTTTTTTGCTATATTAAAGTACCTGACAGTGGGTGACATATAAAGAATAAAGTTGATTTGGCTCACAGTTCCGGAAGCTGGGACATCTAAGAGCATGGTGTGGCATCAGCTGGGCCTTCTTGGTTCACCATAACTTGGGGAGGGCAGGGCAAGCATGCTAATTCAGTGCTCTCTTCCTCATTTTATAAAGCCACTAATCCCATTGAGGCCCCACCCTCACAACCTTATCTAACCCTAATTACCTTCCAAAGGCCCCCCCTCCACATACCATTAACATGTGAATTTGAGGATTAAGTTTCTAATACATGAACTTCTGGGAGATGCATTCAAATCATACAGCACAGGGTTTTGCTGAGGCAGGAGCTGGACTTGAATGTTAGGTTCAGTTGCTTCCCTGCTGTTAAGTCCTAGGTCAGTGGAGTGAGGTCTCTAACCCTTGGTCTCCAGTCTTAGGGGAGAGGACTGCTCGAATGGAACCTATGTTCACGTATAATTGCTTGGAGGGAGGGGATGGTTATTTAGGGGAAATAAAAAAGTTCTGTGTGCTTTGTCATTTGGAAAGCCTGCCTTCCCTTCTGACATTTGACAGCGTGGAGCTGTGCCTCTGTCCTTTGAGCTCACAGTGTGGGATGAGAAGAGTAGCTGTCATGCCGGGGGCTGGGACCACAGACCATGAATGTGAGCCAGAACTTGACATGCGTGGTGATGGTAACAGTTTGGAAGCTGGAAAGAAGAGAATGTGCTAACAGTGCTCACTGCTGTTAGGTGCTCAGAGCTGATAGCTACAATGGTGTTCCTGATGACGATGGGGAGGGAGAACGAGCTGAGTGACAAGGGTTGGGTAAACTGCAAAGCATGGCAGGCCTGGCAGGCCATGGTGTTCCTCATGGCTGTGAGAAAGCCTGGATCCCTAGGACGGAAGGGAGCTAGGAGTCCAAGCCCTTATCTGATGCCACAAGATGCTAGCTCCAAACAAGGTATAATGGATTGAACATTTGTGCCCCACAAAATTCATGTGTTGAAACCTTAATCAGGTGGTGGTTTTGGGAGGTGGGGCCTTTGGTGGGGGAATCAGGTCATGAGGGTGGATCTCATGATGGGATTTGTGCCCTTGTGAAAGAGACAGGAGAAAGCCTGCTCCTTTTCTCTACCATGTGAGGGCACAGCAAGAAAATGGTCACCTGAACACTGGGAAGCAGGCCTTCTGCAGCTGCTGGAGCTGCTGGCCCCAGATCTTGGACTTCCAGCCTCCAGACCATGAGAAGTAAGTTTCCAAAATTTAAACCACCCAATCTCTATTATTTTTTTTTATAGCAGCCTGAATGGACTAAGACATACAAGAACGAAGATCAGGTACTGGAAGAGAAGGGGCAACAAGGAGCACTAGGAGGGCACTGTGAGCCGCTTCCTCATAGAGCTCAGGTGCACGCATTTATGTGGGAGGATGCTGAACAGGGTCTATCTCCCTGCTAGACTGTGATCTCAGAGAGCAAGAGGATATACTTTGGGTCTGGAATGTCCTCCAAAGACCTGTGTGTTAAAGGTTTGGTCACCAGCCTCTGGTGCCATGAGGAGGTGGCGGACCCTTTAGGAGGCAGGGCCTAGTGGAAGGAAGTTAGGTTACTGGGGACATGGCCTTGAAGGGGGTATGGCTGTCCAGGCCCCTTCCTGTCTCTGTCTTTGCTTCCCAGTCACCAGGAGGTGAGCATCCTCCTCTGCCCTGCACTCCCATCGTATAATGTTCTGCCTTACCACAGACCCAAAGCAGTGGGATCAAGAGAATATGGATGGAAACCTCTGAAACTGTGAGCCAATATAAACCCTTGAAGTTGATTACCTCAGGTAATTTGACACAGTAACAGAAAGCTACCTAACACAACATGCTTCTTTTTACTCCCATGGCATTGCAGGCCCTAGCAATGTGCTTGGCACATAGTATGTGTTCAGTTAATATTTTGTGGGTGGTGGGGTTGAGTGAGGGGAGGAGAGCAGGGAATTTCTGTGGGACAAGGTGCAGAGAGAGCTGTGTAAAGATGTGAAGTCATCTTTAGGTTCTCAAGTGAGTCTGGGACTTCGTAGCGGTCACAGTTGAGGCCCTCTTTGGGTCCTGGGGTTTGTGATATACGTTTCCTCTCCCAGCTACTGCACCTATATCCTAGGTACATGGATCATCAGTTGATACTTTTTTGCAGCTCTTCTGGGGATGGAACGGGGATTTTTGAGTCTGAGTTTTGGAGTCTTTAGGCAGGTCTCATAATGTCTGGCACAGGGAACATTTGTCCATGTTGAGGGGCAGTCAGAGCCCTTAGAAGAAAGCTGGGGCCCCCAGGTCAATCAGTGTGTTAATGAACTATGACTGCCAGCACTAATCAATGCTGATTTCCTTCAAAATGTCAGATTAGAATCTTCTCTTCCCTCTGGGTGGAAATAGAGATGCAATTTTCCTCAGGAGGTGTGCAGGGTATTGTAATTTTGAGGGTGCAACAAATTTTTTATAATTGTGTAATTTGTATGTGATTCCTTGTCGTAAAGCATGATGATTATAGTTCTGTTCCCATAAAAGGCTCCCTAATCCTCTAATTATGAGAGCATGTTTTCTGAGCTCCAGAATGGTCCATCTTTAAAAGTTTTTCTGTTTTTGAATTTTTATGAGCATCAGCATAGTGTTCAGACTTTTTTGTGGCACACTTTTCAGTGGATCTCATTGTCCAGCCAAGCAGAAGCAATGGCCCCGTCCAGGCCCTGTCCACCCAAGAGAGTGGGTCGGGAGTGAGAGAACTGTCTTGCAAATGCAGGTCCCTCTCCACATGCCAGAAATGTCACCCCAAAACAAAGTATTTACCCACGTTTAGCCCACACAGATGCAACAGGCATTTATTGAGTACCTACTACGTGCCTAGTCCTGTTGTAGATCTGTTGTCCCATGGAGGTCTCTGCTTAAGGGTGAGAGAGACATACAGGAAGTAGAACTCCACTAAGGGACACGCCATCACAGCTGTGATGTGAACTGTTGGTGTGAGGTGCACAGGGCAGCAAAAGTGGATGACTGAGGGCCCACCTGGTCAGCGAGGTCAGCAAGGCACGCCTTAGGAAGTGGCATTTGGGGTGGGCTGTGAAGCATGAGTGGGAAGCAGTTAGATAAAATGACTGAGGAGCCCCAAGCTAAGGGAGCAGCATGAAGTGGGAGGAATCTCTGATCTGCTCTCTGCCCACTCTTAGAAGGCATTATTTCTCCCTCCTCCGTGTGGCTAAAAAGGAGAGGATCTCATCTAGGGACACGGGACTCCAGACCCACCTCTCCCGCCACAGCACAGCTTCTTCCATCAGCATCCTTCAAAGAAGCTTCTTTTAGTCCAGTTCTCTGCGAGACCTAGCGTTGGGGATTGAGCCCAGCTTTTATTGCACAAGCCCAGGCCCCCATCATCTCTTGCTGTACCTCGCTTGGATCCCACAACAGCCCCCAACCATCCTTCACAGCCAGAGGGATCGTCATTAGGACACATCGGAGCACATCACGCCCTTGCTGGAATCCTCCAGTGGGTTCCCACCTCCAAGTATCCCTGCTCAGACTCCATGCTCAGTATCCCTGCCGTGCCCCACGTTCAAGGGCCTCTGCTCCACACAGTCCAGACACGCGACTCCTCCCAGCACCTGTGTGAGTGGATGTGCGCCCTCCCCAGGGCCTTTGCAGGTGCTGTTTGTCTTCCCTGGAGCATTGTTTCTGCCCCAACAGGATCCTAACCTGTATCCATCTGCAAACTCCTTTCCATCCTTCAGTTCTCAGTTTAGGTCTCCTCTTCAGGGAGGTCTCCTAGGGCTCCGGCTATACCCTGCTTTCCAACTCCTTTCTCTGTTTCTCCGTAGCATTTTGGTGTAGGTGCTTGTTTATTATCAGTTTCCCCTTCTGGACAGTAAATTCCTTAAGACCAAGCACGCATGTGTATTACTTACGGTGCAGCGTGCCGTTCGTGTCTCACACTACTGACCGATGGTAGGTGTCCAGTAGATAAGCAAGTGAAGCCATAGCTTGAGTGGCTTGTCCTGCCTCTCCCACTCACAGGGAAGTCTCCAGCAGTTTGGAGTGGTTTCTTATGGGACAGTCCTCACACTTACCCGTGGACGGGCTGTGGCCTCCTCTTACGTTACTTACAGAGCAGCCCATCTGTACTACTTCTCTGATTGTTGAGTGAATTGGTCTGGAGGACAAATAACCTTTCCTCCATTTACCTCACCCTCAAAAGTCCAGCCGTGCAGGGATGGACATGAGCATGTGCCAGCATGAGTCTTAGACCGAAGGGGAGTTCAACCATGGCTCAGGCTTGATTCCTTCTTGAGAGCCAGGCAAGCAATTCAGAGGTAAGCAGGGAGATGATGGGAAGTATCCACGTCCTCAGGTTTTCAGCTCTGGGCAGCTCAGAACACAGACATGGACCAGAGCTGCCTGTACAATCACAGTTGACCACGGCAGGGCAGTCAGTCAGGAGCCTGGCCTGGGCATTGTGAGCAGCACAGACCCCTGAGAGAAGGCGTTAGAGACACATTGTTTCTGGAGGCTGCACCAGAGTATATGGCTGGCAATTATGTATTTCTGATCCATTAAAGAATGCTTTGGCATAGGAAATACAGATTAGAAATGAAATTGCAATATAATCAAATTGCATTTTTATGGAAAGTACTCCATTTTTCTCTAAATAAAATTCAGTAACAAAATTTTATTTGCTTTTCCCCCAAAATGTCTTTCCAAATTGATTTTTCAGAGAAATGGTGAAAACCAATGTGATTAAAGGGAGGAAAAGTCCAATTCAATGGCCTGGGATCCAAGCATGGCATGGGTGTGATTAGCAAGCTCAGGACACCTTGGGCTCAGAGCTTGCTTGGTCCCCCAAGCCCTCTCAGCTACTTAGCTCATCCTTGACAGAATTTCTGGGAGATGGCGTAAATCTAGAGATGCCCCCGCCAGGTTGAGGAAACATGACAGCACAGGATAGCTTGTTCTTTCGGAGTCGTCCCATGTTCGTGGGGCGGCAGGCAGGCATGCAGAGAAAATTATTAGAAGTAGACACGAGGTTTCGAGTTTGGACATTGCTGGAGGAGAGGGTGTACAAATCACTCTCTCTATGGGCAAAGGTTTACAAAAAGGATTTTAAGTGGTGCATGCATAGCTCCAAAATATTCATGAGAAAAGTCAAATGTTCAGCTCATCCTGCCAATTGTTTGCCTTGTATCTTTATATTTGGAAACAGCTGGAACATCATTGGAATTTATCATCCATCCAGATGCTTGATATTCCCTACATGGGGGCAGCTGTATGCACACAGACAGGAATTGAAAATGATTTATTCTTTCTCTGATAACTGTAATCAACTGCCAGATTTTCAATAACTATAATCAACCACCAGGTATTTATTGATCTCTTACACTGTGCATATGTGAATGGAAGAGACATGTGCCATGATCCTTCACTTAAGGAAAGGGGCATCTTGCTTGAAAAACAAAATCAGCCAGCGTGGCATAATCAACCTTGGTTCTGTGCTCTGAAACATGAGGTCTGTCCTGGGTATATGATAGGATCCAACGCAGGCTGGGATGTAAGGAAGGCTTCCTGGAGGAGGAGGATTAGCCCCATATCTGATCATGAATGGAATTTAAAATAAGGAATTGGGGCTGGGGATATAGCTCAGCAGCACCGCGTCTGCCTGGCAAGCACGAGGCCCTGAGTTCGATTCCCAGTACCAAAAAGAAAAAGAAAAAAAGGAATTGGAGGAGGGGTCCTTTTATGTGTGTGTGAGAGAGGAGATGGGCATGTTCTCAGCAATATTGATAGGAAGGTGAGGGTGAGTTGATGTGAGGGAGGGGAGTTTCAGTGAGGAGACTGGGGGAAGTTTTGTTGGCATAGTGGAAATGCTGAGATCACTAGTCCACCTGTGCTTGTGGGTGGAATTTTAGGAACACAGAATGTTAAGCTTGAATATGTAGGAGAGGGCCAGATGGACAGGGACCTGGACCCTCAGAGAAAAGTTTTCCCTTTATTGAGGGGACTGTGGTTCCCCAGCAAGTAGCTCAGAGTTTGTATAGCATATCCTCTCACCTGTATCCTTAACACAGCATTTGCCGCTCTGCAGATGGAATGAGTGATAGTTTTCACTGAACTACTCACGGCGGCACCCGAATACACTGAGGCTCCTATGAAAACAGTGCAGGTTTAGGTAAACAGTTTACTGAAGTCGAAGTAGCTGTTTGGCACTGTGGTTTGTCTCAAGCAGTTTTATGAACTTAACATAGAGAGTGGATTTAGAAGTTTGTTTGTTGTTGATGAGGACCTCCTGCCTCTGATGCGGGCGCTTCTGCCCCAGGGGAGTTATCATCGGAGGTATTTGGACACAGGAGGGGGTGGCCCAAGATGGGGTCTGAAGAGTTGGTTCTACAGCTGAGTCAAGGGCAGATTAGAGAAGTAATGGAAGAGGAGACAGGCTAGCCAACGGGGCCACTCCAGAGAGAATGGG
Source organism: Erethizon dorsatum (assembly GCA_028451465.1). Taxonomy (NCBI): domain Eukaryota; kingdom Metazoa; phylum Chordata; class Mammalia; order Rodentia; family Erethizontidae; genus Erethizon; species Erethizon dorsatum. Next base: position 5,333,259 of record CM051836.1, on the reverse strand, counting down.
GTGAAGGACTGGAAAGTGGGGGGAAATCTCTTTGGACCACGGGGAGGCAGATGACAATGGGGTGGCCACAGTGCTCTGCTAGAGAGGCCAGGGGGGAAACTGTCCATGGCTCCCATCACCCAGGAGCAGGAGGACCAAGCTACGTGAGGGGCCCTCAGGGTTTTATTTTCCCAGACTGTAAAATCTGGTACCCCACATCTTCCAGCTTGAGACCACGGTCAGTGGCCTCAGAGGCTCTCTGTTCAAGGACAAAACTATGTCAAGCAAAGTCAGCAGGTAAGCGTACATTTCTACCCTGCAGGTCATCAGTCAGTTCCCACCAAAGTCACATGTTTACTGAGGAAGTCAGAGTAATTGAATTAAGAAAAAAAGTGAGTCCCAAGTCAGCCCATTTATCCCGCTTGAAGGTTAAATCTAGCTGTCTGGCTTTTGCGTGAGCCCCGTGTACAGAATCTCCATTCTGTCCTCGGAATGACTAGGATGAGAAAAGTGGAGAACAATGACTGTTGTGAGGCTAAGTCATAAAGCATTTTCAAGTCAATGACAAAGCACAAAAACCTTTTTTTTTTTTCAGAGACAACTGATTGTTCCCCCAGATCCATTTTCTTTTTTGAGAGCCAACAATTTTTAGCTGGGCACAGCGCTTCATTCCCCAGCGATCTTGACAGCTGGATTTGCCTGTTTGCTGAATTCTGGCCAATGGGAGCTGAGCACAGTGGTGTGAACCACTTCCTGGATGTCCCTGCAGCCCCGTGCCTTCTGCTTCCTCTTCTTCCTGTCCTTTATCTGGAATGCAGTTGGGTGGGTGGGTAGGTGAGGGGGTGGCAGGGGGAGGGAAATCTTCTTGGACCCTTGAGAGAAGGAGTCTGGGCTCCTGACACCACGCATCCACCATGCCAGTGTGGACTAACGGTGCCCAAATTGTTGAGCAAGAGAGAAATAATTGTCTCTTTCGTTTAGACTACTGTTACTTTGGGTTTATGTTCACAGAAACTACATCTAGATCTTCCTGACTTTTTTAATTTAAGAGTTGAATGTGTACAATTGGAGAATAGGGAAAATGTGTAAACAAACTACCTTAAGGTCTTGGCACCTCAAAAATGTTTGAATTTGTTGTCCCATTCCTTGATGAGTGGGAGGGAGCAAAGGCTTTCTAAAGACCTACCAGGTCGCAGTAAGTCTCAAGAAATTTCCATCCTGGGAACCTCTCCTTGAGTCTCCTCCTCTCTGTCTGATTATCACCCCCCGGGGTAAGGAGCTCATCTCCACTTGCTTATCCTCACACCAGAAGGAGCACTGGTAGGTACAGTGATGGGCACTCAGTAAGTGCTGATTGATTTAATATACATACAGCTCTCTGCCTGTTTCCCCAATGTAGTCTGTACAATAATCTTTTTTACGACACCCCACATCCCTCAGTCTATCCCAGTGATGGCGAACCTTTTAGAGCTTTCAATGATAACAAATAGCCAGCTGCAGCATGCGTGCCATATGTTCACCATCAATGGCCTCGTCTGTACTCCCAGCTGGCTGCAAGATGGCATTTACTCTCCTTGAGACAGGCATGTTGGGCCCTTATGATTCGGCTCTAGCCTGGGCCTCAGTCCCAGTTCCCCTGTGTGTACCCCTGGACATGGGCTCCAGCCATGGCCCCGTTCCCTTCTCTGTAGCTGTGGGTGTTTTATTTTGTGCTCACTTTGCCATTCCCGAGTCCCGCACCTGGTGTACTTCTCATCCTCCAAGACTCAGCCTTCGCTCCCCACCTCCCATGTCTAGACCGAGCTGGCCTTTCATGCCTTGCTGCCCGCACAGTGCAATCTTACTTCTGCCGTGAAGTTTGCTTCCATAGAAGTCCACAGCCCATGTGTCTCTGTGACAGCCTGGGCCTGGGCTGTCTGCGCCTTCATTGCTGATACACAGGTTAGCGTTAACAACGAAAGTAGCAAATGAATCAAGTGGCTCTGCTTCTATTCTGGCCTTATAACTCTGAGTAAGTCACTTCTCTTATCCCTCTTGCCTTAGTCCCTTTGCGTGTGAAATGGGGACGATAATGTCCCACTGCCCATCTTAGGTGGCCTTTGTATATAGGAAGGAACCTGCATGGATAAGTGTCACCTTCCACATGGATATGGCAGCCACGCATATCATTTACCCAAACTGTGTTATTGGCACGGCTTCAGAGCCATATCCAACAGATAGGATCAACTCTGATGCTGAACCCAGTGGAGTGCCCAAGGATGGGCCTCATTCATTTTCACAAATACTTACAGAGTACTCACTGTGTGTCAGAGAATATTCAAATCTTTTATAATATTAATTCATCTAATCCTGTCAGCCATTCTCTGAGGTAGACATTCCTCAGATCCCATTTTGCAGATGAGGAAACTGAGGAGAGCTTGAAAACACTGCTGAAAAGGCAGCTAGTAAGTGAGGGCCTGGGGTCTGGATGCAGGTGGTGTGGCTATGGATTCTGGGCTGTTAGCTTTTGTACATGATATATTTCCAAGCCACCAAGGGCCAGAGGGCTGGTAGCTTTGTCATGGAAAATGTATAGGATGCTCATAATTGTGACTTTCCTTTGGCATCAGAGGAGAAGCAGGAATTCCCAAACAGTCCTACGTGCCGTTCAGTGGGCTCCTTACGGACGCTGTGCGTTTCATGGTAACGAATGCAGACCTCTTAATCACGGGGTCTGACAACTGCACCATTTGCCAGGGAAATTATGCCCCTGTAGAAGTGATCGTGGGGAGAATAAGAAAAATAAATGTGTCGGGAATGTGTCAGAGCTGATAAGCCTCAGGGACGTGGCTGGAGCAGAGTGAGGATGGGGTCCCCAAGGCAGTTGCTGGCAGGGTGATTGGGACGGGTTTCGCAGGCATCCCTCACTGGGGGGTTGGGGCCCTCCCGCGCCCACCCCCCCATCCTCTGGCACATACCTGGCCAGTGGTGCCAGACTCCCATTACGCTCATCATCTACATAAAGCGGGTGCCCAGTAGGCTTGGCTAATCCCACTGAGTGGTCCGTGAGTGAAGGAAGAGGAGGGGAAGGCAGTTCCATCCTGGGTAGAGCTGGTGGCAACACCAAAAAACAAGGTGCATGTTTCTGCAGCAGTATCGCATGTGCTTTCAAACACATGCACGTTGCTTGGTTTGCCTGCCACTTTCTGCACTTCTGTTTGTCTTTTCTCTATGTAGACACAGCTTGTGCTAGACCCCTGGTGGCCCCTGCTGTGTGCACAGATTCTTTCTTTGGACCTTTTCAGCATCCCCGGCCAACCAAAGACTTAGCCTCAGTGTTGGCCACCACGTCCCTTCTGAGGGGCAGTATGTAAAGCATGCCCACTCTGAACTGCATGGGGAAGGGATGGGAAGCCAGATCTCTAGCAGAAGAAATCCAAAGACCATTCAGAAGAGCAGAAGGGCCCCATCCCAGGAGAGATGCTGGGTCCCCATGGGTGGGCTCCTGATGACCCTAATGCCAGAACAGCTGCTGCTCTGGAACTTTGAAAATTAGGATTCTGTTGCCTCTGATTGGCTGACCCTGCTAGGACTGGACAGGTCCTGTTCACATGGTTTAGAATTGAATGCTACCAACTATTTGTTATAAAAAAATTTTATAGGCTCTTTAGATCAGGTCCTCTGAGTATAGACTCCAGGAACGTGGCTGCCATTTAAATCGTCACAAATAAATCTCAATCCCTGGAGCTTCTCTTTGGGAGAAACTGGGACGCTTCATAAAACAATGCATAATAATTTGGGGATGTTCATTATTTACAGCTGCCCCAGGTCATCTGTAAATTATGCAGCCTTCAATTATGCCTGATTTCTTCCATGGAGCCATCTCTCCAGACCACCGTCACCGTGGGTGATATCCATGCATCAGTTAATTGTACCATAAGGACAATTTCCCATTTCTTGAAATGCTTTGAATCCTGTGGTTGAATGCTTATGTTCCACAAACTCTATATCATAGTGATGAGTCCCTGGATACTTGAAGGCAGAAAGACCAGGGATTGGTTTTGACGCAGAACCTGTGTGTACCTCTCTGGCAAGTATCAAAGCAAGGCCTCAGTGGGTACTTGGAGGAGAGAACTCTGAAGTCCCAGTTGCAGGAGTGGTCTGGGGTGACAGAGAAGTCTTGACCAGTGGCTACCTGTCTCTGCTTAGGCATTTGGGGTGGTTGCGAAGCAAGTAAGGGGTGGGAGGCTGATTAAATTGTTCACTCAGAGGTAGCCAATAGGTGGAGCTAGGTGAGGCCCTGGCTTCTCCTAGGGAAGCCCTCTCCCTTCAGAATCTGCTTCTCATTAACTTAAAATGGTGGGCAAGGAGGACAAGGGAAGGGGGATGCAGGGCAGCAGCTGACCAGGCAAGGTGAGAGTCCCCCTGTTACCTTTTGCTTACCCATCATTTTCCACCCTGCGCTGGGCATGTAACTGAAAACAAGAGCTTTCCCTAACGCAGAGCTTAATGAGCCCTTTCACGCCCGAGCAGCAGCATCACTTCTGTCTCTCACCTGTTCCCTGTCAGCCATGGGGCATTAAACCGGTGATAAAAATGCCTTTTTGGTATGGTCCACAAACTCACCAAGAGGCTCCTGGTAGCAATATAGCCATCCAGCATGAAATCAAGAGGCAATCACTGTGGATGAGGCGAGATGAGCTATGCGCAGGAGCAATTAGCAGAGCCGCACACCCCGGGTCCCGTCCTTCACCATCTCCTTGTGCCGGCACGGCCCACCTTTGCCCCAGCAGGGAGGGCTGCACGCATGATCCCGCAGCCCAAATGCAGTCCTGAAGCAAGTGCCCTTCTTTGCTGTGTGTTGGGCAGTGGAAGAAGCTTCATCACATTTTTAATCGTACTGAATATAGCATTCCTGACCCATGTGGCCCCAGGGAACAAACGTCCTTGGTTATGTTTTCAATCCAGAAAATAGAAAGCCCAAAAGAGAAGGAAAGAAATGCCCAGTTATGAATATGCATTAACGTGATGCTGCGTTTGGAGCTGGAAACAGGAGCCATTTATTTTAAGCAAATCGGATCTTGATGCATGGCCTGCGAACGTGCTGACTTTTCTATCACGCCAGCATGCTGGGCGAGTTTGATTTATATGGTGTGGCTGTGAGGTTTTTTTTTTCCCAATTAAAAACTAACTGAGAAAAATCATTAATTTAACTACTGTATATTAAATTTGCATTAAAACATCCGTTTGTCTGTATTTATATGTGAGTTATTGAAAATGTAACCTCATGAATTCTAATTTTTAAGATCACATGCCAAATATTGAAGATAAATTTTATTTATTTCTGCAATTAATTCTATGAGAACAAATAGCTCTAATTTAGGGGATGGCAGATGTAACTGTCTGCCAGTACCCTCCCTGCATAACAAACATAACATTCGTCTTTTCTCATTAGAGTTTTCCTGTGCTTGTAGCAGCTCTCGAGATACACATAGAGACCTTGGCTGTCTCTCTGTACTTCGTGCTTCCTGTCCCCTCAGCTGATATGCCTAGAAGATACGTGGGAAAATATGGACCAAGTCAAATCTCCTTTTTCTGCTTCTCTGTGATGTGCAAAGGCTTCAACCACATCCCAAAGGCTAAACAAATATTTCTTCCGAAGACATCTTGACATTAGCTATTAGGTTTCCCACCAAGGTGGCTCGATGGTGCCCAGGGGAAACCTTGGGGGAGACTGTACACAGACCTTACCCTCCTGTGGCAGAGGACTTGGTGGCTTTTCTCTGGGGCCACTGCCCCCATGCAGGCCTCAGCATCAACACATAAGCCTTAGAGCACAGGAGCAGTGACCTTGCCTCTCCACCTGAGTTCTGTGACTGCTGGTTAAACATCGGACTTTGCACCCCCCTTCTGACTGTAGGAAGCTACCCCATCTGCCACCTTCCTGGCTGGGCCGATATCTTGAGTCTGGCAGGCTGCAGTGCATCTATAACATGTCAGGGCTCCAGTCATGTGGCTGCGGTAACAAATGATGCTTTCGCTGGGTTGTTCTCAGCCCCAGGGCAGCCTGTTCCCACGTCAGTACCGGTGCCTGGAGAGGAGCACTCTTTTTTCTTTGAAGTCCTTTTGGTAGGTGGCTGTCCATGCCACCAGCTTTGGTGGCTAGCAAGTAAGTCCTTCCCATGCTGCTACAGTTGGGGAGCTGAATGGCCCTAAAGGCCCTTGTGTTAAAGCCTGGGTTCTCTGGTGGCCCAGAGGAGGTGCTGCGGACCTTTCGGAGAAGGGGCCTACTGAGAAGTCCTTAGGGGAATCTGGAACCCTGGCCCCATCCTTTTTCTAATTTGCTTCCTGGCCATGAGGTGAGCAGTTTGCTTTGCCATGTGTTCCCCACCATTGCCATCCTGCACTCCCACCCAAGGCCTGAAAGCACTGGGTCCCCTCAAAGTATGAGCCAAAATAATCCTTTTCTCCTTAGAAGTTAATGAGCTCAGGTATTTTATTACAGTGACAGAAAGCTAACATCATACCCACTGGGTTATATGGTGGCAGAGTGTTTTCTTAGTCATTAATCCAAAGCAGTCCTTGCCTTCAAGGAGCCAAGAAGCGGTGATAATGCAGGAGGTGGGTGCTGTGGTCAACACCAGACAAGGGGGTTGGGGGCAAGAATGGGGAGCTTACCTGCTCTCATCAGGAGGCAGAACTCATACTTCTGCCACTGAAGGGTTTTCATGGCATCAGAGGACTCCTTAGTTCCACTTCGATGAGTGTCATTCCAGAATGGGGTGATTTAACACCTTCCCTCACCTCTAGGCACAGAGAATTGTGGGTGGGGCTATCTTTGTATGGAGGATGACAGTTGGGCTAAGAAGGGATAGGCCACGTTGGGGTCCTTCCATGCTACCCAAAGTGCTGCGTATCTCACTTGACTAGCATCCCCTCTGTAAGCAGGACTGGGACCTCTTCTCCACAGGCCTACACTACCAGGGGCCACCAGCAGGAGGCTGTTTTCTCCATGCCAAGAGCTCATTTCCTGGGAATGGTTTGGTAGTCTCATTTGGGTCTGATTCAAGGTCAGCTCTCTGGATAGACCCTGTCTTGGTCTGGCTGGGGCTTCCAGCAGCCTCTTCTGTACAAAGAGGCTGTAAGGCTGAGTCCAAGACGCTGGGTCCTTCAGACACCGGGCTTACCCTGCTGGGGGGTGAGGAGTCATAACGGCTTTCTCATGGGAGTAAGCTCCCAACAGCTGGAATTTCCCCTGTCCTTGCTCCTCTCCTGGGGAGGCCCTGAGTTCCTCCTGATTAGCAGCATTTCTAAAATCACATTTTGCAATAATCAGCCCCAGGAACTTGCAAGTCAAGTGCACCCCATTATCAATGACAATTGTCATGTCAAGATATTTTTTATCTTCCTGAGTAACAAGATGATCAGACATTCTCCCCTTTGATTTTCAATGAGTGAATCACTTTTACATTTTGGCTTTAGAATACGTTAACATATCTGGGAACAGATCACAGGCTCAATGGGGGCCAGGGCCAGGTCCTTCTGGTGGCTGCAGATGTGAAACATCTGACTCAGGTCTGTTGAGTGAGGGAAGGGCTGTTCCAGTCTCCTTTTGTTTTCTTGTGGTTGAAGAACATACACCTGTGGGGTGCAGGTTTGCCCTGCTACCCTCTATGTTCCTGGCACCCTATTACATCCTTTAGGGGCAACCTGCAGGAGATAGGAAGTTGGGCACTTGCTAATTCCTGCCTTGTCTGCCCTTCTGGACAGCTGGGCATTGTAAACAGTGCCAGGAAGCTAAGATGGGACTTTGCCATCCCATGTACTTGTCCTTCCTTCATCAGCCGCCAATCATGACAGCAGTAACTGCATATTATGACAGCAGGATCACCTGGGAAGGCAGTCCACAGTGCCCTCATCACTCTGCTGGGTCTGGTTACTTCTGCTCTGTCTGGCTATCAGGCATCAGGTCCTACTAGGAGGCTACAGGACACCATGGCGAAGGACCTGCCTCTAAAGCCTAGTATGTGCAAGGCCTGGGCTTGATCCCCAGAACTGCACAACAGTAACAGCTGAACATAAATATGAGTGAGTGAGTGAGTGAATTAATGAATAAATAAGAAGGCAGCATGGAAAATTGTGCCATATCATGCCATACCATCTGAGTTTTAGTATGGAGACTCTGAAGAGCTAACAGAGGATTTTTGAAATGATCAGACTTTATGACTTACAGAATCAAAAGAAGACACCTACCTGCCACCCTGACATCCTAGCTCATCTCACTGAATTGACTTTTCTGAGTTCTAGCACAACTTTATGGACATACATGTATCTTACCTAGTTGTGGACAACAGGGAGGCAGGAGATTAGGGCATGGCAGGCTGACTGGAAACAGGATGTAACCTGAGCCAGAACAGAGGCTGATCAACAGGATGTAGCCTGTCAATCACCACCAGGATGTGTGGCCAAGACAACTTCTGATAGGTGGGATCTGGGAGGCTACAAAAGACGATGGCCATTGACTTGCCTCCACTGCTGTGATCTTCCTGTCCTGCTGTCCTCCTTTTCATGCAGTGGCCCATCCTGCGTGCAGGATGTAACTCTTCTTGCTCTTTTCTTTTCTTCAGTCTTTTCTTCTTTTACTTTAAATAAAAGTTACATTTACCTGTTCACCACTTGTCCCAGCCAGTTCTTTGGGCAGGACAAAAATAGCCTGGAATCACCGGACACAGCACCATCTGGCAATACAAGGAAGCTGACTGCTTGGGAGAGTGGTGATAAGATGTTACCTGGTAGGAGGAGAGGGAGGCAAGGTGCCCCAAGGCTGAGATGAAAGGCTGCTGCCACTGTTCGGGAAAGTGGGGCTGGGATCTGGGTGGGCCTGTGTCAGGAGAGACTGTGGGGCCAAGGGGCAGGCAAGGGCCTATGTGCAGAGACTTGCAGAGAAGGGCAGCTTCCATCTGCTTGGGACCTGAGCAGGCAGCCTGTTCTGCAAACAGGTGATGGGCTATGGCCTATTTGCACATAAGCTTAGTTTACTTTTAAGCAATTCCCACATGACACCTGGAATTATTCTATGCGCCATCCAGCTCTCTGAGTCCATGACCAGGAGTCACTCTTGCCTGCCACAAAGTGAGGTGCCTATCTTGTCTATCTTTCATGCTTTTGAAAGGTTTCTAGAAAACACCTCGCGGCCAGCATGGAGTCCTTGGATACTTGAGGAAGCCGTTCACTCTGTGCAGAAAGGAGTTAGCCTGGCAGGCCTGAGACCACTACTCAAGGCTACTTGTGAGGCTGCATGTGGCTGGTGTCTGGGAGCGTGGCTGGTCCCTGAATGATAAAGGTGGCTTGCTGTGCCTAGACTGTTTGTATAAATGATGGGAGTTATGTCGAACACCTGCTTTCTTTCTGAGATCTGGAATTTTGCTCCATGTGAGGCAAAGGTTGCCTGGGTGACTAACACTAGGTAAAACCCTTGGGCCTGGGCAGAAACATGGTATGCATATTGCTGGGGGAAGAGTGAGCTTCCTCTGCATGGCCCTTCATGAGAGGGGAAGCATAAGGGGACATGTGCAGTATATCCCCACTGTGTTACTATGGTGGATTTTAGCTCTGAGTACAGCCATCTGCTGTGTGCCACAGTGATCCTCTGAATGTGGTAGTGGTCTTGGGGACCTCCAACAGATGTACCGTCACCAGCTTCTCCACCTTCATGCAGGCTGTGAATACCTGAGGACAAGGAGCTTGTCCTGCCCTCAACTCTTCCCCTTCTTGTACCTGGGCCATGAATGTAGTCACTGCTCATCATGTTGGCGCAAGTCTGATCACTGAATACCAAGTTGGTGATGCCATGAAGTGAGGACAGACAGAATTTTCCTCACAGATGAAAGCAACAGCCACTACTGTTTGTTGAACACTTACTCAGTGGAGAACACTGTGCTAAACTCTTTCCCTCTGGACTCTAAAAACCAGAGTCAATTCTCCGTCCTCACCTTACACAGCCTCTGAGCAGTATTTAATAAAATCGGTCACAGTGGGGTTCTTGAAGTACTTTCTTCATGTAGTGATATGCTCAGTACTTCCAAAGTTCAATCAGAAAAATGGAAACCATAACAAGATATTTTTGTTGTTACTGATGGCAACTGAAGAAAGCAGTACTCACCCAAGGCCAGGGAACAAAAGGAAGACATACAGGTTATCATGTAGAAGGTTGTGTGTGGGGAAGGAGGTGATCCTGGGGAGATGGAAGTCAGACATATCAAGAGGAGACAACACTCAACTGGTGTTGGAATAAGCTGGAACCTGGGCTCAGCTACCACTGCTAAGGTGAAGGTTATTGCTGGGATGAGGCCAATAGAAACAAGAGAGCTCCTCCTCCCATTTCCCTCTAGAGCCTCTATAGCCGGAGTCCCGGTGGCAAAGAAGAAATCTCGAACCTTAGCACCAGCCTCACAGAGAAAAATCTAGAATAGATGGTTGGGGCTGATGTCAACAGCTGATTTACCAGCACTCCCCATCCCCTTGGTAACTCAGCCTTCATACACATATTTGAACTTTCAAAACCAAATGTGTCCATCCAGCAAGATGGAGTCATCCTTTGTCCAAATGAACCTACTGTCTCCCGTAAAAGGGAAGACACAAAATCCCAGGGGTCAGTGACTTCATCTCTGATGAAGCTAAATATTTTTCTAATTTAGCTACAATTCCACATAAACTGATATAAAGACTAGATAATGAACATAATACTATTAATAATCCCTCATATAAAATAATAAGAGCAAGGAAAGGTGAAATTGATGAAAATATACACATGCAGGAGAGAAAATAGACAGAGCTCCAGTCATTGTTTCTGGTCAGAAGGCCGCAGTTGTTACTTTCTTGTTGCCTTTGCATGTTCCCTCATCCTTATCTCATTGGGGTTCTTTACTGGTGGGTTGGCCCACACTTTCATTCCACAATGGCCCTTCTTTTTATGCTGGTGGTTGTTTTCCGTTAACTTGGGGAAGACATGAAGGTCCTAAGAGGTATAGAAAATCCACTGGCTTTCAGACATCTTTCTATCCCCTATTGTGCAGCCATAGCCCAATTTCTCCTTGGCAAACAGGATCGGTCTCCTGGTACAGCAGTTCTCTGTTCATTTGCATGAGAAGCCTCCCGGCCAGGAAACAGAAGTCTCCACATCCAATACAGTGGCATCATTTTTGTGCCTCCTGGTGGACATAGTCTTCCCTTGAGTACCGAGACCTCCAAGCCAGCAGAGATCAAAGTTGCAAGCACGCACAGAAAAATCCCGTGAGTGGACTGTTAAATGTGATCATGAGAGGAGTCACTCTCTTTTCCATCCCTTGACTCCCAGGGCCATGCATTCTGACCACGTACTGGTTGCTGATTCAGTGCGTCTACTGTGTTGTGTAAGTCAGCATCCCAACCTTAGGTGTTGTCTCCTGACTGGCGCCATAACTGAGTCCTGGGAATGCCGTTGCACCGTTCTTTCAGACCAGCTGTTTCTCACCCGTGGGTGTGTGGTAAGACCAGTGAATCTCTTGTGTCTGAGCACATTTCTACATTTCTTGTGCTGTGAAATGAGATCCCTGATCAGAAGCAGTGTGGTGTGGAATACCTTGATGATACCTGAGGAATTTTCTTGATGTTCCTCCATCTGTCCCCTACGTCCCACTTCTACCCTGCTAATTCTCTCCTTTGTTGGCTCCTCCACTTTGGACTAGCCTCTGAATACTGCCATATCTGGGCCTTCCCCCTTGGTTGTATTTTCTTCTAGCTCTCATCTAGTCTCAGGTCTTTCAATACCATCTGGACATTGATGGTTCTCCTATTTATATTGCTATCTGTGACTTCTTACCCTGAAGTCCAAACTTGTATGTCTAATTCCTCCTCCACAGTTTTACTTGTGAATCTAATAGGCATCACCAGATCAATGCATCCAAAACTGAACTCTTGATTTCCGCATCTGGACAACCAGACAGCGAGAAGGGCGCACACGTGCACACTCACACTCACACACACACACACACACACACACACACACCATATACTCATATAAACACCCACTCCTCCCCTAGGCCTACCCATTTCAGTTACTGATTCCAATGCTCATTCAGTTACCTCTTAAATCTAAAACTTTGGGCTTTTCTTTGTTTGCTTGCTTTTTCTTAGACTCCACCTTCAAATCCTCAGCAGATTCTGTCATCTTCACTTTTAAGTGCAGACTCGGACTAGTTCTTACTGTTCTATCACCACTCCTCTCCTCTGATCTTAAGCTACCATCATTTTATGCTTGAATTATTTATCACAACAGCTCTGATTTCCCTGGTCTCCCTTTTTCTGCCTTTCTAGGGTTTGTTCTCAACAGAACAACCAGGGTGATGCTCTTTAAATGTTTTTTTTTTTCTAGTACTTACCACCATCCAACACATTTGCTTGTTGTCTGTTTCCTTGAATTAAAATGTAAACTCTCCGTGTACAACATGGTAACTGTACTTAATGATAATGTATTGTATTCTTGAAAAATGCAAAGAATAGATTTAAGTATTCTCATCTCCCAAATGATAACTATGTGAGGTAATGCATGTAATTCATTAGCTAATTTAGCCAGGCCACAAGGTATATATGTTTCAAAACATACTGTACATGGCAAATATATATGATTTTATTCATCAATTAAAAAATAAAACATTTAAAGTATCAATCTCCATGAGGATAGAATCTTTACTGGTTTATTCATTGCTATCTTCTCAGTATACAGGGTAGTTCCAGGCACACTGGATTTTCAGTAGTTATTTCTTAAATAAGTGAGTAAGGACATTTGATTTAGCCCTTACAATAACCCTTTGTTTGAGGAAATGACTCAGACAGATTAAGTGACTTGACCAAAGTCCCTGGGCAGTCCCTAAGTGGCAGATTCAGGATTTGAATTCTCTACTGAGTCCAGAGTTGTAGATTTTGATACTCTGCTAGACTTTCTGGGTCTACTTGCAAGGCTGCTCAAAGCCTGGAGAGAGTATTTTCTTAGGATCTGAAATTAAGAATGTAAATCCCTATTTATAAATTTCTGTTCGCTTGCAAGATGCATTTTACAACCCTTCAGCCAGTTGGTGTCTGCAGTGAATGGAATCAACCTGGATCCTTAACTTAATGGCCTTTCTGCATGCAGCGTAGTTGGCCTCAGGTTCTGAAGGCAGAGATCAGTTGAGATGTGAGATGTCATTAATGTGCTATCACATGCCCAGTGAGGATAAAAGGAATCCCTGACTCCATATCCGCCGCTCACAGGGGCCAAGTCATGGCTCCCAGAACCCAGCTGGATGACCTCCAGGGCTCAGGACATGTGCCTCTAGATTTGTCTCCCTGGGAAAGAGTCATAGCAGGAAAATTTTTATTCTAGGGGAAAGTAAATGTTTTATGGATTCAGGCTGACATGTGTGAGAATGATTCTCTATTTGAGGATTTTAGCTTTTAAAACAGAGGCACAATTTGTCAATTTTGGTTTCAGTTTTACAAGCACTATCTTCTCTGAAGACTAAATTTTCGTGAGCGCCAATGTACTAATGAAACATGACATTTTCGTCTATTAAATGCACCTTCTCTGGGGAAGGGCTCTAAAAGAGTTCATAAAACTCATGGCATCTGGGGAAGCACATCATTATATCTATAGATGTTTCATAGAAGAACTAAAATCCTCATGGTGGAAAAGTACTCAGAGTAATTTAAACTATTAACATCAAAGGCTAAACAGAATACAGAATTAAGCAAGAGAAGTAAAAGGCTACATATTTCCCCCCCTTTTCTGTTTCTGATGAAAAGACTGGCTTACAAATGTAAGAAATGTCCATTATGATAATATTCACAATTTAATTTTCATGCTAACACAAACTTGACTCAATTTTATCCTAAGAAGCCCAAAAGAACAATCTATCTTTTCAGCATCTGAGCGTGTGGATTTAGTCAAAATCAGAATCTCATGGTGTTCTTGCATTTTCACGTAATAGAAAATTGGTAGTATTAGTACTAATGTATTTTGCTGTTAAGCTCCAAATTGGTTATTATTATACTCTTTCTAAGGCTGAGAAAAAGGCTATTCTAAGAAAAAGAGTAATGCAAGCAAAAGTTACTTTTGAAAGCATCTTTGGAGGACTGGAATCTTGAAAGAAGAAACTAATTAATAATAAAAAGTCTTGTTAGAAGCAGAATTACTTTCAGAGAGCTAAGAATACATGGAATTTAAAGTGTTATTGACAAAAGGTATTGTTATAGGATTTTCAGCTATCTGAAACAGGTTGAAAAGTAACCAGAGGAATCCCAGAAGTAATGTTAGTCCATGGAGCTGCAAGATAGAAGAGAAATGAAAGCCTCATTTTCATGTACTAATTTAAGTGTTGGAATATTTTTTTAAAAATCTTTAGGATAGGATATTTCTTGGAAAACAAATATGCTGAGCAGAAATTCATACCTCTTACCAATGATTGTATTTTGTTGTGGTCTCTACAATGTCTCTTATATTCCCTAGTCTGGGAGAGGAAAACATTCATTTTAATCCATTCATACACATGTGAGTCTCCCTGCCGCTATTGGTTTTGGTGTCTGGATGACAGTGTCACCAAGAGTGGGACTCTGGAGCATCCCAGCTGGTCCCAGGGCTGTCAGCCCCGGCCCCAATACTCCTTTCTCTACATCCCTACCAGGCCAGAAGCCCTGACACCAGGACTTCCTCATTTTAAGTGCCAGAAGAGAGGGATGACTCCTTCCTGCCCCCTGTAGTCCTTGAGTGTTCGTTAAGATCCCCCAGACTGAGGTGAGGAAGCTTATCTCACTGACTCCTCAATTTTTGAGTATTCCTCATTTTTTATACTCCAAATCTCAGCCAATTTAGAGTGGTCCTCACAGACTGATTTTGCAAGCCAGCCTCAAATGGTTAAATCCCAGGTCCTGAGGCCAGACTTGGCAAAGGGCCCATGCATGTGCTTCTTCTTTTTTTTTTTTTTTGGTACTGGGAATTGAACTCACGACCTCGTGCTTGCCAGGCAGGCACTGTGCCGCTGAGCTATATCCCTAGCGCACGTGCTTCTTGCCACAGGTCCTGAATCCTGCCTGGCGCTGACAATGCCAGCTCTGACAAATCATTTCACTTGAACCCTGTAGGCCCTCCTGGGGACAGTGGTGTTAGGGCAGAGAGGGAAAGGGCTTCCCTGAGGCCACAGCTGTCTGACCTACATCCCCCTTCTGTCCTCCAAGCCTGCCACTGCCACCTGGCTGCAATGAAGGGGTGGTCATTGAATCTTTGAATTGAGGAATCTTTGAATCCTTCAAATTGGGATATGGAGACATTGGCAACAAATCTCTCTCTTTTAAATGTCAATTTACAAGCATACTTCTCACCTTTTAGGTTACTTCAAGTTCCCATTCCCACTCCCAGCACTTTTCACATGAGATTCTTTGTGCCAGTGCTACCTTCTGCCCCAACCCTTTCCCTTTCCAACAATGGGAGAACCTACTTACCTATCATCTCTCAGACAGGCCTGCACCAGCACCCCAAATCACTCCCATCCCGCATTGTACTATCACTGCTGCAGTCGCTTTATGGAACAAATCAGAACCTGATTTTAAGTTCGTTTGCTTCCTCAGTGACTGTCACCACAGAATGGAGTCTCCATGAAACCTTGTCCGCTGCAGTAAGCTCAGTACCTAAAACAATGTGTGAAACAGCATGAACTCGGTAAATGTGTGTTGAATAGATTTCTTGGCTAAATGAATGAATGTGTGGTTAAAATGAGAAATCTGCCAGCTTATGTCAAGAGTATTCAATTTTCTACCCAGTCTATGAACAGGTTCCCTTACATGCATAGCCGTGTGATTACTCTACTTCAGTTTGCATTTATGGAGCACCACTGTGTGCCAGGTGTGACATTCTGACGTATACTCGGTGAACTCCAAGCAGCAGAACAAGTGTGGTGTCTCTGCAAGCCACACAGTTTTATTAACTCACATACACATGCAAGTATACGGCAGGCTCATTCTCGGTATGATTCATCTTAATGGGATCTGAATTAATGAAGTTTGCTTTTCTTATTTATTATAGTGTCTGAAAATTCCTTTCCCCTTCTGGTTACTTGATATGAAGGGTAGATCCTCAGGGTTAACAGTAATTTTAGGAAAGATAATACTGCAGTCGTCATTTGTCTGAAGGCAGAATTGCAGTGACCCCTACCATTAAGCCAAAAGCTTTGAAGTAGTTGGAGAGAGAAAAAAAATCCCATGGAGGGGAAAATTATTGTCATGCAGGGGATATATTTCACTTAGCAAAAGGCAGAGCAGCCCTCAGTACCCAGACAATTGTGTATGATATAAGTTAGGAGGACAAAAGCAGAGGTCCACAGATAACGACTCAAGGAGCCCTCCACCTGCAGAGACGGGGATGCAAGTCCTTGGCGACAGTATGGCACACTGGGGCCTCACGTAGGCCACCCCCTTCCTACAGCAGGGGCCCCGTTGGCACCATATCACAGCCCTGTACTGCCCTTTTTGTTATAGTGATTGTCAAAGTCACCACAAAAACAGTAAGGATTGCACTGTAGAACAAAAACACGCTAAAAACAGACAAGTGTGGCGCTGAGAGGAAATAAGAGTTTGGATCTTTCCCCCTCTCCTTGTTGCTTCATTGCTTCCATCCCTGGATTATAACCTTTATCAGACTCTCCCTGGAATTATGGTCCCTTTTACTTGTATCTTTCTCTCTCCCTAGAATGTGAGTCCCTAGAGGCAGAGAAGATGTTTTATTTATGTTCTGGGCTTGGAACTGTGCACTTTATAGACCCTAGATAAGCATTTGTTGATTTGCATAGAATTAAAGTTTGATGTCTGGAAAAGTCACTTAAATTGGAGAACTCAAAGTGAGGCAGATGAATTGAATTAGATTCCACGTTGCTGGTGGGCACCCATGAGATGTCAAATGAAGGACCCAGAGCTAGTTAACCAGGAAATCTTGGTTGCTTCTGAGTTGAAGAGGTCTGTGTGCTGAGAAGCTATCCTGGCCCATCTTATTTTAGGCAAGAGTACCCAGCAGTGAGTAGAAGGCAGGATGGTGGAGTGGGAGGACAGCCCCCTCCCTCGCTGTGGGAAGGACTTTGGATAGCCCAGTCGAGACTGTTTCTCTGCCCTGTGGCTGGTGAGGCTCCTAAAGCACAGAGAGGGACTGGCGGTGCTACACTGTGCCCGTTGCCCTGCTTGGCCTTCTTGAGTCAACTTTTCCAGGGACCTGCAATGCGAGGTGGAAGCTGGGAGTCTCCTCTGCTCCGCAGCGCAGCTCTCGAGGGCTGGGACAGCGAGAGCCCCATTTCTCCACTTCTCCCTAGATGTTTTGAACCCTGGCTATGAAATGCTATTCCTTTGTCCTCTGCTGTCTCAAGTACATCAATTTGTCGTCTGTAATTTTTTTATTTTCCTCTCTCTTTTATTTCAGTTAGTACTGTTGAACTTGTCCTTCGGACAAAAATCATCCATTCACCCATTCATTTGTGATTAAGAACATGGCCTTTGGAGTCCAGCACAGCGGAGGCTCTAACCTGGCTCAGCCACCGCATCAGTCAGGCTGGTCCGAGCTACAGGGTAGTGATCGCTGCAAGTCTCAGGGACCTAGACCCAAACTGGTGAACCTCGCTGGCGTGCGTTTCATGTCCCCTGTGCTGGCCGGGGGCTGCGCTGCAGATCACAAGCAGAGACCTGAGCTGAAGGAGCAGACACAGGAGCACCGCTGGGCACTGCGGCCAGGGAAGCCAGCGGGCTGAGCCTCCATTTCTTCTATACTTTTGCTGCTGGAAGTGACATACGTTGCTTCCATTCAAGGTTTTTTGTTTGTTTCGTTTTTGCAGCACTGGGGATTGAACCTAGGCCCTTCACACTGAGCTACATTCCCAGCCCTCTTTCTTTTTTTTCTTCCTCCTTTTCTTTTCTCATTAAAAATTTTTAATTTTTAATTTTATTAGTTCATGTTTGCAGTTTGGGCAATTTGCAATTATCATGGGGAGTGGGTACATGTACTTGTTTCATGTTTTTTCTAATCCCCTTTGCCTGTCTTCCCCCTCCCTCCCTCCTTCTCCAATACCCCTTTCCCATTTTTCATTCCTGTTGATATTATTAGTCTTAGCTCATGTTACAGCATCTACTGTTTACATTAGTTGAGGTCATTAGGTTCCTGTACCTGGTAGATCTTTATTCTACTTATTTCCCCTTCCCCTTCCCCTTCTCCTCACTCCTTGTGCTTTTTCCCTTGGACCACTTCCCTATTGTAAGAGACCTATCCCTTTGTCCCCTTCCATCCATCCTTTATTATTCTCTTTGTTTGTACTTTGCCTCACTCAAATGAGAGATGCCATATGGTGTATTTAAGCTTGTGTGTCTGGTTTATTTCACTCAACATGATATTTTCCTTGTGTATCCATTCTCCTACAGATGTCTCAAATCTGTCCTTCTTTATAGCAGAGTAGTATTCCATTATATATAGATACCACATTTTCTTTATCCAATCATCTGTTGATGTTATACAGGCTGTTTCCAGGATTTAGCTATTCCAAGTTATGCTGCTATAAACATTGGTATGCATGTACTGTTGTAGTATGATGTCTTAAGCTCTTTGGGGAAGATGCTTAGCAGAGAGATCATTGGGTCATATGGAATTTCTAATTTCAATTCTTTGGGAAATCTCCATAATGGTTGTACTAGTTTACATCCCCACCAACAATACAGGAAGCCTCACCAGCACGTTATTGCTTGATTTCATAATGATTGCCACTCTTTCTGGAGTAAGATGGAATCTTAACATTGTTTTAATTTGCATTTCTCTAATGACCAGAGATGTTGAGCATGTTTTATATATTTGTTGGCCATTTGTCTTTCTTCCTCTGTGAAGTGTCTGTTCATTACTCTTGCCCATTTCTTGACTAGGTCTTTAATTTTAGGTGATTTAATTTTTTTTTTTTTTTTAGTTCTTTGGGTATTCTTGATATTAGTCCTCTGTCTGAGGAGTAGCTAGGAAAAAAATTTCCCCATTCTGTAGGCTGTCTCTTCACTCTACTAATTGATTCTTTTGCTGTACAGAAGCTTTTTGGTTTGATGTAATCCTATTTATTGATTCTTACTGTTATTTCTTGTGCAATTGAGATTCTGTTTAGAAAAACCTTTCCTGCACCTATGTCTTTAAATAGGTTTATCTTCCAGTAGGTTTAATGTTTCTGTTTTAATGTTTGATCTCTGATCTGTTTTGATTTTCATTTGGTATATGGTGAGAGATGAGGGTCCAGTTTCAATCTTCTGCACACAGATAACCAGTTTTTCCTGCATCATTTGTTGAATAAGCTGGCTTTCCTCCAACATATGCGTTGGGCCCCTTTGTCAAAGATCAAATAGCTGAGTGTGTCTGAGAAGGTTTCTGTATCCTTAGTTCTGTTCCACTGATCCTTTGTCTTGGTTACTTTTCTTTCATTGCTGAGACAAAATACCTGACACCCAAAATTAAGGAAGGACAGGTTTATTTAGCTCGCAGTTTGTGGAGGTTTCAGTCTGTAATCAGCTGGCTCTAAGGCAGGGTGGCTTGGCAGAGGAGCAATAGTTCAAGGCAGCAGAAGACAGCAAAAGCAACAAGAGCAAAAGTGGGGAGAGCAAAGCTTTTTTCCTCCCTTATATTGTATGCAGGCTGCCCACCCTCCAGCGGGTGTAGCGCTCACACCATCTCTGTGCCCTCCTCTTGCACAGGCTCAGGATGTTTACAAAGTGAGGACCCTGGCCCCCTGCTAAGTCACTTAGTTAACCTTCTAAACTTCTCAAGTTGACACAATGTATCAACAATTACATCCTCGTATCTGTTTTTGTTCCAGTACCATGCTGTTTTTATGACTATAGCTTTGTAGTATAGCTTGAAGTCAGTTATTGCTATGCCTCCTGCTTTGCTCTTATTGCCCAAAATTGTTTTTGCTATCCTGTCTCTTCTGGTTCCACATGAATTTTAGGGTTGTTTTCTCTAGATCTGTAAAGTATGCTGTTGGTGTTTGAATTGGGACTACATTGAACCTGTATAGCGGTTTTGGGAGTATGGCCATTTTCACAATATTGATTCTACCTATCCAGGAGTAGGGGACATCTTTCCATTTTCTGATGTCCTCCTCAAGTTCCTTCTTCATAGTATTGTAGTTTTCTTTGTAAAGGTCTTTCACTTCCTTGGTTAGGTTAATGTTGAAGTATTTCATTTTTTCTTGAAGCTACTGTAAATGATATTATTTTTATAATTTCCGTATCCCATTAATTATTGGTATACACAAATGCTAATGACTTTTTGTGTTGATCTTGTATCCTGCTATTTTGCTGAAGTTGGTTATGAATTCTAAGAGTTTTTGGTGGAGCTCTTTGGGTCTTCTATGTAGAGTATCATGTCATCTGCGAATAATGATAATTTGAGTGTTCTTTTCCTATATGTATCCCTTTTATTCCTTTCTCTTGCCTAATTGCTCTGGCAGTTTCAAGTACTTTGTTGAATAGAAGAGGTGATAGTGGACATCCTTGCCTTGATCCTGATTTTAGGGGGAATGTTTTTCATTTTCCCCATTTAGTATGATGCTGGCTATTGGTTTGTCATATATAGCTTTAATCATTTCGGGTATGGTTTCTTCTATATCTGTTTTCTTCAGAGTTTATATCATGAAGTGATGTTGGATTTTATCAAAGACTTTTCTGCATCTGTTGATATAATCATATGATTTTTGACCTTGCTTCTGTTTATGTGATGTGTTACATTTATTGACTTTATGTATGTTGAACCATCCTTGCATCTTCCAGATGAAACCTACTTGATCATGATGCGTGATCTTTTTGGTAACATGCTGCAATATATTTACTATTAAGGAGATTGGACTATAGTTTTCTTTTTTAGTTGGGTCTTTATCTGGTTTTGGGGTCAAAGTGTTACTGACTTCCATAAATGAGTTTGGGAACACTCCACCCATTTCAGTTTCTTTGAAGAGCTCAAGGAGTATTGGTGATAAAACATCATTAAAGGTTTTGTAGAATTTAGCAGTGAATCCATCAGACCCTGGGCTTTTTTCAGCTGGAAGATTCTTTATTACTGTGTCAATTTCATTGCTTGTTATTGGATTGTTAAGCATATTTATGTCTTCTTGGATTAGTTTTAGTAGATTATATGTGTCTTGGAATCTGTCCATTTCTCTAAAATTTGCTAATTTGTTGTAATATAATTTTTCAAAGTAGTAACTATTGTCTGGATTTCCGCAGTGTCTGCTGTAATTTCACCTTTTTCATTTCTAGTTGCACTGATGTGAGTCTTTTCTTGCTTTCTCTTGGTAAGTCTGGCTAAGGGTTTATCTATTTTATTTATTTTTTCAAAGACCCAGCTCTTTGATTTGTTGATTTTTTTTGTATTGTTTTATTTAGTCTCAATTTCATTGATTTCCACTCTCATCTTTATAATTTCCCTCCTTAATTTCAATTTGGGGCTGGTTTGCTGTTGTTTCTCAAGTATCTTAAGATTTTTCTTAAGGTTGCTATTTGAGTTTGCTCTGTTTCCTAAGGTGAGCATTGACTGAGATGAATTTTCCTCTTAGAACTGCTTTCATAGTGTCTCAGAGGTTTCGACAAGTTGTATTGTCATTGTCAATAACTTTCAGAATTTTAAATTTCTTTGATTTCTTCTGTGACCAATTGGTTGTTCAGGAGTATATTGTTAATTTTCCAGGAGCTTTTGCCTTTTCTGAAATTTCTCTTATCGATTTCAATTTTCATTGTATAGTTGTCTGATAGTATGCATGGGGTAATTTCTATTCTTTTATATTTACTTAAGTAGGCTTTGTGGACTAGTATGTAATCTATTTTGGAAAAAGTACCATGTGCTGCTGAAAAGAATGTATACTCTGATGTAGAGAGGTGGAATGCTCTGTACATATCCATTAGTTCTATATGTTCAAGGGTGTGGTTCAGCTCTGAAATTTCTTTATTGGTCTTTTGCTTAGTTGATCTCTTTGGGAAAGGGGTGTTAAAATCCCCTACTATGATTGTGTTTGTGTTCATTTGATCTTTTAATTTAAGCAGTTTTTGTTTTATAAAGATAGGTGCTCTAGTATTCGTTGTATATATGTTTATCAATGTTATATCTTCTTGTTGGATTGTTCCCTTAACAAGTATGTAGTGACCATCTTTGTCTCTCTTAATCTGTTTTAGCTTGAAGTTTACCGTGTCTGATATTAGAATTGCTACCCCCACTTGTTTTCAGGGTCCTGGTGCATGAAATGTTATTTTCCATCCTTTAATTTTTAGCTTGTGAATATCTTTTTGGATTAGAAGAGTTTCTTGAATGCAACAGATTGTTGGATTCTGTTTTTTGATCCAGTCTGCCAGTCTGTGTCTTTTAAAAGGAGATTTGAGGCTGTTGACATTGATAAATATTACTGAGATGTGTTGGTTATTTGCTATCACTGCCTTCCTTATCTGTTGGTGTATCCTTTGTTTTTTTTTTTTCCCTGACGTTTTTGTTGCTGTTTATCCATTGACTTTACTAGTTTCTTCTCTGTTTTTAGCTGTGTCCAATTCACTGTTTCTGTCAAGAATATTCTTAAGTATTTTCTCTCGAGCTGGTTTAGCACTCATATATCTTCTGAGCTGATCTTTTTCAGGGAAATACCTTATTTCTCCATTTATTTGGAAGGATAACTTTCCTGGGTAAGTTAATCTGAGTTGGAAATTATTTGCTTCTAGTGCTTGAAATACTTCACTCCAAGCTCTTCTGGCCGTTAATGGGTTGGATTGAGAAGTCTGCTGTGATTCTAATTGGTTTACCTTTATATGTGATTTTTTTACCCCCTCTGGCTGCTTTTTAAAATTCTGGGTTTTTTTTTTTTTTTTTGCTGGATATCTGGTAATTTAATAAAGACATACCTTAATGAGCTTCTTTTTCCATCATAATTGTTTGGTGTTCTATAAGCATTGCTTACTCGTATTTTAAACTCTTTTCTTATATTTGGGAAATTTTCTTCCATGATTTCTATAAGCATGTTAGTGAATCAATCTGTGTTTCTAGTTTTTCTCTAAGTCTGATTACCCTTGGATTGGTCTTCTTGTCATCGAGTAGCTAGTGTATAGTCTTCTCGTGTTCTCTTATTTTCTTTTTGGCTTCTTTGAGCTCTTTATTGTAACTCACTATTTTGTCCTCAATATCAGACACTCTGTCTTCACACTGGTCATTTTTTCAGTGTATGAATTTTATACAGTTTTTTTAATTTCATGTATTTGCCTGACATCTTTTTAAGGATTCCATATCTTTGTTGAATCTGTCGTTCAAATTTTGAACTGATTTGGTTACTTCATCCAGTTTTTACCTCTTTCCCCCAAATTCACTATGGGCATATTAAGTGAAATTACTGTGAACTTTTGGTTCATATCCTCTTTGAACTCATCTATTTCTTCATCCCTTGTATGAACTTTTCTTTTTTGTGTGTGTGTGGGTACCAGGGTTCAAACTGAGGACCTTGCACACCAGCAGGCGCCCATGCCGCTGAGCGATATCACCAGCCCTTTTTTTGTATGTGGGTTCCAGGAGTCGAACTCAGAACCTCGCGCTTGCCAGGCAGGCGCTTATGCCGCTGAGCCATCTCACCGGCCCTCTATGAACTTTTCATAGAGTTCTGCTGCCTGGTATTTGTTTTCTTCTTACTTTGCGATCACTTGCTCTGTCTTGGGAGAGTTGGGGGAGTTCAGAGATCTTACCCTCTGTAGATTATATTGGGAGGAAAAAGGAAGAGGAAGAGAATTACACACACAGACACACTCATAAAAGAAAAAAGCACAAAGTAATAGAATAAAAGTGTGGGGGGACTAGGATAGGGAAAGGGGAAAGGAAGGAAGGGAAAAGGCAGAAAAATGCAAGTTAGCTATACTATTAGTGTCTCTTAGTTCATTGAAAAGGAAGGTTCATGCTAATATCGATTGGAGAATTTTTTATGCCCATATCTTGTACTCTGAGTAACTACTTTGAATATGACAATATACAATGTATTAACTCTTGTTATTGTCCTATTATTGTGTTATGAAATTCTGTTTTACCTTTTTTCCATAAAAAAGTGGTGAGGGGGAATGTACAGGAGAAAAACAGCAAAGAATAAAAAAATATATAAGTAAAATAAAAATAAGAAAGGATACAAACAAGTAAAGAATAATAAAAGAAAGTTTTCTATTATTTTGGTCTCATGGCTTATGGCTCTTCTCCTCACCATAAGGCTAAAGAGCAGACCTCAAGCCAGGACATGTCCCTGTTCACGGTGGAAGGCTAAGGTGGCAGTCCACCCCCAGAATGGTGCTGGGTGTAGAGATCTGCTTGCAGGGAGAGACCAGTGCCAATGTGAGCTTCCAGTCCTGTGTAACTCAGGCTGAACTTGGCCTCTGATCACAGGAGCCTGGTCTGTGCTCACCAGCCCCTGTCTCTCAGCAGGACTCCCCCCAGTCTCCCATGATGCTTTGAGAAGTGATTAGGTCACGAGGGCTCTGAACTCATCAATGGGTTAATCCACTGGTGCATATATAGCTTGCCTGGCATTGGGAGTGGTGGAAACTTCAGAAGGTGGGGCCTGACTGGAGGAAGTCGGTCACTGGGAGTGTGCTTTGGAGGGTATATTTTGTTCCCAGCCCCTTCTTCTATCTTACTGCTTCCTGCAGCTTTGCTCCACCACACACTCTCCATCTTGATGTTCTGCCTTGCCACAGACCCAGAAACAACGGCACCAAGTGACCATGGACTGAAACTTGTAAAACTGTAAGGCAAAATAAGTCATTCCTTCAAGTTGATATTCTCAGGTCTTTTGTCACAGCAGTAGAAAGCAGACTAATATAGCATTCCAAACGTTTAGTGGCTTAAATGACAAGCATTTCTGTAGTTCACAGTGTTCTGCTTGACAATCTAGGCAGGGTTCCTCTGGACAGGTTTTCTGGTCTTCGATGGGCTCTTTCATTCACACATGATTAGCTCCAGGTCAGCCAGATGATTTCAGTTTTATAGGTTGTCTGGCTGTCAGCTGAGGCACCTCAGCTCTCTTTCACGTGATCTGTCATCTTTAGCAGGCTAGTCCAAGCTTTTGTCATGCTATGAGCATTTTCTAAGAAAGAAATCAAAAGAATAGAAGGGATCTTAAAGCCTAGGGTTGGAACTGGCACACCACCCTTCTTCTGCATCCTATCTGTCAAAGGAAGTTAACAAAGCGCAGATTCCACAGGTCTGTAGTTAGAGTCTATATTTTGCTGGACAGAGATGCATTCTGTGTAGATACAGAGTCAGGACCATTTGTGCAACCAGTGTACCACGATCTATCCTCTGGTCAAAATTATTCACATCCTCTCTACGTACAAAATACACTCACCCCCTCTGAAGTTCCTCAAAGCTCTCATCCCCCATGGCATAATGCCCCAAACCCAGGATCTTATAAGCTAATAAAATCCCATGTAGCACTTTCCAATCTGGAGACTAAGGAACACAGAGGTTGAGTATTTTTTCACATGTTTAGATTCTGTCTTCCTTCATGAACTATCTGGTCATTTGGGGGACATTTTTAAATTGCATTTTTTTAGGATTTGTACTGAGAATTCTTTATGCATTGTGCGTATGTCATTTATCAGATCTCTGATTTCCTAATATTTTCTCCCAGTCTGTGGTGCATCTTTTTAAATTTATTTAACATTGATTTAGAATAGCAAAAGATCTTAATTTTTATAAAGTCAAATTTAACAATTTTTTAAGGATCATGTATTTAGCTTTGTACCTAAGAATCTTTTGCATTACCAAGGTCATAGAGATTTTTTTGTGTGATTTTTCTTCTAGTAGTTTTAAAACTTTACATTTAGATCTCTGATCAATTTGTTTTAAAACTTTTTTGTATGGTCTAAGGTATAGATCAAAATTATTTTTATTGATTGAATTTAGGTATCTAACTATTCCAGTCCACTTGCTGAAAAGGTTGTCTTTACCCACTGAATTAGCTTTTCACTTTTGTCAAATTCAAGTCACTGGCAAGAGTACATCTAGACTGGCAGAGTTAGGACCTCTGAAAATCTGCTCCAACATAAAAACAATAAGAATACTGTTGAAACTTGTTCATATTAGCTTTTTCAGAACTGTGGAGAACCTAAAACTTGTGATAATATGAAAAATGCTTATTAAAGAAAAACAGTTGAATCTTGGCAAAAATCAAGTTTGGTTGCAATTTAGCATGCTCTAATCCTATTCCATCCTTCTGCAATGAAACTTAAACTACAGTTCCACCAGCTGAGGACCAAGAGAGAAAAATGTGTTGGTGGAGGAGAGGACATGGTGTCCTGCAGTAGTGTGGGTGCACTGGGAGCTGAGTGTACAGTAGACACGGGGGCTTGTGGGAACGTGGCAGCGATGGGGAGCCAAGGGGGGAACATGGGCAGGATTCAGATCTTGTGCAGCTGCCTATACAGGCCATGATTTGGGTCTTTATCTCAAGGCTCATGGGAAACTCTCGATGACTTTTATTCTGGGAGAACAGAGAAGTTCAGCTTCGCATTTCAGAAGTCCCCCTGGTTACCATGGGGAGGTTGGCCTGGGGCATGGACAGGGTATGACTGTGGGCATGGAATAAACTCACTTTCCCTGAGATGTGTTGCAAGCAGAGGCCAGGGGACTCTCAGAATAATGGCTTGAAGTGGGGCTTAAGTGCTCTCGACTTTCCTGGTTCCCAGTAAGAGTATGAAAGAGGGTATTTGAGATAACATACTCATAGGATCCTTTACTTGTTCCAGAGCCTCTGTAGGAAGCTGGCTGGAGGCAGGCAGGTGGGTCCTCAGCCAGGTGGGTCCCCAGCCAGCATTTTCAGGCTGAGTTGGTGGAGGACAGGGCACACTCGTGCTCTTCCTGATGCTATACCATGGTGGGACAGCTCCCTGGCTAAAGGATGTTTGTGTACAGCTCCTGCCATCTCTCCTGTGAACTTACTGTGTTCTGAACAATTTAGACGGAAACACAGCACCTGCTTTCCTACTCAGTATTGTAGGTTGGTCTATTAGGATAAACTCTGGGAGCACAAGCCTCCTGGGGTGCAGGGTGCCCACCTGGAAGCCTCACTTCCTAGCCCATGCTCACCCCAGTCTCAGGATTCAGATCCCCGTGTGCCCCAGCCACTCACCAGGAAGAGCTGGGCCGTGGCTGCTGAGCCCCCTGGGAAAGTGGGTTTTAGAAGGGGAGGCTGGGAAGCACTGGACAGGTCCAGCTGCAGTGGGTGAGCTCAGGCACTGGGAACACAGTTTTGATGAAGGGATTTTTTTCTGATGCTCCTTAAATCCTATCAGCAAGGCATCCAATTATGCCACTTATCTGAGGCTATAATTATTAAAATATCCTGAATTGTGATGCTAATAGCAAATTTGCTAAATGGAAATGGGTTTTTAATATCATAATTTGCTTTTCCTTTTTATCTGATTCATTTTCTTTCTAGATGTCACTTCCTAAGAGCGAACAAAACGTGGAAGCATTTCTTACCCTTTCTGCCTAGGACGTATTTAGTTAAGTTTCAGCACATCCTCTAAGTTCTTCGGGACCTGCCTGAAGCACCATGCTTGATGGGCCTGGGCTCACGTGTATTGGTGACCTCTGACCTCAAGTGTGCTCCTCCTTTGGGCAGCCATTTCTGTAGCTTGGTGATGCCACAGAGTATCCAGGGCACCATTGGGAATAAAGATGTTATCCGAAAGGGGCCCAAGTGTCCCCAGATCCAGCCACTCTGTAGCTATTAGGAAGGTCATATTAGCAGCACAACCCAGATGTCTTGCACAGCCCTGGTCACGTGGTCCCTCAGCCCTTTCCTTTTGGAGCTCACCTCATTCGTCTCTCTTGGGCTTATAACCTAGTTTACTCCTATAGCTTGCTGAGCTTGGAGGAGACAGAGCCTCTGATCCCCTGAACTCTGTCTTCCCCAAAGGATGGGTGATCTCCCTGGGGTGTCCCAGTTCCTGACATGACACACTTATGCCAGCTCCGACCCCCAGTTCTTAGATGTGCCTGCTGTGACTGACTATGGGCAGTGAGCCCAGTCTATTTCAGGGTGTGGTGAGCTGTGCACCAGTACATTGAATGCTGAAATCACCTTCAAAGATTGGTCACAGGTCTAGCACCTGCTAGTTCTCACTAGCTGTCCCTTGGCCAGTCACAGGTTTACCTACCACAAATATATGAATAAGAAGTATGATCGAGCATGAAAGGTGAGCACTAGTTCCTAATTTAACCAAATGTGTTGCTTTATCACAGAATGCAACCTTGCTCATTCATTCAGCAAATATTTATTAAACATCTATTACGTGTCAGGTGCTATACTAAGTGTTTGGACACAGCAGTGAACAAAAGAGATTTTTAAAAACTCTACCCTTGTGCAGTTTGTGCAATTCTAGTAGGGAAAATAACACATAAACAATTACAATATGAAATGTGTGAGATGAAGATAAACAATGTGAGATGTTGATAAGCAGTGTAAAGACAGATGCAGCACAGAAGGAAGGGTGATATTGGAAGCAGGAAGGGTGGTGTTTGAGCAGAAACTTGAAGCAATAGTGCTTTACAGATATCTGGAGAAGAACATTCCAGGTAGAGGAGCTGCTAGCCCAAAAGCAGGCTGATGTGCTTGCGGATCAAGCTAACTCAAGCAGGAACTGAGTAAGTCAGGGAGAGTTGTAGGAGATGAGGCTGGGGGGGGGTGTCCTAGAGGCCATTTAAGGCCTTTGCTTTGATGCTGAGTGATATAGGAGACCCTGGAGAAGTTAGAGTATCAAAGCGATATTATCCTTTTTGTTTTGAAAGGACCACTCTGGCTATGATGTTAAAATTAGAATGTAGGCAGGCAGAATCAGCAAGAAGACCACCGCAAAAATCTAGGTAGGTAATGGTGCTACCTTGGACCAGGGTAGTACTGGTGGAGGTAGTAACAACTAATCACATTGTAAACATATTTTAAAATAGAACTCAGCCTATGAGTTGAAATGGAATATAAAGGAAGAACAGAATTAAGGACAACAGTAAGGCTTTTCACATCTGAGAAACTAGAAGCGTGGTGCTGCTCTTTGTTGAGACAGAGAAAGCTGGGGAGCAGCAGCTTTGTAGAAGATGAGGAATTAGGTTTTAAATGTGCTCAGTCTGAAATGCGTACTGGACAACCAAGTGAATGTTTGCTCTGCAAATGAGCGGTTGGTTCTGTGAGCCTGGAACTCGGGTGGATATAGAAACTTGGGAACCATCAGCATTTTGATGGTGTTCATAGCCAGGAGACTAGAATAGATCTCAGATATCAGAGAAATCATGATCCTTTAAAAATGCATCCATAGCAACATTTTCAACAAGTCAAGGACAATATCAAGAAATCTTTTTCAATATGGGAGGAACTTAATTTCTGTTTGATTTCTTTAGTTGTGTATTTTGATGCTGAATAAAATGAGGAAAGTTTTCATTGTTAAGAAAGAAAGATTAATATAGAATTGCTTCAAAACCAGATTCAAACTCTGGTCCCCACTTGAGCTGCTTTCAGAAAGTGCAGCCCAGGAGACACCATTGAAGGGGCTGCTTCTTGCATGCACTTGAGGGAGAAGAACATGGTATCAACGCTTCCAGTTTCTTGAAATAGCCATTTTTTAGAAACAGTGAACAGTTGAGAAAAAGCTTTTAACCTTTTAAATATCCTTTAACCACGGATATGTATTTCTGAGAGCTGATTCACATATAATTAGAATACATACAGGTTCTAAGGGGGAAAATACAGCCTTTTTCCAAGATACAGTAATACAATGTTGGAGGGTTTTCAGGGAATAGAGAATAATAAAATGGAAGAAAAATATCAAAGTTCAATTACTTTTTTAATTCCCCGATATTTTCAAGGCTTCCAAATAGATTTTTTAAAAGTAGCTATGGGGTAGTTGTTCTACGTTTTCCATCCATTTTCTAATTAAAACAGGATTTGGAAAAGAAAAAAGTGCTTTGCTCGCTTAGATGATTCTTTACATTGAAGATACTATAGAATGAATTCCGAAACAGTGTAATATAATATCTGATTAGCCTGGCAGGTTCACAAGCAAATGAGATTCTGCTGAGTCTTGGAAGCGATTCCTTTGGAGATTCTTTTTTTACATTGATGAGTGATGAGCTATGGGGGGCAGTCCCATGCCTGACTTTTCTAGGAGATTTTAGCCAGTCTGAAACCATGAGGTCAGGATCAAGAGCTAATGCCACACTTGAGCTGCCCCAGTCCTGAGCCGAACAGGTGAGTGACGCTCCTGGGGCTGCAGCACCCCAGCCTGCTGGATTCAGACAGGTTCCTGAGCAAACTGGTGGGCGGAGGTATGGCTGCACTCACTTACTCTGCTTCTCCCTGAGGGATGGATGTCGTCAGATTTGGAATGCAGAAGTGGCGGAGGAGACAGACCCCGAAGTCCCTGTATTGAACCATACATTCCCAGGCCCAGCACACCTAACCCCTGCCTTTGCTTTCTGAAGAGGTTCTCGGGCCGGTGAGATGGCTCAATGGCGTAAGCACCTGCCTGGCAAGCGCGAGGGCCCGAGTTCGACTCCCGGAACCCACATACGAAAAAAGGGCTGGTGATATTGCTCAGTGGCACGGGCATCTGCTGGCGCACGAGGTCCTGAGGTTGACCCCTGGTACCCACAAAAAAATAAATAAATAAATGAAGAGGTTCTCTGGGCTGCGGAGCCAAGTTGTTCTTCAACCATAGAAACGAAGGCTACTCCTACCCAGGAACAAACCTGGAGCGCAGTGGTCATCAGCTCAGCAGGATGACAGCTCAGGGTGGAATCTAGGAGCTGAGAAAGCCCTTCTCAGAGAAGAGCCCTGTGGCACAGACATCTTATGCCTCTGCTTCTCTGACCTTCTTATATTCAGGATCTGGCCAGAGAACTGTGAGTAAAGGTAATGGGGTTACTTTTAGGTCCTGGCATTTACAAGTAGGTGAGGGTCTTTTTTTTTCTCTCTCTCTCTCTTTCTCCTACTGTAATAGGATAGAAGAGCACTGGATGGATTCCTCACTTACCATGGAATGTAACCAGAACTCATTGAAACCTGAAGCTTTTGTTGAGCTAAGCCACTGAGAATTAAGGATTTAGTTGTTATTCAACATAGTAGAACTTACCCTTACTAATATAATTCCTTTTTCAAAGCCACGTACAGCTTCCTGGGGTCTTAGTCATTGGTGTTGCTTGGGTCCAGGAAGCCATATGCAGAAGAGAGGGAGGAAGCTCAGGCTGCTTTGTTTGGGGCCATTACGACCCCATGAGTTGATGATGGATTTTCCAGTGGTGGAAACCAGATGGGAGCTGGAGTCACCTCCTCAGCTCTGTCTTGAGTAGGTGTATGGATATACCGATATGATTCTATCTTCTCTAATTTGTATGAAATCAAATTGATCTCATGTCCTAATCCAGGAGTCATGATCTTCAAGGGAAGGAGCAACATCCCATATAAAATTGTGTCTATTGGGTCATCTTTCATCTACCTTTGAAGTGATTCATGCCTCTAAGCTAATAAAACACCTTGCTGAAATAAAACAATCCATCCAAGCAAATAAAAACCCTGACAGAGTTACTGTATGGCATTTTCTAGGGAGCTATAACTATGATAGCTGGTTCATTGAGAACTAAGTGGAAAACCCAAACACTGGCAAAGCTGCAGAAGAGAAATGAATCACCACTGGGGAAAGGCTGTGCCAGGAAGCACTCTGGGGTCATAAAATATATGGACTCTCAGTGTGAGAGGACTTTCAACAGAAGCCAGGCTGGCTTCTTGCTGGGGGCACATCAGAGCTGCCATCTACCTAGCCTCAGATGTTGTAGAGCCTCTTCCTGATCTACCTTGTGCCAGGCTCTGTGGGGGAAGAAAAAGCAGCAGAGCCCATCTTTTATAGGGCGGCCTGCAGGTCTGCTAGGAAGGTGAGGTTTCTTTTGCAACATCATAAACCATTGAAGCAGGGAAATACTAAGGGTGTCAAAAATGGGGTGACGACTCAGGACTCTAGGTTCAGATCAGAGCAACCCACTCCTAGAGTCCTTGTTGTTGTCACCCCCTTGGAGTGTGATGGGGACTTTTGACGAGGTCCCCTTACAGTGTCCATAGCAGATGGTCATTGGATCTATGTTGGTATTTCCAGTGTCCAGGAACTTATTACTTGTCAAAAAGGCCTGGACAGTTCCTTGTGTTGAATTGAAATCTGCTGTCACCCACAGATAAAGCACCTGCCCTCAGGTCTGGCACTGTGGAAGTCTACTTTGTCTCTTATTCACCAGCCCTGGGGCATTTGTTCACATCACTCAGGCCACATTCCCCACACATATACATGACTCCCCAAACTTTCTCTCCAGGCTTAGCACCCCAGCTTTGCTCAGAAGCATGACATGGCTACCAGACCTCTCACCTCCTGTCGGTCTCTCTGCCTTGCTGCTGTTGTCAAAGGCCCAGGTGTGAGGTCCCTGCTGGTTATGTTTATCCTGGCTGCCACACTGCCAAGTGTAACACTAACTCAGAGCAGGTGTCAGGGCTTCTGAGTTTAAAAATCTCCTTCCTCAAACTTCTCTACAGTACAGTGAAGACACTGAGAAAGAAGTCCCCTTTCAGACCTCACTACTACATCATTCAACTATGGCAGAAATGTGGTCCATGTGGGCAAAACCACGTGTGCCGCAGTTAAACACTTTCTGCGTGTAGTCGGCGGCAGAGATAAGGCATGTGTCTACACCGCTGTTCTCCAGTGGAAAACTGGTTAGGTAGCTGATGGCTATCCTTTTGGTCCTCGAAAAGTTATTGTCTCATTGATATCTTTTCATAAACTTTATTCTTAAATAGTTTTGGGGTTACAAAAAGTTATAAATACAGTACACAGAATTAGTTTATTTCATGATATTACTCCCCACCAGAGTACATTGTCAAAAACCAGGAAGTTAATGGTACGACAAGATTTTTAACTCAGTTACAGACCTTGTATGGATTTCCCTAGTTTTTATATGCATACTTGTACATGCGTATATTTGTATTTCTGTGAAAAAAATCTTTTTGTGGGTGCTGGGGGTTGAATTAGGGCCTCCCACATGCTAGACAAGTACTCTACCACTGACCCACATTCCCAACACAGTTCTGTGAAATTTTATCATCTGTGCAGACTCAAATAACCATCACCACTATCAAAATACAAGACCATTCATGTATCCTCATATGATGCCCTGATAATCACATCTTTCTCCAAGTCTGACCCTAGGCAACCACTGACCCATTTGGTATCGCTATAATTTTATCACTTGAAGAATGCTTGAAATTGGTTTAGTTCAACTCAGCATCATGCCCATGGATATTTTCTACTTCCGTATACTCATGATCCTAAATGATAGGATGTATTACATTTTAAACCTGGACAATATATCAAGGCCTCTCCAATGCATATAGTTAAATAAGCCATTGGCTTCCAGGTGAGAGTGACTCATGCCTGCGCCGCCAGCACACAGAGCGATGCCAAGCCGTTCTGCAGCACAGCTCAGCCCCATGTCGTTCCTCTGGGCACTGGCACTGTGCATAGGCACAGCTGAGAGGCTTTTCTTCTTACGAGTACCTCTGGGACTTCAAACACTGGCATTTTTCATACCCTGAAGATTTTAGCATTGTCAAAAGGCAGGAATGAAAATCAAGAGTAATTAAACTCATCAACCTATAAGATTTTTTTCGGGGAGACATTTTAGTGGGGGCAACAGGGTATCTTGTTCCCAACTCCCCCACAGCGTACACCTTCACAAGTGCCTATTCTGTGGTTGTCTGACTTAGAAAAACATTACACAAATCAGAGTTCATTCCACCTTTAGTAAACTCAGAGGTGATTAGTCACAGAGGGAAAATGTTCATCATAGTTTGGGAAATATTAATATTGTTGAGCATTTCAACTGTAGATGGGAAAGTAAAATACGTAAAAATTGAGCATTAGATAGAAGAAAAGAGTTGCTCATGTTTTAGAAATGTAAATGATTATTTACTGAGTTTATCTACTTATGGAATATGACTATACAAGGAATTTGGATTTTAAAAACCCTTTTTAGAAATCTAGAAAGTTTAATGGAATGAAAATTTTCTAAAACCATCTACAAGAGGTAAAACTTCATAGATTAGCTAATTTGTTGCAGAGTTTAAGTAAAGTAAAACAGTGTTTTTATTTACAAATATAATCAGATGTATATATGGTTGGATTCTGGTAATAATAATGTTTTAAAAATTCAACAAACATTTGTGAAATGCCTATTTTGTACAGATGTCTTTCTGATAGCCATCCAAGAAATATTTGTTGAATAAATAATGAGTGAATAAATGGATGAATAAATGAACAAGAACAAGTTAATAAAAATAGGACCAGATGTTTTGGATTCTTAAATGAAACAAACCTTAGGATAACACAGATGTCCATAAAGAATATGTTGTAATCTTATTAATTACAAAGTTATCTTTATGAATAAGAACTTTACATGTTGTTCCAACCAGTTCTAGAAATGATTATTAAATACTCTAGGCTGGGTGTTATACATACATTAAAAACCACTTTCCTTTTTTTTTTTTTACTATGTTTGGTTAACTATAGACAGCATCTACCCAAAATATATTTCTAACCTGAGAAAATAGTGACATTATCTTTTTCATGAGTACTACCAGGTCCGCCTGTAAAGCTAATCCATATGTTAATGCTAATTCTAACTTGAATATTAAGCAGCCACTTTCTTGAGCCCTGATTAAGTACCAAGCTCTGCGCTTAGCATGTACCATTTAATCTTTACCACTGACCTAAGAAGCTATTACAGTGTCTTTACAAAGAAGGAAACTAAGACCCACAGAACTTCAGTAGTTTTCCCAAAGTCACAGTGACAGTGAGTGGTAAAGTTAGGGTCTCCAAAACCAGAGCTCCTAATTCCCCTGGTGCCCATTCTGTTGTTCTGTTCATTACAGTCGGTGTGGTTGGGGCTTGAGGCATGCCTCACTGGAATTACCCCTGGAATTCCAGCTTCTTAGGAACAGTAACTGCTTTCATCCTTCAAAGATGTCCCTCCTTAATTTATCTGAATTAGTGAGTATGATTATGCAGAAAATAAAACTAGGCCACTGGCCAGGTAAGCAGAGAAGGGGTAGGCCTGAGGAACCAAGTGGTCACTCCCATCAACACTGTTCTGCAGTGACTCAGGGACCCGGGCTGGGGAGGTGGAAAGGGTGGGGACCTTGTGAGCCCTGGGCACGTTCCCTGAGAGAACCTAGCTGGCTCTGTGCTCTGTGCAGGCACCATGGCCTTGGCCACATCTGCGATATTTCACCCATAGCCCGCCGGATGCAGAGGGCCAGTGGCCAGCAGAGTGGCAGCAGTGAGGGCCAGCCTCTGTTGGGGTGAAGGAGTCCCATCCTTCACATCTCAGCACTTTGGGCAGGAAAGTTTGTTTTCCTGATTCCTCCTGGGCAGGCTGAGTCTTCCTTGCTGGAGGTTCCCAAGGTGTTCTGCCCTTGCCCTCTGTACGACTGCTCTTTAAACTGGTTGTCCTCTCTGTGAGCTCTGGGAAGGCAAAGAGAGAGGCTACTTGTTCATAACTTTGTCTCCAGGCCTTCAACGGGCCTAGAACAGTGACCGCTCAGTTGATGACAACGAGCATTAAATAGTTTGGAATGTTTTCCCAATCGGGAGCAGAAAAGTAAATGCCTTGGGGACATTGTGTGAAAGGAATTAATGAGGCCTGGAGTTTTCTCAATCTCTGATTTTGGGGGCGTTGCGTATGCAGAACTCCTTGGCTTTGTTATCTCAGACCTAACTCCTTTCGTCAGCTTCTCTGAATTTCTCTGTCATTTTTCTCTTCTTTGCTGACCTCTTGCTTTCTCCTTTATTTTCTTCCTTTTATCTTTCCTTCTCTCTGTCCCTTTGGTTTGGTTTTGTATATTTCTCTGCAATTCTTTTTATGAAGGAAAATATATGTATTGATAGATTAAGGAATTGATAAGGGAAAATGTATCATTCTTAATAGCTTAGGGACAACTCCTAGAAGAAGACAAATAGAATGTTTTACTTGCAAACTAGCAGAGAAAATTCTGCCTAGCCAATTAAATAAAAGAAGGAAGAGATAAAAAGAAGGCATGAAAAGTAGAAAACATAAAAAAGCAAAATTAAATTCACAACAATTATAAATCGGAATTACAATCATTATAAATAGTGTAAACTCATTAATAAAGCAATAGTGAATTTCTAATTGAATTAAAAAGATAAAAATCAAGCAACATATTGTTTATATGATACATATTAGAAAAAAGGCTACAGAAAGAACAGGCAAAGATTTACCAATAATGAGAGAGAATAGGAATTTTAATATCATATAGTAATTTTAAGCATAAAATATTAAAAGAAAATGAGGTTGTTATATATTGGCAAAACAAATAATATATTAAGAAGTATAAAAATCATGAACATGTAAGCCCCTGACAGTGTAACATCAAAAACATAAAGAAACTGACAGAGGCAGGGTGAGGAATAATTTTTAAAAATCACATTTGAAAATTTTAAGGCACCTTCTTAAAAACTAGTATCTGAGGATACAAAAATATATAGCAAAGATACAAAAGGTTATACTAATGTAACGTATCCATCCCTATCTATCCCAAGAAACAACATACTTTCTTTATGTAAATGCATGGAAAAAACAACATGAATGTGCTAGACAGTCTCATCCTAGTCTGTTTTCTTTTGCTGTACTAGGATGCTACAGGCTGGGTAATTTATACCAAAGAGAAATTTACTTGGTTAATGATTGTGGAAGCTTGGAAGCCCAAGAACATGGCACTAGCATCCTGCAAAGGCCTTCTTGCTGCATCAGAGCATGGCAGAGGGCATCGCAGGGTGCATGAGAAGCAGAGAGAATAATCGTACTTATCCTTTTATGAGCTCATTCCTCTGATAGCTAACCACTCCCAAGGTAATGCTCTTAATCCGTTCCTGATGACTAAGTCACCTCTTGGAGGGCTACCTCTTAATATTGTTACAATGGCTGTTACATTTCAACAAGAGTTTTAGAGGGAGCATTGAAATTATAGTGGCCTTAAAAGAAGCCTTGTTTAAATGTAAAAGCTTTGTAAATTTAAGAGTCAGCATCATACACACAATACTTCCGGCCATGAGGGAATTAAGTTAAATTAAAAATTATGTATCTCTAGAAAATTTTTAAATACACAAAATAGCATAGAACTATAAAAAGAAAGAAAAGAAAAACTATTAAATATTTAGATGTAGATGGCACTGAAGTTACCACATTAAATTATATGGATCATGTTCAAAGCAGTACTCAGAGGTAAATTTATAGCTTAAATTAAATAAATTTTCCAGAAATTAAGATGCAAATTAGAGAGTGTAGCTTCCAAATTATGAAGTTCAAAAGAGAAACACAGTAATCCTAAATAGACAAGAAGAAAGGACATAAATAAGAATAAAGTCAGAAATCAATAATGAAGACAACAAAAATAATAAGAAATTAATTGAAAGTGTTCTTAGAAAGGCTAATAAGTCTCTGGCAAGACTCATAGAAGAGGAGGGAATACAAATATGTACTTATTGAATACAAATAAAATCATGATAGGAAATATGAACTAGATAAAGATCTGGAAAAATATAAAATAGCCAAAAGTGGTCCAACACATTAGCAGAGCTATAATTCTTAATGAATGTGAAGTAGGATCACTGTCACCCTTTCAAAGAAAGTCCTAGCTCCAGACAGTTTCCAGCTATGTTCAACAATACAGTATTGTCAAGGAATAAATAATCTCAATTGGAAAACTTTGCTAGATAAAAGCAGAAATCAGGGAAAAACTGTTTGCATAACTGCATCTGGCTAGTTTCTTACACTTGTTTCCTTTTCTTTCAAGAAATGAAAAATTTAGGTCCATTTCATTATGCACATAGATGTGAAAAATCCCAAATATGATGTTGGCAAGTCAAATCTACAGTCTGGCCTTTAAAACACATACAACCAAATTATGTTTATCCAAGAAATTCAAGAAAGTTCAAGTATTAGAAAATTTATCAATGTGACTCAGTTTACTAATGGAATAAAGGAAAAAAATGTGATCACTTTAGGAGATGCAAATGAAATATTTGATAAAGTTCAGTGCCCACTCATTATTTAAAAAATACTCTGAGAAAACCAGAATGAAAGGGAAATTTGCACTCTTGACAAAGCCTATCTACTAAAAAATTATTTTTTAATATGCTATTTCTTTCTTTTTTTTTTTTAATGTGGTTACCGGGGGTCAAACTCAGGACCTCACACTTTCCAGCAGGCGCTTGTGCCACTGAGAGATATCACCGGCCCTTTTTCCCTTTTTATGTGGGTACTGGGAGTTGAACTGAGGACCTCATCCCTGCCAGGCAGGCGCTTATGCCGCTGAGCCATCTCACCAGCCCAAGATGCTATTTCTTGTAGCAATATTTATGAAGGAGGAGTTTGAAGCAGCCCAAGGTCCTTCTTTAGGAGAATGGGCAAGAAAATATAGTCTATGTATCTTTACTTTTTTAAAAGCACTCAGCAGTTGTTTAAAATAAGTAGATATACAGATAGCAATAGGAATAGAATCTTGACACGGTGTTGAGGGAAGAATGGGATTTATAACATTTTGAATTATAATGACAAACTTAAGACAATGCTACATATTTTTCAAGGATCTCCAGATATGTAGGGACATTAAGTAATACATTAGACATGGCGCCTATGGATAAAGTGGAATAGACGTGGAAACAGGGTATCAGGAGAAATAGTAACAAAACTAGTGAAGACCTCTGGTCTGAAGATTGTGTGTATCGAGATGAGGAATATGACTCACTCCTCTCCGTGCACCTGAGGACCAAAATAAAACGCAAAGCCCATGTCCATCTCATATAACGTGTTACCTGGGCAGTAACTATGGTAACTAGTATCTCATGGGGCTAATTTTTCTCCTGGTCATCTCAGCTCAGAGTCACTGATCTTGCTACACTCCAGGTCTCCTCCATGTTTCTGAGTCTACCACCTCTTTTCACTGCGTACCACGTGCCAGACTGCTCTGTGAGTCCAGGGGATTTCAGAAGGAAGGTGGGTGGAGGTGGTTACAGCACAGCCTAGCAAATTTGCCCAAATGCTCCTTTGACCTCTAGATTTGACCTCTCCTCTGATCTCTAGAACTCGAGATCCTTGTACTCAAGAATACACTTACTAATAGATATCTCAAACTTATTAAATGTCCAAAACAGATTTCTGGATCTCCCTCCATACTGCTCTGGACTTGCATTTCTTCTAATCTTCTCCAGCTCAATAAATGATGCTCCTGTTTCCCTATATTCCACAACTATTCCATTATTAATTATTGTCTCGTGTAAATTTAAGCTACAGCCTATATTTAACCACAACTAAAATGCTACCACAGTACAAGCCTAATGGACTAATGTTGCAGTCTTCTAACTGCTCTTCCTTCTCGTACCCTGCAGTCTGTTCTCCATCTGGCAACCAGAATGATCATTTGAAGATATACATCAAAGTCACTTTCCTGATGCAAAACTCCCCATGGGAACCCTAGCACACTTGGCATAAAATGCCAATTCTCTAACCAGATCCACAAGTCCCTACGTAACCTGGCCTCTAGCATCTTCTCTGGCAGATCCCACCACACTACACTGATTACTTCACTACCCAGACCCTTCTCTTTGCTCCAGCCTAGGCTGTCCCTGCCTGTGGACTTTACATGTGGGGTGCCTTCAGCTTGGGATGCTCTAGCGTTTACTGTTGGTACCTTGACTGTGTCATATGCCCTTGACTCTCCGTGTCAGAGAATGAGTGCTCCTTGGCTGTGGCCATCAACTAATGAGATAGGGGATTGGAGTGAAAATACCGCAACTCCCCCATCCCTTTGGGTGGGAAGCAGACCTACAGGTGGGTCTTTTACACTGTATCTGAGCTCTCTGCAGGGCATCCAGCTCCATTTGTTCACAGTAGTAACTTGCGTGATAATAAAACCTTTGTTGGCTTCCTTCTGTTCCCTGTCTCGCCTTCCCACTTTCCTGCAAGGGCTTCCTGAGATCCACCCGCTAAATAATGTACTTGCCCATGATTCTTTGTCTCAGACCTGCTTCTGGGAGAATCTAGTCTGAGATAACCCTTATGAGTTTTAGGCTTTGGCTTTGGACAGTTTGTGTGACTTGTCTGAGTGGATTTATAGTATGTAAAAAGAGCAAAATTGCACTTCCTTCATGTCATGACTTGTATCTAGGTGTCCCCCCAAAGCCTCATTTGGTCACAGGAAGGGAGTTTCAAAGGCAGCTGGATTAGGGTGTGATGCTGGGATTAAGGGTGTGGACAATGGAAGCCTTTGCCTGGGCATGGGTGGCACCAATGAATAAACTTGTAGCCTGGATGGAATATAAGGGGAAAAGAAGGAAGGTAAGCCTGCTGCTCCTGCTGCTGCTGCTTGCTGCTTCACTGTCTCCTGCCTACTTACCATAGACTATTTCTTCTCTGCAGTGCCCCTCTGCTATGCCACCCTGCCTTGGAGCCAGCCAACTATGGACTGAAGCCCCTACAAACTATGAGCTGAAATAAACCTTTCCTTCTTTAACTTTGGGTGTCTAGTATTTTGTCTCACCAATAAGAAAAGTAAGACACTTCAGAAAGTTTGATGGATGTTAACTAAGATAATTCATGTGAAGGACCTCATGTCATGCCCAGTGCCCAGGGAGTGTCAGTAGACGGTGGCTGTTATTAAGCACCCCAATTTCACTGTTTGCTCTTGGGGAAAGAATTTGGAAAAGGAAACTGGTTTGCATAAGGCTGCTTTGACCATGAGTGCTAAAGCTGAAGCAGTTAGGAAATGCTTCAAAAACACATTTGGATTAATTATTGTCAGACTGGTGGAAATCAGCAAACTTTAGGTCTCTGAGAATCTTCTTCCTGTTTAGCACAAGGATAGAAGCTGATGAAGAGAAGTTGAATGAACAAGAGAATGAAGGAATAAAGAAAGGAATAATGAACCTCTAGGTGTGGCCTGTCAGTGCTGGCCTTTCTCTGATTCCACGCTGAAAATGTTAGAATTGCGTTTTCAGTGCAGTCTGGTGCAGTTTCTCATTAGCTGGTGTGTGTGTGTGAGTGTGTGCACGCTTATATGGGTGTTTATTGAGATTAACATGGGAATAAATCACAGATGTTTAATCTTCTTGGTCCCTGACAGGCCAGTTAAGCAGGAGTTATCAAAGACATAATTTAACTTGCATTTCTTTTTCAGCTTCCATCAATCTAGGCACGGACAGTGGTGGACTGCAAAGTGCCTCATGAATTAATAAAGAGACATCAGCTTATCCAGCCTTTACTGCTGCATCGACTTCATTTTAGGATTTGCCCACAATAAACAGCAAGGAACTCATTTCCTGCCCAGGATGCGGAACAGTTAATCCTCAGCAGGGGAAAGAAGATTCTAAACAGGGGCCTGAGTTGGAGCAGGGCGGGGCACATTCCTTAGGTAGAGATTTCAGAGCCAGTGTTCACATGGGGTGCCTCCCTGTGGCTTGGAGTGCTTGGGATTCTGTGGAGGCCTCGAGCTTGCGTGGGTGTAGTGTGTCACTTCAGAAAGCTCATCTCTAAAGAGATGAGGCCTTGGGGACAAAACACTGTGAACTACATAGGTCTGTGAGTCAGGATGATAGCATGCTTGAACTGGGAGCGGGGAGAGGCTTGGAATTCCTTCCCCTCAAGGAGCCTGATCTTTATCGCCACTAAAGGGCCTCACAGCATCAACAGTCTTTAACCCGACTCAACCGTGTGTGCTCTGTGGTATGAATGTAGTGTATGGAGGGACCCGGCTGTGTGTCTTACTCTTTCTAAAGCCTAAGACAGCATTTGGCTGAGACTTACAGGGATGAACACTTCTATACAGAATATTTTCTGGGTATAGAAATCCATTCTTGGCATGACCATAGGACCTCAGAGTGTGGATAATTTTATAATAAAAATGAAACCCTAAAAGGCAATGTAGGCAAGATACCCATTTTCACCATAAGTATGGGTATTTCTCCTAATTAATTATATTTTTCTCACACTGCATTTATTTAGTATATCTATGGCTTGACTAAAATACTGTCTAGGGCCGGTGAGATGGCTCAGCGGCATAAGCGCCTGCCTTGCAAGCGCGAGGGCCCGAGTTCGACTCCCGGATCCCACATACGAAAAAGGGGTCGGTGATATCGCTCAGCGGCACGGGTGCCTGTTGGCGCGCGAGGTCCTGAGGTCGTCCCCCCGGTACCCACAAAAAAAAAAAAAAAAAAAAAAAAATACTGTCTGGATAGCTGTATTCATCAGAATAAGTATGGCTCTTGTCTCTAATTATGAAATGTCAGCACTAAAGAATATACATTCTTCTCAAGCTCACACAGATCATTCACCAAGATGATTCTGGGTCATAAAACACAGCTTAACAATTTTAAAATATAAATGATACTATGTCTGCTGTCTGACCGTAGTAGAATTAAACTAGAATTTTTTTAGAAGATAGCTAGAAGATCCATCAATACTTGAAGACTGAACAATATACTTCTAAGTAACCCATGGATTAAATAAGAAGACTCAAGAAAAATATTAAAATATTTGAACTGAATAAAAATTAAAACACAACTTATCACTGAGAGTGGTACTTAGAGGAAAATTTATACACTGAATTCATGTAACTAGAAAGAAGAAAGACTTAAAATCAATGATCTAGGGGCTGGTGATATAGCTCAGGGGCATAAGCGCCTGCCTGGCAAGCCTGAGGCCCTGAGTTCGACTCCTGGTACCCACATTAAAAAAAAAAAAAAAAATCAATGATCTAAACTTCTACCTTAGGAAACTAGAAAGGTAAGAACATTAAATCCAAAGTATGGAGAAAAAAAAGAAACAATAAAAAATTACAGCAGAAATTGAAAACAGGAAATTAAAAGAGAAAATCAACAAAATGAAAAGTTGGTTCTTTCAAAAGATCAATAAAATCAGTAAGCCTCTAGCCAGGCTAAAAAAGAAAGACACAGATTATTAATATCATAAATGAAAGTGGTGACATCACTACAGATCCTGTGATAGTAAAAGGATAATCAAGGAATATCATGAAC
Source organism: Erethizon dorsatum (assembly GCA_028451465.1). Taxonomy (NCBI): domain Eukaryota; kingdom Metazoa; phylum Chordata; class Mammalia; order Rodentia; family Erethizontidae; genus Erethizon; species Erethizon dorsatum. Next base: position 5,290,089 of record CM051836.1, on the reverse strand, counting down.
AGCTCTGTGCCTATTAATTTGATAACCCAGATGAAATGGCCCAATTCCTTGAAAAACTAGTCTGCCAGAACTCTCAGAAGGTGTAAACAATTTAAGTAGATTTATGTTTATTAAAGAAATTGAATCAGTAATTAATAACTTTCCAAAATAGAAAGCACTAGGCCCAGATGGGTCCACTGGTGAATTTTACAAAACATTTAAGAAAGAAATTATACCAATTCTCTAAAATCTCTTTCCAAAGATGGACAGAGAGGAAATATTTACTAACTCATTCTATGAGGCCAGCACTACCCTAATACCAAAACCAGGCAAAGATATTACAAGAAAAAGAAACTACAACCCAGTATCTCTCATGAACATAGATGCAAAAACCCCCAACAAAAATATTAGCAAATCAAGTCCGACAATGTATAAAAAGATTTATATACCACAGTCAAGTGGGATTTGTCCCACTGGTTCAACCACTGCAAGACTGGTTCAACATTTAAAAATCAATTAATGAAATTCATCACATCAACAGGCTAGATAAATCACAAGATTATATCTGTAGATGCAGAAAAGTATTTGATAAAAAATCCAACACCCATGAATGATAAAAACTCTCAGTAAATTAGGAATAGAGGCAGATTTCCTTAACATGGTAAAGACTGTAAGAAATATATAGCTAACATCATACTTGGTGTTGAGAAACTTGAAGCTTTGCCACTAAGATTATAAATAAGGCAAGGATGTCTCCTCTCATAAATGCTTTTCAACATTGTACTAGGGAGTCCTGGGTAATGCAATAAGACAAGAAAATGAAATAAAAGGTGTGCAGATTGGGAAGGAAGAAATGAAAATGTCTTTGTTCTCAGATGGCATAATTTTCTATGGAGTTAATCCTAAAGAACTGACAAAAATTTCTTGGAACTAATAAGTGACTATAGCAAGGTTGCAAATATGAGGTTAAGGTACAAATGACAATCAATTTTCTATATATTAGCAGTGAACATGTGGAATTTAAAATGAAGAGCATAATAGCATTTACATCAAAGCCCTCAGAAATGACATGCTTTTGATAAGGTTCATATGAGATCTGAATGAGAAGAACCACAAGGCTCTGATGGAAGAAATCAAAATAGAACTAAATGAAGAGATAGTCCATATTCATGGATAGAGACTCAGTACTGTCAAGATGTCAGTTCCTCCCAATTTGATTTATAGAAGTTATTTTGTAGATATCAACAAGCTGATTCTAAAATTTATATGAAGAGGCAAAGACTCAGAATAGCCAGCACACTATCGACAATGAGAACAAAGAGAATGGGCACTGCCTTAATTTAAGACTTTGTATAAAGATACTGCAATCAGGCAAAATAATGCAGCAAAAATAATCTTTATAATAAATGCTGCTAAAATTGGATATCCACATACAAAAAAATCGACACAGACTTTATATCTTTCACGAAAATTAACTTAAAATGAATCTCAGACCTAAATGTAAAACTGCAAAATTATAAAATTCCAAGGAGAGAGGGGAAAATCTAGATGAACTTGGGTTAGGTGATGAGTTTTTAGTTAAAACACCAAAGACATAACCCATGAAAGAAATACTTGATAGACTGGATTTCATTAAAATGAACATTTCTTGCTCTGCAAGCAACACTCTAGAGAATGAAAAGACAAGTCACAGACTGAGCGATATTATTTACAGAAGACCCATCTGACAATGAGCTGTTATTAAAAACATACGAAAGCTGTTATAACTCAATAATAAAAACAAACACCTTAATTAAAAAAAGGCCAAAGACGTTCACAGACATCTTACCAAAGAAGATATACATATAGTAGATAAGCCAAAGAAAAGATGGTTCACATCATGTGCCATCAGGGAAATACAAATTAAAACAATGACGTACTACTGCTCTCTTATTAAAATGGTCAAAACCAGTTCACCGACAATGCAAAACCCTGGTGAGGATGTGAAATAACAGGAATTCTCACTCATTGTTTGGTGTGAACATAAAATGATGGAACCACTTTGGAAAACCATTTGGCACTTTATTCCAAAATTAAACATTCTTTTTACCCCCAAAATGAACATACTCTTAACTACATGATCTGGCCATCATACTCCTAAGTATTTTCTCAGAGGAATTAAAAACATGTTCATCTAAAAACCAGCACATGTATATTTATAGCAGCTTTCTTCATAGTTGACGAAGCTTGGAAGCAACCAAGAAGTCTGTCGTTCAGTAGGTGATGGATAAACTGTGGTACATCTAGACAAGGGAATATTATTCAGTGCAAAAAATAAGTAAATGCACTATGAAGCCTTGAAAAGACATGAAGGAAATTTAAATGCATGAAAAAAGCCAATTTGAAAAAGCTACATACTGTATGATTCCAACAATATGACAAAACAGAAGTATGGAGACGGTAAAAAAGATCAATGGTTGTCAGGGCTTAAGGGCAAAGGAGGGATAAAGAGTCGCTATGGAGCATTTTAAGAGAGCACAGCTACTTTGTATGGTGCTGTAATTGTGGGTGTTTGTCCAGTTCTATAGATTGGACATCACCGAGAGTGAACCCTAACGTAAACTATGGACTTGAGGGCGATGATGGGGTGTCACTGAATGTTCACAAATGGTACCAAACCCGCCAGTCTGGTGGGAGATGTTGACAGTAGGGGAGGTCACGCATGTGTGGCAGCAGGAGGTATACTGCAAATCTGTACTGTGTGTTCGGTTTTGCTGTGAACCTAAAACTGCTCTAAAAAAATGTCTTTTTCTGAAAAGTCAGCACTGAATTTCTTTCTCTGGCCCGCAGAGCGTCTGTATCCAGCAGACTGTTTGAGGCCAGGAAAAGTGTGGCTAATGAGCATCCCATGACTCAGGAGGCAGATGCGTCAACCTCGCCAGGCTTAGAAGTGTGAGGGGCACCATAGGTGGGTGATAAATGCCTACTTTATTGAGCTGATATGTGACCCCTCTTGCTGAGGGTCTGGTAAGGGAGGGACCCAGAGAAGGAAAGGCTAGGAAAAGGCTAGGCCTGACAGCTTAGTCAGAGCTCCTTGTCCAGTTGCTGTGTTTGGGATTGACCTTTAGTAAACCATGCAGCTATTCAGTGCCACCCCCTTGGGCTATGGAACTGAATAAAATTATTTGCTCTAGCACTATTTGGCCCCACGCATTTCCAATTCTCATTTCTGCTTTTTAATTTCTATTTATCACCTCCTGTGGTTCTAGAATTATTTTTCTTCCTTTCATAGCTGCTGCTGCTAATTTCTTATGAGTTGAGAAGTCAGGTCATCAAGAATGCTAGGATAGGCATAACCTTGAATTTAGAGATTAAGTAACCCCTGAGGAGGACAGGGAGAGACTAGAGTGAATGGCTCTCTGGCTTTCTGATGAAAAATGAGCAAGCTTTTTGCTATGGCTTAGACTATGCGTGCCTTTTTGCTTTCTTCTGGGTTCCTCGCTGAGTTTTGTGTTAGTGTGCTGTAGCCTAGAGAGGAAGCAGAAATAACCTGTGGATTTGAGAGGCAATTCTTCCGACATTTTCTCCAGAAATGTTATCACCTAGGATTTTCAGTACAGCACTTCAGGGTTGTGTGGCAGGTTGTATGGGCTCCATCGTCCCAGGCTTCCTGATCTTTGCTCCCAGAAAGGCAGCTGAGTAGCTGAAGTTCCGGCTGTGTCCAACCTGTGACCCACCTTCCCCCCTTTTATTTATTTATTTATTTATTTTGTGTGTGTGTGGGTACCAGGGGTCAAACTCAGGACCTCGCGCTTGCCAGGCAGGCACTTATGCTGCTGAGCTCACTGCCCCCCCCTTAAAAAAAAGTTACAATAAAAAACGTTTAAAGAAAGTTAACTATATTATATATTTTATATGTACCCCAAGACAATTCCTCTTTACTAAAAAAAAAGGCCACTTTGTCATATTTCTTTTTTGTGGGGAGGGCAGTCCATTTATGAAACTGAATTCACTGGGATGTCATTGAAGTAAAACATAAATCATTTTAGTAGAGTATTTGGTGTGTGATCAAATATATGGTAAATATTTAAAATTTTAAAATTATTACAGTATAAGATACAGTACCATTAAGTCCCCTCAAAATGGTCCTCCTTTCTTTGAACACATGTGTCTTAGTTACTTTTCTCTCATTGCTGGGACAAAATACCCAATGCCCAAAATGAAGGAGGAAAGGCTTATCTAGCTCACAGTTTGTAGAAGTTTTAGGCCATAATCAGCTGGCTCCAAAGCAGGGTGGCGTGGCTGAGGGGCAACAGTTCATGGCAGTGGAAGACAGCAAAAGCAACAAGAGCAAAAAAGGGGCGGGGTTAGCAAGCCTCTTTTCCTCCCTTACATTGTATGCAGGCTACCACCCTAGGGCAGGTGTAGCACTCACACCATCTTGGTGTCCTCCTCTTGCACCGGCTCAGGATGTTTACAATGTCAGGACCCTGGCCCCTGCTGTTTCCCTTAGTTAAACTTCTAAACTTGTCAAGTTGACACAATGAATCAACCATTACAACCCTGGAGCAAACAGTAGCTCCAGGACATGTCCTCTACACCCTAGGATATGGAAGTGCTTAATTACTTAGTTAAGCTCTAAACTTCTCAAGTTGACACAGTGTATCAATCATTAGAACATGTATCCTATTGTTGCCACTTTCTGAAGCAGTTCTGCCCTTGATCTTAGCCAAAAGACTGAGAATGGATTCTGCAGCAGTTGTGGACTTGCTCTTTTGTGAGTGTCTTTAGGAAGTATGATTAAAAAATTTAAAAATACGGTGAATGCTGCTGCCAGGTGCCATCCAATGAAAAGGCAGGCTTATAAAAACATCACGGCTCTTCCCTAAAGTCAAAGTGACTGTGACAGGTAAAGGCTTAGAATCTATTCAGGACGTTAAGGCAGCCACAAGAATATAGCTAAAGACAGGTAAGAGCTTCCAAGACTGCTCCAGAAAGAAGCAAGAACAATAGGATAACTGTGTTCAAAGCAAGGGGAGGATTTTGAGGGAGATTAATGGCAATGTGTCTTTTACTGTAATAAATTGTTTAAAAAAAAACAACATTCACCATATTTTTTTTATCACAAGTGGTGGCTTATTCAGGTATTCAGAAAGAATCAATTGCTTTTCTCATATCTTTTTATGGTCCCTCCAGTAGGGTCAAGACCATGGTAAGTGGATGACAAAGCCAACAGGGTGGGGTATAGACGTTAAGTTAGATCCCAGTCAGCAGGACCCCCAGTGTACAGTGAACCCCTCTTCATGCAGCATGGGAGATGGGATCAATATCTCCTATGGGAGACCCTACTTCTTCTTGGTTGTGTGTGTGTGTGTGTGTGTGTGTGTGTGTGTGTTTTCTGTGCTTTGTTGCATTGTATGTAGCACCAGATGAATTAATCCAGATGACCAATGGTCCCAGTATGCCCTCCTTTGCAAGAGCTGGGATACTTTTCCCCCAGGCCCCTAAAACAATAGCAATGGCAGAATTTCCTGTGTCTCTGAAGACTTTGACAATGTAAAATGAGTGAGAGGACACTTTCCAGATGTGCCCTGCTCCTGTTTCTCACCCCTCCTCATCTTGATAAATGGCACTGCATTCAATCAGTCTCTCTATGCTAACATCTTGGTGTCACCCTTAACTCACGTCTTTCACACTTTATGTCCATCAATTCTTTCTTTTTTTTTGTGGGTACCGGGGGTCGACCTCAGGACCTCGCACGCCAGCAGGCGCCCGTGGCTCTGAGCGATATCACCGGCCCTTTTTTCTTATGTGGGTTCCGGGAGTCGAACTCGGGCCCTCACGCTTGCCAGGCAAGCGCTTACACCACTGAGCCATCTCACCGGCCCTGTCCATCAATTCTTGACAGTTCTATCTCCAAACTGTGCCATTCACCCCTCTTCCTCTCCCCCTCTAAGGGATCACCTTAACCCACCTTCCTTGCTTACCTGGAAGTGTGTAACATTCTAATAAAGCATTCCCCTCTTCCCTCTAGACCCCTGCCCAAGACCCAAGATGTTCCCCACAGTTAGCAGAGGGCTGGTATAAAATCTTAAATTGGCCCAGAGCCAGGAAGAAGACAGGAGATGGGCCTAGGGTAAGGCAAAGCCCCAGCAAAGCAGGTTCCAAGCAGTGCCTCTGGGCAAGGAATCAGAGAGGCAGAAGGGGCTGTCACTTGGCCTCATGTAAGTGAACAGTAAGCAAGAAATTTAGTCCAACCTTCCCTTCTCCCTTGCTCCCATCGCCACCCTCCATGGAAGAGGTGGGACCATCGCCGAGCTTTCCCTGCAGGCTCATCCTAGCACTTGCAAAGCTCTTGCCACTCTGGGAGCCCAGCCACTGAGCCTCATTTGCAGTTTCTGGAGACCCACGGTGAACCAACAGCTTTGTAGAGAGCAGGGGCTAAAGGCCACCGAGACATTAACTGACCAGAGAGAGGGATCTCAGCAAGAACTTTATTTCCATGGCGGGTTTCATGATTCAGCCTCTGCCCTTGCCACAGGGTTAAAAACAAAAAGAAAACAAACTTTTTACTTACAAGCTGGAACAAAGAGAAGGATGAGTAGCAGAATGGTCTTTCTCAGCACAGCTGCAAACTTGATCTCCAGGGACCAGGAGGGCCACTCCGGCTGAGAGCACAGATTCATGCCTCTGCTGGACACCCATGTGTCCAGCTCAGTGAACCTTCTTTTGTCCTAGTAAAGTATATCCCTGTGCTCCAGGAAGTATACACTTTACAAAGCCAAACACCTTTAACCCTTTTGCCGTCATCATTTTATTTTGATAACCCCTTGAATTTAGGAGACTTTTTAAAAAAATTTTACTAGAATAAAGAGATGCTAGAAAGTGCAAGTTGCCTTCCTGCAAAGCACTAAAAATAAGAACAGTTTCATTTTGCCTCACGTGTTCATTGCATGAAGTTTCATCCCTTCCTGGGTTGCCAGAAGCTTCTCACCCGCCTCCTTGGAGCATGGGAGTAAGGCTAGTTTCACCCTACTCTCTCTCTCGGATTCTGGTGAGCTCTGTGGCCCTTTGGGGCAGGATTTCCCTAAATGCAGCAGGACAACCCATCAGACTTACTTGCATCACACTGTATAGCCAGGCGGTGTCTGCTAAGACAGGACACAGTTCCTACATCTATTGGCAGCTCCGTGGGAGGAGCGTCTCCTTCCAGGGGTGGACCGCCTGCTTTGCCCTGGTTTAGGGTTGAACTCTGTGTTCATTGTGAAGAACTGCAGAGGACCACTGTGATAGTGTGGGTCACCCCTTAATATTAGGGATCAAGACATAAGTCCCAGAGGAAGGCATAACAGGCACCTGACCATGTATCAGCCTAAAGGAAGGTCAGGGTGAGGACAGAGGTCTCCTGTCACCTGGGCCTGGAGCTCATTCCCACCCAGTGGCCCCAGGTCTTGAAAAGCTCTGAAAAGCCTTTGTACCTTTTCTTCATAATGCCTATATATCCCTAAGGTTTCTGGTGATTACAACAGTATGCTCTACTTGCGCATTACAAAATTTCAAACAATTCAAGGCTGTGCGAAATAACAAGGGAAATTCCTTTACCATCTCTACCCATAGAGTGAACACCTTTTTAGAGTTTCAGGGTATATATCCAGAGTGTTCAGTGCCTACCTAAAATACAACAGCTTGAAAGCAGTGTTCAAACCTATACCCGAACCCTTAAATCCTTATTTTACTGTTGGATATGGGCAATCTTCTACTTTCAGACACAATACATTTCTGAAAAGATGTTCAAGAGTGACATATGCAAAAGTGAGTAATAGACATACATTTTCTAAGGTGGTTACAGTCTCAGAAAGCTAAATTATTCTGGTGTCTCATCCGTATTCTTACATTTCGTTGCTATACTTCGCAGCCAAACACGAAGTCCACCAGCTTATGTCCCATGAGCAGCAACTCAAGGCTGAAGAGGTTTTCCCCGGGGGGTACTCCAGTGATTTCTTCATTTCAGTTTTCTTAAGCATCTGAGACTTGTCTTTTTGTTGTAAATATCAACATTTTCTTTTCTTATTACCCATTTTTATAGTACAAGGACATGATGCAATAAAATATTTGTGCATAATTATACAAACTTGTGCAGACAGAAATGGCCATGCTCCTTAAACTGGGTTGGGGACTGGCATGCAATGATGCAAAATTGGAGCATACATTCTTTTATTCAGCTCTGAAGATCTCAATCTGGCATTTGAATCATGGCTTAGAGGGTCTCCATGCACAGAAGTAAGAAATATCCAAAAGTTGAAATGATGAAGTTAACAATTATGGATCGTGAATCTACCCAGGCAGTGGAGGCTGACTCAGCTCATTAAAAAGGAAAGAAAAGGAACTCACTAAAAGGAGACTAGGCAGCTCGCACAAGTGCTGGAGGGCCAGATAACAAGGTTCAGAGCATGGCTTGAGGCACAGTAGTCAAACCTCTGCTGCACAACTCACCTGATGAGAAAATGCCACTACAGCAGTTACTGCTACCACCGGTGAGTCCCACATGCTGCCTGTGGCTCTTAACATTAAGCCTTGTTTCTCCTCCAGAGCAGTGAGGCAGCTACGGTGACAGGTCCTAAGTGCAGAAGAAATACATCTTGAATTCTGTGACATTTTACATCCCCAGTTTTGCCCAGCAGCCAATGGTTCCTCCTCCCAAGTGACATATTGATTGTACATACATGCATGGTGGATATGACTGTGTTCAGTACTTTGAACAGAATCATTTTGCTGAAATCCTACCCCTGGTGGGAGCTCATCTTTGCTGAAAACACTGATGCCACATCTGTGTCGGGAGCTCAGCCTTGAAGCAGTGGAGGAGGCTGTCTTGACCATTGTCTTCACCAGAAAAATGTCCCTCCGAACCTGCTTCACTTCCTTTTGCAAGTCTTGTGCAGCATGGCTCATTGCAAAGGAATCTGGGAAATGGGATTTCCTTTGACCTTGTGAGGAAGGTGACCATGACAGCTAATTCCTCAAACAATACGAGGATGTTCCAGAGCTTCTGAGAGTCCAGAAAAAAAGATGGAAGAAGATGATAGCCTTCTACAAATACAAATGGTAGAGTCTTTAAATCTGCTATAGTGGATTCTTTAAAGGCTACATGTATTTTGTTATTTGTGTGTACATATGCATGTACTATAATTTATTTAGCAAATCCCAAATATATTCAATTTACTTCATTTTTGCTTTAGAATCATACGATAAAGAACATATTTATGTATGTATGCAAATATACATATATATACACAAACATGCAAATATATTTATGCACATTAACTTATTTTATAGTGTTCTTGGAAGTAGAAGTGCTGTTTGCGAGGTATTAAAATCTTACATTTTAATAAATATTATAATGTCTTCTTAAAAGCTTGCTGAAGTGCCTCTCAGCCAAGAAAGATCATGGTTTTTTTTTTGTGGGTACCGGGGGTCGACCTCAGGACCTCGCGCACCAGCAGGCGCCTGTGCTGCTGAGCGATATCACCGGCCCTTTTTTCATATGTGGGTACCGGGAGTCGAACTCAGGACCTCGCGCTTGCCAGGCAGGCGCTTATGCCGCTGAGCTATCTCACCGGCCCAGTCTTCCTTTTTTTTAAAAAATAGACTTTACTTTTCAGAGCAGTGTTATGTTCACAGCACAACTGAGGGGAACGTATAGGGGTTTCCCATATATCCCCTCCCCCTACACCCACCCACCCAGTACAGGACTTTCACATCATTATATACTGAGTAATATTTTTATGTTATAGAAAATGCTTGTTTTTAATTTCAATTTCAGATTCTTTACTCTTAATATAAAAATATGATTGATTTTTATGTCTTGTAACTTTGTTAGATTCAGTTATTAGTTTTTTGGGGTTTTTTTTTGTGGGTACCGGGTGTCGACCTCAGGACCTTGCACGCCAGCAGGCACCCGTGCCACTGAGTGATATCACCAGCCCTTTGTGGGTTCTGGGAGTCGAACTCAGGACCTCGCACTTGCCAGGCAGGAGCTTACGCCACTGAGCCATCTCACCAGCCCAGCTCAGGTTTAAAGGAGTTGTTAAGTTTAGGGAATTTTAATGATATTCAGATACATACAAAAAATGGGGAACACGTGCATGTTTCTATGTGATAGCTTTATTGACCAGAATGTCTACTGAGCTCAGTGACAGAAAATTAACTTTGTTAGTAATTCATGGATATATACATGGATTTTCTAGGCTGTCAATGTGGGCACTATGGTGGTTGGGTCTTTGTGATACATTTTTGTGACATTCCGTGAGCCCTTAGGAATACTAACTCCAAATTACTCCGCAGCTGGGTTGCTGCATATGGTCGCAGGGTAATGACTTCATCACCTCGGAGGTGGTATATCACAGTGCAGTCTATGGGAATTGTCTCCCTGGAGTGGTGCAGTATATTACCTGCAAACAGTATGCAGCACCCCTGTTAAGCAAAGAAAGAGGGGTCATGTAGAAATTCTTCCAATAGTCTTTTTGGACTTTTAATTCATTTGTCTAAGGCAACTGATTATGAAACATTAAGGCTTCTTTCTCCTCTAGAGCAATGAGGCAGCTACGGTGACAGGTCCTAAGTATATAAGAAATGCGTCTTGAATTCTTTGACATTTTACATCCCCAGCTTTGCCCAGAGGCCAATGGTTCCTCCTTCCAAGTGACATATTGATTGTACATACATGCAGGGTGGGTATGACTGTGTTCAGTATTTTGAGCTCGTCATCCGTTATTCCATTCTTATTGTCATCCCAGGCCCAGACAATATCAAATTGGAAGCAGTAGTGTAGAAAATTACGAACAAATCAAAAAAGACTACAGCTGTGAAATGAATCAGGCCGGCTTTCCACATTTAGTGTTTCTCCTGATGTACACACCCCACTCCCTTTCTCACCTTCTTGACAAGTCTCAGAGCCAGGCGCGTACTGGAATAATTAGAGATCCATTCTGACCTTGCTTTGAAGTTAGGTACAAGATGTCCCTGAGAGCAGCAGATTCTGTTGTCTTAGAAACCTTGTCACATCTCGGAGGCCATGGGGTGGCTCACCAAGGTGTGACAGTGAGGAAACAGGGATTGACATGCAGTGATTAATGTGACTGAGAGTGGCAATTTCACTCTCCCAGGGTACTAGGGATGGCCCATTCCCCCCATGTTTTATGAGCATCTCATTAATCACATCTCTCCAGGTGGATTTGTGACCAAAGGGTAATGAGAGGATGCCATATTGGTAGCTGGCATGAATGTAGGCACAGCTCCATCCGGGTGGATAATTTCATGCATCATCAGTGTGAAAAGACTTAACAAATGGCATGTGGGCAGCCTGCACCTTGTTACCATAATAACTGCAGGCTCCTCTGTCATTGCATTTTTGTGTTTGCTTAACATACCCGTGCTGGATGTGAGTAGGGCCCACATTTTAATGTTAATCAGAACCAGTGTGGTCTTTCTTCTTGTTCTAAAAACTCAGCTCTGATTTTTTTTTTTTTCCTGGATTACAGAGAGTGTGAGCCCAGAGCTTGGGGTCTGGGGAAGGTTCCTGTCTCAGGTGCTGTGTTAGTCAGCTTTCTTGTCACTGTGACAAAATACCTGAGATAAATCACCTTAATGGAGGAAAGGTTCATTTTGGCTTCTAGTTCCAGAGGTTTCTGTCCATCATTGTGTGGCTCACTGCTTTGGCGTGAGGCAAGACATGGTGAAGGGCATGTGACGAAGCGAAGCTGCTCACCTTATGGCGGCCAAGAAGTAGAAAGAGCTTGCCTTTATAACAAAGCTCCCACCCCAAACCATTAAGGTGGGAATCCATCTTGGGTGAATCCTTCTGGATCTAATTACCTCCCAGTCACCTGCTGTGTGGGGGACCAATCCTTCAACATATGAACTTTTGGGGGACATCTAAGATCCAAACCCTAACAGTTGCTAACCCCTCGGAGTCCGTGAGGAAGATCACTTTGGAGGGGTGATCGCATTTGTCTCCCACCCAGGCTCAGCCCAGACTGGCAGCACAGGAGATGGTAGATGAAAACAGTTGCTTTCACTTGTTGTAGGCTTCCTAACCCTGTGCCATCAGGGAGAACATGGTAGAGAGAAGGCTATCCTCTGAGAAAGGCTTGGTAAGAGGCTCCTCCCTACCCACTGCTCTTCCCTGCCCACAGCAGGGCTTCCACAGATAATGAAGGTAAGGGGTCTTCCCCTTCCTCCCCCAAGGATTCTGCCCCACCTGGAGCCTCCAGACCTGACTTAGAGCACTGGGTTTGCATGGGAAGCAAGGCAAGCTCTAAGGATAGGATAACAGCCTCCCCAGGGAAGGGCGAAGACTATTTTAGCTGCTGGAGAAATTGTGCCACTCTCCCTGCTCATCCTATGAGCTTCACAAATCTTACTGTTCACTTGGGGGTGTGGAAAACCTGTTGGGCTGGCCCCAGACCCTAGTTGTACACACACCAACAAAGGCAAAGTGGGGTGCCTAGACTTCCCATTGTGCAATGGCAAGCAGAAACACTGAAACAACACCCAGGATTTGGAGGCAGATTTATTTTCGTTGACGGGCACTGATCAGGATCATTCCCAGAATATCAGACCCTGATCTCTGGTGGTCTAGGGCTTCTATGGGATAAGAAGCAGGAAGTACAGGGGCAGAATGACTTGTCAGTTGGGGATTGGTTTATACAATGTGCATCACAGAGCCCAGCTATGCATCACAGTGACCAACCGTTTCTAGGAGACAGAAGCAACCAGAACTGGAACAGGAACTATTACCTGGGCAACTAAGAAACTGAAATATACTGGCTGAGGGGGCGTTTTCTGTTATAAGTCACTGGACTGTCCGTCCAGCCCCGCGACGGACTAGTGTTGGAGAAGGCCAGTGTGTTAACTCTCCACCACTGTGATACAATATCAGGGGAAATCGCCTTCTAAGGAAGAAAGGTTTATTTTGGCTCACAGTTTTCAGAGGTTTCAGTCCATGATCTTTTGGACTGATCCCCTCATGATGGCTGGGAAAGCAAAGAAAGAGAAGGGGCCAAGGTCCCAATATCCCCTTCAAGGACCTGTCCCCAGTGACCCAATGTCCTCTAACTGTGCCCACTTCTTAAAGCTTCTGCCACCTTCCAGTAGCGTTACAGGTTGGCAGTTAAGCCTCTACCACATGGGTTCTTAGGGGACATTTCCAAAATACAACAGCCAAATGGGAAGCCTAGACTTCTACTCACCCAGCAGGAACGAGGCACCCTTGCTCTTCCCCACTGAGGTGGTGTCAGAGGAAGCCTAGCCCAAAGTCTGCCACCGCCTCTCCCTCACTGACATGGCCACTCCCTCAGCCTTCCACACCCTGTCATGTCAGCGCAGGCCGTGTGGTGAGCTGTAATGAGACACTCCTACCCCTCCCTGGCAGAGCAGTGTTAATGCAGGCCTAATGAGGATGTGGGACTCCCATCCAGGTCAGTAGGAACAATAAGCCCCCTCCCCCCAGGTCTCAATGGAAGCTGAGCATTGAACTCGGACTTTTCCCTCTTGGCAGGAACAGATGGCACCCCTCTCCCTTCTCCTGCTAGAGCAATGTCATAGGAAGCCGGATAAAACAGAAAGCTTAAACAAGACGCATAGGCTAGGAACAGTGGTCCAGGTCTCATTAAAAAATATCATCCATCATACAAACAACCAGGAAGATCTCAAATAATAAAAAGTACAATCAATAGATGCTAACACAGATGACAGAGGGGATAGAATTACCTGGCAAGGTTTTAAAATAGCTTTTATAAAAATGCTTCAGCAAACAATTTCAATCTCTTGAAACAAATGGAAAAAAAAATAGCCTCAGGAAAGAAATAAAAGATAAAAAGTAGAACCAAATAAATAATTTAAAGTTGAAAATTACAAAGACTGAAATAAAAAAAATTAATGGATGTGTTCCATAGCAGACTGGAGGGGGCAGAGTTTGAAGACAGAACAATAGCCTAGTGGCTCCGAACATAAAGGACAAAATAGATTCTAACTGTGGGGCCTGTGTTGTCAGGGTCCTGGAGAGAGAGGTGAGAGAGGGCAGGGCCCAAAAAAGACTAAAACAAATAATGACTGAAAACTTCCCAAATATGCAAAAAAGTCAACATACAGATTCAAGAAAATTAGCAAATTCTAAACAGGATAAATCTAAATGGATCCAGAGAAAATATCCTTCAGGAATGAAAGGATAATCATGAAAGAATGGCTGTCACCAAGAAATCAACCAATAACAGATGCTAGTGGGGCTGTGGGGAGAAAGGAGCCCTTTTTCATTGTTGGTGGGAGTGTAAACCGAGACAATCACTGTGGAGATCAGTATGGAGATTCCTCAAAAAATTAAAAATGAAAATTTTATTTGACCCAGCTATTCCCCTTTTGGTATCTTCTCAAAAGTATTAAAAACATCATGCCACAGTGATATATGTATACCCACGTTTATAGCAGCACAATTCATAATTGTGAAATATTGGACATAGTCTGTATGCCCATCAACAGATGAATAGATAAAGAAAATGTGGTATTTATACACAATAGAGTACTAGTCTGCCATTAAGAAAGATAAACTTGAAGCATTTGTAGAAAAATGGATGTACCTTGAGACCATAATGTTAGTGAAATAACTCAGACACACAAGCTTGAAGATTGTATGGTTTCCCTTAAATGAAAAAGTTAGTAGGAGAAAAGAGAGAGAGAGAAAAAAGTTATTGTATTCTAAGTGTGTTTCTGCTCTTGGCTTCTGATTTCACTCCAATATGTTATGAGAGCTCATTTCACACAATCTCCATTTCTTTGGATATGTTAAGGTCCTTATTGTTGCTATGAGTGTGGTCTATTTTGAATAAAAATATATAAATACCCAGAAAAAAACCCCTGAGGTTAAAGAAAACTGTTTTTTACATATAGACTTTATATCCGTATATCTTGGTGAATGCTTTTATTACTTATCATTTATTAATTTGCTTGGTTTTATTATGTCAACATTCATATAATCTAATACCAATTGTTTTTTTTTCCTTTCTTTTCCGTGTTTTAACCTATTGTTTCTTTTTCTTATTTTATTTTGTTTATCAGAACTTCCAGAAAAATGTTGAATAGTACTTATAGTATTATACATCTCCATCTTATTTATGAATTTTTGATGTTACATCTTTCAGTACCTTTCTTGCTGAAAATTTATTAATGGTGGTATTTATAGCTTGCAAGGCTCTGTATTTAAAAAATTACCAATAAATATTGAATTTAAAATTATATATCTACATCTATATATAGGATATAAAATTATGCAAACAGTATTCAAAAGAATCCAAAGTAGTTATAGTAACAGCAGAAAATGTTTGTTTTAGAGTTAAGGAAATGCCAGAAATAGAGAGGAACATTATATAATGATAAAAGAAGCAGTCTCCAAGAAGAAATAGCTTTCTAAATGTGTATGCACCAAATAATAGAGCTGCAAAATATGTGAAGCAGAAACTGAGAACTGCAAAGAGAAATAGACAATCATGTTTGGAGATTTCAATAACCTTCTCTAAAAATCAGCAGAAGTACAGAAGAATTCAATAACATCATCAACCAATAAGATATAATAAGCAATTATGGAACACACTTCCCAACAACAGGAGAATACAAATTATTATAAATAGTATATACACCAAAATAGACCAAGTCCTGGACCATAAAACAAGCCTCAACAAATCTGAAAGAACTTAAATGATAACAGGGGATGCTTTCCAATCACGATAGTATCAAAGTAGAAATCCATAACAAAAGGGTAGGAAAATTTCCAAACACTTGGAAACAAAATAACACACTAGTAAGTAAATAATAGGGCAAATAGGAAGTCTCAAGAGAAGTTTAAAAATCCATTAAACTGTATGCAAATGAAAACATAGCATGTCAAAATTTGTAGGACACAAAGTAGTGCTGAGGGAAATTTATAGCACTAAATGCATACATTAGAAAAGAAGAAAAGTCTCAAAGAATCTAAGCTCACAACTCTTGAACCTAGAAAGAGAAGATTCAAATAAACCCAGAACAAACAGAAATAAGAAAATAAAGATAAAATCAGAAATTGATGACATTGGAACTGAAAAACCAATGCAGAAAATAAATGAAACAAAGAGATGGCTCTTGGAAAAGATCAATAAGATTGACAAATCTCTAACAAAGCTGACAAAGAAAGAAAAGGAGAAGGCACAAATTACCAATATCAGGGATGAAACAAAGGCTATCTCTACAGACCATGCAGACATCAAATGTAGAATAAAGTAATCCTACAAGCAATTGTACACATACCAATCTGACGATTTTTTTGAAATAGATCGATTCTTTCAAAAAACTTCTACAACTCATCCAATATTAAATAGATAATTTAAACAATCCTCTATTAAGGAAATTGAATTAATAATTTAAAACCCTCCTATAAAGGAAAGCTCCAGCTTAATGATTTCACTGGAGAAGTTTATCAACTACTTAAAGATGTAGTAGCAATGCTAAGCAATCTCTTCCAGATGATGGAAGAGAAAGAAACATGTCCTAATTCATCCTATGACATTAGGATTACCCTGATACCCAAAACAGACAACACTACAAAAAGAAAACAAAAGAATCATATCCTTCATGAATATAGGCACAAAAATTCTTAATAAAATATTAACAGAGAATTCAACAAAGTACAAAAATAATTATACAGTGTATATCATGAGAAAACTACAAAATGCTGATGATCGAATCACAGATCTAAATAAATGGAGAGATATACTCAACATAGCAAAATGTCAATTGTCCCCAGACTGCCGGGCATGGTGGCGCATGCCTGTAATCCCAGCACTCTGGAGGCTGAAGCAGGAGGATTACTGTGAGTTCGAGGCCAGCCTGGGCTACAAAGTGAGTCCAAGGCCAGCCTGAACTGTATAGGGAAACCCTATCTCAAAAAGACAAACAAACAAACAAACAAACAAAATCTCCCCAAGTTGATATACAGGTTTAATACAATTCCTACCAGAATCCAAATAAGACTTTTGTAGATCTAGACAATGTCATTATAAAATTTTAATGGAAAGATGAAGGACCAAAATCAGCTAAAACAACTGGGGGAATCAAGTAGGGAGACACAGTCTACCTTATTTCAAGATCAATCTAGCTATAGTAATCAAGACTATGTGATAGAATAATGGACTAAAGCCATAGACCAAAGGAACATAATAGAGAACCCAGAAATAGATCCATAAAAGATGCCTAACTGGTTATTTTTATTTTTTATTGAGATGGAAATCATATAAAATTAACCATTTAAAAATGAACAAATTAGTGGCAGTTAATATAGTCACAATGCTGTGAAAGTACTATTATTTGGTTCCAAAACATTTTCATCACCCCAAAATAAAATGTATACCCTTTAAGTAGCTGCTCTTTACTCCTCCCTCCAACCACCAATCTGTATTCTGTTGCTGTGGAATTTACCTAGTCTAGATGTTTATGTTAATGGAATTGTACAACATGTGACTTTTCATATCTGTCTTCTACAGACTCTTCATATCAGTACTTAAGAATTAAGTACATATACGCTATAACATATTTTTTATGGCTAAATGATATTCCATTGTATGGATGCCCTACAATTTGTTTATTCATTCAGCCATTAGTGAGTATTTGAGTTGTTGCCACCTTTTGACTTTTGTCAATAGTACAGCTGTGACCATTCATGTGCAAGTATTTTGTGAGTTTCTGTTTTCTTTTGGGCATATACGTAGGAGTGCATTGCTGGGTCATATTATCATTTGATGTTTAACTGTTTTTCATAGTACTTGAATCTTCCTATCAACAGCATAGGAGGTTTCCAGTTACTTATGTCTTCACCAGTACTTATTTTTCTTTTCTTAAAATAATTATTTTACCCATCTTGGTTGATGTGAAGTGTTATTTTGTCATGGTTTTGATTTGCATTTCCATAAGGCAAATATTTGGACTTTTGTATATATTCTCTGGAGAAATGTCTATTTAAATCTTTTGTCCAGGTTTTAATTGAATTGTTTGCCTTTTTGCTGTGGGGTTCTAATCGTTCTTTACTTATCCTAGATATAAATATGTTTTTCTTATTCTGTAGATTGTCTTTTTATTTTCTTAATAATAGCTTTTGATGCACCAAAAGTTTTTAATTTTGATAAAATCATTTATTTTTTATTTTGTCAGTCATGCTTTTGATGTTACATGTAAGAATCCATTGCCAAGTCCAAGTTCACAAAGATTTGCTCCTATGTATTCCCCTAAGAGTTAATGGTTTTAGCTCTTATATTTAAGTCACTGGTCCATTTTAACTGAAGTTTTGTATTTTATGTGAGGTAAAGAACAAAGGTCATTCATCTATGTGTAGATAATGTCACAGGTTGGAGAGATTTTTCCTTCCCCACTGAATAATCTTGGTGCCCCTGTCAAAAATACACTGACCACAAATATATGATTCTGGATTTTAATTCTATTCCATTGGTCTGTATGTCTTTCCTTGTGCTGGCACCACACTGGTATTAATTTTGTAGCTTTGTAGTAAGTTTGAAGTGTAAGTTCTGTTATTCTTTTTCAAGGTTGTTTTGGCTATTTGGGGACCCTTGCCTTTCAGATGATTTTTGACAAAGGTAGGAAGCAAGTCAGTAAATGAAAGATAGTGTTTTCAGAAAATGGTGCTGGGGCAATTGGACAATTACAGGAAAAATGTGAATCTTGACCTAAGTCCTGAGACTTAGGTCTTGCACCAAAATTCACTCAGAATAAATGACTGATTTAAATATAAAATGTAAAACTATTAAGCTTGTTAAAAGATAGGAGAGAATCTTCGGGATCATGGATTTAGACTTGACACCCAGAATGAGATCCAAAAATTGATAAATTTGACTGCCTCAAAATTTAAAAGTTTTGCTTTGCAAAAGAATTGTTAAGGGGATTTAAAAAAACAAACTATTGACTGGAAGAAAACATTTGTAAACCACATATCCACCAAGAACTAGCATCTAGAATGTCTAAAGAACTCTCACAACTCAATAGTAAACACATAAAGAATCCAATTAGAAAATGGTCAAAATACATGAAGAAATATTTCACCAGTGAGGATATACAGATAACAAATTAGCACCTGACAAGATGTTCATCATCACTGGCCATTAGGGAAATGCAAATTAAAACCACAATGAGCTATCACTATATACCTATCAAACCTGAAACAAAAACTAGTAACACTACAAAATCCAAGCAGTGCTGGAGAGAAAGGGAACCACTTATACATCACTGGTGGGAATGTTAAGTGGAACAGCCATTCTGGAAAATAATTTGGCCAATTCTTTTTTTCTTATTCTTTTTTATGAAACACTTTTATGCAAAATTGGCCAATTCTTAAAAAAAATGAAGCATGCAATTATTGTGCAAACCAGCAATTACACTCGTGGGCATTTGTCCTAGAGAAATGAAAATTTACACTTATATAAAAACTTGTACACCAATGTTTATAGCAACTTTATTTGCAATAGTCAGAAAGGAAAAAACAACAAAAAAAGAAACAACCCAGATGGTTGAACAAATGTGGTACTTCCATACCATGGAAAATTACTCAGTAACACAAAGGGACAAATTACTGATACATGAAACAACTCAGATGAATCTTGGGGTGACAATGCTGAGTGAAGAAAAGCCAATCTCAAAGGTTCACATTGTGTGATTCCTTATATAACATTCTTGAAAAGACAAAGTTATACAAATGAGAAGATTAGTGTTTTCCAGGGGTTAGAGGTGGGGAAGGAAAGGAGGTGGGTGTTGCTATAAAATGGCCTCAAGAGAAGTTCCTGTGATGGAAAGATTCTTGACTGCATCAAGTCAGTATCCTGGCTGTGCTGGTGCATGGTTTTGCAAAGGTGTTACCACTGGAGGAAAGTGCGTAAAGCATACACAAGATCTCTTGATATTATTTCTTTTTTTTTTTTTTTTTTTTTTTTTGTGGGTACCGGGGGGACGACCTCAGGACCTCGCGCGCCAGTAGGCACCCGTGCCGCTGAGCGATATCACCGGCCCCTTTTTCGTATGTGGGTTCCGGGAGTCGAACTCGGGCCTTCGCGCTTGCAAGGCAGGCGCTTAAGCCGCTGAGCCGTCTCACCGGCCCTTGATATTATTTCTTACAACTGTATGGGAATCTATAATTATGTCAAAATAAAAAGGTTAATTAAAAGAGTTGGTACATAGCCTAACATGGTAGTGCACATCCATCATCCCAGCTACTCAGGAGTCTGAAGCGGGAGGATCACAAGTTCAAGGTCATCCTGGGTAACTTAGCAAGTCCCTGTCTCAAAATAAAATAAAAAGGGTGGGGGATATAGCTCAATGGTGGAGTTCTTGCCTAGCAAGTGTGAGGCCTGGGGTTCAAACCAGAGTATTGCAAAAACAAACAGAAATCAATCAGTGATATATTATTTAATTTTTTTCATTTGTGATAAGAGCACAAGGCCTGTTGGTGTGTGACAAGCGGGCAGACTTGGTAGGTTAGCGGGGGTCAGATGAGGATACTCGTGATTTCTTTATTCATTTTTCTTTTGGCTGAAAAGCACTGACTTTTGGGATGCTTGCAACTGTTAAAATTTTAAATTGTTTTTCTTCTTAGTCATATATGTTTGATTTGTGCCCATAATAGACTGTGTTTAAAGACTAGAAACATAAGGAACCTGATGATGACATACAAGATAATTAAGAGCAAAAAATGGCAAGCCTACAATCCTGCTTCAAAATTACCTTCACCAATCTGCAAATTGCATTCATCTGACAAAAACCCTTATACAGAATATCAAGATGTCTTTGGTACTTCAAAAACAGTGTTAAAAAGAGAAAATAGGGTGACAATTATATCCAATTTGGCTTTTTGCTGTTGAGAATAAAGACTCTATCCACACCTACAATGTGTTATTTGCAGAGTGCTTGCAAATAGTGGCCTGAACCCTTTCCCCTCCTGTCATTTATAAATAAAACATAGAAATTATAAAAAGAAATCAGTAGTGTTTTTAAGCACAAAATTTCAGAATTTTAGAGATCAATTCATAGAAGACAGTTTTGGCTTATAACTAACACTGTCTCAATTCTTTATGGTATATATTCAATCCCTAAACTATATATGACATAAATTTTAGTGTATTTGTTAGAAAATTATGCTTTTTGCATAGAATTTAATAAAAATCAAAGTCTGTGTATTTGTTGTTAAATGATATAAAATAAGCTTTGTAATGACTGTATAACAAATATTACTGATTGCATTAAAGCAAACTTTAGACAACAGCATTGAATGTACTCTAATATAATTTGCTTAAAGCTCCAAATCACTCCTTTGTCATATACTACACCAAAATGGGAGAACTATTTTAAAATTTTTCTGAACAGGGTTTCAGTGAAAGGCGTTTGCAAGTCACATATGGCTAGGCAATACTAATGTGTGTGCATGAATTTGTCAGCTTTAAACCAGCCTGTTCATGTCAGTTGTCATGTGCCCACTGTCTTTATCTTGTGCAATTAGGAAATAAGAGGGTCCAGGTTGATTACATAGTCTCCATAACTGAAAGTTAGCATCTCTCAGCATTGGGTTGAAGTCCAGACTTCAACCTTCGACTGGCGTGGAGTTCTTGGTCCAGTAAGGTACCCAGTGCACCCAGACATGCAAAGTGAGGGATGGTGTCAGAAAAATAATGCCTGCACCTGCCTTCCATATTGTGTTTCTGAAGCCAGTCAAATAGTGCATCAGATTTTTTTTTTTTTTTGCTTCTTTCTCATCTGGTATATTTTTTAATTCAGATAGAAAACTAAGTGATGTAAAAAAAAAAAAAATAAGGGAAAGGGAAGTTTCAAGTTGGACCAGCTTCAGAGTTGGTTGTTTCAGCAGCTCATTAAGGACTTAGGTTCTTTTTCTTTCCTTGTTCTTCCATCTTCCATGGGTCAGCTTAGCCATTCCCAAGCTCTCCAGTTGGTGGTCATGGTCTAGAGGTCCTCTGTAGCTCATGATGGTGTGAAGAGGAAAACCTGGCTCCATTTCCTACTGTGCATCTTCTTAATCTCCCAGTGGACTTTCCCCTTTCCTTGGCTAGAACCAAGGCTCCTGTTGGCCACTTAGCAAGTTGTTGGCCAGAGTTCCACGATGGGCTCAGACCATGCTGAAAGTGAAAGACCTGCATAGAACTGATATTCTATAGGCACCGAAAAAGAGAGAAGTGTATTTTGATTATGCAACCACCAGGGTCTACGATAGCTTCCCAGATGACATGGTTGGTTTTCATTTTATATGACAAGGACAATTACGGGCAATTAAGTAAATACACCAATAGGTTCAGAACAGAAGGTTCTCTCAGTACCTGTTTGTAGGGTAGCCGCCAACACTCATCCGCAATGTGTAACTGATGCAGAATTACCATAGTGATTATGAGGACAGGCTCTGTGTTGAATACTGGCTCTGTCATTTGCCAGCCAAATTGACTGAGATGAGCTGTGTGACTTTTTTCAGCCTAATCTATAAAAACGAGGATTTTACAGAATTACAGGAATAGGTGAAATGATACATATAAAGACTAGCACTGGTGCCCAATGCATAGTTAGCAATCAGTGAGCATTAGTTGCTGGTTTCATGGCATTGATGATGACAATGGGCTAGACATGGCTTTGTGACTCTCAACAGCTGCCGTTCTCTGCTTCCACCGTTGCCACTGGCCACTATTCCCTCTTCTGAGTCTATCTTTATACAGCAGCCAGCACGGTGTGTTAAAAACATATAATGATAATGCCATTCTCTTGCTGAAAACCTTCCAGTGGCTCCCACGACACCTAAAATCGGATCTCCAGTCCTATTTATATATTTTTAATTTTGAGACAGGGCCTCACTAAGTCACCAGATTCCCAGGCTGAGTTTGAACTTGAGATTGTCCTGCCTCAGTCTCCCACAGTGCTGGTGTAGCAGAAAATGCCACCCCCCCGCAGCCAGTGTACTTCAGTTTCTTAGTTGCCCAGGTGACAGTTCCTGTTCCAGTTCCGGTTGCTTCTGTTTCTCAGAAATGGCTGATCACTGTGATGCGGAGCTGATCACTATGATGCGCATCGTATAAACCAATCCCCAGTTGACAAGCCATTCTGCCTCTGTACTTCCTGCTTGCTTATCTCATAAAAGCCCTAGACCACCAGAGATCAGGGCCTGATATTCCGGGAATGATCTCGGTCAGTGCCCGTCGACGTAAATAAATCTGCCTCCAAATCCTGGGTGTCGTTCTGGTGTTTCTTCTTGCCGTTGTCCTGGGATTACATGCAGTGCCACCACGCCTGGCTTGTGTTGCCCCTCTGAGTAAATGAAGCTGGCTCCTACCCCTCCCCTCCTCCTGCCAGGCTCCTGTCATCTCTCCCGTCCTCAGGATGTGACACTCTGGCTGGGAGGCATGGGCTTCTCATCCCAAATTCTGCCTCGTGTACGCTGACTGCTTAGAGGAGTACAGCTTCATTTCCTCCTAGCTCTACTACCTGTCTTAGGTCCCTTGCGCCATCGCTCTATCCCTTGGGAATTTGATAGAACTTTTGTCTCTGAAATAATACCACAGAGAAAGGTTTCCCCATTCATCTCCCTCCACAATTCCCTTCCCATCATCGTGTCTTCTCATTTACCCCAACTTCTTAATTAAAATTCCTACTTTATACCACTTCTTCACTGCTTTGAAAAACAGTTATCTCTTAAACAAATACCTTACTTGTCTCTACGCTGACTACTGTTCTCCCTAAAGCAGAGTTCAAAACAATTATTTCTGAGTATGATTTTAGGTCTAGGATTTTGAATTTATTGCCTACATTCCCTGAATTTCTGCATGAATCATCATTTAAGAAATCAGCATTAATATTAGACTTAGGGGAAATCTTTAACATCATCGCTTTTTAAAAATCAGAGTGGCCCTATAGAAATGCTGGCATAATGAAGGCATGGACTTTTAGAAAAGAAAATGGTCTTCGAAGTTCTGCCTCCCACACCACACATCCCCAACCTGCACACAAGAGCAGAAGAGACGAAACCCTGAAAGGGTGTCACTCATCCAGGCTCACAGAGCCCGAGAGGCATGGGCAGGTCAGGGATCCTGTCCTGGTGCCTCCCTCGATAGGGAGCTCCTAAGCACGAGGCTGCTTCTTCAATAAATGGTATGGCTTGTATTGAAGATCGATAAAGACATTTTTTACACAGGCTGAAGAATGTTAATTTACGCCAGATGAGCAAGACTGCTTCCTATCTTTCCCCACCTTCTCACCTGACTTCACAGTCTGGCTTCCAATGAGTATTTCTGAGAACCACCTCACCAGTCTATGGTGGCTGCCCCAGTGTAACCAGACCCACAGTTCGTGATGGGGACACTTTTGGTTGAATCTAGAGGAAATGCCTTGTTTCCACCTGATCCCCATGGCAATATGACATTTTTGGCTGTCCTGATATGCAGCTGTCATTTTAAATGACCTATCAGAGACACACGTTTTTTTGTAGCAGTTTTTGTCATAGCTGTGGTTTTGATAAGAACAGAAATACAAAGCTTGCGTAAGCTTCTTGATCTCGTGGAAGGGGTTTAGTAACTTCCCTTTGTGTGTCTCTCAATCTGTACGGCTGAACCCCACACTGGTAGTTTAGCTTGATGCTAAAGACAGTAATCTGAACCTTGTTCATAGCTTCTCCATTCCAAACTTACTGAACTATGTGAAATTCAAAATTTAATTTTTTTCTTGTTTGCCAAGAAACTTAGTTGGCTACTGAGAAACAGTGTGCTTGCAAGATCTGAAACACAGTTTCAGGCAAATTCTGAATTTTTCTGTGTGAAATCTATCCTGTTTTCCAGTGTGGGTGTATTATTAAACCAAGAATTGCCCTAGGAGGTGAAAGCCAGAGCAATTCAAAGAGGTGTCAAAGTCTGTGGCATCTGATTCGGCTTCCCTGGAGGCTGGTTTCATTGCGTCATTCACACTTCACCTTTTTTTATTCCAAGGTGACTTTTAATTCCACCGTTATTTTATGCACAGTGGTCACCGCAGCTCACTTCAGATGTTACCATTATCTCCGAGGGACAGCCCGTACATCTGCTTTGCAGCGGCTACATTCTCCCTCTTCATCGGAAAGCTTGAAGCCCAGTGATGCTTGCTGCCTTGAACACAGCTATTTCTAATCTTGGTCGTTCTATAGAGCCTGACTTACACATGACCTTGAGTTATTAAAAAACAAAACAAAACAAAAGACACCCAGCGCCCTGCCTTGATTATGTAATACGGCCCCCAGGCTGACTCAGGAACTTTGTGCTCAGAGCCAGAGCAGATGTGTGCTTTCCACGCCCCTCCTTGTCTGAGAGGGTGCTGCCCCCAGCTTCCCAGCGGTG
The DNA here is from genome assembly GCA_028451465.1 of Erethizon dorsatum. Lineage (NCBI taxonomy): Eukaryota > Metazoa > Chordata > Mammalia > Rodentia > Erethizontidae > Erethizon > Erethizon dorsatum. The sequence goes on along the minus strand of CM051836.1, from coordinate 5,264,704 downwards.
GGGCTCCGTCTCCCAGACCTAGAATTCAGTTTCAGAGGGATGCACAGCACATTTTCAAACTTCTCTGCTTCCTCTTTCCAGTCGCTTTTCTTTTTCCCAATATGGAGAGTGCCATCCCTCCCCAAATCCAGCTGCAGAGAATGTGGCTTCCAGCCAGCCTCAGAGATTCAGTCATGGGCAGCCTTGGCCATGATTCGTGATCTCATGCTGGCCAAGGCCCAGGGGCACCAAGGCTGGAGTAGCCTTTATCTTTCTGAGTGCAAATCATGGTTTCCACATGGGAAGTCACAGCAGATCAGGACTGGAAGTCACCCAAGTCTTGTCCAGCCCCTCATTGTACCAATGGGGAAACAGCAGAGGTGTGAGTGGCTCTGGGTCACACAGCTGGGCAGCGGTAGAGGGAGGTCTGGATCCCAGGTGGAAAATCTGTATGAAGTCAGGGCTGTGCTGGCCCACTCACTGCTCAGTGGCTGGCACAGTGGCTGGCACATAGGTGGGGCTCAGTTGAAGGAAAGAACAAGTGTTAAGGCCTCTTCATTCATGTCAGCCTTTTATTATTCTTCCCCTTCTCTTTGTATTTAACCTGATCCTCAGAAAACCCTCTTTCCCTCCTGCAGGTCAGGAGAGATACCAGAGGCATGGACAACGCACTGCTCCTCACAGCCATGAAGTCATCCGGCACTCACACACCCAAGGCAGGAAGCAGATCCTCAGAAGGGCTCCTGGCCATCCCGGCCCTGGCCTAGCAGGCCGCTCCTTCCCAAGTGTGATGCCAGGCTGGGGCCACAGGATGCTCATGGCGGGGACTGGTTGTTACAAAGATGTTTCCAATTTCTTTGGGCACCCGCACTGCTCTCAAAAGCTATGAATGTTGAAGAGAGATCCAGCGTTGGGAATGGTGTCAGGACAGGGAAAATGTCTTGTTTTAGGGATGAAAATCCTCTCCTGTCAACTTAGCAGGGCCTAGGTGAATGTCACCTAGGATTGCTCCCTTATGCCCAGGATCTTGTAAGCCGTTGCAGTTGAGAGAGGACCAATTCAGAAGAGAGAAATAAAAACTTTGCGCTTTCACAGGTTGTTGGCTGTCATCAGAGCGGGAGTGTCACCAGACTGTGAACCCAGGGACAGCTCCTTTGGTTTGGGGCATGGACCAGTCTGGGCTCCACAGGAAATGGCCGCTGGTCGAGACCACTGGTGCATCTTGCAAGCACAACCTTGGGAAACCTTCCCGGCGAGGAGCTTGACCGAGAGGAGCGGGATGTGGAGGGGGGCAGCTAGGGAGTTATTACCAGCCCCGCGGTCTGCGCGCCTAGGCAGGAGCGCTCCTCCCGGCCCCCGCCCCCTGCAGGGCCGAGGCGGCCCCAGCGTGCGCAGAGTCCTCGTGCCCCGCGTGCGCGCCCCGCTGCTCCGTGCGCCTCCCGCGGACGCCGGTGGGTCTGACCCGCAGGCGGGCGGGCGGCGCGCACAGGTGGCGCCGATTGGGCAGGCGGGGCCCGAAGGGTGACGTCACGGGCTCCGGTCCCGGCGGCAGAAATAGGGCAGCCGCGGCGACGGTGGCACAGCAGCGGCCAGCGGCGGCTCAGAGAGCTGGAGCCTCCCCAGCCTCCAGCGCCCCCAGACCCGCGAACAGCCGGAGAGACCGATCGAAAGCCGCGGGGCCGGTCGCCGCCGCCGCCACCACGGGGCGTCCCCTCGCTCCCGCCCGGATCCGGCCACCTGGTTTTCCCCTCGGCCCCGGCCGCCGCAGGTAAGCGGACGCAGCTCCCGAGCAGGCGCGCGGGTGCCAGACCGCCGCCAGCCAGCGGGTCCCGCGGCTCGGCGCTGGGGTCCAGGCGCCCGCGTCTCGCTGCAGGGCCCTGCGCGCTCGCTCGCGTGCCCTCACTGCCCGCGCCGGAGAGCCAAGTTTGCCCGTCTGGCCGCGGGCGCGGGACCACAGAGCCGGGGCTCGGCGGCGCTGTCGTGTGTGGGGCAGGACTCGAGGTGAAGGCTAGGGCGCCGCCGGGCTACTGGCCAGGTCCGCGCCGGAGACCCGGGCGACCCCTCTGGCGCGCTGGGCGCCACGCACAGCCAGCGGCTTGCGCCCGGCTCCAAAACCCCGCAGGCGCCGTGCTCGGGCTCGGGACCCCGGGCGGCCTCAGCGGAGCCGGGCGAGAGGCAGCCCCTCGGCTCGGACCCGACCGGTGCCCTGAGCTCCCAGCCACCCAGCACCTCCTTCCCGGCTTTGCGGGGAAGCTTGCGTCTCCTCGCTGCAGCCCAAAGGGCGCCCTGCACCTCGCCGGGCCCTCACCACCCGGGGTCCGCGGAGCAGGCGGCTGGCGCGGTGGGAATCTGGGCAGAGCCTGGCGCAGCCTGCGGCTCTGGTTCTGCCGGGCCGATAGCTGTTCCAGCGAGCGGCTCGTGTCACAGCTGCGGAGTCTCCAGGGAGCTGTTGGGGACTTGATCCTAAGACGTTGTACTGTGACTGATCGTCCCTCTGCTCCAGCAAAGGAGAGGAACCACATCCAAGATTCAGGGTGCTTAGGGGAGGCAGGCAGAGCGCTCCGATTTGGGTGCGTGTCGCCTGAGTTTGGGGACTCTGCGCAGCTACCACCGCGGTGCCCCACGCGGGTTCACCCGAGGCCTGCCACCTGAGGACTTCGAGTCCTGCAGCTCTTCGAGAGGGCTGGACTTAGTAGGGTTTCTCAGTGCCCGAACTTGGTGGGCATCGGGGGCAGCAGCGGCCTCCTGAAAGTTCCTGGGGACTTGGGCCCTGCTGGGTCTGTGTCAGGGCCCGGAGAGTTGGTCCCCGAAGCGCGGCCAGCCACCTCTGTCCTGGTAACTGTGCCCGACGCTGAGGAATGACGCTTCGGCAGCCTCTCCTTCGCTCCCCTCTAGGTGTCGCTTCCGCCGTGGTTTCGGAAGAGTGAAACAGCGCCAGTAGCTTTCTTCCCTTTCCTTAGTAAATTTGATGCCAGTGTGCGCGCCAGGAATTGTACTAGATGGAGTCCTGAGACACCAAGGCCGTCCACGTTCTCCGGGCCAAACATAAACAATTTCAACAGGAGGTGGCAAGGTAACCGCTGGCCAGACTGCACCAGAATCCCCCATGAGTCTGTGTGTCGGGGGGTGTGAGATGAGGGGTCCGGAAGACATTAGGACTTTTCTAGAAAGTCCCGAGTTGTCTTCTACCACCAGCCTTTAGGGAAGTCAGAGATGAATTTTAACGCTGTCTTCTTGATCCCGGGTGGCAGAGTTTCTGTGCTTGCCTGACGTGGGCAGTGACCCGGGGGAGGATTCACCTGGGAAGCAAATGGTGAGCGGAGGCAGCGGCTCAAACCCAGCTCTCCAGGGGCTGCTCTGCTTCTCGCCCCAGTCCTAGGAGCAGGCGCTGCAGCATCCGCAGGCCACGTCTGCGGTCCCCAGCGGAACGTTAACTCTCTTCCCCCGTCCTAGGGACAGAGAGATACACACCGCTCTCTCCCGAGACTTCAGACTGAGCCAAGGTCATGCAAGAAAACAGTCCACTTGCTGTAGTGTATTAAAATTTCTCATTTAATTTGTCCCATTGGCTTTTTTTCCTTGTAGAGTTTTATTGTCATCCTCAATTTTTGTTAATTCCAGGAAGGTTCCCCTCCCGCCCCCTCCAGAGAGGGGCTGGTTTGTTTTGCTGGACACTGGAAGAACTTTCATCTCTCCGGCCGTGCCCTGTGTGTGTGTGGGGGGTCCTACATTGCCCAGCCCCGTGGTGTTCTCCTACCAGGGACGGTAAGGCTTCCTAGCAAGTGACCTGGTGCTCTGGGCTTTTGTTTGATTTAGCACAGTCCAGAGACTGACCTTAAATAGTCAGGACTGCAGAAAATCTACCTAATTCCTTGTCTTTCTTGGAATATTTTTTCCTGTACCCTCAGCTTTCTTGTGTTGCTTCCATGTGGTCAGTCATGTGCTTTCTAACTTAATGAAATTTCTAGAGCAGATCTTTCCTTATATTCTCTGCCTTAAGGTATGATGCAAGGCATAGAGTGTCAAACAAAATAAAATTACATCCAAAAAATGTGGTGTTAAAGAGTTATATTCTGAAGGCTGAAAGGATAAGGGATTTTTGGAAGCATAGGTTTGTGTGTTAGACTTTGTGGTAAATAAGAATGCCCATAGATTATACATTGTACCTAGAATGATGTATGCCTCTAATGTATCAATTGTTGGAAAAGGCAGAGTAGATACTTAATAGGAAATGCAATTTAACTTCATTGTGGCTTGCTGCAAGATGAACCTAATATATTTTCATGACTGTTTCCCCCAGGTTGGTATTTTAGGGGCTCTTTTAGGAAATCTGAACCACTTCTTTTTTCCTGAAACACTCATAAATTAAAATTAGGTTCCTAATCCTTTCCAGAGAAATTGCCATCTCATCTCCTGGTTTTGGGCGGAGGTGGTTGTGCGGTGCCCTTCTCTCCTGTCCACTTTAACATTGGATGGACATACAGGAGAGGACTGCTGGGTTTTGACGCTTTCCACTGATTTCTGATTGCCCACGTGCCATGTGTACAATGCAACCAGCTTACAGTGATTTGCTAGAGCAGACAGTTTTTCACTTAGAAAGGTTAGGAATGCAGTTGCCTTGGGATCACCGGACCACAATCTTACTGTTCTCTGAAGAAGAACACTGGTTCTTCACTCGGTTCTGCCACATCATCTTTGTAACTTCTAGCCCTTTTGACTACAAAAAAAAAGAGCCATTTCTTTGTGGCTAATCCAAATGACTGGTCTGATAATATCACTGTATTCCGGAAGGGAAATCGAGAGAGAGAATGGGTAAACAATATGCCCAAAGCTCTGAGAGCCAGAATCCCCACTCCTCCCCAAAGAGCTGGTCCTGACATAGAAAAGATTTGTCCTCAATACGTATGTCCGTGCTTCTCCCTGGCCTCTGGCCCTGTTGAATAAAGATAGCTTACACGCTGGTGCGTGTTCTGTGGGTGCAGCAGATTTGGGAGTTTTCATATTAATATCTCTGTTTCCCGAACAGTTTGCATTTTTATGTCACGCTTTTTCAACTTTCTTCAAAAAGCCAAAGTTGATATTTGGAATGTTATGTTATACTTATTTGTAGCAGCTCTGTAATTTTAAACGTAAAAAAGAATAACGCTGATATCAGCTTATTTTATAGCACCGGAAATTCCTGTGGTTTTTCACAAGGAGAGAGTAGATGTCTAGACAGAGGCGACAAACTTACGCTCTCTACACCCAGATAGCGGACGCTGGGGTTTTAGTCTAGGGCTGGCCACCGACTGGCTTCAGACCTTAGGCAACTCCTCACGCTGATGGCCTCTGGCGTCCTTTGCATGCAGTAGCCAGACTAATGCCTGATCTCCTGGCCTCAGGAGTATCGAGGCTCCCGTGGAAACCGCTGAGGAAATGGTGAAGTACCTGGCTTCAAAGGATGTCTTAACTATTAAGTAACTGTACGTTTGGAAGAAAAGGTAGTCCCGGCTCTGTGGGGAATCCTGAGTGGGTTTGCAGTCAATGCTTAAGACTTAAGGCAGGATTGAATAAATCTTATAAACCTGACTTAATCTCAAAAGGAGCCCCAGGTTGAAAGAGTTGGTGAGCGTATGGACGGCACATTCCCAGTTCTCTAAAGAGGATGTTCATCTGTTTTCCTCCTCTGAGGGCCAGTGGGGCTGTTTGAATTTGAGGAGTAAGATCTCCTTCCCCAAAGTGATTTGTGCTCCCTGTGAGCTGAGGGGCCCTCTTGCTGCCTGGAATTCTGTGCAATTTTTCTTGACTTTTTTTAACCATATTTTTTTTCTTGACCCATACATAGAGCAGCAAAGAGGGTGGCAGAGGAGAATGAGCTAAGGAGTCCCGAGGGGTGGAGTGCAGGAGGGAGACGGTTTAGCTCCTTCCCATTGCTCTGCATCTTTGGCTTTGGTTGGAGCCATCACAACTATAGGAGGTCAACTCTTCAGAGGACAGGAGAGACTTGGGGCTCAGGGCCTCTGATCTGGTTCTATATGTATTTTCCCCATAAACACAACTGTTTAGCAGGAGAAACTATTGCTGAGGGTTGATGGGCAGCATGAGATGGGAGTTAAGAGAGTAGATAATGGTTCACCTGCCTGACTTAGAGTCTCAGCTCTGCCACTTATTTGCTCATGGCCTTGGCGGGGTTCGTAACCTCCCTGTGACCTTCTCTCCTTTGTCAGCTGATGAAGGAGTACTCATTGCCTTCCTCCTGGAGTAGAAAAATGAGGATTCTGAGTTAGTGAAGCCGTCAGAAACAGTATCTGACACTTAGTAATTGCTTTGTGTTGGCCAAATAGATGTCTATTTGGTTATTAGACAGATCATCAAAATTGATTTAGACCCAATATTAATTCTTTTTCATGAACTGAACTGTCATAAAACTTGAGTTGTAAATTTTTAGGCTGCTGCTGCTATAGATGTAATGAATTGTCAATCACCGTAAGTATAAAATGATAGCTAAGACACTGTGTAAATGAAGTGAGACCTACCTCCTGGTGACCAAACAGTGCTCAATTTTACAAAGAAGCTGTTTAGGATTATTTCATTACTTGGCCTGATTCACATATTTCCCTGTCTTCAAATAATTTTGGGTGAGGGGAGTGTGCTGAAGGTTGAACCCGGGGCCTTCACACTGAGCTACATTCCCAGTCCTTTTTAAATTTTTTTTTTTTAAATTTTGGGACAGGGTCTCACTAAGTCACCAAGTTGCTCTGGTTGGGCTTGAACTGGTGGTCCTCCTGCCTTGGTCTCCCACAGTGCTGGAATTACAGGTGTGCGCCACCAGCCAGGCTCAAATAACTTTAATGAAAACCACATAAAACCAGTGGCAACTCCAGGAATGGCAGGGCTGAGCTCAAACAACTCACAAACCAACTGGAGGTGCCGTGCCAGCACTCTGAGGTACCTCTTCAGTGGAGTGATTTGGTACTTGTAAAAATAACAGTTGAAATGAAGGGATCTTATTTTGATGCCATCTATGAATAATAAAACACAAGACATAATTGGCCTTAGATTACTATTCAGATTGAAAATGAAATACTAGATTTTGTGACTTGTATTTTTCACAGCTCCAGGAATTGATGTCTGTACATTAACAAGAATGAATTTTGATTATCTTACTATTTTTAGTTTATTTGGGCTAGGAGGCATGAAAAAGAAACAACATAGACTTTTAATATGTGTGCTTATCCCATGAGCAATATTCTGTTCTAGATAAGTAAGAAAAAGTTCTTAAAGCTTTAGGAACCAATGTCTTTCTAGTTCCGTCTTGAATTACTATAGCTGACTCTTAAAAATTCCAAAAACCCATCAGCCTCTCTCTGCAGTCTCTGGAATGTAGCTCTGTGTTCAGAAGAGGATAACGTATGGGGTGGAGGAAATTGCCCTCTTTATTTTTAGAAAAAACAGTTGCAATATGGGAAAGATGGTTTTATTTTCTTTCAGTCCTGGATGTGATTTTTTTTTTTTTTGAACCCCTCCTCATCCCTGTAAGAACTCACCCACCCTATCAAAAGCACTGGATCTGGGGTGCAGAGTTGGGTGGCTAATGTCAGTGCTGAGGCCTAACCCGGTAGCAGCCGCAGCTGCCCGTTTCCACTCTGCTCTGTCATCTTCGGGGTGCAGCGCAAATGCGGAGACGGTGACCTTAAGATTATGTTTACTGGCCGCTTGGGCTACTTCCCCTCACAGCTCAGTTTTGCTGACAGATGTGAAAGCTGAAGAAATAGTTGTAGGAGCAGGAGCCTCTAGACTCTTTTTAAAGAGACACCTTCTCTTAAAAGATGGCCATTGCTTATAACCTTGCCTTTTCAAAAGCCCGTGTTATGTGCCCACAAATTCCGGTCTGACTTCTCCTCCCCGTGGGCATTTGTGTCTCAAGCTGCAGACGTAAAGCCAGTGTGAAGACGCGGCTCTGTTTGGGTGTGGAAGGTAGCCACAGGAAACCTGGAATGTGGCGGGAGTGATTGGATGTCAGTCTCTACCCCTCGTCTAGAGTGGGGGTTCTGAGGTGCTGTTGACTGTGGATGCGAGCAGGGGTGCACTCCTCAAGCTGTAAGGTCCCTCAAGTACCTGGATGTTTCTCATTTGGACAGCTGTTCCGGGCCAGCCCTGGGCCAGGTGACACTGGTTGCTGGCCTCCAAGAAGCTCTGCGTGTTTTCATATCCCTAGCCAGGAACAGGATGCAATTGGACCACATGTAATTAAGCACTAAATTGTGTGGTATATGCAGAAATCAATAACCCCTAAAGTTTCCTAGAGTAAGAGTTGTTCGTACTGCATGATGAGTTCTGTGAGGCTCTGTTATAGCTGGAATATGTTCACAGTGGAAATCTTTTATTTAAACATTATACCTAGGGCTGGGACGTAGCTTAGTGGTAGAGCACTTGCCTAGTGTGAACAAGGCTCTGGGTTTGATCTCCAGCAAAAGTGGAATAGTCTGTATCCTCGTGGCAAGCGTTTAAACATTTGTTGTAGTCAGCCTTAGTTTTTTTTTTTTTGTGGGTACCGGGTGTCGACCTCAGGACCTCGCGCGCCAGCAGGCACCCGTGCCGCTGAGCGATATCACCGGCCCCTTTTTCGTATGTGGGTTCCGGGAGTCGAACTCGGGCCCTCGTGCTTGCCAGGCAGGCGCTTAAGCCGCTGAGCCATCTCACCGGCCCAGCCTTAGTTTTTCATCCATATAATTCTTTGATTGCTTTGAATTGCCCACTTCTTTTTTTCTGGGAACTTAGACAATAATATTATCAAGTGAGTCTAACGAAACGTCTTAAAGTTACTGGGATTCCATTGTCATTGGCTGCTTGGATTTTGCTACAGAAATCACTGGCTTTGAAAATAAAACATGAGACTTTATGATGCCATTTTTAAGCTCACGATCTTTAAACTGGAGTATAAGCCGCAAACCAGTTCTCACAGATTTAACATAATCCTCCACATTTCTTGACCACTCAGAGTGTGCACCGTCCTAAACGATTACCTCAGGGAATCGAGGCATGGGTGTGCCTCATAGAGGTGACCCCGCTGACCCACCCTGGTTTGTTCTTGTAGGTGCGGTGGCTGGTGGTAATTCGAGGGGGACCGTATATAACTCTACACTGATAGAGTTCTTGCTTTATGCCTGACACCAACTCCTTCAGAGCTCGCAGCAACCCTGTGAGGTAGCTCATACTGCACTCCTTTTGGGGATGAGTGAACTAAGGCTCCAAAGTCATGTAACTTCTCCTGAGTATGACAGTGGGCACTGGGTTTTAAACTCAGGTTAACCCGATTCTGAATATGTGTATTAACTCATTGTACCGTGCTATGCACTTTCCAATGCTGAGCGCTGAGCATTTGTCATTTTCTCAACAGACTCAACAAAATGAAGCCAGGAGGCTTTTGGCTGCATCTCACACTGCTCGGGGTCTCCCTGCCTGCTGCACTGGGATGGATGGACCCAGGAACCAGCAGAGGCCTCAATGCCAGTGGGGGGGAGTCACAGGCAGAGGTATGGTCGAATTACTGCTGACGTGACCTTTCAAACTGATTGCTTTTTGATGGTACAGTATCTGATTTCCCTTCCGCTTTTAGTTCAGATCAATTAGACCACCATGTGAATTAAAATTGCACAAAAGGGGACAAAAGGAGGCAACAGGTATTGCTATGGACAGGAGGTTAATATGGTGATGTGTGTAATGGCTCCGGAATTGCTCAAATGCTGAAAATGCATTCCAAAACCAAGCATTAGCGGCACACTTTGTCTTTCACAAAGACCCTCAAAAGGATGGCCCTTCTGTATATTTAATAAAACAAAGAAAATGCAGACTAACCAGTGGCACACATCCATGCTAAATAATGAAATATTTTAATTATGAAATACGTTTTAAAGGAAATGGATGACTTTTTGGGTATATAGATAAAAAGAACCAGGCTGAGAAAAGAACTGGCAAGTGAGGGCCCTAAGGGAGACTGCTTTAATGAACAGATAAGAATGATTAATGGCATGCTAGGTATATATAAATGCTTCTAAAGTACTTTAAAAACTTGTTCTCAAATACCTCCCTGGAGGGTCTGGATGTCCTGCTAATTGCTTAGTGAACCCTAGTCCTAAGTACTGAAGACGAGGAATCATAAACTGCATCCCACCCCTGCTCACGGTACTGGACTCCAAGAATTTGAGGTTCATCTGGAATACAGATTTTTTTTTTTTGTAGAAAATGCTTTGCATGTGCTGAACCTTAAGAAATGACTGCACCCTTTCATTCAAACCACCTGGGATTTTCTCTATGCCATGATGCATGCTAATTCTTATCAGTGGCTTTTCAGGCATCTGTTGTCACACTCCAGGCAGGCCCATCTCCTTTTTTCTATACTTGTATCCCCTCTTGTGGGATGAGAAATAAAAATTACCTCAAAAAGTCAATATTCCCGGAGAGTGAATAATGATACATACTGTATGGTAGGATTAATGCATTATTTGATCATGCGACACGAGTTCTCTTTCATTACTACTTGATTGTCATGCAATCCCAAACCTGTGAGCCTTAGTCTTTGGGGAGCCTCAGGAGTAATTTAACACACACTTTTCCTGCTGAAGTTGGTGCGGTGTGCTCTTGTAAACAGTAACTCTACCTCTCCCGTCTAGTCCAGGAAGGACACACCTTGATGCTCCTTTGAAAGAGCCTCGTTGCAGACGTGCTGGTGAGAACATTTCCTATGTGGGAAGGGCTTTGTCATTACACATCTACCCACACGAAGGCAAAATGATCACTTCACTGTTACTCTGCACTGCTGAATGTTTAATAGCAAAGCAAACAGGCAGACCTACAGGTATGCTTAGTCTTCTCGCTCTTGAGGCTTGTTGGTCCACCATCTTAAATCATTTATTTCAATTAAGATTCAAGCCAGTTAAGGTAAGATTTTCCTGGAGGTAAATTGAAGGTAAGTTAATATTCCCTAGGGCCTTCTTCTCTGAACTGTTAACACCGGAATACCTCGTGTACCCACGAGAACCCACAGATGCTGCTCACTGTGAGGAAGGAAAGCCTTTTGGTTTAGCGTTGCTTTGTCTCTCCTAGCTCTAGTCTCCCAAGTTCAGGAATGTGGCTGCTTAGGAAGGGGAAGAGATGACTGCAGTGTCCCAAATGCAGGAACAGTGGTCCCAGTGATCGTGCTTCTTGGCTACAGCTTTTGTTGTTGCATTGTTTTGCCTTCTCCTCATTGAATTTGCTTACGTCCATGATTAATGAGATGATGCTCCTGGGGATGGGCACAGCGCACAGCATGGCCTCGGGGAATGTTTGCTCCCAGAGAGCAGAGCATTTATTTTAATGGCCTCGGTCACACTCCTTGCAGACCCCCTCCCCGTGCCCTTACTCACTAGGGTCCTCCTGCCTGGTGTGCAGTCTTTCTTTCCATATTTCGGAATCTTCCTTGCTCCAAGGTACACTATGGTTCTTACCTTTTCTCTAGAATCTTCTTTGATACCTCCTCTCTTTTTCTGAACTCTTAATCCTTCTATCTTTTCCTTTTAATTTTAGCATATGGATGAAACCTGTCTTACTCATCTTCCTCTTTCTTGTAGTGTCTAATAATTTTGTGAGCAAAATGGAAGCTCACTGTGTTTTTAAGTCAATCAATGCTTAATATCACATTCAGTCATGAAGTCATCCCGGCACTTTCAAGATTCAGCCTTGACCATCAGACCTTGAGGGGGTGGCTCACTTCCCTGCAAGGCCAAGGCCTTTTCTGGTTGGGATGTGACTGGTCTCCCCTAAAAACTGCCAGCAATTTGCAGGCACGGCGCACCTGCATCTTATCGATACCCAACACAATACTTGTGTGTAATAGTTTCTGGGTAGTTTCTTCTTTGAATTCCAGCTATTAGCATACCCATAACTCACTGTCCAAATCATATTAAAGTCTTTTGGCAGTTTCCTCAGGCAATTTTATTTTCTGGAAGAATCAAAACCAATAGAATTTCTTGAGACACTAAATAAGTCAAAAACTGTCCTCAGGAACTCAGCAGTGAAATGCTTCTCTGCGTGCTTTCTTCCTGATAGTGGTACTTCACAAAATATTCATTATAATTTTTAAAGTCCTTGGAAAGCATTAATAAGATATGATTTGTCTTTAAAGTTATTATACCAATTACTTGAATGTCCTGAGGGTAAATAAGGATTAAATGACCAGTGGGTGTGTGTTTGCATATTTTTAAAGTAATTATAGCAAGTGTGGATTTTATCAAATTATTGTTTTATGTATAAAGGAATGAAGTTAAGATAGCTCTGAGAAGTTTATCATTTTATAGCTGTAGATAAAAAGAAACTTATCCGGATGGAGTGGCTCTTTAATAAGAGTTGAGTAGCAGAATGTGGCCTAGAATGCTAATACAATCCTAGGGGTGCAGTGTGCTAAGGCTCTGGAATATCATTATAATTTCCTCCTTTTCCTTTTATTCTGGCCAAGATACATAAACTACATGCTGAGCATCCCTAACCTGTGACTTGTCACTTGTCGGCCAAGTTGATGCCACAAGTGGAAAGTTTCACCGCTGGCCTCAGGTGATGGGTTGCAGTTGAAACTGAGGTGCACTGAAAATACTATCTGAAATTACCCCATGTTACTGTATATGAGAAATAAATTTTGTGTTCAGACTTGGGTCCTGTCCCCCAAATATCTCACATGTATGCAAATATTTAAAATCAACAATAGCAACAAAACAAATTCAAAGCACTTTTGGTCCCAAGCACTTCAGACAAAGCACTTTTGGTCCCAAGCACTTCAGATAAAGATACTCAACCTGTAGTAAAGTCAGTATTGGTAAAGTTTTCTGTTTCGGGGAATCAAGAGACCACGGAAATGTGAGCAGTGACGTGGGGGTGGTCCCCACAGGGCTAACCTGTCCTTGAGGTGGGCATGTGTGGGAGCGCCCTTGAGCCCTGGGTGCCGTGTTCCAACACCGGGTCTGACGCAGGCGCTGGGTGCTGCAGTGGCGTGGGGAGGGACCCTTCGTGATCTGTCACACCCTTCGTGCATTTTGTTTCACTTTTTATGAACGGCTCTTTCCGTGGTTATGTTATGCTGTCAGGGACCACGCGACTGTAAATGTAAATGCTAATGTTGCTTCCTTAAATTGTTCGTCTCGTGTGCCTCAGGGCTTGCAGACCGGAAAGCTTGGAGGTAGACACCGCGTGTTTTCCATATTTGCAAACTCAAAGCAAAGTCTTTGTGGGAAACACGAGGGAGGGTGAAATCAGTTGACTCCAGCGCGATTCCCCTTCTCTCTAGCCCCTGGAGCATCCTGAGGAAGTGACGGCTTGACCCCTTTGTGTAGGGGTGGGCCCCGGACACGCCACTCCTGTCCTTGCCAGGTGGCTTTCAATCCCTGCCGTGGTGGGGCATTCAGGAGTACTTGGACTGTTAGACTGGGTGTTAACTGTTTCCAGAGTATTTTGTCATTCTTATGTATCTTACTGACTTCAAGGCAACACTGCCCGCCCTTTCTAATGAAGTTCTTCCTGGGATTCCTGGGGCAGTCGCTGGTCATCTGTGAGGTTGAGGCCAGTCTCTTGGTGTCTCTGCTCCCCCTTGTGCACCCCCTGTCTGTGAGCACGAAGAAAAGATGCTCCCTCCTCCCTGTGAACAGACAGAGGTCCAGGCTGGGTGCTCGGCATGTTCTTAGGCCTCACCTACAGCCCAGACCCGGTGCGTCTCTCTCGTGTGTTTCTGCCATGTCACCTGTCCTAAGCACGCAGCGTGGTGGGCCCAGTTCTGGACTTGCTTTCAAAGATGCCAAGGCTCTGGGCGGTCTCTCAGCACGAGGTACGATGGCCGGGGTTACCTACTGCACCTGTTTCGGAGGAGCCTCGCCGCCACTGCAGGCACAGTGCTCTGGGGGACGAGGGGCCCCCAGCACTTGCTCATGGCTCTCTGCTAATTGTTCACATTCAGGATTTATTAGTCAGGTTTCCATCACTGTGACAAAATAGCTTCAAGAAATCAATTTGAAGGAGAAAAGATTTATTTTGGTTAAAGGTTTTAGAGGCTTCAGTCCAGAATCACTCGACTCCCTCAGCTGGGGACCCAAGCCTTCACCCTGTGAGTTTTGGGAGTGGGAGAGGTCATTTAAAATCCAAACTGTAACACAGAGCATGCGCGTTTTAGTTTCTCAGATAAAATGAGGGGGATGTGACTTGCCAGCTGCAGGTATATGAGTGCAGTGAGTGCATCCATCGTTTTCCAGGCAAGGATGGCAGCAGATCCTCCCAAGTGTGTCCCCACTTGCAGAGTTAGTGCCGTCGTGCCCTGCCTCAGGGCCTCGCATTTCAGTGTGCTCGCCGGGGTCTGGGTCTCGCTCGGTGCGAGTCCGATGCAGTGCTGAAAGGCTGCATTTCTCACAAGCTCTGGGTGGTGCTGATACTTCCCCTCCTAGGGGATGCTGGGCAGCAAAGCTCTAGAGGAGTCCCTTGGGCACTCGTGCGAGAAGGAGAACCCAGTTGGATTGACCCTGGCCCTGGAAAGCTTTGGCTGACGTGGTGATGCCGATTGCAGTTAGGAAAGAGAGAAATGGGCAGGTTGCAGTCATGCTGGGAAATGGCTTGATGAGACCGGCTTGAAGGGAGGAAGGGGGTCCAGGGAAAGGTAAATCTGAGCAGCCTGGGTTCCGGAGTCATTTTCACCTGTCTTTAAGCAGGCAGGTCCCCTTGGATCTCTGAAGCCAGAGCTCCTCACTGGCTGGCCTGTTGGGGATTTCAATCCTGAGGGGGCCATTCTAAAGGAATGCTAAGCATTGCCGCCCTCCAGGCTCCAGCACCCCCACGACACACACTACCACATGGCACCCATGCTGGCCTCCTGCCCTCCCCTCTGTGGCCAGGCACTAGACAGGTTGTTTGGGGACCACCACAGCTGGTCCATGCTCTCTGTTTGGGGTGTTTCAAACAATCTTTGTCCTTAGACAGGGGAAGTCACAGTCTGTGTTCTTTGTATTCACGATTTCTTCTCTGTCCTTGCTCCTAGCAAGCTCTTGCACTCTGCACCAGTTAGCAGATGGTGTACCCTTGGTATTTTGAGATCATAGTTTTAATTGGACTTGAAAAGTTCTGTGACCCAGGAAAATGTGCACTTATGAGTTCACCGAAAACCATTATTTTCCTTCCTCTTAATTTAGCGTTTACTCGTCTATTTATGCTTCTGCTGCTAAATAATCTGTGCTGCTCTAGGAAGCTTCCCACCCTTGTAATCAGGACATCAGGCCATGCGTTGTAAATGGGGCTGTGATTTCCATTTTTCGGGGAGCTGGCAGCATCGGATCCACCAAGCCCCAATCATCTGCTTGATTTATCCTCCAGGACTGTGGGTTTTCTCTTTTGCTTCCCATTTGGAGAGAAGTGAATGTCACACTGGTGTCAGGCGGACGCTAACAGGCTCCACACGAGTGGGCTCTGCTTTCCTATTCCGCCAAGCCCTTGTCCTTCTGCCTCTGTCACTGTGGTCTCTGCCTTGTCTCACCCCCAGGTACCAGCTTCAGAAACGGAGGGTGTGGGAGGGGCGGGTCCTGTGTTCTGAGCAGGGTCCACGCAGCAAAGGGCGGAAGGAGCTGACACGTTGGTATTTGAGTGGAGGAGGCTCAGGTGGCCGAGAAGCCAGCTGTCCACCCAGCCTCACTTCTCTGACAGTGGCCAGGAGTGTCTCAGCCTGAGGCCTTCCCTTGAGTCAGGAAGGCGTGGAGTGCCGGGAGCCCCGTCTGTTCCCTACTAGTGAAAGGCAGCCTTGTTTCGGTTCTAGTGAACAGGAAGAGGGAAGCGGGCTGCTCGTGACTGGAGCGAGGCCTGGAGTGTGGTGGCCTGTGGGCTCAGGTCTTCTTCCTTCAACTAGAAAGTGTGTTTCAGCCTGACTCTGCCCAGAAGGGAGACCTGGTGCAGGTGGCAGCCTGGGGGCTGGGTAGGAGGAGCCTCTGGGAGAATCCTCTCCCCCTGACCTGGAGCCGTTCTGTGAGACTGCGGTCTAATTATTTGGTGCTATGAGTAGAGATGGAGCCCTTGGTTTTCCTTCTTCCTGTGTGTTCCAAGAGGACCTTGTGTCCTGGTGAGACCCTTCTGCGGGTCTTAGCCAGAGATGAAAGCTGCTGCTGTTGCTCTTGTGGAAGTATGTTAAAGTTTGAGATCTCCCATTATTTGGGGTCTGGATTGAGAGAGCGAGTGTGTGTGTGTGTGTGTTTCTTTTTGGGAGCTGAGAATAGAAGTTTTCTCCCTATTTCTTGGAGTCTTTTGCAGAGAACCAGTGAGGTCACTGTCGAGGCGGCCAAGTGGCTGACAGAGCCAGTCCCTCTGGTCATCGTGGCACCTGTGAGAGAAGTGTCCAGTTTCCAAACAGTCAGGTACCACCATGGCTGCCCACGTGTCAGCCCCAGCAAGGGCCTGGGCCTCTGGAGCGCAAGCTGCCTTTCTGACGACGCACCTCCCCCCGCTCCGCTCAGTCCTCTGTGCCTCGGTGGCTCGCTTGGCTGGTGGTGGGGCCCCCCTGCCCCAGGTGCCCGATGCAGGCAGCTCCCCAGGCTCTGAGAAGTGGCTGCCACCCCTTCCCCTTCCTAATCCAACCTTGTTAGCTCTCGCTCTGTGGCTTCTGCGTTCCCAGTTTCTCCTCCGGGACACTGGTTGTTTTTCCCTCCTGAGACCTTGATAGTCTCATTACGAGCTGTCCGTGCTGCTGCCCGGGCGCCCCCAGTGCTGCCTTTGCCTCAGGGATGCCCTCGAGTCAGAGGTCTTGTGCCTCCCATCTGCTTCTCCCCTTGCCGGCTGTGTGACTGAGGGCCACTTACCCTCGCTGACCTCAGAATAGCCATGAGTACAATGCGGGCAATAAAAGCCCCGTTTTCAGAGTTGCCACGAGGACTAATTAAGATGGTTTATGTGTGGTGCCTGCTGCAGAGCGGTGCTCAGAACCCCACTAAGTGCACCCCTCCTGCATCCGTCACTGGGGCTATGGCTCTGTGGCAGGCAGCTCTTGGGTGGGAGGAACCTCTTTCCGGTGGAGTGTGAGTAGCCTGGGGTCTGGTCTTCCTGTGTCCCCAGTGTCCCGGAGAAACTGTACTCAGTGGGATGTTCACATATTTGTGTAGTAAGCGAATACATCAGCTATCCGTTATTGTTTATTTGGGCATCACACAGGGCTGAGCCAAGGTATCTCGGGTTTTGAAGGCTCCTTATAGAGGGAATTCCAGGGAAGATCCCCGACTGCCCTCAGGCTTTCACTTATAGTAGAATCCCCATCACACGTTCAAGTCTTCCCAGCGTCCTTACTGAACCAGCAGAAGAGAGAGCAAGCCCTATGGGCTGAGTAGGGGAGCACGTGGCACCCCAGCTCAGTTGCTGTTCTCTAGAACCATCTCTGGGGCCCTCCCATCTTTGGCTGTCCCTTCTGCAGAAAGGCCAGCATCACGGCCGGCAACTAGTCCTTCACCAAGAACATCAATCCAAAGAGTGAAATGTAACTTCAAACAAATGCTGAGTGCTCTGTTTGTGCTTAGAGTTTTTAGGGCCAGTAGAAATAGCCTGTGACCCTTGGGAAGATGCTGGCCACCAGCTGTCCCTACAGATATAGGGAGGGTTGAGGGTGATGAAAACAGAACTTCTCTTTTGAAATGTCATTCAATAGGTATGAGAGTCCTGGTGGCTTTTCCTGATGCTAGTCTTAAAACAATTAGATTAAAACTCGTGTGAACCCTACTGTCATTTAAAGCTTGCTTCTTTAAAGAAAACAGAACTATTTTTTTCTATTTAGCTCCCTTTCTAACCTTGCATTTCAAGCATGCATGAAAATCTCTGTGGAAGAAACGTCAGTTTCTGTGGTTCTTCTGCAGCCTTCTCCCGAGCATCCATTCCTAGCAGGTAGACTTTCACATGGGATGATGGCAGGCGTCACTTGGGAGTGGCCTGAGGGTGATTGGAGTGCCTCTAAAATATGCCCCATGGTTCCTCCTCTCCCCTTTCCTGTTGGGTTGTCACATATGCTGCTGGTGTCCCATTGGCATGTGGCTGCAAAGGGTGGGCTTCTCTGCTTTGCCCTTGGGTGTTCGTGGCTGGTGGTACAGTTTAGGGTTATGTCTTCGTGTCCCAGAGCAGAGCTTCTAGTTTGACCTCTCATACACCTGGCTAGATGGGCCTCTGAGCCCTGAGCTACTCTGGCCAAGTGGGGAGACCTCACGTCTTCAATCTCAGTAATTGGCAGATCTCCTTTGAACGTCCAGCTATGGGCTCCACCTGTACTAAGCTTAGCCAAGTGGTTAAAGGGAAGTGGGGTTTATGATTCCATCCTGGGAGCTTGAAGGCCAGTGGGGTGGAGCTGGTGGGGAGGAGAACTTGGCTGTTGCAGAATGGATTCTGAGTTAGCAGAAGGAATTAAGCAACTATGTTAATGATCTTTTCTCACATAGAGGAGATAGAACAACTAAATTAAGTGCTCAACTTTAGCCTAAAGGAAATTAGGTCTATTTATTGAGTAATAAAGGAGGAAGTAGCTCCTGCTTCCCACATCCTCACCCCTGCACCCCGTGCAGCGTGTGTACACTCACACTCCAGACGGACCCCTCCTCAAGGCACCAGTGGCTGAGCACAGATCTAGCGTCCCAGGTTTGCCCTGGCCATGACTCGCTGTTCTGAAGTCCTTAGAGGGTGGCTAGAGAAAGCTGGCATCCTTGAATGTCACCTGCATAGGATGGACATGGTGCTGAGTGCACAGCCCTGTGAGTATCCTAATTCCTTCCACTGCCCCCCTCAACTGGTCTTCTGGGGCCTGCACCCCTCCGGGCCCTCTCCCCTAAGGTGCTTCTGCCAGATATAGCTGCTTCCCTCTTATTGGCTCCATGATTTCCAAGTCGCCTTGGGGATTGCGCTGGTGGCAGGGAGGCAATGGCTGCTAATTCCTGCTGTTTCATCTTGCTTAGGATATTACAGTATGTGCCATTACACCCCAGTGTCCCCAACTGTCATTCCGAGCTCACATCCCTCGCTGTAGAGTCCCATCGTGAGCCAGGTGTCTATCCTGGTCCAATTGGTTGTAGCCAGTGGTTCAGTAATTCGTAGGAATGAAAGTACTTCTGAGGCCATCCCTACTAAAACAGAACTCTGTAGGATTCATTAGACACTCTAGATGAAAATATATATAGTAGTTAAATCCCGATGCTCTCAAATGACTGTTCTTGTATTAGAAGTAAAGATGGCCATGCGCTATATTCTGCAGGAAGTTTATGTCCATGGGCTGATAGCTACCCTGGGATTATGAGAAAGGAGAAAGAACAGTCCTCGAGCTTTAAGGAATCACTTCTGCGCTTGAGCCTGGTGAACCACGAAGGCAGTGCTTAGTGTGTTTAGTTGCAGAATGGGCCAAATCATGGGGGAACGAGAGTGTGGTGCAGAGGCCCTGGGCGGGGCTTGGATTACAGAGGACCCGCTTGGAGGTGGGGGCCTTGGAGAGAGACGGTGGCTGAGATCTGGTTGGGCAGAGTTTGTGTAAGGAGGAGGAACCCTCCAAGTGTATGTGTGGGCTGCGCTAGGACCATGCCTCCTGGGGGGCGTGGAGAGAAAATACTGGTCAGGGTGGACATATGAGCTTGTTGTCTAGGTGACCCGTCCCAGATCCTTTGGTGACCGTAAGTAGAATCGCCTACGTTATTGTTTAGCTTTACAATGTCCCCCCAAAATCTCATGGGTCCAGAGACACTTTCCGGAAGGTGATTGGATTGTGAGAGCTCTGGCTTTGAGTGGCTCGAACCCACTGATGAGATTGTGATTTGATGGCATTCAGGAAGCTGATGGCAGTAGCAGGTAGGCCTAGTTGGAGGCAGTGGATCACAGGGACGTGACCTTGGGGACTATCTCTGGTCCCCCACCCCATCCTTTCTGATTGTTTTTTTTCCTGCTTCCTGGCTGCCACGAAGTGAGCAGCTTTCCTCCGCCAGGCCCATGATGTTTGTTCCTCGCCACAGGCCGAAAGCAATGCAGCTGACCACGGGTGAAACGTCACCCATTGGAGCCCAAGTTAACTTTTCCTCCTTTCCTCCTTTATTTTTCTCACAGTGACAAAAAGCTAATACAACCTGCTAAGATGCTGGTGTAGAAAGAAGGGCTATCGCGAGGCCCCAGATATTCTCCTGGAACTAACCTCAGGATGCCCAGCATGCTGGGAGGCGAGAGGTATAGGTGTCTGGCTTCTCCCCACTCCTTCTGAGCTACATCCCCTTCCTCCACCGTTTCTCTCTCTCTCCTGCCTGTTCTATCTAGAGACTCCACTTTCCACACAATCGCGATGCAGATCCTGCTGCCCAGCCTAGTTGAACCATGTTAGCCTGTGGCCATGGCACTGCCACCGCCTGAATCTCCAGCTCCGGGCCCTGAACCCTCTCACCAGAGGTCTGGTCTGTGTATTCAGACTCTCAAGGGTGAGAACCTCATTAGCTGGGGAAGTGCCGGCCTGGTTCAGCTGCCTGTGGCTGAGGCCACGTCCTGACATGTGAGAGCATTCCGGGGCTCTAGAAGGAAGTGTGAGTGCAGGGAAAAGCTGTTCTGGCCAAGGGCACGGGAGATCACCCTGAGGGGGGGGAGGACCGCTGTGATGCTGCAGAGCCAGTCTCGAGCCTCCCAGAAAGCTCTTGAAGAAGCACTAGCTGAGCTGGGCACTGTAGTGCATGCCTGTAATCCCAACACTCTGGGAGGTTGAGGCAGGAGGATAGTGAGTTCAAGCACAGTCTTGGCCACTTAGCAATTTAGTGAGAGCCTATTTTAAAAAAATTAAAAAGGGCTAGGACTGTAGTGCAGTGTGAAGGCCCTGAGTTCAGTCCCTAATACTGGAAAAAAGAAAGACAAATTTTAAAATAGCAGCAGCAGCAGCATGATCTGAGTCCTTAAAGGACTGGTATTTTATGGAGTGGTGTTTCTGAGCTTGAGTGGATGAGGGCTCAGGCAGAAAGGCCTGCCTGGCGCCCCTGTATCTTTGCTCACCCACTTTCCTGTACCTGTTTCATTGGTACCCTCACCTCAGAAACCTGACTGGTCTGCGGCCGAGCAGTTCAGATGCCGAGCTTCCCTGGCTCTGGGGTACCCCAGCGAACAGTCCAGGTCCAGCCTTTCCAGACTGACTGCGTCTCTCCAGTCACCACCAACTCCCCCCGCATGCTGGTGCCTGTGCTTCTGGCTCCCGGGCCTGTGCAGGAGTTTGAGTTTATCCCCCATGGAGCGACCCCAGTGCAGTAGCATTGGAAGTGGGGTTTCATGGGAGCTAGAGAGGCCGTGAGGATGCTCCCCTCGTGAGCGGACTAATGCCAGTGACAGGAGGGCTTGAGGCTGCTGTTGGATCTGTTTTCTCACACCCTGCCTTTGCCCCTCCACCATGGAATGATGCCATGAGAAGGCCCTTTCCCAAAGCCGGCTGCTTTCCCATCCCTGCCTGCCCAGCCTCCACAGTGGCACCCCAGCACATTTCTGTTCATTGTAAATTACCCAGCCTCAGGGGCTCTGTTACAGCAACACAAGGACTAGGAGAGTTTGTGCCCACAGCCTATCAAATTGACCAGAAAAGGAGCAAGCTTTGGGGTTTGGATGTGGCTGTGCGATCCTGGGGCTGCAGGGAGGCTCCTTATTGCAGCTGCTCTGAGGTCTGTTGGGCTTGTCCTTGGGAAGAAAGAAATGCTACACGGAAGGGGAGTCATGACTCGACCACACGCAGCTTCTTAGAGAGTTTACCACCCATGGGTTCCGTCAGCAGCTTGGCCCTGGAGCTGCCGGGGCATGGGTAATGAGGGCTGTCAACAGGGAGAGCAGGGTGGGATAGGTGCCCCTGAGCTCTGAGGCGCCACTCTGCTCCCAGCAAGGTGCAAATTCTTCTTGCATCAGAAACTTGGTTTTTGGTATGGTGCCTATGTCTGTTTATCCAGAAGTTAGAGAGTAGGAACCAGGACTGTCTGTGGGCTCGGGGAGAGGTGGGGAGGGTGACAGGAGAGTGGCCTCTGGAGTTCAGGGCTCCGGCTGAATGGCTCCTCTTATTTACCTTTCTCTCACAGGAATAAGGAGGAGATTCCTGATTCTCAGCATGGAATTCTCTGAACTCCATAGCTATCGATGATAGCACGCAGCCACTATTTTGTCAGAGCTCCAAGCAGGTTACTTCGCTGGCTTCTCAGGAGCATGCTGAGCTGCTGTTAGTCTCCTGCGCCTCTGCACGTCACACCCTCACTGGGAGCTGAGGCTTGAAGCCTGTGTGCGCTACGCGAGGCCCCCCCTTACGAAGCAGGGAGCAAGGGTTGCTCCGTCTCACCCGTGCTGTGAGCCACAACACCGAGCTGTTACCCCAGCACATATTTTTGAGGACAGGAACAGGACATCTGGTGACAGTGAGATTTGAAAGGCCAAAGCAGGTGATGTCATATCAAAGAAGGCATCCTCACCTCTTGGGGGGCAGCAGAGCCCTCTCCTGGGGCCAGGCTGGATGCAGCCTCTTGCCCTTCCCTGTAGGAAGGAGTGTGCTCTACCTCTAGGCCCCCTCTCTGCCCCTGTACCCTTTTATCTTCTCCCTGCATGAGGAAGGGGCTACTGGGCAGCTACTGAAACCCAGAGAATTAACGCCCCCTTTCATTTCCTTGCACTTCCCTAAGGGTACCACTGGAGACTTTGCAGCCTCTGGGCTCAAGGAGAGCAGGGCCTGGCCGGACCATCACTATGCCTGTGCATGGGGAAGGTGGGCGTTGGCTCTGGGTGGAAACCTCAGTGTGACGGAGTGTGTTGGTCTGTTTCTGCTTTTAAGAGTTGGGCGTGGGAGGTTCCTGAGGGTTGACGATAGCAGCCTCCCTTTCAGAAGCAGGAGCCTGGGCCCTTGACCTTGGGAAGGTAAGATTCCCAGCATAAAGGCTTTCGGAGGGTCAGGACCTCCCCTGGGAGAGTGCTAGTGTTTTCTGACTCTACCTTGGCCACTGGAGAGAGCGAGAAGGCAGTGCTGAGATAAGCCAGCGGTGGGCCTCCGTGCTCCGGCTGCGGAGGTGCTGCTGTGGGGCGAGGGCTGGGCTGTGGCAGAGGAGTGGTGGCTCCTTCGGAGGATGCCTACCTGATCCAGGTCGGGGGGTGTAGAGGACATTGTTCGTGGCTAGGGAGAATGAGCATGAGAACTGTCTGGGAGCATGGAGGGGAGGACAGCTCTGTGGCAGGGACACAGAGGGCCCAGGACACATGGAACATCCACGCTTACAGAGCACGGAGGACAAGGAATCGCAGCATTTAAGTGGAGTTGGAGCGAGTGAGTTAGCGGGCAGCCCAAAGGGTGAGGGACACTCACGGCAGCCCGGGCTGCTGAGAAGGGTGGGAGGGAACTGCACCCACCTGTGTGGTTTTGTTGTTTTTGCAGCAGCACTTGGGACTGAGTCCAGGGAGCGCTGAGCTACATCCTCAGCCCTTTGCATTTTCTGTTTTGTGGTAGGGTCTCCCTAAATTGCCCAGGCTCCCTTTGAATTTGTGATCCTCCTGCCTCATTGTTCTGAGTATCTGGGATGATAAGTGTTCGCTGCTGTACCCTCGTCCTCCCCAGCCATCGTCCTTCCGGCCCCAGAGGCCCAGGAACACAGACAGTCCCTCCTTCAGCCTGGCTGCTAAGCCTTGTGCTGGGGACACAGCGCTTGGTGTGTCCACAATTACCCAAGATGCTGCCGGTTTGGGGACTTCTGGGTTAGCTGGGAGTGAAGCGCAGACAAAAGCCCACTTTGTCATTGTCTCAGCAGCTTCTCTTCAGGGGACAAAGCTTCATGTGCCTCTGCACCAAGCATGAGCCTCTTTGGGGGACGTATGAGTGACAAGGCTGGCTGACTCCCAGACTACAGGTGTGGGGCAGGTGTTTCTCCAGCCAAGCAGCGACCCAGTGTACTCTCTGCACTTTCCTTCATTCTGTTCTCACAACCATCTTTTTATTTTTGTTTTTATGATACTGGGAATTGAACTCAGAGCTCTGCAATTGAGCTACATCCCAGTTATCTCCACCATGCATCCATGCATCCATGCATGCATGCATCCATCCATGCAGGAGCTCACTAAGTTGCTCAGGCTGCCCTTGAAGTTGTGATCCTCCTGCTTCAGCCTCTCAAGTAGCTGGGATTACAGATGTGTGCCTCTGTGTTGCCTCCCACAGCTGTTTCATAGGCACTACACTGAACCTCATCCTCGGGATGAAGTGCGCAGAGTTTCCCACCACAGGCCCGGGGAGAGGCTGGAGGGAAAAGTTGTCAGTCTTCCCTGAGATTCTCGGAGGGGCCGGGTACAAAGTAAATATCGACTCACACTGTGCCGACCACCAGTGCCTTTCTTCCGACTCTGTTATAGAAGAAAATTGAAAAGAGCCTTACAGTGCCTTAAAGCCTTTTTAATTAAATATAACTCATTTAATTTAAACTACTTTAAGTTTCATTTTTTTTTTTAATATGTGTTATAGTGGCGCAACGAAAGTGGCTTCTAATCAAAGCGCGGTGGGGGTTATCTCCGTGCACAAAAGCAGATGCCTGTGGGAGCCCACACCAACAGTCAAAACTCGCCGAGTCCTAGGCTGCACGGCGGAGGGCCACGGGAGTAGGAGGAGTCAGAAGTTCCTCTGGGGGGCTGTGAAGCCTGCAAGAGGGGGTGTGAGGGGGTGTGGGGAGGGCTTCACATGGGCAAGGGCTCAGCCAACAGGGACTGCTAAGGTGGCACTCACTGCCTTGTCTCCGGCCCCTGCTGGTTCTTCTGTTTCAGTACTGGGGTTGAACCCAGGACCTTTGTACTGAGCTACATCCCCAGTCCTTTGTTGATTGAGTGATTGAGACAGGGTCTCTCTAACTTACCCAAGCTGGCCTCCAATTTGCAATCCTCTGGCCTCACCCTCCCAGACTGCTGGGACTGCAGGCGTGCTCCACCACGCCGGGTTCCACTACCGATTCTAACGCTGGTGCCGGTGGCTGTAGAGGGAGGAGATGACGCCAGAGAAGAATGCTTGCTTGGTGGCCAGAGGAGGGACAGAACGGTCCTGAGCAGACGAATGTCATGCTCAGATGGGGTCAGCATCCACCCCCCGGAGGACCCCCAGAGGCCCTCCGCCTGCCTTATCTGGAGCAGCAGCCCCCAGCAGCTGTTTTCTGTCCCTGTTTTATTTTGCCCCGGCTCTTCTCACTGTGGAGTGTTTATACATCTCGTTGCTTGTTTGTTGCCTGACTCTCCACGCGAGAGCATGAGCTTCGCGGGGACTGGGGCTGTGGTGGTCTTGGCACTGCTGGACCCCAGGACGGGTTATATTTACTGGATGAATGAATACATGAACAGCGGAAGGGATGAGCTAGTGAACTGCTCAGGAGACCCATCGAGGCCCTGCTGAGAGCCGCGGTGAGGGCCTGGGTATCCTGAGGAAAGAAGGTGGAGGGAATGAGAGGGAGGATGGGTGGAAATGTGTCTGCCAGCGTGAGGAGGTGAAGAAGAGGTGGAGGAGATGCCTGCCAGGCCAGAGAGACACTGAGGATCCGAGGGGCGAGGACCTGCCTCTGAGCAAGATGGCAATTTCTGTGAGGCGCACATCCCCTCTGGGGAACAGGGAGTTCTCTTCTTGTCCTTAGACTTCCAAGACTTTGGGTATTTATCTTACTTGCATCAGATGCCACTCCCTCCTTTCCCAGCTTGCTCGCCTTCTCATAGGTTTCCGCCAGGCCTGTCTGTCCCAGCGGGACTCCGTACCGTTGTGTATCTTTAGGGCAGAGCATCTGTGTTGGTGATTCCCTCACTCCATGTGCAAAAACAAGAAAAGAAAACAGACTTTGACATGAGAATTGTGCTGAAGGGTGGCCTTTTTTCTTGCTTTGTCTTTTAATTTTCCAGGTTCAGGTTATTCTAAACTTCATCTTGGGCTTGCAGCTAGTAGAGAGAAGAGAGTGGCGTATTATATCACGTCAAGTCAGTTGATGTTAAGTTATGCCATCTCCTGGGTGGTACCCGGAGAGGATCATGAGTAATTAATGCATCGACTCTGCCCTTTCCTCTCCAGGGACATCCGTCCTTGCTCTCCTCTCTCCTCCTCCAGACACCTACAAGACGGCCTGATTTTCTTGGGGAGTGTGAACTGCTGGGACAAAGGCAGCATAGGAGAGATGCTTGCTTGAAGCACAGGACAGCCAGAGGATGGGAAACCTCTCCGCATAGGGAATGCCTGGAGGGACTCAGTTAGCTACCAAAGGAAGAGTGTAGACAGGTTCAGTGACAGTCAGTGTCTCCCAAGAGCCTCGTGCAAAACCTCCCTTGGCGCCCTGTGTTCCTAACAGATCTTTAAATAATCTGCCTTCCTCCTGGCAGTAAGGTGGGTTTAGGGCCCCAGGCCCTGTGCTGGAGGAGGTGTGGACCATGGGGGAGGGGGATAGGTGCTGTGCTCAGGGCTATGGTCATGGCTTTGCATGATGAGTATTTCTGCACAGGACAGCCAGTGTTCTGTCAAGGGCTGCCCATGTTGGTAACGATGACGACGGAGGAGTAAAGCGGTCCCTTGGGCTGCCGAGTCAGAGCTTTGGGCTACAAGTGTTATGGTGGTCCTGGTCCTGCTGATTGCTTCTTCTGAGGGAGAGATGTGGATTACTTTCCAAATCAAAAATATCCCTAGTTTTTAATTTACTGGGTTGTCAGAGAGATACGACTGTGGAGTGCCCCCCTTGCTTCCTGGTCTCTCAGTGTGTCTGTGTGCAGGCGATGATGTTGAACAAGGCGGAGGGATCCACTGGTTATTGACATTGATTCCATCAAATGCAATTTAGTGTTTATTCATTGCTTCGGTGGACTCGCCGCAGAAGAATGCCTTGAATTCAGAGCTAACTTTTCTTTAGCTATAAACAAATAACTTGTAGCGTTAAACTTTAAATGATATCTAGAACTTTTAATCACTCAATCCTTATATTTTATTATTTACTTTTTTTTTTGAGACAGAGTTTCACTATATAGCTCAGGCTAGCCTCACACTTAAGATCTTCGTGCCTCAGCCTCCGGGTGCTGGGATTACAGGTGTGTACCACTGTGCCTGCCTTTTACTGTAGTTACTTTTATTAACACTCCAGTCATCTTATTCCTGAAGGCCTGGCAAATATCCCAAACTATTTTCCTATTCCGATGCCTGGAAACCATCACTGATACCATCTCAGTGTAGAGTGCGGCGTCTTGTCCTTCACCAGTCACGCTCTGCTGTCAGTCAGAGTCTTAGCAGAAACACCTGTGGGCTTTGCCCTTGTTTCTGAGACGTCTCTCAGTTCGTCTTGGCTGCGCTGTGTGCCTGCCCATTTGACGGATGCCGACTGAGCAGGAGGTGTCTGGGTTCTTTCCTCAGGGCTATGCTGATGGAGCACAACTAACAAAAGTCAAGTTATTCAGACCCTCTGGAGGCTTGGACTACTTCATAGTCTCCTTGATGCACGTCATTAATCAGTGTTCCCAGATGTGCCCGCATGGACACTGTTGATGCGCTTATCATAGTGATTTTTAAAACAGTAAAGTAGCAAAGAGACTGCTTTGCTGTTTTTTGGGGGTTTTTTTCCTTTTCTTTTTCGTGGTGCTGGGGATCGAACTGAGGGCCTTGTGCATGTAAGGCAAGAGCTGTGCCACTGAGCCACATCCCCAGCCCTGCTTTGCTGTTTTTTGAGACATTTAGACATCCAGATGTGACTTTTTTTTTTTTTTTTTTTTTTTTTTTGTCTTGCCAAACCTCCACTTAACCTTTTGGCTTAGTTATCTAGACTTCCCAGTCCAGTGTGAACTGTGGTTTCCTGCTGTGAATCCGTTCACGGTTAGATAGTAAATAGAAGGCACACAAAACTTCCTCACTGTGCCATCTGGATTTCAGTCCCAAAATGTTGGAGAATCTAACTTTCTCTGCCTGTGCAGCCCTGCCCGGCCATCTCCCTTCAGTTCTGAAAGGCCTCACTTGTTTGGGCTGGTTGGAAGGTGTCAGGCCTATGTGGTTGCCTCAGCTATCTAAACATCTTAACGTTTCTTAGTGTTGGCTTCACCTCTCCCACCCTGACTGACCTTTTTTTTTCTTCTTTTGAAACAGGGTCTCACTGTGTAGTTCAGGCTGGCCTTGAACTCACTGTGTAGCCCAGGCTGGCCTCAAACTCATGGCAATCCTCCTGCCTCAGCCTCCTGAGCGCTAGGATTATAGGCGTGTACAACCACGTCTGGCCTGACTGATTTTTAAGGCAGAAAGCCAGCCGACCAGAACCACACACATTTCTCCCTGACCCAAATACTCCCAGGGGTTATGTCACCGTTCTCTGTGAAGCAGGAGGTGAATCTGACTCCTCAATTAAATAGCATTTCTCAGGAGCCAGTTCTACCTTTTGTCTTTTTTCTCTTCAATTTTTATTTTTATCAGTACATGTTTGCAGTACATAATGATTATATTCTTCACGTAACACATCTTAATTGTTTTTCATCCCCTCTGCTTCCTACTTCTCCCCTCCCTCTGTCTTTTGGTCCCCTTCCCCTTTGCAAAAGATCTGTATCTCTATTTCCTATTATCTATCTTTTGTTTTGCTCTTTATTTACACTTTGGGTTTCTCATATGAGGGAAACCATGCAGTATTTAAACACGTGTATCTGATTTATTTCACTCATTATGGTCTCAAAGTGCATCCATTTTCCTACAAATGACAAAATTAAAAACAAAAATTCCATTCAACCTAGCTATTCCCCTTCTAGGTCTCTCCTTGGAAGTGCTTGGCATTTTTCTTGAGCACTTGCTGAAAGGTTGGCAGGACTAGAATCGGCGATGTCCAGCTTCTCCCCCAAAAAGGCGTGGCTCTCCAGCTAGCTCTGAGTTTAGGGTTAATCCCCCAAGCTTCTCCATCATCTGGGTTTGAAGACTGCCACGTGGTGTGCTGGGAAGTCTAACAGTGCAGTGATTCTCCTGCCTTTGTCTCAGCCATACCCATGAGGTGAGGTGTACGGAGTCCTCGGTGAGCGCCCAGTGAGTGGGAGCTGTAATGGGAAACGCGCCACATAAGGCATTGCTTTATTTAGCTGTATTCTGTCAGCCCAAGTGAAGATTTTTTAATTGCAGAATGGTGTCTTGCTAGCAAAAATGAAAGTTGTTAGAGTGAAGTTTTAAAAATTCAAATGAATAAATGGAAAAATTGTAGGGAAGCTTGTTAAAGAGGCATTACTTTTAAGAGCATCTCGGATAAGAAAAACTTAGAAGTTGAATGTCAGAATTTCAATGGCAGTGAGGCCTGGCTGGTAGCAAGACTTCCCTCTCCTTGCTCCTCCGTGGCTCATACGTAGAGCACGTGAGTTTCCTTTTCTAAGCGCCTGTAGGAAGCTGCGTGTGAGGAACCCCGGCGCTGGGCTCTGCCTCCGCCCCGCTGCTGCTCGGGGAGGGGGTGTCGGTGTGGGGCTCACCGGCAGGAAGTGGGCTCAGGGACCTGTGCACTCCTGGCCTGTCCACGCAGGTGAGGCTCGGCTTCATCTGCGTAGACCTGGCTCGCTGAGTCCCACTCCGCTTACCATTTCATTCCTTTCTCTTCTTAGTGTGGGTGCTTTTGACTCCCCACTTTCCTAACCCAGTGCTTTCCCAGAAGTCACTGCATCTCATGATACTTAGAGTGACAGACAGCCTCTCTCCCCAGCGGGGATGGTGGGAAGCGTGGATGAGGAGTTGAGGCTGTGGTCCAGGGAGGGCTCCACTCCCTGTCCCCAGAATGATCACGGGAAGGCTCCAGGGATGGCATTTGAACATCTTCATTCAAACTCTTTCAGCAGCACTCAAACTTATTTTTTTTGGAGTTGAGAATCTGCAGTAGATTTTTGGATTATGAAAAATATTACTCAGCACTCACGTTACATTGATTCAAAATTAAAGATTATACTGTTCAGCTGCACCGTAAAATCCAGCTTTATGGAATGGTAATTTTTTACTTAAGTTCTTCTACATTATAGCGGGAGATAATGGATTCAGGAAGGGTACAATGAGGAATAAAGCTGTTGTATTGTATTGGTTAAATGACATTTAAAATGATTTGGCTGTCAGATTCATGGAAAGGTTATGAACAGTGAATGAAAAATCTAAAATTAATTCCCTACTTCAGGAAAGTGTGATTTATACCATAATAAAATTAGATTTTTAGTTAAAGAAATTTAGTCATTAAGTAATGCCCGTGTGCTAACTCTCATTTATAACCATCTGGTTTGAAGCTTTTGCAGAAAATAATTTCTTCTTTAGGCAATGCATCCGGGGCCTTGGTGTCATTTATGTCAATGATTTTGTTCCGTACACTTCTGCTACAGCTTTTAGGGAGTTGCTTTTTCCAGTACTAGGAGGACAGATTCTTGCTTGGCCTCAATAATTGAGGGAGCCATTAAACTTATTTACCTCCTCAAAATAGTCTTTTTTTCTCTTTTCGTTAATGATGAAAATGACAGGCGTTTGAGGACTGTCTGTGTCAGATACCACACTAAGCATGGCACAGGCTTCTTTTTATTTCATTTAATCATCTCAGCTGATCTCTGAGGAATGTACTCTTTCTGCCTGTATTTTACAGATGCAAAACTGAGGCTTAGGAAGGTTAAACAGTCTAGCCAAGGTGGCAGAGACTTACCTGATGGGGACAGGCCTGGGTGCATCTGATTTCAGAGCTCCAGCTCCTAATTCCTGTGTTATCTCTCATGAATATTTATTAATTACTTATGCTGAAGCAGAGGAGTGTGGGATAGGACTTCAGAAACATGAGCGTAGCCCTGGCTTCTCTCTCCTGTCATCTTCAGCAGGTTGCAGTAAAACTTAGTCTGTTTTCTCTTAGTCTTTGTTCTCTGCTGCTGTAACAGCATGCTTGAGACTGTAATTTGTAAAGAACAGAGATGTGTTTTTTACAGTTCTGGAGTCAGAGAAGTCCAGTAGTGTGACACCAGCACCTGGCAGAGTCCTTCTTGCTACATCGTGACATGGCAGTGGAGGGCATCACAGTGAGGAGTGTACTCACAAGACACAAAAATCAAGCCCAACTTACCCTTGTATCAGGAGCCCATTCCCATAATAACTAACCCACTCCCATGATAACACCCTGATCCATGACCTAAACACCTCCTAGAGACCTTGCCTCTTCATCCTGTTATGGTGGCATTTAAATTTCAGCTTGTGTTTTTGGAAGGGACATTCACACAAAAGCAAGAACTTTCATCATTTGTAAATTAGGAACTGGGCTTTCTTCCCTTTATTCACCAAACATCCTGCATTTACTCTTGGGTAATTGGTCTCATTTTATTTTTCAGATTTTTATGGAAGCATGTGAAATACATAGTAAAGTGCACCTATCTTAAGTGTGGAGCTCAATTAATTATTAGAAAGTGAATATCACTATGGTCATAAAATAGAGAACATTTCCAGCACCCTAGTCATTATCCTTCCAAAGGTTACCATTAAACTATTACCAGAGATTGGTTTTGATATTTTTTTAATACTAGAAATTGAACCCAGAGCCTTTGCACTGAGGTACATCCTTAGCCCTTTTAAAATTTTTTTAAATTTTGGGACAGGGTCTCACTAAGTTGCTAAGTTGCCGGGTTGGGGTAGAATTTGGAATTCTCCTGCCTCGGAGTACTGGGATTACAGATGCGTGCCCCCACACCTGTCTTAACAGCAAAATCTTAAAAATTGTACTCCGTCGTGCTTGCCTGCATTTGTTCAACATTATGTCTATAAGACCTGTCCGAATCCTTGCGTGCTGCAGCGTTTGCTCGTTTGCCCTGCTGTCAGATCGCCGTTGTATGGATCTGCTGTGGCTTCTCCAGCTGGGCAGTCCCCTTGCTTGGCTGGTTACACAGCACACTGTGATCAGCATTCTTGTACACACATTTTGGTGCTCACACGAATGTACTTCTGACGGACGTTTACCTAGGAGTGGAGTTGTTAGGTCAGGAAAACAGAAAGCACAATAGTTATTTTAACACAGTTTCATATTGGAAACTGGTTAAAGGCTATTGAAGGATTAATAAGGCAAGAAAAGGGAGCACTGATATAATTGAGCTCAGTCTCTGCAGGAAGCAGTTCTTGTCTCCAGGGGAGGAGGCTCACAAGGAAGGTCCTGCCAGGGCTGATACACTGAGAGTAGGGAAATTCTAATGCTCTGGTTCTTTGTAAATATTTGCTATTCGCAAGTTTTTTTTTTTTTTTTAAATGGGATCTATTCTGTGGTATACAAGGGGTGACTGAACTTTATGGTGTGTGTTTAAATTTTTTAAAAAATGTACTATAGTAAAAGAGCCATTGCCAATAATCCCCCTCAAAATATTCCCACTTGCTTCGATCACACATCCATTGTTCTTGCCACTTTCCAAAGCAGTTTTGGAAGTCCTCTTGTGTGTGTGTCTTTGCAAGATGTGCTTTAAAAAAAGTACAGTGAATGCTGCTACTGAGTGTGATCTGGTGGAGAGGCAAGCTTCTAAAATCACAGTGTGGGCCGGTGAGATGGCTCAGCGGCTTAAGCGCCTGCCCGGCAAGCGTGAGGGCCCGAGTTCGACTCCCGGAACCCACATACGAAAAGGGGGCCGGTGATATCGCTCAGTGGCACGGGCGCCTGCTGGCGCGCGAGGTCCTGAGGTCGATCCCCCGGTACCCACAAAAAAAAAATAAATAAATAAATAAAAATAAATAAAATCACAGTGTATTCTCATTTACCTTATTCACTGGTGGTACATCGCACCTTCTGGCTCTTCCTCATAGTCAAATGGTCATGAAAGTTAAACATTTCGTATAGATTCAGGACATCAACATTGAGGCAGCCATGACAGCGCAACTAAAGACACTCATGAAAGAGGACTTCCAGAGCTGCTTCAGAAAGTGGTAAGAGCAATGGGATAAATGTGTTGAATTGAGGGGGCGTATTCTGAGGGAGGTTAATGGCAGTGTGTCTTTTGCTGTAATAATTTTTTAAAATTTAAAAACATACCATAGGGCTGGTGAGATGGCTCAGCGGCATAAGCACCTGCCTGGCAAGCGGGAGGTCCTGAGTTCAACTCCCGGTACCCACATACGAAAAAAGGGCCGGTGATATCGCTCAGCAGCACGGGCGCCTTCTGGCACGTGAGGTCCTGAGGTCGACCCCTGGTACCCACACAAAAAAATAAAAAAATAAAAAAAATAAAAACATACCATAATTTTCTATCACACCTCATATAGTAGTATTTCATTATAATTTTAGCTTTTGAAATGCCTATTCATATCTTTTATTGATTTTTTTAGTTATTTGTATTTTTCTTATTGACTTGCAGAATTGTTCTACATATTCTGAAAGAGTTCTTTGTCAGACAGATGGATTACAAATATACTCCTTTAGCAACTTGCCTGCTCACTGCTTAATCCTATCTTTTAATGAATAAATGTCTAAATTTTTATAAAGTCTAAATTATCATTCTTTTCCTTTAATATCCTATTTAAGAAATTTTCATCCCCTCGGAGGTCGTGAGTAGGTCATGGAGATGCTCTCTGATGATACCTTCCAGGGACTTCATTTTTTTACCTCTCGTCTTTAGATATACCATCCTACCAGAAATTATTTTTATGTATATTGTAAGGTAAGAAACTGAGTTTTATTTTTTCAGGGTAGATGTCCGATTGATCTAGCACCAAGTTCTGAAAAGCTGTTTTTTTCCCATGGTATTGCGGTGACACCAGAAACTATATGTGGTTAGTTGCTCATCTGTAAATTTTTTTCTTATTTTCTTCCCAATTGGCCTACTTAGGGATTTATCAAGTTAGTAATCTTTCCAAAGAACAAACTTGTTCGTGGTACAATTTTCCCCTGTTATTTATTTCTTCTCCTTTTATATTTCTTTCATTCTACCTTTTGTGGGCTTCAATTGTTACTTTTTTAGCTTTCAAAGATAGATGCTTAGGTCATCAATTTTCAGCCTTTTTTTCTAACATACATTTTAGGCTATCATTTCCCTCTAAGCACTGCTTAAAGTACACCCCACAGCTTTTTAAATGTTGCATTCAATTGTTGTTCTGCTCAAAGTACCTTGCTTTCTTTGTGATTTTTCTCAAGGGAAATTATGTGATATGCTTCTGAATTCATGGGTCAAATATTTGGAGATTTTTTTCAACATTTTTCTGTTACTGATTTCTACTTTCATATCATCAAAAACCTACATGTGTCCTTTGTATGGCTTTGATAATGTGAACCTTGCTCATGGCTTAGCACAGGGTCAATTTTTATAAATACTGAAGGGATACTTAAGATGAGTGTGTAGTACACAGTTTCACAGCTGCTGGGTGTAGTGTTCAGTGTGTATCAATGAAGTTATTTGTTCACTATGACATTCAACTCCTCTATATCCTTGCTGATATTTTCTCTACTTGTTCTATCAACTAGTGACAGATTTCTTAAATTCTCCAACTATTATTGTGGGTTTTAAAGTTTCTTCTCTTAGTTCTTTTAGTTTTGAGCTTATATATGTTTAAGCTATGCAATCAGGTGTGTGCAAGTGTACAACTGCTGTATGTTCCTGTTAGATTGAACCTTTGGTCATTACCAGCCACCCCTAATACTTATACTTATGGGTCTACTTTACACCAACTGTGTCTTAGTTGGAGTTAATATGGCTTATCTTATCTATCTTTTTAAATTGTCTTTTTGTATTCCTTGTATTTATCATGTAGCTCTTTTAAGTATCATAAGTTGAATTTTGCTTTATCTATTATGCCAATCTTTGTATTTTAATTGGATTACTTGGCCCATTTATATTTAAATCTAAAAATTTATTCTTTCTCTTCTTTATTCTGACCTCCACCTCCAGATCCTTTCTTGCCTTGTCTTGGATTAGACACTTTTTAATGTTATTCCAGTCCTTTGGCCTCACAAAACTATTTTTACCATTTTACGTATGACATAGGACATTACAACATTTCAAGTCCATGTGACCTTCTGACCTTTTGTGATCATATTGTCATATAATTTAATTATATAAATCTCTTACCTCATAAAGAATTCCTGTTGTGTTAGGCAGCCAAAATATATTTGTATTTATCATCCTTTAAAAAACAAACTTGTTCTGGTGCCCCTCATTCCTTTTTGCATGATTATGCATTCATCTCAATGATTTTCCTTTTGCCTGAAGACTTCCCATTGGTGTTGCTTTATGTGTTAATCTATTTGCAATGTATTCTCTCAGTTTTTATTTGTCTAAATACATCTTTGTCTTCATTTTGTTTAGCTTATTCTTAGTTGCATTTTCACTGGATATAAAATTATGATTTTTTTTGGAACTTTAAAGACATTATCCATTGTCTTCTGACTCTATTTCTCTCCTGAAAAGTCAGCTGTCATTCTTATTGTCATTCCTTTGTAAATAACATTCATTCCATCTACCACTCACCCTGTGGCTATTTTTAAGATTTTTCTGTTTCTTGAATCTTCATT
The DNA here is from genome assembly GCA_028451465.1 of Erethizon dorsatum. Classification (NCBI taxonomy): domain Eukaryota; kingdom Metazoa; phylum Chordata; class Mammalia; order Rodentia; family Erethizontidae; genus Erethizon; species Erethizon dorsatum. The sequence continues at coordinate 5,229,278 of CM051836.1, read as the reverse complement.
TATTTTGCTGTGAGTGCCTAGGGATCGTTTTGTTTGTATCGATCTTGCTTGGGGTTTGTAGAGGTTCTCAGATATCTGGTTTGATGTCGTTCATGACTTTTAGAAAATTCATAACCAGTATGTCTTCAAATATTGATTCTGTCCAATTTCTTCTCTCCTTTTACTTTGAAATTTCGATTATATGCCTGTGAAAGACCTTTTCACCATGTCATATGCATTTGATACTCTTTTCTGTGCTTTTCATTCCTGTTTTTTTTCCTCGTAGATCTTTAATCTGATTGCTTTCCACTGATCTAGTTTCCTTCTGAGTATCCTTTTTACTTGTATTGAATTGACTATTCAATATCTCTGTTGAATTCTTCTGGTTAACTTACAGTTACAGAACTTCTTTTCTAGTAGATTCTAGTTTTATGGTAAAATTTAGCATCTCCTGTTTTTCTGAACGTATTAGTCATAGTTATTCTAAAGCTTGTGTCAGCTAATTCTAGGATCTGGATAAGCAATGAGTCTGTTTCTATTGTCTGTTTTCTTGGATTTTAGCCATTTGATGGTATTTCCTGTGATGCTTGGTAATTTTGGATTGGATGCCGGAGACTGTATGTGAAAAGCCTTAGGGGTCATTATTTTGCCTTCACAGAGGAGTTAGATATATGGGATACTGGCAGATCATCTTGATCTTCTCAGGAGTAGAAATTATTTGAGAGTATGTAGTCTTAACAAAGCCTGTTGCGATGACCAGGGCCATTCTTTTTTGTCTCCTTAGTGTCATGATACGGTCACAATCTGCACTTAGATTTTATTCTTCAGGACTTATTTGAAGCTATTTCTTTGAAGTTACTTTTTTACTTGGGTCTTAGACTCTTGCTATTTATATATACATCTCTTGCATAATCATATTACTCAAGGGGAAGCTGTGTCCAGAATATTGGGTTCATTTCTTTCTGGTTCCATTTTCCAGGATATTGGTATATTGACTGATTTATATCATTATATTGATCTGGTCCTTGATGCTGACGACCAAATTCAGGGCCTCACACATGCTAGGCACATATTCTACCAGCCCTTTTATTCTTTTTACCATCAGTTTCTGGTAACTTTGGTAGTCCAGAACTCTAATTTTTATCCAGAACTCTAATTTTTTTAGAGAAGTCAAGGAATTTCTCTAGGTTTTAGAATACTGCTCTCTGCTTGGCTTCTACATAAAGCAACAGGTGCTCCAAGGTGTCCCAGACATTGGCCCTTTGAGTCCTGGCTGCCTTAGTTACTGTCAAATGCTTTTAAAAACTTATTTTTAAAATTCATCTTTTATAGATTTTCTTAGCATAAAGATTAGCCCAGTACAATTTATTCTTTTGTTGCCTAAAGTAGAACTCTATCTCATTTAATTCTCATAGTATCACCGTGAATTCAGTATTGTTACTTTACTTTTGAAGATGGAATATTGTTAGCTTTGGGGATCAGATTTTGAAATGTAAATCTCAGCTGGCCACTGACCAAAATGTAAGATGTTGGACAAATTTGACCGCTTCTCTCCTCTCAGTCAATATTGAAAAGTGAAGTGGAAAAAATCTTGAAGGATCAGATAATCCTATTTTCATTTAAACTATTTTGGAATTTGGTAAAAGGAAAACTTCCAAATTTATTCTATAAAGCTGGTATCATTTAAAATTCCTGGATCTGAAAAAAATGATACACCCATCTCACGTATGAATATAAATACAAAAATTGTAGCCAATCAATATGATCATATTTAGAATCATAGCAAGAAGAATCCTGCAGAACATTTAAAAAAGTGTGTCATGACCAAGAAAAGCTTATTCGAGAAATACACACATAGTGGAATATTGTGAAATACAATTCATCTTATTAATAGAGCTAAGGAGAAAAAAATCATATGATCATCTCCGTAAATGCAGAAAAGTGCTTGGTAAAATTCAACACATATGTATTTTATTTTATTTTTCATTCAACAAATATGTATTGAGCATCTGCTCTATTAAAGTACTGAGGATGCAAGAGTGAAAAAAATACAGGCTCCATTTCAGCTGTCCCTCCAGGGAAGGGAAGCAGTCAGTACATAAATGAGTAAGAGGACAAGCTGTTTTTAGCTAGAAGACACGCTTATTTTAAAAACAGCACAAGGTATATTGATTTCATTAATATAATAAACATATCTGAGGCCAAGAGACTTCATTTATTTAATAGAGAAATGCTATGGGTTTTCTTTTTAAAGCCAGAAACAAGATAAAAACCATCCACTGTGTCTGCAACATTTAACATTGATTTGAAGAATTAGTTAAAGCAATAAGACAAAAGAAAGCACTAAAGTATAGGAACTGGAAAGAGAGAGGGTATTGCTACTTGTAGGTTATATAGCAAACAAATAGGAATCCCAAAAGAATCAATGGAGGGGCCGGGGATGTAGCTCAGCAGCACAGCACCTGCCTGGCAAGCACGAGGCCCTGGGTTCGATTCCTGGTACCCCCCCAAAAAAACCCCAAAAACAAACAAAACAAAACAAACAAAAGAGTCAATGGAAAAACTGTAACAAACAATAAGAAATGTAATCAACTGGCTGATTATAATATCAACATAAAAATCAGTTGCCATCATATGTACAAATAAAAACCAGCTAGAAGAGGTGATGAAAAAGAGTATACTTATGATAACAAAAAAGGCATATTCAGAATATGCACAAGGAAAGTGATGAAAGACTCTTGAAAGAAGCAAAAGTAGAATTGAGGAAATTATTAGAAATGTCATTTTATTAGAGAGGATGATGCAACATTACATAGATGTCAGCTTTTCCTAAGTTAGTATATAGATTTTATGTTGCCACAATAAAAATCTGGTGAGTTTTTTTTTCCTGGAGATATAAAAGCTTAGTATGACTATCTCTTGATCCACAAATTCTACATGGAGTTGCTTCTAGGAATAGAGGTTCCAGGCCCTGCCTCATGGTGGGGAGGAGCAGTTTGGGAAGAGCCGAGGTTGCTTTGTACCTGATGCATTTCGTGGCTTCCGTATCTCCATGCCTCCTCCCCCAATCTCTGACTTGGAGAGGCCTCCTGGAGGCCCAGCATTCTGGAGCCTCATTTGTTAACATGGAGATTCCATCCTCTCCACTTTGGCTTCTGCTCATTAGAGAAAGAATGTAACGAGTCGGACTCACTTTTCAGGTCCTCTCAGTTTCACATCTAGTATCGCTTCCCCTCCTGGCCACAAGAGGATGCTAGACAAGAATGCTAACCCAGGAAAGACGATGTTACTTGCTTTAAAAGCTCTAGTGCTGAAGGATTCTTGCTGTGGTAGTGAGGCACTGCTCTAGTATGGATTTTCAGCTTTTTCTCAACCTTAAGCTTTTTATCCTAAACTGATCACTTATGATGAATTGTAACTAATTTTTTATTAGTTAAGAAACAACAATATATGTTCCCAAGCTTTTCTCCCATTACTTCTCACTGGGGCTTTCCCTTCTGCCTGAGCTGCCGGGCACTGTCTTACACACTCCCTGATTTTCTGCCATTCTCTCTTCTTCTGGTGTCCCTCCTCCTCTGTTCCTATCAGAAAACCTGCCCATTTTCAGTGATGTATTGAAAAGTTCTTTTAAAAACACTTATCCTTATATTTCCAGCTGAAGTACTGGTGTTTATCAAGGCAAATCACCCTTGATTTCTCAGTGATTTGTATTTCTTCTGTAGCTCTCTGTTCCACTAGGAATATTAATGCAGAGGCTCTGTTTTACCGGAGTAATTTCTGAAACAGTTTGTTTATTGTGCTGCACATAACTGGCATCAAAAATATGAAACAGAATTGGGAGAATCTGAGAGCTTAGTTTTGTTCAGCAGCATGGTTTCCAGCCTTTGGAAACTGCGAGTTGGCTATAATTAGTCACCAGATGATGATGCCAGTGAGCCATACAGAAATAATCAGTGATCTTTGCTGTGACACCAAAAAGGAGTACCTGCTGCTGGTCAGATACTCCTAGTACTTTCCACCAGGTCCTATAAAAGCGCCTGCAGACGAGGCAGAGGAGAGTACATCTACCTGGAACAGTGTCTTCCTGAATACTTGGACTGGCCTCCACACCACTTAAGGAAGTAAACTGTGCCTATTAAAACTACATGACTAACAACACATTTTTTTGCCTAAACCCTCAGAGCGACAAGTTGTTTACATTTATAGATGTGTGAGTTACATTTATAGATGAGATGGGTAGAACCAGTTCTGCTAAGTTTCATGTTCTTCCTAGCTTGTTCACCTTTTTGTGAATTTGTGACTAACAAGAGGTGAGGTGTTTGCAAGTATCTGTACATATGAATTATTCTTCAAAAAAACAAGTCTTTCTTTTCTTTCAGGAATCCAGAAGCTTTGAAGTCACAAGAAGAGAAGGTAGGGGAAATGCACTCATATCCATTTTACTCTCAGTGCTGACATTTTGGAAGTAGTATGTTGAAGCTAAGATGGACTTTGGGCTGCCGACAGCTATTCTTTGAAAATTCTTTGTGCCTTTTCTGGGTGATGAGTACTTGGCATTTGGCTCTAGAGACCCAAGAATTTCAGGGCTGGTTTTCTTGTGAGAGCTATGGCTTCTACCTTCAAGTGTCAGAGCTAAGCTCTGGGGAGCTGGCTCATTCATGATCACCCTCATGGTCTCTGAAGAGTGGCCTCATTTTTTTAAGAAGTTAAGTTTAAAGTAATTATTTGGTTTCATCCAGCAAAAAAAAAACATCAATAATAAAATTTGTTTACAGTTCAAGGTATTTCAATATCTGGAAGGAGATGCCAGTGTGAAAAATATTTCTGATTAGATTTTTACAGCTTCAGCTAAGCTGAAATAGAAATAACCAATTAATTTCCCTTTGAAAACAATTCCATGATGTTCTCTTTCCTCTGCCAGCATTCCTCCAGCACATTTGTTTTCTGGTCTCTGAGGTAAGCATATATGGATGATAATTTCAGAAGTCTTTCAGTGGAAATTGAAATTTTCCTTATTCACTTCTGTAATACCTAGTCTTGTAATAAGGGCATGTTTTTTGTGTGATCTGTAGAATCGTTGAAAATGATCTCCTTGTTGCAAGGATGAGAGGAAAGTCAGAAATCAAAGTAAATTTTGGCTCCAGAGTATGGTTTTGGTTTTAGCCTTAATCTCTTCCTTCTCTTTGAACTGATTCTCTTTGGTATTGATTCCAGTAAAGAAGGACAGGGGGGAAAAAAAAAAGAGTAAATTCCATATTGGCTCCTAAATCTAACATATTCTTGGTGCCCAGTTAGTTCCTATGTTATGCAATACAATGAAAGACCTAAGATGGCCATGTTATCAGCATGTGTTTCTAAGAGGCTGAGAACGTAACCTTGAAGTACTGTGCTATCTATACTGGGTGCCACTGGTTGTGCTGTCCATGGTGCTAAACCCATAAATTGAAAGGATCTGAGTAATCCCTCTTCAGGATGAACTTTCTAGCTTCTGTCCCTGTTTGCCATTGTCTTTGGTTTTGGACATAATGTCCTATGAACTGTACCCATAGGGAAAACTGCATTGTTTGTATATCTGTACCAAATGAAACCAAATAAAGGCAGAGGGTGCAGGTAAGGATGTTTTTAAAATTGAGAGCTGTGTTTGCAGTTAGCACAGTGACCATGTAAGCTGGAGAGAAATAGCCATAATGGGAAGAGAAGTTGCTATGAACTTTGGTTTTCAATAATAGGTTATTCATGTTAATACTTCTGAGTGTGAATGTTTGGAATTAATTTCCATTAAGGAATCACATATAACTTGAACCTTTTTGGAATCTTACTGTTCTTGTGCTGGAAATGTCTCTAATAAGGCTGAGTTTATGGGAAAATCATATATATTTCCACCCAAAGGCATAAAAAGTTCTGCTTGAGCTTATGGTTTCCAATCCCCAGAGAATGAGAGTGGAGGATGGGCAGAGGCACGGTGAGGTTGTCCTGTCCTTATCCACAATTTCCCCTGTCTGGATGCATCAGCTTTCACAAATAGTTGACTGGGAACATATGCTTTGGGTTTTTACTAACAAATTTGTCCTGACATCACATAAACTTCTCCCTGCTGATTGTGAACTGATGTCTTTCTTTCTTGTTTCTATCAAAGTTGAGTGTTTAAGAGTTCCTGAAATAGCTCAGTGTTTTGATGTCAGTGCTTATAACTAGGCAGGCAGGCAGGCAAGAAGGGAGGAAGGGAGGAAAGGAGGGAAGCAGAGAGGGAAGGAGGAACCTTATTGGTTCCATGTATTTTTGGGTCTGAGAATTTACTGACAGGGATTGTGAGGTTGCTAATCTCTGAATAGTGTACAAGTATAAATATAATAGAGACACTTAATATTGCAATAAATAATTATCCCATCCAACAAAACTAGCAACACACACTTCAGGTTGGGTCCTTGTTCTGACTTGACCTGGAACTGAAAGAGGGACAAGTGAGTAATGTCCAGTTCATCAGGCCCGCGTGGGCCCAGAGAGGTATGGAAAGCCTTTGGATCTAGGGAGGCAGCCTCCCAACCACAGACCACAGAACCTAAGAGGGTTTGCCCTTCAGGCTTGTTTTGTTTTGATACTACACCTGACTCACAGGTATCAGCTGCATCTAGGGTTTAGTGTCACAAATTGATGACTCATTTTGATTTCCCAGTGTAGGACTTTTGGAAACTCTTGACTTAGTCTGTAGGTGAGAAGTGAGAGGTGCTAATATTGGCCTTAGAAATGGAGTCCAGGTGAAATCACAGTGGGTGATGGAGGGACTGCAGTGAAGCAAATGACTGTGTGTACCTTGTTTCCCCATCCTTCCTCCCAGCTGTAGGCCTGTGGTATCCTGCTTCCCAGACTGCGCCCTAGCTTTCTTTGTTCTGACTGTACTCGCACTGCTCCTGCCACTTTCATGCTTTGTCCTTCATCTCAAGTTCACTTCTCCTTCATTCTTTCCAACTCTTTTTCTGGAAAAGTTTAGCTTACCCTGCTATTCTGAGAGGTAAGTCTGGTTGTTCACCTCCTGAAAGCAGGATCCCCATACACCCATTCATCCCTGTATCCCTCTCAGCACAGCCCTAGTCCAAGGCCAGTAGTTGTTCAACTGCTGTTTCTTGAACTTAGCACAAGTTACCCATTTTCTTTGTGTGCGTTGTCTTTTTTGCTCTGGTCCTTTCTTGGTGATACACAAGCAAGGCACTGAGACCTTTGGTTCTCAAAAGGTACTTTTTAAGGCCTGTTCTGTGGGTGTCCATTAGCTACTACTGGCTGGTGCACTTCACGTTCAAATATGCTTGGGGTTGCAGGTTGAATGGTGTTCCTCAAAAGGGTACGTGGAAGTTCTAACCTGGAACTTGTGAACATGACCTTATTTGAAAATAGGGTTTTAGCAGATGTAATCAGGTTAAGATAAAGTGCATGAGATTAAGATGTGCTCTAACCCAGTGAGCGGAGTCCTTATGAGAAGAAAGAACTTCCCCTAAGGAGAATGGCATGGGACTGACTGTGGAGGTAGTGGGCTGCTGGTGACCACTAGAAGCTAGCAAGAAGCAAGGAAGAATCATCCCTTAGAACCAGGAGAGAGAGGGGGAGGGAGGGAGTGAGAGAGAGAGAGAGAGAGGAAGAAGGAAACAGGAGGGGAGGGGAAGGGAGGAAGGGGAGAAGAGAGGAGAGGGAATATGAATGAATGAGAATGAGAATGAGAATGAGAGTGAGTGGCCCTGTCAATCCCCTGAGTTTGGATTTCCAGTTTCCAGAACTTTGAGAAAACAAGTTTTCTGCTGTTTTAAGCCAAGCAGTTTGGAGAACTTTATTATAGCAGCCCCAGGACACTAATACACTTGGAAAATGTTGGACTCAATAAACTTGAGCTCGTTTTTTTGTTGTTGCTGTTGATGTTTTTACTGCAGAACCTCACAGGGTTTTTCATATGTTAAATATGACTCTCAACAGGGGGTGTAATATGCAGCGTTTCCCAAACTTAGCTTCTCATGGGATTAAACTAAATTAACTTTGTTGTTTCCGGTGCTGAGGGTTGGCCTTCCTTGGAGTGCCCTTTGCAAACCCTGCTGTAGGGAGCCCGGAAGGGCAACATTTTCCTTAGTGTGCCGGCATCAGGGCCCGTCCTTCAGGGACTGTGTCTGCATGTGATGTGAGCTGATGACGGGGATAACAACTTCCTAGTGTCCTGAAGTTTTCAGAGTTCTTTTGTCCTGTTTTGCCCTTGACCTTCAGTAACCCATGACACAAGCAGAACAGACAGCACCTTTTACGTGAGACTTCTTTCTTCCTTTCCTGTTAATTTTAAGTAGACTCAAGGACTCGCTGTGAGCCAGTGCTCCTCTGATGCACCGGAGGCTCCCTGATGGGCGGCCATTGTTTAAATGAGCTGCTCTTCCTTTATCACAGCCACCGCTCCTGTGAATGACGTTGGCTGCCAAGCCCACAGAGCCGAGGGGAACCTTTGGAAGTTCCTGGGGGCTTTGGACCTAAGTTAGATTGTGGTAAAGGCTGTCGCGGGGAATGTTGAGGGAGACACAGCGGGAGAGACTGGGGCAGGACTGCAAGACCTCCAGGGTCTCTCCTGGCAAGGGCACGCGCCCTCCTCAGGGAGTTGGAGCCGTTGTGCCTTCAGGACAGTTGTGTATTAAACTGGATCCCTGTGTCCCGGACCTGCCTATGCTAGCTGCATGGGGAAGGAGCTATGGCTGAGTCTTTGTCTGCTTTCCAGCACTAGTGTTTTATCCCTCTCTCCAAACACCCAAAATTTAATTTCAACCTTTTCTGGAGGTTCAGCAAGTGGTGCCAACCATCCCTGTCCAAGACACTCCCGTGTCCACTCTGAGGACCAGTGGCGACTGTGACTGCCAGAATTCATCTGCTCACACCACACTTTCCTCTGACTGATCCCATCACACTGAATTACAGCCACGAGAGAACACTCGAATGACCGAATGAGCCAAGCGAGTGGCTGGGATAATTCAGCCCTTGTCAGCCGTCTTCTCGAAGGAGCGGGGAGTGAGCTGTAAGCTATTCCAGATGTCTGTGATTGTGCTGTGATTAGGGGCTGTGAGTTTGGGGATGGGCACCAATGTCACACTGTATTCTCCACCCTCCCAGTGATGGCTCATTCGTTCTATTCCAGCCTGGTCTGGCTTCCAGCAAAGCTGTGAGGGAGACTGGGAGAGGAGCTGTGCTGCTGTCTCCAGGGAAAAGGAAAGGAGGGAGTGACAGTCACACACACAGCCTGGAAGACCGGTTGCTTGGCTGCTTAGCAATGCAGATCAACAAAACAAACACAGCCTGCCAGTCCAGAATGGGAAGCTAGAGCCTCACTTTCTGAAGACCCTTGGATTTAGTTCCTAATTGGCAGCACCTTCTAATAGCCCCTTTGTAGTTCTCTGCATCTGGATGAATTTGAGCTCTCAAGAATTGCATTCTGCTTACCATTAATTTTGATTTTGTTTAGCAGATGTTTTCTGGATCTCTCAGTTGCCTGCATAATCTGTCTCAGTATAATGTGAAGTGGCTGACGGTTGGATGAAAGAGACTAATAAACACCTGGGTTCTTTGGAGGTAACTTCTTTAATGGCTGCAGATGGAGGGAAAGTAAGAGGAAGCCATCTAGCGTGGACAGTGCCTGGGGCAGTGGGTCTTTTCAATTCAAGCTGCCATCCGGGGAAAGAGATGAAGTTTTCTACCCTGTCTCACTCCTATTCCTAGATAGTAGAGCATTGCTCAATTTTCTAGTCACTGGGCTCAAAGAAGTGGAATGATATCCACCTCTGTATACTCCAAAGTCCACAGAAATGGGATCTCCCTGGGTAGTGCTGCCTTTCTTCAGCTGATGGAAGTCTACACTCCACCCAATTTGTTACGTGTTGCATAGGAAGTGGGCAGCACAGCTGGCTGGGGTGTTCTGTCTGAGTGCAGTGATTCAGTAGTAGTTTTGATCACGTGGGCAGTTGGTAGAATCTTACCTCTCTACTTACTGTGTCACTTTGGCTAAGTTACTCAACCTTATCTGAAAACAAGGGGAATGCTGGTAGTATTCCCACTAGTTCCAACTCTGGGTTGTAGAAATCCCACTTCAAGAGTTGATCCACCTTCAATAATAGCTAACACAAGGACTCTCATGTTCTCCCTCTCCTTCCTTCTGGCACGTTGGCCTCTTTCAAGTAGCCTTGCAAGATGGCTGCAAGCTGCTGCAGCTCAGTCAGGATTGCTCACCAACCCGGGGGGTGAAACTCTTTCCACCCAGATTGGCATTAGAAAAATTTCCAGCAGGGACTCAGATTTGCGAGGCTTGTGTCTTGGTTCACACTCTCAACCAGTCTCTAGTGATGGGTGGGGTGAGAGTAGATTACTGTACTGTATTGGCTAGGCGTGATCACATGTTCTCCCCCTGGTGTTTACAAACTTCTCACCCAAACCACAGGGGTTGGTTTGGTCCTCAAAGGAGGGATGCTGGGCAGGCATTCAGTCGATGCCCACAGCCCAGTGGAGATGTCAGGATGGGCACGCGTGTAGAGCCCTTGGCACAGCATGCGTAGTGTTGACTGTGCTCAACAGCCAGTGATTTTTATTATCTGTCTCCTTATCCTGCAGCTACAGACCTGGCCACAGATATAGAAGACTTTCTCGAGTCACCAAATCCATTCTTCTCTCTCTAAGCAGGCTTACATGTGACTTTGGATGTTGTAGCCTGTTTATTTATCCCACAAAGAATTATTTTAAACTTAGCCCATTCCTATCCCTCTCCTCTGTTGGAGTCTTACTTTAACTTTCTTCTCTACTTGTCTCAGTACAGTTCATAGTCAGAAGAACCAAACCACTCTTTTCATGATGGTGCCTTTAAAAACTTAAGGACAAACACAAAGCCTCCAACCAGCTCAGGCACTTTCTGGGCAGGCAACAAGATTAGAAATTTTCCTAAAGCATCACAGACACACGGGCCCTTCATATTTTTTTCAATCACTATATCATATCGAAGCTCTGTGATGGTAACTCAGACCTTCCCAAGGATCAGGGCAGACAGGGATCCTTCCTAAAGACTAAGCGTGGAATTATCCAGAGTGTTCTCAGGCTGTGGATGACTTCCGGGTTCTGTTCCACACAGTGCTTCAAGGGAATCGTAAGTATCTGAACCTGGAAAGGCCAGCTGGGACTAAGACAGCCTTCAATCCTGCTCCTGCACGTGATCCCCGTGGTCCGTGGCCCTTCTCAGGTCTGAATAAGGCTGTTTCTTCCTTCCCCTGGCGAGTTCAGCTCGGCGCAGGGGTGTGGACTCGGCGTGCTCTTGTGGCGTGCAGTGCAGGGTTGCTGCTGGAACCATCTCACCTAGGGCCACAGCACCACTCACTTGGGGGCGGGAGCCTGGGTCATGGGCAACTTTTGTGCTATTACATAAGTGTGACTACTGGAAGAGCAAGGCTCAAGTCTTTCCTTTCCAGGGTCCCCTGTCCCTGACATACAGTGGCACTCAAAGTGTTCTATGCCTGGAAAACCCCAAGACTGACCTACCTCGATGTCACATCTCCATTTCTCATTAAAATCATAAGGCTAGAAGCTTCTGGGTTGTTTGGCTGTGGACCCCACAGCTTCAGGATGCCTTGTCCTGTCTGCCGCGTTTGCACCTCCCGTAAGTCCCTTGCAAGGATGTTCTCCTTAGCCACCGTCCTCAGAGAACTACTGTTCTGCTTCTAACAACTTGTGGATCCCTCTTCTAAAACGTACTTGAAAGGCATTCATTCAGTCTTCATGATTGTGATGGACGAGTGGAGCAGGGGCAGGGCAGTGCAGCCCTATGCAATAACTAGCGCATGTTGAAGTGTCTCCTTCAGGATTCCCATTGCAATATCTGGAAAACAGGTGCCGGTCTGGAGTTTGTGGGGAAAGAGTCACATTCGCAAAAAGGTCATGATCCCCCAAGGTAGAGACCACTGCACATTCACAAGGACCAAATGACCAGCCCTTCCCAGGACAGTGGATCCCTGAAGCGCACTGATCCCACCCCTCAAGGCCCAGGGGAGGGAGAAGAGGAGGAGGCTCCTATGATTCCTGCTGAGCTCCAGCCCCACCCAGGAGGCTCACCTTTCTTCTCTGAGCTCCCAACAGAAGTGAAGGTTGACATTTGTCACCTTCATTCCTTGCCTGGCCCCCATGACAGGAGTTTCTCTGTTCTTTGGGACCCTTGAAATGAGCTTTTCTGTGTAAACACTAAAGCCCTTTTCAAATAGTTCGAAGCTGTTTGCCCCAGCATATTAATGTGCCGTCAGCAAGCCTTTGGGGCTAATTATCTGTGATTTAGAAAACATTTGTTTCTGTCTCTTTTGTCTTATTGCTGCCCTGCGCTTTCTTTATTAGAAAACGAGGTTCGGAATCCAGCTGACCATCATGTTCTAATTTTCTTCTTGTCGTCAAAATTAGTTCATCTCTTAAAAATTCTTTAAAAACCACAACAGGGCCGGTGAGATGGCTCAGCGGCATAAGTGCCTGCCTTGCAAGCGTGAGGGCCCGAGTTCGACTCCCGGAACCCACATACGAAAAAGGGGCCGGTGATATCGCTCAGCGGCACGGGTGCCTGTTGGCGCGCGAGGTCCTGAGGTCGACCCCCCGGTACCCATAAAAAAAATAAATAAAAATAAATAAAAACCACAACAAACTTGCCATCTTCTTATCTTCAGATCATGTTGTCTCTTAACAAACCTTTGGTCATTTTGCTTCCGCAGGAGCAGAGCCCAGACTGGAAATAGCTGTCTCCTCTAAATTAGCAAGACTGTCAGCATTCTCTCCTGGTTGGCCTCACTCTCTGTTGCTCACTGATGCAAGCCATTGGCCCTTTTCCCCCAGATGTGGTGAGGGCTTTACATTGTGTCTTCTAGGGTGCACACCCTGGTGGATGAGCCCTAGTAGATCAGGCATCCGAGGCTGGGAGAGCTTGTGTGTAATAACTCACATGCTAGTCCCTCCACACTCCTATTTGGGTTTTACTCTTGACCAAGGCTGCCATTCATTTCCAAGAAATGCTTCAAGGCCTGCATAAAGACATGCTTTTGTATGATGTTGGATTTTGCATGAGGGAAGATCATCTTGCCTTAAGATATCCAGGAAGTAAGGACACACATGTCATTGAAATGAGCAAGCAGGATAGTCAGTGGCTCAGTGGGATCTGGACAGTGACACACAGCCTTCTGGCACAAAGTTGCAGCCCACAGTGGGGAGGCGTGGGGTGGTGTCTGACTGCAGTTGGCATGGTTACATGGTGCATGGAGCTGGTTTACCTATGAACCATTGATTTCTGCCTCCCCTGTTCTCTGGAGGCTGCAGCCCATTAGGTCTTTCTGTGCCCCTCAGCTGCTTTCTAGCTCCTTCATTGCCTTCAGCGCAATATCTGGAAACCTCATTCGATGATTACTATGTAATGGAGAAACTGCTCTCCCATGGAGAAGATTTCTTGCCAGTTTATTGGATGCTAATGGAATCCTTGAGCTGATTGGAGGTTGCTTGACAGTCAGAGGTGACAAGGCATGGTCCTTGTAGCTAAGTCAGTTGAAAAGATGCTTGTGGCTCCCGAAGATAGAAATCCTTCCTGTGTGCCCACACCATACCTGTGTGCCAGCCACTCTGCGGACGGGTCCATTACAGAGTGTGAATTTGCTCAGTAGAACCAACATCTGAGTCTGGGAGAGCAACTCTCTGTTCTGGTAGAGGCAAAGTCTCAAGGTTTTTTCTCCAAAGGATTGTTGTATTAGCCAGCTTTCTGTTGCTGGGATAAAATGCCTAACTTACACAGCTTGGAGAAAAGATTTATTTGGCTTATAGTTTTAGAAGTTTCAGTACATGGTTGGCTGGCTCTAAGGCAGAAATATCATGATGCAAGGGTGTGGCAGAGGAAAGCTGCTCACCTCATGGCAACCAGAAAGCAGAGAGAACAGGGAATAACCCAAGAAAAGGCACAGCCTTCAAAGTCATGCCCCAGTGACCCATTTCCTGAAATTAGACCTTCACCTCCTGACAGCCCATTCAGCTATGAGCTCATCAATGGATTAACCTATTGACACAGTTAACCCCCTCAATACGAGTCTTTGGAGAATACTTCATAGTTATGCAGCATGATAAAAAATACAGGGAATCTTTTAATTAAAAATTACTAGCATAAAAGACATGTTGTCATTAATCTCCTTTAAAATATTCCCCCTTGCATCAAACACACTTATCACATTGTTCTTGCCACTTTCTGAAGCAGTTCTGGAAGTCCCCTTTTATAAGTATCTTTATTGTGCTGTGGTCTCTGCCTTGATGTCCTGAATCAATTCAAAACCATTTTCCTTTTTATGGTGATTTTTACTTTAGGGAAAAACCAGGAGTCTTACAGTGCCAGAGCTGGTGAATAAACTGGATGAGGATGCATCATAATGTTTTTATAAGCCTGCCTTTCCATTGCATGGCACTTGGTAACAGCATTCGCTGTATTTTTAATCACACCTCCTAAAGACACTCACATAAGAGGACTTCCAGAACTGCTTCAGAAAGTAGAAAGAATAATGGAATAAGTATGTTTGAAGTGAGGAGCAATATTTTGAGGGGAATTAATGGTAACAGGTCTTTTATTATAATAAATTATACACAATTTTTAAACACTCACCATATATTTTGATCACACCTTGTAACAGTGGTTATCTTGACAGAGGGACTTCTTTTGACCCTTAATGGTATATTGTATCAGGGGTGACTTTTTGCCTCAAATAATACAATCCTCAACTAGTTCAAATAAAAAGAGAACTTACTGGACTTGTATGTACAATCCAGCAGGAGTGGGGTAGACAGGGAAGAGCTGGCTTCAGGGATACTCGATGTGGGGCCTGAAGAGCTTTTCATTTTGTCCCTCTCTCCATTGGCTTCCCCTTAGCCAGTCTCCTTCTTCAAAAGTTCAAGTCTAGTGAAAGAGAGCCTCTGGTGCAATATTTCCCACAAAAGTGTTAGGGTTCCCTGGGTTTGGATCTACCCAGGGATTTCTACCCAGGGAAATGCCATATGCTGCTGGTTTAGTAAGAGTCACCAGCTGTACCCCTGCTTAGCATATCATGAACTGAGAGTGGGAAGAAAGAAGATCCCTAAATGACATTGGGACCATGCCTGGAAAAGGGACACGGAAACAGGAAGTTTAACAAAATGCTCTATGCATATTACTAGACACTTAATTATTTTATATCTGGGCATCTACCATATCCTCCCCTCCCAAAGGGATTTTGATTGCTTGCAAATTAAGCTAAGGTTCAGCAAACTTTCATCTAGCACTTTGGAGGGAGAATATTATGATTTAGATCTAAAATGTCCCCTGAAAGTCTCATGTTCAGAGGTGGAAGTTTTGGAAAGTGCTTGGTTCATGGGGGTGCTATACTGATCAGCAGATTAGTCAGCTGATGAATTTGTAGCTGACCGTGCTGTTCAGAGGTGGGACCTGGTCGATGAAATGGGTCACCGGGGGGCATGACCTGGGAGGGACTATTCTCGTCTATAGTTCCTTTTCTTGCTCTCTGCTTCCTGGCCACCATGATCTTAGTTAGGCTCTTCCAACCATGCCTTGGGACTAGCTGAACATAAACTGAACCTGATGAAACTGTGAACCAAAATAAACCCCTACTTTAAGTTGTAGATGTTGGGTATTTTGTCCTAGTGATGAGAAAGTGACTAATACAGAAAATTGGTAGCCAGAGTCGGGTAATTTCTGCTACTGCACCTGACCATGTGGTCCAGAAGTCTTTGGAGCTGGTTGCAAGAGGAGTTTGGAAAAGTTTGGAAACACAGGCTAGAGAGACCCTAGAATGTTGTGAGCAGAGCTTGATGGATGATACTGGTAAGAGCTCATATGACCAGAATGCTGATAGGAATGCAGACAGTAAATTCCAAGCTCAGAATGTTTCAGTTGGGAACCAAGGACTCCATTGGCAGTTGGACTAGAGATCATACATGTTATACTCTGACAGAAAATTTTTCTACATTTGCCCATGTCCTGAGACTTTTCAGGAGACTAAGATTAAGAGCAGTGGCTAATTAATCTGGCAGGAAATATCAAGGCAGTCTAACAGTCAGGCTGTGGCATAGATAATTTGGGCTTATTTGTCCCAGAACTACATGAAAACCAGGAGTAGAAAGCAGAGCTGAATGATGTGAAGCTTGGCCAGAAAGCAAGTACCTGTAAAGTTGGGGCTGAGGAGAGTGAGGAGACCATGGTGCTAAAATCATTAGCATTAAAAATAAGCCAAGTACTTTGCATCAAGACAATAGAAAAGATGGCTTGAAGGCATTTCAGGAATTGCCCAGACTCCACACTTTGGAGGCTGGAGGGTATAAAACTGTAAAGCTTTGAGAAAAGAGTCCCTGGGATACCCAGTCAAGAAGGGCCTACTAGGGAATTGGTTCTCAGGAGTTCATTTCATTATATGCAGTCATGTAGGAACTCAGGAGCCACTGCAGCCATGGTTCAAGGAGGCCTAACTATTGCTCGAGCTGGCCAAAGACCATAATATCTTCCATATAGTGCTAGTCTTTCATGAATGTAGAATGCAAGAGTTGTAGGGTTACAGAGGCTTCTACCAGGTTTTCAGAGGGAGTTCTGGGAGACCAGGCAATGTGCCCCTGAGAGGGCAATGCATGAAGCTGTGAGAATGAAGCTAAAGGTGCAGTGGAGACCCCCAGGAATTTGGGAATATGGAACATCTGCTGAGGAAAGCCATAGGTAGCCATCTGAGCCAGTTGAAGGGAAAGGCCATGTGGACTGCAACTGGTAAGGCATTAGGGGTGGGGTACCCAAGCCCACTGGAGCTTTAATCTCTACACAATCTGCCCCAAGTACTGGACATGGAATTACAGGATTTTATGACTGCCCTGCTGGGTTTCAGTCTTACTTTGGTCCAATTTCATTCTATCTCCCTGTTCCTCTCTTTTGGAATGGGAATATTTATCCCATGCTCTTGTATGTTGCAAGTGTTTTTCATAGGGACTTGCAGCTATGAGTTTGCCTTGAGTCTCAAAGGAGACTTTGGGCTTAGCCTTTTCAGCAATGCTAAAACTGTTAAGATTTTGGTGATTCTTTGATATGGACCTAATACATTTTATATAATTAGTTGGACATTATGCAGGGGGTGGGGCAGAATGGTATAGTTTATATCTAAATCCCTCAAAAGTCTTATGTTCAGAGGTGAGGATTTTAGAAGGTGATTGGATCATGGAGATGCTGCACTCATCAGTGGATGACTCTGTTGATGGATTCATAACTTCTCTGTTCTGTTCAGAGATGAGGCCTGGTCAGAAGAGAGAGATTACTAGGGACATACCCTAGGAAGGTATGTTCTTGTCTCCAGCTCCTCCCCTTTCTCTCTACTTCCTGGCTGCCATGACATGAGCAGCTCTCCTCTCATGGCTCTTCCACCATGCCTTAGAGCTGGCTGAGCTGGCAGACCATGGACTGAACCCACCCAAACTGTGAACCAAAATAAACCTTTCCTTCTTTAAGTTGCAAATGTTGGGTATTTTGTCCCAGTGATGAGAAAGTGACTAATACACGGGGCATTCTCTTCCTATCCTCAGAGAAGGAATCTGAGACAAAGAGATTTAGTTGCTGACCCCAAGTCACAGGAGCTTATAAGAGAATGTGAGTTTGCTTTCAGATCCCCAATGACAAATACAGGTTACAGCAAGTCCGTGACTTATGAACATTAGAGTTGTGAACTGTCACAGGTATGAACGGACCTCACATTACACAGATGCGAACAAATTGTGAAAGTGGCTCACGGTCTGCCAGACACTGTCACAGTTGTGCTGCTGTGTGCTTATGGTACAGTGCAATAGTGTCCAGTAGTACAGTGCTCAGTTAGAGCCCAGGATGTCCAGAAGCGAGAGGGAAACCAGTGGTGATGTGGAGGTTTGGTTTTTATACTTTACATTGTGTATTTGTGTCAAAGGTATATAAGACTCGCTTTGTCAAACTTATGAATGCATCTGACATACGAACATTCTCCTGAAATGGAACTCATTCATAAGTCAGAGACTTACTATACCCTTTTTTGTCCATCATAGCTTTCTCTGGTGGTTGGGTCTTGGGTTCTTTTACCCCATTCCTTGTGGTGGGTGTAGGAGGACCTGGTGAGGTGAAATGAGTGTCCACTACCCAAAACAAGGAGAGGTGTAAACCTTTGCTTTGCACCTTTACATTACCCAAGTGTAATCTTCTTTGTTTAACCCTTCAGCCACAATGAATAAGAACCAAAAGTGAAAGGCATATTCCTTTACCAGCAATGGCTTCAGTACTTTCCAAGATGAAGTTTGTCAATGGCTTTTATTTTTCATTTTCATGAGATCTCCTTCTTTCTTGGGAAGGGGCTGATGGGGGTGGGGTGGATTAGCTACTTCTAAGTGAACAGTAGGTGACAGAACACAGGCTGCAGGTGACGGCTTTCACCATACCCAGAGACGCTGTTCAATGGCCACTTTTTAATAAGCAATTCCCCATTTGCACATTCAAGACAGTTTGGGGGCAAAAGTCTCATTCCTTTAACAGAAATTCTGTAGATCAGAAGTGTTTATAACGGAAGCATATTCACAATCAGTCTTTTATTCAGTCTTCATCAACACCCTTTGAGATAAGCATTGCAATCTTATTTTGTAAATAGCAAAAAGGAGGAGGGACCCATTGAACTCTAGGAAATTGATCAAAGAATGACAACTGATTCATTCAGGTCATGTAGGAGAACATATTCTCTAGGAAGTCTGACAATGTTTGGACCATTCTGATGGAAATGTTCATATTCAAAACTCTGGACTCAACATGCACCCAGAGCTGGAGAGCCTGGGACCCCCTGCAGGGCCATCAGGGATGGGCACAAATGGGGAGCCCTGTCTGGTTGCTGCTGCCAGAGAAAATGGAGACCTCCATGTTCAGAAGAATGGGCCTTTAAAACAATTCACGAGTCTGGGAAATGAATTGTAGGGGTATGTCTTAGTTACTTTTCTCTCGTTGCTGAGACAAA
Organism: Erethizon dorsatum; assembly: GCA_028451465.1. Lineage (NCBI taxonomy): Eukaryota > Metazoa > Chordata > Mammalia > Rodentia > Erethizontidae > Erethizon > Erethizon dorsatum. The sequence continues at coordinate 5,210,262 of CM051836.1, read as the reverse complement.
ATACCCGACACCCAGAATTAGGGAAGGAAAGGTTATTTAGCTCACAGTTTGTGGAGGTTTCAGTCCATAATCAGCTGGCTCCAAGGCAGAGTGGCGTCACAGAGGAGAAACAGTTCATGGCGGCAGAAGTCAGCGAAAGCAACAAGAGCAAAAAGGGAGGAGCGTGAGAGCAAGCCTCTCTCCCTCCCTTATATTGTATGCAGGCTGTCTGCCCCAGGGCGTGTGTAGCACTCACACCCATAATCCATGAATCACAATCACATGGACCATGAATCAATCACAAACTATAGGAGCCCACCCCATGACTGTGTGAGGCTTTGGGGGGACATGTAGCGCAAACCATAACGGTATACATTTCAACCTCTTTGTCTTGCTAATTTTAGTGGTTACTTGCTCTCTCTTTTTGCTAAAAGCAACATTGCCATCCAGTTGCATGACCCCAGCATTGGAATTTTTATCACTTAGATGAGCCACTGCACATTTGGACACGAAATGGAGGCCTGGGACTAAGAGGAGACCTTTATTTGATAGGGACAGATCTAACTTCATGCTTTGGAATTTCAGCTATGATTTAAGTGAGCTGAGAGTTTAGTTTGTTTGTTTTTACAGACAGTAGGTCTGTAAAGCTGTGCTAACATCTGACTTTCCCCTCTTTATACAACATTTAAAATAGTATCTTGTACCTGGATGGTGGTACCAGTCTACATTTTTTTTTTTTTGTGGGTACCGGGGGGTCGACCTCAGGACCTCGAGCGCCAGCAGGCGCCCGTGCCGCTGAGCGATATCACCGGCCCCTTTTTCGTATGTGGGTTCCGGGAGTCGAACTCGGGCCCTCGCGCTTGCCGGGCAGGCGCTTAAGCCGCTGAGCCATCTCACCGGCCCCACCAGTCTACTTTTTGCACTTAAAGAGCTTTCTTGTTTGTCCTCTCAGTTAATATAATCGAGAAAAGCTGTGGGTTAGGAGCAATGAAGATTGTCGCTTATACTTGACAGAGGAGGAGAGTGATGCTCAGAGATGGCTGAGGTTTGCCCTGTGACACACAGCTAATTAAGAGTGGAGTGGAGATCACGACCCCAGTTCGGTACTCCTCCCGCTAGGTTTCCTCTAAATAAGAGCTTATGGCAGAAGTTTGCAAATTAAAACCCAATGGAAAACACAGAGTTTTTATTATTTTGGTTATTTTAAAAAATAAATTATGGTTAAGTCAACTTTTCTCATCTGTCAATGTAATGATCCCATACCTTGAGGAATTCAGAATATTCAAAATGTGAGTGTGGAGGAAATAGTAAAAGTTAATCATTTTCATAGTGCCCATCTGTGGTGCGGTTTAATTATCACTTGACATATTTCATGGTTTAAAATGATGACAGTTTAGAATAGAGCCAGTGAGAACCAGAAAAATCCATTCATCACCACCTGTCGGACGCTGCTATAGAGTAACCCCGGATCCAGACAGCTCTGCAGCATTTTCTGATAGCTACAGATGTCCCTGGGATTGAGACCTGAACTGAGAACCCCATTCGACTCTGCTGTGACCCTCCACAGGCGCTTAGCTAAATCAGGTGGTGTGGTTTGAATTTCAAACCACTTTCCAGATGTCAAAGTCCCCAGGGCTGTCCCAGGTCCAGACTTTCAGCTGGTCTTCTATGGGATTTCTAATGAATAGGATAATTCATGAATGAAGGAAAGCTATGCAAATGACAAGGTGACCACTATTTCCTTGTGGCTCTTAGGAAACTAAACTGTACCTTCCCACCCCAAGAAGGTTGAACAGTAGCATTCTATTTTCATTGCCATTTAATAAGCTCAGCACCATCTTGTGCTTTTAGGAAATAATTAAATAATTGTTTGTTCTCCAAGAGATTTCTGGAAGTGCAACTGTCTGGTGCTGACCCATCTGTCCAAATTTCAAATATTTTAATTGGAGAGTCCTGGGAGAGAGACCAGATGAAGTCATTTTAGAGAAGTAATGCTGTTTGACATCTCTCAGCCCAGTTTATCCATGGCTGACAGCAGGATCTATTAGGACAGGGCTGTCATGAATCAGAGAGCCTGGGACTCTGGGGAGAGACGTGCTCGCGGCCGAGCCCTGTTCAGGTGATCGGTGAGAATGTGGGATGCACCTAGCACTGTGTTCTAGGTGCTCCCATCCTTCCAAACCCCTTGGTTTCCAAAAGGTCAGACCCTTGGTGGGCTGCATGGTGAGCCCCCTCCACCAGGCAGCCTGCCTGAGTACTGGCCATCGCAGTGACTGTGCCCATTGGGGAGCTTCAGGTCCGTCCTTCCTTCCTTCCTTCCTTTCTTTTTCTTTCCTTTCCCTTCCATTCCTTTCCTTTCCTTTTCTCTTCTCTTCTCTTCTCTTCTCTTCTCTTCTCTTCTCTTCTCTTCTCTTCTCTTTTCTTTCTTTCTTTCTTTCTTTCTTTCTTTCTTTCTTTCTTTCTTTCTTTCTTTCTTTTGTTCTTTCTTTCGTTCTTTCTCTTGTGGCTTCCCTAGGACCTTGTCTTGACAACTTTTATCCCTAAGGCAAGTCTGCAAGGCCATGTATAAAGGCACTGTCTGAAAAGTTTAGGAAGAGCAGACACCTATAAGGTTGTGGCCAATGGCAGTAGGTACGGTAGAAGTAGGACAGAGGGAATCAGAAAAGGAATGTCTTTCTAGCAGATGCAGTATTGGGAAGCTTTCTCCCTTTTTGTTTTTTCAATTTTTAAAAAAATTTTGTGGTGCTGAGGATTGAACCACATCCGCGACACAGGTGCTGTGCCACTGAGCTACACCACCAGGTGCCACCTGACTCACCTCTGCCACGCCCCCTGGAGGTCAGAGGCAGAGCTCCACTTCACGGGCAGGACACTGCCAGCGGAGAGGCTGTGTGCTCACTGGAGTGAACACCAGGAGCGGAAGACCAGCAGTGGTGCCTCCCTCTGCGCCCTGCAGAGGAGGGGAATTCCGTGGCTGTGCTCCCATGTTCAAGGGGCCAGAAAAGACTTCTGCCCACGTGATGCGTCTCCTATCTGCCGCTAATACGTAAAATCCCCATCTTCAGGGCTCCATCTTCTTTTTCCTTATCAACGCTCTCCAAGTCATGTTGGGTCCTCTGGAAGTTCAAAAATTTCATGGAGCTATATCAGACCCCTCTTAGGGAATTCTCCGGGACCATCTGGCTCTCAGTAAGGAAGATAGCCAAGGGCGTCTCTTGAGAACCCCAAGCCCACTTTATGTTTCACATATTTTTTAATGATGGGTTTGAGACTGGTGACACCTGAGGCAGACTCAGCCCGCAGCCGTGTTCTGTTTGACTGACAGTGTTGGCCTGTCACCGAGACAAAGCCTGACACCCACACATGAAAGGAAAACCTTATTTTGGCTTTCAGTTTCAGAAGTTTCAGTCTGTCATTAGCAGGCTTAAGTGCAGAAAGGGCATGGTGGAAGGGCCTGCTATAGAGGAAGGCTTCCTACATCATGGTGGCCAGGAAGCAGAGAGAGAGAGAGACAGACAGACAGACAGAAGGAAGGAGTCAGGGAGGGAGATATATCCTTCCAGGTCACACTCCCGTGACCCTCCTTTTCTGACCAAGCCTCACCTCCCAGCAGCACCCTCGGCCGCTGAACTCACCGGTGGCTGAATCCATGACAAGTACAGTGCCCCGTGATCCAGCCACCTCCAAAGGCCCCGCCTCTGAACGCATGAGGCTTTAGGGGGACAACATCAATCTAAACCATAACATGGCTTGTGGAAGTTTGTTTTTATCTTTTAGTCTGAGTGTGAAGAAATCACACACAATGATTCTTAAAAATGAAGAAATCTTACATACATATCCAAATTTACAAATTACCTCAGAAGGTAAAATGCTTTCATAACCCTGGGCAAACATGGCCTCGCGGCAGCAACAGGCTCAAAAGAGAGCGGCTGTGTCCTCAGGGTGCACACTCTCTCCCGTTCGCCAGAGTCCACACCGCTCCCTAGTGTCCCTGATACTGAGACCAAGCATAAGACACAGTTCTGAAAATAAATTTGACCAAGTGGAAATTCCTAAATTATCTGTGGGGCCTTGGTAAATGTGAGTTTTCAATCCCTGTTTTGTACTCAGGTAGGGTATAGGAGAGTCAGATGTCAGTAAGAGGAAAGCAAGGTGGGGTCAGGTAGGGAATTTAGGGTGAATATTTATTTATTTATTTATTTATTGAGTCAGGGTCTTGCTATGTAGTTCAGGTTGGCCTTGAACCCAGTATGGAGGCCAGGCTGGCCTTGAACTCATAGTGATCCTCCTGCCTCAGCCTCCTGAGTGCTGGGATTACAAGCATATACCATCACACCCGGCTATTTTTAAAGCTGCCCTTTCCACTTGGCCCTCTTTCAGAATCTCTAGAAGTAGGTAGGTATCAGAAATAGATTCTTGGTTTAGGCAGCTAAACCTGAATTTCTTCTATTTATTCCTTGACCTGTAAACATTCACTCAGTCTAGGCTATCAATTTGCAGGCAAACTTCTGGCTTGGTAATTAATGCATGTATCTCTTTATGTCAAGTTGCGCAACTTCAAAGTAGAGCGGTTGCTTTAAGCATTTAAAAGACATTCCACATATACCGTAAAGTAATTACTTTCCAAAGATATTTTCAACCGATAATCTGTTACATCTAAATATACATTTATAAAACTCAGTAGACCAGAATAGCTCTAATTTATGTATTTTGGTTCACTGGGTTAAAAAAAGAACCATTTTAAAGTATATTTTTAATCAGTGTGTTTATCCCAAAGATACTGGCCTCCTCCAGAATCAGTTACATGGTGTTAGAAAAATATTACACATGGTGTGTTCCCTAAGCTGATATAGAATTTAATGAGAGATGACATTTCAGCCTAGCGTGACTACTGCTAGCTCTGGGCTCAGAAGTGTCCTAGAGCTTAAAGGAGGCTCATGAATTCCCTCAGTGTCATTTTCTTAATGTGTAAAACTCACACAATAAATAGTTACTTCCCTTGTGTGGTGAAAATTAATGCTTGCTGAGTTGCAAGTATTGTTTTAATAAAATAATCTTAATTGTTTGCTTTGTACATTTTCTGCTTTATTATTTTTATGATTTCTCTTGCCTCCATAATTGGTAATTATTGGGCTCCCATTATTTCTTTATTAGTCATTTTATAAAAGCTATCTTGTGATTTATTCTCCCTCCCACACTTCCTTTTCCCCAAATGTCATTAACAGAGGCAAGAGGCAGGCACACGCTGCTTGCCTGGAACCGAGCTGGTGAGGCTGTGAACAGCTTTGCGTGGCTCGCCCCTGTCTTTATGACTGATCGCTCCCAATTACTTGGCTGCTGTGCTGTGAGAGGACTCACATGAAACCCAGGAGGTTTATTAGAAAAATATGCTAAGTAATAGTAAGCGGGCAGGATTGACAGGGGCTGCACAGGGACCCAAAGGGCCCTCTTTAGAGGAGCAAGGAGCAAGATATACCCTTCCAGCCTGAGGCAGGCATGGTAAGTATAAATAACCACATCATGTGGCATGTTGCACAAGAGGGGAAGAAAGTCATCATGCAGATAGGGCAAAGAAGCCCAATCAGTTGGCACATCTGCAACATCGCCAGCCACCATCACATAGATACTCTTCCCTGCTCATATTTCTCCTGTGTCATGGTTGAGATCCAAAATGCCCCCCAAAAGCCTCATTGTGTTGAAGGTTTTGGGCCAGCTGATGGGCCTTTGGATAAGTGAGTAGATCATGAAGGGTCTAATTTCATCAACTGGATTAATCCACTGGTGAGTCCTTTAGGTAAATGGGCATATTAGGAAGCAGGGGCCTAATTGGATGAAGCAAGTCCCCAGGATGTGGCTTTGAAGGGTATATCTTATTCCTGGACCCTTCCTCTCTGGCTCTTTCCCTCTCTCTCTGCTTCCTTGCTGCCATAAGGTGAGCAGCTTTTCTCTACCAAGCCCTTCTGCCATTATTTTCCACCTTACTTGAGGCCCACAGCAATGCAATCCAGCAACCATGGACTGAAACCTTTGAAACTGTGAGCCAACATATACTTTTTCTCCTCTAACTCGATTTTCTAGGGTATTTGGTAACAGTGGTGCAAAGCTGCCTAACATATCTCACATCTACTAATATGTTCTCTAATTTTTCAGTGTGGTTTTTCAAAATTATATAGGCAGGTTCTGACTGTGACCCAACTAACTGGTTATATGACTTCGGGAACGTGACTTCATCTCCACCTACCTGATACAGCAACTGCGTGGATCAAATCCATGTAAGAAAGCTCAGTGTACCCCAGGCCCCCCTTCCTTGTAGGTCACATGTTATCCATTATTAGCTATTATTCACCCACATTTGGGGCCGGAGCTACCAGGTTTTGTGTTCCCTAGTGCTAAATGCGCCTGCATTCCTAGAGCTAGGACGTCTTCCATGAGCTGCAGCTAAAATGCCTTGGTTTAGAAGCCTTGAATTGAAGCAAACTAAGTTATTTTCTTTCATCACAACTAAGTAATCACATTTATCTTGTTTCAGGGAGAGGCGGCAATAATAAGATGAAAACTCTGGAACTCCTTGTGCTGGCTTTTGTTTCTGGCTGTGTGGGAGACTGAATACCTTAGCTGACTCTCCCACTTCAAACAATTTTAAATGATGGATAAAATATTTCAGCAGTCCTTTAGAAACATCAGTGAGGGGGTAGGAGGAAAGCGAAGAATTCCTGAGAAGCCAGAAACTCAACAGAATTTGAAAATCAGGCCCTGAGGCAATCTTTTGCTACGAGAGTGTTTATCCAACACAGGTAACCCGGAGATTTGATTTTTATGATGTCAAGAGGTGTGGGGAGAGAACCTTTTCTACCTGCAACCAAGACTCCAGCAGACCCCAAGGCTCTAGCATAAAGGTACAGTAGAAATAAACATACCCTGTCTTCCCTCAGGAAAGAGGGAGAAAATTGCCTATCTCAGACCTTGGTGCTGGGTAGGGGTCAAAATATCTCCCCAGAGGACGAGAGCCATGAGCTGAGTTTTCAACAGAATTCATAGACTGGACTTGGGAAGTCTCAGACCAAGAATGAAGGTTAGCGCGATCCCAGCTGGGTGCTTTCCTACGTACCCGGCAGCACAAGTCCAAACCTGTGTTCCACGTAACACTTCCATAGTTTGACAGTCACTGTCCAAGCAGTGTGAGCTCACAGCCGAAAATTTAAAAATATAAAGGGAAGCAACGTACCAAAGTAAGAGCCAGTAGATAGGGAACTGTAAAGACTCCAGAATTAACCGAATAAAAATAGGCATGATATGTTTTAAGAAATTAGGGGAGCTGAAAATATGAGCAAAGCAAAATACTATAATAAATTTCCTGGATAATTCCTTAAACACCCAAATATTTCTGGGAATGGAAAATACATTTGAAATTTTAGAAATCAGTAATGAGCAAATTAGATGTAGCCGAAGAGAACTAGAAGATAGCTCTGAAGATCTGCCCTGGAAAGCAGAAGGGAGGTGAAGCCGAGAGGCTGTAGGCATGGGGTATAGGATGAGAAGGCCCGAAGTGCTCATACTGGGGTAACGGAACAAGAGAAGGCAGGGAGAGCACTTCCGCAGGAGTTAATGGTTGGAAAGGTCACAGAACTAAAGGAGGAGCCCTACTCAGATGCAGGAAGTCCAAAAAATCCCAAATAGGATAGACAAAGAGAATTCTGTTCCTCTGTACATCATGGGAACAAAATGATGGCTCTAAAAGCAGCCAGAGAGAAAAGACCAAGTAGGACTTTCCAATTTAGTAGCAGAAAATGAATGGAGTGAGAAATATACTTTAAAGATCCAGAAAGAAGTAAAGAAGGAAAATGAAAAATTTTAAACTAGAACAAATAGAATATACAAGATAAAGTACTAATTTTAAATACAAATATATCAGGAATTACAATGAATATAAATATATGAAATATTCCAATTGAAAGAATAATTATCAGAATAGACAAAAAAATATATATATCCTATCTGTTGGTAGCAGAGGGAAGCCACATCTGCAGCAGAAGGCTTGGGCATATAGCTGGTGGTAGAGCACTTGCCTAGCAGGCATAAGGCCCTGAGTTTAATCCCCAGCACTCCAAAATAATATTAGTAAGTAGTAGTAGTAATATACAAAGAGAATAAAAGCCTGAAAGTAAAGGACAGAAAAGAATATTCCAGGAAAATAGAAGGAAGAGCCTGACTATGGATATTTTGAAGTGAAAAAAAATAAGGCATTAAAGCGTTGCTAGAGATGAAGAGGATCACTGAGGCTGGGGGTGTAGCTCAGAGGTAGAGCACGTGCCTAGCACTCATGGGTCCTGGCTTCTAGCCCTGTCATTGCAAACCAAAAATAAAGCCGAGCGTGGTGGTACACACCTGTAATCCCAGCACTCAGCTGAGGCAGGAGGGCTGCAAATTCAAGCCCAGTCTGGGCGCATTAACCACTTAGTGAGACTGTGTCAAAGTGAAAAACGAAAAGGGCAGGGTGAAGTGTGAAGACTCCGGGTTTAATCCCAAGTAACCAAAAAATAAAAACAAATAACAATGCAAGAGGACGTAAAAAGTGATTAAGATGTGTTACGTACATCTAATAACTTCCCACAAGGAACGTAAACATTATGTATTACAAAACTAAAATAATAAAAAAGCAAGAGGATCACTAAATAATAATAAATTAAATTCACAGGAAGATAACTGATACAAATATTATGTATTTGCCCAGCAATATAACATCAACAGATACAAAGAAAAAAGAGAAGAAAAGACCAAGACTGTGAAGAGAAATAGGCAAATTCATGATCACAGTGGTAGCCATTACAAAATTTTAAATAATTCCATTAGAATAGAAATAAAGGCTGAATTTAATGAGTTAAACATCCACAGTAAGAAAAAGAGTAGCAGAAGAAGAACAAATAAAGTAGAATATAAACAATAAGGAATAATAATAAACAGGAATAAATAAAATTGAAGCAAAAATGACACAGAAAAGACCACAAAGCCAGATGCTGATATTCTGAAAAAAAAAAAAAAAAAAAAAGTAGAACACTAAGAAAAGTAATAAAGAGGAGGAGAAGTAAACACATATATCGGAATGAAAAGGGGGTATAATTATCGAATCTGTAGAAATTAGAACAATAACAGAATTTTATTTTGCCAATACATTTGAAAGTTTTAATGGTCAAATTTCTGGAAAAAATTTGCCAAAACTTTCTCAAGTAGAAATAAAACCTGATTTGGGCTGGTGAGATAGCTCAGTGGCATAAGCACCTGCCTGACAAGCATGAGGTCCTGAGGTCGACTCCTGGACCCACATAAAAAAAGAAAGAAAACCTGATGAGGCTTATAATAAATACATAGAATCAGACTTCTAAGGAGATATCAGATCAAGATATTGTACCAGTGAATACTAGCAAATATTTAAGGAACAAGTACAATTTCACGTGAACTATTTCAGAACACAGAAAAAGTGGGCACACTTTTGAGGCTAAGTTATTCTTGGCACCAAAACTTGGCAAGAATAGTATGGGGGCCAGTTATGAATATAGATATAAAAGTCTTAAGCAAAAATTAGTGAACTATATTTAGAGGTATATTAATAAAAGATAAATCATAACAATTTGGATTTGTTTCAAAACTAGGTTAGTTGCCAATTTAAGTTTCTTGATGTATTTCATCGCACAACAATTTGAAGTACAAAAGTCATAAGATCACCTCAATAGATGTAGGAAAAGCAATTGAAATATCTAAGGTCCTCTTATTGTAGAAAAGGAGCCCTAAATAGAAGGGAACTTCTTTAATGTGGAGCACAATTTAAAAACCCACCAGCAAACAGTTAATGTACTGAGAGCCAAGTTTTGCACTGTTAGGAATGGGTTACAGGTAGAGAAAGACGGCTGCGTGGAGTGCGTCCTTCGTGTCTGCACCGGGGCTGGAAGTCTCGCTGAGAACCCACATCGTCCTGTGCACTCAGCACTCCTGGCTCTGCATGCTGACGGGTGCAGAAGCGGCAGCTCCGTGCTAGCAAGGGACACCCTTAATACCCAATTTCTCCACTAAAAGGGAACAAGTCTCCTGGGAAAGATGGTTGATTCCAGTGCCGGAGCAGAAAACGTTCACAGTGCATCTGGAACGTTATTTTCTGTCAGAAAGTAGGGCAGTGTTTAAGAATCATGAAAACTTGTCCAAAGCACACAGTAACCAGCTTGAAAGAACTTGCACTAGGCAATTTGAACTTTAAAAGGAAAAAAAAAAGATAGTAATAAGTTAGTGGCAGACTATATTTTCCAAAGATGCCCACAACAGTATCTTCCATTGTACATATTTTTCTTACACTATGACTTTGACCCTCCTCTTTGAGTCAGGCAGGACCTGTATCCGCTCCCCTTGAGTCCGGGTACTTCAGTGGAAATGATGTATATGACTTCCAAGGTTGATCACAAAAGGCAGAGTGGCTTCCACTGTGTTGGCTGGAACATAGAGCCACCATGCAGATTGAGTCTCCCGATGTCAGTGTGCCCTTCAGAAGGACAAACTACGCAGTGTGGAAGACCACGCAGGAGACCCTGAGACCAAGTTAAGAAACAAGAATGCCATGCCTGCCACCATCTGACAGCAACTATATGCAAGCCCAGAGTCCAGAGCACCTGGCTGCACCCTCACCAAGTACCGGACCCACAGAAATATTGCAAAGTTCTTGTTTTAAGTCACTAAGTTTTGTGGTGATTTGTTGCATAGCAATAGGTGATAATAGATCGAGGACCTGGATATGGATAATGAAAACTCATTGCACAGGCATTGGTTTGGGGACTGACTGGGTGGCCAGAAGAAGAAGGAAGGGTCTTGAGCCCTGATGGTGACAGTGTGAGAGTGTTTAGGAGACCCTGAAGACCCCCTAGGAGGCTCTCAGCGAGAGCTTCCCAGCAGGGAAGGGAAATGCTATTAAAAAGCTGGTTGAAAGAGCACCATTCATTTAGGGAAGTGGGTAGTTTGGCAGTATTGTCACCTGTGGTAATGCAAGAAATAGGGAATATACCAGATGAACTCAAAGATTCAGCTGAGGAGACGGTCAGCATGTGGAAAATCCCCTTGACTGCTGCTTGCCTATGATAAAACATGAGAGGGGAAAAGAGCTAAAGAACAAGCTTAAGCAGAAAGGGGCCAGGACTCACTGGGTTTGACTCTAAAACTGTTTACCGTTCCCAGTGCCTCAAGGAGGGCAAAAGATGGCAAACCAGGATTTCAGGCCAAAGAGCAAGTCCATGGGGAGAAGCTGTCTTATTCTTTGCTAAAACCTCAGAACTACTGAAGGTATCATAAACTTTTTCCTCCAGAAAAGTGAGGTCTTCTGAGGACCGTGAGAGTGTGCCTTTCTACTAAACAGTGGGCTTCCAGTGTCTCAGAGTGTTGTCCCCTAGCAGCCTCACAGAAGCCCAGGACACAGCAGGGTTCATCTCAAAGAGATTTGTGGGTTTGGCTTCTGCCTGAAAGATAATACATTAGTCAGGGTTCGGGGTTCTCTGGAGAGACAGAACGAACAGGACATACAGCATATGGAATTGGCTCCTGTAATTAGGAGGCGTGGCAAATCCAAAATCTGATGGGGTAAGCTAGCAGGAGAGACCCAGGGAAGCGTCACAGTCCAAGCCCAAAGGCTCCTTGTTGCTTAGGGGGAGTATTTTTGTTCTATTAAGGCCTTCAACAGATTAAATGAGGCTCACACACGTTATGAAAGGTAATCTGATTTATGCAAAGTACACCTGTTAATGTGTTAATCTCATCGAGAAAACATCTTCATAGAAACATCCAGAAAAGTGTTTGACCAAGTATCTGAGCATCATGACCTGGCCAACCTGACACATCAAAGTAACCATCACAGAGGACCTTATAAACAATGCATTAAAAATGCAGAAGCGTTTTTTTCAAACAGTTTTACAAGCTTGAGTGGAAAGCGACAGAGGCAGTACCCAAAGAAACATCTGAACGCTGTAACTCCTGTGGGCAGGAAGCTGGCCGAGAAAACTACTTAACTGCAAATGTGGGTTACTTTGTATAGAAAATATGGATGATTCAGGGTATGGAGCAAAGAGCCAGAGGGAGGTATTCCTGGCAGGAGTAGATTTGAGTCCTAATCCAGGATATGGAAAAAATTACAGACTGGGGCTCAGAAGTGCTACGGATCAGTAATGGATGTGACGCTCACACTTTGTCTCTTTGTAAGTGGAGGTATTTATAGGTGCTGTCCTCTACCTGTCTATCCCACTTTTGCATCTCGGTATTTAGGGTCGATGGGGGCGGGAGATAATGTGCTTCTTCAGTTAATACATCTTCAGATTAAGAGGGAGCTGAACCCAAGGAAGTTCACCCAAGGAGTTGTGTCAGAACTTAAACCCAATTTAGATAACAAGATCCTAGATTCTGTGCTATTGGACTAGTGGATTTGGGGATATTAGGGAAAGGATTGCACATAGGAGGGATGTGAACTGTGACCAGAGGATGGAGTGGAGCAGTTCGTTTTCCAAAGATGGTGGCAACAATATCTCCCATCAAACATATTCTTCTCATGATATGACTTTGACCTTGCTACCATGAAGAGATGAGATTTATTTCCCTCAACTTAAATCTGGAGAGGATGTAACTATGGTGGAAGTGATGCTGTGTGACTTCTAAGGCTTGGACTTAAACAGTGACAAATGTCCCACCTTGCTGGCTGGATCCCTCACACTGGAGCTCTGCCCAGCCATATAAAAGAGTCTGCCCTGAAGTTACTGCCCTGTGAGGGAACCTAAAAGAGCCAATAGGGAAGGGAAATGGGGAGAGGCAGTGCAACTATGCACATACAGAAAGATGTTCATCAAGGCCCCAGCTAGCCAGCCCCCACGCTTCCAGTAATACCTGTGTCTGCCCTAAACTGCACGATGAACCCTGAGCAGGAATCCATTCTTAAGGCCAAATAAGATACGCAACCCAAAGAAACTATGACATAGAAAATAAGCGTTATGCCAGACCACTGGGTTTTCAGTGACTGGTTCTACAATGAGAATTGGAATAGGATTATAGCACATCAACTAAAATGGGAATCCATGACTCTGTGTATAGATATAGATGAATAGCAAAAAGATATAAAGGAAAGCTCTTCCTGGTAGAATGTCAGATAAGAAAGAGAGAAGCAATGATAGAATTTTTAAAAGTCACCAGTTGATACTGAAAACCAAGGGTCAAAATTTGATGAGGGACCGTATGTGGGGGTTAGGGTGGAGTGTCAACTTTATTGGCTTTGGGATCCACCCAGAGGTTAGTAAAGCATACTTCTGGGTGTGTCGGTGGGTCATGGAGGCATAGCCTCGGGGTCTATATCTGGTCCCTGACCCCTTCCTCTTTGGCACTGTTCCTCTGTTGTGCTCCCCAGCTGCCATGAACTAAGTAGCTTTGCTCTACCATGCCCTTCTGCCATGATGTTCCTGCCTTGGAGCCAGCTGACCATGCACTGAATCCCCCTAAACTGTGAGCCCAATTAAACTTCTCCTCCTTTAAATTGTGGGTATTGGGGATTATACCTCAGCAATGAGAAAGCTGATCAATACTACATGGAATATTTACATATTATGGAAATATTTCTCCACAGATTACTTTATAACTACTAAGGGATAATTAGTAACTCTACCTTGGAGACACCTTTTGGATACTACCTTAAACACACAACACTTATATCACTAATATTGGGACAAACCAACATCATGTGCCTCTTTATATGATGTACTAGGAAGGACAAGATATCATTTCTGTGGTATTCCTTATAACTTGAATATTAGGTGGACACATCAAATAAATCTAGGTTAAGGGGCACTCTACAAAATAACTTGCTTGTAGTTTTCAAAAAATATCAAGGTCAAGAAACAGAGTAGAGGCTGAGGAACTATTCCAGATAAAAGGACACTGAAAAGACATAACAACTAAATGTACTCTGTGATCCTGGTTGGGTCCTGGAGTAAGAAAGAAAAATAGCTATCAGGACATAATTGGGACAATTGAAAAAGTATGGACCATGGATTAGATGGTAGTATTATAACAATGCTGCTATTGTAGGAGGTTATCTTGACCTTAGGAAGTACTGTATGCATTAGGGTTAAAGGCACATGATGTCTTTAGCTTATTTTCAAATGACTTCCCCAAATGTGTGTTTGTTTGTGTATTCACATATATGTATTATGTATGTATGTATATACACATATATACCTATACATATGTAGAGAGAGAAAAACAATATCAAATGGGGCAAAATAGTATATTTGACAGAGTTTCATATACACTTTTCATATTTTTCTAAGTTTGAAATTATATCAAACTCTAAAATGATAAATTCTACAACAAACCTGTCTTTAGTAGAGAAATGTTGAAAGCATTCCCTTTAAGATTATGAACAGGTTAGTGTTGCTCACTGTTTATCTCTATTTAACTTGCACTGGAGGTCATACAAAGTGCAGTAAGGCAAGGCAAAGAAACTACAAATAATGGAAAGGAAGAGTGAAAACAGATTATTTGCAAATGATATGGTTTTATAGGAAACTCCAAAGACTGAATAAATTAGGATTAACTAACATATTTTAATAATGTTGTTAAATACAAAATCAGTATACAGAATTCAATTACATTGTCTGTATAACTGCAACAGAGACAAATGTAATTTACGATGACACCTTAATTACTGACATCAAAAATATACACAGGCAGGTCGTGGTGGAGCAGGCCTGATCCCCAGCTTGCTGCTTAGCAGGCTAAGGCAGAATGATCACACCTTTGAGGTTAACATGGGCAATTTAGCAGACTCTGTCTCAAAAAAATTATAAAGTAGGGCCGGTGAGATGGCTCAGTGGCATAAGCGCCTGTCTGGCAAGCACGAGGTCCTGAGTTCGACTCCCAGTACCCACCTCCTAGAGTTGCCACCCTCTCCTAAGAGCCTATTAAACTAAGGATCCATCCATGAATTAATACATTGATAAGGTTAGGGCGTCCTGATCCAGTCACTTCCCACTTCTGAATGCTGCTGTGTTGGGGACCACGTCTTCAGCACGTGAGCTTTGGGGGACATTTCAGATCCAGACCACAATAGGCTGCCATAGCAAAATACCACAGATTGGGATTCAGCAATAAAATTTATTTTTATGCTTTTGGAGCCTGGGAAGTCCAAGATCAAGATATTGGCCAATTTGATTTCTGGTGAGGACTCTGCCTGGCTTGTAGACAGCTGCCTTCTCACTGTGTCCTCACATGGTGTGGAGAGAGATACCTGGTGTCTCTTCTTTTTATAAGGCCACTTTATAAGATTAAATGATAGAATCATCTAATAATCCCATCAGGTTAGGTCCCTACCCTATGATCTCCTTCAAGGTTCTTTTTTTTTTTTTTTTTTTGGTGGGTACCGGGGGGTCGACCTCAGGGCCTCGCGCGCCAACAGGCACCCGTGCCACTGAGCGATATCACCGGCCCCTTTTTCGTATGTGGGATCCGGGAGTCGAACTCGGGCCCTCGCGCTTGCAAGGCAGGCGCTTACGCCGCTGAGCCATCTCACCGGCCCACCTTCAAGGTTCTTGACTGCAAATACAGTCACATTGCAATATAGGGTTTCAACATGTGGATTTGGGGAGGGCGTAGTTCAGTCCATAATTCCTCTCTTCACTATGTCTTTCCTCATTAAGTGGCAGATTGACCTGCACCTTAAAAGGATGAAGGGGAGGCTGCATGAGGGAAAGCTAGAGAGTTTCTGAGAGAAGGAGAGGTTAAAACAGCTGTAGGAAGAGAAGCCTGGGACAGCTGGGGATGTGAGAGGCTTGGGGGCACATTCACAGATACTACCACAAATTATCTACTTGTAACCCAGTCACTTGCAGAATGAAGCAAGTAAGTAATCTGTGTTATTAAAGTTTATTTTTGAGCTTGGGGCTGTGTTCTTTCAACAGACTGGACCTGGCACGTTCTGGGTTTAATGGTCAGTAATAGTAGTTATGGGCACACACAGGCTAGAGTGATCAGAAACTCCGTCACCAGATATAAAAGTAATAAGAAATGCATCAGAGCATAAGGAGCTCATTACTCCAGGTAAATGTCTTAGGCAAGATCAACTTTGTATCCTGAGGTCCAGTTCTTACCCAGGTTAGTACCAAATTGCTGAGGGCACAGCAGGTCTCGGTTCACTGAGAAATGGCAAAGGGGTTTCTTAGTGACCTTTTCTGAAACTCAAGTGATATTTAAAATTTTGTATCCGGCAGGTTAGGATGATTTGTGAACTTTAAGATGCAAACTCCCGTTTCATAAGGGATTTATTTTACCTAATGGAGGGGGGGCATTAAATACAACCAATTTGTTTCCCAGAGTGGCTGGCTCTGGCCCGAGGTGTGTTCCTGCAGGAGCAAGGACTGGGTGGGTTGGGGGACCACAAGAGAGGGATGGAAGGCTCTCAGGGCTGAATTCACTGCCCTGTTTTCCTCATGGAGGATCTAAGAGTCTCTGGGGCAGTGGGGAGGCCCTCAGGGAATCGTTGCTTGTGTGAAATGAGGGTGACAACAGAGGGAATGTGTACTCTGCTCTTTGAGGGGCTTTGCTGGATCCCTGTCCTGGCAAAGGCATTGGAAGTGACCGACAGTGTACTAAAAAGCTTGTGTTTCCCATCACTATTGTAATGACTTGCCACCAACGTGGGTAATTGGGTGGCTTAAACAACACAAAGTTAGAGTCTTCTGGAGGTCAAAGTCCAGTTTCACTGGGCTAATACAAGGTGTCAAGCTACATCCTGACCACAGGGATCACTCGGGTGGCTTTGAGTCCATGACAGAGCCCCTAGGTTGCCCTTTTGTTCCCTGTATACTCCACAGCCCACAGGGCTCTGTCTGATGCCGAGCAGGAAGTCCCTGGCACCTTGGCTTGGAATTTTCACAGCTGACTCGGGTCCGTGGGGTGTGTCCCTGGTCAAGGCTGTGATCAACCTCCGTGGACATGTTTCGGCCTCTGAATGGCTAATTTTCTCCAGGTGCTTCAGGGCTTCAAAGGACAGAAGTGGGCTTGGTACTCCAAGAAGCTGGCTGGCCAGTCCCATATGATTAGCCTCTCTGACCCAGTATGTCTGCGGGTGACACTGCCACTCTTGACACTGTTAGCAAATGTTCTGGCCTGGAACATCAGAGCAAGGCCAGCTTGTACACCATGTACTGTGCATTCCTTTGTCTTCCTGTATTTGCAGAACCAGAGTCCATGCAGGGAGAGAAGGCCCCTGAAGCCCGGAGTGGCCTGAGACCCCTCTCTCGGGACTCTCTACCAAGGTCTTGCTGGGGAGCTCTTTCCCAGCAGGCTGTTGGACTCAGCAGCTTGCCCCTTTGCCACATGCTCCACATTGAGATGAAAGGCTGTTTCTGCTCATGCTCGGGTCTGGAGATAGTGTTAAACACAATTTCCTGTGCTATGAATTTGTGAGACACAGCATGGAGGAGATAATGTGAGGGCAGTGGGTAGTGACTGAGGATTCCTGCAGCTATTTACAGTGGTTGGTCTGTGCGGCCTCACATAAGCACAGGGCAGTGCTGCAGAGAGCAGGGTTACGGGGGAGAATTGCTTTCCTTGCATCTTGTAGCTTCTAGAGTCTCTGCTTCGGTAGCTGTGGCCCCATTTTACTTGGACACCTGCTTCTCTGACTCTGGCCCTGTTGCCTCCCTGCGATTATCCCTGGATAATGCAGGATTATTTCTACACCTCCACCTCTTTCTTTAACTACGTCTGCAAAGCCCCTTTTGCTCTCTAAGGGAACGCAGGCACACCCTCCAGGGATTTGTACATAGATGACTGTAGGACACTGTTCTGCCCACCGCAGAGCGGCATCATGAGCTACACCTTGCTCACCACCCTGACCAGCACTGTGCTTGGTTTCCTTTCCATGGTAAAACCCGCAGGTTATTGAAATGGTACATACCGTGGTGATGGATGCCAGGGGCGAGCTCACTGGAATACTTTTAATATCACTCACTTGAGAATACAGCTGCGAGCAAGAAGCCTGATGATTTTCATTGCCATTACTAAACCTGTGGTAGTGAAAACTACAGCTTGACTGGCAATTGGAAAATGATCATCCTTCCCTTTCTGTTTTTTCTCATCGCACTAGTTATTTCAGGTTGTAACTCATAGTCTCGGCCAATAAAGTGATTTGTCACTCCCTCTGTCACTGTACATCCCTGGAGTCCAGAAGCCTACTTAGAACGTCATTTTTTGGGAGGACGTTCACAGGGAGGGCTCGGCTTCTGCCTGGGGGAGGGGTCCACACAGCACCCACAGCTCCTGCCCTGTTTCTTCCCAGTGGGCTTGCAGAAGCAGAAGCAGCCTGTCCAAGGCCTTCAGAGTCCCTGGCAGGAACAGTCCCCAGACTCACAGTGTGGGTCCTGTGGCCGCAGTGGTGAGGGCCAGAGGTCCAGGACCAGCCACCGGGCTTCTCTCACTTGTAACACTGGGGAGCAGGCAGCAGCACTTTCTCCAAATGGAATTTGCTGGCAAGAAGGATAGAGAGAGATAGTGTGAAGAAGCCCCACAGAGGTTACCCAGGGAGACCCTGGCGGAGGGTCAGTCGGGTGGCTGGGACCCATCCTTTTTTGCATTAGCGCTCTTGGCAGAGAACATTGGCTGCATGCAGGCCCCTGCCTAGTCTCAGTTTACCTCCCAGATGGGAGAATCTTGCTCCTGTCCAGGTCTGGGCTCTGCCTACTATGGTTCATGTGGCACTGGGCAGTGGGGCAAGATTCCAGGCCAGGGTTCGTGAGTGTTAATGGACAAAATACATAGGATCTGCACTGCTCTGAATCTCACCCTGCTCAGCCTGCTAGGTCTCTGCCTTGGGGTGTGGACCGGGGTCTGTTAGCAAGGGCGTCCTCCGCCAAGGGATCTTGCATTTTGAGGGGACTCTGTTGGGTCAGGTGCCGCAGTCTGAGCAGAGTCCCTGCCCCTACATCCACCTGAAAGCAGTCCGCCGTACAGTGATCTCCAGCAGGAAGCCACGGGGTCCTCTCTCTTGCTGGCCTTGCACTTCCCAGGCATGTACGTATCTTATCTTCTCTGACTGCAACCTCCCTGATGGCAGAAACACTGCGCTTTGCTTGCTTGCTTTCCTTTCTCTTCAGGGTGTCCAGGCTAGCACACACACAGGTCATGTGATTTAGGATCATATGCAGCCCTGTCCCAGAACAACCAGCAGAAGTCATGAGAGTTGGGGCAGGACCCCGGGTCCTTTGTGCATGGTGTCTCTAGCCTGTTCTCACCTGGAGATCAACTGGGCACAAGCAGGAAGTGTTTCTGTGGCTCCTGATAGGCTAGAAGGGCCACAGCACTGTGGTTCCCACTGCAGCTTCCAAAGATGCTGATATGCTGGTTTTTCCTGAAGTGTTTTCTCCCTTAGATCAGTGATTCCCACCCTGGGTTTTACAGCACCCCAGGGTGTCTCCAGTTGTCTCAAGGGCTGGCAGAGAATTCTCAGAACCATTTGCTTCAAACAAAAAACAAATATGCAGAATACAGCAGTTTTATCTGCATTTGGAGGAGGGCAAGAAAAGTGCTATGAAACCCAAACAAGCAAATTGAGCATCATACTCCAGAAGCTTGGACTTGCTGCCTTAGAAATAAATAAATGGTCTCACAAAGACGGTCTTCTCGCTGTGCTTTGGAGCAGTGTTCAGGGGAGTGTACAAAACCAACCATACAAGATTTTCTTTTCTTTTCTTTTTTTGTGGGTACCGGGGGTTGACCTCAGGACCTCGCGCGCCAGCAGGTGCCCGTGCCGCTGAACGATATCACCAGCCCTTTTTTCGTATGTGGGATCCGGGAGTCGAACTCGGGCCCTCACACTTGCCAGGCAGGCGCGTACACCGCTGAGCCATCTCACTGGCCCAAGATTTTCTTTAAACCATATTATTGCTTTATTTTCCTTTTCTATAGAAAATAAATGTTATGAGCCTGGGGAGGTAGCTTGGTGGTAGAATGCTTGCCTAGCGTGTGTGAGGCTACGCGGACAGTGGAACTGCTGCCGGGTGCCCAGTGGCCTTGGCTGGCCGAAGAGTAAGGTCAGGGTCTGCTGGCATCTCAGCGCCACCCCTACTTTGTCTGAATTCGGACAAAGCAGTCAGGACATCTTTCCCACGGACCTCTAACCAGAGAACAGAAGGATCTAGCACAGCAGGGGCGGCGCGGGGCAGGGCCAGGTGGAGGAGAGTACCAGGAGCAAAGCGAGTCCCTTGTGCAGTCCTCCTGGAGGAGAGAACTCAGCCTGAGTGAAGACTGAAACTCAGCATGGCCAGCGCTTGAAAGAGGGAGGAAGCCACAAGACCAGGGTAGTTGTCAGACAGTGCGTAGCTTTGTAAGCCGCCGGAAAGCCTGGTGGGCAGCTCATCTTCCTGGGGGGAGTCTCCTCTGCTCAAGGCGACCATTCCCAGGTGCATACTTGGAATTACTACTGAGAGAGTGTGAGAGAGTGTAGCAGTTTATCTGTAAGCACATCTACCTGTTCCGTGCTGGACACCGCTAACCAAGTTCCTAAGAGGATGGCAGGCACTACAAAGGCTATGGTGTGGTGCTCGAACTAAACCTGATGACCAGCAGTGAGCTTGCTTTCAGCACAGGCTGTCTGGCTTGAGGGAACTAGGTTAATGAGATTCGTGTCTTAATAGACTCGCAGGTGAGTGCACAGTGCTCCTGGGGGCGGGGTACGGAGAGGAAGCGAGGCCAAGGCTGCAGCGCCACGTGGCCGAGGCGTCGCTCAGAGCCTCTTCTCCAGGCCGGAGCAGATGTGCCTGGCTGAGCCACACACCATGCTGGTCCCCTCTCTCTGATCCACTCCGTCTGAGCATGCTGATATGTTGCTGTCTATTTGGTACCTTGATATTTCCAAATACGGAGAAGCGTGATGTGAGAGAAAGCTATAAACAATGTGAATGACTCTTGCTGTTCTGAGCTTCTTTAGCTCTTCTTGTCGCGCGCTTCTGCTCGTCCAGCGAGAAGAATCACACAACACGAGTCGGTGAAAGCTTGCTTTAATCGTTCACAGCTCCAGAGCCTTTACACACGTCCGCCCTGTGGCGGCTTCGTCCGTGCTCTGCCGAGATCTCCCCCGAAAAGGCGGAGTAACATGTATTTATAAGGAGAGGGGCGCCAATAGCAATACAGCAGGAAATGAAAGCTCATAGGCTAAACTCATCAGTCTCTAGGCAGACTCACACATTTACAGGGCGCGGACAGCACTGACCGCAACCAGGAAGCAGGAAATAGGCGCCATCTTGCCCAGGTCGATGGGAGGGGTAATTTAGCACAGGCCTTGAGTCAGGCACAAGGCCGCGCCGGAGGCCTGATTGTGATGTTGGCCTCCAACATTTCCCC
This sequence comes from Erethizon dorsatum, assembly GCA_028451465.1. Lineage (NCBI taxonomy): Eukaryota > Metazoa > Chordata > Mammalia > Rodentia > Erethizontidae > Erethizon > Erethizon dorsatum. The sequence continues at coordinate 5,188,881 of CM051836.1, read as the reverse complement.
CTTATAAACCACATAAAAAGGCAGACGTAGCCAGTCTCGAGTGAATGTATTGGCCTGCACCCCACTATTAGCCCGGTGGTCATTTGTGCCAGCGGCCGTCTAGCACCGACCATCCTGGGCCTCATCCTTTTTTGTGGGGCTAGGAAATAACTGGATGGAACCTAGATGCATGCAGGCATGCATTAGGTGTTCCGCCATGAACCCCCCTGCGGAGCACCTCGTGACTTTCCTAGTCACACACTCGACGGCGGTCGCCACTCAATGGGATGGGGCCTGTCTTAGGTTGAGTCAAGGCTGGGGATCCTTGCTCTTACCCGTCTTTGGCTCACCCACCCAGCTAAAAGCGATGTTCTGCGACCCTGAGCAGGTAGGCAGCCACTGGCCTGGCTGTAGGGCCTCCATCCGCCAACTGCATGGCAGCCATTGCTGTCAAGCGCACCTGTTGTTGAGTCTGCATTAATCTATCCAGCAGGCACTTGATAACAACCAAGACAACAAGAATACCGACTCCGATTGCAACCCAAGTTGCCAGACTGGGCCAGCTAAACCAGGAGGTGACCTTTTCCCACAATTTTGTGATGACAGTTCCCAAACTGGACAGGTCAAAAGTAACAGGCTGTAGTTGTATCTTTTTTACATTATCTAAGCCAATAGAGACCTGCTCTGAGAGATTTTTGAATGAGGGCAAGTATGTATTTTTGAGCCAGTCAGACATCTTGGACAAGGTCCGTGACCTATTAGTCTTAAAGGGTCGGAGGTCTACACATCCTCCTAGGGGGTTGCAAGCTTGATATTGGCTGAAAACCTGGACCCCCCAATTAAGGTAATGGAGCTGGATCTCTCTACATACCATAAAATGCCCCCATACGTCCCCCGATGAACTGCAGTTTTTTATCTTGGTGACATTGGGTGGCCTTACGGGCCCGGTTGTCCATACCCCCCACCCCGAAGGAGAGTTTATCCTAGCGGTGCCATAGCACGAGTGTCAGGTTTGATTAACAAATTCTAAGAAAGGCAGAGAAGAGTTGTTAGGCTGACACTGTGCAGTAACGTTAGCATAAGAAAACACTAAGGTATCTGGAGTAACTGGGAAGCTGGTATTAAAGGCAATGGAAAGGGGCTAAACTGGGTGGATGGTGCCACAAAGCCCACAGGTACTCATCTGTGCCCTCACTCCGACTCTGGAGGGTCAGAGATGACGAGGTGCCGAGCAGGAGCCAGACAATCACCATCGGCGGCGGTGGAATACCCATCTTCCTTGGTGGTCTGGTCTTGGTGGGTTTTTGGTATATTTGCGGTCCTCGTCAGTCTTTCGGGGACCCACACCGGCTCCCGTCCAGGATCCTGTGGGAAGACACAAACCGCACCTCGGACCCAGCTGACTACCGGGTCCGGGCCCATCCACTGTCCCGTGATGACATCCTTCCAAGTGACCATCCCCTTATTTTGGGGGGAAGGATTGCAATGTTCCATCGCAGGGGAGCAGTTGTCCGAATTTAAAGTTAAAAAATTGATGGTAAATAGAGCAAGGGAGAGCTTTCTTTTTGATGAGAGGCCACGACCTATCCCCTCCTTTTGTTTATTTAGAGTATCTTTAAGCATTTGGTGTGTTCTTTCAATAACAGCCTGGCCCATTGGGTTGTATGGAATGCCATGTTTAAGGACTATTTCCATGGTTGCACAGAAGCTTTTGAAGGCCGCACCTGTATACGCGGGCCCATTATCTGTTTTTAGTATTTTAGGCTTTCCCCATGCAGCCCAAGCCGCAAGGCAGTGATTGATAACATTAGATGTCTTTTCTCCCGTCTCTGCCGTGGCAAAAACAACTTGAGAACAAGTATCTCCTGAGACATGGACATATTTGACAGACCCAAATTCTGGGATGTGTGTTACATCCATTTGCCAGATATGACCCGGTCTGAGTCCTCGCGGGTTAATCCCATCGGACCGCTGGGGGCGCATCACGGCGCAGGTACCGCAATGCCGGACAATGTCTCGAGCCTGGGCCCTGGGGATCTTAAAGTGAGCTGCCAAGGTCTGAGCATTGACATGAAATTTTTTGTGAAACTGTTGGGCTCTCTCAGCCGGGGATGAGAGCGTACATATCCATATTGGGCGCGTGGCTGCATCTACCATTGCATTGCCCTCCGAGAGCGGGCCTGGGAGCTGGGTATGTGCTCTGATATGAGCCACATAAATTTTGTGGGTTCTATTTTGTAATTGTGTCTGGATAGTTTGGAGTATAGTGAACACCGAAGAGGTGGAATTTATCGGGCCCGCGGTTTCCAGAATCTGTAAAGCATTGACTACATATTTGGAATCTGAGAGGATATTAATATCCATGGGGAATCTTGTAAGCACCACTGATACAATTTGTAATTCCACTAGTTGGGGCTGGTCTGGTTGGAACTGCACCAACACAGGTTTAGAGCCTGATATCATATATGCTCCAATTCCTGTCTTTGACCCATCTGTAAAGACTGTGGGAGCCCCTATGATGGGCTCTTGAACAGTGGATTTTGGAAAAATGATTGGATGTGATGTGACAAATTGTAAAATAGGATCCTTGGGGTATTGATTGTCGATCGTGCCCTGGAAAACACACTTGAGAATGGCCCACGCATCCAGGCAGGCTGCCAACACTAAAATTTGTTGGGCAGTATAGGGCACCCGCACAGCCCCGGGGTGTAATCCAATTGACATCCCCCATCAATTTCTGCATGTCATAAGGGCCTTTGCCAAGCAACATGTCTGCATTCCACCGCCTATTACCTTCCCTGTTGTTGCGATCAGCTCGGTCCATGCAAAGGTCGGTATTCCATGCTTTCCAATCAATAAACTGCCCAGGGGAAAGACACGCCCTTGCAAGCTGTGTCCAGTCCCCAGGGGTCATAGGAGCAGTCGCTATAGTCTCCAATACAGCGAGTGTGAAAGGGGCATTAGGGCCATAGGAAGAGACTGCTTCCTTTAGTTGCTTTATAAGCTTAAGGTCAAGGGGTTGATGGTATGGTTGCCCTCCCTGGCTGGTGAGAACCGGATAAATCCCGTATGGGCCTCGGTCAATGCCGGGGACATTTCTGGTCCCTGTTTTCTTTATGACCTCCCACGTGGGGCCATGGAAGGTACGGCAAGCAGAGGGCAAAGGGCCATCTTGGAACGGGGGAGGCGGCTCCCAGGGCGGGGCACTGGGCATAGGTCCGCCCTCCCCGTTGCCCTCCCCTAGCGGAGGCCGGCCTAGGCTTAACTCTTTGAAGTCATCATACAATTTCCGGAAAGGATTGGAAGTCTGCCACGTAGCAGCCGTAGCGCCACGTCTCGGGGAGGGGAGGCCCTCTGTTGGCGCCGAGCCTTTATTAACAGCAGTCTGAGGCCCCCGCTCTAACCCCTCTGTCTCTTCCGCCTCTGAGTCTGAAGAGGAAGAATCCGACCCCACCCTAGAATTAGCCCTCGAGGTCTCTGAGCGAGCCTTCTCAAGCGCCTTTTCAAGAGCCTCACAGGCCTCCGAAAGCGGAAGAGATCCGCTCGGGCCCTCCTCCACTTTGAGGCAATATCTAACCATCTCCCAGAGGGGGCGTACGGAGGGGTCAATGACTCCCTCTTCCTCAGCAAAACTGATATCATGTCCTAACTTTTCCCAGCAGGGTAGAGTAAGGTGCCCAGTGGGCCAAAACCACGGGGCGATCTCATGTATATTTTTAAAAAAATTTTGAACAATTTTAGAACTCACCTTAATGCCGCGTGCTTTTAGCAAGTCTCGCATCGGCTTGTGCATCGGGGCACTGTCGGAGTTCCCCATTGTGAAATGAAACTGCTCCAGCGACACCGTCCCCGCCGTGAGCACGCCCGATATATGGGCAACCCCCGCCTCAGCAATTGAGAGAGGAATTTCCCTGAAAGTGCGTCCACCCAGGGCCAGGTTAAGCCTCCCGCTTACCTGAAGGTACGTACCGTCCTGTGACTCGATGCAGCTCCACCAGACCCCGCACGAAGGGTGATCAGTTCCCCGTACGGGCCACCAAATGTCGCGCGCTGCTGCTCGTCCAGCGAGAAGAATCACACAACACGAGTCGGTGAAAGCTTGCTTTAATCGTTCACAGCTCCAGAGCCTTTACACACGTCCGCCCTGTGGCGGCTTCGTCCGTGCTCTGCCGAGATCTCCCCCGAAAAGGCAGAGTAACATGTATTTATAAGGAGAGGGGCGCCAATAGCAATACAGCAGGAAATGAAAGCTCATAGGCTAAACTCATCAGTCTCTAGGCAGACTCACACATTTACAGGGCGCGGACAGCACTGACCGCAACCAGGAAGCAGGAAATAGGCGCCATCTTGCCCAGGTCGATGGGAGGGGTAATTTAGCACAGGCCTTGAGTCAGGCACAAGGCCGCGCCGGAGGCCTGATTGTGATGTTGGCCTCCAACACTTCTCTTTATGGCTCGTACAGGATCCATCCTGGCCTGCATTTTCAGAGATGATTCCTGGTTGTTTAACAGCATCGTGTGTCTGGAATGCTCATAACGTTGGTCAGCAGTGCAGTGAAGGCACTCGTGCACGTCGGTGTGTGTGTGTGTGTGTGTGTGTGTGTGTGTGTGTGTGACGTGTGGTGGATGAGAGACTGACACCAACTAGTTTCGCCTGAGTTGGGGGTGAACTCTGGTCCTCACGAGGAGTCAGAGGTTGTTTGTGATGAGAGCGATGTGTCTCTGTGAGACATAAAGCTACCTCCTCCTTCCTGGAGCCTGACTGATTTTTGATGCTCTGGTTCTGTTAGCCAGGCATTGGCAGAGTCCCGAAATACACCCCTCAATTTTCAGAGAAGCGAAAGGTGTTCAAACACAGAATCAAAATAAAGGATAATTTTTCGTCTTCCACTGAAACCTCTCATTTTCCTGCAGCATAGAAACAAAGCAAGAGGCAGCGGGGACATGCGAAGACTGTGAATTGGCACATTAGCAGGCTTTTGGAGAGAGCTGCACAGGCCTGATGAGATTCCCTGGACAGAGCTTGCATCCAAGGTTCATCTTTGTCCACAACAGTTGTTGTTTCCTAGGCCTACACTAATCGCTAGCTGCCCCTTGTCTCTCTGCTGGGAAGCTTCCTCTTAGGAGCCCTTTAGCAGCTCCATCCATCCAAGCTTAAATCCTCAGCCCCTTCATAAGCTCCTCTGGGTCCTGCATTGGTCTTGACCAATCTTGTTGGAATCAAGATTGGCCAAGGAGTTCTGCTTCTCATTTTTTTATCCATCCTTCCTTGGCCAACTTCTTCCCATGATCAGCCTTCATCCCAAGCCCCTTACAAAGGCTTTCTGTTATGGTTGGGAGGTTGGGTTTTTTGGGGGGTGGGTACTAGCAATAGAACCCAGGGCCTTTGCTCTGAGCTACATCCGTAGCCCTTTTTAAACATTTTAAAAATCCTGAGACAGGGTCTTACTGAGTTGCTAAGTTGCACAGGCTGAGCTTGAACTTGCAAACCTACCTCAGACTTCTGGAGTGCTGGCATTACAGAGGTTTAAATTTGAAATGCCCCCAAAACTCATGTGCTGAAGGCTTGCTTGTCAGTTGATGGGCTTTGGGAGAAGTGATTGGATAGGAGGGCTCTAACTTTGTTAAATGGATTAATCCATTGATGACATCATAATTTTATGGCAATATTGGAGATGATGGAAACAGGACATAGGGCCTATCTGAAGAGTGGATCATGGGGGTGTGTTCTTGGGGACTATATCTGATCCCCAGCCTTTCCTCTCTGGCTCTTTTATGCTCTGCCTCCTGCCATCCATGAGGTGAGGGGCTTTCTTCTACTGTGTCCTCACCACAGGGCCAGAAACAATGGAGCCAGCTGACCATGGACTGAAACCTCTTAAACTGTGAGCTGCAATAAACCTTCCCTCCTTTAAATTGACTTTCCCAAGTATTTTGTCACCATGGCCAGAAAGCTAACACCACTTGACACATTATCCACACATATTATTTTCTCATCCTTTGCCAGCTGGGTTTAGGTTTGGTGTGTTCACAGTGGGAATCTCAGTGGTAGCCAGGCATCACTGAGAATCATCCCTGTTTGTCAACCCAACTTCAAGGCCAACCTTGGTTGATCCTCTAGTGATGAATCTCACTCTACTCCTGCTTCTTCCTTCTTCCTGGCTGTATATTTGATCTGCTATGGTTTTATTTATTTATTTTTTTTTTTGTGGGTACCGGGGGGTCGACCTCAGGACCTCGCGCATCAGCAGGCGCCCGTGCCACTGAGCGATATCACCGGCCCCTTTTTCGTATGTGGGTTCCGGGAGTCGAACTCGGGCCCTCGCGCTTGCCAGGCAGGCGCTTAAGCCGCTGAGCCATCTCACCGGCCCCACTGCTATGGTTTTAATGTGTACCCCAAACCCTAATAAGAAACTTGATCCCTAATACAGTAGTGTTGGGCCGGTGAGATGGCTCAGCGGCGTAAGCGCCTGCTTTGCAAGCGCGAAGGCCCGAGTTCGACTCCCGGATCCCACATACGAAAAAGGGGCCGGTGATATCGCTCAGCGGCACGGGTGCCTGTTGGCGCGCGAGGTCCTGAGGTCGTCCCCCCGGTACCCACAAAAAAAAAAAAAAAAAAAAAAAAAAAATACAGTAGTGTTGGGAGGTAGACCTGGTAAGAGTTGATTAGGTCATGAGGCTCTGCCCTTACAAATGGGCTAATATCATTACCCCAGGAGCAGGTTAATGATCACGGGAGTAGATTTCTTATGAAAGTTTAACCCTTTTTTGCCAAATTCTGGCCTTCTGCCAAGGAATGACTCAGCATGAAAATTCTTGCCAGATGCCAGCACCTTGCTTCTCTGACTTCTCAGCCTCCAGCATCATAAGCCAAATAAATCTCTTTTCTTTATAATTTACCCAGTCTGTGGATTTCTGTTATAGCAACAACAATAAAACAGACTAAAACGTGGACTTTTCCTGTCTGTGCATAAATTCTCTATTCCTTTCTTCCTCCAAGACCCAGCCGTGGCCCTGTGAAAGGCTTTGCAGTTCCCTCTTAGCTCACCTGCTTCCTCCTTACCACTCATCCCATCTTAGGACCCAGGCACCACCCCAGATTGAGTGTAGCCCCTCAAACATCACATCATTGAATATTTTCAATTACTCTGTGGTGAGGATCTGTATTAGTCTGTTTTCTGTTGCTAATAACAAAATTCCTCATTTTTGTTAGTGAATCATTTCCAGGAATCAAAACTGTTGGTCCATAAAGTAAGACTTTTCTCCAGCACCCTTTCTGTGATCTGTGGGTGTACACGATAGGTGCTCAGTGTATAGTTACCGAAATAATGAATAACGTTATGTCTTCCTCAGATCCTAATGACCAGCTACTAAGCATGTCATATGTGCTCAACTAATGTCTTTGACTGACATATCTGAAATGATAAACTGCTAGGGAAACACTGACAGTTCTTACTGGCTGGTGGAGTAAGCTGGGGTTTTAGGAGTCAGTCTAAAGATCAAGCTTCTCATCCTGAAGCTCCACTGATGGGCTGTGTGACCTCCGGCCCTCATTATCCCGAGACTTGATTTCCTCATCTGTGTGATAAGGGCCCGTGCACAGGGCCTGTGAATACCGAAATTCTGGATGCTTCTATTTTCATTCCCTGAAGAGGTTAATTAGGACGAGGTGTTCTTTAACTGGCAATTACACAGCTGAGACATAGCTTGTTAGAGAGGATGGCCTCATTGCCAAGGCTAGCATGGTTATGATGATCATTTGCCGGTCTCAGGAGAATGGAGAGCATGAGGAGATTGCTTTAGAGGAATAAAAAATTTCCCCCATTCACCAGCAAACGAGAAAGCGATGGATCCAGCACTGGAGAGCATTACTGGGCTGGCTATTTTCAATACTCCTAATTTAGCTTTGCTCTAATTCTCCCCTAAGCAGCTCTTCATTCCCATTGTGAAACAAAGGAACTGTCTTTGAATGGAGCTCTGCGATTCCTCTAGAGAAGGACGCCAGGCACAGGCCAACCAGACATGGTGGCAGGCAGTGCAGAGAGGAGGGACCAGTCCTCATCAAGCTTCCCACTGGTGGCTTCTGTTCGGGGTGGAATGTGCATGATAGGGTAATTCATACAGAGATCTAGATGGCTGCCAAGCATCATTTGCATTTGTAACCAAAGGGATACATAATTAATGAGTGTCCTTCAGACATCAAGCTGACATATCTACCCTGGGCCTGATTGCCATGACAGTGGAAAGGCTGTGGCACCTGTCAGTCCCACTGACTGGGAGGACTCCCGGTAGCAGAGTTAAAAGGTGACATTTCGGAGGCCTTTTAGATCCATGAGATTGGCGGTACATGGATCCATTCAAAGATGTCTTACGTAAAGCATGAAGAGACAAATGAGCAAGACTAGGCACTGCAAAGGGCTTTAAAGCACTGTGAGGTAAGACTGCGTCCTGAGCCTCAGCAAGACCAAGCGTACGCTGTCCTGGCCAAGCCAACAGTTCAAGGGGGACACCAGCACACATGCAGGAAGGCCTGTGGAACCTGCGTGTCACGTGTGAACTTTCTGCATTCAACTCTGTGTGCGGCTCACTGCAGCCTCACGTACCCCACCTCAGGGGGTATTTCCGGAGGCGCCTCTATTTCCCAGGTAGTGTGGCAGGTACTGGTCCAAAGAGGCGTGGGTTTAAGAAGGCTCAAGTTCCACGGTACCCCGTTGCCCTTTATTCCCCAAGTGGCAGCCATCTATAAAGAGACAAGGTGACAAATAGTGCTGTGCCATGGACTCCTTGGTGTTGACACTGCTCTGATCCTTCTTTCCTGCATTGCCACAGGCTGTGACTCTGGCCTATCACACATCAGCCTTCACAAAGCCTCTTTCCTTTGTTTTGTAGACTTTGGAAAATCCAGAGTAAAGATAATGATTCCATCTTCTTAAATTCTAAATGGGCTCTGTGCACTTAGGATAGAATCCAGTTTCTCCCCAGTATCTACAAGGCCCCGCATAACCTCTTGTGCGTGTTCCCCAACTCCCGATGTTCCCGAAACACCAACTCCTCCTCTTTCTGTCCCGCTACTAGAACAATCTTGGTGCCCCCAGCTTTTGTCTAGCCAGTGATGGCGACCGTTCAGAGCTTTCAGTGATACAGACGGCTTGCCGCAGCACTCGTGCCATAGGTTCGCCACCGCTGGTCTAGATGGTCTGCCCTCAGGTCTCCTGCGGTTGCTGCTCTCTCACCGGGGTCAGCTCCCCAGAGAGGCCATCGCTGACTGTCACATCTCCCTCCACTGCCCACAGATTCCCAGCAGTTACTACTCTCTGCAGCAGTCTTGCTCATTGTTTGTTATCTCTTCAGTGAGCTAGACCGTGAGCTCCAAGGGAGAACTCTCCTCCAGACGCGGTTACCACTGAATCTTGTGTGCCCGGACTACTATGCATGAGTGTAGGAAAATGATGGGGGAGCAGCTGCTGTGTTCCGAGCAGCCGTTGTGCATCGGCTTCTGTGCATTAACACACTCAGTCGCCACACAAACACCATGTGGTCAGTGCTGTGACGCTCACCTTACACGCGGAGAAACCAAACTCGTGGAGGCTGCATCCTCTGTTGCTTTTGTAGTAAGCATAATAGCCAGGATGCAGACCTCAGTCCGTCTGGCCTGTTCACCCATGCGATTTCTCTAAAGAGCAAGTGGAAACCTTATATATCATCCCTTGTCCAGCGCCCGGCGTTCATGGCCCACTTGCTCTAGCTGGCCTTTTCCACCCATCCTCCACCCACACAGCTCCAGCCACGACTCCAAGTCCATTAAGCTTCCTCTTCTGTAGACAGATCCAGTTTTAGGCTGTCCAGGCTGCCATAACAAAATGCCACTGGCTGCATGGATTAAACGACAGAAATTTATTTCCTCCGTTTTGGAGGCTGGAAAATCCACCGACGTCAGGGTGCCGGAAGTATCGGTTTCTGGTCAGCCGTTCTCCTTGGCTTGCAGACAGCTGCGTTCTCGCTGTGTGTGATGTGGCCTTCCCTCATGAATGTGGGGAGGGGTAAGATCTCAGCCCCTTCACTTTCCAGCCCTCCTAAAGCTGCCTCTTCTTATAAGGACACTAATCTTAGCAGATTAAGGCCCCACCCTTATGACCTCACTTAACCTTCATTACCTCTTCGAAAACCCTAAATCCTAAATCTAAATTCAGTCACACTGGGGATTAGGGTTGCAACATTTACATTTTGGAGGGACACAGTTTAGACTAGAATATGTTAATCATACCCAATTAATTAAAATATAAAAATCATAGTTCCCCCCAAGTGCCTCAAGGGTTAATAAACATCAAAATATGTGATCCTCGCTCTCATGGAACTCACTTCCGAAGCACTGACTGGTTGAATTGTGTGCTCTGTTAATGATAATCATGGCCTCTGGAATGCATGCTGGATGCCCCGCGACAGCCCCTCAACTTTGAAGGACCGCTGGGGCAGACGCGTGCTAAGAATGTGTCAATTAGATAATCAATTAGCTTAATTTAAAAAGTGGCAGCCACCAAAATATTAAATGTGATAGATGCTCCTGAAAATTGTTGAGGATGCAAGGCACATCAGAGAGATGTCTGCATCAGCATTATGTCATGCTTTGGCCTCCAACTTTGAGGCAGGATGTGATAAAGCTGGAGAGGGTCCAGAAATAAACAACAGGGTGAATTAAGGTAGAGAAAATGATGCTATAAGGGAAGGTGATAAGAGTTGTGCTTTTTTTTTTAAATCCCAATGCCCAAGAGATTGTGGCAAATAGGTAATTTACTGTCTTTGAGGGTAGTTAAAGAAAGAATGCTGACCAATTTTCTTGGAAAATTTAATAGGCACCTTAGGCTCAAATCCAGCAAAATAGAGTTAGAACAGGCAAAGAAGCAATCATTTTGATTTTTTAGCATGATTAAAGGCTGAATTAGACCAGCAAAGGAATTATACCCTCCATAGTCCTGTCCTGAAACTCTTTGTCTTGAATAGTTAGCATGCAAGTGGATGCCAGCCTCTCTATCAGTGGAATTCTTGCTCCTGGGGATAATTTCCCCCACCGCTGTCTGTCCCTGAGGGGAACTGCGCAGGCCCACAGAACTCTGCCTATTCTGTGTCTCCCAAAGCTGCTGCTTTGCCATTAAGGGCACTTTATATCACCACCGTGCTGCTTCCTGGCATCTCCTCCATGGCAGCCCTGTGCTCTTGGGATGACCCTGCAGTTTATAAAGCCATCTACCTGGAGGCAGGACATGAGACCAGACAACCTGTGAAGGTCCTTTATGGCCAGAAGGTCTAGAAACCTTTTTACTTATAAATTTAAAATGGGTGTAATATCTTGGCTGCCCATACTGCCTCTTCCATAAAAAGGAATTTAATAAAAATTCTCACAAAGACATTAATAGCCAAATAAAGAGTTAATGGGATCCCTCTCTGGGAGTTAATTTAGAAAGTTTATAGATAAGGGGCAGCAAAGTAGAAAAGGAATAACGTTTATTGAGAATCATTTTTCTGCTAACATATAGCAAATTCACAAAAAAAAGATGCAATTGTCTGCACTTGTAACATACATTCAGTGATTCTACAAAGACTTCTTTTAGTTCATTTTTTAAATTGATGGGTAAAATTGCATGTATTTATCCTGTACATTATAATGCCTCAAAGCACATACACACTGGGGGACGGTGGAACGTAGCTGGCTAACATGTGCAGCACCTCACGTAGTCGCCACATTTGTGGTGAGAAAGCTGAACATCCCCTCTCCCGGTGTCACTCAAGATCTAGAGTCTTTGGGAGACAGTGAGCTGCCAGGCCCTCTCACAGAAGCTGAAGGTCAGTGGCAGATAGCACAGAGTTCCTGCCTTCATGGAGCTTGCAATTCCTCATCAGTTAGGATTTCCAATGGCAAGGGACTGAAAACCAACCCAAACTGTCTTGAGCAATTAGGAAGGAATTTGAAAGTGGGAAATCCATTGTTCATTGGCCTGGGATTCAGGGCTGACCAGGAAAGCAAGGGATGACTCCACCACTGGTGCTTTAGCCCAGACCCTAAGATTCCTCTCCCCAGACCAGTTCAGGCCTGTCCTTGAACACCAGTTATACAGAGAAGGAGACACTGCCCCTGAGGTCAGGCGGGAAGCACCTTTCCCCCTGCTACTAGGGACCCAGTTGGTCAGAGTGGGGCTGGAGTACTTTCCATATAGCACTTCAGGATGCCCTGGCCTGAAGGAGGAGTAGTGGATGCTTGATAGGCAAAAATATCAGTTCCTTTCCACAGGCAAAAATGCGCTTCAGAAAGTTTAAACAATCCGAGTCAGGGACTCGGAACCCAGAGACCGAGGCGCCCTTTCCTCTACACGCACTCATCCTACCCACTCCGTCCTCAACACCTGTTCTCTGCTTTCCAAAATGGCACCTCACTCTTTACCAACATGTACAACAAAACAGATAAGCTTGTAGGACGTGCACACACATCGGTATATGATATACATGACTTCTAGGGAAAACACCCCTTCCTGTCGAGCACTTCCCACTCTTTCCTGCCTCTGATGCCCAAGATAAGCATTGTGCTTTCCAACAGCAGGCACCTTTGTGCTCCTTGGTTTCACACTTAGCACCTTGGGGACACCAGTGAGGCCCTCCATGGACAGTTGCTCCATTCAGAGGACTGAGCTGTCTTCTCCTCTGGGCGTGCTGAGCTCCAAGCTCACTTCTCAGTGCTCCTGAGCTCTCCACACGCCTGCACCCACCTAGTCTGGCCCAGTACCAGCAGCGCTGCTTGAGTCAATCTCCCATGACCCTGATACAGGCCTCGGGTGAAGGAAGGGAAGCAGCACAGGTTGGTCTGGACTCCACCACCCAAGACCGTGCCAATGTCTTGTACCACTGGGCAATCTCAGCCCGTCCACCTCTGCACCTCCTTCTTCCAAACCCTGGGGTCTTGGGTAATGAATATAACCCTATTGCAAAAAGAAAAAGAGGTGGGAAGATAGGGTGGAGAGAAGAGGAGAAGAAAAGAGGAAAAAAAGAAAAGAAAAATTGCTTAAAGAAATAGGGGACTCATTTTGGCGTATTTCTCCCAGGCACAGGCTCTTCTCCCATGTGTGTTTCAAGTTGTTAGTACTTTGGTTTTTTAACACCATAGCACCCACAATCTACTTTAGCTGCTTGTTTATCCTGAGTAATTTCATATAATTTTTTTGTCCGTACAAAATTTACTCCCAATCCTCTGTAGCTCCCTTTGTTAGGGCTAACACCTACCTTTGCTGCCAAAGTACTGTAATCAGATCCAAAGTGAAATATTGTACGTGACAGGCGTAGTCAAAGGCTCCATGCCCCCTCTCTCTGATTAGAAGATCTTAAGGATGACTTATTTTGGATTCTTGCTCTTGATTGCACCTCTCAGGGCCAAAATGGTTCTTGTTAAACAACAAAATTCTCTGTAAAAGGTAACTTGCTGGGGAAGGAGGGGTAATATCTGGTTGGAAAAGTACAGCTAGTTATTGTACGTAAAATGCCAGCGGGGCCAGCAGGCTCCGTTATTACTGCCATTACCCTTCTCTGAAAGGCACGCGGTAGCCCTGCCACCTTGGATTGAACTGCAGCCCTCTGGCTGTCCTTTATGTGCTATGTGGGGCAAGCCGAAGCCAGCACCTCGGTAACCGGCAGCACGAGAGCCTCCATGCACTAACCCAGCACGGGCTTCCTCAGGCCAGCTCAGCACCTCGCAAGGGGCCAGGTGCTTGCCAGGAGCAGAAAGGACCTGGTCCCCGCTTGGGGGTGTTTGTCTGGGAGGGAGCCAGCTGCATGGACAGCTCTTAGTGCCCAGTTAGCCACTGTCTGTCGAGGAAGCAATGAGCACCTTTCAGCTTGCAGAAGAGAAGCCCTGGGGTGGAGATGCACTGTGCGTTTTTACAGCGAGCAGAACAAATGGTAGCATTTGGAAAGTGCCATGAGCAGCATTAAATGATGAGGACAAGCAGTAGAGCTTAAGAGGCAGAGGCAGGAGGGCAGCCCGTCCAATCCGTGCTTGGAAGTGATCGACTGACAAGGGAGTCCTGAGCACAGAGCTTGGTTTTACAAAAGTTTCTCCTTCTCCTGAGACCTCCATACTTTGATCTGCAGTGATGCTAATTACCCAGCCTCTCGCTGGATTGATGAAAGCCTCGGAAGAGCAGCATCTACACGGGGTTATTGCTCCTTCTGTTCCTTACAGTGATGGTCAGAGAATAGCATCTTTTGTAATCTGGTCTTGAGGAAGGTTTTAATTTTTTTCTCCCCAATTTCAAAACTAATATATCTGCACTGTAGTCAATTTGGAAACTACAACAAAGCACACACAAATAGTTTAAAATTACCTTCCAGACGTTAAAAGCCATCATCATTTGGCTCTCCCCGCACCCCAGGGTTTTCTCTTAGGCGTGGTTTAAGAAAGACAAGCAATTAGCCTCTTCATTTTTATATCCTTGTCCATGGACCCCTAATGTTTTCCTTAACACAGTGTCTGGCAATGAAAGTTTTGGATTTTAGAGCAAAATGTATGCAGAATTTTAGATCTTTAGAAGAATATTGTCAAATTGCCATTTTGAAAGACTATTTCAATTCACATCCCCACCAGAAATTTAAGATAATGCCTTTTCCCCTTCAGCTATCCATTGCTGGGAATTAACATTTCTAAAAATCTTTACTAATTCAGTAGTATCAACATGATATTTCGTTGTCTTAATTTGCCTTTCTTTGATTATTAGTGATGATGAACATTTTTTTCATCTGTTTAATGGCTACTTGTATTGATTCTCTATTGCTTGGCCATCTCTTTGTCTTTTTTTTCTGTTGATGTATTTCTTCTTTTTCTTACTGATATGTAAAATAACATTCTTGTATATTAAAGAAATTCACTTTTCAGAAAAAAATAGCATTTGCAAATTTTTCCCAGTTTCTCATTTGTCATTTTAATTTCATTTATGATAGGTATGACATGACAAAAGCATTTTAAAAGATGTTTATTTAGTCATAACTTTCATCCTCCCTCCTTCATGGTATGTCTATTTGTGCTTTCTAAACTGTGATAAAAATTTTATGTGTCCACTTGTCTAGGCCATGGTACCCAGATATTTGGTCAACACTATTGTAAATATTCTGTGAAGGCATTTTTAGATAACATTAACATTGAAATCAATAAACTTCAAGTAAACCAGTTGATCCTCCAATGTGGGAGTGGGCATTATCCCATCAGTTGAAGGTTTGAATAGAAAAATGGCTGGCCTCCCAGGAGAAGGAAGGGATTCTGCAGCAGACTGCCTTTGGATTCAAGCCCCAGCCTCCGCTCTTCTCCTGTCTCCCTTCCTCCCTCTCCCTTCCCCTTCCCCTCATGCTCTCCCTTGTTATGACTTGTATCTAGATGTCCCCACAAAGCCTCATGCACCCATAGGTGGGGAGTCTCCAAGGTGGCCGGATTAGGGTGTGTGAACATGGATTAAGGGTGATAGTGGGATTAAGGGTGTGAATAATGGAAGCCCCACCCATGGGTGTGGGTGGCACCAATCAATAGGCTTACAGCCTGCATGGCATATAAGGGCAGAGAGGCGGAAGGCAGGCTGCTTGCTGCTTCCCTGTCTCCTACCTGCTTTGCCATGGACTGTTTCTCCTCTGTGATGCCCCTCTGCCATGCCACGCTGCCTTGGAGCCAGCCGACTATGGACTGAAAGAAACCTCTACAAACTGTAAGCTGAAATAAACCTTGTGGGTGTCAGGTATTTTGTCTCAGCAATGAGAAAAGTAACCAAGACATCTCTCCACATATATCCTCATCCTGTTGGATCTTGTCTCTGTAGAATCCTAACTAATTCACAAGTCAAAGTTATGTAAATATTCATCTACATTTTCTTTTCATGCTATCATGCTTTCAGTTCGTGCATTTTTAGTCCATTGAGAATTTAATATTTGCCATGAATCAGAGATTAATTATCTTACATGTTATCAAGTTGTCTCAACATCTGTTTAATAGAATACATCTATGCTTTCTTCTTTGCTTTGCAGCAAAACTTTTCATACACGTATCTTCTTGAAATTTCCAGTCTGTTGTTTTCACCTGTCTGTTCCTATTCCCATGGTCTCCTTATTTTAGTCACCCTAGTTTAATAATGCATTTTATTTTTTTTTTTATTTTTTTTTTAAATACAAATCTTTTTTTTTTATTTTAAAGAGAAGAAAAAACAAAACAAATAAAAAAAAAAAAGAACAAATTTTCAAAACAACATAATATGAGGGTAACAATGGTCAATGCATAATAATGCGTTTTAATATCAGATTAGACAACGTCTCACGCCTTTTCCAAATACAATTTTGAAAAAAATTTCCAGGTAAATTTAAATAATTTTTGTTATATTCCAAAAAGAAACCTCATGGGGTATTTATTAGAATTGGGCCACTGTTAGAGATTAATATGGAGAAAATAAATTTTTACAATTCTGAATAGCCCCACTCAGGGACAGAGAGTCTCTACATTTATTCAAGTCTCCTATTTTTCTCAATAAACTTGTTATTTTTGTCAGATTGTTTTGCGTATTTCATAGGCATTTTATATTTTGGTTGTTACTGATTTTTTTGTTGTTGTTATTTTCATTTGGCAATTTATATTGTGAATAGAGCTGTCTTAGTTACTTTTGTCTTGTTGCAAAGACAAAATACCTGACACTCAAAGTTAAAAAAGGAAAGGTTTATTTAGCTCACAGTTTGTACAGATTTCAGTCCATAATCGGCTGGCACCAAGGCAGAGTGGCACATGGCAGAGGGGCAATGGTTCATGGTGGCAGAAGACAGCAAAAGCAACACGGGGCAGACAAGTCTCTTTCTGCTCCTTATATTGCATCCAGTCTGCCAGAATTAGGGCAGTGCCAGTCCAATCAGTGGACTGACCCAGCAATCACCCACCGTTAATCCCAGCATCCTTAATCCTAGCCTTACACCACGAATCACTCACACACTCAATTCGGCCACCTCGGAAAAAGCCCCATCTAAAACTGCATGAGGAGCCGGGGATATGGCGCCTACCAGGTAAGCGCGAGGTCCTGAGTTCGATTCCTGATTCCAATAAATAAATAAACAAATAAATAAAACTGCATGCGGCTTTGGGGGGACATCTAGACACAAACCATAACAAGGGTCTTACTTAATTCTCTGATAAATTCCAATAGTAATTTTTGGAATTGTGTTTTTTTCTGGAAAAGACAGTCACGTTCCCTGCTTCTCTCCAATGTTTTGTTGTAATTTTTAAGTGGTTTTGACTGTTTTTTTCCTTGTCTAGTTGCAGTGATGAGGCTTTTCAGAGCACTAAGTCATAGTGCATAGTACCTGAGTTACTTGTCTTAATTCTAGATGCGAAGGGGGTCCCTGTGAGTGACTCATATTACAGTGATGTTGGCTGTTATTTTATCATGAGAAGCAAGCCCTGTACTCCTGGCTACAGTAGCTCTACCTTGGGAGTAGCTCGGTCAGACGCCTCTCCTCTGTTTGCAGGGGAAGGTAAGGTTTCTCACCTCGGCACTGTCGAGACGTGCTTGCTGCCACAGAGGGTTAAGCGGGGATGCCAGGCTGGACTCCCGGGCCTGAAGTCTAGCACTCCTGCTTCCTAGATGCGGGGGCTTGGGTCAAATTACTTAACCTTTTTATGTCTTGGTTTCCTCATCTTTAAATCAGGATAATAATAGCTTCTCAGTAAATACTGCCATTAGCAATTATTGTATTATTGTTGTACACGTGAAATTCATTCCCCAAAACACATTATCACTGTGTCCCGAGAATAGGTCTTCCAATTCATGGTGTGTTACTGGCTTTTTTGTTTTGTTTTGCTTTTAAATAGCACTTCTGATTGCCATTCTTTAGTTGGGATTTTGCTTTGTGTTACTTTTCATGAGCCAGAGCAGCGATTGTTTCTATGTTTTTTTTCTCCTGAGTTTGTATCAGCAGTACCTCACTTTGAAAAATAAGCTCAGTTTTTATTTTTCATTGCACTGAATCATTAGATGCTGTTTGCCATCTTATTTACTTTGTTTGACGTCGTTATTATCAAGCTTGCTTTTATGATTCCTTTTAAGCCAACAAATATTTATTGAGCACATACTATATTTTAAGCACTGGTTTGTATTTGTCCAGCCTTTAATCTTTTTACATTTGCCTTTTTTTTTCCTTAGACAGGGTCTCACTATGTAGTTTAGGCTGGCCTTGAACTCACTGTGTAGCCCAGGCTGGGCTCAAACTCATGGCGCTTCTCCTGCCTCAGCCTTCTGAGTGCTGGAATTATAGTCGTGCACCATCCTGCCTGGCTCACATTTTGCTTATTTTGTAAAAAAAAGAAATCAAACATTTGTTGAGCCAGTGTGTGTCTTTTATTTTATAGTGGCATGATTTAACCTACTTCATTATTATAATATGTCTTACAATTGGAATTACCTCTTTCAGCTTTTAAAAAATATGTATTTCCTATGTCTTTCCTTGTTTTCTGTAGTTTATGAACTGTTATTTTATTGTCATCTTTCTCTGTTTTGCTTTGTATATTCTCTGTTCTTACATCTCTTGTAGATTACTTTAAAAATTTTTAAAGACTTTTAAATTCATTCTTCTCCAAGTCTCAAATCTATTAAGACATTGTCTCTTGAATGCCCATGTTAATTCATTTTACTGAATTTTTAACTTTGTTTCTAATTCCCCCCACACACCCTTCTGTCTCTTCCTACTTTCTATTACTATAGGGATTTAGAGCCAAATCAATTAAATTTTTTTTATTCTTTCAAAATCTTGACAGTTTTTTCACCTTATTAACCAATGTTATAGTACTTATTTAGGTTTATCTCTTGTTTATTTGGTTGCATAGCCTGTTGTGTGTTCGTTTGTACTGT
The DNA here is from genome assembly GCA_028451465.1 of Erethizon dorsatum. Classification (NCBI taxonomy): domain Eukaryota; kingdom Metazoa; phylum Chordata; class Mammalia; order Rodentia; family Erethizontidae; genus Erethizon; species Erethizon dorsatum. Next base: position 5,170,001 of record CM051836.1, on the reverse strand, counting down.
AGTTTCAGGGGATGCTCATTTTCTTGAGCTAGTTTAACACGACATCTTCAAAGCAGCATGTGGAGTGAAGAGTGTGTGCGTTAGCGTTATATCGTATATATGTATGTACATGAATGTTGGCTATCCAAGAGTGTAGAGGTTTTATATATGAAAACTCTCCTGCCCATGCTTCTTTTTTTTATTTTATGGAAAAAAAGTAAAACAAAATTTCACAACAAAATAATAGTTAGTACATTGAGGATTATCTTTAAAGTAGTTACTCAGAGTATAAGATATGGCATAAAAAATTCTCCAAATGATATTAGCACAAACCTTTGTTTTCAATGAACTAAGAGAAATTAGTAGTATAACTATCTTGCATGTTGTTTTTTTCTTTTCCCTTCCTTCCTTTTCCCTTTCCCCCATCCTAGTTCCTTTTTCCTTTTGAACAATTTCTTCCCATTTCACAATATCTATCGTGCATTTTGGATCTTATTTACTCAGTTCCTCACACCAGGGAGACAATACTATACTTACACATGTGAGTCTGATTTATTTCACTTATGAGTATGATCTATAGTTGCATCCATTTACCTATAAAAGTCTCAAGTTTATCCTTCTTTATGGTTGAGTAGTACTCCATTATATAAAAAGACCACATCTTTTTTTTTTAATGGGGGTACCAGGAGTCGAACTCAGGACCTCGTGCTTGCCAGGCAGGCACTTACACTGCTGAGCCATCTCACCAGCCCAAGACCACATCTTTTTTTATCAAAAAAGATGCCTCGGTTGATGCCCATGCTTCTTATATAAAGCTATTTTCCCCTATGACTCTGTAGATGTTGTTCCATTATCTTACAGTAGTTTGTTTCAGAATAGAAGTGGAAAGAAGGCCTTGTTTTGTTTTGTTCAGGGAAAATAAAACTAACTACTATTCCTTTTTTTTCTTGCTAAATTGCTACCACCACTTGTACTTTATCTGTGTCCCTCCCATGTTTTATTTTTCTAAGTATAGGTGTAGACTGCTTACCATGTTCCAGAAGAAAATGTGATAAAGACTTTTAATCTGTGCTTTGGTCTTTAGGAAAAATGTGTTATTAGTTGCTGTGTGTTCCAGCTGTGCTGACTGAAAGTAGCTGCTGGAGCTCTGCTACCCGCTGCCGTCCCCGCCGCCGGTGAGTCGGGGAAACTTCTGGGGCTTCTGCGTCGCTGATCTGGTTTCGCATCGCTTCACTTCCGCTATTTGCTGCCCCCCAAGCAGATGCGAGCTGTGCGGTTGCGTTTTCTGCGTCTCGCAGCCCCCAGCCTAAGCCACCTGTTAGCTTCCTCGTCTTCCTCCCCCTCCCGTTGAGACCCGTCCTCTTGTCTCCTCGTCGGTTCTCCCTCCAGGAATGTCTGCTTCTCTCTGAAACTATGGTCGCTTTCACTCTCTCGAGGTGCAGACGTTTTAGTTTCTTTTCTTCTGAACCCTAAAATGGATCATTTTCAGAGAGCACTCTTTTGTTTTATCTGTTGTCCTTTTATTTAATATTTTTTCTGATTATAAAATATTGTTGGTTTACAGAAGTTGGAAAATATACCAAGTAATAATTAAGAATATTAAAATCCCAATTTCTAAACAACCAGTTAACATTTTGATGTAATTTTGTTCATTCTTCTTTTTTGAAGTTTAATTTTTTTACTAGACACATTTCCAGTACATAATGATTATATTTATCATGGGAGTTTGTGTATGTACGTAACACATCTTCATTCTTTTTCTGTCCCCTTCCCTCCCATCCTGTTTCCTGCGACTCTCATTCCCCTTCCCATTTGCAAAAGCTCTATTTCCATTGTTTTCTTCCATTCTTTTTTTATCCCTTTTCCCCTCCTTCCTTCCCTCTCATTCCATCTCTTGTTCCCCTTCTCCGTTGAGACAGCTCTCCCTATTTCCTATTATCTATCTTCTTCTTTTTGCCCTTTATTTATAGTTTGGGTTTCTCATACAAGAGAAACCATGTGCTATTTATTTTTATTTATTTTTTTTGTGTGTGTGGGTACCGGGGGGTCGACCTCAGGACCTCGTGCGCCAGCAGGCGCCTGTGCCACTGAGCGATATCACCGGCCCCTTTTTCGTATGTGGGTTCCGGGAGTCGAACTCGGGCCCTCACGCTTGCCGGGCAGGCGCTTAAGCCGCTGAGCCATCTCACCGGCCCACCATGTGCTATTTAAACTTGTGTGTCTGATTTCTTTCATTTAACTTTATGGCCTGGAGGTGCATCCATTCATCTACAAATGCCTCAAGTTCATCCTTCTTTATGGAAGAGTCTGTGTATGAATACCACATTTTCTTTATCCATTCATCTCTTGATGGACATATAGGCCATTTCCAAGATTTAGCTGTTATGAATTGTGCTGCTATAGACGTGGGTGTGCATGGGTCACTGTAATATGATGAATTTAACTCTTTCAGGAAGATCCCTAGAAGGGGAATAGCTGGGTCAAATGGAGTTTCTATTTTTAGTGTTTTGAGGAATCCTCATACTGATCTCCATAGTGGTTGTACTAGTTTACAACCACTGTGAAGGTTTTGTTTTCCCCCACAGCCTAGCCAGCATTTGTTATTATTTGATTTCTTGTTAATAGCCATTCTTTCTGGAGTAAGGTGATACCTGTGTTGTTTTAATTTGCATTTCTCTAATGGCCAGTGATGCTGAACATTTTTTCATGTTTTTTTTTTTTTTTCTTTATGTGGGTACTGGGAACCGAACTCAAGACCTCGTGCTTGCCAGGCAGGCGCTTATGCCGCTGAGCTATATCACCTGCCCTTTTCGTGTATTTATTGGCATCTATACTTCTGAGAAATGTCTATTTGTTTCGGTTGCCCATTTTTTTGACTGGGTCTTTTAGTTTGGAGGGGTCTTTTTTTTTTTTTTTTTTTTTTTTTTGAGTTCTTTTTCTATTCTAGATGTCAGTCCTTTGCCTCAGAAATAGCTGGTAGGAACTTTTTCCCATTCTGTAGGTTGTCTCTCCACTCTGTTGGTTGTTTCTTTTGATGTACAGAAGCTTTTTAATTTGATATCATGCCATTTGTTGATTCTCGGTATTATTCCTTGTGGCATTGGCGTTCTGTTCAGAAAGTCCTTGCCTACTCCTATGTCTTCAAGAGTTTTACCAATTATATCTTCCAGCAGTTTAAGTGTTTCTGTTAACATTTAGATCTTCAATCCATTTTGGTTTTAGTTTAGTACATGGTGAGATATATGGGTCTAGACTCAATCTTCTACATATGGATATCCAATTTTCCCAGCACCATTTATTAAAAAGGCTATCTTTCCTTCAGTATATGTTTTTGGTCCCTTCATTGTTTCTGCTTCCTCTGTTCTGTTTCATTGATCCACATTTCTGGTTTTGTGCCAGTACCATGCTGTTTTTATCACAGTAGCTTTTTAATGTAACTTCAAATCTGAGATTGTGATGCGTCCTGCTTTGCTATTGTTACCCAGAATTACTTCTGCTATTCTGATTCCATATGGATTTTTGGATTGTTTTCTGTAGATCTGTGAGGGATGCTGTTGGTGTTTTTGACTGGGATTGCATTAAGTCTATGTATCAGTTTTGGAAATGTGGCCATTTTGACTATACTGGTTCTGCCCATCCAGTCCGGAGAGGACTCTTCAGAATGGTATGCTCTATGTCTCAACCTCCATCCCCATTCCTTTGTCCCATGTCTCCTGCTGGGGATATGCATCTCTTTCACTCAACCCTGGTGAAGAAGCAATCCATTCCCACTCACTGGTAGCCAGCAGTCAGGATGTTTGGGTGCCCTTCTCCTTGCCATCTGTCCACTTGGGTGACTGGGTCAGGTCTACTGGCATCCACTCCTTTAGAGCCAGAACTGAAAGAATTCTATAGGAAGAATTCACTTCGTGCAGCTCTGTTTCCCAAGTGCATCTTCGAGCCACCCAGCTGCTTCTCTCCCATGCTGAATGTGGAGATAAGCACAGGACAAGCTGCTGTGTACAGTATCTACTGCCCCTGGGATCTCTGATCTTGTCACTGCTTATTCTAATGCACTCTCTGACAAACAAATGCAATTTAACTTTTGCCTCCAAAAGTAATTAATACATGACGCATACTTACAGAAAGAAAGAGCTCTACCCTATTAGAAAGTGTATGTGTGAATATAAGTATACCAAGAAATACCAGCTTACAGCTTGGAGTTAGGCTTAGGCATCATCTAAGCAAAATGCCTGTTGCAGCTGGGTGTGGTGATGCATGCCTATAATTTCAGCTAATTGTGGGAGTGGGGTGGGGGGCTGAGGCAGGAGGATCACAAGTTCAAGCCCAGCCTCTGCACTTAATGAGACCCTGTCTCAAAATAGAAAGAGCTAGAGATGTGGTTCAGTGGTAGAACATTTGCTTACCATGCATGAGGCCCCAGTATAAGAAAGAAAAAAAAGGAGGGAGGGTGGGGAATTCTGTTACCAAAGACCACTGGCAAGGGTGTGGTTCTCTGAAAGAGTCAATGAGATGGTAGAAAATCTTACTCAACCCTTTGCCAGCGTCACCGCTGTTAGCAATAAAGGCTACCATAGCATCCTATGCAAAACCCATTGCCTTGTCTCTGAGTAGCTCAGAATATACATATGTGCAAATGCACACATTTATCTTTCACAGCACACAATACATAATTTATGATACAGAGTGAAAAGACATTTAAAAGTGCATGTGAGCTGCCTAAAATACCTTTTAGGATGTGTAGAAGCATAGTCCGATGACATGTGTTGTAAAAGTCTAATGTGTAAAATGTGTTGATGTATTATTCTGTATCAGATCTCTGTTAAAAAATAAATTGAAACAATATACTGGATGGCGAGACCCAAGCCCTCTTTGTAAGACCATAGGTCTTTTGTTAATACACGGTTGTTTGGTCCCAGCTTCATTTGCACAGGCATAGAACAGAAACTGGGCAGCAGGAGGATCTGCATGGTCAGCACTGATCTTCAAGCACGTGTTGGACCCTGTGGCAGAGAGAAATGAGTGGGGCCTGGGTGGGAAGCATAGTGTGGCGCCTCGGCCCTGGGGGAAGGGGGCCTGCCGGGGTGGAACCAGTGCTGGGCATCCTCCAGGCTGTGGAGGAGGAGGACAGTCTAGCAAGTATGGGCGCTTGAGGGTGTTCTGCAGACCTTTGGTGCCAACATCAGAGTTTCTCAGTTCAGTTAATGAGTTGACTGGGGGGTTCCCAGAGGGCAGAAAGGGAGGCAGGAATCTTGCAGAATGCTGAAAACTCTGAATCGGTGGAGACGTGAAACTGGCACTGGATGCAGAGCAGAGCGGCTGCCTTCTGGAGCTCCGCGGCTCTAGTTCCTCACACTTCCTCCATTGCTCTGCCTTGACTGGCACTCAGGCCCTTCATTTCTTCCCAAATCTTCTTGCTTCTCCTACTGTGGCCATACCAGCCAGCAGCCCTCTGCGGCTGTTTCTTTTCTCTGCCTCCCAGTTTCTGAGTACCCGCGGCTTCTGCTTCCTCGTTCTCAGCTTTGCTCGGACCCCTTTTGGTTCCTGGGTGACCTCAAGACTATCTCAGAGCTTCTCTGAATCTCAGTTCTGGGGTAAATTGCTTCATTCACCACTTGCCTTTTTTTTAAGTTCCCAGAAGAGAATGCAGCTGGCTTTGCTTGCCTCTGGGAATGTGTCCCTGGGGAGTCTTGGGTTTGCGGTGGCTGGGTCAGGGATGTAACCTGAACCGGTCAGATGCGGTCCCAGGGAGTCAGATACACAGATGGCTGCCTGGGGCCACCCTTTCAGCTGAGCCTGTGGCTGGGGCAGTTTGTCTTAGAAGCGACTGTGGGTGTGGCCAGAGCGGTGGTTACGGTTACTGGTGTAACGGTGCTGGCCACGGGAGAGGGGAGAGAGGCATGGCACAGACGCAGCAGCTTACTCCCTTGTCCTTAGGGTCTTGCGATCCGGCTGGAAAGACAAAGAGCGCATGCGATGTCATCAGTGAGTGATGCTGGGAATCTCTGCTGACAGCATCCAAAACCAGGGATCTGGTCACATCCTGCACAGGGCCCGGGCCTGTGACAGAGCACACACTGCAGAGAGGTGCCAGCCTGGCAAAGGAGCTTGTCTTCGCCGTGTCCGTGAAGACGTGTTTCGTGACGCTGCGGGGAGAACATCCAAGGCTCAGCAGTCGAGTTCACAAAACTGCTTGAGCTGGACCTGAGAGGTGACCAAGCAACAGAAACGTCAATGGCTGCGAAGGCGTAAGAACGGCTTCTGGGAAGGGCGTCACCCCCAGAGCTGTACAGAAACCTTCTTTGGTGGAGACCTGGCTCTCGTGTTCGCAGCTCGCAGATGGGCTCTGAGGCCAGAGAGATGGCCAGGAAAGACCTCCTAGCTTTGGGACGCAGCTTCTACTCTGACCTTGTTCTGGGTGTGCCTGGCCATTAGACACAGGGGGACAGAATCATGAGATGCCCTGGCTTCCAGAAAGGACTTCAAGACTTCGTGACAATGGCATCCACAGTAACACACATTCTACTTTTTGTTCCCCATTTGCCTTTAAAATGTTTTGTTTGTTCCCAGTTCCCTTTGAGCAGGTGATAAAACCTGTGTAGAGGGCTGAGTCTGTGGTTTTTGCTTCTGCTGGGAAAATTGATCTTCCTGTATGCTGGTGGTGTGTTCTCAGGTAGAGCTGGAGGCCATTGCAGAGTAGGTCCGGGAGTAAGCCCCAGAATCATAAATTAATCATTGAGAGCCGGCAGGAAGGTACCATCTGGACAACATGAGCTTGTAGCCCAACCTGGGAATGCTGAAGCATAGTCCTTGGGGTTTGAAAGGTAATTACTTATACAGAAATGGACAAGATTTCCTTTGGTTTGTCCCTGGGTCTTGTGAGTCAGTGGCTTTTGTTAATAGGTGACGCCAACAAATTGTTTTGCATAGAATCACCATGTTAGGAGAGCTGGTCTGCGCTGTTGTTAACAGCATTAGTAGTCAGACAACTAGATTCTATCATCTCACCGTGCCACTTACTAACTCAGTAATGCTAGACAAATTCATTAACCCCACTGAGCCTCATTTCCCATGACTCAAAAAGGGATAATATTGGTGCCCTTCTCATAGGCTTATTGTGAGGATTCGGGGAAATAACACAGAACTACCTTGGCCCAGGCCCTGTCCTGCAGTGTGCTCTCAAACACCCGTTATGATGGTAAATACGGGCAGGGACATCAGAACTTGTGCCCGCTTTCCATGTCTAATCCATGGTATCTGGGACTCGTGTCAGACACTTGTTCCCAGAGCTTTGCAGCCAGTGGACATTGGCAGGACTTCTGAGGCCCCCACCCAGGTTGCAAGCAAGCACTGTTGGGTCAAGGCCCTTAGCCAGCGGGCACTGCCCAGGGTGGTGGCAGAAGCAGGGCTGGCACACAGACTGCTGGCTGCTTACTGCCTTGGTATCTGTTCTGTGTTCCTGCTTGCTTATGTGTATGACTGTACCAGGCTTGTTACCCATAATGAAATACTCAGTGTTTAGCAACCAGAGCCATTGGAGTCCTTCACTGTGGGCCTCTGTGATTAGGAAATGAATCATTTCCAGGAGAAAACAGGTGAAAGCTCCAGTAGCCACACTCCTCAGCTGAGGGCAGTAACTGTAAACAGCGAGAGTGGCACTCAGCTGTCCCAGTGCCCTCCAACGAATTCTTGGGATAAAAGGGTGCTAGCAAAGTGGTTCGCTTCTCTCTGTGTGAGAGTGTTCAGGGTGCCAGTCAAAATAAGCAGCAGACAGGTGCTGGGGCCACCAAGGCTCCTTTTTGGTTGAGAGTCAGAGAAGAGGAAACTAGGAAAGTAAAACTCTAAAAATGATGATGGAACAAGCCAGCTAGGTCTTTGCTGCATTGTGAAAAAGAGAGACCTGTGTCTCAGAAGAGTCCAGAAGTCAGGGGAGGTGAGCTGTGGGGTGGACAGCCCTGGAGCATGAGCAGAACCCCGAGAGGCGGCACCCCGAAGCAGGGACGCCGAGGTCTGCAGGAGGCCTTGCACAGAGCTAGGGCCACGATGAAGTCGTGACTGGCCTTTGGCTTCTCATGTGTTGTGCCCCTTTCCAAAGAGGATGGTGGGCCGCTGAGACGCTGAGGGCAGATTCTGAGCTCCTTCCAGTGTCATATTCTGACTGGCTTCAGAAAGGACCCTGCGGACTCAAACTCTTTCAGCACAGTTAGGAAGATCACAAAGAGCTGGCTGGTACAGCGTGCTGCCTCATTCATTTTTATTTAAAAACACAACAAAACTAATATTTGTGTTGCCTGATTTTAAGGACCCAGTTCAATTTATTTCGGATGAACCTTGCAGGTACACTTGCTCCTTGTTTACTCAGCCAGCCCTTCCTTCCACAAAATTCTATGCAGTCAGCGTTTATCAAAGGGCCTTGCTTGTGCCAGCTGCTGTTATGGGCCCTGGGAACAGAAGCGGACACCTGCAAAACTTTGTTTTCAACTTGATTCCCACCTTTGTTTGTGCCCTGTCTCAACTCTCAAATCCTTGGAGATATCCTAGTTGGTCACATCTGCCCTCACAATGACACAGTGCTGATACCCCCATTACACAGGTGAGAAAACTGAGACTGGGAATGGGTTATGGTCGGAAGAACTGTCCCAGTGGGTGGAGATTCCAGCACCAAAACTCGAATTCTGGTTCTCCATTTGTTCTTATAACCATCTAATTGGGTTTCCAATCTTTCTTCTGTTCCTTCCCTTCCCACCCCTTCAAATCTTATCTGTCCCTTCTTTCTTTCCCCTCGGCTGGGCTGTCAACTTTTCAGAATAACAATTTGATAGAATCAGCTCATCTGTGCTCAGCAGTAGGAAGCTAATAATGGCTTAATGCTACCCTCTGTGCATTTTCTTTCACCCTGACACAAGGTCACGTACTCATCAAACCCATTGTGTGTTGGCTGAAGTGAGGGGCCCACTTAGGTAAGAGCATATTTGTGCCATGTCTTAAATCCCTGAGTAATCAAATAGATTGCCAAAGCTCTTATTTCTTTACAAAGTAATTGTTGGCATTTTTTTTTTCAGAAGAGGTTGAGTTTGACTGACAATTGTGGTGATCTTTCATTCAATGAAGGTCCTTCTCCAGCCCTGAAAGAGACCCCCTCCCACCCGCTCAGGCTTGGCAGGCAGCCCAGCTGCTTGCTATTGCAGATCCTACCTACAGTTGTCTTGCCTTAAATAAACCTACTTGAAGAATATATTCCCAAACAAGTAGGATGGGTATTTTTGAAGGGGATTGAGAAGAAATGTAGTTACTGGATTTTATCTCACAACTGATTTGTTTCTACCAGATGTTGCTATGCAGCCCCGATGCAAAGATTTCAGGTCTTGGGAGTATTAATGTTATAAACAACCTTCCGTTGCTTCATCTGCTAGTAGGAACCTTAATTTATCATGTAGATGTAGAGTTGCAATTTCTCATCCACTTGGAAAAACATCAGGCAGCTATGGGGAATGCATCCCTTGTTTTACAAATCCATTCTTAGGTACAGTATAAGAAATTTATTCTAAAACGTCTTCATCCCGATGAAAATAAAAATCCTGCTTAATGGCTAGGAATCTCTCTTGGGCTTTGATTAAGAAGGAACTGCAAGGATGGGCTTTTCTCTTGTCATTTGTCATGTGGGCTAGACTTCAGGAGGAAAGTCTTGTCTTAGCACCTGCTGGTAAGGGCACCTTCTGGGACACGGATGTCTGCCTTCCAGAGCCGGCTGCGGCCACAGGTGTGCTGAGGGGGTGTTCATTTATTCAGTGCCCTGCTGATGACTGCGGAATTCAGAAAAAGGGCAGGACCCTCTCTGTTCTGTAGTCTCGGAGCCCTGCCCTTTCTGCCATGTTTAGAATATAATACTCTTTGTGGTTTTTATTTTCCTGATTATAAAAACAAAACTTGTCCTTTGTAGAAAATTCGAATGTATAAATATATATACAGAGAGAGAGAGGAACACAGAAATTACTGTAATCCCACTGCCTAGAGATAGTCTTTATCATTTTGATTTATTTCCAGCCTGTTCTCTCTCAATGCATTTATGTTGTTTCCACAAAACCAGAGTCTTTCAGCATATTCGATTCTGTGACCTGATTTTTTTCACTTATGAGACCGCTAGACACAAAATTAGACCCCTTTCACTTAGTGCTTATTTTTCACTTATTGTTATTTAAAAATAGTTCACATCTCTGCACAAAGAAGTCATTGCCATGTGATGACAAAGGGATGACTAGACTCATAGCGACCCTTTCCCTTCATTGAGCTCACATTCAGGGAGGGGCAGGCATTCAGCGAATTAGTGTATCAATCATTATTTAATTGTGGTGTGATAACAAGAGGTCTGAAGAAGGAGAGCAAGGGGCTGCAGGCAGCTGCTCTCGTCCGGAGAGATCAAGACTTCACAGAAAAAGTGGCCTGAAGGCCAAGCGCAGAGAGTAAGCAAGGGCTGCTGAGGCCGAGCCTGGGAGAAGAGTGCAAGGCAAGAGCTCTCGTCGGCCTAAGAGCTCAGAGAACAAGAAATAGATGGAACACGATGAAACAGGAAGGCTAGGCAAGGACTACGTGACCCAGAGGCCAGTTAAGGATGTCAGCCTTCTCCTAAGAGCAGAGCCATCAGAAGGCTTTCATTGGCCACATGACTTAATGAGGTGTGCCGCTGTAAAGGGCTATTCTGCTGTGAAGAATGAGGGTGAGGCCATTGGGGTGGCGAGCGCAGTCAGGGGAACACTGCCACAGCGTAGGTGAGCAGCTCCAGCGGTGGGAACGGAGTGATCGCAGACATGGCAGAAATGGGCAGGCGCGACTGCTTCTCCCTCTTTGAGGAGTGTTTTGATCAGCTATCGCGACTTCCTGGATATGGAAAGGGACAAAGAAAGAGTTGTCAGTGCTGCTTCCTAGATTCCCGCCTCTCACATCTGGGTGGAAGGACTGGGGCTAAAGTGGGGGAGCCTGGAGGAGGAGCAAATGCTGCAAATTAGGGCTTTAAAAGTGATCTTTTCCTTTTCCCACACAACCGATTTCCAGCATTTACCAGCACTCCCTGCGTGACCGACCTCTGTCTTTGTTCCTAGTATAATTCTGTGGGTATTTCCCTTGGAATCTGAGGGACAGTTATCTGTGACCATTTTGATTTCTCTCTTGAAAGTCTCTGATTTTACTCTAAATTCCCAGTCCCTTCGGAAAGAAAGAAAGGAAGAAGAAAGCAAAGAAGGAAGCAAATAACGTGGAGACACAAATTTCTCGGTTCCCTGTGCGTGTTTTCTGTTCCTGCCCTAACAAACTCCCTCAGCCTTAGCGTGCTAAAAGCCAGACTTCACTATCGCAGAGTTGCTGTAGAGGAGGAGTCTTCATGGGCTTAGTGAGGCTCTTAGGGCGTCACAAGGCCAAAGCCAAGGTGTCGGCTGAGTGGGGCTTATCTGGAGGCTCTGGGAATCCACTTCCAAGCTCACGCACATTGCTGACAGGATTCAGCTCCTGTGAGGTAGGACTGAGAGCCCCACTTTCTTGCCAACTGTTAGCTAGAGGCCGCTCTGCTTTAATAGTCATGCGCCTTCCTGTCATATGTCACCCTCCATCCTCACCAGCAATAGGACGCTGAGTCCTTCGTGTGCTTTCTCTTCTGCCCCTGGCTGGAGAAAGCCCTCTGCTTTCAGGGCTCCTGTCATTAGACCCACATCCCCTGGACCACCTCCCCATCCTAAGGTCAGCTGTGCCTACATTCGTTTCCTACGGCTGGGGAGCTTGAGGCAGTGGGAACCGACTGTTCTCTCACAGTTCCGGAGGCTAGAAGTAAAAGTCCTGGCGTCAGCAGAACTGTGCTCCCTTGGAAGCTCCTTGGGGGGTCTTTCCTAGCCTCATCCAGCTTCTGGAAGCCCTGTCTGTGGAGTTCCTTTCTCAGTAGTAACAACACTACAGGTTCTGCCTCCCTGTCCATGTGACATCTTCCCTCTGTGTCTCTTCTCCTCTCTGAATGTCTGTGTCCCCATTTCCAACTGCTTATAAGGATACCCATCGTGTTGGGTTAGGGCCCACCTCTAATGACTTGGTTTTACCTTGCGTTATGGTTTGGATCTTAAATGACTCCCAAAGCCCTATGTCTTTGAGCCTTGATTGGAAGCTGGTGGTGTTTTGGGGAGGTGGTGGCAGCTTTAAAAGGTAGGGCCTAATGGCAGGAAATTAGGTCCTTGTGGGGATGTCCTTGATATTGGGATCCCAGCCTGTTCCTCTCTGTCTCTGTCTCTCTCTCTGCTTCCTGGCCACCATGAGATGAGTACTTCTGCTCTCGCACGCATCCTCTTCCATGGTGTTCTGTCTCGCCACAGACCCAAAGCAACAGGGCCAAGTGGCCACAGACTGCAACCTCTGAAACCATGAGCCAAAATAAACGTTTTGTCTCTAGAAGTTGTTTATCTCAGGAATTTTGTCACCACACTGGAAAGCCAAGAATCACACTTCGATTATATCTGCAAAGACTCCATTTCCAAATAACGTTACACCCACCGGTATTGGCTCCAAAGACTCCAAAGGTGCCCATTAAGGAATTGTCTCAGGCTGACTTACCTAAAAATAGATCCATTGTCATCCACGGCTCCTCCTCGGGTGACCTCCATTCATACCTGCACCTCCCTCCTCCCACTTTGAGTTTCTTAACTGCCTAACAAATAGTTCTTCTTGGACCGCGTTCTCCTCCCCAAGGTCCTGTAAGAACGCACTGCCTGAGCTGATTGAGGTGGTTGGCATGAGACGCAGAATAAGAAATCACTCTGCTATCCTTCGAACATGACCAATTTTGTGCACCAATCAACAGCAAAAGAAGTTTGCTCTTGCTTTTTTACTTTTTTCTTAAAATTGTCATGTGTGTAACAAATTTTGCTCCATTTTCCCCTTTGTGCTTTTGGTTGGAAGACATTTTCTTTTCCTAGCCATGTGGCCCATTGGCCATGTGTTCGCACAGCCTGGAGTCATCTCGGGGCCCACGCATTTGCGATCTGGCCTCTCTTTTCATCTTCTCCAGAAGCCGGGTCCCCACTGTGAGAATGGCCATGTTCCATCTGCAACCGGCTGAAATTACATGGCAGTTTGTGTCTTCCTTTTATCTCCTCCCTCTTCATGATGCCAAGCAAATTCAAAAGTGATGCACACGTTTTTACAAAGCAAACAGGGGTCTCGTTGGTAACTGTGCTTCATAAGAAGGTTGAAAGTCGAATGACTTCCTACCGCGTGTCCAGTTTGTTCCTTTCTGGGTAATTTCCTGCGGAGAATTTAATAATGCTACGTTATCACGTGATCTTCTACACTATCCAGAAAGGTCAGAGAGTAGAATTAGTCACTAGGAAATCTGTTTTAGAAATGGGTTTAGTTATTTGATCAGCTTTTATGTCTTCAGAGGTTAATACGTTAATTAGGCTTTTTTTTTTTTTTTTTTTTTTTGGGTACCGGGGGGTCGACCTCAGGACCTCGAGCGCCAGCAGGCGCCCGTGCCGCTGAGCAATATCACCGGCCCCTTTTTCGTATGTGGGCTCCGGGAGTCGAACTCGGGCCTTCGCGCTTGCAAGGCAGGTGCTTACGCCGCTGAGCCATCTCACCGGCCCTAATTAGGCTTTTTTTAACATGGCTATTTTGTAAAATAGCCTGAGAGCTCAAGCTTGGAAAATAAATGCCTCCATTACTGTGTGGCTTTGCATGCTGAACTTTGTACCCCTGATACTAGGACACCCCAGAATCCAGAGGCTGGACCGTATTGCCTGCCACTGGGGTTAAGTTCCAGTCATATCTGCTCCAACCTGGACCTTTGGGGAGGGTTTTGTGCCATGGGTCGTTCTGTAAAGACAGAGTGAGGAAGGGTTTCTTTTGAGGAGGGAACTGGACGCATGGCCTCGGCCTCGTCGCTTGCATTCAGAGGCAGAGTTAGGCCGTGCGCTGAGCTCAGTAAATACGAGCTCTGGTCTCCACTCTAAGACTCACCGGTGTTGGGCTTGAGACAAGTCCCCGATTGCCATGAAAGCCCTTTCTCTGTAAAGTCATGGCTTGGTTTCCCTTCCAGGGACCTTGGGGGGACCAGATGAGTTTGTAGACGTGAATATGGGAATCCCACAGGGGTAGGAAGACAGAGAGCCAGGCTCATGTGATGAGCAGAACTCTTATGACTTCCATTTAAAAGGAGACCCGGGAGGCTTTGCAGGGCTTCCTCTCTAATCTTACAGCGGGGCAAATATTTATCCAGTGCTGTAGATGTTTAAGAAGCCCGTCTGCCTTGCTGGCTGGCCCACGAAAGGTGATAAAGGGAAGTAGGCAGCAAGCCTTGCAGGCTCTGTGGGCCAGTTGTAAAGATAAGCACACAGTACAGCCACGGTTGATGGAATAAATGAACATCAAAATATGTACAGGCAGAATTTAGGTCTTCCCTTTCCCAGATCTCCCCATCCCGCTAAAATGTGCCCCATGGGAGGTGGGATGGGCAGAGATCATCACTGCCTCGAGGACTTCAAAGGGACGAGTGAGTGGCTCAGCACAGCGTGGCCTTGGCCGCGTGTCAGAGGCCCCAAATCCCCCACGCGGGATTAATCATTCGAGCCTGTGCTTGGTCACAGAAGGAATTTAAAATCATGTAAGCGCGTGCTTCACTGAAGCAAATGTAAGTGGCCACTGTCAGTAACAGCAGATTTTTTTTTTTTTTTTTTTTTTGTGGGTACCAGGGGGTCGACCTCAGGACCTCGAGCGCCAGCAGGCGCCCGTGCCGCTGAGCAATATCACCGGCCCCTTTTTCGTATGTGGGATCCGGGAGTCGAACTCGGGCCCTCGCGCTTGCCTGGCAGGCGCTTAAGCCACTGAGCCATCTCACCAGCCCAGTAACAGCAGATTTTAAGATGAGCTGAAACCCTGGGAGGTTGTTTGATTCCTTGCCTGGATTTTCGGAAGCAGCTGGTAATTGCAGTTTGTACAAGTCTTTACTGGGCATGCCAACGTTACAGGCCTCATCATGGGTGTCTGACTTTCGCGTGGATACACAAAACAAGTACGTAGTCTGCCGTGCTGTACCAGCGGTCCTGCCATGCCCCCCGGCCCCGTCAGCACCCAGCGACCTGTGTAACCGCAAGAAAGTGCTGCTCAGCTGGTCAGGTTCCTGCAGATATTGGAGCAAAGACTTGGCCTCTGAATCATCTTGGAGCTCTTTCTGTAGCTTCAAGCCAGCCATCCCAGGACCGGATTAGACAGGGGTGTGAGAAGAGCTGCTTGGCAGATCCCTGCTTGCTTTTTAACACAACCATGAGAACAGCCTTATGTCTGATCCGGGTACTTAGGACCTGGCTGTGAACCATTCTGACCGGTCACTATTGTGAAATATTTAGAAAATTGCCTGTGGATACAAGGAGTATGTGCCAGTGCTCTCTTTCTCTTTCTCTTTCTCTTTCTTTCGCTCTCCCCCTCCCCCCCTTGGGCTGTAGGACTCAAGGAGTTCCCATATTCCCTTTCAGATACCCACACATGGTGACTGGGCAGGCATTTCCTCTAAGCAAGGAGTACAGAGGCTGACAGAAGAAACTGGACATCTCCTCCCCTAGGCCCAGCTCTGAGGCAAGGGGTTTACTGCGTAATTATCCAAGACCTCTGCTCCCCCGCTAAGGAGGGGCTTCCCTGGAGGGAGCAGGGGAGACCTGACTTGCAGTCCTAGTTCAGTCACCTTGGTGGCTGTGTGACCTTGAGACAGCCACTTTGCTTGAGTCTCCTCTCCTGTGAGATGGATGTGACAGTGCCTGCGTCACAGAGTGGGTGTGGGGAGCCAAGGAATAGGCACAATGCATTGGAACCCTGTTTCTCGCATGTGCTCAGTGAGCAGTGTGGAGCTGCTGGTATGGCTGCTGTGGCTGGCTTTGCCTTGGTCTCGAGCTTCATCCCCATCGGACCTCTTCCCCTGGTGTCAGAGCCCTGGGCCCGGAGCCTGCGACCTGGCCCCAAGGCTGGATGTGAGCCTCACAGACCTCCAGCGTCTCCTCTCGGCTTGGACCTGTTCCGACCTACTCAGGTGCATGAGCTGCCTCTCTCAGAGGAGGTTTGCCTCTGAGTGCTCCCTTGCTCTTTAAATGGAAGACATAATAAAAATGGCTATACAATTTAATTTTTATTTTGTTTCAAGTAGGAAACAAAAAAAGCCAGGACTTAGGAGGCTTAGGGAAAATTTTTCAGGAAGGGATTTACCCAGGAAGTACTTGTGTGGAACCAAGGAGTCAGGAGGTGCCTGAGGGCTCAGCTCTGGGCTCTCTGTGACTTTGGAGTCTGCGTCCACATGTGGCACCGAGCCTACACACAGGAGGCGCTGAGGGCCAGCTGCGAGAGGGAGATGCCAGCGCTCCTGTAATGTCCTTCGGTACCTCCCAAGTCCACGCCCACTCGGAGCTGCAGCCAGGTGTGCGGTGCCCTGGGGCTTCCGGATCAACTGCCTCCCAACCTCTCCTCCCCAGAGCTTCCGGCTGCCGGGGCTCACCCCACAATCTTGCATCTCTGTCTTCAGTAAGGTAACGTTTGAGAAATTTTTCTCTCCACAGGACTCACCATTCCTGGTCTTGCTCACTAAGAACTGTAACACAGAGATTGATATAAGCTGCGGTTATTATCCCAGAGTCTGCACATCAGATGTGTCCTTCTAAAAATAATAGATTGTGGCTTCAACGTCCCAGAGTCTTTTTCAAAGTCCATCAATGACCACATCCTCCCCTCCTGCCTACACAGTCCACACTTGGCTTGGTGCCGAGTGCCTGCGGGGATCTGTCTCGCGCAAGGTGGTGTTTTAGCAGCGTTGGGGATGAGAGAAGAGCACACAGAGCACACAGCTCCTGTCCTCAGGGAGGTTCTGGGACTGTCGCCCAGAAGGACAGTCCACCAGGGGGCAGGATACTACAGTGAGGCCGGCTCAAGGGCCCCTTGCTTAGGAGGAGGTGACAGCTGCACCCTAAGGGAGCAGTGAGAGGGGAGTTACGTGTAGGGCTCTCAAAACCAGAAGGTGGGCAAGAGGAGGATATGCAAGAGGCAGCAGAGAAGAGCCAGGGCTCCTGGGGACAAATGGGGAGGCTGGCTGGTCCCTGCCATAGGGGACAAGAGCCAGGCCAGGTCCCGAGCAGAGGAGGATGGGACAGTGGCCTGTGGGGCTAGAAGAAAAGAGATGGGTAGCAAGTGCTTTGACTCTCCCAGAACCTGGCTCCTGGGGACAGCCCTGATGGTGTGTCAGGCAAAGGCAGGATCATCCTGCTCCTTATCCTGGCTGTGCGCATGTGCTATGGAGGCCTCGCCATCGCCCCCACGGGGCCCACCAGCCGGCATACCAGGGGCAGACTTACATGTGAGAGCGAGTAGCGAGGCTTTTCTCCTGGGACCCAGATTGACTCAGAACCTCACTTGGTACAAGTGGGTCTTTGCCTATGACACAGTTCCCTAAGATTTCTTTGGTGGAGAGCAATGTGGCCAGGTTTAGAGAAGTTGAACCATGTACGGCTTTTGGCCTTGGACTGTGGACTTCTGGGATCTGGAGGGGTTAGCATGAGAGAATAACTGAGGGCAGACGTCGGGATTGGGCAACTCTCTTCTGGGTAAAATCTTAGAAAGCGCGCTGGGTTTCAAGTCACAGGATTGCTTTGTTTGTTCAGCTGTTTCCAGAGAGTTCCCTACACCCACCTAGTTTAGTTCACACAATTACATACCTACTTTGTGAAGAGGTTGGGTATGGATGGCTTTGAATGTTGGGGCATGTGCCGGAGAATACAATCGTGCAGATCGAAGTGGGCAGTCAGGAGTAGAATCTCACATGTGCGCCAGAGCTGGCGTTGGCCTTTCTGTTCTCAGCACTGAGCTTCAGCAAAGCGCATTTGCCCCTGCTCTGCCTCTGGACACCATCAAGTCCCAAAGGGACCCAGGAGAGCCCTGAGCTCCCAGGCCGAGGCCACAGACTGTGCCCTCAGTCTCATGCTTACTCTGGCAGAGACCACTCTTAGCATGCTCAGAGCCCAGGAGCTCCTCCTTCGAACATAATTCTGAACACACTGATTATCTGGACTCCTAGCCTGCCAACATTTAGATGCAGGAAAAGGGGTTGTCAGAGGCAGATGCTGGCTGCAGTACAGGGGACAGATGGCCGCAGAAAGGGATAGGGTCACTAGTTTACACAGGGCTGGCTCCCTTAGTACTTCGTTAATCCCCTGGATGGCCCAGGACCAGAGCAAGGGCTCATCACTGCCGCTCACTGTGCTGATCCTGCCCTGTCCACGAGGCCCAGGGGGCACTCGGTTCTCTCACTGTGAAAGGATGGAAGTGTGTTCTACCCAGAGAGGGAGCTCCATCCGAAATGCGTACACGTGGAAGAAAACAAATTTCATTGCACAAGGTCTTCAGCTTGGTGTTCTGGTTTGTGTCTAGATGTCCCTCCAAAGCCTCAGGCATCATGGGGAGCAGGCTCTTCAGAGGTGGCTGAATCTAGAGTGTGTGGTGCTGGGATTAAGGGTGTGTGATCGGTTCACTAATTGGTTTGGCACTGCCCGTATCCCAGCAGCCCGGATAGAGCATAAATGGGGCAGAAAGACGCTGTTACGGTCAATTGTTGCTCTGCTGTCTTTTGCCCTCCATGAACTGTTCTCCGCAAAGCCACCCTGCCCTGGAGCCAACCAATTATGGACTGAAACCTATACACACTGTGAGGCTAACTAAACCTTTCCCCTTTAATTTCGGGTATTGGATGTTTTGTCTCAGCAATGACAGAAAAGTAACTAAGACATTTGGTTATTTGAATTGTTTGCTCATTCTTTTAGAGGTCTCCACAAATGTTCCAGTTTTAGGGTTCACATGCTCCCCAAGAGTTGATATATGAGTCTGGTTTTATTTCCCTACATCGATGGAACGACTGCCCTCTGAACACGACCCCACATTTCAGCAGTCCCTGCTCCTTGCACCTGTAGCCGTGTGGGCAGCCTGGAGACGGGCAGTGGATTTCTCTGAGAGAAATGTGCTTCCTGCCCCAGGCTTGACCTTCCCCATGGGGCCCAGCAGATCTCGGCCTTGCTCATTAACAGCCCAGGGTGACCATCTCTCGTAGGAGCTGTGGTCCTTCACACCCGGCCAGTTCGTAAGTGCCGGCATCTGTGTTCATCCTTCCTGCAAACATTTCTGGCTGCTCGTTCCCTAAGTAGATTCCTGTGTCAATGCTATTGGGCCAGGCATGAAACACACCATTTTGTTTATTCACCATGGATATGTTTGCTTTTCTGCCTCAGAATGGAGACAGTTGTTTACAGCCACCGTAGTCAAAATATTGACTAAAGATAACATACAATTCTAGGCTTGAGAGGAGGGAAAACACCCAGTTCGCTTTCCACGTTGATGTAAGCATTGGTATGAAATGCCTTGGCATGCGATCCCGTGTCCTCTGTGCTCCAGAGGGGCGTGCACACCGCCAGGGTCTGCAAGCAGGTTTCCTCAGCACATGGCCCGCAGGCCTCTTTCCAGTGTTGCATGAAGTAAGTGTGTGCAAAAGCCAAGCCAAGCTCTCCAAAAGGACAGGAGGCCTTCACTTTTTTTTTTTTGGATACAGTTTCACTCCATGAAATTCAGGATAAGTTGATCAAAATCTATGCTAGGAACCCCATAAGGTCTAAGGACACCATTGTTGAACACTTTATCATTAAAAGATACCGCCTCTCGGTGTGTTCTGCACTAGCAGGATGTCCAGAAGTTCAGGATTCTGATTTTGTTACTGTCTTCGGGGTGCAGTGGTCATGTTACCAGTGACTCAGTGAGCTCACTCCTGTGCCATGCTGGGCACAGAAAGCTTTCAAGGAGGTGAAATTACACATTTATACAACAAGGTGTTATAAAAAAGACATCACAAGTATTGCCTTAGGCAGGATAACCCTGCATGAAGGCCCCAGTGGCCGGTAAAGGTTGCCAAACCACCGCAAGTGAAATCCTATATCATCCCAGACTCCAGAGCATGTGGAAGTGTCTTCCTCTTCTCTTTACTCAGCTAAGGCATTTTTAGACTCCTAGCACGCGTGTTTACACTCTGTACTCAGTGCCCGCACCGGACAGAGGATGCGAATGCCCGCCCCCACGCTGCGATGGAAAGCAGACGTCTGCCTGTGGCCGCAGCGCTGAGAACGGGCGCGAAATAGCGCTGCCGTTAGCGCATCTGCGATTCACCAGTGGGGTTTTCTTTCTTGTAACCGTGGGCTTTGAAGCAGTAGTTGGCCGGGGGCTGGTTTTTGTCTCAAAGGAAAGCACCGGCACTCAGTTTCTGGCAGCAGGATGATCTGAGCTGACACCGGACCCCTCCACTGTACTCATCTCAAATGTATAGAAATGTTGGTTCGCATATTGCTAAGAAAAATGTTTTTCCGCCAAATAGAAGGCCGAGCCTGGGAAGTCCGGAGTGTTGAAATGAACATAGAACTCCCAAAGGCGAGGATCGGTGAGCACAATGTGCTCAGCAGGGCACAGCGCCGGACTCGTGGATAAGCCGGCAGCGCTGACAGCAGAGGCCTGAGCGTCCACAGCCCGGCAGCAGTGGGTCAAGACCTGCATGAGACCGAAAGGCCCCTGCATAAAGCAGGTCCCGGAGCCTGCCCTTGCTGTGAAAACGAGGGCACAGAGGGTATTATCTCCCGGGCCGGGAGTGTGTCCAGTAGCTCGTGACCTGCCTGGAGTTTGTACCACACAGAAGAATAAGGTCTGAACTTAAACTATCTATGTGGTGTAGAAATTCTAAACCTAGAAGTGAAGGTAGGTCCAAGATCAGTAAAACCCCTAGGACCCCTAGGAGAAACACATGTAAATCTCTTTAAAGGAATATCTCCACACCAGAACGTACAGGATGCTCACGGGAAAGAGAAAATCTGAGCCCATATTATAAAGTTACAGATTTTAAGGAAGAGGGCAGGTTAACAAACTCAAAACATTGGAGGATTAGCTCTTCTAGAATCTTTAGATAATTAAGCAATGTAAACGTGACTTTAAAAATCCATGTTTGAAAAAATTTGAGTATAAAAAGAGAAAAAAGAATTATAAAGAAAGACATAGGGAGGAAACAAGAAAATTTGAGAAAGTAGAATTTCTAGAAATTAAAGTTAGTAAGTTAATAACTTAATGGATCGGTTCAAAAGCATGTTAGGGATAGCTAAAGAGAAAATTGTTGAAATGGAAGATAGCTCTGGGGAAATTACCATAAAAGAGCTTAGAGAGACACAAAGATGGAAAATATAAAACAGATAGTGACAAAGAATATTAATATGTGGAAGTGTTATTAAGGCATGTTGTGAAAATATGTTATTAGAAGTTTTGACTAGATAGTCGGGAGGTCCATAAGGAAAGCATAAAGGGATGAAGAGAGAGGACCATTGGAACCGATAATAGCTAAGCCTTTTTAAAAATTAAAAGAAAGATATAAATTTCTACACTGAAGCAACACACTGAGTCATGAGCAAGTTGTGAGGGAAGATAGTCAACTTAGGATTCTATTCAAGAACAAGGATAGACACTTTCTGATAAAGATTTGGGAGGTTGCAACTCACAAATTCTTACTGAAAGAACTATTAAGGCATATACTTTAGGAGAATGGTGGTTGAACCCAAAAGAAAACAATGAAATATAAACATCACTAATGAGAAAGAAAATTGACAAATTATGGGTAAATATATGTAAACTCTGACTGTATTTTACCAATAATTAAATGATTGATTTGGGGCATGTAAGTACAAGATTGGAGGTAATGATGATCCATACTAAGACATTTTATGATTCTTGTGTTATTTAAGAAAATAACATGCTTTAATAAACTTTATGATGTAAGTTGAAACTCATATTAAAAACTTAAGGGTAACCTGTGAAAGAGTAGAAATAGAATATAACTTCCAAAACAGAAGATTGGGAAAAGGAAGGTTAGATATATAGAACCCAATCAATTCAATAGATGAGAAAGTAGATTAAATGAATATAAGAAAAAAATATAATACATAATATATAAGAATAAAATTACGGGCTGGTGAGATGGCTCAGTGGCATAAGCACCTGCCTGGCAAGCACGAGGTCCTGAGTTCGACTCCTGGTACCCGCATAAAAAAAAAAAGAATAAAATTACATAAGAATATACAAGTATACAAAGATGGCAAAAGTGAACCTGCATATATCAGTACAGGTATTAATATATTGAACTCATTGGTTAGGTAATAGTAATTCTCAGACTGAATTTTTAAAATCCAGAGATGTGCTGTTTACAAGAACTATATATAGCTATAATGAGACAAAATTTGAAATAAAGTGGATGGAAAATATATATTAACAAATATCAAAAGAAAAAATATTTTGTAGTAGCATTAATATCAGAGTGTACTTTAAGGCACAAACACATGCTTAAATTTACTGCACACTGACGAAAGAAAAAATTCACTAAGACAACATGACAAGCATGAACCTATGTACATTTAACATAGTTACCAAATAGATGCTTTAGAAAATCCTAGAGACTTACAAGAAAAAAATCAACAAATCCACAATCATAATGGGATATTGTAACATCCCACTGATAGCTCTAATCCAAAACTCTGAAACCCGAAGTTCTGTAAAATCCAAAACCTTTTGAGTACTGACATGGTGCTCTAAAAATTTCCAATTTTACAGCACTTTGGACTTTGGATTTTCAGATTTCATAAAATGATAAGTCTGATGAACAAACTGGATATTTGAAAATGATAGTAAACTTAGTTCAATTACTACATATAAAATCGTACACCAGGTTTACATTTTTTTGCATATACCATTACAAAAAGTAACGACATTCTAGACCACAAAAACCTCAACCAGTGCTGCATACGGTAATTGATAGACCATATTCTTTGACTAATATACAATAAAATTATAAATCCGTAAACAAACCTGTATAGATCCATATATCTAGAGACTTAAAAACATACTTTTAAAGTAACTCGAAGGTCAGAGAAGAGATCCTAGTGAAAATTTCTGAAAGTTTAGACCCAGACAATAATGAACTCTCTACCTATCAAAGTCTGTAAGGTGCTGCTAAAGTGATACTTGGAAGGAAAGTTATAGACTTCGATATAATTTTTTAATATTTAAACACTTTATTTTTCTATATTTATTGTGAGAAAGCACATAGGAAAAGTAACAGGAACACCCATACTTTCACACGTAGAGTCAGTGGTTGCAACTAAACGTATCTTCAATATAATTTTAGAAAATTAGAAAGAGCCAAGAATTCAACTCAGGAACTTTGAAAATAATAAATACAAGAGCAGAAACTAATAGAAAATTTAAAAAAAGTAATAAAGATCAACAAAACCAAAATCTGATCTGAAAAATAAAGTCAAGTTCAGGCAAGTCAAGATTGATAGCAATGCTTATGTACCAGATACCACGCTGTGTGTGTTACGTGTTTTTGTTCACTTACAGATCAAAATGACCTAAGAGGTGGGCATGTGTATTATTTATTTTACTACACAGCTATGCTGCTCTGTAACACCTGAGCAAAACACATCCCCTGTAAGACACTTCTGTATTTTTTATGGCACATGTAGATTTTTCAAAAAATCATTTAGGTCACAAGATGGACACTGACTATGCAGAAAACACATATAAGCAAGTACAGGTAGAATAAAGTTTTTAAACAGAGAAGAAAGAAGGTTGACAAAGAGGAGAAATGTTGTGCTGAGGTCCTGGAACATGGCGTTCCCTGCAGTCAAGGTCAGTGCGGGGGAAACAGGCCTTTCCTGGCAGCGGGATGAGCGGCGGGAGGTGATGTCATTGGCCGCAGCGTGCAGGTGGGAGCTTGCTTTCGGGCAGAGGTACACCTTTGACTTGAATATTTGTTCAGATATCAATGACAAATGGCTCCTGTCCTGGGGGCGGCGGCAATCAGGGCCATGTGGGCTGATCAGGGAGCTGCCTTGGGCAGCGTGGAACAGAGGAGCTAAGGGTTCCTTTGGGAGTGACATATGTGTCCATTGCCCGGATGCAGTACGCCGTGTGTGCTCTAAAATGGCACGTTCTCTGCCCCAGCAGTGGTATTGGTCCCTGACCCTGGCCGTGTGCATGTCTTCTGAGAACATGTCGGGCCTCTCAGCCCAGAGTCCTCCTGATGTCCAGGGATGGTATCCGAGCTAACAGAGCCTCCTGACAGCACCTTGGAGACACTGGGGTCCCTCACTGGACAGATGGAGACCCCGCTCCACGCTGCCTGTGGTAGCAGCACTCACGTCCTCTCCTTGACCTGCCGTGTGTAACAAGGCGATCGGTTCTAACATGACGTTGGGCCCTAGCCGTCACCCAGTGCAATGGAAATCTCAGAACAGGGACAAGCCTTCTGCAGTGGACAGTGGACGAGGCTGGTCAGCTGCCACGCAGAAGGTTAGCTGAGAAGTGTGTTCCCCTGAGGGCCCAGAGGTCCAGGGTTTGGGGTTTCTCTGAAGAATCCTGGATGCTGCAAGGCTGATGAGCAGTAGCTCTGTGCGCCAGGACAGGGTTCAGCGTGGGGGTGAGGAGAGAATACTTTCCGTGGCACCTGTTCTACTGATCTCACACCTGCGGCACGGCCCTCCCAGTACCCCATCCTCTGCCCAGCAAGGGGCTGGCAAGGTGGCCTTGGGCATGTCCTGCAGCTGAAGCTTTGGGGTCCCCAGCCTCCATGACTCTCTGACGGGCGGTCTCAAGATGCCAGAGAGCAAGGGCAGTGGCCCAGTGGCTGTGGGAGGTGTGGACCGCCTCACCTGGGGCCAGGGGAATTCTTACTATTAAGTTTTCATTTTGTTCAAGCATGAAAATTGGCATTGGCGTGGGGATTTTCTTCTAAATCTACATTCTTAAGAACACTTTTTTCTCACCCAGAGATAAACACACACCTTTCACTCTACACACAGAAGGGCACGCCCCATCGTCAATCTGTGTCCACTCCTCACCAAGGAGAGAGCCTGTTACACAGATGATTTCATTTCTCCTGGCCTTTAGAAGAAGATCCTAAACCACACAAGATAATTATTTCAGCAAGAATAAAAGTTATAAAACGCTAGTAGATGGTGGTAGGTATTCTAGTCAGCTTCCAGCCCTTTCAAACACCAGTTGTGTGGGAAAAGGTCTGAATTTAGTTGCTTCTCCATCTTTGCATTAGGCAAATTGTTCTGAGATGGCAAATCAGAGGCCCAGGCAGTGGGGAGATGTCCCCCAGGTGTGGGAGCCAGACCCAGGGCTCTGCAGGATTTAAAGAGACAGAGCAGGCCTTGAAGTACCAGTGCTGGTCCTTTGCTTGGCTAGTGGAGGGCTGGTTCCAAGCCATCTGAGATGTCGCCTGAGATGGAAGGCATGGTGAGCGGCCCCTGGCCACACATGGCAGTGCCTGCAGAGGGAGAGGCAGCCCCCTTCCACGCTGCCGCTCCCACACTGAGGGAGGACTTGCTGCTACCAGGCAGCGAGCTCACATCTCCATCAGCAACTCCAGAAGCCGTAACAGTGACCCTGTGAGGCGCGGGTCTTACATTTAATAACAAAAACCCAAGGCTCCAAGGCAGGAGCTCACCTGAGGTCACCAAGACAGGTAGACAATGAAAGAGTTTGCCACTACACAGACCCTGCCATCAAGCATGCAGGGCCCCCTGACTGATGCTTAACCTCAGAGCAGCTCCCACTCCATCATCCATGAGGAGAGATGGTGACAGCTCTGATTGCACAAGGCAGCAAGCGCCTGGCGAGCAGCAGCATGAATGACAGGGGTCTGCCCTGTGCCGGGTGTTATCATCCTGGACTCCATAATCCTGGGAGGGGCGAGGCGCCGAGAGCCGAGTGCAGAGAGCAGGAAGGGCATGATGTGGACAGCAGGCCCAGGAGAGCTGCGCCAGGCCCTCAGAGTGCTGGAGGGTAGATGCCCGTCCTGCAGCGTCCTCTGGAACGATGTACACCTGCTGGTGCACTGGACTCCAGAGTCAGACCCTCTCCCACCAGAGAGGAATATACACGCACTGCAGTCCCTGCAGACAGCCGTCCCCTCAGGGGAGTGGGTTCAGGGCCCTGGGGTGTTGTGTGTCACATAGCAGCCCCAGATTCTCCTCCTCGTCCTGGCTGCGTTACACTGGGCAAGTGGTCCTCCCTGAGCCTTAGTTTCCTCTCCAGCCAAATAGGGATAGCACAACCTGCATGGTTTGTGGAGCACCACTGTATATGTATGTGCCAAAGACAGCCTCGTCAAAACTCTTACTCTCCAGTTCCGCAAGTTCCACTCTTAGGCTGGGGCAGTGGTGGGGCTGGGGGCGCCGTCTCCAGGTCGTTCTAGTGCCCTAAACTGCCTGGATTGCTTTGCTTTCTTCACCCAAGTCAGTGAAAATAACTTGTGTTGGGTGATGGATTTTTCATAGGCAAGCACATTTTTCTTCAACTTATCTCCTCAAAGGCTTTTTCAGACGTGGCTGATGATTGAACTAGTTTTTAAAGAAACTGAAGGACAGAACTAGGGGGTTATGCTCCCTGGAATTATGTGCCTTTCTCCCAGTCCTCAGGGAAATCGATCACTCTCTCCCTATCACCCTCTCCCTTTTCCTCTCCTCTCTCTCTCTCTCTTCTTCCTCTCTCTCTCTGTCTCTCCTTCAGCCTTTCTGTGTCTC
Organism: Erethizon dorsatum; assembly: GCA_028451465.1. Lineage (NCBI taxonomy): Eukaryota > Metazoa > Chordata > Mammalia > Rodentia > Erethizontidae > Erethizon > Erethizon dorsatum. Next base: position 5,143,362 of record CM051836.1, on the reverse strand, counting down.
CCTCAAGGTTTTTCAAGGTGGCTCTTCCTTGCCTACCATCTCTCCCCACTTTAGTCCTCTCTTTCCTAGCCTCTAACTTGCCTACTTCTCTCCCTCCCTCCCTCCCTCTTTTCTCTTTGTTTCTGTCTCTGTCTCTCAAAACCCCTCTCCGCACCCCTGCACACATACCCGGCTCACCGTCTCATCCATCAGCCTGTGTTTTGTTGATGGCCCCATGAAGGTTGCCGGTCATGAGTGTGAGTTCATCTTGCTGTGATGTAGCTTCCGTGGGGCTGGGACTTCCTGCTCACTTGAGACTGTGTCCATTAACGTCAAGAAGATAGTCTCCATAGCCTAGAATTAGAAACCATGGAGATTCACTACATGAAAAAGAATTTGTCTTCTGGAAGAAACCCATGTGACTAGTAATTTACCAGGGTAATGAGGGTGCAGCCCTCAGATACCATGGTTCAGGATGGCATTGTGCCATGTACAGTGGTGAAGGTATTCCAGGCTACTCAAAGCAAAACTCAGCAGTGTATTCCCCTTGTGCACGTGTCTAGTTCTTTAGCCCAGAACTGGTCTAGAGCATTTACTGAGGAAATGGGTGCCTACTGCCCATCAAACCAACCCACATAGGACCATAGCTTGTCTGCAGCTGCATCGGCTTTTGCTAGTTGCATCTGTGTTTGGAATGTGCTGATTATAGATCGTTTACCTCTCCTAAAGTGGGTCGAAAGGACTTCTGCAGGGTGCCAAGTTCTAGCTGTGCTTTCTTAACCTAGTTTGAGTAGCAGCATATTTCAAAATTAAATTATACTTCCCTTGCAATGTTTCCAAATCTGGCTGTTGCCAACCAGACTGGCTCTCCTCCCAGTTAGCCAGAGCTGGTAAGCTTTCCCTGCCTGGGCAGCGGCGCCATTACTTGCCCATCTAGTCCTCCCTCCCACTGGCTCTGAGTCTCCAAGCAGATGTTTCTTTAGCATCTGCTCCGGAGGGCTCGCTGTGAACGTGAACGCTGCCGCCCTAGTTGTTCCTGAAGCTCCTACATAAGAGAACAAGTGTTCCTACAGCACAGGCTGCTGCAGCGCCCTCTCCATGGCCAGGGAATCTCCTGGTGTTCTAGAATGTTCGTAAAATTATGTTCTGGGCAGAGAAGTGGCACTACCCCGGCAGTCACATTTCATTTTTAAACCAAAATTCATAGCTGTTGTCAAAGGCAATGTATTGAAATCCTTGACAAAGAGATAAAAACAAGAGAAGCACTGGCAAGCTCTTTGGGTAAAATTACCCTTAAAATCACACCTGAATTGAGATGTGGCCTGAATGGCATCTTTCTTGCAACCATGTTGAGAACAGTTATTTAATAAATACAAGGTACTTACATCCAGATAGCTCTGTGGTGTTACATTATCTCAATTCATCTTTATAACAACCTTGCAAGGTAAGAAAGAAGGGAATCGAGGCCCTCTGTGACATCAGCTGCAGAGTATGACTGTATTCGGAGTGTCCTGAGTGCTGACTCAGGCTCTCTTCACCGTGTGATGCTGTCATTCGGAGAAAGTAGACAGTCGTACGTGCTACCACAAAAAGCAGGTAAAACAACAGAGGCCTAGACAGAGATTCTCTCTGAGTTTTGGCAAAAGCAGGATGCAAATTCTAAGATGAACTGTTACAAACCTTATACAAAAGACTGATTTTCTTTGGTACACAGTGGCCCTTATAAACCTAGAATAAAGATCTTCCATATAAGCTAGTAAATTTCTTCTATTCTTGCTCCATAACCACTAAAGAAAACAGGGAGTTTTAACTCTTTCCGTTACTTAAAAAACTCTATTTGTGTAAGCTGACCCTGGTTCTCGGGCCCTCTGCAGAGCTCCCTGCGAGGCCTCTGGGTAAAATGCATCTGTCCTTTCAGTTTTCTGCAAAAATAGCTCAGAGTTGGTGACAGTACCACTGTGCCAGTCCTTCCATTTGCTGCAGGAGCACACGCCTCCTGAAAGGTGTAGAAATTGCCCAGTTGGCTACACAAGGGGGCAGAGGACCTGTGTGGACCAGCTTGCCGGACAGATGCGCATCTAGAGAAGAGTGGAAAGGGCAGGGGCTGGCAGAGCCGTTTGGGGCAGTGAAAGGCAGCCAGGTGGCTGGGGCCAGGGTGAGGACATTTGTAGAGGCTGCAGATTTCAAGGGAGAGTTGGGGAAGGGTCCAAGAAAAGAAAGGGGAAGTGGATATTCTTGTAGGGTGACCTGACAGGCCCAGGGAGGGGCCGCGGCACAGAGCCCTCACAGCCAGCTGCCGGCTGTTGGCAGAGCGGCAGCAACAAAGGATTTTGTCTTCGGTTGAGCACCTTCTGCCCCTGCCCTGAGACCCTCCACCCTGCCCAGAGGCCCCCACTGCCCTGATGACCTGCCGGGGTCTCACCTCTCATGCCCAAAACTGAGAGCGAAAGTTGTGCGACACAGCAGCACCACAAGGAAAAGGCTGCCTCCTAAACCGACCATGGTCGCCAGGGCAAATAACGAGGCCAGGTTGAGGCCAAGGTCCTGGTGGGTTGTGGTGGGAGAATAGAGGGTCCTTTACCCCTCCACAGGGGCCCAAGCCCAGCCTGGTTCCAGCCAGCACATCCTGGCCCTTTAATTGGGGTGGGCACTGCAAATGGGCCCCCTGCAGGATGTGTACCTGCGGGGGTATGTGCACCTGCAGCCTGGAGCAAGGCCTGCTTTCAGCTGTGCACCCTCTGCTGGGTGCTCTTCCAAAGATGGCTTTGGTCCACGAGAAGCTGCAGGTTCTGGACGGTACTCCTATGACCTACAGCTGGCTCTGTGGGCAGGGATTATCGGGATTTTCCACACGGGGCCAGAGTCATCCTTCAAAGGGACTGCAGAGCCTCCTGGTGGCCTTGCTTGGGACCTCCCTCCTCTTGCCCAACTGCAGATGACCATTGCACTGGGATCCAGAGCCTCGGTTCCAAGGGAGGGCTTGGGGTCCCCACCCTCACTCACCTTCTCCCGTGCAGGCTCTATGCTATTGCAGAAAGACCCTTGCCACCTGCCAGCTCTCCCAGTGGCTGGGCACATGGGATCTGTGAGCTATGCCAGGGCTGTCCCACTTGTGCTCAGGCAGGAAGAGATGTGCACCATAGCAAGGCGAGGGGCCGCCTCTGTCAGCTCTGCAGTGTTCTCCAGAAGTTGTACATTTCTGTGGCTCTTGAGCATCTCTGACAATCAGTGCTGACCCCACAGTAAGCCCTGGGCAGTTCCTACCTTGCCAGGAATGTTTTATAGGAGCCTGGCTCTTTCTGACAGGCTCTCCTATTGTCTCAGTCACACATTGTAAATGGTGCTCTGTGGTCCCAATGGTAGACCAGTGCCCACCAGAAACCTGAGTCTGGGTTTGTGTCCCTTGGCATTACTGTCTGGGTTCCTCACTGCTTTAATAAACACACTCGCGTGGCATTTCTTCCAACCTGAGCCGATCCATCAGCGATACTGGGATCCTGGATTTCCTCTGCTGCATGGACGCTTTGTATTGAGTAGCGCTAGCTGCTGGTGGGATAGGCAGCACCTACGAACACAGACATTACCCAGCTGGAGTCCTGTTCTGCTTCCGACTTTTCCCTTCTCCACCTTAAGTCCCTTCCGCCCTTCTCCCCAAGATGCGCCAGCCCTAGGCTGGCTCTGGCTCTCTGCCTCTTCTTGGGTTTGTTGCTGCCAGCTGCTCTCTTCCAGGCACGGGAGTGGGGGAGCTAAAGTTTGCACCCCGCTGTGTTTTACTGCGTTCAAGTTGTTGTCTCAGGAGCAGACCTTTCCCTGCCTGCCAGTCGGTCACCTCTGTATCCCTTTGAGACTCTCGGCTCCACTCAGGGAAGGGCCGTGTCCGGCTTGCTCTGCCCTGTGAATCCAGACGGTGCACAGAGCCTGGCACTGAGTGCTCGACACGCATTCATCACCGAGCCACCCATGAGGAGTTCCTTCCGTGGTGCTGCTTAACAGCTCATACATGATTAGGCCTAGAAATAAAACCTACAACCAAGCCTTAAGCAGGACTTCAGCACCTCGGGACCAGACCCTCACGCCCCGGATGTCCCCAGCACGTCCTCAGACAGCGTGGCCTGCAGCCCTGGTGGACAGCTCCGCAGGCCCATTAGGCCTACAGCACAGTCCCCTTCCGCCTCCGCTGCGGAGGAGGCCGGACTTGGCGCGCTGCCTCTGTGTCGCGGCTGCCTCTGTGTCGCGGGCTGGCCTGTCTCCCCACACATGGAGCCACCAGTGTGACACGCAGGGACTGCTGCACAGTGGCAGGAGCTGCCCTTTTGCTGGCACTGTTGCTGAAAGGTAGGCGAAGCCGTACGGGAGGAGAAATCTCATTTAAAAATCAAGTTTCCTCTTCCCAGGAAAAAAGAGACCCATCACCCACTAAAGCAGCCTGGACAGCGCAGGGGAAGGATTCGATGTTAGCTAAGCCTTGGGGATGTGGAAAGCCGTGTGCCTGAGCAGAAGCCTCGCACCCTCAGCACAGCAGGGGACTGCGAGCGCTCTTGCAGTGTTTCAGCTCCTCAGTCTTTGTGAGACACACAAAGTAATGGTAAATATTTATATGGGGCTTGTTCTGCACCAGACACAGGCCTGATGGCAAGGAGATCAATATCCCCATCTCACAGAGGGGAAAACTAAGGCTTAAAGACATAAAGTAATTTGCCCAAGGTCATGAGGCCAGTCAGGCTCAGAGCTAAGACTTCAACTCAGGCCATCTGGCTTCTGCACTTTCCCCTTCCGCTCTGTGTGCTGCAGGCGGGCGTGGGGTGCAGCCGGTGGCACGAGCCTTTCATCAGGTTGCTGTCAGCCTTCCTCGGTGGCGCGCTGGGTCAAGTGCCGTCACAGCATCATCTCATTTGATCCTCGTGGGAGAATGTCACCCTCTGAGTTCTTCGGAGTTTTATTTGTATTTCGTACAGAAGTAGTGGGTACATTATCCGTACCGCTGTGCATTCCCTGAAAACTGGAGAAAGAATTCATGGCGTTAACCTAGGACTTCATTTTTAGTAGCTTTTTAGAAAGAGAACAGCTATATTGGGATATAATTTTAAATATAATTTGAGATAAAATTTGTCCACTTGTGCAATTCAGTGATTTTTAGATATATTTATGTAATTGTCCAGTGATTGTTTCAGGCTAATTTTAGAGTGTTCCCATCACCCCCAAAAGAAACCTCATGTCACTTTACTGCTGCCTGTCGTTACCACCTCCAGTGCTACTCAACCACTACTAATACAACTGATCTCTGTCTCTCTGGATTTGCCTCTGCTGGACAATCCACCCACAGACTCGTATGCCATATGGCCCTTCGTGTCTGGCTTCTTCCAGTGAGTATCCTGGTCCTGTGGCCCTTCCCTCTTGTTGCCTGGACCAGCCCTTCCTTCCTGGAAGGGATTCCATGGTCTATAACCGTGTTTTGTTCATCTGTTCGCCAGTGGATGAATGTCTGAGTTGTTCTCACTCTGGGGCTATTGGATGACCTCTTTGGATGGGAAAGGAAAGTGATTCTTAGAGAAGTCATGTGCAGTGTTTTCAGACATCATCAGCTTAGCCCTGGGCTGCCGGCCTCTGGTTGACACAGTCCTCTAAGCCAAGGCTGACTTAGCTCCTCCTGTGTGCCTAGCACTGGGCTCGGCCCAGGGAGCCCTGCTTTGAGCAAAACTCTCAAAGTCCCTGTCCTCATAAGACTCATTCTGGCAGAGGGAGACAAGTAACAAGTACGAAAATCAACATAAAAGAATGCTAAGTAGTGACGAGTACCACCAAGGAAAGCAAATAAGATCAAAGGGTTACTCATACCACAGAAGGCAGACTTGTCTTAGCATTTTTATTATACTTAAACTTCCTCATTTGAAATTTCCATTTTACTTAAAGAATTGTCCAAATAAATTACACTGCACATGGAAAACATTCAAATTTGTGACAGAATGAGTCGTTTTTAATCTGTATTCTTTGGAGATGGAAACACGCCCTGAGACCATCTCGTGGACAAGATGGCTTCTCTCCACACTCTGTGGGGTAAGGGCAGGACCCCCCTGCTCACCCCCACTGCACCTCCACTGCTGTCTCCTCAGCCCCTTGCCAAGGCAGCCTGCTTCCCATTTCACAATCCGGGTCAGCGCAGGGCCTCAGGAGCCCCCAGCTGAAACTACATTAGTGTGTGTGAGCAATTACCCCAGTTATCTAGCCATGGAGAAAGCTGCGGTTTTGCTTTTCATGAAAAATTAAAATCTTATCCTGATCTGATGGGAGGAAATGGATGAGGCAACTTGGGGAGACTCAGCTATTGTTGATCAGGCCGATGATAAAGTATATATCTTCTTGACTCCGGGGATCAATGGAGAATCTTAAAGAGAGAAATCACAGAAGGAATTAAGATTAAATTTGCAAGCCGGTAATATCGGGAATGCATTCTAACAACTGCTGCAAAATGAGGCTGTCTTCTCCAAATGCATTATTTATCCCTGCCTGTTACCACAGTTACGGATGCCCCTTCCTGAGGCTTGAACCCGCGCGGGTTGCAGAAGCAGACCAGAGACAGACAGCCTGCTCACCGATCCAGTTAGGATTTCAGATGCGCTCAGGACTGCGTTGTTAGACTGTGTGCACCTTTGCACCATAAATCACGAGGATGAAGGGAGCGGAGTGAGTCTAAATCCAAATGGGGCCACCATGTGCGCTTTGCACTGCATAAATTTTATTAAGAGGGAAAAAAATCACAGCGTTGGCTATGCAGTTCATGCCCACGTATTTTTCTTTAGTAAAATCTTGGACGAACATAGAAAGTGGTTTTTGGTTCAATGGGGACCTTCAGTGGAAGAATATAATTTGCTTCCTAATGAAACTCACTTACACAATGGTACGTACCAGAGTGAGATTTAGAAAGAGAGGATTGTCCCACTGGTATTAATGGATTGGTGTCTGTGTCAGATGTCATCACTGCCAAAGTCACACAGGCCAACAATGGGAACTTTTCCATAACTGAAGGATAACACATCCTCAGTGAGAGGTATGCATCGGTATCCGTGAACAGAGCTATCAATTCTCCGGGCAAATTTCTGTCCATATTCTCCAGAAAACTGGCAGTTCTCAGGGAAGGTGGGGGTGGGGATTGTAGGGTTTCAAAGATAAATTTGAAGAAGATGTTTTCGGAAAAGTTGCTGCCCAGGCCAATTAACATTTCAGCAGGTTGTTCTCTGAGAGAAGAGATGCAGGCACAATGATAAAGGGTTGTGTTCTCGTGTCTTCCTGAGAAGAGGAACGAGGCCTGGGATCTGTTAGGAGAAGCGTGTAGAAATCACACAGCTCAGTCTGCATCCCAGATCAGTGGTTTGGGGCAAGGCCTCTGGGCTCTCCAGCCTCAGTTTCCTCATCTGTGAGTGGGCACATCATAAACCCTCTCTCTACAGGTTTACTACAAGGATGCAACGAGGTGTGTGAAAATCATGGAATACAGACTAATCAGCACACCAGCATAAAGTGCATCCTTTATGCACATAAAGTGCTCCATACAATGGCTCTTGGAAAGAACTGGAAGGAATGATACTCATTAGAATAACAGACTAAGAGAGAAAATGTTAGAGCTATTTGTTGGTCATTTATGAAAATTTGATTCCCTCCCCCTAGAAATTAGAGCCATATTCCTCTAGGCCAACTAAGTAAAGGATTAGCAGATTCTAGGAACATACCTAAAACTTTTTCTTTCCTTTCTCCTTTCTCTCTTCCTCAGTCACTTGAACAGATACTTTAAACCAAACTTTAAGCGTAAGTAGTGGGTAGATGTTTGCATATCAGTTGTATTACTCAGCTATCAGGGAGGCTGAAGCAGGAGGATCACAGGTTTGAGGCCAGTCTGCATGATTTACTGAGATGCTGGCTCAAAAACTACGAAGGGCAGAGGATGTAGCTCAGTGGCAGAGCACTTGCCTAGCATATGCAAGACCCTAAGTTCAATCCCTACCACAGCAAAAGAACAACAAAAAACAATGGATTAACATTGGTTCCTTGAGCAGAGTGCAATGGCAGAACAGGGCTGCAAGGACACAAGAGTCTTGGGTAACAGGATGGTTTAGTAAGCACATACTGCCGGCCCCAGCCCCAGATGTTGAAGCACTTTGCCAAAGGTCGAGGTCATGGATGTAACCGCCAGGTGGGTTAGGTAGTTTCACGTTGGTCTACCTGGTCTTAAAGTGAAGCAGAAACCCTTGACCTCAGCCCCAGGGACTGCACGTTTGACCTGGGCTGTTTGGTCCCTCCCTTTGTCCAGCTCCTTCCCAAGATCACACTGTGGTACGAGAGGCAATTTACAAATCAGTCTTCCAATAATAGTCACATCTGTGTATCCATCTAAAGGTCATTCAGTGGGTGACCCACTGGCCCAGGGTCAGGGAGATCCACTGTCCTTAGAAAGGACAACTTGTGGCTTCTGAATAGAAGAATTGTGGTGAGGTCGAGTGGGCCCAGAAAGACATGGTGGGAACTCGCATGGTACTGCACATGCCTGGGTAAGGATGATCAATTTGACATCTGGTGCCTTCTTTCCAGTTGTCAGAGTTTACCAGGGAGGTAAGTGGCTCTGCTATAAAAATTTCACGTAATTGTTTTCCCTACCACAACTTCTCCTTCACTAGCTTTCCTGTATCACTCATGAATATTTATGTCTCATCCACTTAAAATGCTTGGAGGAGGAAAAAAACAAATAAACTTTGTTTTCAGGCTTGAGTTTTTCCGAGGGACATAACAACATCACTATGAGGTAACAACAAGGCCCTGCTCTGCTGAGGGTTGAGACCAATGTTCTGGCAAGGCCCAGGCCAGCCGCGCACTAAGCCTGGAACGTGATGACATCTGTGTGAGAGGAGGTGCTTGAGGGGTGATGAGCGTGTTGTCCAAGATGCGTCTGTCACTGACTCTCTGATCCCATCATTGTTTCCGTGATTGAGCTTAAAGAAACTTCCAGCTCGGTGACAGGTGCTTCTGAAGATTTGCAGGTTGATTCCATTTGGTGTAGATGTCATCCTTGCTTTTGCCCCTTGAGTCCCCCTCCTCACACCTCAAGCCCCTTTCTTTTTTTTTTTTTTTTTTGTGGGTACTGGGGGTCGACCTCAGGACCTCGCGCGCCAGCAGGCACCCGTGCCGCTGAGCGATATCACCGGCCCCTTTTTCGTATGTGGGTTCCAGGAGTCGAACTCAGGACCTCGCACTTGCCAGGCAGGCGCTTATGCCGCTGAGCCATCTCACTGGCCCCCTCAAGCCCCTTTCTTTGCCTCTCTTTTTCTCTTCTCTCCTTCTACTCCATTCCTGAGCTTGGCTCCTGCAACACACTCACACACACCCACACACACACCCCCATTCCACAGCAGCATCCTGCCACTTCCTTAGAGTCCCACAAAGTGGCTCCCGCCCACACTCGTCCTCTTCAATTTTGTCTCCAGGAGTGTCAGGAGAGCAGCGACTGTCAGACGCACGCTCGAGCAGGGTGGCAGAAGGGGCTCCCCAAGCCAGTGCAGACTCATTCCCAGGCAAATTTCCTGAAGTGAGGGGGGAGAGCTGGTTATGCGGACCACTCCAAATTCAATCTCCTGGTCTATGTTATCGCTAGAGCCCGCAGTGGAGGCCCCGCCCGATAATTCAGACTCGCCTATTACTTATTCTTTATCTAGAGGAAGTAAAGAGAAACAATTACCTTGGTGTGACATTCTGCCATCTCTACAAAGCCACCTGCACCTGGGACTTCGCCAGCAGCAGAAATAACGAGTTAAATGCTAAATATTTCATACAGGAGAGAGTAGCAGGGCTATTGAAAATAAATTTAAAAGACCTTCATGTATTCTGGTCGTATATCCCCGGCATAAAACTTCTCCAGAGATAAAATAGCTTCCTGACAGGAGTGTGGCGGCCGGGGAGGCGGGACAGAGGAGGCAGGGAAGGGGGCCCTGGAGGGTCTCGAGACCTCTGGTTATGGGGACAGAGGCACCTCCCCTGCGAACACGTCTTTGAGATGATTGAGGTTGCACTGTTACTGCGGAACCCTTTCCAATGATGAATTTTAAATTATAAATGACGTTTCGTGTTGTGCTCTTCTCTCCCACCTGTTGGAGAACTGGAGAAATCCACCCAGGTGTCGTCCCGGTGGAACAGACAGCCCAGGACACAAGCCTGGAGCTTAGTCTGAGCTCTTACCCAGGAAATACAATATCCAGCTCCCATTCTCTGAGACTTAACTGCCTGCTGTGGCCACATCCTGGGACCAGCCTGGGCTGGACAGGAGCCCTGGAGGCACGAAAAGCATTCCCTTCATTCTCTCCCCACTGGGGACAGGTTGGGGGAGGGACCCTAACAGTAGGAGAATGTCAGGGCCTTGGGAGTCACGGGGTGCCATCAATTCCAATTACAGGACTGGCTTAACAAGATAATCGTCAGTCAGAACTACAAAGGAACTTCTGTTTGCTTGCCGCCTTTAAAGAAAGCAGCTAAGAAAAGAAATAATTTAAGATTAATCTCTGGTATGCCAGGCCTGTCCACTGACCCCGGTGTTCGGAGTTTTCTCTCAGTGCACCGAGTGTTCCTGGCAATTAGATGTGCTTTCCTTATTAACGCAGGGTAGGGAAGCAGAAAATGAAGGCCCTTCATTGCAAATAGCTGCTTAATGTTGCAATGCCTCCCTATAAGTCATGGAAGCCCTGGAGTTTTGCCCATCCTTACGCACAGAATGCCTTTGATGACAGCTGCAGAATAGAATTATTAACACAGACAAGCGAAGCCTGGCATTTTCCACTGGCCTGTGCACTTTCCAGCACCTAGTGGAGCTAGGGACCCTCCTTCATGTGGGCTAGAGATGCAGTGGCCCAGTCTCATCCCAGGAGAGCCCGGACCCGTGCCACGGAGGGTGCCGTGGGCTCTCACTGGGCACTGAGCACTGGCTACTTCTCAGCAAGTGCATGGCCTACTTCCCTTCTCTCCTCCCTCCTTGAGCACTGTGATTGCAGCTGCTAGGCATGGGGAGGGAGGGTGGTACAAGGGCCAAAAGCTGGGGCATGGAGGGATTTGTGAATGTCCTGTTCCTAATTAGCAGCTACCACCTGTGTGCAAGATGCCACTCTACATGGCCCATGCTCCATACCCCATTTCTCAGTTTCCCCTGAAGATAGGGAGCAGCAGTCTTTCCACCTCACTGAGCATAGCGTGGGAAGAAAGTACAGCTGGAGGGGTTGAGATAAGACCTAAAATGTTTTCTTTTTCTTTTTTTTTTATTTTAAAGAGAAAAAAATACAATAAAAACAATGGTATAAAATTTCAAAACAAGACTGTAGGAGAGTAACAATGGATAGTATATTGTGTATTGGTATCCTCAAAGCAGTTGCTCATATTACAAGATATAGGCATGAAAAATTGATCAAAAGTATAGGTACAAACCTTTCTTTTCAATGAACTAATAGCAATTATTAGTATAACTATCTTAACTATCTTGTGTGTGTATTTATTTATTTATTTTTCCTTTTCCCTTCCTTCTTTTCTCCTTTTTCCCATCCCAGTTTCTCTTTCCTTTTGAACAGTTTCTTCCCATTTCCCAATCTCTGTTGTACATTTTGGATCTTACTCTCAGCTTCTCACACAAGGGAGACAATACGATGTTTACACATGCAAGTCTGATTTATTTCACTTATGAGTGTGGTCTCAAGTTGCATCCATTTCCCTATAAATGTCTCCAGTTTATCTTTCTTTATAGCTGAGTAGTACGCCATTGTATAAAAATACCACATCTTTTTTATCCATTCCTCAGTTGATGGGCATTTGGGTTGTTTCCAAGATTTAGCTATTACAAATTGTGCTGCTATAAACGTGGGTGCACCTATGTCACTGTGGTACGATGTTTTTAATTCTTCTGGGAAGATGCCCAGAAGGGGAATAGCTGGGTCTAACGGGATCTCTAATCCTAGTTTTTTGAGGAATCTCCACACTGATTTGCATAGTGGTTGCACCAGTCGACACTCCCACGAACAGTGGAGAAGAGTTCTTTTTTCCCCACAGCCCCTCCAGCATTTGTTATTAGTTGACTTCTTGATGACAGCCATTCTTTCTGGGGTGAGATGGAATCTCAGTGTTGTTTTAATTTGCATCTCTCAAATGACTGATGATGTTGAACATTTTTTCATATATTTATTTGTTATTTGTATTTCTTCATCTGAGAAGTGTGTGTTCATCTCAGATGCCCATTTTTGGATTGGGTCTTTGAATTTGGGGGTTCTGATTTTTTTCAATTCTTTATATGTTCTACATATAAGTCCTTTGTCTGAGGGACAGTTGGCTAAAAAATTTTCCCACTCTGTGGGTTGTCTTTTCACTCAGTTGGTGATTTCTTTGGCTGTGCAAAAGCTTTTTAATAAGATGAGATCCCAGTTGTTGATTCTTTGAAGTGTTTTCCTGTGCAGTTTGGGTTTTGTTCATGAAGTCTCTGCCTACCCCTATGTGTTCAAGATTTCTAACAACTTTCTCTTCCAGTAGATGTAGTGTTTCTGTTTTAATATTTAGATCTTTGATCCATTTTGACTTTAGCTTAGTGCATGGTGATAGACATGGGTCTAGTTTTAGTCTTTGGCATGTGGACAGCCAGTTTTCCCAGCATCATTTATTAAAGAGGCTATCTTTCTTCCAGTGAACATGTTTGGCCCCTTTGTCAAAGAAAAGGTGGCTGAGTGTATTTGGAGTTGTGTCTGCATCTTCTAGTCTGTTCCACTGGTCATCAGGTCTGTTTTTTTGCCAGTACCATGCTGAATTTATCACAGTAGCTTTGTAGTATAATTTCAAGTCAGGGATTGTGATGCCTCTTGCCTTACCTTTGTTGCCCAGGATTGCCTTTGCTATTCTAGGTCTCTTCTGCTTCCAGATGAATTTTAGGAATGTTTTCTCTAGTTCTGTGAGGTATGCTAATGGTATTTTGATTGGGATTGTATAACAATTTTGGGAGTATGGCCATTTTCATTATGTTCGTTCTTCCTATCCATGATCAAGGGATATCGTTCCATTTTCTGATATCTTCTACAATCTCCTTGTGCAGAGTAGTGTAATTTTCAATATATAGATCCTTTACTTCCTTTGTTAGATTGATTCCTAAATATTTCATTTTTTTGGATGCTATTGTGAAGGGAGTGGTTTCCCTAATTTCTCTCTCAACTGATTTTTGAGTGTTGACTTTGTATCCAGCTGTGCTACTGAATTTGCCTATTTACTCTAGGAGTCTTTTGGTAGAGTTTTTGGGGTCTTCTGTGTAGAGTATCATGTCATTTGTGAATAATTATAGTTTAACTTCTTCCTTTCTTATCCTTATTCCTTTTATTTCTCTCTCTTATCTAATTTCTCTGGCTAATGTGTCCAGAACTGTATTGAATAGGAGTGGTGACAGTGGCCAACCTTGTCTTGTTCCTGATTTTAGATTGAAAGCTTTCAGTTTTTGTCCATTTAGTATGATGTTGGCTGTTGGTTTGTCATAGATGGCTTTTATCAGATTGAGATAAAGACCATCTATTCCAATTTTCTGTAGGGTTTTTATCATGAATGAGTGTTGGACTTTATCAAAAGCTTTTTCTGCATCTATTGAGATGATCATGTGAGTTTTGCCTTTGGCTCTGTTGATATGGTGTATTACATTTATTGATTTGTGTATGTTGAACCATCCCTGCATTCCTGGGATGAATCCCACTTGGTCATGGTGTATAATCTTCTAGATGATTTCCTGTATTCTGTTTGCTAGTATCTTATTGAGGATTTTTCATCTATGTTCATTAGGGAATTTGGCCTGTAGTTCTCTTTTTTGGTTGGGTCTTTCTCTGATTTTGGTATCAGGGTAATGCTTGCCTCAAGTTAGGGAGTATTACTACCCTTTCAATTTCATTAAAGAGTTTGAGGAGTATTGGCATTAAATCTTCTCTAAATTTCTTGTAGAATTTGGCAGTGAATCCATCAGGACCTGGGCTTTTCTTTGTTGGTAAGTTTTTCATTATGTTTTCAATCTTATTAACTGATACTGGGTTATTCAGAATTTTTATATTTTCTTGATTCAGCTTTGGTAATTCACACATATCTAGGAATCTGTCCATTTCTTCCTTGTTTTCCATCCTGAGAGTAAAGATTTTCAAAGTAGGTATTGATGATCTTCTGAATTTCCACAGGATCTGTCGTAATTTCACCCTTTTCATTCCTCAGTGCATAAATTTGAGTCTTCTCTTTCCTTTTTTTGATAAGGTTGGCTAAGGGTTTATCAATTTTATTTATTCTTTCAAAGAACCAACTCTTCAATTCATTGATTCTTTGTATTGTTTTCTTGGTCTCCATTGCATTAATTTCTGCTCTAATCTTTATAATTTCCTCCCTTGTATGGGCTTTGGGTTTGTCTTGCTGTTCTTTTTCTAGAGGCTTGAGGTGTAACATTAGGTTGTTTATTTGTGCTCGTTCTGTTTTCCTGATGTGAGAATTCACCACTATAAATTTCCCTCTTAGGACTGCTTTCATTGTGTCCCATAAGTTCTGGTATGTTGTATCTGCATTCTTGTTTAGTTGTAGATATTGTTTAATTTCTTCCTTTATTTCATCTGTGACCCATTGGTTGTTCAAGAGGGTGTTATTTAATTTCCATGTGTTTATGGAGTTTTTGCGGTTTCTTTTGCCATTAATTTCTAGTTTCATTGCACTATGGTCAGATAATGTGCATGGGATAATTTCCATTCCTTTGCATTTACTTAAGCAGGTTCTATGAGCTAGTATGTGGTCTATTTTGGAGAACGTCCCATGTTCAGCTGAGGAGAATGTGCATTCTGATGATGTTGGGTGGAACATCTATAAACATCTACTAAGTCCATTTGTTCACAGGTTTGGTTCAGTTCTGATATTTCTTTGCTGATTTTTTGTCTAGTTGATCTATCTCTTTGTGACAATGGGGTATTAAGGTCTCCCATTGCAGTTGTGTTATTGCTTATTTGATTTTTCATGTCTAATAATAATTGCCTTATATAATTGGGTACTCCTGTATTTGGTGTGTACATATTTATGATTGTTATCTCTTCCTCTTGAAGTTTTCCCCCAACAAGTATGTAGTGACCTTCTTTATCTCTTTTGATCATTCTTGGTCTGAAGCTCACATTGTCTGCAAACATAATAACTACCCCTTCTTTTTTCTGGGTTCCCATTGCATGGAAGATTGTTTCCCATCCTTTGACTTTCAGTCTGTGAATTTCTTTTTGAGTTAAATGTGTTTCTTGTATACAGCATATTGTTGGATCTTGTTTCTTGATCCATTCTACCAGTCTGTTTGTTTTGATTGGTGAATTGAGGCCATTTACAATGATGTTTATGACTTACATGTATTGGCTTATCTTTGTCATGGTATTTTTCTGCTGTTGGTTCCCTGGTTTTCCCCTCTGTTTAATTGCTCGCCCTGCCTGGTGGTTTCTTTCTGTTGTTGTTCTTGGAATTGTGGTTATTTTTATCTCTGTCTAGAGTATCTTTTAGAACTCTTTGTAGGGCTGGTTTGGTGGTCATAAATTTCTTCAGTTGTTCTTTGTCATGGAAGTATCTTATTTCTCCATTAATTTTGAAAGATAGTTTTACAAGGTACATCAATCTGGGCTAGAAGTTGTTTTCTTTCAGGACTTGAAATACTTCACTCCAAGCTCTCCTTGACTTCATGGTTTGTGTTGAGAAATCTGCCATGATTCTGATGGGCTTTCCTTTATATGTGATCTGTTTCTTTTCTCTAACAACTTTTAATCTTCCATTTTTGTGCTCAATTTCTGGAATCTTGATTATTATACGTCTTGGTGTAGTTTTATTTTGGTCATGGCCATTTGGAGTTCTATATGCTTCATTTATTTGTATTTCAAATTCTTTATCCCATGCTTGGGAAGTTTTCTGCTATTATTTCTGTGAAGAGTTTTTTTTTATGGCATTTGCACTATCTCCAGTTTTCTCGTTGACCCCAAACAATCTTATGTTATTCTTTGCTTCATCTTGTAGCTGCTAGATTGATTTTTAATGGTCTCTTGCTATTTTTAAGATATCTTTCTTTTCACGATCTCTAGCTGCAATTCTGCCTTCAAGATCTGAAGTTCTGTCCTCTCCTTCGTTCAATCTGTTGCATATACTTTCAGTGGAGGTTTTAATCTCTTGGATTTCTATTTGGATCTGTTTCACGGATTCCATTTCTTTCCTATGTTGGGCATTTTTTTTTTTTATATGCGGGTACCGGGAGTCAAACTTAGAACCTCACGCTTGCCAGGCAAGCGATTATGCTTCTGAGCTATATCACTGGTCCTGTCCTATGTTGGGAATTTTTGTTTCCATCATTTTTCTAAGCTCATCTATTCTTTTATCTGTGTCCTCTCTAATATCTTTGATTTTAAGCATCATTTCTTTTTGTACCTGAGAGATTATTTTTTCTATAGCCTTTTCTACTTGTTTTTTCACTTCTGTTGCTATCATTTCAAAAAGTTTCAGTGTTTGACTTCCTATTTCATCTGTCTCATTGAGTTCCAGGCTTGTCCTGGGTGGGCTGGGGGTCTGGGGCTGCATTTTGCTTCCGCATCTTGTCACTTTCTATTTTCTCCTTTTGATTTTATTTTGTTTTCTATGTTGATGCTCGCCAATTTCTTATGATATATAGCTTTATCTCTAGTATTGAGGCTTCCCTAGGAGATGTCTGTTCTTCAGGGATGTTCTTTAGATGTAGGTAGTTCTTATAGTCATCCCAAGAGCCTACCTTCCAATTTGTAAAGGATGCAAAATTACTATTTGGCTTAGCTCCCAATCCTTTGGTACTGGGCTGTAGTGATGATTATGATCCCATACAATCACAGTGTTATCATACAGGGGAGAAAAAATGTTTATAACATGTATGACATCCTGGCTGAAGTAGTACAGTTAGTAATAACAATAGTTTCAAGCACAGCTTAACTACTGACAAACTATGGTAACCATTAACCTGCTACCTCCAACCACAGGAGCAAACTCTGAAGTTATATAACAAAATCAGACATATGCCATGCACTTATATGCAGTGTTTTTCCCCTTAGTGGAGTGATTTTACCCTTCGGGGTGTCAGCGGGCTTAAGATGATGGGTAGGGGACAGGATAAAGTGATGAATGAGGTCAAATATAGTAGAGTCAAGGCTGGAGGTCAAAGGATGATCATCTGAGTTTTGGGAAGCTGGAGGGCACAGGAGGGAAAGAATGAAATAGAATGTGAAGGAGTAATGAGAAAGGGCAGAGACAATGTTTACTCACTTGAAAGTTTATATTCAAGAAGTAGTTGAGGAAAGGGAGAAAGAGGATCAGTAGAAGAAAATGAAAAAGATAGGTAAGAAACCTAAACAGTGAAAGAAAGAAGGAAGAAAAAGAGAATAAAAAAGAAAAGAAGAAAAGAAAGAAAGAAAAAGAAGACCAGAGAAAGAGAGGAGAGAAGGAAAAAAAAAAAACCCAAATACAAAAATAACCACAGAATACAAAAGAAAACAAGATGACATCCAACCAGACAGGAAAGGGATAGCCAATGAGACAAACAAGGGAGAATAAAAGTTGTAAAATACCTGTGGTGTTTATAGTTCTGTGATAGTATCCATGTTTAATCCCAGAAATGTGCTGGGTAAGGAGCTGATCTTGGCCTCTGGATCCGGGGGCTGGGACTCTTCTTCTGTTGGTGGAGTTCTCCAGAGTCCAACTGCTGGCTCCTCGCTGCTGCTTCAGAAGTTTCCTCGTTGCTGGTCTCGCTGATTACTCCGTCCACCAAAGGCGTGCCTGTCCCCATGTGCGTGGGGCCCAGTTGTTATCCTGGGTCTCGGAGTTCCGATTGGTCCACCGCCAAGGGTGTGTGTCCTTACATTCCTCTTGCAGATACTGCCTTCCTGGGGCAATGGAAGAAGTGCAGAGCATGGACCCACACTCTTCTCACAGGCCTCATTGTCTGGGGGGCAATGGAGGAAGCACAGAGCGCGGACTTACACTCTTCTCGCAGGGACCTTTGTCCCGAAGGCAATTAAAATGTTTTCTTTATTGTGGGGTAGATCATGCCACTCCCCTAGGAAGATTGATCCAAAGCTCCTCTCTCTGATATTATTCCTTTATTCAAGATCCCAGAAGACTCACCTCAATAACATCTTGACCCCATCATGACCACTTGGACAGCCACACTAAGGCTGCCAAGGTGTCCCGTGGCTGTCTAAGATGTCCTTACTCCAATCGTGATTGATCTGAGACTCACAGAACTTTCCATTGCTGTGACAAAAATACCTGAGCAAAACAACTTACGGGGGAAGATTTATTGTTGTTTATGGTTTCAAATATTTCAGTCCATGGTAAGCCTGCTTATTGCTTTTAGGCTTATGGAAAGGCAGAACATCATGGCAGAAGGGCATGGTGGAGGAAAGCTGCTCACCTCATGGAAGACAGGAAGCAGAGAGTATGTAAAAGAGCCAGAGAGGAAAAGGCCCACAGAAAGATACAGTTCCCAAGGTCATGCCCATCACCCGGTCCCTCCAACTGGTCCCCACCTCCTATTAGCCCATTCAGCTGTAAACTCATCAGTGAATTAATTGATGAGGTCAATGCCTTTGTCTTATTTTTCTCGTTGCTGAGACAAAATACCTGACACCCAAAATTAAAGGGGGAAAGGTTTATTTAGCTCACAGTTTGTAGAGGTTTCAGTCCATAATCAGCTGGCTCCAAGGCAGGGTAGCTTCACAGAGGACAAACGGTTCATGGCAGGCAGAACACAGTTCATCAGTCAGAACTACAAAGGAACTTCTGCTTGTAGTTCTGCAACAAGGGACCTTCCCAGTGTCTTTCTGCCCCTTTTATCTCAACCAGACTACTTAGGGCAGGTAGCACTCACATCCTTAATGCTAGTGCCCTTGAGCCTAGCACTGCACCAGGACTCAATTCCAGCATCACACACTCTAGATCTGGCCACCTCTGAAAAAGCCCCACTTACAACTGCATGAGGCTTTGGGGGACATCTAGACACAAACCATAACAGCCCTCCTGACTCAACCACCTCTCTAGCCCCATCTCTAAACATTGCTGCTTTGGTGATCAAGCCGTCAGTACAGTTTGGGGGGACACTCCATATTTAAACCATATTGGAGGCCATGGGAAGAACGCCCTGCATGCAGCAAGGATCCACTTTGTCTGGCGTTGGCCAAAGAGAGCAATTTTCTGTGGCCATGAAGGAAGGGCCCAGTGTTGTGCTCTGTCACTAACTCTACAGATCGGGTGCTATGGGGCTGCCGGCCTGGCAGACTGCCAAGTGGTTGGCATGCTTTGACGTGTCACCTCTACAAAGCACACCATTGATTTTTTTTCTTTTCAAATCAGAGTCTCTCCAGTAGCATCCGAAAACTATGGGAACAGAGTGCTAGTTTACAGCATGTTGGGCAGGCAAGGTTATCTTCTCTAGAGAGAAAATCAACAGCTATCCCTGCTGGGAGGAAAAGTCCAAAGGAATAGGAATGGGGGGAGGTTTGTCAGACCAGAATTGGGCAACACACCCTGGAGAAGCCCTTGCTGAGAAAGTGCTCCCCATGCCGTAGCTGGTTAGTGTGAGTCCAGGCAATGTGAACAGTGTGGGAGAAAGAGCGCCACGGGGATGCGAGTTCAAGGCCAAAGCCACGGCCTTCAGGTCCCCGCTACTCACTGAGGAGCCTTGGGGAAATCACATGCCTGTCCCAGCCCTAGTTTGTTCATCTGTAAATGCTGGGGTTGGACTCCATGGTCAAGATCCATCCTTGGCAGACCAATGTTTGGATGGTCTCCCATCATTGTCCTAGAAGAGGATTCCAAAAATTGAAGACACGTAAGTCACATTTGCATTATTAGGACTAAGATGTTCTCTGATCTTTCCTTCTCTGCGATCCAGCATACTGGCTCTGTGTGCCACGACATCCCAGCTTTCATGCATACTCCCTCTGTTTGCCACCAGTTCTTTCCCCTAGAATTTCCTCTTCTGGAGCCTTTTTGTTTGTTTGTTTTTCCTTGTTCTAATCAAAAACATTCTTTGGGTTTGCACTGTACTTCCCAGGATATCCTGAATTTCATTTCTTGGCTTGCATTTTCCTTTTTTCTGGAGTATACTCTTATGTTATTTGCTAAGAAAGCATGCACGGGGATTCAACTTTCTGTCACTCAAGGGTCTGAAAATGCTTTTTTCTGTCTTCATCTTCTGGATTGACAGATTAGGTGGATATCAAATTCCAATGAAAATGTCCCTCCCAATAGTCAAGATTGGATAACTGCTATCACATACAAACTAGTCGGCGGGGTAACAGCTCTTTGCATACTCACACCTTAGCCTGCTCCTCCCCCTGTGATGCTCGAATGCAGGGCTTCTTTGCTCCACGCAGTAATTCTGGGATCAGATTCTTTCATTGTGTGGCCTCCGAGGTCACTGTGGACCAGGATGAGAGAGAGAGTAGGAAAAGGCCCACCAGCTCTTAACGGACCCAGCCCAGAAGTGATTCATCATTCTACTCAGATGCTTAGTTATGACAGCAAATCCACCTGTCCATGCTACAAACAAAGAGGGTGAAAAGTAGCTTGACTGTGTGTCTAGGAAGATAAATCAGCACTGTCAGACTTTTAAAGGCGTCGTTGTTACGCAGGCAGTGCCACTGACCAAAAAGTCCAGGGCTAGGCTGATTCTTGCTTTTAATTTTCAAGCACGCTGTCAACTTCTAGAAATGCACCTTTCTTGAAAGTAGTTAAGTACTTTCTTGCAAGTAGTTAACACTTTTGGTTTTCTGTTTCAATTCTGCTGTTACTTCTAGTTTCTTTTTTCTCATGGATTACCTCTATGTTTTTAGTTTTTGGGTTTTTAATGGTCGTCTTTGTTTATCTGCCTGTCCAGTCCATTTGCTATCCTGCTCTGTGTGTTTTGTGTTGCAGGTCTGGCAATTCCTGGTTGCCCAGTGCTGCCTCACAGAGAATTTCAGGACTGGACCTGGACCTCACGCCTGTGATATGGCTTGCCGAGTAGCTAACTGGGCTGAGTGGTAGCACTGCTGTTTTGATGCTACTGTGGCAAGAGGTAGAAAGGGCAGCTCTGGGCTCCTCTACCTCAGAAGGCAACGTTACTAATTCTCCCTGAGTAGCCTCAGGTGAGTTTTTATAGGAAAATGAAGGCAGTAACAGGGCCACATTCTTCCTCTTGCACTCTTAACCATGGTGCTGTCCCTGGCATGCTCTGTAGCAGCCTCTGGTGTTAACCAACATACATACGGCCATGAGCCAAGACTGGGTCATCATCCCCACCCATCCTGGGCTGGTGGACCTTGGGGGTCAGGTCCAGTACTTAGAATGGAGTTGTGTGCAAACCAAGAGAGCCGTACCCTAGGCAGTAACACCACGGGGCACTAGGTCAAGGCCACTGGGTCTTTGTTGGCGCCCAGATGTGCTGTGCTTAGGAGAGAGGGCCGTGCCCTGGAAACCCCATGGCAGGAAGTCACCACCTCTTATTTTTATCCTCCCAGCAAGAGGAGCAGCTAAGAGGCTGCAGAGGGAGGCCCTGGCCCTGATCTACCTTTCTCTTACTGAGAAGCTCTTGCTCATGGCAAGACAGACAAATTGCTCCATAAATTATGAGCCTGGAAAGAATCTGCCAGTAACCTCCCGTGTGGTGTTGAGGCTGCTCCCTATGAGTGCCCCATTCTAAAGGCAATTAGTCTAATTGCTTTTGTTATTTCAGAAAACAAATTAAACCGCCCGAGTGTTTCAAGGTAGAAAAACGTTTGCAATGTGTAAGAAACACGTTAGGAGTATTTAGTTCACAGCCAGCAGTGTCCGAGCGAGGAGCCAGCAGGCCATCACGGGAGAGACCGTGGCTGCCGCAGAGGTCAGCACCAGTGTGGGGGGGCAGAAGGTCAGGCTATGTCTGAGTGTGCCGGGGCTGCCTAGACTCCTGCCCCCGTGCCCCTCACCCGCAAGGCCTGCATATTCTGTCCCTTGCCAGCCACCTCCTTCACTGCCTTGGCTCAGGACCCCCTCTGTGGTCAGGATTAGGAGAACAGCTCCCAACAGAGCTCTCGGCTTCCTCCCAGCTGCCTCCTCTTGGCCACCATAGGGGGCTGCCAGAGATACAAGTTCCACAAACCAGGGGCTAATTCACCATTTCTTAACAGCTTTGTGACTTCCCATACACTGCCACGCAGTGCATCAGATAACCTGAGCAGCAGGGAGCTGGAGGGCGAGCCTCCCTCTGCGGTGCAGCCTCCCCACTGGCCTTCTGTGTGTGTTTATTTCCTTTCTTTTGTGCTGAGGATTGAACTTGGGACCTGATGCATCATAGACAAGCATTCTACCACTGTGCTGCTTCTCCTTTTACCCTGTGCTTCGCGCCACTCTGCCTTTGTCCTGAGTGAATGGTGTGGCGCACACACCAACCCTAGGCTGCTCCTTGCGGTGCAGGCCGAGCACCCTTGCCTTGTGCTGTCCCTAACCACAGCCGATGGGCGTGGGACTTTCGCCTTGCTGCCTGCAGTGGTTGCTGGACATCTCTTGCTGTGACACTGTGCTGCGTGCTTTTGTCTCTGTTGCCCTCACCTGACTGCAGCCACCCTCAGAGGGACAGGGCCTCACCTCGTTCACTTTTCACACGAGTCCTGTGGCAAACCAGGGAACTCAACAGATGTTGAATAGGTAAATGGATAGATGGGTGGGTGGACATGGAATAGTGGATGAATGAGTAATGAAGAGTAAATGCTGGTGCCCCAAGGAATTCTTCCATCTCAGATCTACTCAAAATAAGGAACTACCGAGAGGGACAGAGAGAGAGAGAGAAAGTTTAACTCAGGACCCTGCTGTCCACTTTTGTTGAGAATGAGAACCGTGTTCAAGGAGTGTGTGAGCGCTTTGGCAACCAAGACCATGTTTCGTCCCCTTCCGTTCAGAAACAAGCAAGGGTCACGAATTACCCATGGTCCCCTGGATGCCCCGCCAGTGATGTGCACGTCCTGGCTTACTCCCTTCACTGAGGCCAGCACGGAGCTCGACATAGCTGTGGGCGTCTGCTCTCTGAGGTACGTGCAGTGGTGCCACACTGGTGAGTCTCCTCTGTGTTCACGTGGTAAGATCCTGAGAAGCGGCGACACCCATTCATTTAATGTTTTCCTTGATTATATCTTGAAAACTCCAGGAGATGCAGCCAGAAGGTCTGTTCTGTTCTGTTCTCAGGCTAGAGCGTGTTGCTTCTCGAACACATGACCAGCCATCCACATCTGAACCACTGGGGTTATTTCTTGTCCCCGTCCTGCTGATCACAGCTTTGGGGCGGGGTCCAGGAGCGGTGTTTCAAACCCTCTCCCCTGGCGAGTCTCGCTCCGCCGGCACTCACTGCCTGAACGATTCCCGTGGTAGTTGCAGAAGAATTTAAAATGATAGAAACTCGTACTGTCTTACATCTTCTTTCCTCTCTCAGGCCGGGACCCGGCCTCTTAGAAACCATCCAGAGGGCTCCACCAGCCTTCTGACACCTGCTCACCACCCGCCGCTTCCTTAGCCCCTTCGCTTTGATCTGCTTTCCTGCCTCTGAAGAAACACAGCCTGCTCCCAGCATCACTGAAACTACCTCGTGTCTTCAGCCATCCACGTAATTACTCGGAAATACTGTGTTCCCATTAGAATTTATCTTCCTCACACATGTCTGCATGCGTCTTTGTCAGATGCTGGGTTAAGGCTTTCTCCCACCTCATACCGCTGCATCTCCCTTCATGTCCTCACAGTCACTGTCCCCCAGATGGCACGTCCCCACTGGTGCCTGCTGCCATCGGTGTCTGGAAAGGATCTGCTCTCTTGCCTGGCCTGGCCCCCAGCAGTCCTCTCTGTGAGGTGGACAGGGTGAGATTACCTCCCTGCCCCTGCCCAGACAAGGCACTGGCTTATGGTCACCCACGCCTGAGACGGGAACCCAAGTGCCCTGCCTTGCCCTGTTGTGCCTTCCCCAAACCCTCTGCTGCACTCACTATGGGCTCAGCATTCTGCAGGGTATCCATGGGGCATAGCGTGGATCTGGACCCAGGACCCTCACTCTCTATTTGGGGCAAAGACAGCACATAGGAAGTAACTGTGGGCAACACAAGAAAGTGGAGTCCCCTCCAAGTTATGTGACACAGTTTGCTGAGCAAGAGGTGCTCAGAGAAGACAAGTGTACCCTGAGCCAGTGGGAGGGGCTTCGAGAGGCCACCGGAACTGAGCTGGACGTGACGGGGTGAGTGGGTGTGGAATGGGAGCACCCGCTGCAGACGATGCCAGGCGAGGGAGGGAATGAGCGTGGCGGCAGAGGCCAGCGCGGCCAGTACAGCGGCGTCTTTCAGGGACTGGCAGTGAGCATCTAGGCTACCCTATGTGCAAACTGTCATTTTGCCCAGTAGAGGGGAAATACTAAGAGGAGTGAGTTCGTATACAGTGGATATCTGAATTCGGACAGGTTGTGGAAGGATTACTAGTTCAAAGGTGGGCCCATCGGCATGCACCTGTAATCCCAGCCACTCAGGAGGCGGAGACAGGAGGATCACAAATTCAAGGCCAGCCCAGCCAATGTAGCAAGATCCTGTCTCAGAATAAAAAGTAAAAAGTGCTGAGATGTAGCTCAATGTTAGGCTGCCCCTGAGTTTGATCCCCAGTGCCATAAAAAAATAAAACAAATGACTAGTCCACTCGGCTATGTTTTGTATGAAATGCAGAAAAAGTATGGAAACGGTCACTTCTTTTACAATACCTTGAAGAATTTCTACCATGAAATTCTGCAGTGGGTGAACTGCTTCCATGTCTTTACCCTGTGTGGCTTCCTGGCCTTGAAGCCACGTTCTCCCCAAGGATTCTCCCCAGCAACTTCTCCCCACCCTGCCCGCACATCACACCTCTCACTGGGCTGTGGGAATCTGGGCCCAGCACTGGGAGCTGCTTGCCTGGAAAGGACAGGGAGGGTTGCTGATGCTTCAGCTGCCGAAATCAAGAGTAGTTTCCCCACAGGGCCTACCCATTGGTGATGCTGTGTGTGTCGCACTAGGAAAGGATTTGGTTTTGTGAATGAGAAAGAGCTATCTCCTTTGAACCATTTGAACATGTGAAGCCTGGGCTATAATTTTGTTAGAGTATTTTGTGGGGGAGGGAGGTGGGACTACCTTTCTCATTATTTAACCAGAAAAATCTGCATCTGGGCCCAGCAATGAAGAATAGTTTTGTTGTTGGGAAAAATGTAGTAGGCTTTAAGTCAGTAACTCAGCACCTCAGCTGTCACGCATGGCCTGGTAGATTTGAGCTCAGACAGGCAGAGGTGGGTTCTGTGCTGTGGATGTCCGTGTGGGCGGGGAGGGTTAGGGTTAGGATTAGCATATGAAGGTGTGGAAACCACATTGGTAATGCAGGTAAAGAGTCATCCCTGGGCCTTGCCAGCCTCCACCTGGTTTCCTCCTCCTCCCTGTCCTGTACCCTACCCTCTGGCACTCAGCACCTCCTCTTATTAATGCATTCAGTCACTTAGGCAGGCTTTGTGCTCATTTTTCTCTCCTCAGCGCTCAGGAAAGGGCATCAGTCATTCACATGCCAGAATATGTTAAAGCCAAGCTTCTTGACATGGGTACTTGTGCTTGAACATCAATCCTCACGGTGGCATAGAAAACTCCATCCCCTGTTTATGTAGATGTTTTTTACAGGAAGTTGAGGAGCCAGAATGAGAAGAGAGGGGACAGGGTGCTCTGGGTAACAGGCCTCTCCCATGCAGTCCTGCCTGGCCCTGAACAACTGGAGAGAAGAGGAGACCATGGGTGCTGAGGGGGATGACTGGCCAGTGGTAAAGAGAAACAGTGCTGATCGTGCTTAAAGGCAGTAGGTGTGGTATTCACTACCATCGCAGCAGGGGTCAAGGTTATTGCAACTCAACTTCTAATTTAACAGGGCCAAGTAGGGATTAAAACCTCTGAGCAGGAGAAGAGAGGATGGGAAATTACTGAGAGGAACTGAGTTAGGTATGGGGTGGGGCTGGGGGAGGTCACTGGATTGATGTCAAATGGGAAGAGAAGCCTGATTGGCTGTCGAGCCTGGGGGATTGTAGATACCTCAGCATGGCAGGATTCTTTGCTTAAACCTGAGCTCAGCAGGCCAAGGGCAAGGCCCAGTGGAGACAAAGGCTCAAAGGATCCTGGATAAAACTTGGTCTAGTCTTTGTCAGCAGGTATGCACAGGGTGGAAAGTGACCCATGCGGCCACTGGTCTCAGGATTTTTCACAGGGGCCTCATGCATAGTAAAGATGGCTTAATCCCCAAGCCCTGGGAGAGGCCTTCTGGCACCACCTCATGATACATTCATTCCTCGGCCAGGCTTTGGAAAGCAGTTAAGGCAGACTCTGGCGGCTTGTGAGCTCCCAGAGCACAAGAGGGAGACCTCGAGGCAGGTCTCCCATCTCTGGATCGCAAGGCTTGGCCCAGGGGCAACTCAAGACCTGGGTTCCTTGTTAGTCCACCTGCTCCCTGAGGTTACAGAGAGTCACACACAGATGAGCTCAACTAGTAGGGAAAGTTATTTCCACATATTTCTAAGTCCTTGAGTAGTGCAGGCCCAAGCTTAGAACTATCAGTGGTATGGACCCACATTCTTTTTTCTCAACCATCCTCCACAGCCGAGCCCTCCTCCTGGCCCCACAGTGACACACATGCACACACACATACACACGCGTGCGTGAGGCAACCTCAGGAAGGAGAGACTGTTCTCTTCCTAATCCTCTTCTAGTGCCCTCACATTTCATTGGTCAGGATAGGTTACATGCCCCTTCCTGAAGGAGTTTTTGGTATGAAAATGGGATTTTAGCTGGAGGACCTCAAGATGGCGGATGAGTAAGAAGCAGGCAGCGAAACTCTCTCTAAAAGTTACCATTGGAACACGGGAATATAGCAACCCGGAAAGCGCAGGAGGGGGGGAGATGCCTCCCCGAAACCCAGAAAAGTTCTGAAGCGCAATCTGGGACCCCCGGCACCAGTGACGGGTGACTTCCAACAAAGAAGAAGGAAAGAAGGAGCAGACCGCACGCGCGCACCTTCTACTATCCCAGGAGTTGCAGCGCCGCGGAGGCTCAATTCTACGGACACACGGTGGCAGCTGGCGCCCAGGGAGCCCCCACGGAGGATCCTGAGACAGCGGCGGGGCAGGGGGGCGGCGGAGAATGGCGCTGACCGGCGGTGAGTGTCTCTCAGCCACAGCTGCCCCGCGCCAGAGAGCGACTGGCCGGGCGCCATTGTGGGGGGTGTGGCGAAACTCAGAGCGGCTCGGAAACTGCTCTGGGAACTTGTGCTCCGGACAGGACAGCACGGGGCCTCTCAGGCCCACGAAAGTGTGCTGAGGTCAGCAGGCGAACGAGACTGGACTCTCAGCCACACCTGTCCCGCGCCAGAGAGCGACTGGCCCGGCGCCATTGTGGGGGGCGTGGCGAAAAACCAGAGCGGCGGAAACCAGTGCAGGGAACCCGCGCTCCGGACAGCGCGCTGAGCCTCTCAGGCCCAGGGATCGTGAAAGGGCGCTGAGAGCGGAGGCAAGCTAGACTGGTCTCTGCCTGAAAGTACGCGCCTCTGCTCACCGCCCGCCAGAGGGCCCTCCTGGCTTACTGGGACGGACCTGCACAGAACAGGACTCTGTCACCACAGGGTAACTGCCTACAGCAGAGTCAACACCTGGAACTGATTCTTTTTATTTTTTTTATTTATTTTTTTTTTTATTATTTTTTTTTTTCTCTCACTGATTTGTTTTTTGTTCTGGCGAAGGGTTTTTTGTTTTTGTTTTGTTTTGTTTTGTTTTTTGGTGGGGTTTTATTTTTGATCTGTCTGTTTTATTGTTTTTAGCTTCGTTTTTGTTTCTGTATGTGTATTTGCTCTTTCCTTCATTATTCTCTCTGGTTTTTTATATGAGTGTAAACAGCGCCTCTAACTTCTTTGTGATTCTGGTTGTGATCTGTTCTTCCTTTTATCCCTTCCTTCTCTTTTTACCACCTGTCCTCTGCACTAGTGTCCCAATTTTAGTGGGATCCCTCTTGGTCCTCTAACCTTACATCTAATTCCTTCCTCTTCTCCCAATACTCTATTTCCTCCTTAACTCATTTTAAATTTAAACTCCTCAAGGAAAAATTGACATACATAGGACTTGTATACTGCATATAATTTTTCTGGTGTGTTTTAGATTTTGTTATGTAACCGCAACTCTATACAGCTAAAAGTGGTAAATAACTGGTTAGCTCAGTCTGTCATTTTTTAGGCTGTGTTTGATGCTTTAGTTAACATTATAGCCAAATGTGAAATAATTGTTCTAAACATCTTTCCTTCCTGATATTTCATGATTGAGATTGACTAAGGGACACAGAAAATACAGTGGCACAGTACCAAAGAATCAAGGACTGGGCCAAACAGGTAGCAACTTCACATACCCAACGAATTGAAGAGGTAGGATCTGGCAGAAAGCTCAAAACCTAAAAGCAAGCTCCACTTGGAAGATACTGCAGAGAAGTAGTCATCTTCTAAAGATCTTAAACACTAGCAATAAAGTAACCTACCATAGGTAATTTGCAAACATCACCCCAGGAATTAAAGAAAGAAAAAATGAGACGACACTTAAACAAGATGCAACCACACACATCCAATTCACCAAAGGCAAACCTAG
The DNA here is from genome assembly GCA_028451465.1 of Erethizon dorsatum. Taxonomy (NCBI): domain Eukaryota; kingdom Metazoa; phylum Chordata; class Mammalia; order Rodentia; family Erethizontidae; genus Erethizon; species Erethizon dorsatum. Next base: position 5,114,672 of record CM051836.1, on the reverse strand, counting down.
GGAGCAACGAGGTGGGACAATCCGAAAGCCACCCACCTGGCCTATCTGAAGTGGTAACAACAAAGCAACTGAATGAGGTTCTGGAAAAAATTAAAACAGAAATAATCTCACAGATAACTGCAGAGATAATGTCTACAATGAAGACCATGCTTAAGGACACTATAGCTGATACAGACAAAAAAATAGATGAACTTAAGAAAACTATAGAAACCATGAATGCTCAGCATAGGAAAGAAATGGAATCCATAAGGCAGATTCAAGCAGATATCCAAGAGATAAAAAATTCCATTGAAAGTATTTGTAGCAGAATAAGCCAATGCGAGGACAGGATCTCAGATATAGAAGACAGGCTTGCAATTAGTGATCATGAAATGGAAAAATTCTTAAAAATAGCAAGGGACCATGAAAAATCAATTCAGCAGCTGCTAGATGACTCAAAGATAAACAACTTAAGAATAATTGGAATAAATGAAAAAGCAGGAGATAGCATCAACGACATTAAAACCTTGTTCAAAGACATAATCAGGGAGAACTTTCCTGGAAGAGAAAAGGAATTTGACACCCCTATAAGTGAAGCTTTTAGAACACCAACTAGACATGATCAAAAAAAAACTTCAGCCAGACATATTATAGTCAAGATCCCAGAAATTCAACAGAAGGGCAGAATCTTAAAAGCTGTTAGGGAGAAGAGACAAATCACCTATGAAGGAAAACCCATCAGAATCACAGCTGACTTTTCAGCACAAACCCTCAATTCAAGAAGAGCTTGGAATGATGTATTGCAAGCTCTAAAGGAAAATAATTTTCAGCCCAGATTGATGTACCCTGCAAAACTATCTTTCAAAATTGATGGAGAAATAAAATACTTTCATGACAAAGAACATCTGAGAAAATTTATGACCACCAAACCAGCACTCCAAAACGTTCTGAAGGACATTCTAGAAAGAGATAGGAACCCCAACAGAAGGAATCCACCAGGCAGGGCAAATAATTAAATAGACGGAAAGCGGAAAAACAAAGAGTGGGAACCAACAACAGGAAAATATCATGACAAGTCAATACATATCAGTTTTAACCATCAATGTTAACGGTCTCAATTCACCAATCAAAAGGCACAGACTGGCGAAATGGATCAAGAAGCAAGATCCAACAATATGCTGTATACAAGAAACACATTTAATTCAGAAAGAAATTCATAGACTGAAAGTCAAAGGATGGAAAACAATACTCCATGCCACAGGAACCCAGAAAAAAGCAGGGGTAGCTATTCTTTTTGCAGACAAAGTGAACTTCAAGCCAAGAAGGATTCAGAGAGATAAAGACGGTCATTACATCCTTGTAAAGGGAACAATCCAAGAGGAAGAGATAACGATCATAAATATATATGCGTCAAATACCAATGCACCCAGCTATATAAAACAAGTACTAAAGGACATGAAAAATCAAATAAGCACTAATACAATTATATTGGGAGATCTCAATACTCCACTGTCACAAAAAGATAGATCAACTGGACAGAAAATCAATAATGAAATAGTAGAACTGAACCAAACTTTTGAACAAATGGACTTAGTAGATGTCTACAGAGTGTTCCATCCCACAACATCAGAATACACATTTTTCTCAGCTGCACATGGGACGTTCTCCAAAATAGACCACATACTAGCTCATAAAACCTGCTTAAGTAAATGCAAAGGAATTGAAATTATCCCATGCATATTATCAGACCATAGTGCAATGAAATTGGAAATCAATGGCAAAAGATCCCACAAAAACTCCCTAAACACATGGAAATTAAACAGCATCCTCCTGAACAACCAATGGGTCACAGATGAAATTAAAGAAGAAATTAGTCACTTTCTACAACTGAATGATAATGACAGTACAACATACTGGAACTTATGGGATACAATGAAAGCAGTCCTAAGAGGGAAATTTATAGCATTAAACACTTATATCAGGAAAATAGAGCAAGCGCAAATAAACAACTTAAGGGTGAACCTCAAGCTTCTAGAAAAAGAAGAGCAGGTTAAGCCAAAAGCCCGTACAAGGGAGGAAATTATAAAGATCAGAGCACAAATTAACGTATTGGAGAATAAAAAAACAATACAAAGAATCAATGAAGCAAGAAGTTGGTTCTTTGAAAGAATAAATAAGATTGACAAACCCTTATCCAACCTTATTAAAAAAAGAAAAGAAAAGACTCAAATCCATGCAATTGAAAATGAAAAGGGTGATATCACGACGGACCCTGCAGAAATCCAGAAGATCATCTATACCTATTTTGAAAATTTATATTCTACTAAGATGGAAAATGCAGAAGAAATGGACAGATTCCTAGATTCGTATGAATTACCAAAGCTGAATCAAGAAGATTTAAAAATCCTAAATAAACCAATATCAGCCAATGAAATTGAAGATGTAATTAAAAACCTCCCAACAAAGAAAAGCCCAGGCCCTGATGGATTCACTGCCGAATTCTACAAGAAATTTAGAGAAGACCTAACGCCCCTACTTCTCAAACTTTTCAATGAAATTGAAAGGGAAGCAATACTTCCAAATTCATTCCTGGAAGCAAGCATTACCCTGATACCAAAACCAGAGAAGGACCCAACTAAGAAAGAGAACTACAGGCCAATCTCCCTAATGAACATAGATGCAAAAATCCTTAATAAGATACTGGCAAACAGAATCCAACAAATCATCAAGAAGGTTATACACCATGACCAAGTTGGATTCATCCCAGGGATGCAGGGATGGTTCAACATACGTAAATCAATAAATGTAATACAGCATATTAACAGAACCAAAGACAAAAATCACATGATCATCTCAATAGATGCAGAAAAAGCTTTTGACAAAGTCCAGCACCTTTTCATGATAAAAACCCTACAGAAAATTGGAATAGAGGGTCTTTATCTCAATCTGGTAAAAGCTATCTATGACAAACCAACAGCCAATATTATACTAAATGGCCAAAAACTGAAAGCCTTCCCTCTAAAATCAGGAACAAGACAAGGATGTCCACTGTCCCCACTCTTATTCAACATAGTTCTGGAAACTTTAGCCAGAGCGATTAGACAAGAGAAAGAAATAAAAGGAATAATGATTGGAAAGGAAGAAGTTAAATTATCATTATTTGCAGATGACATGATACTCTACACAGAAGACCCCAAAAACTCCACTAAAAAACTGCTAGATTTAATAAGCAAATTCAGTAGTGTAACTGGATACAAAGTCAATACTCAAAAGTCAATAGCCTTCCTGTACACAAATAACAAACTTACTGAAAGAGAAATTAGGGAAACAATACCTTTCACAATAACATCCAAAAAAATGAAATACCTAGGAATCAACCTCACGAAGGATGTAAAAGACCTCTATACTGAAAACTACAGTACTCTGAAAAAGGAGATTGAAGCGGATATCAGAAAATGGAAAGATATCCCTTGCTCCTGGATAGGAAGAACCAATATAGTGAAAATGGCCATACTTCCAAAATTGTTATACAGATTTAATGCAATTCCAATCAAAATTCCAACAGCATATCTCACAGAATTAGAGAAAACAATCCTAAAATTCATTTGGAATCAGAAGAGACCTAGAATAGCAAAGGCAATTCTGGGCAACAAATGCAAGGCAGGGGGCATCACAATCCCCGACTTGAAATTATACTATAAAGCTACTGTGATAAAAACAGTGTGGTACTGGCAAAAAAAACAGACCTGAAGATCAATGGAACAGATTAGAAGATGCTGAAACAACCCCAGACATACTAAGCCACCTTATCTTTGACAAAGGTGCCAAACACATTCGCTGGAAGAAAGATAGCCTCTTTAATAAATGGTGCTGGAAAAACTGACTCTACACATGCCGAAGATTAAAACTAGATCCATATCTTTCACCATGCACTAAACTAAATTCAAAATGGATCAGAGATCTAAATATTAAAACAGAAACATTAAATCTGCTGGAAGGTAGGATAGGTAAAACCCTTGGAGACATTGGTGTAGGCAAAGACTTTATGAATAAAAACTCAACCACACGGGAACTATCCCAAAGAATCAATAACTGGGATCTCATCTTATTAAAAAGCTTTTGCACAGCAAGAGAAACCACCAACAGAGTGAAGAGACAACCCACAATGTGGGAAAAAATGTTTGCCAGCTGTTCCTCAGACAAAGGATTACTATCGAGAACATATAAAGAACTCAAAAAAATCAGACCTCCCAAATTTAAAGACCCACTCCAAAAATGGGCATCTGAGATGAATACACATTTCTCAGATGAAGAAATACTAATGGCAAACAAATATACAAAAAAATGTGCAACATCACTAGTCATTCGAGAGATGCAAATTAAAACAACACTGAGATACCATCTCACCCCAGAAAGAATGGCTACTATTAAGAAATCAACTAATAACAAATGCTGGAGGGGCTGTGGGGAAAAAGGAACCCTTCTTCACTGTTGGTGGGAGTGTCGACTGGTACAGCCACTGTGGAAGTCAGTGTGGAGATTCCTCAGAAAACTAGGGTTGGAGGTCCCATTTGACCCAGCTATTCCCCTTCTGGGCATCTTCCCAGAAGAATTAAAAACATCGTACCACAGCGATATATGTGCACCCATGTTTATAGCAGCACAATTTGTAATAGCCAGATCTTGGAAACAACCCAAATGCCCATCAACTGAGGAATGGATAAGAAAGATGTGGTATTTTTATACAATGGAGTACTATTCAGCCATAAAGAAGGATAAACTGGAGACTTTTATAGGTAAATGGATGCAACTGGAGAAAATACTCATAAGTGAAATAAACCAGAAGCACATGTGTAAGCATCGTATTATCTCTCTAGTATGAGAAACTGAAAAAGTAAATAAGATCCAAAATGTACAATAGATATGGTGAATCAAAAAGAAACTGGTCAAAAGGAAAGAGAGACTGGAATAGGGAAAAGAAAGAAGGGAAAGGGAAAAAAAATTGTATATATATATATATAAGATGGTTAAGATAGATACACCACCATTTTTACTTAGTTCATTGAAGAGTAAGGTTTGTGCCAATAATGTTTGGACAATTGAATGCTAATGTCTGGTGTCCTGAATAACTAACTTAAAGATAGTAATACGTAATGTATTAACCATTGTTACCCTCCTATTATGTTGGTTTGAAAATTTGTTCTTCTTTTGATTTGTTTTGTTTTTTCTTCTCTTTAAAATAAAAAAAAAAAAAGAAAATGGGATTTTAGGTGTGTCTTTGACTCATCGTTTAGAGTGAAATGGAGACTGTAGAGTCAGCCACCACGTCCTCCACACGTCCTCCACACGCACTACCCCCAGTCCACTTGAGTTGATGAACTAAAAGATAAGTGAGGTGTTTTCAGCATCTTGAGGTGAGAGTGAGAAAGAGCTTACAGGGCACCAAAAAGGGTACAGAGCTGGAGTGCTTCCTAGAAACTCTCCAGGGCCTTGAAGAAGGGGTGCCAAGCTACAAGGCCTTGCCCTCAAGGGTCCTACGTACCACACCTGCTCAGCAGCACTTGGCTGGCCCCTCACCTGGCCAGCTTTCTCTCTGAGGAGGCTCCATCTGCCGTCAGAGCCCCGGGGGCAGGACAGAATGTGGTGGAAGCAGATGTCCCTAGCTTTCTTTCCCAGTAAGGGTGTGGCCATGAAGCTCTGTGCCTGCCTTTCTCTACCCCACAGCCCCCTCTTAGGCCAGTGCTAGTGACAGACTCAGGACAAGGCCAGATGTTTTCTGAAAGTGGATCACTCCCCTCGTTGCCTGAGACCTCTGTGTACTTCTGACACTGTGGCTGCCAGAGGTGGTGTTGTCTGGTGTGGCTCTTCCTCTGAACCCGCCTTGACTTCCCGAGAGTCAGAGGTGCTGAGGTGCAGTGATGAGAACGTGGAATCATGTTGTTCTTTAAACATCCTAAGTCATTTGGTCTTTTATTTTTAAATGTGTTAGGAGGAGGGTGGAGTTCTCAAATGAAGAAAATTTCTCAGATGTATTCCTCAGGCTGGTCAAATAGCATAGAAAATCTTATAAATGGTCTAAAATACATAGCTATAAACGTTGTAATAGTGACTGAGTATCGAACTTCTGATCCCTCCCCAAGAGCTCTGGCATAAAAATATTTTACTGGGAATCCTAGCTATGCCCAGCCCAGCAGCAATGATAGCCTGTAACTTCAGGATTTCTTTGGTCATTTGGGGGATGTTTGCTCATTTGTTGGAGGGTGGATAAAGCTATATTCATTCCCAAATATTTCCAGGACGGACACCAACAAAGGCTGATGAACTGAAACTGGGTGATGACACCATGGAGGCTGGATGTGGAACAGGAAATGTTTTAAAGCCCCCATAAACTTCTTAGGAATTGAATTAAGTCCCTCGAAAGAGATCAAAATGCTGAGAATGTGAGAATCACCCCTATTTTCTTGAAGAGCCCCTTCAGAAGGCAATCAGTATGTTATGACAGGGAGGATGGATGGCGGGTCCCAATATTGAGACATGGGATTGAAACCCACCCTAGTTGTGGCATTTTCCCTGTAGATTGGAAATTTTAATAGCAGAGCAGTGTCGACAGATGGAATTTGAGTAAGTATTTGTGTAAGCAGTCCACAACTCACAGGAGGGTTTTGTTCCCAGCAGTTTATCGCTAAGGCGTTGTTTGAACCTTTAGAAACAAAAATGCATTTTTTCCCACAGAAATACTCCTCCAAATGTGATTTGATTTCTGGAGTAGCATCCAAAACTTTATTTAACCTTTAAGGTCGCTTAAAAACATACCCTACACATGTAATTAAAATCAGGGAACTTAGTGTCACAAGTAAAATAGTAACACGAAGAGGATATTGGTGTAACCTGAGGCACCAGGCTTGGCTGGAAGAGGGGAGAAGCCAGTCTCATCACTTACAAGAGTGGGGAGGGTTTGAATGAGGCTCGTTTTCAGGCTCTTGTTAAATGAAGCCCATGTGATGAGAAGCCAGACCCACCCTGACCCCGTGAATAATGCCTGTGGGAAATTTCCACAGAGATCATCACATCCACTCAGGGCAGCGTTGGGTCCCACTGGTTGTGTGTTTTTCCAGGTTTCACCACGAAATAGATCCTGTTCTTCCCTTGGGGAATGATGGGGCTTAGGTCTGGGAATAGAGCCGTGGAGCTCACAGACAGAAAGAAGGAAAAAGCAGATGCACATTTGTGTGAAAAACAACAACCAGGTGAAACTGAGCTGGAAATCGCAGGAATTGAGAGCTGAAGACTTGTGGAGAACCATGATGGGTCCAAGGTGGATCTAGGTGTGGACTCCGGATCAGGTGGAGGCAGACAGTTACCCACTAGGTGGCGCTGTCAGCCCCAGGGAGCTTTATGGCTGCCCTGCTTGGAAAGAGCCCTGTGGGACAGGGGAAAGTGTGAGACTAGGCCTTGCCTAAGGAAAGGGGAGTTGGTCATCCAAAAACATGGCTCACCAGTAAGTGTGTGTCATCCTGACCACATCAAGGTTAAAGGAAAAAATAAAAGCCAAAGCGCCTCATTCAGCATAGTGTGTGGCCACTGGCGATCGAAGGGTACCCGCAGGTCTGCTTTCTGTGCTTGTAACCCCTCGCCTCCCACTGCAACTGCTTGAGGACAAAGATTGTTTTTTGGTTTTCTTTTTTTTTTTTTTAACTCTCCTGATTCCTCAGCAGATGTTTGATGCTATCCGTTGAATGAATTTGCTTGATTTTAGGTAGATTTCTGACAGCAAAGCTTTTTTCAAATAAGATTATTTAAAAATTGATACTTGAAATTCTAGACACATGTTTCTTTAAAATCTAGAATTTAAAAACGTTATCTTTATTAGACTCTTGGTATGGAGACCATGCCCCAGACAGGCTCTGTGGGTGGTTGCCAGTGGGCTGCCGCCCTGCCCACTCCATTCTTTATTTTCAGCCTCAGGATAAACACGTGTGCCCTTTGCTTTAGTCACCGAGCCCCAAGCAAATGGGGGAGAATGGAGGAGTCCCCCAGTTTCTAAAAAGTTCCCCTAGAGCATTTGCCCCTCCCCAGCTCAGAGGCTGCTGGAGTCCCCAGGGCAGGGAGAGGGACAGCGTACCTGCCTTAGAGGCAGAGATCTGAGCCCTCCGTCACTACCAGCCTGACTGCCAAAGGTCCTGGGAACTGGGGCGTCTCACTTCCCCCGAGCATCTCTACCCATCCCACTAGACCATGGCGTGGGAAGCTGTTGTCCACTCCTGCGCCTCCCGACCTCTCCAAAGCCGTTCCCTGCCTTCACGAGAAGCTGGCTGAGCCACCGTGGTTGGAACAAGGTGAGGGCTGCAGTGCTGCATCTTCCCTTTCTGCGCTTTCTTGGGTTTAATGATAATGTCCCAGCGATGATAGCAGTGAGCCAGCCCTTGTGTCGGTGAGGCCCCAGGGGCTGGCAAACAGCTGTGCCTCCTCCGGGCATGCCCACAAGGCCAGGTTACCTAGCCCACAGATAGGGCCCGTGGCTTGCCAGATGCAGCGCGGCTGGGATTCTACCGCCAAGGCTCCTCTCCGGAGTTCCATCGAGTTCCTTCCTGAGATACGGGGAATGAGACGCCACCTTGGCCAGTTCCACAACTGACTTTCGTTTGGGGTGAAGCCAGTAAACCAGGAGGGGAGCAGCTCACTTTAGCCACGAAGGCTCGGCAATCACATCCGTTTCCTGCTGGATGTGCTCAGCTAGGATCGCAAAACCCAAGTCCCATATTTCAAGGCTTCCATTACTATTTTCTTAAGGACAAAATCACTCTTTTTTATTAATGTATAAATAACTTTTTTCTTGAGCTGGCCCCAAGAAATGAAGCACAGATGGTGATAATGTTGAAAATATTTACCTATTTCCTCTCTGAGGACATCAGATTAGCCTTTTTTGTGGGCAGAATGTGTAATCTGCTGGAAGACAATATCCTTTTGATCTTGCAATACATTTTTTATATCTTTGTCACAAAAGCTGATTATTATCGTGACATTTTTAAACAATGACTGTTTACCATGCAGAATGGGAAAGGAAAGCTCAGCTGAACATATAGATAGATGGATGCTTGTCGAAGGCCAGGCTGTGTGAATGAATTTTCCCTGTGTTTCTTTTGCCCGGTGACATTGGCGTTAACTCCTTCATCCCAGGGTGCAGTTTTGTGCACTAATTGGAAACTCATGTTTAGCTGTACACGTTGGTCTCTCCTCTGTCTTAATTAATGGCCCTGTCCACTCTTTTCAAGGTCACTGTGTCCCCTTTTCCTCTGGAAGTTAAAGAATCCTTGATTAAATGGCAGAAGCAGATGGAATGGAGAAATGCATGGGGAAGGACTTCTATACACTGCACAGGGGAACGTAGACTTGAGATGCTGATGACTGCTTTGTAGCGGGCCTGGCAGTGCCAACAGCACAGGCAGCTGAGAAGTATTAGATTGGTCTGACTGCTGGCCTAGCTAGCATGGAAATTTTCTGAAAGGCTCCCGGGCACCCTCACTCACCTCCCCTTAGGGCTTCACAGCGTTTCAAAGGGAAGGCACTGGATACTGGAGGAAGTGGCAGAAATAGGGACACAGATTGCAAACACTTTCTGCTTCACTTTATCTCCAGAGAATAGTGTTCCTGTGAGGAATAAGACAAATCTTTCACACCAGGTGTACTTACCTGTGTGTCCTGAAGGGGCTGTGATGTCCTGCCCAGTAGTGCAGCACGGTAAGGACTGAAAGCAACCAGCAAAAAAATGGTTAACATTGGCTGACTTGTCCGCAGCTGCATGGCATGCGGCATTGGGCATAGCAAGGCCACCCCGCAGTGGAGCTAAAATTCCCCTGCAGCCGCAGGGAGGGAGCAGATAAATCATGAATCAATTTCAAATTATGTTTCCTTTTCTTAACTTTCCTTTCTCCCCTTCCCTTCCCTTCCCTTCCCTTCCCACCCACCTCAAGAACCATGTTACAGAAAATTGTAGGCCGTGAATTCTACCCTTAGCAATTCCGTCCTTGCTAAGGGTATATGGGATAGAATCTCCTCGGTCGTATTTCACGGGGCCTTCAAGAAGTTCCTGCAAAGATTGTGAGGGGCAAAGATCTAAGCAGCAAAAACCAGGAGGGTACAAGAAAACCAGGGAGCCAGATATAGGACAGGCTCAGGTGTGCTGGGCACCAGGTGTTCTGTCACCCCTGGGAGCCAGCAGAGATCTCAGATAAAGCACCTTTCATGTCACAGGTCTGGCATGCTGGGGACTTGTTCTGTATGCTGGGGCAAAGCTATCGTGAGACTGGGAGCTTACGAGGCTTGTTACTTAAACTTTTTGGGGTTTTTTTTTTGTTTTTGTTTTTATTTTTAAAGTAAAACTGTGTATAACATTGTACTTTGACTATTGACATCCTTCTAGAAAAAAGAAAGAGCTTTTTGAACCTAACCTGAAATGCCAGGATTGTGTCCTGAGCAGGGAAAGCCTAGGAGTGGGTGTCGGGGCAGTGAACCAGCCATTGTCCACGTGTATGCTTGCACACACACACAGACACACACCCAGGTGTGTTAGGTGTGTTTATATGAGTCACTGAGCGATGCTTTTGTTACACATAAAAATCAAAGCTACTGAAGGCCTGCAAAGAGCTCCTCTGCGGGTCCTGGGGTCATCACGCATCAGGAAAGTACTTCTAAAAGCCTAATAATCCCTGTGGTTAGGGATCCTTATAGGAAATACCCAAGTTACTAATATTACTGTCCCCAAGACAGTGGCCCCTGCTCCATGACCAGCACCTGCGGAAGTTGCCAATGGCAAGACCTAAGGGAGATATGCTCAGCGACCCCGACTGCCTCCAGGAGCTGCTCAGAGGGAGCACTCGCAGGGACTGTGGGTGCCGTCCCACTCTCCAGGCTGCCCGGGGCTGCACAGCCACCAACAGTTCAGTCTGTGTTAACCACTTCGTTGCTGGTCGCTTTCAGTCCCTACTGTACTGCACAACCAGGCAGGACATCGCAGGCAGCCCAAGGTCTCACGGAGAGGGGACCCTGCCAAGGAGCCCCATCCGCGGGCTGCGCGATCTGGACGCCAGGCCAGGAATCTGGTTCATAGTTCTGCATCCCCAACTCTTTGCCTTTGGACTTGATCATTCCTCCTCCAAGACTTGAAGGACCACCTGCTCTTGAAGTCTGCCCACACAGAGCCCTCCCTGGGGTTTTGCTGAGCTCCTCTCCCTCGAGCCACTTCTCTCTTGCAGGTCTCCTCCCCTCAGCCTCAGCTGGTCAAGTCTGCGTGCCCAGCCCTCACCGAAAGGCCAAACTTATTTGAAAAGGCAGTCAGCGCGGGTGAAGCAGTGTGATCGGTGAGGCACACGCACGCGTGTGTTTGAAAGTCAAGTTCCTCTCATCCGTTGTGCGTTCTCACTAGCAGTTGCAATGGATTATCTTTCTCCAGAGTCTGCAGTGCGTGGCAGCTTCCCATTTGTTCTTTGGGTGAGCCATTTCCTTGATGTTTACTTTCTTGGATAATAAAAATACCTCTCAAGATAATATGCTTGGTGCTTTGAGATGACAGGTTTATTATTATTTTTTTTTTCCTAGCAAGGTGAGGAGGAGCCTAGGAAAGAGAAGGATTTCAGAAGGAGGAAAACACAGGAGCATTGCTGACTATTCTATGTGCACCTCTCTCCCCCCCCCCCCACCAGCCAGCCTGCAGATGTCCCACAGCGGGGGCTGCCTCTCCCTTCTTATTGCCTCTCCTTTGGAATGGAGCCTGCACTCATACATTCATTGAACCAGGCCATGTTGACCAAGGCCTAGTACGTGCCAAGATCTGTGCTGAAATTGGCACATAGAGTCAAGCAAGATGTGGTCCTACCCTCAAGGCACTCCCAGTTTTTGGAGGGAATTATTTCTATTTTTTTTTTTTTTTTAGTTAATTGTTAATTTTTTTTTTTTTTTTTTGTGGGTACCGGGGGGTCGACCTCAGGACCTCGCGCGCCAACAGGCACCCGTGCCGCTGAGCGATATCACCGGCCCCTTTTTCATATGTGGGATCCGGGAGTCGAACTCGGGCCCTCGCGCTTGCAAGGCAGGCACTTATGCCGCTGAGCCATCTCACCGGCCCTAATTGTTAATTTTTTACATGACCAGATAACATGTATTTATTAGGCACATGATGCTTCCAAGTGTGCACACCTTGTGCCTTTATCAAATCTAGCTAATTCACAAGTGCATCGCCTCCCACATTTGTCCCCTTTGTAGTGAGAATGCTTAACACCCACTCTGCGCATTCTTCAGGAAAACACTGCATCATCATTAACTGTAGTCCTCATGCTACACAATGGATCCTCTGAGGTGACGCCTTCTATCTAACGGTGACCGTGTGTCCACCTCAGCGGCCTCTCCTCCAGGCTCTGGTGACCACCAGTCTGCTCTCTGCTTCCTACGAGATTGCCTCTTTAAGACTCCACATGGGAGTGAGTCATGTGGCGTTTGTCTCTTTGTGCCTGGCTCATTTCACTTAGCATCACACCTTCCAGGTTCATCTGTGCTGTCACAATGAGGAGGAGATTATCAGGAGAGAACAGGAGAATGTGGAGTGCAGCGAGGAGAGCCCTGTGACAGGAGGGAGCCCTCTGGCAGTTTTCACGTCTAGGGGACTCAGCAATTGCAGGTCCACTCTGGCTACCGAGGGACCCCCACACCCACCAAAAAGGAACAAAGATCCTCACATCCCAACTGGTGACAGGTGATCCTTTGGTGGGATTCAGAATAGCCAAACTTCAGTTGTCTTGGTTACTTTTCTCATTGCTGGGGCAAAATACCCTACACCCACAAGTTAAAGGAGGAAAGTTTTCTTTTGGTTCACAGTTTGTGGAGGTTCCAGTGCATAGTTGGCTGGCTCTAAGGCAGGGTGGCATGGCAGAGGAGCACCACAGAGGAGAAACAGTCCATGGCAGGCAGGCAGGGGACAGGAAAGCAGCAACCAGCAAAAGCAGCCTCTTTCTGTCCTTTATATTCCATCCAGGAATATAACCTTTGTTTTTACAATACATGCTTTATTGCAAAACCAATTTCAACGAAGTATTGCAGATGCAATGTAATTTTTATGCTGTAGTTGTTGTTGCTTTTTTTTTTTTTTTTTTCTTTTTCTTCTTTGGTTCACACTCAGGGTGGGGCACCCTTAATTCCAGCATCACATCCTTAATCTCAGGATCACACACCCTAGACCCAGCCACCTCTAAAAAGCCCCACCTATGACCTCATGAGGCTTTTGAGGGATGCCTAGATACAAACCTAAACTCAGGTCAACAGAGATTGTGTCGTGATTGAGCTCCTAGCAGAGAGAGGAATGCCACCTTCCGGGATGGACATGTTTTACCTTCTTGATAAATGGCTCATGTGTGTGGGCAGCTATCTGCCATCTCTGTAAGCTTCTGAGCTTCAGCAATTCCTGCTGATTAAGGTTCAGAAAGAGGCTGGAGTCGTGTGGGGAAGGAGGGGCTTCTTCCATGCAGACCCCCCATTAGGAACAAACCACACACCCAGCGCTGCTGCAAACAGAGCTTGTCCTGTGCTTCCTTGCCAAGTTTCATTTCTAAAAGCTGTGCAACTTTACTTAGATGTATGTGTTTTTGCTTTGTAATCAGATTTCCACCAAACATATATCATTAAAGCTTTGTTTTTACAGTACATGCTTTATTGCAAAACCAATTTCAACGAAGTATTGCAGAAGCAATGTAATTTTTATGCCTTAGTTGTTGTTGCCTTTTTTTTTTTTTTTTCCTTTTTCTTCTTTGGTTGCTAGGGTGCCAAACACTTTTGAGAAAGTATCTTGATAGTATCTATAATATGGTGGTTTTCTGGATAAGAGATTGCATTATCCCCATGTAATATATTTGGGCAAACTGTATCCATCATGGCTCATACATTAAAACTCACTGATTGAGGAAGAAATGTGATATTTATGTTGCCAAGAATGGTTCGTGCTTCTCTTCTGGCAGCCGCTATGTTGCTGGTGTGCCTCATCCTTACTGGACTTAGCCATTTCCACTTCTCGTGAAACATGAAAGTACTGTAGTGGGTCTCGGGACTGAACATCATGCCTGCAAGGCCACTGGCCCTCCGCGGAGCTCCATCTGCTCCACCTGCTGTCCTTTTCCTGGGACGTCATGAGATGAACCTACAGTCACACAAAGCGTGTGTCCCACATGAGGGCCCTCCAAGGAGATCAGCCACCCTTGCCTGGCGTGACCTGTGGCCCTCGGCCATGGACTCCAGCTGGCAGATTTAGGAAAAGGTCGCCTGCCTTCTCTTCCATCTCCTTTCCTATGTCGGCAGCCTTGGCTGGGCAAGAGTCAGGCCCAGCCCCAAGGTCTGACCCTGGGGCAAGAACAAGGCCTTGTCTTGAGATAGTAAAGATGAGGTAGCATAGCCCCTTCGTGAATCCCCTCTGCTGAAGCGTAGCAAGGCTGCTCCCTGGGACTCATCCCATTGTCTAGGGGTGAGGACATGCATTCAAAAGTTCATCTGATCTGAAAAAGCTGCAGTGCAGTCTCTGTACACCCAGATACAGTAATACCTCAGTTCACGAATGCTTCTGTTTGCAAACAATTTGGTTCACAAATCTGGCAAAATTTTGCTTCTGTTCACAAACTCCACATCAGGTGACAAACATGACCAGAGCCATGTTCCCCAAAATCATAAAACAAGTTCGTAAACTGAGGTACCACTGTATTGTCACAGGGAGACCATGGGGATGATGATGGTGAACTAGAGAAAGACTTTCATTTCGTGGTCCTGCCTTCTCACTTCCTGGTTGTCATTGGGTGTAGAAGAGTGGCATGAGGGATTCAGTAGAGCCCACTAAGAGGCCTGGACTTGGATCTGGATCCATTCGTTTTATCATCCATTCGTCTCTGAACGTGTGTGTGCTCAAACAACATCCGAGGCACTGGTGTCGAATCCAAGTTCATGTGAACTGTTTATAAAACCTCTGTGAAGCCACCTTATCGCTGAGCCTCAGTTGCCTCATAAGGTTGTTGGGAGGACTGAGAGACTAAGTGGGACACAGCACAGAGCGAGTCTGCCAGAAAGAATTGTCACCATCACATCTGTCTTTTAGATATCATATTAGTCAGCTTTCTCATTGCTGAGATAATACCCAACACCCACACTTAAAGGAGGATAGGTTCGTTTTGCTCAGTGTAAGTCTGTGTTAGCTTGTTCCAAAGGAGAGGCATTGTGGCAGAAAGGACTGGTGGAGCAAAGCAATGCAGCTCCATCCTAACTGCCACCTCCCACCTCTCTTCACCTTGCTGTCCAAATACATCTCCTTAAGCCATACTTAAGGGCCGGTGAGATGGCTCAGCGGCGTAAGCGCCTGCCTTGCAAGTGCGAGGGCCCGAGTTCGACTCCCGGATCCCACATACGAAAAAGGGGCCGGTGATATCACTCAGCGGCACAGGCGCCTGTTGGCGCGCGAGGTCCTGAGGTCGACCCCCCCGTACCCACACACACACACAAAAAAAAAGCCATACTTAAGCTCCAAATAAATAATAGCAAGTCCATAACTCTACCAAATATAATACATTATCCTATGTACAAGAGAAAATGCAGTGACCCCTTCCCCAAAGTCTCAACAGTTCCAGCATTTTTCAAATGTCCAAGTCTCTTCTGAGACTCAAGGCATAACTCATAGCTATGAATCTCTGTAAAAATAAAAAAAATAAAGAATTTAAAGTTTCATAATCCCAAGGTACAGTGACACAGGGCAAACATTTCCATTCCAGAAGGGAGGAATAGGGGGATAGAAAAGAACCAGACCAAAGCAAGACCAAAAACCAACAGGGCAAACATTAAATCTGGTAGCTCCATGTCCAGCATCCATGCCACGTGGTGAGAAAATCCGAGATCCAAAAGGCATGTTTGACCCCACCCCTATGACCTTGCCAGTTACAGCCCACAACCGTCCCTCCTGGGCAGGCTTCACTCATGGCTGTAGCTTTCCTCAGCCGATGTTCCACATTCCTGGCATCTCTGACTTCCTGGGGTCTTCACTATTCCTTTGGGTTCATTGCCACAGCTTCGTGTACTGTTCTTTCAGGGCTCCTTGCCTGGCTTCCCAGGCCTTCCTTTGAAATCTGAGTAAAGCTTCCCTGACCCTACAATTCTTGCATTTTGTATGCCAGTAAAACTGGCACCACATGGATGAAGCCAAGTTCTGGTGTCAGAAGAAGCAGTAGCCAGGCCCCCTTGGGGTGAGATAGAAATACTGACCTCTGAATGCCGGGGTGGCTGAGCATGGAGAAATGAATTCCAGGGAACCAGTTCTCGGGGAGGCCCTTCTCCAGCAGGGATCCCAGGGACTTTCTTTGTAGTCTTGAGCCTGCTCTGGGTGGGGTCTTGCTGATTCCTGAAATGCCCTCAAGGTATCTTTCCTCTTGTCCCTGTACAAAGTACTCAGTTTCCATTTAATGGCACCAATCTCTTTACCAGTCACACTTTCTTTCTTTCTTTTTTTTTTTTTTTTTTTTATGTGGGTCCCAGAGGTCGAACTCAGGACCTTGCATGCCAGCAGGCACCCGTCCCACTGAGCGATATCACCGGCCCTTTTTTCATATGTGGGTACCGGGAGTAGAACTCAGGACTTCGTGCTTGCCAAGCAGGCACTTATGCCTCTGAGCTATCTCACGGGCCCCCAGTCACACTTTCTTTGGCCTCAAATTTATACGTAGTTCCTTCTAGGCTAAAATTTAAGGCTTTCGAGTTTTTCTATTTGGCTTTCACCCCTGATTCTCGCTATCAACCTGGCTAGAAGCAGCCAGCAGTACCCATGCCACAGCCTATATATTAGGTCTTGAAATTTCCACCTCCAGATAATTAGAGTCCACCGCCCTTCATCTTGGTCTCCCACAAAGTTTCAGGACATGGGTAAAATGTAAACAAAATATTTGCCACAGTGTAACGCACATGGCCTATAGTCCACCTGCCAGTGGCGTCCCTGTTCCCAACTTAAACCTCCTGAGCCAGGTCTTTACTGTCTGCATTCCTATCAGCATTTGGGTCTTCTGAGCTCTGAGCAGAATCCCCCTTCAGGCTCTCTTTGCCGCATTCTAGGGCTTCTCTAGCCCCCTTCTGTAAACCTTTGCAAACTCCTCCCACAAACCAGTTCTAAAATCTCCTGAACTCCATGGTCAGGTATACTGAGAACAACAATCCCTCTCCTCCGGCACCAATTCTCTGCATCAGTCGGCTTTCTCACTGATGAGACACAGTACCCAAAAAACACAGTTTAAAGGAAGGGAGGGTTAACTGGCTCACAGTTTCAGTACACGATCTGCTGGCTTCCAGGGACAGACAGCATGGCAGGAGAGGGTGGCAGAGCAAAGCTGCTTAGTTCACGGCAGCTGGGAAGCAGAGCAGGGAAAGAGTGCCAGCGAGGAAGGGGCCAGGGACCAGACGTAGACTCTAAGGCCACACCTCCACGGCCCACCTACCTAGCAGACATACCTAGCAGTGTGCTTCACCAATCCCCAGGGAGGATTTGAAAGCAAATCAAGTTGAAGCTTCACTCTAACCACCTCAGATATGTTCTGGGGTCTGCAGAGCTGTGTCGTGTGTGGTGTCTCCGGGCAGAAATAGCACCAGCATACCCCACTCAGCTAACTGGGGTCCTGTCAAAGGGTGTTCAGTGAGGCTGCCTAGATGCAGCCCCTGCATTCCCAGAAAGACAGCATAGACCATCCTTCCATGACAGAAGGACTCAGAAGGCTCAGAGCAGTAAGGCACTTACATTCTTCCCTGTCGCAAAAGCCCTCTCAACATTCACCGCGACTGTGTTGAAGTCTGTTAAAATCGCCTGAAGGCATCCTTCCAAACCAGCCATGAAGAACTCTATAAGCAGTCCTTAATTCAGTGCTTTCTAGTATTTTAGCATTCAAAGCACATTCATGGATCAGATAATGGATTCTAAAGCCAGAGTAGCTGGTTCAGATCCTGGCTTCGCTACTTACAAGCTGTGTGACGTTGGATTAATCACATAACCTCTGTGAGCCTAAATTCCCTTATCTATAAAGTAAACCCACCTTATCAGATAGTTGTGAGATTAAATGAGTTAATGCATGCAAACCTTTCAGTTCCCAGTATTTAATAAAGCACTGGATGTGTTCACTACTGTTAGTCTTTCAGGAAGAATTTCCATTTAAATAAGAAATGTCGATAGAAATTGCCTGCAAAAAAATCTTTTAGCTCAAGAAAATTTCCCTGGGCTGCATATCCTGCTAAGTATTCCTGTGTTGTTTTTCTTCTGTGCAACACAAATACGTTTGTCATCTTTTTAAAAATTCAGTTCTTTGGTTGGTACTTGAGAGAGACGAGTAAAGGATGACACAGCACGCACACCCTGTATCTTCTTAGACAAGCTTCTTCCCAGGGAATCAGATAGGCACGAGTGACATTCAGAGCACAGCCGGCATTTTTCTATTTCCCAGAGGAATGGGTCCCAATGCACTGTCACCTTCTCAATCTCCTGATAGGCTCCAGTCTGTGAGGGTCACAGCTTTCAGCTCCTACGGCCGTGGTCCTAGCCATATCCTTTGGTCTCAATGCACGTGCACACTTACAGAATGCACTCTCCCTCCAGGCTGCAGTCCCCCAGGTATGTACTAGGGCTCCCAGCAAGGCTGGCGAGAGGCGGGCCTGGCCCTTGGAGTTCCGTGTGCTATCAGGGGCTCCTCTGACCTTCGTCACCATCCCCCACTGTTCCACAAGGTCAGATCAGCTCCACCCTCTGTGCTTCCGTAGCCCACTGAGGTCTGTGTCATCAGCCAGGCATGTGCTCTTGTAGGAAAAGGGGACTTTTATGTCTGCATCTGCAGGCATAACACGGGACACAGCTGCGAGGACAGATGGACGCTTCTCTCCTTAGCAGTGGCCATCTTGACGCTTGTATCTCTGTTATCTCTGTGGAAAGTTACAGCAAGTTCACTGGCAGAAAAACAGAAAAGTCCACATTTTCCGCTCAGTGAACCTATTCTAGTTCCTTCTGGATTGCCCCAGGGGCCTTGGAGGAGTCCTTTCAGCCCTCTGGGCCTCAGTTGCTCCTCTATGTTAAGACTACTGCATATCAGCAAAGTACTTCAATATCCTGGCCGAGCCCCCCGGTATAGAGAGAGGGGCTGGTGGCTCGGGTCGTGCATGTGTTTCTGCCGTCTCCACCCTGCTGCCCTCTGCTTGCTACTGACGTTCTCAAACTTTCCCATTGTGTACAGCAGGCCTGCAAGAGGTTTCTTAACCTTAACACTGAGCATCAGCCAGTGTGAGGGAAACTGATTAAAGTGTGCAGGCCCTGCCTAAGTCAGTTCAACTTGTCCTTGAGGGACTTGGCCAAACTGAGGGGGGTGTCTCTTCTCTAAGTTGCTCAGGCCTGGAGCTCGCTGCTCACATTCTGTGTTCCCTTCCCTTCCTCCCTCTCTCTTTCTCTCTCTCTTTCTCCCCATCCTTTTCCACTAGTCCCTCTCCCTCCACTCCCACATGTTCCCTCTAGTGTGAAGAGCCTGCCACCTGGGATTACCTGAAGTCCAGGGCTGGTCTGGTGTGCACTCAGCACTGGCATCACCTTGCTCTCTGCCCATTGTTTGCAGTCCTGCTCGGCCCTCTGCTGTGAATGCCCAGCCCCTTGATGGATTTGATCTGAAAGGGCGCCCACAGGCTGCCGCATCAAGTGAGTTGTAGTGGTGCTGAGATGACAGGTGTGATGTTTTCTTGGGGACTCCGATCTGGGAAAAGCACCATCTCCTGTCGTAATGGAGCTAATGGTGTTCCACTCAGGACAGCTGCACTTACATCTGGTGTGAAACCACTGTTATTCAAACTTTATGATGCGAGAGGATGCCAGCTCGTCCACTTGCAGCATATAAATTATGTCGATTGCTCATGCACTTTTTTTAACCCTGATTCTCCTGAATTATGAAAGATGGACAAGACTGGCGATGGTTCTCGGGACTCTCCTGGGCCCTGTTGGCTGTGCGTGCTCCGTGTGCACAGATGGCTGAGAGGAAGTGGCGGCTGGAGCCCACATCTGCCCCAGTCATTAAGTCCCACACCTGCCTGAGCTCTGAGCTCCTGAGGAGCCACCACTCTGAGCTCCCCGGATCACCCTTGGGTGACCTCCTCTGCCTTCTCTTGGGAATATCCATGCTGTGGGTCATAACATGGGTGAGTCCCACAGCTTGTCTGCTTGTGAAAGGTTTTCTGGTAGAAATTAGCATGATGGTTATAGGTTTGCATCCTGGATTATTTTCCCACTGTAGCATAGAAATAGAGGAAAGGCTGGCATTTGTGTTTGGTGAAGAAAGTAGATAGAGCTCTTAGCAGAAAGAATTCTTCTTTCAAAGGCAGCTGATAAGTGGGTGTTCCAAAGCCACTTTATATAGTGGCTGCCAAACACAGAAGCCCTTTCACATATTTGAGTCAAACTTGACCTAAACTCAGGAAAAGGAGCCTGGATTGTAACTTCAGCTGGAACAAGTGACCACAGTGTGTCCCTAGTAAAGGCCTGGTGGAACTCCCAGGGGCAGGGCCTGAGGGTCAATTGCTATGGATTCCTTTTACTCAGGATGAAGTCCAGTTTGCCCTCCATTTCATTTTCTTTGAATTTCCTGCATTCGCCAATACTTAAAACAGCTGCAGGAAAAGTGAATTTTGCAGTGATGTTGGAGGAGGGGTGGAAAGAGAGAGGCCCAGTGGGAAAGTGGGCCAACTGAGAAAGACTTTGGAGGAGCTGTCACTGTGGGGCTTGAAATGCTAAGCGCCGCAGCTTGGAAGGCTGAACGGGGTTGTCTGCACCCGAGACCTCCCGCTGGGTAAGCTTAGAGAAGCTCTCTCCGTACCTTGTCCTCTGAGATGCTTTTCTGGGTTTTCCTTGGGCACAGAGCACTCCTCATTGCTTTACTGGGTCACAGCCCCTGGCTGTAGTCTCCTGCCCCATCCCTAGTCCACTCTTTGGTCCTCTAAGAAGCACATGTGTCCGGCGTGTTTGGCAGTGGTTGCACTTAGCTTCGCCAGCTACAGCCCTGAGTGTTGCACCAGCCTCTCTCCCGGGTCTCTAAAGGGATCTGTGATTCCAGGAAACCCCACATGCTGGTATTGAGTTGCCCCCAAATAAAACACCAGGAGAGAGCCCAGGGCCATCCAACTGCCCATGATGCTTCAGGCAGGGCTGGTGTCCGGGAAGGCACTAAGACGCGGTGAGGAGTGAAGGCGAGACCCCGCTCCATGGCCTGGGCCCGCTTAATGCGGGATGTGTGGGCAGTGCATGTCCTCGAGAATGGACAGCAGGCCAAGGGGCTGGCAGGGAGACGTTTTCGGGGATGTCCCCCCTTCTCTTCCAGGGCCTGTCTATGTGCCTGAAGGCCACCACTAAAATGTGAGTGCTACTTGCCAGAGAAAACCTGTTACCCGATTGTAAGAATTACCTCCCCAGCCATTAAACATCTGGGTGTGAATTAGTCAGCTGATGACCTGAAACACTGGGGACAGCTGTGACTTAAAAGGAGACTTGGGTCTGGTAATCTGAATTTAAATTTGTCCTATCAAGGGACCAAACATCATTGTGCCAGGAGCCTGGGGACAAGACAGGACATTCAGAGCGGCCAGCCCTAGGGCTCTGCAGCCACCCCACGTGACTCGGGCTGTCGGCACCGCCAGTCTTCCGGCTCTGAAGTGGGAGTGCTGCCGTGCTCCCCGCAGCGCTGTGGGAAGAAACTGACAGAACTCAGGGGGGCTTGGATGGCTGTGAGCACCCTATACTCCCTAGCTGGCATTTGCTGTTCCTACCCCTTCACTCAGGAGCCCCAACAGGAGCCCCAGGAGGCACTGAGCATGATGCACTAACCAGCCAGGAATGACACCCGGGGTGGGGGCGGGCAGTGGCAGCCCTGCTGTGCGCTCGGGACTGTGGCACTGGCAGTGGGGGCCCTGGATGGGTGCTGGGCTCCGGGAGCCCCTGGGTCACTAAGGAAGGCGGCTAGGCCTGTGGAAGGCCGACGATGTAGAGGAAAGGCTGGAAGCCATGGCTTTGCCAACAGAGTCAACAGAAGCCTTTCAGAGGGGCAGCTCCGGGGAGGGAAGTGGCATATGGCTTCAGCAGGGGCAAATGAGAGCAGTGTCACCTTCTGACTACTTTATGAGCACTGTTTCCTGATGGCACTTAATTCAGAGTGTCTTCTCGCATCTCCAGTGTGAGCAACTGACTGAACACAGCCACTTCCATGCTAATGTGGGAAACATGATGTACTCACACATGCAACAAAGGGTAGAAATAACAGTTTCCTTGTTGAAGTTGTTTGAGAGAAAAATTTTGCCATCTGTTCAAAGAAAGAAAGAAATAAAGAAAAGCCCTGATGAAAAATTAGGGAAATTTCCAGTAGGATGGTGAGATTATGTAGCTCACACTGAAATGATGTTTTAAAAATAATAACCCTGCATACATGGTTGCTCATTGTGCACTTCAGCGAATTTGAATTGTAGGAATCTGTCCCTGGGTGTGGCCGAGCATATTGTTCTGTCCCTCCTGCCAGCCAGGCTACCTCGTCAGGCATGGGGTTTGGACATTTCAGGACATGCACCATGTACTGTTTTCACATATCAGAAAAAAGATCTGCTTCAGAAAAGGCAGAGTGGCAGAGTAGTTTTGAAGGGCAGACTTGGGGACCACATGACCAGGGCTGGAAGTCTGGCCATGCAGGGCCTTGGCCAAGTCACTTCCTCATTCTGTGCCTCAGTTTCCTGAACTGTAACACAGGCTGTAATGGTGCGACCTCACATGCAAGGCTGGCACACTGCGTCACACACGTCAGCTGTCACATCTTTGCCTCCAACCGGAGGCCACAGCACCTGAGTCACTCCAGGGCATGGGCAGAGGAACCCAGAGAGAACAGTGTCCCAGGGTCTGACAAGTGAAAAAGAAGTGGTACTTCTCTCGAAGCCCTCTTCTCTCCCCAACCTCTATATATTGCTGTCTCCCTGGTGCCTCCTGCTGCCCCCAACTTGCTCCACAAAGGTGTTACGAGTGGTCTCAGTGCCTGAGACTAAGGTTTAGGAGGCAACAGGATGTGCTGAGCCACACAGCTGTGAGAATCAGGGCCAGGCCTGGACAGCAAGTCTGTCAGGAGCCTGAAATGGAGACCTTCTGTGAAGGCCTCTGGGATAGGATGGCACTGGGGGAAGGAGTCTGCCCAGAAAGGACCAGCTCCAGGATTCCCTCCTGCCAGAGGAGGGACCTGGGCTTGGGACGTATCAATTCAGATTGGCAGCTACAAGTGTCAGCGTGTTTGGAGGCAGAAGTGAGCCACAGGGCCTGGAGTGGGCGGCCATCAGACTCCGCCTTTGGACACAGGGCTCGATGGGGCTCGAGTTGCTTTGAGCAGTGCCTGAAGAGAGACGGGTAGGAGTCCTGAAGAGTCTCCTCAGGAGAAATGAAGGTCACAACTGTTAACATTTTTATGCCTTACAGTCAATCACTCAGCCCTTGAGTTTATAAACCACAGATAAACTTGTAGCATCCATTAAAAAGAACTGCCGGGGGGACACATGGTTTGCCTAGAATGGTACCCAGCCTGCCATCTGCTCCCACATGTAAATTATCCGTGTTTTATAACCTTTCCTAGAAGTTGTTTAAAGAGGATTGTCTTTTTCTCCTTCTTTAAAATTCAAGTATAAATTCAGAGCTCAATTCAATAATCCCCAAGAATTTCCTTCTGTTTAAATATTGCTGCAGCCCTGATAGGCAGACACACAGACCTGGGAGACCCTGGAGGGCCTACTCCTGGGGAAGAAAGTCCCTCTTTGATGCCCAGTGAGTGTGGCACACACCCAGACACCCATCCCGGCCTGTGCCTGGAGGATCAGGCTGCCATCAGCTGGTATCTTAGAGGCCCCCAGGTCAGCCCCGCTGGCCACTGGGAGGTGCACTTTGCCCCTCAAGGGTCCCTAGGAGACCCTGGATACAGGGACCAGGCTGAGATAGTGCACTCAGGACTGCAGCCAGCCCTCAGGGCAGCGGGGGTGATGGGTAGCAGCAGACCAGCAGGGGACCCGGTTGAGGCTAGACCTATTTCCATGGCCAGCGCTGCGCACGGCAGTGATCTGATAGTATACTCCTGCCCCAGGGCCGCCACCTTGTTAGCTGGCAGCTGCCCCTCACTTCTCTGATTTTTCAAGGTAGACAGAGGCTTCCACATCAGAAGAAATCACACTTGCTCTTGCGCTTCAGTATGATGACATTGGAAAGGGTCTGGGTGGCTGGGTGCTTGGCCCCTGCCCTCTGAGAGGGCTGCGCGTTGGTATGGGGCCTGTGTTTTCTCGTGTGGCATCGGGGCCCAGCTCAGAGGCCACCACCTCTCCCTCTCTGTGGCTACACGCTGAGCTCAGTGGCAATAGTTGGGGGCCGTGGGAGTTAAACAGGGCAGAGACAACCAGACATCTTGCCCCCTCCCTGGGCCTCAGAAACAGAGGCAGGAAGGTGGTGCTGTGAGCTCCGAGGAGCAGGCGAGGGGTCCCTCACCTCATGTGCATTCGCCCCAATTCCTCCAGTGACTGGACAAGTTTCTGCCCCACCCCTGAGAGCATCAGGCTGAACCCACAGAGGGCTGGTCTAGATTTTTTAATTAAAGCATCTGAGAACCATCTACCCACCCAGGCACAGCCGTGCTCAGTCCAGAGATTTTCTGGAAACTCACTGTGTTTGGGAGAAGCCTGATGTTCCCCCATCCGGCAGGCGGAGTCTGACGGTTGACCATCCGTACTGGCTTTGAGGAGAAGACTCACTAGCAGAAGGGGCCGGGGAACTCCCAGCATGCGTTGCCTCAACACCAGAAAGCGCGAGAACTCAGCTCCAGTTTGGAAGTTTACAACATTTGGGTTTTTCCTTCCCCAGATGGGAATCCTTAAATGTTGCAATTTCTTCTTCAAGGCAAATTAGAAGAACTGAGCTCCCCTTATCACTTTCTTGCACCTGGAAGAATCTCAGATAGGGACAATTAGATATTTTGGGACTGCAAGTGCGTTTAAATTCCACATTGAGACTCCACTACCCGTGTTTGATTTTTAATTAGAATGTCACACTCACCCGACGAGCATACGGCGTTGTGCAGAAGACATTCATTCCACAAAGGAGTCTGAGGAGAGCAGCGGTCCACATGGAACCAGGATGATACTTCCGCAGGTGTATTTGGAGCTAAGAGTTTTCTGATAAACTGAATCTGGAAAGTTATGCTTTAGACGCCAACAGATTTGATTTAATATGCTTTGTTCACATTTAATAAGATATAAGGGTACCTATTGTTGCTTTGAAGTAGATGTGCATACAATTTTACACTGCAAAGAAAAGTGAAAGAGAAAGTGTGTGAAGTGTGGCGAGCTCGATGGTGTTGGGTCAGCCGATAATGCTGTCTTACCCAGGGAGTGGCTGTTGTCCTGCTGACTCGCAAAGCCAGACTGAGCTTCTCTGATTCAAGAGAAGGGAGCACGTGACACTTGAGGGTCTTGTGACATTGAGGGCTTCATAGCACACATGCCTCTGTATTTTTTTCTTCCCATTTCTGCCACAGTTCAAGATGATATATCACTCTGTGGGAGTTTTTTTTAAAAACTAAATAAAAGATGAAGAAAGAATGACACTATGCTGTATTGTATTGGTTTTGCTGGACGTGCTTTTATTGACTCTGGTCAAAAACAGATGAGGATTTTTTTTTCCTTTAATCTTGATGAATAGAAGTAGATAAAAAAAATCAACATCACGTCTCAAGAAAAGATGCAGAAGAGATTCAATAAAAATGGATCTGACTCCACGCAAGCGTAGATCTATTTAGCGTCTTTCATTCTAATGACTTAATGGCCAGATCTCACAACTATACAATTAGCAACAAAAGAGAAGTTATTGGGAGCTGAAAGGGATGCCTGTGTCATCATTTTGCAGTCTGGTTGCATTGTGTCTTCTCATAACCAAACAGAGAGAAAGACGGCTGGGTTCTCTGGAGCCCCATTATTCCATAGCACAGTCAGGTGGCTGTCCTTAGCCAATTAGCCGTCAGAAGGTTATTGCCACCTCAAACCATCAGGTGAGACATTTCAGGGAGGTATCTCCATTCCTCTTCGAGGATGCCACCTGGCCCTGTGACTGCCGTACACACCTAGAGCACTTATTGGCAGCTCACACCCAGGGAATGAGGAGCCAGAGGAGAGGCAGATCCCGTCCCCACCAGCCCAGCTTCTCACCATCACAGGCAGGGTACCAGAAACCCAGTAGTGACTGGCAGCACACACCCACCCAGAGACATGGCAAGGGCTCTACCCGTGAGGATCCACCCATCTCAGCCCCTTCCAGCTCGGACTGAAATCCCTGCAGGACAGAGGCTGAGCTCCCCTGGGAGAGAGCAGCTTGCAGTGTGATGCTGTCATGTGCGGATCAGAGTTTGGCATCCCTGCTGTGCTGGAGGGTCCCAGCAGGAGGGTAGGAGGCAGCCAGCTCTGGCGGCCCCATCACAGTGGGAGTTGGGGTATCTGGGTTCTCTGGTCCTCAGCTTGCACCAGCCATCTCTTCAACCTTATAGCCCTTTCTCGCTCTGGGATCATCGTATCTTCACTAAACATTTCATGGCCACTCCAGCAGAGGCCAGCAGCAGTCCACCCTCAGCCCCTGCTGTCCTTCTTCCCTACACACTGAAGGCGTCAGTTGTAACTCTATACCCTTCGTCAGAAGCATCAGGAAGCTAATGTCCCCAGGAGCCACTTTGAATCAGCGATGACTTAGACAGATAAATACCAACTGGGCAGATACTTTTCCAGGTGCAGGAGCTGAGTTCCACCTCCATCTCTCAAAGGTACGTTCCCCAGTGCATTTGAGTCCATTACCCACGCCAATCACCAGTTCTCCAAGGCCCTTCTGTTGGGTTCTTCCTCTCCCTGTCGCATTTCCCCATCCACCTACCAGTGCTTCCTGGGATTGCCTCCTAATAAACTACTTGCACTCAGATCCCATTGAAGGTCTCATTCTGGTGGATCTACTTATTCTAGGGGACAACCAAGACATACTTCATGTCTGCCGGCCCCAGCACCAGGAGCGTCTTCTTCCTTTTTCCCCCATCCTCAGAATAGGACTGACTGACCTTGTCCTGGAGACAGGAGACCAAGGCCATCAGGGAGTGGACAGTTGTATCATACATAGCCTCTGGGACACAGAGCTCCTCTGAGTGGTTCTGTGGTGAAACGGCATTTGAGGGCTGGGGTCTGGTTCTGGTCACACTGCATCTGGGCTGGGCCCATTGCAGACTCCACTGTCATCACCTCCCTCTTCTCAGGCTGCTCAGAGTTTGTGCTCTGCCAGTGGCATGAGCCAGGCCACTGCCCTGTTGGTGAGCCTCCATGGAGGTGGCCCAGCCCCTTAGAAAACTGGTAGCCCTTCCATCCCAGGGATGTACTAGAGCTGAGGGCAGTGCTCATGGTTTCCTACACAAAACTGATGCCTCGGGTCAAGCCTGATATTGCCATGAACAGCTTTGTCAACCAGCCAGACAGAAGAGCTCAGTGTAGCGCCAAGTCACTTCGGGTTGATTGATTAGGGCTCTGCTTGGGCCCATGGGGTAGAAGCTAATAGATGTTGACCCTCCCCGTGAGAAAGTGCTTTGTAGTCCACATCCCTTCTGGAAGTGGCCAGGTAGGACATCCAGCAGCATCCGGATTGCCCAGTGCCACCAAAATGTACAGATCCTATGACCCTGTGATGCCTCCTCCCTTGTCAGGACCCAGAATGTGGGTGGCTGTGGCCCAGGGCTCCAGCACTCTTTCCGGTACCTGCTTCCCAGCTAGACTTACCATTTTCCTTGGCCAGGGCCGTGCTTCAGGACTGGCCTCCTTCCCTCGTTCTTTTCCCTCAGTGTGCACTCCCTGTAAGGGCTCTGCTCTCCAGGGTTCACAGTGTGGCTGACAGTCTTCCCTAGTTAGAGCCAATAGATCAACACCTGACTCCTCCCGGGGCCTCTGTGCCCTGAATGAAGAGGAGCCCTAAGGCTGAGGGGATGAATTCCTAAGAATTCTTGCATTCTTGCATTCCTAAGAATTTCTAGCATTTTTGGTGGAGGCTTGGGGGCGGGTAGAGATGGGCCAAGGCCACAAAATCCCTCACACCTTTCCCCTCTGGCTCAACCCAATCTGCTGATGTGCATCTGCAGGCCCGGCAGACCACTGGGCACAGGCCATCTTTGGATAGCGACTCCTTCAGTGGTGTTGTGGATACTGGTTTGAGGTTTGGAGCACCTCTTTCTCAAGAAGGAAGGAGAGCACAGCCCCCAGAGGAAAGAGATGGTCCCGGGTACCCCTGGAACTAACACTTAAATATTCCTGATGCAGGAAAGACAAAGACAAGGTGTTCTCTTTCACATTTCTAGCAACCTGGTAATCCTAAAAGGATGAAAATTGTAGCATGGGGCGCCAATCACTTCTCTCACCCAGAG
The DNA here is from genome assembly GCA_028451465.1 of Erethizon dorsatum. Lineage (NCBI taxonomy): Eukaryota > Metazoa > Chordata > Mammalia > Rodentia > Erethizontidae > Erethizon > Erethizon dorsatum. The sequence goes on along the minus strand of CM051836.1, from coordinate 5,086,185 downwards.
GCCTGGAGTAGCTTGTGTAGCGATGTCAAATAGAAACTCATAGCCCCAAGGAGTAACCAAATATGAGCATGTCTGGACCTGGTCATGTGAAAAGTCTTCTGAAGAGAAAGCTTTAGATAGGTAATAGATTGAAAAGGCTCATGTAATTGGAGGAAAATTTAAAGATACTCTTGGACCCTCTTGCTGTACTCCTGTCATTCATAGAAGCTCCTGGACTTTAGCAAGGGCGGGGAGAGCAGGCCGGTTAACAGCATCGCGCTGGTCCCAGGTTGCAGGAAAGGTACTTTGTCTTGTCCCTGTGCAAGTGCCCTTCTAGACAGTGTCACTCATGGGTGGAGGAAGAGAGACTGTGTCATCACAGGTACACAGTTTACTGTCTCCACTGGCTCCCGCCCAAGTGGGCAGGAGAAATGGAAGTGTGAGATTTCAGAAGCTCTTGAGCATCCAAGCTCATCCTGACCTTCTACATATGATGCAGATTATTTCTCACAAAGCCTCACTCTTAGCCTGTGGCCCAAATGCGTACTTAACTCCTCCTCCTGGAACCTTCTCCCAAGGTGAAACTAAGTAGGTGGTGCTGCTTACCCTCTAATTCTAGCATATTTCATTTGCATGTGGGTTTTCCTCATCAAAATGTCATCTCCACAAGATGCGAGCCCCTTTGTCAGCATGATCAGATGATGTATCTGCAGTGCAGCCTTCACTGAATCTTAGTCAGACTCCCACCGTGTTTCTTACTCATCCTACGCCTATGATCATATGAATGTAAGGGTCCTGCGGTTTCAGCCACACTGAACTCTTCCCCACTGCTTGTGTCTGTTCTCTGCAACGTCATAGTGACCTGTACATGTGTCCCTCAGTAGAAATCCTTTTCTGTTAGCAACTTCTGATGTAATTCCTTCCATCAAACAACGTATTCTCCTTCTGATCAATTCTGCCCACTCCATAGACGCATCCTGGAACGCATTTTGAAATAAACACAGACAAACAAAATCCTGTTAGCATCCTGGAAGAAAAATCATATCAATTCATGATTTCTTGTCCATAAGCACTGTGTGCCAGAAGAGAATGGATCAATAGTGGGAGCATTTTCAGGACAAAAGGTCGCAATCTAAGAGTCTTGTGCTCTGTCTAGATGCTGTTCACGTGCGAAAGCAAAAGAAAGGTACCCTGAGATGTGCGGGAGTTTGGGTGTAGACATTTTTCTTAGTTTGAAAAATAATGTGCCTTAAGTCAAACTCCACCCAATTGATAAATGAATTAAAGTAAATAATTTAGGAAGAGAAGTATCACAAACATAGATTAGATTCAAAATCAGTCAATTATGAAATTAAGCATATATAATTACAGTTATATATAATAATTCAGTAACTATAAATTCTAAACTGGAGGGAAGGAGGGGAAGGAAGGAAGAAATTGGTTCATGGAGCTGAAGACAAAAAATAATTTAAAAAGGAAAAAGACAAAGCAAGGAAACATTAATTACTGAAACAATGAAAAATGTAAAGCAAAGAAACTTTAAATATTCCAAATGTGAAGGTGAAGGCTTCCAAATTGACTCAAAATAATACAACCTAACTATATACTGTTGGCATTAAATGTTTGCTATTAAATATCCTTTCCTCAAATTCTAATCTTGAAGATTAAGTTTTAGTGATCCTCTCTTCTGATTCTATATTCTCATCTTAAGCCACCTCCACCATGCCCAGAGTTTCAGGTACTTCCCGCGTCCTGCGATACTCGCATTTATAGCTCCTGCTTAGACCTCTGCTCTACTTTCCAGGCCCATTTGTCCAACTGCCTACTCAGCAACTGCAACTTGAGCACCTCACAGGCAGCTTAAATTCAAAATGTCCGAATACAAATTCCTGGTCTTTCCTATCACCAGCCTTCCTTCCTTGAAAAACCAAAGCACGTTCCTCCATCTGCACTTAACTCAGTGAGTAATGCCACCACTTGTCTGTTTGCACAAGAGAAGGTCCAGGAGCCACTTTTCTCAGCTCTTTCTTCTGAGCGATCTCATCTAATCTATCCCTAAATCCATCTGGCTCCATGTCCTGTGTTCCTTAAATCCATCTTCTTTTCCCCATCTCTCCTACAATTATTCCAATTCAAGGTACAGTTATTTCTCTGCCAGACTCACCTCGTGATTCCCTAACCAGTCAGTCTCCCTGTACTTTCTTGCTCCCCTGGCATCCACATTCCACCCAGATACCAGCGTGATTTCTTTCCAGAATGCAGTTGATGATAACACCAATCGGAGGTGGACAAGTCAATGTTTAAGCACTGGCTCTCCAAGGAGAGCGTTATAGCTCTCATTGCAGCACTTGCCGCCTTCCATGGTGCAAATTCAATGGGGTGATTTCAACTGACCAGGTCAGTGACATTGCAGGATGCAGAGTTGGAAGAGATGTGCTACTTTCATGAGCAGCCATCTCCAGCCTACCACTATATAAAAATCATCTGCCGGAAACCCTTGGTTACTGCTCAGTCCTCCTAGAATAAAGGCCCAAATACTCAGCGGGACCTAAAAACTGCTGCATGGTGTGACTCCCATCAAATTTTCCAGCCTCAGCTCACATCCTGGTATCCTTGTTCCCTGTCCCTAGCCCCACCAGCTGGAAACAAGCTCCTTCCTGACATGGGTCATACTCCATCTGCATGCTCCCAATGGCTCCCCCATCCCCAGTCTAGTTAACAAACACATCCTTCAAAATGGAGCTGAAAGTCCCTTCCTTAGGGGAATCTTTCCTCAGCATTCCACCAAAGTAAAAGAAGTCATCCCAATGTAAATTTTTGTAGCGCTCATAATGCCATATAACATAAAACATATACCACCATCGTGATTGCACATATATTTATGAAATTATTGATGAGTGTCTTTGTTTCATACTTCACTTTAATTTCTATGAGGTAAGCACCATGTTTGTTTTATGAGCACCATTGTATTCCCCAGTGCCTAACACTTGGCATTGTACGAAGGGCTCAATAAATTTTTGATGAATGAGAGAATGAAAAGACATGCTTAAAGCCAAATGGCCCAAGGAGGTTAAAGGAAAAAGAATACAAAGATCTATTAGTAAAAAATACAAAAGAGAAAGCAAGGTAACAGTTTTAGAGACAAAGTAGAATTCAAGGTAAAAACATTAAATGAGAAAAAAGGTCATTTTATGGTGATAAAAACCATAAAGTCAATACAGTGGTCATGGAGCTTTATGTACCAAATAACACAACATCAGCCATCACTGCTAGGAGCAGAAAGAAAAATAAAAGCAAAACTGTAGTGTAAGGATTTAATACACCAATAGAACTGAACAGAAAAGCCAGAAACAAACCTTAGAATGCATAATGCTAACTTTCTCCCTAAAATGTGAGGAAGGAATAGATTAATTTCAAGTGATCCTGGGATAAAAGATGAGGTCCCTCCATATGGCAGTCAGCACAGTAGCACTTCTAAAGTGCTTGTGTCAAAATACTCACAGGACATCAATAACCATAACAGTTATAACCGTAACAGTTGTCTAAAGTGAGACAAATCAAGGAAACACTACGATGAGCAAGTTAAACAGATTTCTTTATTGGAGGACTTCAAAATTTTGGGGTGTTACCGTGCTCTGTACAACTCCAGGAGGGAACTATGGTACATACTGTTCTCTGGATTATAGGACCAGAGAATATTTTATGAAACTGTGTTTCATGTTCTGCATAAATAACTTGGGAAATGGTGACTTAAAAGTTAAATACATAAAATCATTAAAATACTCAAATAAATGAGTAGGTATTTGGGGACTTATGTCCAAATGAATGAGGTTCCTCTAATCCAAACTAAAAAGGAAGATGTAAGTAGGGGAATAGTTGATCTATTTGGAAAGACAAAATATTTTAATTTCTTAGTATTGTAAGACAAATGAAAAACTGGGGAAAAAATAGTGGGAGTTAGGTAAGTCTTCACTATATCAAAAGCTCTTAGTAATCAGTGAAAAAATGGCCATCCAAAGAGAAATGTTTGTGAAGGGTGTGAACAGAGTACAAACGTTCACATCCATCCACATTTACGTAATCATTAAACGTTGGGAAGATGCCAGACCTCCCCAGTAATCAGAAAAAGGTCAATCAACACTATAGCGTAATGTATTCTTGGCTATGGGACTGGCAATTTTTAATGATAAAACTTGGCTTTAACAAAGCCGGAATGAGACAGGAGCACTCAAATGTAGCCAATGAGAGTATGAAATGGTACCAACTCTGCAGCCAGTCATTAGGGAATACCTATTTATCAAATCTCTTTTTAAAAATGCCTTTGATTTAGTAATTCCACGTCAGGCAATTTATTGCAAGGCAAAAAAATAAACAATAAAAAATAAATCAGAGATTGCCTAAAGATTTATGTGCAAGAATGTTTATGGTAGTCTTGTTTATCATAGAAGTATCGGAGGAAGCCCAAATGTCAAGCAGTGATTGGTTAAAGAAACTGTGATATGCTCTACCTGATGAGATATTATTTGGCCATTAAAAATTATGACTTGTGGAAACAGTCACTAAAAGAATGTTAACTTTAAAAGCATGATGTAAAACTACTTCCAGATTCCAATTTTGTACAAAATACATATGTATGTTTATGTAACTAGAAAAGACTAGGGTGAAATATACCCAAATATTGAGTTATTCTCTGAAAAAACATTCCATTTATTTTCTAACCATCCCCCACAGCTCTGCATCTAATCCATCAACCAAGTCTTATCAACTCTACTTCCAAAACACACTCTGCATCTTGTCTATTTCTCTCCGTCCCCACTACTGTGCCCTAGTCAAAGCCACTACCATCTTTCATCTTGACAAACATAAAAGCAGCTCATTGGTCTCCCTCCCTCCTCTTTTGCCCTATTATGGTCCAATCTCCATGCAATAGCCAAAGTAATCCATTTTCAATGGAAATTGGATTACGTTACCTCCTGCTTAAAACCTTCCAGCACTTTCCCATCACACCTCAAATAAAACCCCAAGCTGTTCCCTTTCCTAGGCATGAAGCCCTTGGGATTCCCACCACACTACCTGTTTGATCTTATCTCCCACCACCCTCCCCTCCCCTCTGGAGCTTCAGCCCTTCTGCCTCACACAAACACTGTAGCCTTGGTAGTAGCTCTTCCCTCTGTCTGGGACACTTCTGCTCTTTACAAAGTCAACTCTGTCCCATCGCAGTTCAAGTGTCACCTCCTCTGAGCAACCTCCTGATCACCCAAATTATTAATGGATTTTGATTCTGTACCTACTACTCCTAACCATCTGATTTTTTCTTCTATGTTGATTTCTTTGTGTATTATCTAAACGTTCCCACTAGAATATAAAAGCCACCCCAGCCTGTTGTGTTGTTAGAATTCTGCCTTTGATTTAGTTGACAATAAATACTTGCTGAATGAATGAATCAGAGAATGAAAGTTTCACATAGAAAAGGAAATCAAGGGGGCCGGTGAGATGGCTCAGTGGCGTAAGCGCCTGCCTGGCAAGCGCGAGGGCCCGAGTTCAACTCCCAGAACCCACATAGGAAAAAAGGGCCGGTGATATCGCTCAGCAGCACAGGCGCCTGGTGGCGCGCGAGGTCCTGAGGTCGACCCCTGGTACCCACAAAAAAAAAAGAAAAGGAAATCATGACAGGCAACTTGACTAACAGTTTTCAAAACAATCAAAGACAGTACTTTGCTAAATCTCCAGGCCTGAAGGCGTGCCCTTCCCTTACAAGGGTGTCCCAATGCCACCGAGCAGGTAATCCCTCCCCTGTCTAGCCTACCAGACCAGAAAATGACATTAATGTGAACAGGCAGGTGGAATGGATTGGCTCAGTGTCCCCCATTTCAGAAACAAATAGGACTATTAAGCTTATGCGGGTCTCTGGGGAACTCATCTTGGTTTTGGTGAATTCCAATGAGCTCCAGTGTTAAGCAGGCAAAATTTCAGCTCTGGCTTTTAGCTCACTAAGAGATAAGGACTTAGATTTTCCTTGCATTACAAAACCTAGAATATCTCCTTCCCCTGTGACAGCCTGAGGATTCAAGAGCAGAGAGCATAGTGGAGCCAGATACTTTTTAATGAGATAGAATCCAAGAGTCAGTCTCCACTCCCTCCATAAATTTAAAATATCTGGGGGTCGGTGAGATGGCTCAGCGGCATAAGTGCCTTCCTGGCAAGCGCGAGGGCCCGAGTTCGACTCCCGGAACACACATACGAATAAAGGGTGATATCGCTCAGTGGCACGGGCGCCTGCTGGCGCGCGAGGTCCTGAGGTCAACCCCCTGCACCCACAAAAAAAATAATAATAAAATAAAATATCTGGGCTATGGCCACACACAGCGAGGCACAAAAGCATATGAGAATGGCCAGAGTGAGTGGTTGTCATTTTGGCTATACTGTCAGGATCCCTAAAGGACACTGGTTTGTCATGCAGTTGTGGGATAAATTTGAATAGGGTGTAATCTAAGGCTGCTATGTGAAAACTAGTCACTTAGCTGGTGAGTGGGCCTGGCCAGCCACACAGCCGTCCATCTCACAGAGCTTTCTGCTTAACACCAGAACATCAGATCATTAGAGACAGATTTCTGTCCGTTTTGTTCACTTCTTAATCCCTGGTTCCTGGAATAGCACATAGCACATGCTCAAGAAATAACTGCCTGGGCCAGTGATATAGCTCAGTGGCATAAGTGCCTGCCTGGCAAGCACAAGGTCCTGAGTTCGACTCCCAGTACCCACATTTAAAAAAATAAATAAATAAATAACTGCCTGCTAAGTTAGTAGGTAAGTAATGTTTGCCACCATTTAGTAAGTATTCACTGTGCTTCACCTGGCTCAGTCCTCAGAGTAACTTGAACTCTTAATCCCCACATTGCAACTATAAGGTGGGTTTTGTAGAGGGGAACATGGAAAAGCAGATGTTAGAAATCTCTCATGCAGCACATGTCTATTTGAAAAGTCACAACACCCTTGTAGGATGCTGTCTGACCCTTAATGCGTTGAGTAGATACTACAGACAGGTAGAAGTGTCGTTGTGAGGAGAACTTCTCTGTACTGGCTATCATGTTTAGAGGGGCAGTGTGTGGTGGGCAAAAACCACTGGCCATGGGTTCAAATCCTGTCTCTTCCATTAACCTACCTGACAATGACAAATTACAGCCTTCTGAGCCTCATTTTCTTCATCTATTAAAAAAAAAAAAGAGGAGGAAGAAGAAGAGGACAGAATGAAACCAGCTTTGCCCAACTCTATAAGTATAGAATGGAGAGCCAATGGGGGGGAAAGGATGTGATTGGATAACCACTGAGTCCTCTATTACACCAAATTGTTATCTGCATTAACTGCCCATCCGTGTTTGCCTTGGTTCATAGGGTTTGGTACCCAGCCTTGGGTACTTGGGGAAAGTTCGCATATAAACAAATTATTCCATAGAAAATGTTTCCAAAATGCCTTGCCTAAGTACCCGAGTAAGCACTCAGTAAATGCTAAGATTACTAGAAAAAGTCCCCCAAGAACTTGTCCTGGGCCCTGGATATAATTTTTACCTAGTCCCAGATGACCAATGAGTTTTCTTTATGTGGTGTTCAGGTATTGAATAATGTGTAATAAATTACTCCAAAACTTAGTTGTTTAAAGCAGCCACCATTATATCATACCTCTCAGTTGTGTGAATATGAACCTTGTACAGAGCTCAGCTGGGTGATTCTTCTCTGGATGTGTTGACTGAGGTTACTCAGTAGTTTCTGTAGTGTTCTGGGGCTGGCCAGGCTGTACTGAGTGTCCAAGCCAGAGTCCCTCATGTCTGGCATCTTGGCAGATTAGCTTGGCTGAACTTGTCACTACCCCCTGTGGCCTTAGAACATCTCCATGTGCCTCTCCTGCAGGAATGGTGGAGACTCCAATCTGTGCTGGGGATTCATGTCCTTATAAGATGCCCTTCTCCTCTAAGCCTTGTCCATGGAGCTCTTTTTGAAGACTTTGCTAAGCACTCTTTGTAGTTTGCCAAGTTAGAGTTATGCACAGCCAAGTAGGCATCTCCATATCCAATTATGGGCATGTTCCTCAATATACAGCCACTGAATAATATGAATGATTTTGTAACTTCTAATTCCACCAAATGGATTCAGGTTGAAAGGTACATCAGGAATGGAAGGAGGGAAAAAGCCAACCTGTTCATTATTTTGGAAAGCCATGTTTCACCTTTTTGTTGTGCAGAGTACAATTGCGATATGAGTTTGTCTAAAGCAGCCCCCGCAGAGACAAGGCATGCCTGAACAGTTATTTCCCCCACTTCTTTTGCTAGTTCATGAATGCATTTGTAACCAAACTTTTAAGGGCTCTGCCTTGGCCACTGTTGTCCCAAGTCCTGCTGAGAAGACCGTGATGAACCGGAGATTTTATATTCATTTCCATGGCAACAAACATCACCATCCCAGGGCCACTCCTTGAACCCTTTGCAAATGCCACTTTCCTATTAAGCCCAACCCCTGGGAGATAGTGGACTGTATGCAGAAGCAGCGAGACCAACCCCACGGGGCCCCTCCAACTGGAACGAGTCTAGGCTTTGGAAGGAGACTATCCAGCTTTGTGAACACATGAACAGCAGGTGAAACAAAGACAATTAACTAAATTGGCTTTCCTCCACTTGTTTCTTCTTTTGTAAAGTTTGCCTCTAGTGTGAAAATCTCACATCCAACTTTGATTCCACACCCAAGTAGCTTTGTATATAAAGATTGGAAATTGCTTGGGTGAGGAAAAATTGTGCCTCACATTTCCCAAGTGTTTATGTATCTTATGGCTGTCCAGTCTTTCGCAAATATGAATTGTGAGCATTTATTTACAGCTCACATCTCAAATGCCCATGGTATGCAGTGTGCCTCTATAGCCAATGACTTGCTATATTAATCAATAATCAGAGATGTGAAAACAAGCATGTGCAAACTATGCTGCAGACCCAATTACTCTGAAACAGGAGAGAAAGTACTTTATCCTCCAATTGAGTTGCATCTTGGTGTGGAGCACGGTAGTGGATTCTGGAAGGTCACCGAGGATGGTGACCTCAGGCAGAGAGTAGATGCCTCACAAGGAATGAATTCCTGACTGAATAGGATCTGTCTTCCATACCCCCAGGCAACCTGGGGAGCCCAGGAACCTTAAATATAGTGAACACAAATAGCCTAAGATATCTGGGAGCTTAGGAGCCTAAGGATCTACAATCCCAGAGGGCAGGCCTAACTTTGTGGAAGAAGAATGAGCTTAGAGTTAGCCCCTATCCTTGAAGTTTTCCTTTGGTTTGTCTACTGACACAGCTTAACAGCTTTCTCCCATTATTCCTTGTGCCATGAGCACAAGGTCTGATGCCAGGCACTGCTGGCAGAGCCCTCCCTTTGCCTGTTCTCCCACTGTAAATGGGGACTACTACGCCCAGCCTTCTGAGATAATCATGGTGTACAATTAGGTCACGTCCACAGGGGACTTTGCACAAGACCTGGTCCATAGAGGAGCTCAGCCTACCTTAGTACCGTCAGGGCCTTCTTCCTCAGCCTCACTTGAGTTGCAGATTAAGGAGGGCTTCCTAAGAGAAGATCTCTGCTCATGCAGGCCACTAAGGGGGAAACCAGTTAAATCACATCCAGGAAGAAGTTTGGGGTGTGCCACAGCAGAGGTTTTCACAAGGTTACATTCAGTGGAGAATTCAGTAACCCCCGTGTGGTGCCCTTAGCCCACCACTAAAGTCAGACAGAGGCGAAATCCCTGCCTGAAGACAAGGTCGCTGTCGCTTGTTTCTGAAAACCACAGTGGAGACTTAAGGAAACTGCTTAGAATGGTGAGATTTGTAGGTCACGTGGCAACGGTGTCATGGTTTCATCAAAAATGTCCCACCAAAACCTCATGCGTTCAGAAGCGAGGCTTTTGGAAGGGATTAGATCGTGAGCGTGCTGTCCCCATCAAGTGCATCCATCCATTGCTGAGTTCGTGGCTGGCTGTGCTGTTCAGAGGTGAGGCCTGGTTGGAGGAGATGGGTCACTTGGGGTGTGACTGGAAGGATCTGTTCTTGTTCCAGGCCCCTTCTTCTCTCTCTGGCTCTTCCTGCTCTCTGCTTCCCGGCTGCCGTGAGCTGAACGTCTTTCCTCTGCCATGTCCTTCCGCCGTGATGTTTCTGCCGTGCAGCCAGCTGACCGTGGGCTGACGCGTCTGAGAGTGAGCTACGATGAACTTCTCCTTCTTGAAGTTGTGGAGCTCATGTATTTGGTCTCAGTGATGAAAAGCTGACCAATACAAATGCAGACGGCACCTGTGTCTTATAGTTTACTCTGTTAACAGCAAAGCCGTAGAGGGGCAGGGGCAGCCCCCTGTCTTTTGTGTCACTCATGTGCACCAGTCCTGCGTTGGGAACCTAGGCGTTAGAGATAAACCTAGAGATAAAACCTCTTTAAGTTCAGTTTAAGGGCCATGGAGGAAGGAAAGGGACATCCAAAGTGAGAGCCCTCCGCTGTGCCTGGAGTCCGGACAGGGACGCTTCTGTAGAGTGAGGACAGGAGCCCTGTAGGTGGCGCCTCTGACCCCAGGCAGTCGCTCTGCTGTTTGGCTGCCTGCCTAGTGCTGGGGGCGCTGGGCTCCGCGGCTACTGCCAAGCTGAGCACATCACCATTGCCTCAGTTTACAGGTTTCACGCACTAGTCCATCCTTGGCAGATGCCTCCCTGTGGACAGCTGGAGTCCAAAACAGACCTGACCCCACCCCAGCCCTCGTCATCCCTGTTTTGCTGGCTGTGTGCAGGCTGCTCCCCATGGGCCTGTTGAACAAAAGCCCTGAGCAAGCTACCCGAGGTCCAGTCAGAGGTGGCAGCAGCGTGAGCTCAGGGAGACGCCAGCTCTGGGACTCTGGGATAAACCAGAGTCATAGATCACAGCCCAGACAGTGCCATGGGCTCGTCTCCTGCTGTGACATACATGAGGCCACATCGCATGGGCCAGGAGTCCTAGCCAGTTCTTTACGTGTTGACCACAAACCCTTTTAGATACACATAGGATTTTTCAGGGTGCAGGTGTGGGAGAAAGATGCTATTACCAGGATACATTTAAATCCACTCAAAATCCTTTATCTTAAAAGTAACTTTTCTCAGCATGGCACACCCTAGCGATCGTTACTCACATGTGACTTGTGACCTCGCGGCTAATGGGAGTTAAGAGCTGGTTTTAGAGGTCGATTCTTCTCCCTCTAAGGACTCAGAGAATCGCAGAACTACAGCTTCCCACTCTCTCACTCTCGCCGTCTGTGCACGCCCAGCTCCTTCTAAGGGCTCCGCCGTGGAAGGCAAGGGTCCTGTGCACCTCCTCGGAGAGGCCCAGGTCCCACACTTCTGTGGGAGCCACCTCTGAGAAGAGTATGTCACCCGGAGCACATGGCTGCCCTCCCAGGCAGAGAGAGGCCTTTTGAGAGGTGAGGACCTTCCCAAGCCTTGGCTGGCCTGAGGCGAAAGCTGGAGCCCCGCGGGGCTTCTCTCTGTGAATTCCAAGACCACAGCTTCAGAAACCTAACCTCAGCCAGGTGCTGCATCCAAAGCGCATGCCCAGACCCTGCCCCAGCACTACGGGGCTGGAGCCCGGGCGTCTGCACTTTCACGCCTGTCCCCCTCCCCAACTCTGTGCACTAATGGCCAGAAACACTGGTAAGGAGAGCTGCCCTGGGGATTCTGGCTTCCTTCCTTGAGGATCAAGTTTGGCCTCGGGAGTTGATAAAACAAAGAGCCCTTCCAGCTATCAAGCACCTTCTGGTGGCCCCCTGGTTCACGGGGTGCTGCACATAAGCCATCTCTCACCCTTGTGGAAGATACTGGTTGGTACCTCTGCTCTGTAGCTGTAGAAATGAGGCTTGGAGAGGTTACATGGCTGTTCAAGGTCACGTGGCTGTTCAAGGTCACACGACTAGTCAAAGCTGAAGTAGGATGGTAACCCAGGCCTGTATGCTCTCCCCCTGGTGACATTGCTGGGGACCCAGAGGGGACAGTGCAAGCTGGTCCATAGGGTGGAAATCCACTGTTTTTGAAGGTTGAGGTACTTTCAAAATTCCATAGAGCTGAACTTCCCCTGGGCCTTGGGCAACTGAAAGATGGCACTGAGACCAAGCAAGACACTCTGGGGTGGAGGCTTTTTAACAACTTGACATCTCAGCATCCTCCTTTCACAGCTGGCACTGATGTTGGTAAAGAAGAAACATTTTCACCCTGGGCGTGGTGTTGAGTCATGGTGGTGCTGATTTTGAGACTGGGCGTCCTATCCATGTCTAATTAAAGCTGGTCTGGAGGCTGCCTGCTGGGGACTGGGGGCAACCAGGACTGCGGCTCACACCTCCAGCCAAAGCCTGCTCCTCCCTGGCCCCTGTGGCTGCCACTTCTGCCACTTCTCCCCATGTCCAGGCCTCCCACCGACCCAGTCTGCCAGGGGTGTGAAGCCAGTATTGATCATCCCCAAGCGTCCCGCTCAGTGTCCTCTGCAGTTAATTGGCAGTGGGGGCTGAGTCATAAGTAATCAGACTTGTCTGTCTCTTCTTTAATGATCTCTACCTGGACACCGACTTCAGAACATGGTCCAATTAGGGAGCAGCAGAGCCAGCAGCACAGCGGTGCCCACCTGCCCCGACTCAGCAGTGACACCTGCTCGTTATGCAGGAGACTCAGATCCCCTGGTCCTGTCGGTCAACAGAGCCCCAGGAAGGCAGGGGCCAGATCTGCGGCTCCCACATCTGCAGACTCACAGCTACACTCGCTCTTACGTGCTCCCTCCGTGGGCAGAGGGGCCACCACTCACTGGTGCAAAAGCACATTCTGTGTTTGGCAGTTTCTAACTGGAATAGATGACAGCAGCCCATATTTGGGGACAATGGCTAGTCAGGGAAGATGGAGGGCTTCGGAGAAGCCGAGACTGGTCCAGCTCCATCTCCAACTCCATCTCCCCCAACACAGAAGAGGAGCAGGCTGAGGCCAGCAGGGGACAGTCTTACCCCAGGGGTCCTCAGTCCTGGAGGACGAGGGGATAGCACCCGCCTGAGTCAGTGCCGCTTCCGGTGCCCTCTGCGCAGTTCACTTTCATTTCATATCCCTGTCCCGGCCTGGCTGTAACCAGGAGGAGCTTTCTGCCGCACCAACAGGTTGTGGGACGGCTAGTGAGACAGTTATCTCCCTGCGGCCGTGTTCAGTACCACGGCCAGCTCCAGCACCTTCCTCTAAATCAGGATTAACGCACCCACTTCTGGCAAAGAGAACCCTGTGGGTTCTTGGCTTGGCAACTGGGCAACATCTTTGCATAACGAAAATGGTGTCCTTCATCCAGGCAATTTCAGCCTCACTCCAGGGCGTGTAGCTGGGCAAAGAGAGCATGAGCTGGATTGATTGTGCAGTACTCAAACTGCTTGGCTGTATATGGCAGCCATGATCATAGCTATGAAGGTGGGATCCCTGCCTGTCTTGTTCTCTGCCATATGTCCAGGACCATCATAGGAATATAAAACTATTCAGTGAGTGAATCCATTAATTAATGCTTTTCAAGTTTGTAGTTTCAGAGAAGAACCCAGACAAGCAGTTGAAAGAAATGAATCTCTAACAGTAGAGATTCAGATGTCACAAGAGTCTTGGAGGGTCAGCCGGGCCTTCAATCCTGCCCCACAGGATTCTGCTAATTACTTTTCCAGCTTTTCTGCTGAACAAAGTGAACTCGAATTCAAAATGGCTTTCCCTGTGTCCTTTTCTTACCGTCTCAGCACAGCTCCCGCTGTGGAGCATTCGTACACATCAGGCTGGTGGGTTTGGTGACACGGGTTAACGGCCCAGTCTCCCAGGGCTGGCCTTGTCTCGTGTGTGTCAGAGTCATGAGCGCCTTGCTCCTTGCTGAGGGACAGAACCAGGTTGGGACAGACCATCCAAGCAGCTTGAGAACAGCTCCTGGGACAAGCCCTGGGTTTCAGGTAGAACATATTTTTTGGTCACATTAAAAATATTTACTATTAAAACAATTTATAAACTAAAATAGTAAAATGATTTTTAAATTGACAACAAAAATCCCCTGTGATGATCATCTATAGTGAATCCGGAACATGATCAATGCTAAATAAACAAGCACCCTCGAGATCTTTCTTATCAACAGTCATTCGACAAGGATGAACCCGCGGTCTAAAATATGACCACACCTGGTGCAGAAGGGAAGCTCCACTGTGCGAAGGGCTCTGGACAGGCCCAGTGTTTTCCGCACCAGGGATGGCGCTGGGTGCTTTGCTTTCATTATTGCGTGTGTTTTCCTGTATGGACTCAAGAGAAGGTTTAGTCTCTGATTTTCCAGATGTGGCACTCAAAACCCCTAGACCCCCCAAGCCAGTGCTCTTCCCCTCTGGTGTTCAGAACTGCGCCCAGTGATGGGGCCGCTCCCTGAGGACCACTGAGCCCAGAAGCTCGTGGTGATCACACGGTCAGTGCCAGCTTCCCTGTCCAGATCAGCCTGGCATTGTCCAGAGCGACACCATCATCTGCCCCTGTGTTGCCAGCACACAGGGGATTGAGGGAAGGCACAGAGAACCCAGGTGCCCCTGGAGGGTCCAAACATCATAACCCTGGCAACTTCGGGGAAAATGTCGACTTCACCAAAATGCCGTTCCTTGTCTCTAGCATAGAGAAGAAAATATCACTTCCTGTATCCCACCTGCCACACAGTTGCCTCGGCTCATATGCCTCTGACGTCTCCATGACCCCCTGGAATCATCGGCGTTCCCAGGAGAGTGCTCCCGTCACCCTCACACGACGTTTGTGCTCTCTCCCGCTGTCTCCACTACAACCATGGGCAAGGGGATCGGTCTGAGCAAATGCTCCGCCGTGCCCCGACTTTGAGCTGCTACAAGGTTCAGGGGACACCACTGCCTGCGAGCTGCTGCATGACTCAGGCATGAGGCCTCCCCTGACATCTGGGGATGGCGCTTCCTCTGATGGCTTCAGACAGAGTGGGGGTGTCTCCATGGAGAGCCACGCCAGCTCCAAGTCAGGGCCCGCTCCTCTGAGGCGCTCTTCACCCCCGAGCAGGCAGCAATGTCTGGGCAAGTTGGTTAACTGTTGGAACTGTTGGAACCAGAGCGCTGCTCCTCAGCTCCTCCCTGGGCTCCAGCACGTGGGCTGTGTCATGGGACATGTCCCGGCGCGAGGACACACTGCCTTTGTGTGCATAGTGACGGAGCGCTCTGTTGTGCCAAAGTTACCCATGTGGTGTCTGTTCTTTCCACGCAGCCTTGAGCCCGCAGCCAGACTCCAAGGGGATGAAAATGGGCCGCTGCTAACCATCTCTGTTATTGCCACCACTATCACCTTTCTTGCCACCTCCACCACCACTTACCATCACCATCACCATCGCACCACCCTGTCTTCTTTCCTTGTCGCTCCCCAATTACCCCTTACTACCTTCACCATCGCTGCCATCACCCACCGCACCCAGGCCTCCCTCTGCCTCTCCCACTGCTCTGATGCTGCGAACACCACCCTAGTCATCGGTGCTCTTTGGAAGCTCTTACTCGAAGCTGGCTGGGGCTTGGTTCCTCAGGCGTGGAGCACCTGCTGCATAAGGAGCTCACTCTGAGGAACTTCGGCAGGAGACACCCAAGTGGCAAGGCAGGGACCTCCCCAGGGAGGGAGACAAACAGGCTTCAGCTCATAAAATGCACACAGGGTGGCCCGAGGTGCCACCCAAATGTGCCCAGGACTGAAGTTGCCGCTGATGTAAACAGATGCCATGTTGAATGTCCATGTTCATGCAGCTTTATTGTTCATGTTCATGCATGAATGTTCATGCAGCTTTATTTGAAATTATAAACTTTTAGAAACAACTCAAATGTCTACTAATGGTTCAATAAACTAACTCTAGTATATCCATACAGTAGAATATTACTCAACAATAAAAATGAATGAACTGCTGACACATGGCCAACTTTGATGAAGCTAAAATGTATTGATTTATATAGCAGCATTAATGAATCTCAAAGTAATTATGCTGAATGAAATAAGCCATAAATAATGAGAGTTATCTATTGTACATTCCATTTGTATAAAATTATAGGAAATGTAATGTGTAATGACAAACATAGATCAATCTTGGGAAGGAGGGACAGGAAAGAGGATTCCAAGGGGCAGGAGGAAACTTGCTTAACATGCTTCTTACCTTGATTATGGTGTGATTTTGCAGGTGCACAGATGCAAACTTTTAAAATTGTACACCTTATGTAGATGCAGTTTATTGTCAATTATATTTCAATAAAGCTGTTTTTTTTAGAAGTCCAATGACCAGAGATACCTCGATGGACTCTCATTGACCTCTTTCTCACTCCTTATTCAGGTACCACATGATCTTACTTGTAGATCATGTTTATAGTAGTTCTTGAATTAATGTACTAGTTCTCTAAATTTGTCCTTTTTTCGAGGACCATTTTGTGTACTCTAGACAAATTTTATTTCCATATTTCCATAAGCATTTCCATGTACGAGCCAGCTTGTCAGTTTCTTCAGAAAGTCTGGTGGCACCATGACCGAGATTGTGTCAAATCTGTAGATAAATCTAGGGAGAACTAATGTCTTAAATACATGGGGTCTTCTAAACCATAAGCATATCTGACTAGTTTCATGATGTATGCTTTTTACAGAATTTTCCATTGTGCTTAATTTGTCAAATTTATTGACATAAAGTTCCTAATTTCACCTCATAAATCTCACATCTGTAGTATCTATTATTCCTGATGTAGTATTGGTAATTTGAAATTCCTTTTCTTCCATTGATCAGACTTGCTAGGACTGGTTCATAAATTTTTAGGTTTGCTAACTTTTCTCTATTACTTGTTTTCTAATTTGGTGACCTCTTTTCTTTTCTCTATTTTCCTTTCTTATATTCCCTCTGGTATTCTTTCTGCTTGTTCTTTCTTATCAAGGTTGAAGCTTACTTCATTGTCCTTTGACATCTGTTGTTTCTGAACTGAAACATCATTCTTATTTTTAGTCTCTTGAAGATGTATGTTTCTTTCCTCTGGCTGCTTTTTAAATTTTCTTGTTCTTTTTGATTTTCAGTGGTTAGGTGACAGTTTGTTTTGTGGTTTCCTTTGTGTTTATTTTGCTTGGAGTTTACTGGCCTTGGATGTTGGGTTGATTCTTTCATCCGTTTCATCATCTTTTCATCTGTTTCATGAAATTTTATCCACTGTCTTTTTAAATATTCCTTCTGCCCTATTCTTTCTTTCCTCTGCTTTTGAAAATCCAATGGCATGTATCTCTGTCCTATTCATATTGTTCTCTAATGAGCTGTTCAATTTTTCATTCTTTTTTCTTTCTGTGCTTCACTCGGTGCCCTTTTTATTATTGATTTGTCTTTGATTTTATTGTTCCCTTTTTTCTCCTGTGACCAATCAACTAGTACTCTTATTGAAGCCCATTTAATCTTTTATTTCAGATTATATATTTTATATATGATGTATGAATATATAATATATATGATAATACATATGGATAATATGTAATAATATATATTACATTAATATATAATACTGTGTTAATGTGAAATGAGTATATATTAATATATAATATGTGTATGTATGTAATTATATGGAGTAATATATTAAAGATATATATTAAACATATGTGTTTGATCAATGAAAGGTTTGTTTTCTGCAATTTGGTTCACTTAGACATACATTCTTTCATTACTATTTTATGGCTTTAAAAAGATATGAATTTTCGTTTATTTGCTCTTTTCTTGTTATCATCAGTTCATAGTGGAACAACAATATTTTGCAAACTTCTATATCCTACCTAGCATAGAATTCTATCTATGAAATACTGGTTCCCCTATTGATTTTCAGAATTTTCAATATTGCTGGAAAATTGCAAGAAGAATACAAAGAATTCCCACATATCCTTCACCAAAAGAGCTCATCCCGGCTTTGCCAACTGTCCTCGTATGTCATTTACAGAAAGATAATTCAAACAAGAGCACCCGCTGCACGTAGTTGTTACCTGTGCTCAGCACTCTTCAATCCAGAACAATTCTCTGGTCCTTCCCAGGCCCCTGTGTTCTTTTTTTTAAGATTATGAGCCAATTATTTCAATAATACCCCTTGATATGAGTTTGCCATGCCTCTCCATGACTACACAGAGATTGCGGATTTAGGCAAGAATGTTCCGGAAGTTAGGATGTGCTCGTCTCCCCGCGTGTCGGGTCCGATGTCAATGTGGATCATCACAGGCAGCGTTAACTTGGCTCACACGAGTAAGAGATATCTACCAGCTTTCTCCACTGTAAAGTTACCCTATTTCCTGTTAGAATTAACAATTGCAACTATGGACTTTGAGACTATGTAAATATTCTGTTATTTCTCGTACTTTTACCCACTAATTTTAGCATGCATTGCTGTATTTTCCCTGCATTAATTAGTACTGATTACCAAATGACAGTTCTCTAATTCTATCATTTGTCCTACATTTACTAGTTGAAATTCTACTATAAAAAAAGTTTTCTCCCTTCCCATGTATGGCTTTGCTTTTTAAAACCCAAGGTGGACTCATGGATTCCATAAACAGAAATCCACTCACTCCCTGTTACTCTTGTCACTTACTGTATTTTCTTGCTTTGAAATATCCCCGATTTGACCAGTGGGCGTTTCTTCAAACTGGCCGCAGCGTCCTGTGATGTAGCAGTACTCCACAGGTGCTTGCTTACTTTCTGGCACAAGATGTTCCAGGCTATCCTTGTTCTTTCCCTGTCCTGCTGTGCAATTAGCCATTTCTTTGAAGAACTGGGGTCCCTTTAGAGGTGAATTGTATTTAGACACTAAGACTTGGGAATTAAGTGTGTTTCTTGCTACTGGTTTTTCTGCTTGCAGATCTCAGAGAACAGCAATAAAAAACGTGAGCTTGTATGCAGATTCACACATGTGTACCTCGAAACTGAGTTTGCCTCGATATCTCCAATGCCAGTCTAATGGCAGTGTTCATTCTAAGCGGCCCCTCTTCAAGTTTGTAACTCTAGACCCCGTGATCCTCAATGCTTGTATCTATTGCTAGCTCCCCATGTGTAAAATTATGCCCTGCCCCCCCATCCCGAGTGCTGCCCCACTCAGCCGACTTCCTCTATGACCCCACTTCACCACCTCCTCCTTGGTCCCTTCCTTGTGATAGCCTTGGCCCCCTGAGCACAATTGAGCTCTGCCACCTTGCTCTTTACTATGGTTTTTGTTTTATTTTGTTTTGTTTTGTTTTGTTTTGTTTTGAAGAGAAAACAATTGTTAGAATTTTCTTTCCTAGGAATACAAAAAAAGGAAAAGTCATTCTTATGTGTTTAAAGTGGCCATCGTATATTATCATGAATCAAAGACAGTTTTGTTTAGGTGACTTTGACATGCTTTGAAGAATATTTTGATTTTAATGTCTCATTTTGCTGCTGTGAATAAGATTGAGCCAATGCTCATTACAGAATGACTCATTGAGCTGTCAGATGTAAATGTGTCGGTGACAGTAAAGCCCCCGCTTTTTGGTGCCGCTGCCTGGAGAGGGCAGGACCATTCAGAACAGTCCTGTCCCAGCCAAATGGACCAGAGATCAGATGACTTTGTAAGTCAGAGGCCTGCCAAGCACAGGCATGGACTTCTCAGAAAGTCCTTCAAAGTCAACTTCAGTCTTTGATTTCTCTTAGCAGAAATGATCCAAAAAGGGTCACTCCCTGACCTCGTATTTGTTGCCAGCCGCATCTGTGTACTGAGGAATGTACTCATGCTGAGGGCTTCTACTCGGGGTGTAGAGGTGGGAGATGGTGGCATGGGTTATTGGTGACAACTGTATCTGCTGCTTCTTTTTCTCCACTGTGGCCTATTAAGTAAGTTCCTAGTATCAGGAGAGTTTAGATTTGCTTTTAACGTGCAGGTGGCCTCAGGACCATTTCAGTAGGCAGCCTGGCTATTGCCCAGCCTTCCCCAGGCTCTCCTGCAGGGGGACCTACTCTTGTCCCTTCTCCAAAGGGCCGGGGCTGGTGAGATGGCTCAGTGGTGTAAGCGCCTGCCTGGCAAGCGCGAGGGCCCGAGTTCGACTCCCGGAACCGTCATACGAAAAAAAAGGGCCGGTGATATCGCTCAGCGGCACGGGCACCTGCTGGTGCGCGAGGTCCTGAGGTCGACCCCTGGTACCCACAAAAAAAAGGGGGGGGGGGGCCAAGTGGTGGCATGTTTGATATAGAACTCCTACACTTACCTCGAAATGCTTTCTGATGGTTGGATCCTCATTTTAAAAGTCACAGTCTGATTTCTGCTACTGGTAATATGGCAAATAAATATTTTTTAAATCTTTTTAAACAATGTGCTGATAAAAAAAGGGGGGGGATCCTTGGAAGCTAAAAAAGCAAGTGAAATCAGGAATCCAGAATAGCAAGACAGCATGGGGCTGACTTCACTCAGGGGGTTTTGATAAACTGAGAGAACTTTAGCTTTGCCTTGTACACCTTCTGTGGCTCATGGCACCACAGACAAATCCCAAGACCCTTCCCGGGTGGACCTATTTGAAGAGACACCCCCTGTATAAATGTAGGGCCTAAAGGGTGTCATTTGCAGGGTGAGGGTGAATAAGAAAAGAATCTCCCTATTCCCCAGGAACTATAAGAAAATATACTTGTCTCAAATTATAGCACCAAGTAGAGAGAGAGAGAAAGTCCCTTGATAATTTATAACCATATGTTGATCTCCACAAGGGATTTTAGCTCAAATGCAAATTCTCTGGATAGTTTAAAAATATCTCAACTATAAATTTTAGTTTAACCCAGAATGGTGGAGGTCTTGGATGCCTGGCACAATAAAGAAGAGCTCATATCTAAACTATATCTCAACATTTTTACACAGATTAATTTCCAGGCAGTGTGAGCTCTTTTAAAAAGTATATCAGAACACCATGGAGAAAAGTACCATGTAAGAACCAGCATAATATATAAATAGCAAAATGACACAGAATATAAAATATATGTGTGTAATATTTTTAAAGACAGAAAATATGACTGAAATCAATCATCTTTGTGAAGGATTAAATAGAACTTCTAGAAACAAAAATTTAAAATTAAAACCTTAGCACAAGAGTGTAGCAATAGATTAGAAATGGCTAAAGAGGGAGTCAGGAGCCAGAAGATGGATTTGAAGAAAAGTATACAGAATATAGCACAGAAGGGGCCAAGGATATAGTTCAGTAGCACGGTGCCTGCCTGGCAAGCACGAGGTCCTGAGTTCGATTCCCAGTTCCCCCCGCCCAAAAAAAAAGAATATGGCACAGAAATGCCAAGGTGAAAAATGTGAAAGAGAAACAGATACAAAGATGAAATGTGTAACACATTGAATCAGAATGTCTGAAAAAAAGAGAAATATGGAGTAGATAATATTTAATGGAGAATGACTGACAGTTTTCAAGAAGCAATGAAAGACAAATCCTTACTGTCAGGAAACCCAGTGAACTATAGGCAGAATAAATACAAATAAATACAAATATTTACACCACAGGGAAACTGCCAAAGGCCAAGAGGTTTCATTTTTTTTATTTGTTTCTTTGTTTATGACAGAATCTCACTATGCCGTCCAGGCTAGTCTCAAACTCATGCATTTGAGCAGTCCTGCTTCCTGAGTAGCTGGCCCATAGGCGTACACCCGCATGCCCAGCAAGAAGGTTTAACTGAAGAGGATAAGCATATTACTACAGAGAAACAAAAGGCCCAGCATAAATACCTGCTTAAATGAGCATAAAGGGGCTGGCAGTGCAGCTCAGTGGTACAGGACTTGCCTAGCATTCTGGCTTCCATCCCCAGCACCAAAATAATAATAGTAATAATAATAATAATAATAATAATAATAATAATAATAATAAACAAAATAGACATTTTAGGCAAACTTAATTAAAAGAATTTGAAATGTAAGAAGTTATTATGAGGGAAAAAGATAGTATATACACTTGTCATGTATTTAGGGCAGGAAAAGAGCAATTTGGGTTCATTTGTTTCAAGGTTCTTCATGAAGGGTAGAAGTATTAACTTTAGACTTTGGGATAATTTGACATTTCTAAGTGGTGTAAACAGTAGAAGAATGAAAAAAGTATATTTTTAAATGTATAGGAAGGAAAAACATAGAAGACATGTAGTATTCCATCTAAAGAAACAAGAGAAAGGGAGCACAGAAAAATGCAATAAACAACCCCGTCTAGACTATTTAAATAAATATGATGAGTACATACAATGGGTACTGGAGGTGGAAATGAATGAATTACAGGTGTATGCAAAGATGTGTATAAAACGAAACAGTATAAAAGCAAAAGAAGTATCATAAAATACAGTGTGATTCATTTATACAAAGTTCAGAAACATGTAAAACATTGCATAGAAATACAAAGATGAGGTAAAACTACAAAGAAAAGAAAAGAAAAATAATAAGCACAAAATTCAGGATAATGGTTGTGAGTAAGAGGGGATAGAATTGGAGAGGGATGGATGGCAATATTCAACAAATGGGATCATATTGTATTAAAAACTTCTCCGCAGCAAAAGAAACAAACTACAGAATGAAAAGACAACCTACAGAATGGGAAAACATTTTTACCAGCCATTCCTTAGACAGACGACTCATATCTAGAGTATATAAACAACTACAGGGCCGGTGAGATAGCTCAGCGGCATAAGCGCCTGCCTGGCAAGCACGAGGTCCTGAGTTCGACTCCTGGTACCCACATATAAAAAAATAAAATTATATAAATAAATAAATAAAAATTAAAAAGAGCTAAAAAAATTAGACTTTCCCAAATAAAAATCCAATCAAGAAATGGGCAAGCAAAATGAATAGACACTTCACAGAAGAAGTACAGATAGCCAATAAATACATGCATAAATGCCAGCACCACTAGCTGTTAGAGAAATGCAAATTAAAACAACACTGAGATTCCATCTCACCCTAGAAAGAATGGCCATCATCAAGAAATCAAACCGAGGCTGTGGGGAAAAAGGAACCCTTCTCCACTGTTGGTGGGATGTAAACTAGTGCAATCACTATGGAGATCAGTGTGGAGATTCTCAAAAAAAACTAAAACTAGAAATTCCTTTTGACCCAGCTATATCCCTTCTAGGTATTTTCCCAAAAGAGTTGAAAACATTATATTACGGAGACACGTGCCTACTCATGTTTATAGCAGCACAATTCATAGTAGCCAAATCTAGAAAGTGGCCCATATGTCCATCAACAGAGGAATGGATAAAGAAAATGTGGTATTTGCACACCATGGAGTACTACTCTGCCATAAAGAAAGATAAACTTGAGTCATTTGTAGGAAAATGGATGCACTTTGAGAATATAATGTTAGTGGAATAAATCAGACACACAAGCTTAAATATCACATTGTTTGTCTTGTATGAGAAGCCTAGAGTAAAAGAGCAAAACAAAAGATAGATAATAGGAGGTAGGGGAAGGGGATCAGGAGATGGAGGGAGGGAAAGGATGAGGGATGAAAAAAAGGAATTGGGATGTTCTGTCCATGTACCAGCTCCACACAGGGAATGGAAACATCATGTACTACACACATGTACTAATAAACTAAAATTTTTTTTTTTTTTTGTGGGTACCGGGGGTCGACCTCAGGACCTCGCGCGCCAGCAGGCGCCCATGCCGCTGAGTGATATCACCGGCCCTTTCTTCGTATGTGGGTCCCGGGAGTCGAACTCGGGCCCTCGCGCTTGCCAGGCAGGCGCTTATGCCGCTGAGCCATCTCACCGGCCCTAAACTAAAATTTTAAAAAAGCAAAACTCTTCTTTTTCTTTAAATTGATTAATGAGTACATGCTTGTTCATTGTAGCATAAATGCTTAGGCTGTCTACAAAGTAAGTATTATTTTCTGTGTCCTCATTATTTAACAAGAATAATTTAAACATGTATAGTGATTTGAATTTGATTTTTATGTGGTGTGAAATAGGGTTCCAGTGGTATTTGACGCCAGGTAGGTAGCTAGTCACTCCAACATTATTCATGAAGAGTCATCATTTTGCCATTGGAATGGTCTGGTTGTCATAGGTAGAACTTTCATACACACTGGGATTTATTTCTGGATCATCCCTTCTATTTTATGGCCATGTCTATAGTCATTGATTTGTCTCTTCCTACCTCAAAACCACATTGATTTTATCACTGCAGCTTTCTGGTTTGATGTTCTAGTATTTGGTAAGGCACGTACCTTTCATTATTCTTTTTCTTATTTTTCTTGGTTATCTGAGGGTACTTATTCTTTCAAATGAACTTTTTAAAGACCACTTTATACAATTCCAAAAGGGCTGCATTAAATTTACAAATTTATAGTGATGTCTCCCCACTCAAGAATAAGAAATGTCTTTGCATTTGTTCAAATCTTATTTTATGACCTTCAATAAGATTTTATAGTCTTTTTCACATAGGTCCTGTGACATTCTTGTCAAATTTACTCATAAATGTTTTATGAGGTTTTTTTACCGTTATTATGAGTAGACATTTTTTTCTTTTCATTTCTAATTATTTATTGCTAATGCAGAGAGAGTGATTAATTTTGACACATTTATCATCTGTCCAACTACTTCATCATAATTCTTTTATAATTTTAATCTTCTTTCACCAGAGTCTCTTGGTTGTCTAAGTATACTGGTACGTGATCAGCAGAAAGAAATAGTTGTTACTTGTTGTTTCCAAATGTTAATTGTTCATTTTCTTGTCTTAGTATATTTCCTTTTTTGAATAAAGACAGTGGTAACAAGTATGCCTGGAAACACTTAACTGGAAACACTTTGTGATCAGCTAAGATAGCATATTTAGAGAATTTTCTTCTATTCCTTTTCCTTAAAGCTTTTACTTGGAATGACTCCTACATTTTAAGACTTCTGTTATTTCTGCTTTTGCTCTGGGTTTTGAGATAGACCCTCTAATTTATCTTGGAAGCCATTAATTTGAGTTTCAATGGTGACCATTCTCCCCTAAATTTCTCTAATTTTCTTGGTTCAAAAATCGGAGTTCTCTTGAAAATCTTTTTTGTACTCTGCTTGGTTCCCCTGGAGTGTTATATTTGGAGTGTTGGCCTTTTGTTGTCATTGTCAAATTGTCCTCCTTCTTGTCTTAGTTACTTTTCTCTTGTTGCTGAGACAAAATACTGGACACCCAAGGTTAAAGGAAGATGGATTTATTTAGCTCACAGTTTGTAGAGGTTTCAGTCTATAATCGCCTGGCTATAAGGCAGGGTGGTGGGGCAGAGGGGCAGCCATTCATGGGGGCAGAAGACACCAAAAGCAAAAAGAGGAAAAGGGGGAAACAAGCCTCTTTCTGCCCCTTTTATCCAGACTGCCGGGATTGGAGTGGTGCCAGTCCAATCAGTGAACTGATCCAGTAATCACCCACCCTTATCCCAGCACCCTTAATCCCAGCACTGAACCATGAATCTATCACAAACTCTAGATTCAGCTGCCTCCAAAAAGCCCCATCTAAAAGTGCATGAGGCTGTGGGGGGACATTTAGACACAAACCATATCACTTCTCCTCCAGCAACCCTGATTCTGTTCCTTTTTCCTCTCTAGAGGGAGGACCTCTTGATGGAGAGGTTATTGTCCATTGCCTAATCTTTGGAGCTTAATTTCAGGCCCAGAAGTACTTAAAGCAGTGGTGGTCTGATGGGGCAATCACTGACCCTCTGGCCTCTTGCAAAAGTAGAGAGGCTGTTGGGTCGCTATCGAGGTTCCTGGAGGAAGCCCCCTGGTCCCCGGGCTCCCTGGGCTCTTCTGGTCCCAGGGCAAGAGCAGACCCAGCCCATCCATTCAGCCAGGAAAGCCAACCTCCCCAGAACCTCAGGCTCAACTGCCAGATGCCTCAGCAGCTGTGTGGCCTAGTTGTATCAGATGGGAGCCGAAGACAGAAGAAAGGAAATGATCTATTTGATATTATTCCTAAGCTTTGTCTTGATATTAGCCAGCACATATTTTTATACCAGATAATCCCATTGGGAGAAATGGGCAGATCTTAGAGAGGAGAAAATGACACCCTACTGGTCAGAAAATAGTCATTTTTTGTGCACTAATATTAGATATTTTAATTGGGCTCCTTCTTTTGCCTTTAAAAGAATAATCAAGGAGGAGTGCATATTATTACGGTGAGACACATCCGGGACAAGTGATCTGACCAAGACAAGGGATTGACCCGGGCAGCACTTGAACAGCAGGCAGAGGGCCCTAGAAGACCTTAGCATCCCTTCTGGGCTTGAGAATCTCAAGGGGTAGAATTGTACGTGGCATCACAGAGGTTCATACTGAGTGGCACTGCGGCAAGCCTGGAAATAATTGCAGGCAGCCTTAGGCGCCAAGGCCTTGGATCATTTTTGGTGGAAAAGGCAGGAAGAGCCCATGTAATGGGGCTTCAGAGAGACAGTGAAGACCCCCCAAGAGCAGCAGCATCTGATGCTCTCGGTCAAAGATGGAGGGAGCCCCAAGGAGCAGAGAGTGACGAGAGGCTTGGTACCTGGGGGGAAAATGAGGGACCTGTGACAGAGCGTAAGACAGTCGCAAGCTGGAGAGGCTTTGGGCAAAGAAAAGAAACTCAGGGGGAGGAATATATTTGGAGGAGATGCTCCAAAACAAATCCATTTTGTAAAAGAAACTCTCCCAGGGCAAAAATCCTATTGCGCTCTGCATTTTAATAGAGATTTTCTTCCCAAGGTCTTTGAAATAACCCTTCAAAAGCCAGGTAAGATAACTTGATAGGGAAAATAGAGGGTAAAAGAAGATGTTTTGTGGTTTTATGATAGTCGAAAGACATTCTAAATTGATACCCTAAATTCACAGGTGTGAGATGGCTTTTTGTGCGCCAGGGCTCTCTCTGCAGCCCCCTCGGTCGCCCAGAAGGAGACTGAGCTGGCGGGAGCCTCACTGACAGAGCGGGGCCTCTGTCTCCAACTCCGGGCTTTGTGCGGTCTCCACGCCTTCGCTCACCATCTGCCCCCATGGCTGGTTCTCTAAAGCCAGTGATCTCTGGCTCCTCACACCTCAAACCAGCCAGTCTGGGCTCTCCCGTGTCTCCATTAGACCCACCTTTCACCTGCTGTTGTCCACAGCTGGTTCTGTGTCGAGCTCTGGCTGTGAGAGGTGGGTCCCGGTCCACAGAGCCCTCCCACCCCGTCTGCACCTCTGAGCGGCTGCGCTGCCACAGGCTCTGCCCCGGGGCCTCTGTGCCCACTGAGGGGCCCAAGGAGCAGGGATCCCCGCTTTCATGGTGAGAAGCACTGAGGCTGGCGGGCAGCCTAGAAAGGCTCCAGGCCAGAGCTAGGAGATCCTCTCTGTGGGGAGAATAGCCTAGGGGAGATCTGGTGGGGGCCCTCTAGAAATAGTGAGGTCAAAGGGCAACTGGAAGGAAGAGAAACCCTCGGCTGTGGAAAGTGGGCCTAAGATGCTTGCAAGATGTGCAACACCAAGGGCCCAGATGAGGCCACCTTTGCAACTGAACCACAGTTCACCCTTAGGTGCTGAGTGGAGCAGCAGAGTCTGTGCTCTGACTGCTCAGCTGTGGTCACCAAGAGCCTGTGGTTTCAGATTCCCCCAACTTGGCAGCTGAGCAGCACTTGGCGCAGGCAAATCCTTGGTCCAAGGAAAATGGGGGTGGGGGCATTTCCTTGGGATGGTTTGAAGCACAGTTTTTAGTCTGCCTTCTAAAACCAGTCAACGCTTCCAATGTAAGCATTTCCACTTCGCATTAAAGCTGGCCTCCTGAACACAGTAACTGCCTCACACTTACATCAATGAGTTGGTCAAGCCCAATGGCCCCTTCTTTTCCAGTCCTATTTATTCAGCCTTTCACTAATGCAGAACATCTGAATTGAGCACTTGTTGTGTGCCAAGCTCTTTCCATAAATTATTTCATTCAGCCTCCAAAGCAACCCCACAAGGGAGGGATCATTGTTATCCTTGTTTTGAAATAAAGGAGACAGTAGGAACTTGGCTGATGTCGCACAGCTAACAAGCTCCAAGGAGTATAGGACTGGGCTAAGAGCAAGGTTTAACTGGGTGTTGCCTGAGACCTGGCTGGGGTGACCCTGAGCTCTGTGACAAGTTCTGGCATGGGACTTGCAAGTCATTAGCAGTGCTGCAGATCAGCTGGTGCACAGGCCTCTGTCTCCAGCTTCTTCCCCAAGAGAGAGTTGTCTTTGTCTCTGTGTTGGTCAGCTTTTTGTAGCTGTGACAAAATACCTAACAAACACAGCTTAAGCAGGAAAGGTTTCTTTTGGCTCATGGTTTCAGAGGTTCCACCCATGGTCCATCAGTTCCACTGCTTTAGCCTGTAGTGAGGCAGAACATCATGGTGGAAAGGTATAGAGGAGGAAAGCTGCTCGCCTCATGGTGGCCAGGAAGCAGAGAAAGGAAGGGGCTGGGGACCAGATATAGTTCCCCAGGTCATGCTACTGTGACCCTTTGACTAGCCCCCCACCTCAAATTCTGTCATCTCCCAGCAATGCCATCAAATTATGGGTTAATCTATTGATGAAGTTAAAGCCCTCATGATCCAGTCACCTCCATTGACCCCACCTCCATTGACCCCATACAGCTCTCAATATGTGAGTCTTTAGGGGACACCTCACATTTAATCCATAACAGTCTCTGAAGCCAAACTAAGTGGCCTGGGGCCTTGTATCACTCTCTTTCCCAGGTCCCTCTGTGAGGCTAAGGGCTCCAAAAGAAGATGACGTCCCAGTAGGGGAGAAGGATGAGGATCCTGCAGCCTCCATAGGCTCACTGTCACTGTAGCCACTTTGGTAAGATTGAGAAAATTATACAGAACTTGGGAATAAGGCAAAGGAGGGGCCCAGGCCTCCCGGCATCATCCGGGAATCTGAATTCACAGACTTACCCAATGGTGAGTCACTGACCCAGGCTATGGGGGTGCTTTTCCACTCAGCCCACTACTTACTGTTAAGGAAAGGCCCAGACTGTGTACTGATGCATCGGCTTGTATGTTCGCTTCTGGTGAAGATGCAGAAGATTCGTCCCAGTGGCAAGGCTTTCTTTGCCTGTACGTCATTCACCTGCTGCGTGCTGTGCCTAGCCATCTCACCGCAGCCATCTTCCTCCTGCTTACTTCTTCGCGTTCTCCTTTGAACTGGCTTCTTCCTCATGCAGCCTCCCTGACTGATAAACTGAGAATCTTTGACACATGCTCACTTTGTATTATCATGTCTATAAGATTTTTCTTTTCAGTACTAGGAATTGAACCCGGGGGGACACTAAGCCACCTCCCCAGCCCTTTTGATTTTCTTTGAGACAGGATCCCACTAAGTTGCCTAGGCTGGCCTTGAACTTACAATCCTCCTGCCTCAGTCTCTTGAGTAGCTGACATGCACCACAATGCCTAGTGCGATCCTAAGTTTTCAAAAGTATCACTCAACACTTGTGTTTGGTGTCTGTGCTTCATCTGCGACCAGAAATAACCACCTCCAGAGCCCTGCCCGGGGACCCTGGACAAGAAGCAGGAAACCAGCGCCTGCCTTACAAGCGCGAGGGCCCGAGTTCGACTCCCGGAACCCACATACGAAAAAGGGGCCGGTGATATCGCTCAGTGGCACGGGTGCCTGTTGGCGCGCGAGGTCCTGAGGTCGTCCCCCTGGTACCCACAAAAAAAAAAAAAAAGAAGCAGGAAACCATTTGTGCTTTGGGTGTGATACAAGGTTGGTTAGATACAAACTCTTTGGGCAGAACTGAGAGGGCTACTGACAGATAAAGGTCTTTCCCTCTTGCCACATTCCAGGCATTTCTGACTTTGACTTAGTGGTTTATTTTGAAGCCTATTTGTAGGATCTCTACTTAGGACCCATAAACAACATACCTGAAGGTTACATTACCTTTCAGCCCTGGGTAACCACGTGTTTCTGTTAAGCTTTGGGACCTGGAGAATTTGGTGAGGTCTTTCAGAACTAGTCATCTGTTTTCATGACATACACAAGAGCTTAGCTTTCAGGCTGTGCTGTGTAGTTGTGTTTAAAATCACCTGTGGTCACTGAGAGGCCGTCACGTTTACCCAGCAGTCACCTCAACAGTTCCATGCAAAATGGTGGGAGTGGGGGCAGGGAGGTGCCCAGCTGAGGAATACTAGAGTGTGTGTAGGCCGTGCTGAAGTGATTCCTGGGGGTAAGGCTGTGTCCCCAGCTGAGCACATTTTCCCACATCCGAGGGATTTGGATTGAGGCAAGTTCATTTCAAGGCGCTACCACCTACTTGCTGTCTGACCACAGGCCACTCACATTTCCTTCTCTGTAAAATGGGCATATATCGTGCCACAAGTGTACCCTGAGACCAGTGAGCCCACCGCAGTCAGATGAGCTCATGGGTTCTAAGCGTCTAGTGTGATGCCATTAGCATGCCTCAGTAAAGAGGAGCTACTTTAAGCACCGCCCTCCCTGGCTGGTGTTAGCACACGCGCGTCCTTGGGAGGGATTAAGATTTGCTTCCCAACCCCGGAGTATGAATCAGACTTCCCGGGTGGGGAGCAGATTGGAGGCAGCCCCAGCACCCAGGGCACCAGAATGGTGTGCAGGCACCCACCGTGATGGCCAGCACCCAGGGAGGACTGCTGTCTCCCCACCCCCGGCAGCCCTGAGGGGTGCTGGGAGCTCTCTGGGCCATGACACTGTCAGAGGATGTGTCTCTTTAAGCCAGGAGTAGAGCCAGAGGGCTGAAAGTCTGGGAGACAGGACCTTGGCCGCTCCCCAGGTGTACTGTGCATCACAGCTCCCTGCAGGTGGGGGGGCGGTGCCTCAGGAGCAGGCCTCTTCTCGTGCCGGCTTCTTTGCCCTGCACACAAGGGCCAGGGCGCCCGAGCTGCCGTGCTCTCCCCTCCACTTCAGTTCCCAGGTCAGATCTCCTCCTCTCCTCGAGGAGGCTTTCCCGACCACCCGAGTGAAGTTCCCCACTGCAGTGGCCTCTTCATTTCCCTCCCGGCATGTGCTGCACTGCACGGTTGTCTGACTTGTCTGCCGATTCTCTGTTGTGTGTCTTCCCGAGGGTCCTAGGACAGGAGGACGGGACCCAAATCTGTCTCGGGTCCATAGCACTTAGAAGCGGGTCTGGTGCATAGCAGGTGCTCAGCAGATGTTTGCTGGATGAGCGGGTGGATGGGGAGTTGGCAGGCAGGCCCTTCCTGAGTGCCCTGTTGGTACCACCCAGCCCATCCGGGGTCAAAATGCCCCTGGACCGGAGAGCTGAGCGTCGGTGTGGCTCGCACAATAACCCGAACTCTGCAGCCCTACACAAAGCACCTGTGCCTCAAGAGAGTCGACACTGAGCACGCTCTGGACACCCTGGGTGTGTCCGAGAGTATGAATTTTTCTGGGATGGGGAAGAGTATAGGACCGTCATCTCCAGCCCCTGGCCTCTGTGCCTCTCTGTCCACACTTGGTTCTTCCACATGCGAGCCCTCAGCTCTAGGGCTTTAAGAAGCCCAGCCGTGACCTCTGGTCAGGGCTGCAGCTCTCCCATGCGCCAGTGTCGATGCATAGAAGGTAAAGTACGTAGTGCACGTGTAAGGGGCCGTGTCTGCCCACGGTGGCCACTTGGGTCCCCTACAGGCACCTCTGTCTGCAGAAGCTGGACAGAGTTGCCGTGCCAGGGTGGGCTCATGGCAGGGGTCAGATAAGATTCTTGACGTTTTCTGGACTGCGCACACTGTCTCCTTTCCTCCACACCCACGTTCTCCTCTTCCTGGCCGCCAGTGGCCTCCTGAGAGCCTTACTTCATTGTGGCTTCATAGTGGGGTGAGGTGAGCTCGTGGGGATTCACCCCCAGGCCGCTTGTGTGGGCAATGTGGGACGCCTCAAGGTCTGGTCAGCGCAGAGTGAGGATAAGTTCTAGACACAGAAAGGCCTCATGGGTGAAACAGACCTGCAGGCAGTTAGCATCCCAAAGTGGAAAAAACGGGTTTCCCTTTGTCTTTAATCCATTTTCTATTGCCATAAAGGATACCACAGCCTGGTAAATTATGAACAATAGAAGTTCATCTGACTCATGGTCCTGGAGGCTGGGAAGTCCCAGAGCAGGGCACCGGCAGCTGGTAGGGACCTCTGTTTTGTGTCGTGATGTGAAACACACAGGAGACCATAAGGAAATGAGACCAGACTCATCCTGTTTGTCAGGACCCCACCCACATGGTAATCGTCCCACTCCTGAGGAAACAGCATCGATCTGCTCGCGGCCTAACCGTGCCTCGATACAATGGCCATTAGATTTCCACGTGGGTCTTGGAGGGAACATTCTGACAATAGCTTCCCTCGAGTGGCGCTGAGGGCACAGTCTTTGCGAAGGGAGCACTCATAAGATTTCTTGGGGTCAAGAAACCAGTAAGAGAGACTGAGTCAGAGTTAAGAAACAAAATAAGCCAACTGTGCACTGGCTTGTGGTCAGCCACCAGGACACAATGCCGAGGCCTCCTGTTCCAGGTAAACAAAGACAGCTTTCCCTCTCTGGGACCTGTCTCAGCCTTCACCCCCTTGAATCCCTGCACCGGGGGCTACACTTGCCTTCCACACTTGCTGAACCACACCACCTGGACCTGCGCTTGTGGCAGTGCCCGGTCTGTGACACTCTAGTCCAGAAACCTCAGCTGAATCATCACACAGGTTGTCATTAGTACCAACTGGTACAAATGAACCTGTTGCTCCCACCATCACTGTAATGTAACAATTCCCATTTCTACCCATGTTCAGTAAATTTAATTAGTGTTGAAAAGCAGCTTATTTGGCAAGATGATCAGTTTCTAACCTGGGTAAACAACTTCCTTTATGATTGTAAATTAAGCATGTTGTATCCTTTTCATGCATCATGGTTGTCCTCATAAATACTGTAGGCAGTTGCTGGTGGTCTCACTTGGTTACCTTTCCTATTACTGTTTTATCATCATCCCGGTAGGAGTGGGGAATTCATTCCATCTTAATGACAAAGCAGAAGTGGTGGCAAGGGGCTTGTTTCAGCAGGAAACTGTGCCTTGGTCAGTGTCTCTGTGGTTGGTGATCAGATTCTAGGCCTGGCCCTGCACGGGATGTTCTCAGCTTTCCATCAGGCCTGCTGTCCGCAGCCTTTGTAAAGGGTGCATGCAGGGCTTTAAAACTGTTTTTGTCTTAATTGCATATAATTAGAAATCAAATATTTGCCAATGACGGCTGATTCCCAGGCCAGAGAGAACCTGCTTGTAATGACTTCCTGGGCCACAGGTGCGCGCAGGTGTTTTCTTAACACTGACCCCAGCACAGCCCAGGGGGAGGGCCGAGGGGGTCCAGCTGCAGGCTGTTCAGTGTGGGCACCTGATGCGCGTGTGACACTCGTCCTCAAGATGATCAGCGCAACCTGCGTATGGGGGCGGCGCGGAGGAGGAGGAGGAGTTCAGGCACAGTGGAGTCCCCGTCTGCCATGAGCTGGCTCTAGCCTGACTGCGTGGTTAGATTCAGTGGTCTCTGAAAGCCCCACCCTGCCCTGCCTCTCCAGCACCACGGTTGCCTTTGCCACCCAGGGCCACGGCCATGGGCCCATCTCCCTTTGGGCCTCTGTCCTGCATCTCTCTCCCGCCCCCGTGGAGGATGCAGAGGAAGCACCCACAGGTCAGTGCTCATGGACCCCCCACCCTGCTCCCCATCCCAGTCCCTAACCCAGTGCTGGAGCGGCAGCGCTCTCTCAGCATTAAGGAGCTCAGCTCTGAAACCTCTTGTGTTTCTGAAAAGTTAAGTGTCCTGGAGCCACTGAGGACAGAGACCCAGCACCTACGGGGCCTCCTGGGGCCAGAGTGTGAGGCCGACACTCTGGGGCGGGGGACTCAGGGAGGGGACACTTGGGCTTGTGTTGGCAGCAAGTGCTTCATAAAGGGAAGGGCTCCCAGGATGAGTTGGAGCTGCTCAACCAGCAGGAGGGAGCAATGCGGGGATCAGCACAACCAGAGCAAACCGCACCCCGGGCCCGGAGCAGGCTCAGGGAGGCCTGAGGCCGGAGACAAGGCTCTGTGACTTCAGAGCGAGGCGATTAGCCGGTTCCCCTCCTGTCTGCACAAGAAGTGTATTAAAACAAGATCCAGTGGCAGGGTTTGTGTCCTCAGCCTGTCTTGGGAAGGAAACAAAGGCTGATATTTTTAGAGCTGTGTTAGTTTCTGCTAGTAGCCGCCAGCACTTGCTGGGCGAACCCATTTCCCAACAACCCAGGAGAATCCCGCTAATCAAACACAGTCTATAGCAAAGAGGCCAGAAGCCCGGAGCCTGCCCTGCCAGGAGCCTGCCTTCAGCTCCCTTCTGTTTTCCTGCCACCTGTCAGCCCTGACAGGAGCCTTCCAGGGAGTTTCCATGACCTGCGAACAGCTAGCAAAGCAGATACGGGAGGTTCACGTGTTCTGCTTGGCATCCGCGCTTCCGCACTGCACGGATATATATTGACCTTCTAGTTTATTATGGTTCAAGAAAAAGTCAATATTTCTCAGCTTGCTAGGGCTGGGGGAATTTAAATGAGTTACTGAGTCAAACAGTTAATCTGCCAATAACCAATTTTGTCTTCTCGAATCTATAATGGTGAAAAAGCAGACCTAACCAAAAACAAAGAGGGGATTCTTTTTTTTTTTTCTTACACATTTTCAGCCCATGGGGTAGGGCCATTCTGTCTCGTTGAGTATTTTGAAGATTTCATTAAAATTTAAAGCAAAGACTTCTGTGGCCATAAAAATCTGCATTCACGTTTTAATTATTTGTACTCTGATATGTCTCGACAATTCTTAACTTTACACGGGTTGCCATTCATGGAACCCAAGTCCGCTGTCCCCGGACTCCTGTGGAGGATCCTGATGCTGGTTCTGGATTCCTGCTCCGCCTTTCACTTAGTGGTGCCTTTGCAGAAATGAGCTGCCAGCCAGCCGCCCTCCTGCACGGTACAGGCTCTGGGCACTCTTTCCCAGAAATCCTTGTGGCTGTGTTTTGGGTGCAGGAGACACCCAAGCAATGTGGCTGCTGCCATTTGCTGGATCTCAGCCTTCTTGCCTACAGCCACAGCACTGTGCTAGAAAAGACTGGGGGGGGGCAGTCAGTTGTGCCTCCGTGGATGACAGTTGTCATGGAGAACTGTTCTCCCCAGAGGAAAAGTCTCCCACCTGGGCTGCCTCCTCCCCCACCCTGAACACACAGAGTACCACTTCCTTCCTATGCCATACTTCCCCTCTAGACCCTGCCATGGCTCCCTGGTGCCTACAGTATCAAAGCTGGATTCTTCTGCTTGGTTTCCAACCTGCTACAACCACACCTCGCCTCCCTTTCCCCCTCTTTTGTTCGAAACTGCTATTCCCTTTAGGTTTCCTACCTGAGACGTGCTGGCTCTACCTGAGTGGGTTCTGGAACCTGGCCCGCTCTGCCTCATAGAAACTGCTCCTCGTCTGGGTCCACAAGGTCCATGGCCCTCACTTCCTCTTAAGCCCAAGGCCCTGTTTACTTCTCTGAAAAGTAGCTCCTGGGCTCCCATAGCTCTCTGGGTTCCAGGCTGGGCAGGTGTCATATCTGAGATGTTTGGAGCGAGTGAGCCATAACACCTGAGCTCTGCACAGCATGACGCCCTCCTCAGCACCAATGGCCACCTCTTGGCAAAGGGAAAGGGACTCCACTGAGTTCCGTGGCCCTGTCTCAGATAAGCCTCGGCCCATGAGGAAGCCAGCAACCCCAGCCCCACCAGCCTGTGTCTGACCCTCTGTGTTTGTGTCCTGCAGGGCTTCCTGGCCATGGGCTGCTGGCCTCCTGCAGGAAGAAGCCATGTAGCCGCGGGAGCCGGTGTGTGCTCAGCAGCGAGACCGGGGAGCCCTCCTGCCAGTGCCTGGAGGCGTGCAGGCCCCGCTACCTGCCCGTGTGTGGTTCTGACGGGCGGCTCTACGAGAACCACTGTGAGCTCCACCGGGCCGCCTGCCTGCTGGGAAAGAGGGTCGTCGTCATCCACAGCAAGGAGTGTTTCCTCAAAGGTAGGGAGATGGCTCCTTGCCATATGCTTTTGGACTTTGTAATCTGTATAGAGGAAGTAAAGAGAAGGACGGGTGCTTTAACCAGCAACAGTGGCCTTTCACTTCTGTGCGTAACCCTGCTCCAGAGGCTATCGCCTTCAATAAGGCCTCTTGGGGTGCAGAATTCAGGGACATCAAAGCAAACCTGGCTGGTACAAAACACAGGTCCCCTAGGGACCCTATAACAAGGCATTGCCCCGCTCTTCACATAGGATGTCCCCTGGCAGAGTGGTAACAGTGGCCACATTTACCCATGTGGACAGAGTCCCATGAGTCAGTGCTTACAGTGTGGCCAGAAAGGCACCGGCACAGTGGTTCCCAGCATGACAGGGACTCCAGCTCTGTCCAGAACAGTTGCTGATGGAAAAGCATCCCATGCCTTGCCTGTGCAGAACAGTCCTGAGCAAGACAAAGAAGTCCCGGCATGGGCATCAGGTCACATCCGTGGAGGCGGGGTCAGAGGACTCATGCTTTGGGCTGGGATTGTGTCAGAAGAGAAGGGCAGCATCGGTTCACAGTAGATGATGAGAGCCACGTGGCGATGACTCTGTGCTGTGTCCTAATCTACTCTCAGCACCTAGCCAGGTGTCCTGTACGAAAAGGATGCTCAGTGGCTCAAGGCGCTCACGGGTGTGAGAGTTAGAATGCGCATCCCTGGGCGCACACGGCCCCGAGAGCGAGTGTGTGCTGTGGCTGATAGAAGTATTTGTTATCCTGAAACAGAATGGGCCTGTGTGAATGAACTAGGAAATGTGTAGAAAGCAGAAGCAAAATGTGAGCAGATGGGAGCAGGCCCACATGGCCTGAGCTGGGGAATGTCGCGGGTAGCAGAGGCCCGCTGCGGTTGCCCGTGATCGGAGAGCTGCTCGGGGAGTAGGGAAGAGAGAGAAAGGTTTGGGAGAAAGTGAGGTCTGCCACACGCCGGCAGCCTGACCAGCAGGCGCTTCTGTGCAGTCCCCAGCTGTGAGGGGCTGGGCCCCCAAAAAGAGGAGGCTGAACTCAGCCTTGCTGTCACTGTCCCCAGCCTGAATGTGACTACCCCAGCATGTGCCTGTGACAAGGGAAGTCACAGCCGAGGCAGGGAGCATGGGTGATTAGTCTCCACCACCTCTGCTCTGCCACATGCACCCACATAATGGGCCCCTCCCCCCCTCACTTGCCGTGGCAGTGTGGGCTCTGGAAAGCGCGTTTAGCCTTTGATGGGAGAAGCCTCGGACGCTTTCATGGCTGTGCTCATGGTGCTAATGCTGAGCTACTTCAGAATCGCGAGACGCATTATGGAAATGAGGCCAGAATGGGCTGAGGACAAATTGTCCCTGGTCTGGAAGCTCTGCTCAGCCCCGTGCTTCTGACTCCTTGGCAACCATGCACACTAAAACACTTGACCAGTTGCTCCAGCTTTATTGGCCGTGTTGAATTTTGTAGACTGATGTTCCATTCTCTGGTTTCCAATATCTCCCAAATTGCATCTTTCTGAAGGTTTTTATTTCCACATCAGTGTGTGTACAGCCTCCCTCACCATCGGTTATTCAAACAGCATTTCTCATTTCACGCGAGGGAAAGAACAACAACCACAAAACCTGCCACCCTGAGGGATGACGGGGGTGAGCTAGGCGTGGGGAGTGGGGGGCAGGAGCAAGCAGCTCAGGGCTCAGCTCTGTTTCAGGCTGACTGAGTTCGTGCACCGAATCCTGATGCACAGATTCTGTGAATTGCCTGGTACTCAGAGGCATGGACTGCTCCCCTCAAGATACTTCTTCGAAGCCTATATGCTCCCCAAAACACAGAGGGTGGCATCCAGGCTCCTCTTCTCCCCGGCAATGTGGCCCTGGGGAGAAGCCTTTTCCTCATCTGTAAAATGGCCTAGAGGCCATCCCCTCCAGCTCTGGTGGAGGAAAGCACTGAAGGCAGCGCTCAGACCACGTGGCACAGTGCCAGGCAGTTGCATGTGTGTGGCATTAATCCTAGGTGCCACCATGGCTCGTTCTACTCCAGCCTGGCCACGGGCCTGGAGCAGAGGGAGGTACGAACAAGGGCTCTGCCTGGAAGATTCTGGGGGACATTTCAGATGGCTTTCTGGTCCCTGGAGAGTATGCAGCAGGTCCTGTGTGTCTGCCTTGATGCCGTCCTGGAGATGCCCACCTGCTGACCTCAGGGTCAGCTCCAGGGTCAGCTCCCAGCAGGCAGGATCCCTGTCGCCTCTTCCTCTAGCATCCTCCAGGGTGTGCCCAGGGGCTTATGGGAATGGCAGACAGGCCAGCCTTAAGGGGAGCTTTGGGACAACACTTCTCCACCTCACCAGAGCCACACGTCCAGCAGGAGCAAAAACAAGTGACAGAGGCTCCGTCAGGAGTCAGGGATGACAGGGGTTCTTGGGGAAAGGAAGTAAAGGACAACTTCCTTCTGTGCCCATCTCATGATGGCAGCAGCACATTTAATGCTTGAGCTCCATGGATGACGATTTGTCATTTGTCTCGAATTTCCAGGGAGTTTTAAAACAGGAAACTTAAAACACCTATTTTCCAAGCAAACAAAAAATTTAAAATTGTCCATCTTCCATTCTCTGTCCCTACTAGTTTCACAGAGAGAACTTTGGGTTTCGTTCTCTTGGACTTCATCACCCCGGAAGCCGATATGAGGAGCACGCTATGGGGCTGCAGGATAAAGCGAGTAGAAGCGCTGGACTGTGCCGGGCCAGCGCACTCTGGCCAGAGCCCCTGACCCCTGAGGAGAGGTTTCTGTGGGGACTGGGGAGGGACACGTGACACTTGCCAGTCTGCATGAGAAAAAAGGCAGCATTCTAAGCCCCATTTATAAGAAAACTTCTGGTTTCACATTCCAGTTGCTATGGCAATGGGATTCCTTGTGACTACCGGATGAAATACAGTATCATTTAGGGATCATTAGCATGTGTGAACATCAGACCGAACCCAAAAGCATGGCTGCAATTCATCTGCAGCTTTGATCCGGGTCTCCTCAAACGGAAGCAGGGGAGAAGGTTAAGGGCAAGGAGGGATGTGGGAAAGGTGCATTTCCTACTCCTTGGGGCAGAATTTGCCATACTTTTCCTCCACACCAAATACAACCAAGAGAATTCCAAGATGTCTCGTGGGTTTGTTGCCTAACTTTGTATAGTTTGCGTTTGAAAAGTTATCTCGTAACACTGCGCTCCTGTTTCCATGCGAGGTGGCACTTTAAAAACTGTTTTTTCTGACTTGGTTTTC
Source organism: Erethizon dorsatum (assembly GCA_028451465.1). Lineage (NCBI taxonomy): Eukaryota > Metazoa > Chordata > Mammalia > Rodentia > Erethizontidae > Erethizon > Erethizon dorsatum. The sequence continues at coordinate 5,046,897 of CM051836.1, read as the reverse complement.
AACTCATGCTCTGTCTCCTCCGCTACTCAAGAAGATGAGCTCGCGCCTGACCACTCACTCACCACATAGGGTTGTGTTGTACCAGATAACGCAGTGCTGGAGTCGGGCCGTTTTCCAAACCATGAAATTATGGAAGAAAAAAGACTGACGGAGGTTTGGCTTTAAGTGGACCCTTTGGCTTCCTCAGCCCGAATGAGTTTGCAGGTGTTCTTTGGTGTGTCAGGGCGAGTCCCCAAGCTAGGGAACTTAGGGGCACTCATTTCCATTTATGGAAAAAGAAAATCAAATAAGCTACAGCTTACTCATCTTTTTTTTTTTTTCTTGTTACTAAACAGGAGTAAGATCTCAACACTCTGCTGCAAGCTAGCAGAGCAGATTTTGTCTAGTTATTCTGTCGCTGTTCTTGTTGTTACTGTGAATCTTGGTGTTTTACGAACTTAAATTAGTCTCCACACTTCCCAGGGGGGCATTTTTATACTTCCGCCAGTCTTTTCTGCCCTGCTGGAGAAAGCTACTCACACCCCTGGAGGTGCCAGGCAGAGGCCCTCGGCAGGACGCGAGATCCCTCTGCAGGGCTGTGGGCGGTGGGCATGATGGGGGTTTGGTTTCTCTGCCAGAGCTGTCCCCGCACCAAGGAGGGGGCAGCAGGGAGCCTAGGCTGGTCAGGCAGTGAGGCAGGCAAGGGTGGGTCCTCACCACACCTCCTCAGACACAGCTCGCTGCGCCTCACTTACTTCGTCTGTAGGATGGGAATACCAGCACGTACTCCGCGGAGTATCTCCATCATGGAGGGAGCCCTGCCTGCACACGGCCATCACTTCCCTCTAAGTGGTAGCAGGAGCCTGGGGACAATGCATGATGTCACTGCAAACATGGCACCTATGCAGGGGGCCTAAGCAAGAGACTGTAAGGCCCTGACCACAACTTGGGATGTAGATTAAAAGGCGAGGGGTGATGGGGCCTCCTATGCACGAGGGCCAGGAAGCACACTGGCCACCACATTTACTTAATGGCCAGAATCTGACCTCTAGGTGGTCATATGTAATCACCACCCTCTCTGGCTGGCCCCATCTGTGAAGAGCAATGCAGTGAGTTACCCAGGCATGCGTTAGCAGAGAAGCAAGAGCAGAAGCAAGTGTCCCTGAGTCAGACAAGCTGGTCCAGCTTCCCCATTTCCAGAGGGGCACCCAGAAGCCCAGACATGGCAGGTCTGCTCCTGGAGTCCTATACGCAGGGCCACGCCCAGGGCCCAGGATCTGCCTCTGGCACCCACAAGTAGGCATGGTGGTGCCCCCCTGTAATCCCAGCTCTCTAGAAGGCTGAAGCAGGGGGAGCACAAGTTCAAGCCCAGCCTCGGCAACTTAGTGACTTAGGGAGACCCTGTCGAGGAAGGAACAAAAGAAGAAAGGGAGGAAAGGAGGAATGGAAGAAGGGGGAAAGGGACAGAGGGAGGGAGAGAGGAGTGAAGAAGGGAAGGAGGAAAAAAGGGAGGAAGGAAGGAAGGTAGAGCAGACGGGCCAGAAATGTAGCTCAGTGCCAAGACCCTGGGTTCAATGCCCAGTACTATTAAAAAAAAAAAAAAAGAGAGAGAGGAAGGAGGAGGAGGAGGTGCTGGCAGCAGCAGCACCCACAGCTTTGGGGCTATTTTATTTAAGTCCAGCAAGGCTTTTTCCCAGCAGACCCAATTGCTTCCCCTTTCCCATCTCCCCCACGAGACATCCTGCTGTGGAGGGAGGGCTCTGGACCCATGGTGGGTGAGAAAGGCCTCATGCATCTTCTGGCTGGGTCCCTGCCCTGCCCATCAGCAGGAAGCCTGGCTGCATCTGTCTTATCCAGGCAAAGCCAGCTCCATCATCCCAAACCCCCACAGCCTCTGGATATCGGAGAGCAAGACCACTGTCTCCTGCACAAGGTAGGCAGAGCCCTTGGGACAATCCCTCCTCCAGCCTGGCCTGGCTCCCAGAGCTGGAGCTGGCTTCTGCTTTCTCCTCGAAAGCCCTCCCTTGTCTTTCCAGTTGCCCTTCCTCACCTGGCTCTACCCACACTTCTGCCCAGAGCCCTCCTAAAGAGCTGACTCTGTACCAGCCCCTTCCTGGCCTTCATTTTCAGCTCCACAGGGGAAGGTTTGGTCACTTTCCACCGGGCCATCCAGCTTCATGTACTTTTTGAGTACCCCCTGGGTGCCAAGGCTGTGCCAGGACCTGAGGTGCCAGTATGATGGGGATGCCAGGCCTGACTTCATAGACTGACACCCCCAAGAAATGTCGGGCTCCAGTCCCTAGCATCCCCATTTTCTGAACTATCATTTGGAGGCTGCTTTAGCCAGAGACAACCCCCAGACCTCAAGGACAAATGAGAATCATTATGGACAGCCTCTCGTTATGGATATGTCCTCTCCACCTGGGGACTCTGCCAACCTCACTGCAAACAATTAGGAGTTGACTGAACCGAAAATTCGGTCTCAGCCCACCCTCACCCCCGTCCCAGCCTCTCCTGGAGCTCAATCATCCATTTGTAGAATCAGCTTCCAGGATCGCGAAATGTGACTTAAAACAAACGTATGTTCTTTGACTATTTCCTCTAGGTTTTATGCAAGAAAATGTCTCGGTGGGAGCACCCTGCAAGCGTGTGAGAATGTTATCAGCTCAGCACGTGCAGCGCGCATCACAGAGCTGCTACATTCTGAACGAATTAATTACATTCCAGTAATTAAAAATTGCTAATAAGTTATTGAGCTGAGAAAGCCTCACACTGCACTGACTTCACTTATGGAAACAAGTGAGAGCCTCCAAGGCTCCCCTGTCGCTGTTCCCTGCCCTTTTCTGGTATCCACTGCCTTCTTTGCCCCACCCCCTCTTCTGTACACTCCTCAGTGTCTCGGCCACTGACAGGCTCAGCCTCTCTTGTGCTAAAGCCAAGAGGAGCTGACTTTTGTCCCAGCAACCCTCCGAGTACCACGTAAGCTCTTCCCTTCCCTTCCCTCCACTGCCACCAAGTTCATTAAGATCGCCTGACCTCAGACCGTCTAATGTCTGTCCTGCTGCATCCCTCCTGCCGCGACACCTGTCATCCTCCCTGCGGCCCTGGTCCTCCAGCTTCCAGAGCCGAGCCCACCCTCTGCCTTTCTGTAGAGCAGTCTTGCCCCGTCGGCGTCTTCCATGTGGAACCCAGGGGCCCTCCTGGGCCCTTGTCTCTTTCTCTTCCACCCCGTCTCACTGTCCCAGCCATTCCTCAGACACGCACACTGTCTCGTGGCCTCTCCTCCCGAACCCTCCTCCACATTTCCATCCACCTCCGCCACACTCCTTCAAACCCACTTCCCCTGTGGCTCTACGAATGAGGTCCCTGAGGGGTGACATGAATCAGGGTGCTCTCCTGCTTGAACCCTGCTGCCCTCTCTTGAGCCAGCATGCATCCACGGAGAGGCAGGGGCTGTCCCAGCACTGGGGATGTCCGTCACAGAACAGGACACGCGAGAGGCCCGCCCTCAGGGCAGGTGCAGTCTTGGGAGAAGGAGGCCGACAAACCAGAGAGGGCACGTGGGGTGGTGGCAAGTGTCTTAGAAAGGAAACAGTGGGCAAGGCAATTAGAGCACCCAATGCATCATGCAACATTTGAGCTGTGACCTGAAGGAGGTGGGAAGGTGAGGCGGCGAGGCATTGGGAGGCCTGGGGGGAGCATCCTGGGCAGAAGGAGCAGCACAGGCAAGGGCCATGACGTGGGAGCTTGCCTGGGGGCTCTGGGAATCACGAGGAGGCTGAGGTTGCTGTGTCCGAGTAAGGGGAGGGACACTAAGGAAGTCAGAAGATGGAAGATCACCCATGGAAGGCCTTGCTGGCCTGTGGAAGCCCACGCTCCTTGTCATTATGCTGCATTTCTCTGATCACACCACCACACCCTGCAAGAGATGGCCTCGAGGGGACTTCACTCTTCACCACCATGCCCGGGAGCCTGTAAAGGGTGCACCCTGGCTGGAAGAAGTGATTTGCCCAGGACCTCATGCCCAGGCATCTCCAGGTCCATCCTTCACCTGACGGAAGGGTTTGGGGGTTTCCGGGTGTGAGCCCCAAGGTAATCCAGGTATCATCTGAATGTCTAAGTGCAGGGTACGCCTCCCATTAAACTTCTTGTTAGCTTGCCCCACTCCCGTCCCCACTGGCTGTCCTTACAAGTGGGGACGTTTGCTTCATGTTCCTTCTGCTTGCTCGTTGGAAACGATCTACTCATTTTCAGGTGAAGGCACAAATTAGTGATTTTGTGTTAAATAGGATGGAAACTGTTCCTTCAAGGTCCCCGTGTGGCAAGAACGGGAGGTCGTACTAGAAGGGGAGAAATTAGAAGCCCTCCCGGTAATGCAAATCAGAGGGCCCAGCGAAGGAGCTGATGGATTTAGAGCAGGACTCTGCCCCAGGGCCTGTTGGGTTCTCTGGGGTGGTCGGGGTCATCAAGGCTGTGGCAGGCACACAAGAAAGGAAGAGGCAGGGGCAGCAGGGAAGGGAGTGGTGTGGAGCTCTGAGCCCCACAAGTATCCTTCAGGAGGCTCCTGGGGAAGGCCCCGTGCGGAGAAAGGGGAGCCCTTAATTCAGGTGGCGCGTGCCCAGCACCTCGCAGATTTCAAATGATCACTCAGAGTCTAATGTTTAATTACTGGAGCGAGAAGTAGTTGATTTGGGACTTCCTTAAGGTTCTCTCCTATTGTGTCTTCAATTAAGATCAAGGCCCCCTTGTAGCAGCTGCTAAATGACATCTCATATTGAATCTCTGTGCTTAAGCAGTTTATCTAATTATATGTGTGACAAACTCGGCAGCTGTCAGCCCAGCCACGACTCAAACATGTTGACTCTGTGGCCACCATGAAGTGTTTTCTGGTTACTCGCAGGCGCCGGGAAGGACTTACTTGCTTGTCGCTAGGTGTGGGTCCCTTTCGGGGCTTCTGTTACCTGGGGACCTGTGGAGTTAAGAGGGGCCAGTGGTGGGGGGCAGGGGGTACAGGAGTTGGGCAGAGGCCTGGTGGTCTAGCTGCTCCTGGGTCTCAGCCCCTCCTACCTGTGTCCCCAGGCGCCGTGGCTGGCCTGGATGCCCAGCCTGTCTGCCTGCTCTACTGCACAGGGAGGCAGAGCCCCAGTTTGGGCATCTTTGTTTCTCCGAAGAGAGAGAGACACACTTACTGCCGTGTCAGATAAGCAGGGTAAATCAGAGGTGTTGGAGGGCAGCAAGCCAGGGAGGGCAGGAGGGACTCCCTCAGCCCAAGTATTTCTGCAAAGCAGGCTCGCTGGACACTTTAATAGCAGGACCATCCCATGCTGATCTGTGTAGTTGAATCTTCAGCCAGCACAGTGGAGGAGTCGCAGTCTCTGCAGCATCGTGGTTCCCAGAACCACTCATATTTTATTATCATAGGTAAACTTGTGCCCTGTCCTGTGTCAGGTGCCACAGGAGAGCCAGGTCCAGGACACTGAGTGTTCTCAAGGCTTGAAGGAGACAAGGGCTTCCCCACAACTGCTGGTCTTGGGCATCTCCTCCTCAAGAACCTGCCCTCAGCTTTTCTTCTCATGCTCTTGTCCACTTTGATGCATCCTGATCACTCATTAACGAAGGTAATTGGAGCGGAAACCACCTTTAGAAGTGTCCTCTAAGTGAATGGGGCAAAATCACTTTGTTTGCAGATAATTAAAATAGCCAGATGCAGTGAAGGCTGTCCACTTATTTTAAGCAGTGGCATCTGAAATGTGTATTTCTCTTTATAGCTGGCGAAAAGGGCTCCTCCAAGCACCTGGCAGATGCCTCCCTTTGCTGTTCTTCCTTAGGGAACTTTTGTTTCTTCATCCATCTCTTCTCCTCAATCCACCCCAGCCCTTTCAGTTGGCTAAGATGGGGCCTAAAGTCGTGGCCCCAGTGGTCTGGCAAATGCTTCACTCAATCATTCTCCCTGCCTTCCTTTTTCTTCATCTCTCCTTCCCTCTCTCCCCCAACTCCGTTTCTCTCTCTGGTTCTCAGATGCTGTGTGGTTCATCCAGCAATCCAGGTTTACACTGAAATACAATAAATCCAAGGTCTTTCTGTAGAGATTTGCAGAAGTCTCATTTGCACCTAGCCAGGGAGCACTTGGACAGGCCTGGGTCTGTGAGAGCCCTCAGAGCCTGCCCAGTGCCTTAGAAAACCTTAGATGAGAGGCATCAGAGGGTGTAATGGGCCACGATAGAACCTGTCCTGACAGGTGGGTGATGGTCAGGAAAGAGGGGTCAAGGAAGAGCCTCTTGCAAAGCCACAAATGGAGAAATACTCCAACCAAGGGACGTGGGGTGGGGTAGGGGTGGACATCAGAAAGGATCAGGGACATGTCCTTGTATTTATGTAGACAGTGAGCTTTCCACCCAGGAGCAGGGTGTCTCTCCACTGTTCAGCCTCATGTGCTGGTTCCAGGGAAGTCAGGAGCCCGCTGCAGCAGTGCTGTTTTGTGACAGTGACCAGGGATCCACTGCTTCTGCAGCCTGGACATTGTCCCCAGGGCTGCATGAGAGTAAGCAGAGGTGGAACAAGAACTAAACAGAAGTCAGCTTCTGCTCACTCAAGTCTCAGTGAGCGGGTACATTTTAAGGAAGATTGCTGCAAGAAAGAGAAGCACATTTTAGACAGCAACTGAGTTCTACTGTCACTTCAAGCAAACAGAACAGCCATCACCATGGCATGAACAAGACGATGGCCACCACTCATGGAGCATCCGCCAGGCTCCCATCTGCTGCCACCAGGTACTTTATGGATGTCATCTCAGGCAATCCTCGCCCAAGTTGGCATTTTACTGCAGGGCAAGAGAAGCCAACTCTGAAATGAGATGGAAAATGAGTTTATAAACCAGCCTAACTATAATCAGAAATAAAATAGAAGCTATAGGAGGTAAAGGAAGAATATAAGGAATCTGAAATACAATGGCAGAAGCCCCACCTACATTTCAAGCAGTAACGGGCAAGATTAAGCGTGCCAGTCACACAGTTATTCTCCAATATGGAGAATACATTTGGAAACCTCTCCTAAGATGCATGGAAAACAAGAAGAAAGGTTGAGAAACAGTGTGAGAGAGCATGCTAGGTACGTAGGAGAGAGAGAGGTTTGACATATTGCTGAATCGTCATGACAGAGTGCCAGCAGCAAATCAAATGCCCACAATAAACAAAGTGCAGGGTGACAGGAAATCCAGTGTCAGGTGGTCTTAGTTGACCAGCTTCACCACGGGTGACTTTTCACTGCTGGTCTGATTCACATCCAGGATGACACTGATGCGAAGGCAAAGCGAGAAGGCCGTGAAGAGTTTCCGTGGAGTTTTGAGGTGATGAGGTTGTGACGTAAGACTCTCCGCATGCTCCCTGGTGATCCACATGTGGAAACAACAGGGCATGTGCTGTGGCAGGTGAGGGCTTGGGTTACGCCTCCCCTGTATTCTAGGCTATGAAAAAAATGGGAAGACAAACTCCCAAAAATCTAGAGATAAAGCAGAGAATTTGACAAAGGAAATGCTTTGTACTCTAGGCCTAAGGAGAATACAAGGGGCCCTGAAATGAGGAATTGTCTAAATAATTGTTTCAAATGTAGTTAAAGAAAATTGCAAAGAGTGAATTATGAAGTTAAGTGCACTTAATTTTCTTCACTTGCTTGTGGGAATTTAAACAAATCGCGCATAATTCTTGACTGAATATGTTCAAATATATGCATTAGCTCAGCTAAGCAATGCTCCATGAACTCCCTCCATACAGCCCAGAATGAACCCACTGCTGACCCCATGCTGACCCCAAGCTGCATCCAGGAGCCTCTGTCTCCTGCCTTTGCTGGTGTCTGTGGGCACCATGGGTAGGATCAGCCATTGTCAGCGGGTCCTCCCACAGCCAGGCCTCCCCTGCCTTCATCACAGTGGCTGGAGTGCTCCCCAGAAGTCCTGCCGAGGCCCTGAGCGAGGTACCAGAAAATGCCACTGTATCACGGTGTGCCTTCCATGTGTCCTGATGCTGGTGAGTGTGTCAGGGCAAGCAGGAAGCCCTGTACTGTGGATGCTAAGGTTCTATTCAAAACTATGATTAGTAATGCATGAGAGTCAAGCCCTGCTGCCAAACAAAGACTACAGTGTGAGAGATGGAGTTCAAACCTTCTGCGGGACAAAGCCATGAGCAATAGAAAACAGAACAGCCATCACCATGGCATGAACAAGACGATGGCCACCACTCATGGAGCATCCTCCAGGCTCCCATCTGCTGCCACCAGGTACTTTATGGATGTCATCTCAGGCAATCCTCGTCCAAGTTGGCATTTTACTGCAGGGCAAGAGAAGCCAAATTACTTACCCAGTGACAAAGCTGGTAAAGGATAGCACCAAAACTGTCACCTACCTGTCCCTGCTGCCCATGTGCCTCAGCCACTCCAGCAGCTAGGAGGAAAGAGAGGGCTTGACCTGAACCCGGAAGAGTGGGTGAGATGTGAATAACCAGGACACAATGGAAATCATGCAGATTACTGACAGTTAGGGCAAAATTCCTTCCTCCTCCTCCAGGCATGCGCTTGGGACTCGTCAGAGAGTGTGTACCTAAAAGTGATCCCTGCCCAGAAGAGAAAGAGGTAGAAGCGAGACCTTGCACGTTGCCCTGGAAGTCACTTAATGAAAGGAATGATACTCTCACACGGTCGCTCTTTGAACCCCAGTGGCCATCTCCATGTGCCTATGTGACGTGACCACCACAAAGAGCATGTTCCAAAGGAAAAAACATCCCCGACTGCGGAGTGACTCAGGGCAACGAGCACTGGCACAGGAAGGCGCTGTCCAGATTCCTCAGTGGTGGGCCGGTGAGATGGCTCAGCAGCTTAAGCGCCTGCCTGGCAAGCGCGAGGGCCCGAGTTCGACTCCCGGATCCCACATCCAAAAAAGGGGCCGGTGATATCGCTCAGCGGCACGGGCGCCTGCTGGCGTGCGAGGTCCTGAGGTTGACCCCCCCGGTACCCACAAAAAAAAAAAAAAAATTATCTCAGATTCCTCAGTGGCTCCTCTGTCTCTCTCCTTCTGCCTTGTCCTTCCTCACCAGTGTCCCCACCCTCACCGCTACCAAATTCCGAGGGGTGCAAGGTCTTGTTTACATGCCAACCGCGTCTCAGTAAACATTCCGCTAGCAATTTTAAAGGAATGAGCTTTCCATTTTAACAAGTTTCATGGCTCTCGGGGCAAACAACTGTGGGTATCGGGAAGGCCTCACAAAAACAGGAGTCTGTAGGAAAGGAAAGCAAAGGGCACTCTGGGGAAGTGATTCTTTCCTGTGCGAAAGGCCAGCGGGGGCCCACACGCTGAGTTAGAGGAAGAGTTGGCAGGAAGCAGGAGCTCACTGAAACGCGCCCTAGAAGGCTGGGAAGGAATAACTGGGAGAAAAGGGGCCACCAGGTTTCCTTGGGGTTCAGCTCCCCAGGTACTCTACTGGCTCTGATTATAATCATACAAATTGAAGCAAATTATTGTGATTTTGCGTATCTCATGTTTTTATTTTTAAAGTTGGATTTATGGAAGGTAGGGTAACAACTAGCTTAAAAAGCCAGAGCTACGTGCCAGGCCCAGTGCTAAGCACTTTATGTCCGTACCTCGTTTGATCCTACAGGATAAGCGCTGCTATTATGCCTGCTTGGCGGATGAGGAGACTGAGGACATGCTGGTCCTTTGTTGGGGGCACACCCCATTGCCACCCCATCGCCAACCCCCATGCAGAGCAGGAGCGTGGATGTCGAAGTCTGAGTCCAACTCTCCCCCCTGTAGCCCAACGCCCAGGCCACAGATGAGATTTGGCTCTGGACTCAGTGCTCCGGCCTCCTCTGAGCTGCAGCCCCCATCTGAGCACCAAGGAGTTCTGGGGGGAGTCAGAGTGGGGGGAACCCTGACCCCGAAGTCCTCACCCCCATCACCCACCTACCAGCCTGAAAGGTGTTTTCCTGCCAGTGGCTGTCTTCCAAGTGAAGTTGTCTTTTCTTCCAAACAAGGTTAGTAGTTTAAACAATAACTTTGGAATTACAAGCATGCAAACAAAATAAGATGCAAACCTGAGAAAACCCAAAGGTAGATGAAGGAGTCAGGTGTCTAAGAAAGGGACACAAATGGAGGGAGGTGGGGCAGAGTGCAAGGGTGCCCATTAGGTCCTGATGTGTCTCCTTTCTGAGGGTGCCTTAGTTTGGGAACCAGGTATTTTGGGCCGGACGGCAGGCTGCCAAATTCAAAGACACAGGAATCAGAGTATTAAATCACCTGCCTTGGTGACTAGAACATGGGGAGAGTATGGAGTTGTCGTCTCTCCTAGAAATTGGTAATGATGGCTGTGCCCTCTTAATAAGGCAGCAGCCAATTAGAGCAAATGTTTGAGGTGTCCCTGCTGAGTGACGGGATGTCTCGTCTTCTCCCAGAACTCCCTGGGGCTGTCAGTCAGACAGGCAGATACATGACTTAGGTTAATTGGAGGAAAAAAACTCCTGCCAGGGAAGTGGGCACTGGCTTTTCATTTAACAGGTTCAGTTTTGACAAGAATCTTTGTCATGGGCCGGTGAGATAGCTCAGCGGCGTAAGCACCTGCCAGGCAAGTGCAAGGTCCTGAGTTCGACTTCTGGTACCCACATAAGAAAAAAGGGCCGGTGATATCGCTCAGCGGTACAGGCGCCTGCTGGTAGGCATGCGAGGTCCTCAGTTTGACCCCCAGCACCCACAAAATATATATATCTTTGTCAGATTCAAGAAAGGACACATGCTTCAGAAGGGCTCTCCTTCCCACCGTCCCACCACCAATGAGACTGTGGTTGGAAGTTTTTGGCCCCAGGATCTCACAAGAGAACCAGGAGAATCTGAGCAGGAGAAGGCTGTGCTGGGCAAGCATCCTACATGAGAGGGTGTCCTCCCTCAGCAGATGAGGTCTGTGCAGGACCTACTGTGACCCAGCCAGCACCTGGGCCCCAGAATGACCACGTAGGGTGGTATGATGTGAGCCATGTGAGAGCCTGAGTCTGGGAACATCTGGAGCTCGGGTTGGGTAAATCAGCTGGGTTTGGTCAGCTGATTCATTTCCAAATGGACTGAGGAATGATGTGTCATAAAGTCCACATGGGCAGGCAGGGCCTGCTCCAGCTGAAGTAAGGCCCAGCTTCCAGGTGAAGGAAGCCCATGGAATAAACAGCCACCAGGCAGTCACTGGCTCTCCTCAGCCCATGCCTCTCTCCTGCCGCACCCCCTCCTCCTTTTCCCCTTTCTCCTCCACACCTCCTCTTCATCCCTCCTCCTCCTCCTCATCCTCTCGCCTCCCCCTCACCTTCTCACCTCCCCATTTCACTCTCCCTCCACCCTCCGATGAGGTCTGATTTGACTGTGCCCACACACGTCTAAAACAAGTGACTGAAAAGTAACATATCTCGAGTTAACTGGGAGTATTTACCATGTGGCACAAACTACTCATTTTAGCGTTTCAATGATTGAACCAGCAAAACCAGCTGAGTTTAGACACTGTCCGAACTAGTTTGTTGCCCCTGCTCCCCAGATGTTGGAATATGGACCCCATGTGAACTGGGGGATGAACCAGCCCATCCGACTTTGTAGGGTCAAGTGAGTGGCGTTGGTTCCACTCGAGCCGGCAGGTCTGTCTTTTGTTGGAGGAATCCCTCTCTGCAGCTTCTCATACCATCATGATCTGGATCATAAGTGACTAATCAACAAACAAATGCATTGTTTCTCCGGGTTCCTGTCAGCTGTTGCCAGTGGGAGGAGGCGGGCAGCATGTCAGGAACTAACAGTCACGCAGGAGGCGGAAATTATGAGCCCCATTGTGACAGAGAAACCCAGGCCTTGGAGACATGTTCGGTGTTAGGTCAGCAAATGCTGATTCAGGGCTGGGTGTGTGGCTCGGTGGTAGAGCCCTTGTTCATATACACAGGGCCCTGGGTTTGATCCCCAGAACCATAAAAACTTAAAAGAAGTTTAATGCTCACCTTTCACATCCACCCCAGGTTATCAGGGACTGAGTTCCCCATCTTTACATGGGCATGGGGTTGATACATGTTCACTTCCACCCCCATTTCACTGCAAAATCAAGTCACACAGCCAAGAGATTTGTGCGTGACACTCCACTGGACCAGAGAGAACAGAGGCCCTGCCTCTGAGAATTCTGCATTCTCCAGCCAGAGCGTGCAGCCTGGAGTAGGGACCGATGCTTTGAGGACCCCTGAACACATGGCACAGGTTTACCAGCACTGCAGCTACCATCACAGGCTGGGTGGGGAGTCAGTATGGAGTGCATGGGCGCAGAGGCCCAGGGATGTCACCTCAGATCTTCCACTTCCCAGCTCCATGACCTTGGGCGAGTAACCTCTTTGAGCATCCATTTCCTGATCCATGAAATGGGGCCTGTCCCGAGTGCTCACTAAGCATGAAGTATCAGGCCTACATATGTTACCTTATGTTCCCAGCCCCAATTTATTACTAACTCAGTTTCTGAGGGCCCAGGGAATTCCATGGTGGATAAGATGTATGAGATTAGGGACGTGGAAGATAGGGTGGTGGTTTTGGCCTCACAGCTAAGGTGTGCAGGTGGATCCTAGAGGGCCAGAGCTGTGACAGTGAGGAGTGATTTCGTGTGAGAAGGAACAAGATTGCTGGTGTCACTGCCCACGTAGGTGTCTGTACACCCACGCTTCAGCTGGGCTGTGTTCTGAGTCCCCACTTCTGTCCTAGTTTAGGGTACAGGGGAGACCACGTGTGTGAATGGACGCGAACACCTCCATCCAAGCCCATGCCTGGCTGGGAGCACATTAGAAAAGCAATAAGCCAGGTTCTCCATCACGTCTTCGCACCTCTCTAGGGCTAAGGAAGATCTCCAGGGAGGCTGTAAATTCTGAAAACAGAACAGAAGAGTTAATGGGTTTTAGGCTGGAATTCATTCTCTGCATGGGCACCTGAAGAAAACAATCTCCTTACAGATAGCTTAGAGACCTCCTGGTTATTATATCTGCCTTGATCTTCTTGCCCACCGGGTATCCCACCTCCCTGGGCAGAAGGGGTGAAGTCACAGGCAGAGGTGCTTCATATCAGAGCTGTTAAAAAATTTTAGCCCAACAAAAGCAATTATATCAATCATATGCAAATTCCCGATGACCACATTTCCAGTCCTAAAGACTCCAGGGGTTTAAGATCCTCCACAAAATTAATGCCCACAGATAAGACTAAAAGACAACTAAGACTGAAAGACAACTTCCTGTTTTCCGAGGCTTACACCCTGGGCCCGGATCTGGGCTTGGTCGAAAGAGCTCTCCAGTATAGAGGCCCAGGGTGGGAGCCTGCAGGTCGTGCCATCCCTTGCTGACTGGGGTGGTGGGGGCTGCGTCCCTTACCACTGTGTTCCGGTCCTGACGCAGGGCCTGGACCAGAGTAGGCAAGCAGCACACACTTGCTCATGGGGGGGGATGGCAGAGAGGGGACAAGGGTGACAGCTTGGCTTTCACCCACGTCAGTAGAGCAGCCAGGAAGGGCCTGAGGAAACCCGGAGGGAGGGACTCTGCTGGCAGCACACACACTCCTGCCACCTTTAGCAGAATGTACCTGAGTCCACATCCCACTCACCTGGTGTCACAGGGGCACCCCAAGTCCATGGCCGTGGCCACAGGTTTACCTCTTCTTCTGGGGTTCTAGCTCAGGGTTTTAGCAGCACCCCCCACAGCTGTGTCCAGGGGACCCAGGGCTGAGCCACTGGCATGTTCGTAGGATTGGAAGGGAAGCCACTTGTGGGACGTGAACTCTTTTTCTTCACTTTTTATTATGAAATACGGCATCCAGACATGGGACCCAAATGCATTTGCACAGTTAAAATCATCATGATTAAGGCAAAAGCTGTGTTTTAGGGGTCAGCATGGACCTAAGAAATCCTCCTTCCCCGTAGCCTGGGAGGTAACCACTGCGCTCTCGGACTTGCGTGATCATCATTTTCTGGCCTTTCTTTACAGTTGCCTTTATACTCATAAATATGTATCTCAGGATGGTTTACTTTTTCTTGCTTTTGAACTTCATATAGGTGTTGTGGATTTTTTCAGGTTTGCTTCTTCTGGCGTGGTGTTTGTAAGGTTATATTTAGCATAGTTGGAGGTTATTTATTTTTGTTGCTGACTATGCCCTTACGTGAGTGTACCACAGTTCACCCATCCTACCGCTGATGGCTTTGCACTGAGCTACTTCCCCAACTCTTTCTTACCTTTTTATTTTGAGTCAGGGTCTCACTGCCTCAGCCTCCCATTGTTGTGGTTTTAATTGACACTTTCCTGATTACAAATGAGACTAAGCATCGTGTTGTTTGCTTATTGGCCATTTTTATTTCTTCTTCTGTGAAGTACTGCCTAGCACACATTTCTACCAGTTGTTTGTCTTTTTGTGTATTGATCTATGGAGTTCTTTATGTATTCTAGGTACTTACTTTTTATTGATCATATTTATTACAGTATATTCTTCTATGTATGGCTTGGCTTCTCACCCTGTCTTGGTTTCTTTTTAAGGGTGGAATTTCTTAATTTTAATGTAGTTGAGTTTATCAGTCTGTTTCCTCAGGGCTAGTAGATTTTGTGCCTTTTGAAATAAATCCTCCCCAGCCCCCAAGGCCCTACATTATTCTATATCATTTCTACTTTACAGTTCTGCTTTCATGTTCAGCTTTTTTCATGTAGAAGCTTTATTAATATAATTCGTATATCATCCCATGTGAGGTGTACAAGACAGTGGATCTTAATATATCCACAAAGTTGTACAGCCATCACTACAATCCATTTTTAAATATTTTATAACTCGAAAAAGAAACTTCATTCATTAACAGTCACTCCCCAGTCCTCTACTCCCCTGCCACAACCTCCACCACCAGCCCTAGCAGCCACTGAGCTTCTACCTCTCTAGATTGCCTCTTGTAGACATTCCATAAAAACTGAATTGTACGACATGTGGTCTTTGTGACTGGCTTCCTTTACTTAGCACGTTTTCTGTTGTGGCATATATCAGTCCTTATCCATTTTTATTGCCAAATAAAATTCTGCATGTATATATCACATTTTATCCAGTTAGTTGACACCTGAGTTGCTTCCACTTTATTATGAAAAATGCTGCTATAAACATTTGTGTACAAGTTTTTGTGTGGGCATAATTATCATTTCTCTTGGGTATAAACTTACAGATAGAGTTGGTCGTATGTTAACTCTGTGTTCAACCTTTTGAGAAACTGTTAAGTTATTGTCCAAAGCAGCTGTACCATTTTACAAGCTGTCAACAGTGTACAAGAGTTTCAGTTTATCCAAATCCTTTCCAACACTTGTTATTATTTGTCTTTCTAACTGTGATCGTTTAGTGGTGTGAAGTGGTGTCTCATGTGGTTTTGATTTGCAATTTCTTGATGGATAATGATGTCGAGCATCTTTTCAGTTTTATTTGCCATTTGTATTTCCTCTTTAGAGAACTGTCCCGTTCAGATCCTTTGCCCATTTTTACTTGGGCCGTTTGTCTATTGTTGAGTTGTATGACTTCTTTATATAGTCTGGATACAGGTCCCTAATCAGAAATATGCTTTGTAAATATTTCTCCCCATCCTATGGATTCTCTCTTCACTTTCTTTATATTATCCATAGAAGCACAAAAGGGTTTTTTTTTTTTGAAGTCCAATTTACTTATTTTTTTTCTTTTGCCTTTGTGTGACACATATTTTAAAAGATTTTACCCAAAATCACAAAGATTTACTCTTTTCACAATTTCATAGTTTTAGCTTTTTCATTTAACTCATATTATCTTGAGTCTGTTTTATTTTTTGTATATGGTGTGAGGTATGTCTCCAATGTCAGACTTTCACATGTTGGTTTTCAGTTGTACCAGTATCCTTCGTTTTCATCACTGTTCTTTCCTCCTTTGAATTGTCTTGGCACTCTTGTCCAAAATGAATTAACCATAATTGTGAAGGTTTATTTCTGGACTCTAGGTTCTATTCCTTAGATCTAGATATCTGCCCTTTTTCTGATACAACACCATCTTGATTCCTGTAGCTTTGTAATAAGTTTTAAAATCAGGAAGTATGAGTCCTCCAATTTGTCTTTTTGGGGTTTTGTTTTTGTTTTTCTTTTGCAGGATTGTTTTGACTATTCTGAGTCCTTTACATCTCCATATGCATTTCAGATCAACTTGTCAGTTTCTCAAAGAAGCAAGCTGGGATTCTCGTAGGTATTATATCAGATAAGCAAATGAGTTTAGGAGTGATATCAACTTAACAGTAGTAAGTATTCTAATCTATGAACATAGGATAGCTTTTCCTTTTGATCTTTAATTTTACCCTGTCTTTGAAGGGTAAAACTTATCCCCTGTTGCTTCCTCTCTGACTCTTTGCTTTTCCTTCTGCTTCCTGGCCCCCGTGGTCAGCAGTTTGTCTCTGTCATCCCCTCCTGTCATGTTTCTGCCTTGCAGCTAAAAAACCATGGACTCAAACTTCTGAAACCTGAGCCAAAATAAACCTTTCCCTTTAAGTTGTGTGTGTCACATATTTTGTCCCAGCAACAGAAAGGTGACTAATACAGTATAGAAATACAACTGATTCTTGTATATAGATCTTGAACCTTTAAAACTTATAAAATGTATTTGTCAATTCTACTTGATTTTTTAAATGGATGATTTAGAATTAGCTATGAAAAGAAAATCTGACTGTAAGTAGAGATAGTTTTGCCTCTTCCTTTCTAATGCTGATGCTGTTAGGGTCGGGATGCCCGCCGCGTGAAGGAAGACTCCAAGAAGCATTCTCTCATGCAAAGGGCAAGGGGTTTTATTATCCAAGCATGCGTGGGGCTCACTGAACACGCAGGAACAGTGGGCCCCGAGGTTTGTCTGTGCAGGGCTTATATGTCTATAGAACAAAGGGAGGAGGGGTCTTTGCAAGCGCGGTTACAGAAGCAGATAGCATTGGTTAGTTTAAACAGCTTTTTACATTCATTGGGAGAAGACACTCATACGGGAGTTTTTAGGCTGGCCGACCGAGCGGGGAGGATGTTTTCTAATATGGGCAGCAGGTGGTCCGGAACAGCACAATCTGCAATCCTTGCAAATTTCTTAGCCCAGGGTCAGTCGTTATCTTGCAGCCCAGTTCCCTGGTCTGTGGTCAGCTTTGTTTTGTTTTTATCTACTTTAGGTAGCTTTGTAACAGCTCAATTCCCGGAACATTGGGAGGAGGGGGACAGTATAGACTGTGCATTCCCAGAAGGGAAAATTTCTCTTATATTCCCCCCTTTTTGTTTTTGGGAATCTCTAATCTTAGAGATCGGAGTGTCCATTTTTAGGATCATCTAGAAATGTATACTGTTGTCTGATGAGCATTAGTTTTACATTGTCAATCTGGTTATATATTTGAAGCTAGGAATAGGTATGGGTTTATTTCTTGAAATAATGTCTAAATAACCCAGTCCAGTTTACAGGAAGGAGAATGAAAGCCAGATTTTTGGCTTTCAGGCCATTCATCACAGGTGGGGGCAGCAATATTAATAACATCAGTGACATTAACACATACGTGGTCAAGCAGAACATTTTTTAGCTTAATCTTTAGGGTGTTGGTTCCCCTTTCCATCGTTTACTTATCTGGTTCTGTGGGTGGAGAGACTGAGGTCGGCAGCACTTTGAAGTGGCTATGGTGGATCCGGGCGGTCTTTCTAGAAATCACCTGAGGAGTACCTGGGTACTTGGCTCTACCGCTTGAGCAGGTTCTGTGGTCGGTGGGTCAGGTGTTGGGTGTTTTTGGCGGAATACCCAATGGATGGAGGAGAGCACGGGCTGTAGAGCCTGAAGGGACTTAACGAGATGTTGATTAGTAAGATCTGTAATCTCTAGTTTAGGTAACGGAGGGGTAGGTCAGCCAAACATGGCTTCAAAGGGGAAATTTTCGATACATAGGGAGTGTATCTGGCCCGGAGGAGAGCAAAGGGGAGGAGGCTACACAGGGTGATGGCGGTGACCAGAGTCATGTTGGTGTTTAGCTGCAGCAGCTTTTGCTGAAGTCTCTTGGTGCATCGAGGTCTGAAGGTCTCTGGGGCAGACGGTCGCACTTCTGCAAGCTCAGGTGTCCATATCTTGATTTGGGAGCATTGAATCCATGGAGCACAGCCTGTAACTTTAAGAGCAGTGGGAGTGGTTAGGATCACCTCATTGGGTTCCTCCCACTTTGGTTGGAGAGGCTCCTCTTTTAGGCTGTAATCAGGACTTGGTCTCCTGGATTTGAAGGAGTGGACTGGCATGGGCATGGGGATCAGATGTCTCCATAACAGTCTGTTGAAGTTTTTGAAGCATCTGGTGCAGCGCCTTTATCTGTTGGTGCAAGTTCAAAGTTCCCATCTCTTATAATCTATTTGAAACAGGTATCAGTGGGGGAGGCTCTCAAACATTATCTCAAATGGAGTTAGTCCACCTCAGTACAGTGTACACCGCAACTGCAAGAGGGCCGACGGGGAGCACAGTAACCCAGTTAGCCCCAGTCTCTTGGCACAACTTTGTCAGGGTGGTTTTTAAAGTACAGTTTTGTCTTTTTACTTGGCTTGAGCTTTGTGGCCAATATATAGTATGGAGTTTTTATTTTAGCCCCAGCACTGCTGTAAGGCCTTTGACCATTTTACCCACAAAAGCAGGTCCATTATCTGAACCTACCGTTATGGGGAGCCCATTCCATAGAATGATCAGCTCCATCAAAGCTTTTATCACCTCTCTCGATGTTTCAGTCTTAGTGGGGAGGCCTCCACCCATCCTGAATAGGTACAAATCAAAACTACTAAGTATCTCTTATTTACGCTGGTGGGTTTAATTTTAGTAAAATCCACTTTAACATCTTTAGATGGCACAGTCCCTTGTCTCCGGACACCTAGTCGTTGTGTTGCCGGGAGACAGGGTTGTTGTGGGATCAGTTAGTGCCCCTCTCAGTCACCGAAGCACATCAGGTCCATATCACAAACTGTCTCAGGAAGCAGAGCCTCTGTCTGGATGGTTCGCTCTAAGGTGACAACCATTGTTCTCACCCTCCAAACCCCATCGATTACCATGTTGCTGCCATCTGAAAAGAGGGTCAGGTCTGGGTCCTGAAGGGGCACATCCTGCAAGTCTGGTCGGGCTGAGTACACCATCTCAGTGGCTTTAGCACAGTCATGTTCAGGTGGCTCCAGGGAAGTGGGCAAAAGAGAGGCAGGATTAATAGCTTGTACAGTCTTGATAGTTAACCTGGGGTCTTTTAACAAGGTCCCTTGGTACTGGGCCAACCTGGTTCCTGAGATCCATTTACCTCCAGGTCCTCTCAATAAAGTCTCTATTGCATGGGGCACAAACATATTTAGCTTTTGTCCCAAAGTCAATTTGTCAGCTTCTTTTACTAGAATGGCTGTGGTGGTAGTCGAACGCAGGCAGGAAGGCCATCCTGCTGCCACGGAGTCCAGTCTCTTAGCTAAATATGTCACGGGGTGTTTCTAGGGTCCCAGTGTTTGTGTAAGAACACCCTGAGCAATGTCGTCCTTTTTATGGACAAACAGCTGGAAGGATTTCGTGATGTCAGGTAGTGCCAAGGCGGGGGCGCTTACCAGTCTGTCTTTCAAATCCTTAAAAGCAGCCTGTTGTTTAGGATTTTATTCCAACAGAGGGCTATTTCCTCCTCTTAAAGCCTCATAGAGGGGCTTCGCTATTGCTGCAAAATTAGGGACCCAAAGGCGACATTACCCAAAGGCGACAGTACCCAATGGTTCCCAGAAATTTCCTCAACTCCTTTCTGGTCATCGGCACTTGGAGGCCCTGAATGGCCTGAGTGCATAAGATTGGCAGAGAGCGTGTTCCATCCTTTAATATAAATCCTAGAAACTTAGCAGTCTGCACACAAATTTGAGCTTTTTAGTCAATTGTCTTTATCTAGTACATAGGATGTTTTTATCTAATTTGTCTTTTAATAGGACATCACTGAAGAAATTTTATGACATTATCTGGACTGTTTAATATCTAGGCATCTCTAAGTACTGTGGCATATATAGCATATACATCACATAGGTCTTTTTGTTAAAAATTATCATTTGACTGGTGACCTTATATTAGTATGAACCTCTTATCATAAATATCTGGAGCACAAGCAAAGGCAGGTGTCTGAATCTGAAAGAAAGAAAGAAAATGTTATCTCTGTAAACAATCCCAGTTTTTATATTTCAGAAGACCTGTACATCTGGAAGGTATGAATACACTTAATATACTATGAGATCAGCAACACTGAATTGTCATTGTCATATAAAAACTTTTGTTTTTTAATTTAGTTTTGTACCAGAACATCTTTAAATCAGAAAACCTCATTGTCCTGTTTTAGAAAATTTAACCTGTTGATGATGACCAATGTAAACATACCACAATAATACATTTTGTCTAACAATTTTTGATGACTTATGAAAACCAGATCACTTAACACATTATTTTGAACAACAAGAAACTCTCAAATTACAACAATAAACAATAAACAAAACATGCATTACATTTATAAAACCAATTTTAACATCATTTTGGCCAGCTGGCAACTTTTGGTGGAAGCATACCAGACAAACATTTCAAAAATCCAAAAATGTAAAAAGAAAATTTGTTGAGCTCAAGTAAAACAGCTGTTTACAGGTTGGGCACACAGAAAAACAAAACATACAAATTTAAAAAATCAGAGTGTACTCATATATATTGGCCAAATTAAATTATAGTAACTCTTATAATTTTAGAAGTTTGAAATTACAAATAGACTAGTCAGAATTATTTGTAGGTCAATAGCAGAGATCTCTCATAAGAATTTGGAAGAAACAAAAAATAAATTTCTTCATAAAAATACTGACAACTTTCATGTTTTTCTTCTATGTAGCTTCCAGCTCAGTCATCTTCATACCCTCTGTCACATATTCAAACCTTTTTTTACTCTCTTAGCATTTTTTCTGTAAGAATATCATTTATATAAATTTCCTTGATATATCTTTGTCAAAACTTATTTTGACCCCTTGTTCCTGGGTTGTTACAATTACGCCCAGTTTCCCACTAGCTGCAAATGCTGCAGCCATTTGTGATTTAAGAGCAGAGACCCTCTTTGTGTGCAGAGAAAGAGAAAAGCGTGCTTCAGGATAAGGTTTTTGTCCCAGGTGTTTTGAGCCAGGGCACCCAGCTTGTGTTTCCCATTGTGGCTTACTCAGCTTACTTGATGTTTTGACAAAGCAGGCATTTATATATTTTTTTTTAGATAGTAATTTTGATTAATCGTCACTCAGGAGTTTGTAGTGTACAAGAAATGTTTTATGTACATCAGTTTAAACTGAAAACCAAAAGTATAAGTGCCAATTAGTCAAAATTTGCAATTAGATTTCTCCTGTAAAACTTTCTTAGATGCTTGTAGGCAGCGCCAGGCTGGTGACGTCCAGGCTGGCCATTGGGGCAGCACTTGCATCACGCACAACCAGTTTATATATGGAAACTAATTTGGGTGCTCAGGCTTTTCGGTGACAATATTTTATACTCCATTGATTATCTGGGGGTCAAGAGACCCTTTAGCTAATCATCCCACATTGAATGTGGGCCACTCAAGCTCACAGAAGTTTTGGAGCTTTATTTTTTATCTTAACTCTATAATCCACTTTGAACTTATCAAAATTGTTAAGCATATATTTTAAAACAGTTGACTTACTACCAGCAGAACCCATTATGTCAATGACTTGGACAACACAGTAACCCACAATTACAATTTATCTAAGTAAGTCCTGTCTTCTCCATTTAATCTGAAATGCAAATAAAATTTTGAGACTAACAAATGGTCTCCTGCCAGCAGGTTGAATTCCTCTGGTAACAGTGACTTGGCAGCGCAGGCGCAGGGGGGATAACAGATGTAACACAGGAGAGGAACACGCACACACACACAAAAACAGATAATCCCGGGAACAATAACCATATCGCTCCCGACCTCAAATTTAGAACAGATTCAGAGGATGACCTCTGATAGTCGGCAAAACACCATATCCGGTGGCCTAGCTCTCACAGGTTTAAACAGAACAGACGCTAGCACAGAACAGATACCTGGATGAGCCTTGGGCAAATTGCCAAACCAGAAACCCAATTACAAGCGCGCTTATCTTGGTTGGGAGGCGGGAATTTAGTTGTCTCTGTCTCGTAGCCTTGTATCTTGCCTTGCAGTTGATCTGGGGGGGCCAGCTGAAGATCAGCTTTTTGGCGCCTTGGCCCCCCAAGGGTTAGCTGTCAGGCAAGGATGCATTGAGGTCCCCTCCTTATTGCCCATGGTGGGTGTTGTGGAACAAAAGAGGTTAGTGGCGCCAAACAAATAAAGACAGACAAACACTAAGACCAAGATAATAGACAAATGCCGGCGTACACAACTTCCCCAGAAGAGGAAGTGAAAGAGTTACAACCGGGGAATCCCCCGCTGAACAGACCCTCAGGAGCCCAGGAGGTAGGCTCCAGGAGTCTATGTAGAAACATGACCGGGGAATCCCCCACTGAATAGGCCCTATGGACCTATAATCCCCGAGGTGTCCCCCGGGGAAGTGACTTGTGACCTAGAAGCCCAGAGGCAAGTCACTTGGACCAAGAGCTCATGCGTCTTGGTGCCAGTCACAACAAAAACTAGGCGACCGCAAAGTGAAAGTAAGACAAAGAGAGGCAAAGAGAGAGAGAAACGGCCGTACTTACCCCAAGAGGTGGCTGTTGAAGTCTTCCAACGCAGGGGGCAATCCCCGATCTCGCCGGGGCCTCCAAAATGTTAGGGTCGGGACGCCCGCCGCGTGAAGGAAGACTCCAAGAAGCGTTCTCTCATGCAAAGGGCAAGGGGTTTTATTATCCAAGCATGCGTGGGGCTCACTGAACACGCAGGAACAGTGGGCCCCGAGGTTTGTCTGTGCAGGGCTTATATGTCTATAGAACAAAGGGAGGAGGGGTCTTTGCAAGCGCGGTTACAGAAGCAGATAGCATTGGTTAGTTTAAACAGCTTTTTACATTCATTGGGAGAAGACACTCATACGGGAGTTTTTAGGCTGGCCGACCGAGCGGGGAGGATGTTTTCTAATATGGGCAGCAGGTGGTCCGGAACAGCACAATCTGCAATCCTTGCAAATTTCTTAGCCCAGGGTCAGTCGTTATCTTGCAGCCCAGTTCCCTGGTCTGTGGTCAGCTTTGTTTTGTTTTTATCTACTTTAGGTAGCTTTGTAACAGCTCAATTCCCAGAACATTGGGAGGAGGGGGACAGTATAGACTGTGCATTCCCAGAAGGGAAAATTTCTCTTACAATGCATTGTATTTTATTTTCTTTCCTAATTGCTGTGTTTAGAATGCCCATTATAATTTTGGGCACATGAAGAGGGTGGATATCCTCATCTTGTCCCTGATTTAAGGAGAAAGCATTCAATCATTCACCATTAAGTATGATATCTGTAGATACCCTTTATCAGGTTGAAGGATTTTACTTCTATTCCTGCTTTGTTGAGTGTTTTTGTAAAACAAAAAAAAAAGGGGGTGTTAAGTTTTCTCAAATGCTTTTACTGCAACTATTAAGATGATCTGTGGGTTTTGCCTTATTTTCTACTGATACTGTGTATTACATAAATTGATTTTGATGTGTTAAACCAGCCCTATATTCCTGGAATAAATCCCACTTGTTCACAGTGTATAATACATTTTATATATTGCTCGAGTTAGTATTCTAGTATTTTACTAAGTTTTTTTTTTTAATAAGAGATTTAGGTCAGTCATTTTCTTGTGTTACCTTGTCTGGTTTTGTTATAAGGCTGATACTGGAGTCATAGAATGATCTGGAAAATGTCGCCTCCTCTTGTGTTCTATGGAAGAAGTTACGAAGAACTGGTATTCTTTAACACTTGGTAGAATTTCTCAGTGACTCCATCTGGTCCTATGCTTATTTGTGTGAAATTTTTAAATAATTAAACTTCTTTACTTATGTAGATTATCTATTCTTGAGTCAATTTCAGTAGTTTGTGTTCTATAAATTTGTTCAATTCAATAATCCTTTTTATTCTGTGAAGTCGGTAATGATTTCTTTCTTTTTCTTCCTGTTTTTAGGGATTTGAACTACATAACCATACACACAGTCTAGTGAAATGTTTTGTCAATTTTGTTTTTTTTTTTAATTTACCCTATTGTTTTTCTATTCTCTATTTCATCAATTTTCTCTTAAATAGTTACTTTTTATGTCCCGTTTGCTGTAGATTTAGTTTTACCTGCTTCTTACAGTATGTTGGTATAGAAGGTTTCATGATTGACTTGAGATTAGTTCCTTTCGTAATGTGAGCATTCACAGCTATAAATTCTGCCTCTAAGCACTTTCACTGAATATCATAAGTTTTGCTGTGTTGGTCTTCATTTTTATTTATCTCCAAGTATTTTCTCCCTTGTAACTCTTCTTTGATCGATTGCTCATTTGCGTGTAGGGTGTTTAATCTGTGGATTCCACAGATTTCATTTTGATACTGATTTTTAATTTCATTTTGTTGTGGTAGGAGAACATATTTTGTACCACTTCTATCCTTTTAAATTTCCTGAGCCTTGTTTTCTACTATAACTAGGATCCATCCTGAAAAAATGTCCATGTACTCTGAGGAAAACGGTATCTTCTGCTGTTATTGTAGGATGTTCCGTAGAGGTCTTTTAGGACTTATGCTTTTCCCCAAGTCTTCTATTTTCTTGTTACTCTTCTGTCTAATTGTTTTAGCTATTATTAAAAGTGAGATTTTGAATCCTGCAACTGGTATGTTGAATTGTCTTCAATCTTGTCAGTTTTGCTTCATGTATTTTAGAACTCTGTTAGGTGCGAGTAAAATGTTTAAATCTTATAGAAGAATTGATTCTTCTATCATTATAAACTGTTCTTATTTTTCTATAATAGTGTTTTTGTTTTAAAATCAGTTTTGTCTGATATTATTGTAGCTACTTCAACTTTCTTACAACTCTTTTTCCATCCCTATTTATTTCTGTTTCCAACCTACTTATTTCTTTAGTTCTATAGTATGTCTCCTATAGACAATATATATTTGGACCTTGTTTTTTATATGGTGTGTCTCTGCCTTATGATTACATTGCTCAGTCCATTACATTTAATATTATTATTGATATAGTTAGAAATAAAATTTTATTATTTTACTTTATTTTCCTATATATCACGTCTTTTGTTTTTTGTATTTTTCCTTTAGTGCTTTATTTTGCACTAAGAGAATATTTACTACTGTAACAATTCAAGTCCTTTCATGATATTTTCACTGTTTTTTCAGAGTTATTTTCCAGTCATTGCTCCAGGGCTTAACATACACAGCTCAACTTACCAGGACCTATGTTTGATTCACACTAACTTAATTCCACTGTGATATAAAAATACTACTCCTATATACCTTTATTTCCTCTTTCTACTTTCCTGCTGGCATTATTATACATATTACATCTATGTATGTTTAATAACTCAATGATACATTGGGTTTTTAAATTTTTTCTACTTCAAAGGAGCTGAGAAAAGAAATGAGACTAAGTCTATGTATAGAATTTATATATTAACCTCCTCATTTATTGTTGCTGGCGTTCTTCACTGTTACTAACTAGACGCATTTCCTCAGCCCTGTGCAATTTCGTACCCCGTGCCCCCCTTTGTTCTGTTATGGTCAACCGTATTATATTTCTGTGTTATAGGCCTGGCAGTGTTGCATACATATTGTTTTACAATTGCATTTAAAATCAGTTAAGACAAAGGAAAATAAATATACATTTTTACTCCCTCAGGTAATTACACAGTTATCTTTGCCCGTGCTTTTTTTAAAACGTGGATTTCCGTTACCATTTGAGGTCATTTGCTGTCAACGTGAGGCTCTCCCTTTAGCATTTCTTGTAGGGAGGTATGCTAGCAATTAATGATCGGTTTTTGTTAATCTGTGTATTTCCTTATTTTGTCTTAATTTTTGCAAAATGGATTGTTGAGTATAAAATTTTTGTTGACAGTTTTGTTGGATTATTTTTCAGCACATTGAAGGTGTCATCTCTCTGCCTTCTCACTTCAGTTGTTTCTGACGGAAAGTCAGCTGTTAATCATGTTGGCACTCCTTGTACATTAATTATTTTTCTCTTGCTACTTTCAAATTTTTCTCTTTGTTTTTGCCTTTCAGCATTCTTAGTATGTGTCAGGGTGTGACTCTCTGTTTTTCCTGCTTGGAGCTTTTTTTACTTTCTCAGATGTATTAATTAATATTTTTCATCAAATTTGGGGAGCTTTCAATTATTTTTTCTGTGCCCTCCTCTCTCCCCCTTCCTTCTGGTCCTCTCCCTGTTTGTTGGTGTACTTTGTGGGCCTTCCTTTGTCGCTCTGGTGGAATAGCTAGCCCATGGTTCAGTTTGTTGCTGTCATGGAGATAGCAGCCTTCTCTTAATCACTTACCACCTAAACCTTCATTGTTTTAAGAGCACCCTTAGGATTGAACTTTCCTGTGATCTGTTCCATCAAGTCAGCTCCTTTCAGTCAGTGCTCCCCATTTTTATGGCCCATTTTTACCCCTAGACAAAATCTCCAAGCCATTACTCTAGAGTTTGGGGTGGTGATTGTGGCCCAGCTCTCTAAGAGTGACACCCCAGGCTTATGAGTGGGGTCCTGAGTGGGAAGGTTGGTAGTTTCTGGCCGTTTTAGCTTTCTTCACCCACCTCTGCCCTGTGAGTGAGCTGGACAGAGGGTAAGTGGAGCCCCAGGATCCTTGCTCTGCCGCGCCGGCGGTGAAGTCTCCATCCCAAAAGTCAGGACCTGATGGGAAACAGAGGTTCCAGATTCCTCAGCTGCACTTGCCTGAAATTTAGTGTCCGCAACATGGAGCTGGGGAGGATGAGGCACGCTGGCTCCTGGCCTCCCTCCTGGGAAGACTGTACAGACCTTGACTAGAAGTTGGGAGAAAGGTGGCCTGGCCTCCTTGCTACCCCATCCAGACTAGAACTTCCTTCCCCCCCGCGCAGGCCAGGAGAGGAGGAGCAAGCAGGCCATGATTCAAAGAGGACTCCTCCTGTTCTTCCTGAGAATTAGTATATTTTCTTCAGTACATGCTTCTTTTTGTACCGTATGCCATTAAAATATTTCCAAGCACTTTAAATGGTTAGGTTTGGGATGGGTGGACTGTGTTTTTTGCTTTATAATTTTACCAATTATGTTTGTTTCTGTGGAAAGCAGGTTTACAGACCTCTTCCTGTTGCATTCTAGAAGTTGAATCTGTATTTATTTTTTAGTCTATCTGGGATTTAATTTTTTGTGAATGGTATAAAGTATAGGCTGAGCTTTATTTTTTAAATACATACCCCAAATTGCACAAGTAAGCACCATTTTTTATTTAAAACATGTTTCCCCGAGATCTACATTACCATCATTGTCCCATACCATGCTCGCATTTGCAAAAACCCATTGCAGAGCCCTTTCTTCTGTTTAATTGATCTGAGCGCCAGTAACACACTGCCTTAATATCCAGAGCTCTGTACTAGGTGTAATTCCCATGGGGCAAGCTCTTGCTCTTCCCTGAGGGCGCCGCGGCTGTCCTGGGTCTCTGCAGAGTCAGTTTGTCCAGAGCATGCACATCGGTGCATGCGTCACACTTGCTTGAAATTTGGTTCAGATTGCTTGGAATCTCTGGGTTAACTGAGGGAGAATTCACATGTGGACGAGACTGTGTCTTCCAAACTGTAAACATGCTATATCTCCATTTTTTCTGTCTGAACATCATTTGACACATGCAGTATGTCTGCTCTCCTGGGCCATGGGTCTTTCAAAGATGTGTACCATTTTCTTCTGTCTCCGCTCTTTCCTTATAAGTGTTCATCTCAATCATGTCAGCGTGGGAAGAACAGATCAACCTTAGTCTATTATGATGCCAGCTGTGACAGAAAGCCAGACTTTTAGACAATGAGGTACATTTGGTAGCTGCTGTACTGGATCAACTGCATCCAATAGGAGCAAGAAAGGAATAAGGTGCATTTTTGTCACAAAGTAGCACCTGCCTTAAATCTCCTCCTCCACCTCTACTACCAGTTTATTCCCTTTCATGTTTTCTCCAACGCTCCAGCTGTTTCCAGACAATAAGAACCTAGCATGAGGCTTTGCTGTTTCAATCAAGACAGGCAAACCTTGATTGGGGGAGACTTTAAAAGTCACTGCAATTGCTTTCTTTTTATTGTTGTTGTTTTTCTGATTACAAAAGCATTATGTATTATTTCCAGAAATTTAGGAAATATAGAAAAGCACAAAAGAGAAAAATAGAAGTTATTTACCATCAGGGAGAACCATAGATAATAGTATAGTATATAACTTTACGGAGAAGTTTTTCCTTCGTGTTTATATAACACATGCATACATTGGTTTTTTGTTTTTTGTTTTTTTTCAAAGTAGCACTTTATAAACTGATGTCTTCACTCAAACCATCACTTTCTTGGGAAAAGGGCTCCCAACCCAGACGAGCAGCTGGTGTATGTTCAGGAGTTCACTGAGGGTACATGTGCTGAGAATTAGCTCCTGCAGGAGAAGCCGGTGCCACTGTTGAAACCGCCACCAGTTTACGCCCCAGCTCACAGAGCTCGGCCCACTCATTTCAGATGGGCCTGAACGTGATGGCACCTCAAGTTCCTATCCAAATCTGAAATGTTGGGGTTGCAAATTCCCCTCTGCAGTCTGTGCCCCTGACTTTAGCGTAAAGCTGAGTCATTGCAGTGTGGGTATCCTCATCGTATGGATACATGGTCAGCGTGTTGACATACCCAGTGTCCTCATCACCTATAAAATACCATGGACAGTGTGGCTCGAAGGAATTTGCTTCCCGTGGTTCTGGAGGCTGGGAAGATCAAGGTGCTAGCAATTCTGGTGTCTGATGAGAGCTGTCTCCCCGGTTTACAGATGGTCATCTCATGTCCTTACATAGTGTGGGGAGAGGAGAGAGGGAGACAGAGACAGAGAGACAGACAGAGAGATTATCTCTCTTATGTCTTTTCTGAGAAAGGCACTGAGCCCATTTGTGAAGGCTCCACCGCCATCACCTAATTACCTCCCCCAAACCCCACCCCCAAATACCATCACACTGGGAATTTAGGCTTCAACGTGCAAGTTTGAAGAGAAACAAAATTCCGTCTACAGCTAGGGAGGTTTTTACATTTCACTTCTCACCAAGAAGATGGTTGGAAGGGCTCATGTTAACCAAGATGGAGTGCTGTCACTGTTTTCCTCTAGGCGGGAAAATGGTAAGGGACTGGAGAGGGAGGACCTTCCTCGATCCTGTGAAGTCCTTTCTCAGTTACCACCAAGAGCTGGGCAGCCTGACGGATATGCAGCTCAGGGTGCCCTTGCCCAGAGGACCTCATTTCAGGTCAGGCAGAGCCAATGACTCAGCCCCTCTCTGTCTGGGGCTAAGGGGGGGCTATCTCCGTGCTTCTTGCAGGGCGGGGGGTGTTTCTGGAGCTCTGTGAACAGCTGTGAGCATTTGCTGTAGACACAGCCGGACAATGCTTCGTGCTGACTTTGGGGACCACTCTCTGCTTGTGCTGCTCACCCACCCTAGTCCCCACCCAAGGAAGTGGAGGGGGACAGTGGCCCCACCCTGGCTGCACGGACAAGGTTGGGATCAGCGTTTCCCAGGCAGAGAGGGTGCGAGTGAGGTGTCCCACCCCAAACAGCTGCTCGGCCTGGGGCCACCCACCCAACCTGCTGAGGACCTGCTTCAGTACGGGGCTCATTTTAACCTGAGCAAAGTCATGAGTTCCAGGTGATGCTGACCCCCCATGCGGGTCAGACCGCTCTATTTCTTCAGTGTCTGCTGATGGAGAAGCCAAGAAGCCAGAATAGTCAGCTATCACTGTGTGGCTGGGCTTGGCCCCAAAGCCGTGTGTCCTACTCACACTTCCACACTGAGACTGCCCCTTGTTCGCACTGGCTTCCCCCCATGTATGCACACCGTGTGTCTGAAGAGGGCCAGTGGGCAATTGCCCACTGAGGGAAACCTTCATTCATTATGTGCCCCAAGCCATGCCCAGGGTAAATGACACTAACACCATGGCATCTCCCTTTTGTTACAGCTGGTTTCACTGCTTCCACTGTGAATGTCACTTAGCACAGGTCCAAAGTGAAGTGGCATCTCTGTACTTACCCTCACTCACTTTTTACCTCCCCCACACAGAAGCCTGAAGGTTGGGTCGTGCTGGATCCAGAACAAATGGTTGGAAGACCTAGCAGATGGTGACCAGGAGGCCTGAGAAATGACCCAGTCCTCACTGGAGCCACTCAAGGAAAGGGACATCCTCAGGGAGGATCACCAGCCAGACCCTACGCTGAGCTCTGTGTTCCCTTCTCGTCATTACGTGTTCAGGGCAATTCTGACACATAGGTGATCTCCCCAGGGTGAAATCTTGGGTGGCATTGCAGTCTAGAAACTTCATCCCACAGGACAAGTGAAAAAGTCCTCCTTGCTGGTCTCCAGATCTCCCAGTAGGAGAAACAAACCGTCTCCAAAGCTGAAGAGCCTTCCCCTGGACATCGGAGGTGTGTCTGGGCAGCTCTGACAGAGAGACAGTGAGCAACAGCAAGGCTGATTCTAGACGGCCTGCTTGTCAGGGTCGTGAGTTGTCCCTTCTCCTGTCCACAAGCATTTCCACCATGCAAGCGTGAGCTTTCTAGCAGCGGGGACATCTGTGCCTGGGTGCTGGGCCTCCTGGGGAAGAAGTGGGCGCCTGGGCCCCGGGGAGGCGCAAGCAGAGGCTGCAGGGCTGTGGCCGCAGGGGAGGGAGGAGGACTGCCGAGTAGGGCTTCTTCCAGCTCCAGCAGATGCTGTTGCTGCCTCAGTACTTTTCAAGCCCCCAATCGGTTTATTTAAATGGCACTCCGATGGTCCCACAGTGCCAGAGGTGGGTGCAAATATCTTTTCCCAGCATATTCTCAAGCACCTGAGGATGAAGGTGAAGATGACCCTTGTTTACTTAGGACCATGAGTCAGCGGCCTTGTGTCGCATTATTCTGCAGGCGACTCACATGGCTCCCGGGGCACTTTTCCCAGAGTTCTTACGCACTGCAGACAAGGGGCAGCCCCACCATGGGAGCGTCCCCTTCCAGACGGGCTCATCCTGCTGCCGGGAGTCAGTGCCACGCATTCCCCACCCTGGAGACCCTCCTTTCTCCATTTGCTTTTTCCCATGCCAGGGCTTTTAGGGCCCCTAGCTCTGATTCTAAATATCATGAGAACCACGGGGGAGAATGTCCTCAGGAGAAAGTGTCAGGAGTGCTACCTGCTGTGAGGCATCGGGACAACAGAACTCATGGGAGCAGCCCCGGGACACGGGCAGAACTTAGCCAGTCACCCTCTGCCGTGGACGCCCTGTCGGGGTGGGGCGGGCTCATCTCACCCGGGCTGCCCTGCTATGCCGCATGGCCCTGGTGCTCTTTTGAGTACCTCAGGGCATAGCGCTGGGCCTGCTCCCTCTTTGGGACCAGCTCCCTCTTTGGGACCAGCTTTCCGACATTGCCCAAGGCCACCCAGGCATCAAGAAAGACAGATCTGGGTCAATGAGGCTCTAATCTCAGGTCTAATGTCAAAGCTCACATCTATGCGGGGCTTTTTTGAACTCTCCATCTAGACGGAGCAGCCTCTTACCTGGGGTGACTCCCCGTCCATCCTCCTCTCTTTCTGTAAACTCCCTGGTATTCCTTCTCCCTGTTCTTAAAACCACTCCCTCTGCTCTGAAGGTGTGGCACCCCCCTCAGCCTCCTGTCCCCCCACAGCACCCCCTGTCTCTCATGCCCCATCTCAAGCTGGCAGAACACCAGTCCAGATCCTAAAGCCCTTCCAGCCGTGACTGCCATTGCTCAAGTTAGCCTGTCATTCCCCAGTCTGGCAATGTCAGGTAGCACCCCATTCCCTCCTCTGCCCCAGAGGACTCTGAGCTCATCGGGCAGATGGGAAATAATTAGGTCATGATTCACCATGCGGGCTGTGCGGCTCTGACTACATGCACAGTGTTAGTTCCAAGGAAAAGGGACGAGAATTGGGGTGACCAGCAAGCTTCCCGGAGAAGGGGACATTAGACCCCAGCAAGATTATCTAGGCTGGCTAGGTAGAGAGAGGCCTGATAGACAGGGCCTTCATTGTCAACAGGGCCATAGTATCACCTGGGGGAGGAATGTGGGTGCTCCTGTGCCGGCACCAGAACTTAGCTGTCCTGCATCCTCTGCCCCCACAGGTGCCTCAGCTGTAGGACTGTCCAAGCCAGTGGTTTGACTGGCAGACTAAGCCCTTCTGCTTCCGGGTGGCCAGGTGACAGACTTCACCCAGGAAATCAAATAACACAATTGTATAGCCCTGAATGGTGCCACTCCCGGCCATCGTCACCAGGCCTGCCGGTCTCTAAAATCATACCATGTCAAAGTGCCCATCAGGATGAGGCCCACTGGGTGCAGGGACCTGGCATTCCAGCCTCACTGGGTTGTGACTTCGAGCCAGACTGACTTCCCGCCTTGCCCCTGCCAGGTGCCCTCTCTCTCTCTCCTGTGCAGTTAGGGGCTGGCCTGGCCTTCTATTAGTCCCCTTCCTGCTGTGGCATTCTGAGGCTTGACAGGAGAGGCAGTAGATGTGTCCAGGTGGAGCTCAGCCCAGGGCCTGCTGAGGAGCCACGGGAGCGATGAGTCCAGGTAGGCAATTAACAGAGGGACCGTGTGTGCTGTTTGCTAGCAAGATGCCAGCTGCCAAATGCTGTGTGACGGACTTCTTGTTTTATTAAAAGCGTGGTTCTCTTTAGCTGAGTCTCAAAGGTGAGATGGGTGCAGAACTGCGGAACACATAGAGAGGCGAACTTGAATAAGGGAAGGGCAGGCTTGGGTAGCTTTGGGGGCTGGCGGCATCTAGCAGGCCACACACCTGTGGGTATGGAACCCAAGTCAACCTCAGGCGCCATCCCCTGTTCGCATGGTCACCCATATTTGGCTCAGGATTGTTTCTTTCCACCACAAGAACTGACACCCTGAAGCACAGTCTCCTAGAAAATCCCGTTTTGCAAAAAAGCCAGTTGGCACCAGGAAATGTCTTGACCTGCCGCCTGATCCTCACTCAGCAAAGTAAAATGATTAGAAGGGGCCAGATGATGAGCCAATGACACGTCCACAGCTGGGGGACAGGGAAAGGACCTAGTGGGCTTTGCCTTGGAGCTCCAGGCGCATCTGGCAGCAAGGCCAAGGCCCCAGCCTGCACAGGGCCAGATTGCAGGGCCTGCCACCACGTAGTTCCGCTCTGCTGCATGACTGTTTCCGGGCTCAGGGAAGCATTGATTTGTGATGCACCTCCCTGTGGGCAGCTCAGCTGGACGTCAAAGACCTGAGCTCTCTGTGGCTCTCCCTCCTGTTCTCTGGATCTCAGTTTTACAGTTATTTGGTCCCCAAGACCACGCCCACTTCTGGTGATTTACTAGAAGGCCTCACGGAACTGGGGAAAGCCTGGATACCCAGGATATGGGTACAGATAAGCGACAGAGAGAAGAGCCACATCGGGCAGGGCCAGGACAGTTCCAAGTGCAGAGCTTCCAATCTGCTCTCCAGCAGAGCCGCTGCTCCTGCCAATAACAGTGTGTGACAGTGCAGAAGTCCTTCGTTATCGGTGCTTTCACTTTTGGTTACCCGTGGTCAACTGTGGCTCGAAATTATCGAACAGAGAATTTCAGAAACAAACTCATACATTTTAAATTGAGTACTGTGGTAGAATTTCACGCCATCCTGCTCTATCCCATCCAGGTGACTCGTCCCTTTGTCTAGCATACTGCCCTGTATACGCTACCCGCCTGTTCATCTCTCAGTAGCTGTCTCAGTTATCAGCTCGATTACTGCAGATTTCTAATGCATGTATATGAGGTTTGGTGCTCTGCATCTTTTCAGACACCTGTTGGGAGTGTTAGAACGTACACCCCGCGGAGGGGGAGGCTTCTGTGCACTGCTCACTACCGAGCCACGAAGCTCCTCTGAGCCCTGGCGTCCACAGATGGCATTGGGCTGCAGCCTCAGAGACACGGCTGGCTGCTCGCAAGCCTCCCATAGTCTGTGGTTACCTCAGAGGCTGAGCAGGTACAGCGGGGTCCACGCCCCTTGCCATAAGTCACGTTATCGCCATATGCTCTGTCAAACACCAAAGTAAACAAAGACTCTCCTATCAGGCTGCACATTTCAAGGGCTTGGCAGTCACCCTCCAGGAGCCAGGGGGCAAAGGCCACTCCTCTCCTTGGACAGGGCTGACTGCACAAGGCAGGACGGACAGGATGATCATCTTGTTTCAGACCCTGGGTTCTCCATCCTGCCTGTTAGGCCTGGGTTTATCAGCAGCAGAGCATGGAAAACAAAGTTCCAGCCAACCAGCCAAAAGAAATGTGCAACTGTGTTAGGTTTCTGTTCAGGTACATCCCTGTCACCTGTGGAATTGTTCGATTTGTTCTCTCTCAAAGATCATAGCTGGCAGGCTCTTTAAAACCAGTGGCTTTAATTTCTTTTTCTACTCTCCTGATCTTCGATTCTTAAACTCCCGGTGTGGTCTCCTGCAGAAAACCCACGGTGGCAGGGAAACCTGCCTCCTCATGCTGCCTAACATCTTTCATCCTCAAGGAGAGCCGAGAGGCAAGCGTGGCCCAGCGGCAGCTGTCAAAGGGCTCTGCTCACTGCAGGCTGATGCGGGGTGAAAGCGCTCACGGAAGAATGTCGCGCGCTGTGGCGGGGGAATTGTTTCACGTTATCATCCTAAAAGCCCAGGGTCTGGTTAGAAAGGAATTAAAACACAGGCCCTCCTGGAATGTGTTGGTTGGATTCCTAGAAAAGCTGTGAGAAGGAAACGTGTCATATGGCTGCTTCCTTGTTTACCTTGGGGCTGCAGGGAGACATCCTGGACCAAAATCTTGCACCTGTTTCGGAGACAACTTCCCATCCCACGCGCTTTCAGGTAGCGCTGGAAACCAGGCCTCTTCTGTTTGGCAGAATAGAGACAGAAATCTCGGGCCTTGGGGATCAGGGTTTCTGGCTGAGTTGAGTGTTTGCCCTGGGCGTCTCGGTGTACACTCCTCCCATGCTGCTCTCACCAGTTCGGACGGATCCTCCCTCCCTTGCCAGCCCTGAGCTGAGCTCTTAGCTGTTCTCGACCTAAGGCTAAAACTAACACAGAGCCCTTCTCAGAACAGGCCTTGAAGAGGGGGCTCTGAATCATAGGGGCAGTTCCTTCTCATCCTGATACTGTTTGGCTTCAACATTAAACCCAAGTTTAAATGTATGATCGAAAAGTGTGGGTTTTTTTTTTTGTTTTGTTTTGCTGATTTATTTTGAGATGGGCTTTTCTTGTATATTCAGGGTGGCCTTGAATTAGTGATCCTCCTGCCTCAGCCTCCCATGTGCTGGGATTACAGGCATGTGCCACCACACTCAGCTAAAACTTGGGTGCTAAAAATGGTTTCATTGCTGTAGATTATAATGCTACTCTGTGCTTTTGTAAGAAATTTCTGTTCTAGATTAGTCTCTCACTGCTGCTTTGTGTAACTGCAGTGAATTCTCTGTGTCAGGCTTCACCAGGCATCTGGGGCTCTTGGAGCGTGTGTAATGGGTGCTCCAAAGGTGAGGACAAGGTGGGGGGCAGGGAGGGGAGAGTTTGTAGTGACCAGAGAAGAATCTGAATTGTGGGATTATCTTTTAGTCAACTGCACCGCCATTTTTACTCAGTAACCGTTCACTGAGGACCTACTGTGTTCTCGTGACTGTGCCAGCCTGTGGGTACAACAGTGACCTTGTCAGATCCCTTCCTGTAAGGTGTGTGAAGAGAGCAATAAACACAGGACCATGCGAGTATGATAGATGAGGAAGGCCATGAAGAAAGTGGTCAGCTTCGTGTTTCCATGGGAGGGTCGCCCTGGCAGGCCTCTGAGAGGATGACATCTGAGCCAAGAGCTGAAAGTTGAGGGAGAGGCAACGCCGCCAGAATCTGGAGAAAGATCCAAGCCCAGGCTTTGGGCTGAAAGGAGCTTGGCGTGTTCGAGGTGGCATTCAAAGGCCACTGTGGCTGGCGCACCAGAAGTGATGTGAAGGCTGGTAGAAGATGAGGTGAGGAGGAGCCGGGAGTCTGGGTAGATGGGGCCTGTTGAGGACAAGTGGCCTTTGCCCTTTAGATGGAGGCAGCAGTGGAGCCATCTGCATGGTGGAAGGGGGTCTGAGAGCTGAAGCCCAACACTTTGCTGGGTTGCGCTGGACCCTGGGGGTTGTGAGGGTGCAGTCTGAAGGATGCTGATGCAGGTGGTGAATGTTAATACCCTCAGCCCTCATTCGACCTTTTCAGCATTCGGTGCTCTGATTAACTGGCCCTTCTCCTCTTCAGCACATGTTGGAGACACTTTGCTCAGGAGGAAGCTGAAATGGCCAGCCCCTCTAATGACAGAATATTGAAAAGGTCACAGCAGTACGGCTGAGAACTCCAACCTACAAATCACAGGAGGAATCAGCTCAGATAACTCATTCTCCTGACAAATCAAGGAGCAAGGACTCGAGACCACACAGCTGATTAGGCTCATCAGAAATGGGAGGCCCAGAGAGAAATCGATGGGGAACATGGCTGCCCCATGCAGGGAGTCGGGTCAGCCTGACGCTGATGAGCAGATCCACAGGTGGGGGAAGTGTGCTGCCCCCCGGTGGCCATTTATGTGATAGCAGCACCTGCAGGCCCCAGGGGGGACCCTGGACCTATCCTGGGCTTGGGAAGGGACACCCTGTCTTGGTGGTCCCACCAGGTCAGGAGTTGCCTGGAGGACTTTTCCATTTTGCCACAAAAGTATGAAAAAGCACCTTTGCCAAGACAAAACATTTGCTGGCCATCAAAGTCAACAAAATTGTATTTCTTTCAGGATATTTTGTGGTTTTTTGGGGGTTTTTTTGTTTTTCATTTGGATTGGTTTTTAGATATTAACTTTTCCGTGAAATTAGCTTTTCAGAAAAAGAGTGACCAAGAGTGCTCCAAATTCAAAGTCCTCATAAAGAGAGAACAGGTTTATGGCTTAATTTACTGTAGAGTTCTACAAACAGTGTTAATGAAAAATGACTGATTTAATTAAAGACGGGGCAATTAACCTTCTCCCTGCTAGGAGAGCAGGCTGGCCGAGGGCTTCCCACAGAAGCCAGTCTTGGTCCACAGCAGCGGCCATGGAGAATCTTAGCAGGTTGGTGAACCGGATTGAAATAGAAAGCTCACCTTAAAAAGAAATCTAAGGAGATTAAGAGAAGGATGAACATCAAAAATGGCTCTGGTTAAACCAGGATACAGAATGCTAAAAACCAGAAGGGAGAAACAGGATACACAGAATATATTTTTAAAACCACAGACACAAAGATTTCTGCGAGTTTTGGAGATAAGGGGGACTGACATTTTCAGAACGGTTGATTAAAAGCTTTTCAGCACAAACACTCATTTTCACTGGGTGTAGAGCGCAAAAATCCATGGAGTAAATTGAAATTCTAAATGCTAAGAGAAGACTAAAAGATTTACTGCCACAGATTCAATTAAGTGGCTAAAAAAATGTACTATCTCCTTCAGGATTCATTTAGACTCCTGCCTTACAACTGCACCGCATCCTGGTGCTGTGTGCTAATGGGAAGATTCCCCCAAGAGAGGTGTGGAGTTGTCACAGGACCCAGTTTGTCCCTTGTACCCACTGGATGGGGCTGGCTGTCCAGTGGAAGCATGCTCAGTATACCCCCAAAGTTCCAGCCTTGAGATAGCTGGCTCCACTGTGAGCTGCCCCACACCTCCACAAGAACCTGACTCTGGAGGTTATCGCCTTTCTGGGGACTTTGAACCCTAGGAGATAGCCTAGCTCCAAGAGCACTTTGCGGTGCTGGCGCTCAAACCCCAGGCCTCAGCCATGTTAGGCCAGCCCTGTACTACTGAGCTACCCCCCGCCCCAGCCCTCAAAGTGCTCTTGGACACGGCCTTTGCTGAGCAGTAATGGACACTGGCCGCCCCTCCAGCACACTGGCTTCTATATTTCCAAGTTGTCAACTCTGGCTGATGCCAGAGTGTCATGTGTCATCTGGGTGCCACCATAGCCAGGCTGCCCTGTTCCATAGGAAGGGGGTTATTTAAAGATCTATCCCTGGCAGCACATTTAAGGGCCCAGAGGTGGGCTAAACAGCAGCAGGAAGGCTGGTGAGTTATTGCGAAGTACACTGTGAATTAACCCAGCCCTGAGACACCACCGTGAGCTCAGTGTGGGCCGTTCACAGCAGTGAGAGGCCGGCACATGCTGTTAAGGTAAGGGAAGACAGACAGACTGTTAGCCTCTCCTCACCCTGACAAAATACCTGGAAAAGTCACCTTAGAGGATTGGCTACGGTTTCAGAGGGTTCAGTTCGTGGTTGGCAGGTGCCATTGCTGTGGGCCTGAGGTGAAGCAGAGCATGGGGGAAGGGTGTGATGAGTAAGGCCCATGCTCGTGGCAGCCAGGAATCAGGGGAGGGAGTGAGAGAAGACACCTGTGATCATGGGTTTCCTCCTTCTGCTTTGGTTACATCTGCTTCCCATCCTATGACATGGTGCCACCCACGTTCAGGGTGGGTCTCCCCGTCAGTTTGCTGTCCCCAATGCCAATCATCTCTGGCACACCAGACACACCCAGAAGTGTGTTTATTAATTTCCAGTCAAGTTGACAATCCAGTTTAACCATCACAAAGGTGTCAGGGAACCTTTGTTTTACACAACCTTTGGCGTTTGAAATGGCAGCTGGACTGAGGCCGTGTGGGGGGCTCAGCTCCCAGGCCTACCACTTCCTGCATCTGAGGTGCCCACATTTCATCTCAGCTGCTCGCCAAGGGCACTGGCTGAAGGCTCAGGAACAGCCTGTTCGGCCTCCCGCATGGGTGCAAAATGTTGTTTTAAATGAAATAGCAAGGAAAGTGAAATGAAAAGTCACCTGATAGATATGTAAGGGTTCAGGACTGAGAAGCCAAGGAGGGTGCCCTGAGAATGGCCCCTCTGGAGGAGGGCAAGTTTGTGGGCAGAAGATTTAAGAAGGGAAATCATCAAGGGTGAGGATTTCCAGGGATGGAGAAGGAAAAGCAAGATTGAGGGGGGCTGCTGCAGATGACCCACACTAACCTGTGTATCCTCCAAAAGAAGCAGGGCTGGACAGGGCTGGGGGGCTTCTGGAAACACCTCCCTAGCCCATATCACACACACGCACCCCCATAGAAACCAGGGCGACTTATCTTGTGGGCATTTGGCTCCTGTCATCGCCGTCACCCACCACAGTGATTAACCATGATGTTATTTGTATACATGGTTCTTTTTTTCTTCTGTGGAGCATGTAGATTGTTTGGAATGAGAACAGAGTAAAGAAGGGTAATTTCTTTCTTTAAAAATGGTAGAGCAGGCCTAAAACGCAGAATGGAAGTAAAACAGGAACAAGTTAGAACAGAGGACAATCAATAAGACAGATGAGGTTTAAAATAAGAGGGTTAAAAAATCTGACAGCTACAGAAGACGTGAGGGAAAGAATTAAAAAAGACTAGAATTTAAATCCCAGATATTCAACTTGAGATAAAATAGAAAAGAAAGAAATAAAAACATAATGAATTTTTAAAATTAAGTGTTATAAAAAGGAGATAGGTTAAAAGCATAGAAATTAGTGAAGTTAAAATAAAATTATGAGTTAATGGCTTTAAAATATAAAGTAAGTAGGGTTAAGAACGAGCTGCTGAGACCATAAAAAAGAATGAAATCATGTCATTTGCAGGAAAATGGATGGAACTGGAGGTTGTCAAGTTAAGCAAAATAAGGC
The DNA here is from genome assembly GCA_028451465.1 of Erethizon dorsatum. Classification (NCBI taxonomy): domain Eukaryota; kingdom Metazoa; phylum Chordata; class Mammalia; order Rodentia; family Erethizontidae; genus Erethizon; species Erethizon dorsatum. Next base: position 5,007,036 of record CM051836.1, on the reverse strand, counting down.
AAACTCAAAAAGTCAAATACCATGCTTTCTCTCATATGTGAAATCAAGAGAGAGGCGGGAGGGAGGGAGGGAGGAAGAGAGAGAGAGAGAACATGAAAATAGAAGGGAGACTTAGAGAAGAGGAAGAGGATCCGTGGAAGAGAGAAGGAAGGGCAAGGGATGTAATGGGGTTGAAATGATCGTTATAAGCATGAAAGAATGTTCCAGAACAGAACCCACTATCATGTATAACTAATGTGCACTACTTAAAGTAGTCATCACCACCCAAAAGGGAAAGAAGAAGGGAGGAAGGAAGGAGGGGAAGGGTGTGGAACTAACTGATGAGAAAAAGGAAGGAGGAAGCTAGAAGCTTCTAGGCAGAAAAACAGGGGAAAGGGTTGGTAGAGCGTGGCCCCCAGCACTGGAAGCCCCTCCTGTGCGCAGCGCTCTCCTTCCGTGGATTCCAGAGGGCAGCATTTCCACTCCATCCGGAGAGCTGTCCTTCCTTCAGGTACAGGGACACAGCAGGCCCGCAGGCCTCAACCCTGGACCTGTCACGCACAAAGGGCGAGTGAGAACTAATGAACCTGTGTGGCAGCTGTGAACACACAGAGCTCCCCGCCCTCACTTCGGAGCAGTGACTAGGTTCACAGCCAAATCGCCAAGCCCTGGCTCTCACCTCTTTCGGATGCACTGCCCACTTCTTTAGAACAAATATGTTGTAATGCTCCCATTTATTACCCTGAAATGAAAATTATAGATAATATATATATATCTCCTTACGCATATAACTTCAGAATACGGCACACTAATTGATATATACGTGAGAAATACAAAGAAAGTAATTTGTGTTCAAACACTGTGTGTTTCAATATGGAGATGCTCACACAAGACCACAGTGGAATTCATAATGAAGTAGCCAGATGTGGGCATCAAAGCGTCGCCTACAAATGCAGCCAGTACAGGTGTACTGAATTGACAACCCAGACACCACACACTGTGTTGCCATTGGCAACAAGATAATGATGAGCAACTTTTGACAAAGTTTTTAACGAAGCAACTTGTACTCTTCCCTTGGTTTTCATAGTAATTGTAGCCCAGGAAAAATGCGAGTATACTAAATCATGCAGAAAATGCTTTGTGTTCTTTATAACTGGAGCTGGGTTCTAAGCACCAATAATTATAAATATGTTTTCACCTACATGAATGTCCACTGGGATATTCAAACAAGGGGACATCTGATACTTTACTGTTGTGAAGGACTGTCACACAGGACTTCGCAGCACTGCAGAATGTTTGTCATCCCTGGTTTTTTACCTCTCAGTACTAACAGCAAACACATCCCAGTCATGGTGACTATTGAACATGCTCCAGTGGTTTCCAGAAAAACATTTAAGAAGGTCTGCCTCACTTGGAGCCCCTGTGTCTGTGGGAGAAACCCGACTGACAGCTCCTGCAGACTCCTCAATGCTACCTGGTCATACCTTCCAGCCTCCAGAATTGCAGGAACATTTGGGGTGAAAGAAAACAGGAGCAAGAGCAGGAAAGCCTGCAAGAGATGCTGGAGTCTTGGCCAAGATGCACAGGTTGGACGCTCCCGGGAGCCCTGGGATTCCTGGCCGGGCCTGGGGAATGGGCCTCCTGGAGACCAAAGACTGCAGCTGGCAAAGAGGAAAGAGGAGTGCACTCCGGGGGAGCAAAGGGCTCACCAGAAGCCCTGGTGCTGCTGTAGCAGAACTGCGGGCAACAGAGAAAAGGCCACTCCTCGGGGAAGAGTAATAAATAATTACCAAGAATTATTGCTGGGCGCAGGGGTGCACTCCTGTAACCCCAGCTCCTCAGAGGCTGAAGCAGGAGGATCACAAATTCCAGGCCAGCCTGGGCCATTTGGAACCCTGTCTCAAAGCAAAGATTTAAAGAGGACTGGGGACGTAGCTAAGTGGTAGAGCACATGCTTAGCATGGGCCCAGGGCCCTGGGCTCCATGCCCAGAACTGCAAAAAGGGGGGGAAATTATTATATTAATCATCGGATCTCAAAATTACATAGAAAGGGTCAGAGGTAAGCGACACCCACCCCCACATGGCTTTTTATCTAGAGATGATAGGAGTCCTTAGAAAGCTTGTAAAGAAGTCAGCACCATGAGGGTGGCACGTGGCCCTCCCAGAAAGTTCATTAAACGGATACGAAGTCAGCAGTCATGATCGGTGGCAAGGGCTCAGAAAAAGTCAATCGGACATTCCTCTTACTCTGGGCCATTTAACTCGTTTCTAAAATTGGCTTCTCCCTCAGAGCAGAATTTCAAGGTTTATAAACTCCATGGAGAGAAAAAAGTTCATACTCAATTGTGTTATTGTGATTAAATAGTTTTATTCTCAAAGATTTAGTTCCCCAAGTTTTGCTGTAGGAAAAAAAAAATCACGACACAAGGTACGATATCAATTAAACTCGATGCGTTAGGGAGTGTTACAGTGATAATCAGAAAACATGACAGACAATGGGACGTGCCGTCTCAGAGTAGATGAAGAGCGTTTTCAATTACTCCGGGGTTTTATTTATTGTTTTTGAAGGATAATGCATAGCTGCTCTTAACTGCCTGAAATTAAAGTGGATGTGGAAAGCATTACCTCTCCTTTGAGCTTGTTTTTATTTTTGCTGAACGTAATTGGATGATGTAAAGAGAAGTTTACTTTTTAAATGTGTCATCTCCTCTTTTCTGTAGCTGTAATCACATCAATGGAGTCTTTGCTATTGGGATTTTATTGCCTTGTCTCATTTCCTTTTCCTGCCTATCGAGCTTAGTAAACTTAAATATTGTTCACAAACAATGAAAGCTGGTTTATTGCAAAAAGTTTTCATTGCCTGAAAAACAAACTCTGAAAGACACTAATAGTAGTGTTTATGTTTTTTAACTTGAGATTTGAAGCAAGGATATTTTCAGATTTAGATTCTGCAAAATGATCGTTGGACCAAAACACATTTTCCTGCGTTAAGGTCAGCTCCTGAAACGGGCTTTGAATTAACGATGGGTTCTTTCATCCTCACCATAAAACAGGCTTTAGAAGGTCAAGAAACCACTAGGTACTGGTCGGAGGAAAATACCCAGAAAATCTCTTTCATATTTAAAGAAAAAAAGGATTCAGAAAAGATGGCATTCAAAATGTTCGATACAGGCAAATGATTGGGATAAAAGGGAAAAGGAGAGCGTGCGATCCCGCTAGGACCCCAGCACGTTAGAGGGGAAACTGCACTGAGTACCCACTGTGATGACTGCTGTGTCCCGGGCAGGAAATCGGGTCTCTTGGGACCTCCTGCTGGGGGTCAGAAAGCAGAGTTCTTGGGAGCCAGGAGGCAGGCTCAGCTGAGAAGGGGGCTGAGGCATTTCAGCCCAACAGCATGAGGTCCAGGGGGAGTTCTGTGTGCACCTATGCTACCCTCCCCAGTTCTTCTGGAAAGCTCCTAGGAGGGCTGCTGAGGCCATGGGCAACAGAGGAGCAGAGAGAGAAAGGGTCCCAGAGAAGAATTTTAACTGAGCCAAAGACTAATAAAGGAAATGCTTTTTGAAAGCAGAATAAGAGGTAGGATGCAGAGGGTGGGTCTTTCATTCATCAAAATGTTCTCTGACTCTATAAGAATCAAAACACTAATGGCATTAAGTGGCCGCTTCGGTGAGTCTGATGACTGCATCTCACCACGTAACTACTGCAACAGTCAAGTTACAGAATGTCCCTGTCACCCCGAAAAGGCCCCCGTGACTACTCCCTGGTCCACCACCCCACCTCACCCCCACCAAGGGCAGCTGCTAATCTGGCTTGTGTCGGTATAGAGTAACTGTGCCCTGTCTAGAGATACGCCTGTACGTAATCGCGTAGTCCGTACTCTTGTGTCTGGCTGCTTTTGCTTGACTGAATATTTTTGAAAGTCGTCACAACAGTCATTCATCCATCCTCAGGCCAGTCAGTCTTCAAATGTCTATCGTTTCTCACTGCGGATGCACCGTGGAAAAGATGGACATGGCCCGCCTTCTTGGGGTTTACTCTGCTCTTTTCAGCCTGGCTGATGGACCGAACTGGGTATGCAGTAGCAGAATGATGCCTCCCCTCTCCCCAAGGATGTCCACATCTTAGTCCCCAAAACCTGCGTGTATGCTCCTTACATGGTAAAAGGGACTGTGTCCAACCTTGAGTTGGAGAGATTGTACTGGATGGGCCCAGTGTTATCAGAAGGACCCTCGTAAGTGAGATCAGAGCCAGAGGAGAGTTGAAGCTGCTGAGTTGCCAGCTTTGATGATGGAAGAAGGGGCCACAGGCCAAGGAGTCTGGGCAGCCTCTAGGAGCTAGAAAGGGCAAGGGAATGAATTTTCCCCTGGAGCCTTCAAAACATATGCAGCCCTCCTAACACCTGAAGTTTAGCCCAGTGAGTACTATTTTGGATTTCTGCCCTCCAGAATAATGAGATAATAAGTTGTTACTATAGCCCTCAAAGCCTGCAGCAACTTGTTCCAGCAGCAACTTACTCCAGCAGCCTCAGGTGGGCAAGTTGGCCTGAGAGCCAGACGAGGCAGAGGCCAGTGGGGCCAGGCAGCCTCTCACAGGGGTGAGGATGGGCCAAGCAGTAGTCCTGGGTCAGCAGCACGCATCACTGGGCCAGGCCGACCACCGACTGCCTGGCAGGGCTGCTCCACCAGGGTCTGAGGTGAGTGGTCATCAGTGGGCATTGTCACGCTGCCAACATGGCCAGCAGCAGCAGGAGGCTGAGGATGTGCCAGGGGACCTGGGAGGGGGCACTGTGTGGCCTTAGCACACTTCTCCTTTGAGGACCTCAAGTGAGTGTTGCCAAGCTGCTGCTGCCCCATCCTGGGGCCGTGGAGGTGCTAGAGAGGGACACTAGAGGTGGCAAATCAGAAACAAGCCAGACAAAAAACCCAGGACCTAAGAGCCATGGAAGCTGACTGGTGAAGAGGAGCACTGGCCATTGTGTAGTCCGGTGAGCCCACAGGGCTTTCTGCTTAACATGGGCGATAGGAGTGCGCCAAGCCTTTGCTGCAACCAGGGCCTTCTAAACCGCCTTCTGTCAAACAGACCCGGAAAGGCCAAGGCCAGCTAGGAACCCATCCCCTGCCTCCCAGCCAGGTCTCTCGGCCTGGTGGCTTCCTGCCAGTTAGGGGTCTTTTTCAGTATTGGCCAGCATATCCTGAAAGCAGACGGTGAGGGTCCAGGCAGGGAGAGGGACGCTGCCCACACGTTGCGCGAGTTGGGGGCTAGAGCGGGGAGAGGCGGGGGGGGAATTCACAGTCCGGAGGAGGCAGACAGACACCCAGGAAGTCTAACAGGGGTGGGGCAGGACCTTGGCGGAGCCAGCGGGGGGAAGTGGGGAGACTCAAAGCTGTCGTCTTAGCCCTGTCTGAGGCTAACGATGCCACGTTTCAAACTCATTCTCTTTCCTCTCCAACTTGCCAGCGAGCCGATGTGGCTTCCTGGTCCCTGTGTGAGTCTGTCCACAGATCACAGTGTGCCCCAGCCTGGCACTCATGCCCCTTGGGCTTCTAGCTGAGTTCCGTGTCCCTTGTCACCCTCACCCTGGACTGTAAAATGGACCTGAAGCTGGAAAGGATACTGCATGCCCTTCTAAAGGCTCAGCCATCAGCAAAAGCACTTTCTGATGAACAGGCAAAGTGAGGTGTGAGGTGGCCTAGAGGGTCTCATTTGCCTACCCATCATCGTCCCTCTAGAAGTCCCACAGGAAGCTGTGAAGGGTCCCCTGCCATAAAAACTGCAAGAGGGGAGGTGGGATCCCTGTAAGGGGGGTGGGGCACAGCTGGGGAAAGCCACAGGTGGGCTTGCACTTCTTTTTCTCTGTGGAGTCCTAGTCTTGTGGTATCCCCTACAGCTAGCTGCCACTTACAAAGTGGTCTCTATTCAGTTGCTGCCACCTCTTACCTATCCCTGGCCTCCGGCCTTGGCCTCTCTGCTTCCTGGTCCCACCTGAGGGCCTCCAACCTGTCTTGTCCCCTCTTGCCTGGCTCTCCCCATAGGAAGTAGCTGGCCTCAGGGCCTGGCCCTGGCCAGCAGGGCTCTCTATGACTTGTTCCTTCCTCTCAAATTGTGGGTGCACCCTCCAGGTCGCTCTTCTTAGAAGCTCCCCCAAATCCAGGCTCACATAGTTGTATCTAAAGTACACAGCTTGTCTGAACCTCAGTAGACATGAACCCCACAAGGAGATGGGCTATGGCTGGTGATAACTTATCCCTGTCCCCAGAGCCAGTGACATGGTAGACATGTATTATTTGTTTGCAATTGAATGTATTGCACGTGAAAATTGTTTTGTATTACACATAGCCCTCCCTCACATGTCTGTTTTGCGAGACTGTTTTTGATTATGAGGGCTTCTTACCGCAGGGGCCCTGAGCCCTTGGCCGCAGAGGGGATTTGAACAGCAGTTACATGTAACCGGTCCCCATGCCCCTGAAAGCATCTTGGGATCCAGGCCCCCACACATCCGTAAAAGCCCACTCTTCCCCTTGAAAGAGAAACACCCCCATGCGCAGGTTGGCCATGAAGCCCAGACCCCCAGTCCTCACCGATGGGAGACAGTCCCCGACACCTCCTCCAGAGTACAATTATGCCTCCAAGCCTTGGAAGTGCAAAGTAGACGGAGGGCCAGAAGGGGAAAATGAACGCCGAGTCTGAAATCAAGGATCAGAAACCTCTTCTTGGCCGTTAAAACCCAAATCACTGGAGAATCTGTTTTTGCTTTCCTTTGCAACTCAGTTTCATGTTGTTAAGTTTCTACCGTGTGGCAGCCTCCTGAGCCCAAACAAAGATCCAATCCTACTCCCTTCAGTTCTGTGAAATGTTTGCTTCTGCTCGTTAGAACTCCACACCCCGCCTGGCGGCTTCTGCTAAGGGGAATGCCCAGGGAGCTGGAATACCAGCCCCGCAGCTGTGCTAGACGAATGTCTAACGAAGGCAGCTGCCCGGTGAATCCGCGTTCCGCATTTCCCCAGCCCCTGTCAGGCGCAGCTAGTCCCTGAACACGCAAACCACACACCATCCTCGGCCTCGGGTCACTAAAGTCCATTTTTAGGAGTCCAGCATGGACCCCAGCCAGAGACCGCTGCAGACCATGAGGCTTCCAGATTCAATTAGCAGTAGACAGAGCCCCCAGAGAGGGTGACAGGAGCCAGGTACAGAGCAGGCGTGTGGCCCAGGCCAGCATGGGCAATGACAGTTCCTCATGCCCACAAATGCACGCACATTGCTGCCGTCCCCTGGGTGCCGTGTCAGCTCCCCACTGGGAGAAGGAAGTACTCTGAGGCCACAGGTCTGTCGTAAGGGACCTAAGGTTTCCATGGGCACAGCAGTAGCCTTTGAGTTAGGAGACTCACGGGGCTGTAACAGGGGTGCTGGTGCTATGCCCACTGAGTCACACCAACCTCTGTGGTCGTGGTGAGCCCTTTGCCCACCACACTCTGGGGCTCCCTCTTGGGCCACATGAGGGATCAGACAATCCCTGTGACAAGGAGTCTACGTGGGTCTCATTGAGCAGCAAATGGAATCCACATCCAGCAGGGACCCACAGGCTACATGCAGAGTGACCTCAGGGTTGCTGGGGGCAGAGGGCAGAGGGCAGGGAACCTGGGCCTGGGCCGCAGGCCCCCCAGGATGCCCTGTCCGTCTAGGACCTCCATGCACACTCAGCCGTGAGGCTGAGCTGGGGAAGTGCCAGTGGTGCCCAACAGCCCCCCTCCGGCTTAGACAACATTCCTGAACCCCCACTTGGAACAGCTGGCCACATTCCTGCCTTGGCTCTGCCCCAGGGCCAACGGGAGCCAGCATCTGTGTCTGTCATTCTAGTCCCTTGTCTCTTTCCACTCTGGGAAAGGGTGCCCAGTACAGGATGGCACTAGAAACTTATAAACTTGCCCTACCTAACAGAAGTCACCTTAGAGATGGACAGACTCGGGTTCCGAGAGGATCAGTGACCTCTCTCAGGCTACGCGGCAGGAGCAGATCAAAGAGCAGACTCGGGTGCACGGCCCTGTGGAACACGGGCAGGTACGTGTTTTCCGAAGTACACTCCTTGGTTTCCTGCCCCTGTTGATCAGTCGCTGTGACCTGCCTGGTCCTCCACAGGGAGGAGGCAAGGAGGACCAGCTCTGTCCAGCATGTCCAGAGCACTAATTGGCATGTGTGGGGTTGCAGCCACTGCGCAAAAGGACTGACCCTCAGGGACCGCGGTGTAAATCCAGAGGCCCTGTGTGGGCAGAGCCCAGCAGGGAGCACACTTGCTTCCTGCTGAGAAGTCGTTTCAGAGGTCATTGCGTGCGTGTGTGCATGCGTGCATGTGAGTTTTCTCTCTGTCTCTGTGGCCTCCACTGTAGCACTGTCCAGTGACAAATGTTATAAAGTCAAACTTCCAGAAACTGGATCTATGATTTCATGGGTCCCCAGCTCACTCAGCACTTGGCCCTCAAGATGTCCATGCACCGCTCCCTCTTGTCCCTCCGCGAAGCTCCCATCTGAGCCCGATGCCCCATCCTTCCTGCCAGACCCGGCGAGGGCAAGAGGACAGTCTCACCCTCCTTTGGGTGCAGAGGGGACCCTCGCTTCTCTCGCACTGGAGCAGTCCTTTGCACAGGGTTTCCATCACCGGGAATTATCTCGTATGAAGGGAAAAAGGGCTGAGAAAAAAGGCTGAGTGTGCTTTGTGGCTTGGCTGCGCTCAGCACATGTGAGACCTAATAACATGAACCTCGGACCCTGAGCTAGCGGAAGTACAGGGTGTCTCTGCTGGGGGGGGGGCAGGTGGTGCCTCTTTGTAGGAGGGGAGGAGAGCACCTCCGAAGGCAGGTAAACCCTTACCTCCATCCTCAGAAGACAGCAGATACCTATAATCCTACAAAAACAAGAAGTATATATTTTAGGAAAAGTCTAAACTAACCATCTAAAGGCTGAAAGGGGTAGCTTCTAGGGAAAAGAAGTGGAAGGAGTGGGACCAGGACCTGCTGCTTTTCATAAAAAGCTTTAAATAACCACTGCACACTTCACGGGTCTTTGTTTAAAACAAAGCTTTTTACAGTGTATTTAAAATAGTGAAAGCAATAATGAAGAGTAGCTATCTCTCCGAAAGAGCAAAATACAGGACGCTTTAAGAAATGAGCCACACCAAACTGACAGGAAATATTATATTAAAAATTCAAAATAAACATAAACATGGCACCGCGGAGAGGCAGCGGCCTGTGACTCATAGCAAATGCAGTGTTTAGCGATGCTGAGGAGCTTCTGACCACAGGAAAGGAAGCAGGAGCCCAAACCCTGGGAGAAATGAGGAGGAAGAGAGAGGGGCGGTGAGGTCCATGGGCAGGGGACAAAGAGAGGAGACTGTGGTTCCTGCTAGCAGCACTGGCCCCCGGGAGAGTGTCCCTCAATGTCTCTAGTAACCATCACCTGTGCATTTGTGGCCAGTGACTTCTGCCCTGTTAGAGGCACCTTGGAGAGATGGAGGAGGAGGAAACAGAAGAAAGGCATATGCGTGCACACACACGCACCCCTGCACAGGCTGCTAGGATGGGGACCAGCCTTGCAACCAATTATCTAGCAATTAAAAGAATGTTGAGTCTTCCCCCCCGGGGCCACCCACTGCTCCTCTCTGGAAGTGTGAGTTTGCAAAGAGGACTGAAGTTGTCACAAAGCGCCTTCCTGTTGTGCCCTGTGGACGTGAGAACAGTTCCAAGATTTCACTAAATATGCTTGCACGCTACACAAGCTCAGTGTTCCAGCTCTACATGGAAGTTATTGAAAAGACGGTTATTGATGACTTGGAGGTTTGAATGAGCCTGCAGGCAGGAGAGCCTAGTCCTGCTAACAAGGAAGTGGATTTCAAAGCCAGTGGGTCCTTGTCAGCAATGGTAACAAGAGCAGTGTGGTAGGAGATAGTTCTCTGTGCCAGGCTCCATGCTCAGGACTTTCCACCTGACATCTTGCTTAACCCTCGTGACCAACCACTGTGCTCTCTATTGTTAGCCCCCTAGGGAGATGAGGAAACTGAGGCACTGGTAGGTCACTGGCCACAAGTAGGGGGAGTGGGCAGGCTTGAGTTCAGAGCTGAGGACTGGAGAGTGCTGAGCCTCTGGCTGCAGGACACCCTGTGAGGGTGTCCAGTCCCTGCCTAGACACGCCCTGCACACCTGCATCCTTCCTGCCCTCCGGGGCCTCCACCCAGAGACTCAGGACCTCTCAGCAGCGTCCAACCCTCTCCTGGGATCACCAACAACTTACATGGGGTTTTGATGACCCCTCCCAGGAAAACTGACCATAGGCCCCCTTCTAATGATTGTCTTTCCCGTCCCTCCTCTCCCCCCAGCCAATGACTCCATCTCCCATAGGGAGGAAAACGGGCTGTTAAATCCCCGCGCCCCTCCCTGCACTGCTGCTTATGCACTGAACCTTATGGACTCCGTTGTTTCATTTCTTGCTACAAAAAGCCAAGATTTTAGAGCTTTAGAAATAAATTATTTTTTCCAAAAGAGCTGTCTTCTGCAAATCGAAAGCCTTAGTTTCCAGAAAATTGTCTCTGCCATGAGGTTGAAGAGCCAAGAATTTAACACCTTTGTGCTTGGTGTCCCCTCCTCCTCCAAGGCCTGACACTCGACCTTGTATCTGATTTTAGTGGTGGAAGAACTTAAGAGAGAAAACAGTTTGCTGAAAATGAAAACAACATTGGTGTTCATTTTTGAAATATTGTCCTGCTCACTTAGCTATGGCTCCGGACAAGGCTGGGCTGTGGTTTTCTTGTCTTCTGAGCGAGGTGTTGGACTTGCTGGTCTCTCAGGTCCTTTCTGGCTATTATGACCCATGATTGTGGCATTATGGCAGGAACACGTGGGGACCTTGCAGTGTACAAGGAAGAGTCTCTCTCCCCTACAATTGGAAGCAATTTGGGAAACCTAGGGTCAGTCTGAGCTTTCCATACTGCAGGAACAAGATTAGGCCCAAGACAGATGGCCTTCCCTGAGATGAGAAGTCGGCCATCTCCATCTATGGGGATGTAGAATTGGGGTTGTTATGGGCCTGATTTGTGTACTTGAATGAGGGCTTCTAGAAAGCTATTTGTAAAATTCATTGCCATCTCTGGCTGCAGCTAACACATTGTTTCTTCTATCTTCTCAGACTAGGTGATCTCACGTCGCATACATTTATAAAACGGGGACTGTGGAGCGCAGCATGGGGAGAGCAGGAGGTGGAGTGGGGATGGGGAGGGTGCTGCTGCGCAGAACACTGGTACTGTTCTGCCAGCTGGGATCTGGTTACTCGCCTCTCACTGCCTAGCACCAGGATCTGTTCTTGCCTGATGTCTCCTGGGGACCCTCAGAAAGTTTTCCTCTGGCTCTGAGGGGACTTTTGCCCATCTGCAGTTTGGAAAGCAAAGGACTCTGCAGGTGTGCACCTTGCCCATCTCTGCCTGTCTCTATGTATCTTCTGAGTCGTCACCTGATAAGGGAGATGCCTTGTAAGGACCCAACTCCCGTGAGCAAGAAGTGTTGGGAAGATGCCTGGAGACCCTGAAGGAGCAGGGCGTGAGTTGGAGCTGGGGCACCTCAACACCTCTACCAGACCCCCCGGTGCACACCCAAGTGTGGTTGGTCAGGGGAGCGCGGAACCAGCAACAGAAATGGAAAGCTTGGCCCAGAGTCAATCAAATCCCAGCCTATTCTGAGGGTATTGAAGCCATCGTAGACCCTTTCTGGATCAAGATTTTTCTCTATTACATAACCACTGCACTTCTGCTAACACCTAGATCAACTTTCTAGATCAAAGTGGAGATTAAATTTAAAAAACAAAATAGTAAAGAAAATTAATTTCTTTACCTGGTCTTGTTTTTCTTTGGAAGGCTATGACAAATATATTCACTCTTGAGCCTCAGTTTACTTGTGCAATGAGGATAATGACCCAGCCCCTATTTGCCTCCCAGCAAGTCACTGCATGAATAACTGACTTCAGAGAACTAACAGCCGCGAGGGAGAAGGGCATTACATCAGGACCAGGGGCTCTGAGTCCATGGTAGAGCCCCCAGGCTGCACTTTTGTTCCCTGCATGCTCCGCGGGCACAGGGCTCTGTCTGATGCCGAGCAGGAAGTCCCTGGCACTTCGGCCTGGAAGTTTCACAGCTGAGATGGCTTTGCGGGGTGTGTCCTGGTTGGAGCTGTTTTGGCCTCTGAATGGCTTTTTTCCCAGGGACTCCAGGACCTTGGACTGCAGAGCAGACTCCGCCTTGGCATTCTAGGAAGCTGCCCAGCCAGCCCCGCTGTGACCGCATCCCTGAGCCAGGGCGTCTGTGGTGACATTGCCACTGCTGACAGTGTTAATGAAGGCTCTGACTTGAGTCATCAGAGCAGGCCTGGCTGAAGTTTCCCACACCCTGTGTGTCATGTTTGCCCTCCTGTTTGTCACACAGCACCTCCCTGGCCAAGCTCCATGGTAGAAACTTTGCCACGTGCTTCATAGGCACAAAGGAGGCTGCCTCTGCGAGTGGCTGGGACTGGAGGGCACAACTCCCTATGCTTCGAGTATACAAGATGCACAGCCCGGAGGGGACAACGCAAGGGCAGTGTGTGAGGCTGTGGACTCCCGGCAGTTACAGCAGTTGGTTCGTGTGGCCTCAAAAGCAGGGCTATGCTGGAAAGAGCAAGGCTCTGAGTTCTCGTGGCTCCACTCCCTCCCAAGCTGTCAACTTGGGCAGGAGTCTTATTTTAGTCTGTTTCCTCATCTTTAAACTGGAAACCAGGTTGCTCAGGATATCAAATAAGAAGCAAATAATTTAATGAAAATAAAGCAGCTATAAACTTCCTAACTCTGAGTAGGCACATGATGAACAGGGAGGGTTTTGTTTTGTTTTGTTTTGTTTTTGTCTGTTTTTGTCTTTAGGAGTTAGTAATTGTCACGTGTAAGGTCCTCTTGGGAAATAAGGAGAGTAATATCCATAGTGCTGATCTGACCACAAGGAACCGGAAGTCCCAGAGCACTGGGCAGGGCTAGTGTCTGCCTGCTCACTCCCTACCTGAGCTTTCTGAAGTGAAAGCTCCACATGTCAGCCCTCCCAGGCAGGAGGCCTGCACAGCCTCAGAGCAGGCAATGTCTGCTGACGGCATTCATTGACCTGTCACACACAGATGGAACATAAAACAGGGACCAGGAGACATTCAGAGAAGACAAGGACACCAAGACAGGACCAACATCAGTTAGAAGAACAACTGAGCCTGGGGGATACAGCACGAAAAAAATCATCTTCAAATCTAATAAAACCCTTAGGGAGACTTGAGAGGAAAACACTCTGTAAAATAAGAACAGACTGCTATGAAAAATGAAAATAGAAGAAGAAATATTTCCTGGAAATTGAAAACATGATTGCTAAAGTTAAAAAGTTTTAACAGAAGGAGTCAAAGAAAACTTGAAGTATTCCGTAACATAGATTAGATGGAAAAGATGAGGAAGACAGTGGGAAATGTAGATGATCAGTCCAGGGATATAAATAGCCATCTAAGAGTCAACTTGGGAAGAAAGAGCAAAGGAATCGGAAAGGAGGAAATGATCACAGGAACAACAGAACAGGAGAGAAGCTCCCAGAGCTGGACAGATGTAGACCTTCAAAGGAAGGCCTCCCTGGGACCTGGGCAGGGGGATGGGAGGGGCCCCGCTGTTGCGCATCCTCTTGAAACTTCAGAACAGCGAGGCTAAAGGGGAGCAGCAAAGGATCCGGGCTCACCGCTGGTGGACTGGTGTTAACTCTGGAAGGTAGTGCAGTGATTGCGCTCAAGTGTCTGAGCAAAAGCAAGGTTGTATTTAGAATTCTGTGTGAAATAAGGACATTTTTGGATGTGCAATGACACAAAAAAATTACCTTCTGAGTAAAAAAAAAAAAAAAAAAAAAAAGACGAAGATGTAATCCAGCAAAACGGAAGCAGAATCTAAAAAAAAAAACAACAAACTAACAAACAAAAAAAAAAAACAGCTAATCCAAGAAAAAGTAGAACTAAGCCAGATTTACAGTGAAGAAAAACCCCAGCACGGGACAACCACATGAGAAACCTGGGAAGTGAGAGATGGGTGTGGTGGCACACACCTATAGTCCCAGCCACTTAGGAGGCTGAGGCAGGAGGATCACAAGTTCCAGGCCAGCCTGGGCAACTTAGTGAGCAGGACCCTATTGAGAAGAGGGTCTGAGGAGAAAAAGAAGCCTGGGAGAGGATCCATTTAAGTCAGAAGAGAAAGCCAGAAGTTTTCCAAAAAGAAAGCTCTGAATACATTTTTGTTATAATTATTAACATAAATCAATGGTATAAATTCATGGATTTTACCGTGACATTTGCAAATAGGTATATATTGTGCCTTAGTCATGTCCACCTTCCTGTGTGTCCCTCTGCACACACCACACCCCTCCTTCCTCTTCCCTCTTCTATTTCAGGTCATTTTTCTTTAAGTTTCCACATTAGAGAGAAAACATGGTCCTTGTCTTTCTCCACGGGTCTGGCTCAGTGTGTGCGGGGCAGCGTCCTCCGGTTCCATCCATTTTCCTGCCTGTGACCTGATTTCATTCTCAGTACATTTTTAAGGCAGTTAAAACAAACTCCTTCCCACAGCACAGCGACTCGCGTGGACTCGCGGCTCCTGCAGCAGAACTCACTGTGTCTCCACCAGGGTGGCAGGCGCATCACCAGGGCGCTGCTAATCCTCTTCCTCCATGGTCACTCCAGAGTCAGTGAACAGAAACTTACACTTAGTACTTTTAGCTACAGAATATAACACAGTGAAAAGTAATGCTATAGGTCATGTCGTCGGGAGTTACACGGAAGGGATTATGTCCACAGGAATGAGACGAGAAAGATTAATTGGTAGTAAAGTCTTATTTAAAGTTTTGCTATTCTATTTTAATTGGGTGCATATTTTGCTTTCAAAACTTCAGCAAAAGTATCATGTTAGACATCTGAAAATGTTTCACAGACTATCTCGAGCCTAGAAGAATTCGCTGTATTTTCTGTTCTGCGCCTTTTACTGTATTTTTATTTATTTTCTGTTCTCCAAAGATTGCAGTTTTGAATTGCTCGATATATTTTCTCAGCTGAAAATGTCAACGTATTTGTATAATGAAAATGCCAATATATATGTGTATATTTAGAATTAGCACAGAAATGATTAAGGCAGTTCAGTGTTGATCAATAATCATATTTGATTTGGGCCTTTTTCTTTTTTTGTTTACTTTGCTTCCCGCAATGACGCTGTGCTTTGATATTTATTACCACACGCTAAGATTCTGGCCTTAGCTAAATGGAAGTTGCTTGAGGAAATTCGCAATCTAGCAACTGAATTGCAGCCACTGCCCACAGAATGATGGTACAGAATTACTTCTGGCAGAGTGAACAGAAACCTAGTAAGTGGGCATCGTGCCCCTTCTAAAAACGTCTTTTACTGCCTGGAACACAGCAAAATAAACATCACCAAACTGTAGCCCCCCCAGTTATAGAAACATTACCTTTCAAATATAGAATTAGGGCTTCTCTCAAGTGTAATAAGCAGTGTGGCAAAGATTGTATTTTTCACATGTGTGGTGCTGTGGCTTTGATGTGGCAATGTTGGGAAGTCCTGGCCCTTAAAGAGATGGGGCCCAGTGCCAGGTCATTAGGTAGTGCCCTCTGGAGGGTATTAATGTAGTCCTGTTGGGACCCTAGTTAGGACACCCGAAAGGGAGTCTGACCCTGAATCTCTGTGGCTTTCTGTTGTCCCCTGTGAACACTCTTGGGCACACTCCAGCTGTTGTGATGTCATTGGCCAAACACACACAAGGCCACACACTCTTGGACTTGCAGCGTGCAAAACTGGGAGCTAAATAAACCTCTTTTTTTAATAAAGTTAACAGCCTCAGATATTTTGTTATGGCAACAGAAAACAGATTAGCACATGTGGTTTTAGAAGACCTGAGATTCCCAAATGTCAGGTTCAGAAGGGGACAGAACAGTGTTTTGAAAAGTCCCCTATATTCTGGTTCTTTGTGAAGCTCGGGACTCCCTCTGTGTTCCCAGGGAGGGGAGGTGGCTCTGGGACAACTGCTGCAAGCCCAGACACTGGCTGCAGTGGTTTCATATCCTCACTGAGGATCCGGCCCCAGCACGGCGTGTGGCCGTCAGGAGCCATTTGCCCTCCGAATCGTCCTCAGTGGACCCCTGTGCCCTCCTCAGAGAGCACTCAGACGCTGCGTCCAGACGCGGTCTCTGCCTTTCCACAGTTGCTAAGGAAAACCATACCCTGCTTTACTCCTTGTTAATTGAACTTAAGTGGATTTTCCAGGATGGGTGGCTTCATTATACTGCTCGACGGTCACCACAGAACAAGGGCGTGTTTTACCGTGATGAGCTGGCGGAGGTGGTCCCTTTTTCAAAAGAAAAAGACTTATGTCCCATCATTGTTCAGTTACGCGCACTGGGGTTTTCTAGGGATGGTGGGAAGCAGATCCCATATGGTGTAAGGAGCCGTGAGCAATGGGACACAAGTGTCTCCCAGCAGATGGTTGGAGAGGGCAACCCGAGTGCATAGGCACCCCGATCACCCTAACGCACAAATACACAGCAGGAAGGCGAAGGACAAAGGGGATCTGCAGATACAGAGGTGGTTGTTACTTTCCCTTTTCTTCCAAATTTTCTCATAATCCCCAGGAAAGGGAAACTATTTGGGGTTACAATTTAGCTATTTGTATTTAACTGGTTTTCTCCTTGCCTTGGCCTCTTTAGAATTTTACAACTAAGGCTAGGGGTGTGGCTTCATGGCAAAGCACTTACCTGGCGTGCACGAGGCCCTCGGTTCGATCCTCAGTGCTGCAAAAACAAAGCAAAGCGATTGTACAACTGACCAAGCCATTGTACAGTGTAAGGGATGGGAGCGGGACTTGGAGTCATGCTGCCTCGGCTCCCTCCCTTCGTTCTTTCTAGTTCTGTCTGCAGAGGGAGAACACCCCAGCTACCAACAGTCCACATCCCGGGAAGTAAGAGCTGTAGGGAGCCCAGGCCCATCAGCCGCCTCCGTCCCAGGCCTCAGCACGCCCTGCGGGAAGTCCCGTGTGTCCTCCCTGCTCCACGCCCCCTCAGCCAGCTGGGCTGCGTGGGTGTTGTCCCCACATGGAGGCCATCTCCTCATGCATGTGTGTGCGCGTGTGTGCATGCAGGTGCAGGCGTCCATGAGGCTGAGGTCCACAGGCTGCTTTTCCACGGCCTGCTGCTGCACACTGCTCCCTGCAGGGAGATACACAGCCCCTGCTGGGCCCACAGGCAGAAGCCTGCCCCAGCATTTATCCTCCACCCGGAGTGTGAGGTAAAAATGTAGCCAATGAGCAAGTGAACAGCTTGCCTCCTGGCTGAGGTAGAGTACACGGGAGATGAGGAATACTGCTGATTCATGATGAGTACCCAGGATTCCACGCTGTCTGCTTTGGCAGAGGCACGGATTGGCTTTCCAGTTTGAGTCCAAGCTGTCTTTGACCCCATCCCTTCTCTACACAACACCCACCCCTCACCTGACCACAGGCCTCCACTCACCCACTGTGGCCTCTCTCTAGGGCCTGTGGGGTCCAGCACCTGCTTCCCTCCTGGCCCTAAGCCTGCCTTGCCCTGAGCTTGGACTGACACCTGCCACAGACTTGGCGCATGTGGCTTCCCCTAGACAGTCCTTGCCAGCGCTCCCACGGGTCTGAGTCGGTTCCCTGTGGATCCCCTTGGTGCCCCCCACCACCGTGAGTGTGATGTGAGCTGCAGAGCCATCCCTGAGGTGGCTTAGGCCTCCGAGAGATCCCACAGGAAGCAGGGGTGCCTGGGAGCAGAGCTGGAGCACAGACGGGGTGCAGAGATGCACGTGACGGCCCCGTATGCGCCGGAGGGGTAGGGTTAGGTTAGGTTGCAGTACACTGAAGCCTCGGATAGGTCAACACAGTAAAGGCTTTGCTTTCTTGCTTTGTGGATGAGGAAACTAAGGTTCAAGGAAATTAAGTTCAGTAAGCCGAGGTCACACAGCTTGTGAGCAGCACATCCAAGTCTTACACCTGGAGTTTCCTGGAGGAAGAATACTTCCAGGTGGACCTAAAAGGACAGCGAAGATGTGGACAAGCAGAGAGCAGTGCACTGGTGATAAAGACCGTGTGTAGGAAGGGGACAGGTCCAGAGTTTGCACAAAGGTACTGGTAGTTGGGTGTCCTTGAAGACAGCACAGGAGGGAAAGAGAGGGGGGTTTCTCTCTGCAAGGTCTCCAGGAGCCTCAGATCATCCCTCAGCCGTCCTCACACCCACGTACTCACAGGGGCACTTGGCAGGCACACCTGGGACCATGTGCAAAGGAAATGCTGTGGGAGGCTGCTGAGCCCAGCTGCTGCCCAGCAGGAAGCCAGCTCCCAGGCAGGGAGAGCGATTGCGGCCTTGTCTTAGACCCCAGGTAGTTAACATGGGTGGTTTGACTTCTTGCACACGTTTTTTATTTCCCTTCTAGTAGTTTGGAGAAAGACTGGCTGACGAAGTTGTCCAGGGAGCACTGCCATCCCCTCTAGCTGGTCCCCTGTAGCTGTGTAACTGGACATGAGTGGGGTCTGGTGGCCCCTGCAATGGACAGTGACTTCGGAGGCCTTGGGTGCCATGCACCTGGGCCTGCAATGGTTCTTTTGGGAGAGGGGGCGTTGTGAATCAAACCCAGGGTCTCAGGCATACTGGGCAAGCACTGAGCCACATCCCTGCCCAGGGTGGTGGTTCTGAAGCCCAGCTCCACCTCCGTCTATACCAGGACCTCTGCAACCGGGCCAGGTACCATGCAAGAGGGCTGGCAGGACAGACCCGGACTCCTCTGGCTTCCAGCTGTCTCGGGGCAGACTGCACATTTTTGTGGAGTTATCTCAGTGAGTTATTTGATTCCTTTTTTATGTCCTGAGCAAACCCACATCATCATTTCATTAATGTATTTGCAATTACTGGATAATGATTTCCAGTTTCATGTGGTCTGTGATATGGGGCCACTTAATAAAATATCTGCATGATGGGTCTTTAAGTTCTTAGGGGCCAGAAGCCTTTCCCATCAATTAGGCTTCAAAGAAATGGGTTTTAGGCCCATCTACAACCACATCTTTATGTTTCTTTCATGGCTCCCCGGCCTTCTCCTGGTGTCTTTAGAGATACCGGGAAATGGGATGTGGGGCTGAGCCATTTATTAGCGGTGTGCAGAGAATGGGCTTATAATGGTCATTACAAAATATTAAAGTGACTGCTTTGAAGTAGGATGATCTATGCTTCCATTACAGTCCCTTCATGCTGCCCCCACACAGTGCCACCGGGAAGAGGGCTGTTTATTACGGGCCTGGTGGACTCACTGGGATCAAGCCCTGGGAGCGCTTCCTCTGGAGACTGGACTCTCTGTAACTTCCCTGCCCCACACCCTGGAGGAACTGAGAATCTGATCCTTTAACATGCAAAGCCCCACTCTGCTCGCCAGAGTGCCCCTCCTCTGTGCCATTCGGGGCTCCTACAGCCCCGGGACAGGATCTTTAGCCCCATTTAACAGATGACGGAAAGACACTAAGGGAGCGAAGACCCAGGTTGCTGGCAAGCAGGCTGGTGCTGCTCTGCTCACCCCTGGCAGGTCCTGCATTCACGGGGAGACAGGCACCGCCAGCCTCCCTCTGACCTGTGAGCACACATGAGGGAAAGCAAACGTGAAAGAGCATGAGAGGGAGGCCCCTGAGCCGTGCTGGTGCCGGTCCCACAGCCCTCCACGCTGAGCGGAGATCCTGCCCCCACGGGGGAAGGAGAGAACATCTAAGTGGTCAAGGCTGGTCCCAGCCAGAGCCCCTCATGCTCCTGCCCCCACTTAGGGCTTGGGTTTGACCAGAGGAAGGTTTGCAGAGGAGAAGTCTGAGCATGGGATATTCGTGTCCAGATAAGCGAAATATGGCACTTTGGACTCTGTTATTCCATTTGTTCTTCCCTTCATTTATCTGGCATGTGCTTGTTGAGTGCTAGGGCCCCCTCAAGCTCTTAGTCTATGACAGGAGGGACATGGTGGACAAGTCAAGGGGGTAGAGGCAGTGAGGTAGTCAACCCTCAGGGGAAGCTAAACCCTCCCAGAAGTGGTCAACAGAGCCATGTGCCAGCCAAGACCCAAAGAGCAAAAGTAGGGCAAGATCATGGCCATGGTGCCAGGGACCAGAGGTGAGGCCAGACACTTTTGAGGAAATGAATGTCAGTCCAAGTCCCCAGAACTGCTCTGTGAGTAGGAAGGGATGAGGTGGCGAAGCCAGGCTAGCTGGGGAGGGTTCTGCAGGCCACAGGGGGCAGGTTGGCACCAGCCTGAGCACAGTGGGAAACCCCCAGATTTCTCCAGCTCCTGAGTGAAGGAAGGTTGGGGGGGGCAGGTGTGGAGCCAGGTGGCCGGGGGGCGTTGCAGTTATCAGGGATGCTAATGGTTCCCTGAACTAGAGGAGAAGCAGCAAGAGTGGAGGACATTGTTACCTCTGAGAGGCACTTGAGAGACACAAATGGCCTGAGCTGGGCTTGTTGGCTGGGGATGGGCAGGATGTCAAAGCAAAACCATGTGCATGGTTTGGCCAACAGGGGCTTGAGTGGGGGGACATTGGCTGAGGTTGGGATGTTAAAAGAGGAGCAGTCTTGATGGGAAGTTCTTCCTGGGCCATGCGGGCTTCATGGACTATGGACCAACACGGGGAGATGTCAGACTGTGGTGGAGTGCGAAGTCTGGAGCCAGGAGGGCCCTGGCTGGACAATGAGTGGAGACTTCTCTGGGCTTCACTGTGCCAGCCCTTGGCTGAAGGGACTGAGACTCCACTGGGGAGTGGCCAGGAATTCCCCTATAGCTTATTCCCCTAAGAAAACAGAGTTTCTGGGAACCCAGAAAAACACTGAGGCAGGAGAAATAGCCAAATGCCTTTGACAATGACCAAGGCAAGGAAATGCAATGTGACAGAGGCCAATGCTGAGGCCACCTTCACATCCTCCCACAGGAGCCGGTCCTGAGAGGTTCTGAACAGGTGTTTCCCCAGCAGGAACTCCGAGGGCAGAAGAGATGGAGCTGGAGCACTGTCCTAGGTTCTGGGCCAGCCCAGGGAGTGGACAGTCGCAGCTTCCAGAGCACGCTGCGGGCTGGGTAAGGGCGACAAAGGCAGACAGGATAAAGCAGGCTCCTCTGGAATCATGACAACCAGCATTCACACTCCGCCCAAGGCAGGCAGGGTCATCGGTGGTCACTGGCTGTGTCCAGTCAGCCCCTCCGCCAAGCTCTAAACCCATACAGTATCCACCTGCCAAGCAGGCGTCTTCCCATGGGCACCTCAGGACGCTCACACGTGTACACATCTGTGCTGCGCAAACACCCTCAAACTCCCTCACCAGATGCTCCCCCCCCAAATGCTAACCACCCAGCATCCATCAGGGCTGCACAATTATAAGTGATGTGTGGGCAAGAACTATGATTGTGTTCGGTTCCTTCTGTTTTTTCAAAGAGTAACCCCCAAAATGCCCACTACATATCATCTTAAAAGCTAAATCATGGAGTCAGTTGACCTTGGAAAAGATGCTTCTCTGGCCTTCTGATTGCTCTCTGATGAATGGAACAGCAGTCCGTAGCTGCCTGGTGCAATTTAAAGCTCTGAGAGGTATATTGTATCAACTCTAACATCCAGCTTGAAACTCAGAGGCATGAGCTGGAGAAAGAATTTCCTTAAGAAACGGTGGCATTTTAAATGTAATTACTGCTGGTGTTCCCATTTGGCAGCCCAGCTTTCAAGCCAACCGACTCTCTCATTTTATATTTACTTTTAGTCCTACACAATTTTCTGTGATCCATTAGCTCTACTAAGTCATTTAGAAGCTATAATCATGGCCATTTGCTTAGGTGGATGTGATCCAAATAAGTGGACCTAGAGCCACTCCTTAAAGACGCCTCATACACCGATTTAGTGCTCAGGTGCCCACAATTAAACATGCAGAACCAGCTGCCCCTGCCATGCATTTCACCTCATCTCCTTTAAAAACTAGAAGTCTGACCACAGATTAGTTGCAGAGGATTCTTCAAGCCCAAATCTTAGTTGGAAAATGTATCCTGGGCTTTGTCGTTTGGGTCTCAGGACCCCAAGGATATGAGTACCCCACCTAGAATGTGATCCTGATTTCCCTCCCGGATTGTCCTAGGGCAAACTGTCCAGGGCTAAGGGCTGGCCTTTACAGAAGCCTAAGGGGTGTGCCACCATGATAGGGCAAATCACCCATCCCATCAGGGGCCAGCTGTCTCCAGCACACACCATGTGCCAGGCCTGTGCTCAGTCCCACAGAGGCCTGGGAAGGCATGGACCAGCCCTGCCCTGGGCGTGCACGGGGTGATGGTGCAGAGGGGACTTGCTCCCTGCTAAAGAGAATCAGGACTGCAGGAGGCAGCGGGACAGGGTAGTCATAGAGTTGGTTAGGTAGAAGGGACAGGAAAGGTATCAAAGAGAGATGTAAGGGCTTGCTTGGTGACAAGTCTAGACAGTCACTTTCTGGATCACCCTGCCAGCCCTACCCTGAGCCACTGAGAGCAGGTAATGAACTCCACGAGGCCCTCCCTTCCCCGCCCCTTTAAAGGAAGGGTATGCCTTATAGGGATTGAAGAGACACAGCTCAGCCATGCTGCCCATCTTTGCAGGCCCAGGACATGGGCTTCTGGGGAACCTGGTCCCCTTCCCTGCACCGTGACAGGCCCAGGGCTTGGCGGGCCTTCTCACTGCTGGGCTCTGCGTGTGCTTGTTGAGTGACAGGGGCTGCTGCCTGGGGAATGCTGTGCACACCCCTCCACTGTACAGCCCCACCTGGCTGGGGAGAATGGGAGGGTGTTTTCTGGGGCCTCAAGGAGGGCGGCCACCCAGTGGTTAGGGTTCAGATGCTTTGCCTGGTGCTGCTTCAGTCTGTGTTCAACCAGTAGACTTAGGTAAACCCAGGTGGTAATTCGTGTAGCCAGTGCCTTCACAGAAGAGGGCAGGCTACAGAGTCACCGATCCCTGACCCGCCAGATGTTCAGAATGGTTATGAATTATCTCCGCTACGGAGGGCACTTCCTTCCGCTCCCTCAGTGTAAGCCCTCTGTAAGTCCCACTGCCCGGGGTTAATCAGTGCGTTCCCACACTTACCAGGCATCTCTTGTGGGCAGAAAGTAACACACCCTTCCTGTCCTGGAGGGCCCTGCTATTGGCACATGAGGCCCCCTCCATTTGGCAGGTGTCACCCTTTACATTAGAAAAAGAATTAGCAGCACAGGGCAGGAAACATTGAAAGCAAAGAGCAGGGTCTGGACCCTGATTGCCTCAGAAAGCAGGAGAAGCTGGCTAGGAAAGGCTGTCCTAGAAGGACAAGTCAAGACGCTGGACAAGTCAGACGCTGATGTTTCAGGTGAAGAGCCTGCTGGGCGGGCCTGGAGGAGCAAGGCCGGGCCTGTCCAGGGCTGAGTTGCAGGCTAACAAGGCAAGACCAAACCATGCAGTGAGGCTGCAGCCAGCTCCGTGTCGGTGCCCGATCCACCCCATGAACCATACACCCAGGGCCAAGGAGGTCAAGTACTAGCTGAGCCTGAGTCCTCATGTCAGCTCTCAAAACCTTGGAGGACCAGGACAGGAGGAGGAGGCAGAGACAGAGGGAGACTGTGCTCGGGGGTCTCCCGGGGCCTTCTCTTAGACCAGGACCATGGCAAACCCTCACCAGGCGTAGACTGAGCACTCAGCAACCTCCCCGCCAGTGCCTCTGAGCCACGAGCCACCCCACCGCCAGACACACCTTCGACCCCTGCAAGTGTGTGGTGTGTCTCAGGAGCTTGCTGACAGGGCTGGTGTGGACAGTGACCTGGGAAGTGTCGTCCTCGCTCCTGGACTGTTTCCTTTACTCCCTTCTCGGGAGGCCGGAATTGGGGCTCTCAGAGGCAGCTGCCTCTTGGGTTCTTGGCCTGCAGCTGCCCAGCAGCTGCTCACAGGTCCCCAGGTGCAGCTTCCTCCCTGGAGCCCCCAGACCTGAAAGGTCTAAAAGCTACTGTTCCAGGGAAGGTGGGCAGCCCTGGTACTGAGGAAGGGAGGCCGCATCCAGCATGGTTTGTTGACCCTAGGCAGAGTCTTAGGGACCAGCAAGCTGCTCCTGCTTCCACATCAGTGACTGTGAGTGAACCCCCCCCCATGTCCCCCCACCCCGCCCTACCGTGTACCCAGGCCTGGGCTTGGCTGCAGACCAGACTGGCTACTCACGGCAATTGTTATCTTTCCCATGTTGAGAAGCACCGGGTTCCCCATTCAAGTCCCAACCCAAGCATATCCACTGTTCAGTAGCCTTCTGAAAGGGACAGGATGTGACAGATCAGAAAGAGGGCTAAAACCAGCAGTGTCACTCTAGGAAGTGCAGAAGAAAACGATTCTGACCCATTGTGATACAGGGCTGAACTAAACAGTGCACTTGGGGTTGCACTTGAAGCAGCCACCTATGAATTTAATAAGCTCTGTTGCGATATCAGCTCAGAACTTGAACCATTTCTAGATCTTACACCCAAAGCAAGGGTTAATTTCGGATGGAGGCAATACAGATTGCTGGTGGAGCTCACCTGAACGCTCTCAGCTTCCTCCCTAGGCAATGCCTTGGGTACCATGAGGTCTGGCTTCCGATGTCCAGAGGTCAGACATGGTGCATTGCAGGGCCCTCTGGGCACAGGCTAGGGTCCAGCTCATTTGTCCTTCCTGAGAACAGCTATTGTCTGGAGGTTCTGTGGCTGAAGTCCCTGAAGAACATCCTACCCATGGCTCTTTCTGTATTTTCTTTCCCATCACTCTCAGATACCACCCTCCACCTGGTCCAGCAGGCCCTGCCCAGGGCATGGGTCATCTGCTGCCTCACATGGAAATGCCCTCCATGAGCATCACTTTTGCTTCCCTGAAGGGACCCTTGCTGGAGATTGCCTACAAATTACTTCTGTCGGTTAAAGGGCTTAGAAAGCCCCATCTTTGCAGCCTCTATTTTCCTGGGCACTAGACGAGGTGGTCAGCCAAGACACCTGGATCCCTGAGCCAAGGCTGTGGCAGGAAAAGGCAGGATGTGTTTGTAATGATAGTATTCACCTAGTCAGAGTTCCCATGGGGTCCAGTGTCTTCCCCATGCTGTAGAAAAATCCTGCGCTCTCCCTTTACAGCCTCCTGGATCTTTCCTCAACTTTACTCCTGTCTCTTGGACCTTCTTTACAAGAGATGGAAGGCTGGGCTTCAAAGAAAAGAGAGGTACACTAGGGCAAGACAAGCCTCTGAGAATGTGGGACACAAGATTCCAGGCAGGTGAGAGCCTGTCCTTCCTCAAGGCCCTGGTCCATAGGCAGGTCTCCTCCTGCTCCTGGGTCTCGATTTCCTATCTGTACATGAAGAGTCTGGACCATGTCACTCTAAAATCCTTTCCACTACTCTGGGGGTCTGAAGATGTGAGCTCGGTGTGCTGGCTGTGGAGGAGCCTCCGAGGGGCAAGCAGGGTGGGAAGGGGAGGCTGGGGCTGCCCTGTTGGCACAGGCCTTTCGCTAAGATGCACACCCAGATCCACAGCTCTGGGGTAGGGGGAGACCAACAGCGAGATATGTCTGCGTGTAAAGGACTCATTTCTGGTGTCCTTTGCACTCATGCCTGTGTGAGGGCTGTAGGCACCCTGAAGAATTGAAAGATAGTTTCTCACTGTACTCCTCTCAGTCTATCTTATACAGATATTATACTCATCAAACAGAGCATCATTCGTGAAAAAAATCAATGTGAATGTGTGATTGGCTCATTTAACTGATGGCTCCTGTTTTTATTAGAGGCCATCAGCATCATGAGTGGCATTCCTTGAGCCTCACCAGGTGAGGGAGGGTACTCCATTCCCCAGATAGCATTTGCCCTTCTGCATGAAAATTCCTTATGAAAATTTAAACCACACTTTCAAAGCCGAACTAACAGAAGACAGGTAAACATATCCTGAGGCAAAACATGCTACTTCTGCGCCGCTGTGGGCTGCGCTGTCTACATGGGTCCCTGCTCTGGGCCTGAAGAGCAGGTGAGCCCGGAGCTGTGTACCCTCTCCTCCTCCCTGCCATCTCCTGTGGGTCCTGACTCCTTTCAGAGCGCCATTCTATGCTGGACAAGGCAGTGAGGAGAATTTATGAATATGGAGAGTGAAGAGAGTGTGGAAGAGGTTTCTCAGTGTAGGAATGTAACACGGTCAACACATGCAAAGTCCCACCAGGTCACTGGTTCAGCAGTGTTTGGGGAAGGACCACGGATGCCGGGCTGCTGAGACGCATCCGGAATCCCTCCATGTGCTGAGCAGGGCTTTCTCAGTGCTCATGGGAGCAGCATCCCCGGGCCCTCTCCCATCCACACAGCCCCTTCCCTGTGGGCTTCTGCAGCTCCCTCCATAGGCTGCCAAGGTTCCGGTAAGTGCCCATGGGGACAGTCCCAGGCCAGCAGAGTGACAGGGGAGGGACACCTTTCTCACCCTCTTCTCTGAAGCACTAGCACTGCACATAAGCCAGGACTCTCCCTGAAACACTGGTGTTCTCATTTGGACTTAGTGTGGGGCTTCGCTTTGTTTTGACCCAGGATTTAACCCCAGTTGTCCAAGTTGGAGAGGTTCAAAGCTCAGGAAATCCCCAAGTCCTCTCAGGTCTAAAACCCTGTGTTTGGGCAGTTCCCTCAAATGCCACCCCAGAGTCTGTGAGAGCAAGCATCTCTAGCTGATGGCAAGGCTCATTTTCATCGACCATCCAGAAGTAGTTTCCGTCTGACATCCCTTTTTCTGAGGCAAATGCCCCTCATCCCCAAGCCTGGCCGAGCTTGTGCAAGTGGAATGTGAGGTCTGGCATTTGGAGAGCTCCTTTCTGACATCGGTTTGCCATCTTCGCTCTCCTCACACCAAAGGAAGAAAACCTGGGCTTGTGTTGAAAACCCGGGTGGCTCCCTGGCTCGGCTCAGAACCTGAGAGTCGCGGTGTCTGAGCAAACAACCCGAGACAACAGTGAGAAGAAAACACCACGGGCCTCTGTGGCTCCAGCATGAGGCTCAGCTGGGACTCACTGAACCCGGTGTCCTCGCCTGAGCGTTCGAGGGTGTGCCCTGCTTGGGTGTGTCCTGGAAAAACAGACGGGAGGGAGCCCAGCTGCAGAGGATGCATGATGCAGGGAGGGAGGCGGGCCTGCAGGACCCTCCCGGGGCCTCTCTGCTCCGGGCCGGGCTTGCTCACTCCAGCCCAGGGGGCCAGGTGAAGCCTTTCCCACAGGGGCTGCTGTCAGCTGCCTTCCTAGAGGCTGAGGTGTCTCCACGGCCAAGGGCATGGCTCTGCACCCTCTGCCTCCCTGCATTTGGCCTTTACAGCCTGGGCTCGCACGCAGGTGTCCACAGCATATCCACGGGGCACGGTGCATGTGCGCTCACACCTTACCTCTTACACACTGCTTCCCCGCCATTCTCTATATTCAGTACCCAGAAGTGTGCAAAGAAGTGCAGCCACAGATTCAGGTTGTTCATACAAATCACGTCTCTAACACTATCAGACCTAAAGTTACCTCCCCCCTTATGATTGTGAATTAATATGTACTTTATTAAAAAAAAAATAGTGACACAAGGGAGAAATACAAGAAAAGTAACATGTGGAATATCCCTTTCCAGTGTGTAAGTGTTTGAGCATCAGCTACACTCATGGTCTGACATTGGCACCTGGGTGTGGATTCTTAGGAACGTAGGACCTGTTCCAGGTGTAATGAGCTGGCAGTTTGAGTCCACGGGCATTGTTGCTTTTGGAGGAATGATTCTCTAAAATGGAGACCAAGTTGTAATAAAACAGTAAATAAAATTTATAGTTGGTGGCATAGGTACATCCTTGGGAAATCCTTGTCATACCCTGGGGAAAACATAATGTGTATAGAAGTAGTAGATTCTAGGCTCGGGTAACAGCAACCGGCTCTTTTACTTCTGTAAGTAGGACGTTTAAAAACTCGGGTGAGATATCAGGCAAGCAACATTTTGTGGAGCAGGACAGCACCACCAACAGCATGATCCCTGATACCTAGCCATTAAGTGCCACTAAGACCCCTCCAATCACCATGGCAATCAGCTACCCCTGCGGTGCATCCTGGGGACCACGCTGCGGTTCTCGAGACCACTCATGCAGACACGCCTGTCATGTGCAGTGGGTCCGTGCGAGATGAGTGTTCGCTGGACTGACTCCCGAGCCTCACTCTCGATACAGGCTCAGCTCCTTAGTACAGTCATGACGACCTCAGACCTTGCTGTGGCTTTGGGGATGTATCCTACCACTCAGCCCAGTGGCTACCGAAAGGCCACCATAGCTTAAAATCAAAGCAGCTACATTTCCAGTCATCGGTGGCACCTGAGTAGCCAAGGTATTGCCTCTCAACAGCAGGACTCTTCCCCTTGATCAGATGTTTGGGGATAGAGTCTCCCAAGGAATTCCCGGGAACAAATCAATAGAATGAAATAGGAGGTGGGGTGGTCCACTCTTTGGTACCTCGTGCCCTCTGACTTCCCCATCTGGTGGCCACACCCTGTTCCAGCTCTGTGCTTCTTTCTCCTCCGGGTGTGTGTGAGGGGGTAGGGTGGGAGAGAGTGGGCAGGGAACCGGGCTTCTGGACAGGACAGGGGGACCTGAGTCTATAAGGCACTAGTGCCCATCTTCCAAAAGGGATCCATGATTTATTAAGCAGCCTGGTTGCGTATGGGCTTTCTACTAACACAACAATAAAAATAAAGTTCTTAATGTCAGGAGGGTTTTAGCATTTATTCAAGTTTTCAAACATTACTCTTTTCACTCTGGGGCCACCTGATAGATTTGCCAGTCAGCCATAAAAAGTATATGTGAATCCCTCTCCCAGGAATCCAACCAATTTTGCTTTCTCTAATAGGAATAAAGGAGAGGATTGTAAATGTCAAACAGTAGGTTGTATAGCAACATCAATTGAAGCAGACATTCATGAGCAAATGTATCATTTATCTAACAAAGGTCTGGGTGGTTTTGTTCGTTTAAATTACCTGAAGCTGGGGTGAAAATTGAGATGGGGTTTTGTCCACAGACTCGGGTGCGAGCGAAGGTGGCTGTTTCCACCAGCACTGAGTGCACTTGATCTGCTGCCGTCCAGAGCAGTGGGGGAGCGAGGCGGGGGTCTGCACAGCTATGGGCATGTTGGGCCTGGGCTGAATGTCCACTGGAGACTGATATGCAGACTGTGTTTGCAGTCCCAAAGTGGGCCTCGTACCTTCAACCCAGAGAATTCAGAAGCAGCTGGGATCTTGAATATGGGCACTCTGGGGAGAAGACCAGATAGAACCTGAACAAGGACAGCTGGCCAGCCTCGTGCTGCCCCTTTGGAGTCCTGGGAGGGGGAGGGAGCGCCACACAGCAGGACCCAGCCACATCTGAGAGGATGCTGCCATTTGATTTCTCTCAGCTACCCTTGGCTGCCAGAGGGCCCACATGTCCCAAACCTGGCCTGGGAGCATGGCATGGCCAAATGCCAGCATATGACCTTTGAAGGAACCAGCCCTTCCAGCCACAAACCCAGCATCCCTGTGACAACTGACAGCTCCACATGAATAAACAGAATCCAGTCTTATGTCCATGTTGTCCTCTCGCTGCCCCGCATGCTGGCCAGGTAGAGGGACTGTCACATTCCTGGCTGAGCGGGGGCAGGGGCTGGGATGTTCGAAGGAGCTCTCGGCTCTGTCTCTGGGTCTTGGCTGGGGGCAGCCCTCTGGCTGTGAGCCCAGGTTCTCTTCTTCACTAACACCTGGTGAGTGGCCCCTTCCAGACGCCTGCTGGGAGCGAGGCCACTCTCAAGCCACGTGACCCTGTCGGGGCCAGATAAACTTGTTTGATCAAAGGCTGTGTTTCCAAGTGTGGTAGTGGACAGTCGGTGGGCTGTCCCTGTACATGCTCACCAGGGACTTAATATACAGCTTTCTGAGCCTCATGTCAAACCACTTGGATGTACGACCCAGAGTGAGTGTGTGTGCATGTGTGTATGTGTGTATCTTACTGGCACTTGAATCCAGGGCCTCACTCGTTTTTTTGTTTTGTTTTGTTTTTATGTGGGTACCAGGAGTCTACCTCAGAACCTCGCGCTTGCCAGCAAGCACTTGTGCTGCTGAGCAATGACACTGGCCCTTTTTTTCCTTTATGTGGGTTGCGGGAGTCGAACTCAGGACCTCACGCTTGCTGGGCAGGTGCTTGTGCTGCGGAGCCATCTCACCGGCCCCCTTACTCGTTTTAATGAAGCACTCTACAACTGAGCTACATCCCCAGCCCTATTTTAAATTTCTTTTGAGACAGGGCATCTGGCCAGATTTCCCCTGCTGGCCTTGGACTTGTGATCCTCCTGCCTCAGTCCCCCTCATAGCTGGGATTAAAGGCAGGCACCACCACTCCTGACTCAAACTTTGCATTATTAAAGGGCATTCAAGTGATTCTGAGGCAGACCAAGCATGGAGACGCTAGGAAAGGCTCTTCACTACCTACTTCCGCTAACCCTGTCAGCTCCCGTACAAGCTTTTGCACTTCCCTAGCCACACCCGACCAGGGCTCCTCTAGGGAAATCAGAGTAAATGGCTCCCTCCTCAGTTTTGTGGGGCCTCTGTGTCATGTGGTCAGGACATGGAGTGGGCTCAGAAGACCGGGGTGCTAATCCTGGTTCTGCCACCAGTCAGCCCTACGGTCTGGACCTCAGTCCTCTCGTCTGTCTAATGAGCACATCGGGCTCCCTGCTTGTCCTGGTGTTGGCACCAGTGAGTGAGGTGGTGACCCGGGCAGAGCTCTGAGGCTGGAACAGGCAGGTGGCAGGCCGAGCTCTTCCAGGCCTGTGGGCAGGCAGTGGCACCTGCTAGACACGTGGCCACCATGGGTGTCTGTGGCCATGTGCTCTAAGAGAGTGATGACACTCACCAGAGAGATGCAAAGACAGGGCACAGTCCTTGCCTCAGGAAGTAGTCCAGGTGAGACGGGACAAGCTCCTGAAAGCCTGTGCGATTGGAAGGGCGGTGGCTCCACAGAGCTGGGCCATGGCAGTAAAGTCCAATTTGAGGAAAAGACTTTTGACAAGGGGATACTTGGGGACACACTCTGTAGGCAGCTTGCTGGCAGGTAGCGGGATGTCAGTGGAGCCAGTGTGGGAAGACCTTAAAGGCTGAAGAAGCCAGTGGCTCCAGCTAGACACCGCCACAGGGTGCTTGCCTCTGTTCGCTTAGCAGTCCCAGGGCCTGGCCAGCTGGGGTCACCAGCCAGCGCGACTTGGAGTTCACCCGTCCGTGCATGTATGTTTGGGGATTGAGGGAAGACTGGGTCATAGGTGTTTCACAATCTCTGGGACTTCCAGAATTTTGTGGCTTCGTCAACACCATCGGTGGAACTACATGGTGTTAGCTAAAATGTATCCAAAAGATAAGCCCATTGGTTTTGGCATTTATCATTAATTGAATTTTCCCAAAAACGGCAGCTGAAAGATTGTTAATGTGCATGAATTTACATCAAGTTAAACATCTGTTCCTCTTAAGCTAAACTCCAGCAAAGTTACGGCGACTCATAAATTAGATCTGGGAGTAAAATGCTTCTTGCTCTTTGCACAGCTTAGCAGTTTCGCAGTAGACCTCAGGATGACGCATCGCAACTGAGGCCTGGGTAACGCAAGCACGCGCAGCTGTAAGGCTGGTGCCAGACGATTACGCCGATTCTGCTTCAGTGGTAAAGACCACAGCTTTGTGAGGGTGGCATGTGACATTATTTATCAGGCTAGCTGGGAAATGTGGAAACCAGTGCCACCAGTATTTGGGGGAAGGGGAAAGCTTGCCCATGAACAGACCCAAGGACAGCCTAGAGGAGGGGCCCACCTTTCTCTCCCCTGGACCTGTTAGGACTTCTCCCAGGTGTGGTCCTGAGGAGCTGAGCTCTGGTCCCAGGCCTTCCTGCGAGGAGCAGGGCCACCCCTAGGTTGGAGAAGGCTGGAGTCCCGTGTGTGTGGCCTGAGTGCGTGGCTTGCTCCTGCGTAGTTTCCGAAGGGCTGTTCCGTGTGTGACTTGGGAAGAGTCATCCATGCCTCCCTGTGGCACCTGGGAGCACGAGCCTCCTACCAGCACCAACCCCAGCCCTTCTTTCCTTCCCCTCGCCCTGCCTCCAGCCCACCGTGTCCCTGAAAGAGATGGCATATGAGCTCTGCAGTGATATTATCTGTGTCCCCCAGGAGGGCGTTCCCCCAAAGCTGCTCCATCCTCACATTCTTCCCGCGTGTAAAGCTCTCCCCAAGCACAGAGAGCCCGCAGGGACAGCTTTGTCCTTTTTACTGAGCAAAGCCCAGGCAAAGGATTTTCCTGAAGCTGGGATGTGGCTGAATGCACCCATGGGTGTCCCCGGGTGGGCTGCTGTTTCAGGTACACTCCCGGAACCTGGCCTCTTTGTCAAGCTATGCAGGACTATCCTGGCAGCCACTGCAAAACTGCGGGGCAGGACCCTTCCTTTGCAAACCCAGGGAGACTGGAGCATCAGCAAGCAAGGCCACATGAACCTCACAGGAGCTGTCCCCTGCACCCACACTGCACCCAGGGAGCCGCCTGATGGGTGACACGGGCCCTAGCTGCTCCAGAGTTCCAGGCCTGCATCACTGTGGCTCAGAGTGGCTGGGACCGTCCTCTCTTCTGGTCAGGGCTGCAGCCACTCTCCAAGCCCACCTGCCCCACCACCGCCATGATTCCACAGCCCAGTAGTCCACAGACATTTCACACACACCACGTGCACGCAGGGATGGGATGGGGGCAGTGAGGGGAAATGGGCCTCTTCAGACGGTAATGTTGAGGAGGGAGGGTGGAGAGGGAGGCTGAAGGGCTTGGTGAAGAAATGGCCGAGAGGGAAGAAGAGGCAGCCAGAGAAGCCTCCTTTCTGCCCTGTCACCATCAGGTCCCTGTCTCGCTCTGGCTTAGCCCTTGGGCTTCCCACTGCCCTTCTGTGCTGTCCACGTGGAACCTCACACTGCTTGCCTTGCCGTTGGGGTCCTCCAGCCCCACCCAACACCAGGCCTGGACTTTGGCCTGTGCACAATGAAGATGCTTCCTCTGAGGTGTGATGTGACTGGGGTGCAAGTGGCAGGTGGAACATTCCCAGTGTCTCCCTTGCTTCCCTTCGTTTTGCAGTAGAAAGAGTCCCTTTGACGGACACTTCATTCCAGAGGCAGCTCCCTGCCTCCTAGCTCCCTAGGCTCAAAAATGAAACGCAGCTCTGTCCGCGTGCTTGCTGCAGTCATCTCCCTCGGCGTGGAGGGACTGCGGCCAGAATGGGAGAGCATTAAAATCTTCAAAGAGGGACAATTATTGGGGGAACTAGATTAATGAGGTGTCATAACAACTTAGCCAGATCTGCGACTGACCTTTCTCGTGGAGAACGGGCTTGATAAATGTAGTTCATTACCAAGTTCTGACATGAAAATAGGATCACACTCCGGGCTTCTCAGCAGGCTGATCAATATTTTATCTGCCAAAGCAGGCCTGGTTGGGGAGCAGGAGCCCCACACGTGTGCTGGCAGGAGCCCGAGGCCAGAGCCAGGCAGGTCCTGCTGTGTAGAGGGCACCCAGGCCAGCTGCACAGTGGCCGTGAGGCCGGTCAGGGCTTGGGCCTCCCACCCTGAGAGGACCCAGGGTAGGAATGGCCCTGGGCAGTGGGAAGACATCTTCCCTCTTCTGTGAATCCATAGTTGCCACCCTGTCCCAGGCCCCACAGCCAAGGGGACAAAGACAAGTGAGCCACATCTCTGCTCACTCAGGGCATGGAGCCCAACTCGTACAGGGGAGACCCTCAGCCCAGCTGGCCACATGGGCTTGCTATGTCCTCTCACATTTCCTTTTGTGTTGTGACCCTGTGAGGTGATAAGGGCCATGGGGCTGCATCACAGCCAAAGTCAGACGGTCTCCTGACTCCCTGGCCAGGGCTCGGCCCGGCTTCGTGACGGCTGTCTTTAGTGGTGTTGGTATTGGGTAGCCATGGCCGCCTGATGAGGTCTGTCTCTCCCCAAGGCCCCAGGCGAAGATATTACAGGGTGGCCCCACCACCCTAGCTGCCTTATGAGACCGTCTGCCCTTGTCCTGAGCCGTACTCACTAATTAGCTCACTCAGCAAGCTCTTCACTGTGTACTGCTTCGTGGGTAACTGGCCATTCCCATCCCTTCCTACCCAGAGCCTGCTGCCCCATCGAAGAGATGTGGCAGACACCAGAGTCCCGTAATCTACCCCGGAGGTCATGTGCAGCTCAGGTAGATGATTCCCCATAACCTTTGCCAGCAGCAACCTCTCTCAGCCGCCCGCATCTTATTTCCAGCCTCAAGAATATGCTCAGTCCTCCTACGAGGGGCTCAGAGCTGCTGGCTGGGGGTGGCCAATCCCCCCCACACACACAGCAACACTCAACCCATAGGGATGAGAGTGGGTAGGAAAATACCCCAGCTTCCTCGCACCGTGGTGGCTCAGTTCCAAGATGTGTTCTGTACCCTTTCTGAGGTCCCCAGTGGGACTGAGCCCTGGATACCAGTGGTGACTTCCCATGACGTACCCTTTATTGGCCTTTCTCCCTTTCCAGTCACTCTTCCTGTGCCTTCCAGCACTTGGGATCATCTCCCCACATGCTACTTGCCCCCTAGATCCTCCAATTAGGGATGTTTGGGGGAATCCAAACTGAGGGAGAGGTGAGCGGTATCTAAGACATTCTAGACTGGGCAGATGGGGCTGGGCAGCATGCATGGACGGGGCTTCCTGACCACAGGCAGAGCGGGCCTGAAGAGAGGGAAAGAGGAGGAGGAGACGCCCACGAGAGCCAGCTGGGCTCAGAGCGCAGAGAGCCTGTGGGCACAAAGGGGCTTCCTCGGAGTTCAAGCCTGGTCACAAACCCAGACCTAGCCCAGGTCCCCAAAGAGGCAAAACAAAAAAATTCTTTATTTTGACAACACAAAGCTCCCTTTACCTGGAAACCACCAACACACAGAGGAAACACTTACGTGACTTTCTAAGCACGTGAGTACAGTCGTACCTAGGTATTCAACAGCTTTGAAACATGGCAAATTTTGTACTTGATGCATTTTGAAGTGAAAATTTTGTCCCCGTACCTGCCCACTGCTTGGTACTCAGCGTGCCAGGTAGACCTCGTCACTTTCATCCTGGAAAGGATGTGCTACCCTTTCCAGCCAAATAACTTATTTGGTACTTGTTGGCTTGGTACTCAGCACACCTCCCAGAACGACGGAGGTTCCTCGCTCAGTAGAAACCTCTGTAACCCGCGCTACGTCGGTCCTGCTCGGCAGGGACAGCCCTTGGTGAGCCTAATTCAAGGCGTAGACTTCGGATCATAGCGGAGAATTACCTGCCTTCTCTCTGGAAAGCCACACCACCTCTGAATCCATCAGTGTGGACGCTGGACTCCCAGGCTGGGCCAGAGAGGCCCCAGCGATGGCAACCGGGCACTGGTTCAGGGATCCACTATAAGGGTTTCCCATCTCGCTCAGTACCCACAGGGCACCAGGGAGGGGCACTGTGACCTCCAAGCACCGGCCACATACCAGCCAAGGACCTTCCTCCTGTAGAAACCAAGTGCACTAAAGCCACAGCTAAGACTGGACCTACCCTCATCCAGAGAGGCCAGACCCCTTCCTCGGTCTCTCCCAGTAGGGTCAAGGCACGGAGAGTGATGGAGCTGGGGTTTCTAGTGCAGCCCATGTGACGAAGCAGTGGCCACGAAGTGAGTATGTGAGCTATGTGGAGACATGGTAAAGAGCACTGCAGGTAGAGGAAGGGGTTGGTCAGTGCAAAGACTGAGGCCAGAGCATGCTCCAGTGTCATTGCTGCTGAGAGCTCCTCCCTCCACAACCCCACCTCTTGCAGTCACCTGCATGATTGGCTGGGTGGGCGGGCAGGGTGACCCCTGGAGAGATGAGAAACACTTGACCCCTGGACATTGATACTGTCTTGCCCAGATTGCGTGGAACCTGAGAAGGGCAAGAAGGCAGCAGGTCGAACAGCTCCTGTAAATGAACCCCTTGCACTCATGAGCCCTGTGACCCCTCTGCCCTGAAGTGTGTTGGCTAGTGCCAGCTCCAGGAGACAGATGATGGATGCTTTATTTACTTCTCTTTTTTTATGCTCATCAGCGCTTTGTGAGTAAAGCCCAGGTGTGGAAAGCTCCAAGGCCCAGTGCTCCGTGTGGGTGAGCCACTCCTGTCTGACCCACCGTGAAACCAGGAGCATCATGAAAGAACCTAAAACCGGAGGCCTAGGGGGACACCTCAGTGGGAGGGTGCTTGCTCAGCATGCACAGGTCCCTGGGTGCCATCCCCGATGCTGGAGGAAAAAAAACTAAAGCTGGGACTCAGTAAACTCTCCCTAGGAAGATGCATCCTGGCTGGAAACCAAGTCCTGCCAGTGGGGGGAAGTTACCTCTGGGAGGTTCTCTCCCAGGAGCCACCAGCTCTGTGGGATTCAGGTGACAGACGCAGGAAGTAAGGGCAGGGAGATGTCCAGAGGGCGATCCTGCTGGAGGTAAGCCTGGAAGGGCTTCTCAAGGAGGCCGGACTTCAGGCTCTAAAGGATGTCTCCATAGATACAGAAATGCGCCCGCCCAGCCAGCTTTCTTTTTTTTTTTTTTTTTTAATTTTAAAGAGAAGTAAAAACAAAACAAATCAAAAAAGAACAAATTTTCAAAACAACATAATAGGAGGATAACAATGGTTAATGCATTACGTATTGTTATCTTTAAGTTAGTTATTCAGGATACCAGATATTAGCATTCAGTTGTCCAAACATTATTGGCACAAACCTTACTCTTCAATGAACTAAGTAAAATTAGTAATGCATCTATCTTAACCATCTTATATATATATATATACATATACATATATATATATATATATATATACACAATTATTTTTCCTTTCCCTTCTTTCTTTTCCCTATTCCCCCATCCCAGTCTCTCTTTCCTTTTGACCAGTTTCTTTTTGATTCACCATGTCGATTGTACATTTTGGATCTTATTTACTCTTTCAGTTTCTCATACTAGAGAGACAATACGATGCTTACACATGTGCATCCGGTTTATTTCACTTATGAGTATTTCCTCAAATTGCATCCATTTACCTATAAAAGTCTCCAGTTTATCCTTCTTTGTGGCTGAATAGTACTCCGTTGTATAAAAATACCACAACTTTCTTATCCATTCCTCAGCTGATGGGCATTTGGGTTGTTTCCAAGATCTGGCTATTACAAATTGTGCTGCTATAAACATGGGTGCACATATATCACTGTGGTACGATGTTTTTAACTCTTCTGGGAAGATGCCCAGAAGGGGAATAGCTGGGTCAAATGGGACCTCCAATCCTAGTTTTTTGAGGAATCTCCACACTGATTTCCACAGTGGCTGCACCAGTCGACACTCCCACCAACAGTGAAGAAGGGTTCTGTGGTGGATTGACAACTGGTGGTCAACTTGTAAAACCCAGCTGAATTGAATCAGTGTGGTGCCTGGTGTGGAGGGCCCACCTGAGGGTTGTTGCCAACAACATAAAAAGGAGAACTGGAGAGGAAGAGTTGGTGCTGTTGGTTTTCCTCGAGGAGCTTGTCACGCTGGCTTTCCTGATAGGAACTTGGCTGTTCTCATCGTTGGAGGAGCTCGGGACCTCGTTGTCGCTGAGGATGGCTGTGGTAACTTTCGGGGGAGCTCCGGTTCTTACTCTGAGCATCGCTTCCTGGCTCCAGAGCAGATCCCTCAGCCCGCTGGCACAGGTCCTTCACCCCACTGGTGCAGACTTTCTAGCTTCCACCACTGACCTTTGGGCCTTCCCAGTGCAGATCCGTGAAATACACTTGCATGAGACATTGTTGTGGGCCCTAGGCCTTCAGCTGGACTAATGAGGGCATGGCCATGGGCTCTAGGTCTTCAGCTGGACTCATACAGGACACTGCTGTAGGATCCAAGCCCTCAGCTGGATTCTTTGGATCTTTAGTGTGTGGACAGATTTCCTGCACTCTTTTGTATATGACTCTTCGGGTGACTATTACAAAATAACTCTATAAGTTATGTGTCCTGTATTGTATTGTTTCCCTTGCAAACCCTCACTACAACAGGTTCCTTTTTCCCCACAGCCCCTCCAGCATTTGTTATTAGTTGATTTCTTAATAGTAGCCATTCTTTCTGGGGTGAGATGGAATCTCAGTGTTGTTTTAATTTGCATCTCTCGAATGACTAGTGATGTTGCACATTTTTTTGTATATTTATTTGCCATTAGTATTTCTTCATCTGAGAAATGTGTATTCATCTCAGATGCCCATTTTTGGATTGGGTCTTTAAATTTGGGGAGGTCTGATTTTTTTGAGTTCTTTATATGTTCTCGATAGTAATCCTTTGTCTGAGGAACAGCTGGCAAACATTTTTTCCCACGTTGTGGGTTGTCTCTTCACTCTGTTGGTGGTTTCTCTTCCAGCCAGCTTTCTTGCAGTGCCATGAGCACTGGAGGAGCTCAGTAATACTGAGCAGGTAACGTAGTGGTTTGAGTGTAGGCAAAGTCCTCTTCCTCTCAGGAATTAAGATCCTCTTTGAGGAACTCCTCTATCACTCAGGACCCCAGGCACAAGGAGGACCTCAGTAAAGGAAAAGACAGCCACCATGGATGTGGCACCACAATCCCGTAATCCCAGCCACTCAGGAGGCTGAAACACAAGACTTGCAAGTTTGAGATTAGGCCAGGCAATCTGGCAAGACTGTCTCAAAATTTAAAAATTTTAAAAACAAACGGGGATGTATGTAGCTCAACAGTATGGCACCTGCCTAGCATGAGTGAAGCTGTCTGTGCGTTTCATCTCCATCACTGTGAAGGAAAGAGAGGGAGAAAGAGAGAAAAGAAGAGGGGAGGGAAGGAGGGAGAGTGAAAAAGAATGAGAAGAAAGAAGTGAAGGAAGGAAGGAAGGAAGGAAGGAAGGAAGGAAGGAAGGAAGGAAGGAAAAAGAAGGGAAAGAGGGAGGGAGCAAGGGAAAGGACATAGGAAGTTGGGTCCTGAGCTGCAGGGCCTGGCCTCCCACCCTGGCTCTCACACTTGCCCAGAGGCTGGGGTGGGGGTTGGGGGCAGCCACCTCCACAGCCCTCCCCTGCCTTTCCTTGTTCCACACTGCCCCCTACTGATGCCCTCTCGCCACACTGCACTTTCTTCTCTTGCCCCTCCTTCTGTAACATCTGCCCTGATGGGCTTCCCTCACCCTGGCCTCCTCAGTCCTCCCTCTATGGGCACCCACGATGCCCAGCATCAGAAGCACCATCCTGTCTTTAGCCTGCTGCCCGGTGTCGGGCACAGGGTGTGTCAATAAATGCTAGGAAAGGATGGAAGGGCCTGGCCTAGTCTAAGCCCAGATCCTGAGACTTGGGGCACCCACACCCCACCCTCTGGTTGACTTTGAGACACATGGCAGCTGGCAGGGTGGATAAGCTGGAAGCCCGTGAGCTCACAGTGAACCCAAGGATGTGACAGGAGGCCAGAGCTGAGGAAGTGGCCACAGTACCCCATCTCCACCCCAGCGGGACCCACTCATGGCCTCTCCAACCTGACAGGCCTGGAGGCGTTGTCTAGCTGCGGACCCCCAGCCCAGGGCTGCAGGCTGCTCAGGGAAGCTCCAGGCCTCACCAAGGTCCATGTGGAAGATTGTGAGGGCCATGGGGATGAGCTGTCACTGCCCGTCTGCCCTCCCTGGCCTAACTTTCAGGTGACCCTGATGTGGCATGTTCTTAGAGTTCCCATTGCGGGCCGTCATGTCCTAGAAGAGCACCCTGCTGATGCCTGTCTCCTGTCTGCTGATGAATACACCAGCTTCCCAGCATCTGCATCCAAGGGTCCCTCCAGGCTGGGCCATGCTGAGCCTCTGCCTGGACACTTCCGCCACCTCTCACCTCAACAGCTCCATGGCCACGCCTGTTTTGTGTCCCTATTTCTGGCCCATTTGCCAGGATCAGCATTTCCCCTTGGGGGGATCAGCTCTTCCCCTTTGGGGGATCATAGACTATGCTCTTCTTTTTCCAAAATTGAGCCTTTTCAGGCCCAAGAAGAAAAAAAAGCTAGGGACCAGACGCATCTTCCCCTGTGTCGGGGTGGCTTTGCAGCAGGGCAAGACCATGTCCAGCACTGCGGAGCCATGGGGACTTGAGAACTGGGTGTGCCAACTGGTAGCCCAAACTCCCAGAAACCAATCTCCCCGCAGGCAGAAGAGAAAGGCAGACAGGATTGGGGGGGTGGAGTGAACCATTCTTGTCAACATGGAGACTCCCAGGGAGCAAATAGATTTGATGATATTGAACGTGACAATTGATTTTTTTTTTCTAAATAAACATGTAGGAGGAAATGGTAACAGGCATTTGTTTCTGACGGGAATCAATTGACCCCAAACTGGAAGAAAATCTAGAAATACAAACAAGCCCAAAGGAAAGCATTTCCCCCTGGGCTTATCCATTGAGAAAGAGAGAGGGGATGAGAACAACAGAAAACAGACCTGCCCATCGTGCCTCTCCCCACCAAGCAACTTCTCTATTGGTGCCTCCTCAGCTGATGTGGTTCCAGTAACAGAAATGGGGGCAGCAGCTAACCTTATGAGCTCAGCGCCAAACTAGTGCAGAGCCTCTTGTGACCACATCTTAGTTAATCTCCATAACAACCCAATGTGGGTGTGCACTATTGTCCCCCCTTCTCAGACGAAATCACCGAGGCCTCTTGTCCCAGGGTCACACAGCCCAGAGCCAGTAGAGCTGGAACACAAATCCAGTGGATGTTAGCATCTGTGTTCTGCAGCACCGCTCTCCACAGGCGCTCCAACGCTGAGCTGTCACCTGGTGCCTTAAACTGGCCTTAGAGTGAAGAAGAGGCCCTGGCCCTGGACAGTCTGCTCCTGGCAACCCAGTGGCCTTCACCCCGGAATGGACAGTGAGGAGTCCATGCCCACCCTCCGGGATCCACCAAAGCTGCACAGGCAGAACCTGGCTGCTCTGTGACGTCTCCACAGCCTCATTCTCCAGGCTGTGCCCTGTGTGGTGTTGAGACCAGCGGGCTGTCACCAGCAAGATAAACTGTGTCATGTCGCAGCGCATCACAAGCCTCATTTGCGAAGCACTGTGCAATTCTGACGCCGTTCAGCAAGCACGGGTGGGATAAAAGGCCTCAGAGTAAAGGGCTGTGTGCTCTGGCTTGCATTTCGTAAAGCTTCCTTGCGTTTCTTGGTCATAGCCGTCTGTCCACGTTTGTGTAGAAGTAATCCGGTTCTGGGAGTGTACCTAATTGCCTTAAGCAGGGCTTATTAGTCTTGTTAACTAACACTCCCTAATCTATGAGGCCAAGTACTCAGAAGCAGCCTTTAAGGTAGGATTAAGACAAAAACAAGCTATTACAAAATGGGATTAGGGCTGGCTTTCCTAGAGCGGCTGTGGGGCTACTGCTGCAAATTCCACTGTCTGTAAATTCTCATTCCATCTGGTAATCTGTGTGCGTCTGACTGGTAGTAGGTGCTCAATAAATACTTGTGGGATGGATGGGAGGACAGATGGACAAACAAGTCCCATCTGCTGCAGTCGCATCATTCACTGCACTGGGACCCTCTGCGACCCCTTGTGGGTGAGATGGATGGAGGGACCGGTGAGTGTCTCACTGTAACACCCCATCTTCTCTTCCAGGTAACACGTGCACCATGGCTGGCTACGCCCGCCTCAAGAATGTCCTCCTGGCAATCCAGACCCGCAGGCAGCCCCTCCAAGGAGATGACCACAGGCAAGACCCTGCCTCCCAGAAGCGCCTCCTGGTGGAATCTCTGTTTAAGGACTTGGACACAGATGGAAACGGCCACCTCAGCAGCTCTGAACTGGCTCAGGTAGGTACAGCATTCAGTAAAAACCAAGCTTTGGAAGAACTTAGCTTTCTATTTGTTGAAGAAACACGAGAGACTCATGGGAGGACAGTTTGTAACTGCCTCTGTCACCGCACACCAAAGAAGCCCTTCTCCCACCCTCTTGGGAACCGTACAGCTTGTGTTCAATACCTCTGAGAAATCCCACAAACAGAATGACGTCAGTCGCTTCTTCCCATCAGCCACCTTCAGCCACTGTTTACAAACAAGCTGTGACACCCTTGCAGCTATCCAACAAAACCCTCACTGGTGGCTGGGCCTGGTGACTGATGTTTTAATTAGGAAACCAATCTTGTCCTCCTCGAGCCCTCTCTTTCCTCAGTATGAAGGTCAAGGGAAAGCAGTGGTTAGTTTCCAGAAAAAAACATTTGGAGCTTTAATCTGAGGGTCCCTGAGTCCTCTGCCCAGTGACAGTACTGCTCTTTGGTACCCAAATATCAGCAAACTACACACCAGCCTACTTGCTAGCGGGAAGTCCTGTGTCCATCCCCAAAATCACTGGTCTGGGGAAACACTTGCTTTGAAACGTGTGGCCTGCCTCCCTCCCCAAAGGTTGTGAGTTTGAATGCAGCACCTGTGTCCCTTGGTTCAGCTGCAAGGTGATGCAAGGGTAGTTAACATCTGCAGCACAAAGAGCAAGAGAAGAGTTATATCATTTCCTAGGGCCGGAGCCACTTCTGGCTGCATGGAGGATCCCTGTGGCAGAAGGACTGGCGTGGGCTGGAGGGGCCTGCATTCCTGCTCCTGCTCCTGCTCTGCTTGTCTGGTGCTAAGAGCCTGGGGCCCTGGGGCCACACTGGCCAGGTGTAAAAATGTGTGAGAAAGTGGAGTCAGCATCTCCAGTTCTTCCCTGAGACTGTAGAGCGTCACCCCGAGGAAAGGTAATGAAGATGACTTCCCACCTCTGACGCCAGTTGAAAGAATTCTTAACTATGACAGAGTGATCTCTCCAGGCAGTGGCCAGGCCAGTTGGAAGGGCTGGGGGGAGAGTGTCTTGGCCAGCCCCTTTGCTTATGGCCAATAAACACGGACCAGTTCTTTGTTATGTAGGATAGTGGCTAAGAATGCAGACTTCGGCGGCACACTAGCTGAGGCCAAGTGCTGCCTCCAGCATCTATGAGCCAGTGTGTCTTGGGCCTTACATCGCCAGACCTTGATTTCTCATCTGTAAACCCCACGGGGTCATGATGAGGACTGAAGAAGCTGAGGTGTATAAAGTGCTGCTGGTGGTGCCTGGCACGTGGCTTGTTCTCAGTAGATGACGGTGGTCATTATCATTGTTATCGTCAACTTTGTCATTGTTATTTCCCACTTAACCTTTCAGCCATCCTCTGCCATAAGGTAGGGACTGCTGTTAGCCCACTTCCCAGACATTTTCAGATGAGGAAACTGAGGCTCTAAGAAAGCAAACAACTTGCCCAAGCTGTGCCCACTGGCTAGAGCATGATGGAACTCGGGTGGGCTGATGGCTCTGCCTGGTAGAAGGCGTCCCACCCGAAGGCTCCCATGGTCCCTGTAAGGACTGCAGAGACACCAGACACCCACAAACCCTGAATAAGAAGCAGTTGGCTGAAGTTCTAGAGTGCACGCTCCTTTCTTTCAGGGCCTCTGCTCCAGCAGGCCCAAGCCTACTTCCAGGGAGCACGCTGGGAATCCCCTCTCCTCGCCCTCACCTGAGCAGCAGTGCAAACCCACACATCCCAGGAGGCCTGCTGCCCACTGCCTCAGGGAATCAGCATGTCACCACTTCCATCAGCACTTGGTCCCCAGCTGTAGCTAAGCCCCGGGGGACAAGCCAGGGACCCACAGGTGACCCAAGCTGCACTGGGAAAGCCCAGGTCCTGTTAGTCCTGGCTACTTGCAGGAGGAACCACCTGGTAGAGCACCAAAGCCAGGTGGCAGCAGCCTGCCCCGACAGAGGCAGCTGTGAGCTCTTGCAGCTTGCCCCATGCAGCTCTGAGGTAGCTGCCAGAGAAACAGAGCCTTCTTGGATCCGTTGCTTGAACCTGGAAGAGACATGGCCCAAGGCACCCACAGCCAATAACAAGCATGGTAATTGGACTATGATTTCCTCTTTAACATTTAATATATTTAAAGTCCATTTCATAAATCTGCCAAGCAGAACCCAGTTAACATGGGCCTTCCCTTGACACTGAA
Source organism: Erethizon dorsatum (assembly GCA_028451465.1). NCBI lineage: Eukaryota > Metazoa > Chordata > Mammalia > Rodentia > Erethizontidae > Erethizon > Erethizon dorsatum. Next base: position 4,962,894 of record CM051836.1, on the reverse strand, counting down.
TCAAAGGCACAAGGGAAAAACTCATTGGTCCTATGAAAAGTTAATCAATTTCCAAGCAGAAATAGACAAAGGGAAATTTCCATCTTTGGAAGATTGATCTCAGGTGTTATGGTTGATCTCCCTTTTATCAAACACTCACACTTGCTGAGTGAGAGGTCATTTTTTTTTAACATTATCACATTAAATTGCCTTTAATATAGCGGGCTAAGCTGAGAATGTTAAACAAAGGGAAAATGCCTCTGCCCTTCTCTCCCTGCCAAAATAAAATAAAATCACTCCCTCTCTTCCGAGATTTCCTTCTGAGCATTTTCCTTGCCAGACCTCTGGTTTCCAGCACTCTGGCCTTTGGCCCCAGCTGAGCAAGCATGCCTGGACTTTCCACCCCAGTTATCCTTTGGCCTGTGGCTGGCCGTGCTGGGCCAGCCTCTGTGTCCTGCAGCCCAGACACCCCCCAGAGAGGTGTTCCCAAGGCCCCAGCCAGAATCCCAAGTGTGGATGTTTGTGGCCCTGGCAGGCGTGGCAGGCAGGGGTGGAGCTCAAGCCTGGTCAGTGGAGCACAGCCGCCCTTCCCGGTGGTGTGCCAGGGCATGGGCTGGCAAGTGGTGGATGCAGCAACAGAGTTGTGGCCACCAGCTCCGACCAGGTTTGCTGGGGGACCTTGGTGTCCGTGCTGAGGTCAGGTAATAATTGCAGGGTTCATGTGATTAAGGACCCTTCTCTTTCTTTCCCCATCAGCAGTACAAAGGGGTAGACCAGGTGGCCTCAAGGAGCCATCCCTCCTTAGATTGCCAGATGGGGAGAGGCCAGACCTGAGCTCTGGTCCAGGCGCTACCCCAACCACTGTGTGAGCTGAAGGAATTCGCTTCCCTCTCTGAGCCTCAGTTTCCCTATCTATAAAATGAGGGGTGCAGATAAGACAAAACCAAGGAGCTTCAGTTGCTCCCCAAGCCCCACTGAGCTTCCCCTGAGCCCCCTCTCAGTCATACTTTTTAGCCATACCCATGGCCCTGAACTCACCTGTGGCTCTGGCCTTGTCCCCTCCTCACCCACAGCACTTGCTGAAGAAGCAGGACCTGGATGGGGACTTCCTGGGGTGCTCGCCAGATGACCTCCTCCGATTTGACGACTACAACAGTGACAGCTCTCTGACCCTGCACGAGTTCTACACGGCTTTCCGTAAGTCAAGCCGCAGCGTGGGTGCTGGGGGCTCAGGGGCTTGTTTCTGTCGACGTCCCTGTGCCACAGTGGGGTTGGGCCTGGAGTCTGTCCTGAGCTGCCTCCCGGTGGCTTTCTTTTAGAGGGGAAAGCAGTTGCATTTGTTTTGCAACAAACTTGAGCCATAAGGAAAACACAAAAGGAGAAGGGAGAAGATCACCTTTCTTTACGATAAAGGTTTTTTCACTTGCTGAGGGACTCAGGCCTGTGGTTGAAGTGTCGCTGTGAGGGGCGTTGTGCCACTGCACATGAAGAGAACAGGTTTTAGGGCTATCCTCAAGCTACCGCCGAGCCCAGTCCTGAAGCCCTGCCCAGGAAGAACCCCGCTGGAGGCTGGGCCAGGCAGGGGCAGGGAGTAGCCACCACTCGAGGACAATGGAGAGAGAGGATCCAAGCTGAAGGGAGGAGGGAGGACCCAGGAGCTCAGAAGGCAGGCGCTCTTGAGAATATGGAGCAGGTCCTGAGCGGCCCCTGGTACGTGTGACCAGGTGAAGAGGACGTGTCTAGGACCTGTGACTTTGCCCCTAGCTGATCTTCCGGTGACGATATCAGATTAGTCACAATCGAGGTATAAGAGCAGCACACAGACAACAGCAGCAAGGGGAGGAAAGGACAGTACTGGGCCCAAACTGGAGCCACAGGGGACATTTGTGGCCCAAAAAGGTAAAGCTTCTTTATACCCAGAGCAGGTCATGTGTGCGCTTTTCATGCCGTGCACGCTCACAGCTCTAACTGCAGGCTGTGACCTGGGGAAGTGGGTATGACTGCCCTGGGGGCACTGAGTACCCCTAACCTCAGAATCCGCTATCCGCCCTCAGCCCGACCCTTAACCGCCAATTACAGGGCTTTGCTTGATATACTGTGGTTATGTTTGGTCTTCCTCCTCCTCTTCCTCCTCCTCCTCCCTGCCCCCTAGTAAACCTCCTATCTGGTTGTACTTGTTCATAGGAAGGTGTAAATGACTGATAGATTTTTCCTTCCATGGAAGATGCCCGCTTCGTGTACCCAGGAGCTTATTCCCGTAAATAAATCCCTAACGTTTGGAGTGCTTAGATGTATCAGCAACTCCACAGACCTGGCTCAAGAGAGCTGACTGCTCACTTAGCAGGAATTTTGCAGGCAAACAGTTGAATAGCTGGTAGCTTTAAATCATGGTAGGAATCTTTACACCACAGAAATCTATACCACACAAATGGCACCCAAAGAATTGAGGGTATTTTTTTCTGCTCCAGAGATCCAGCTGTGAAGCACTGATGTGGCTATCACTAGATGGACCCACCCTCCTGTCCTCTCCATCTGCTTCCTGCGCAGTTCTCTTCATCCACCTCCCCAACTTGAGATCCCTTAATGATTCTACTCTTGTAGAACACAGACAAGAATAGATCGGTTAAGGCAGACTACAACAAGTACAGCTCTCCAAGTCAGAAAAAAAGTGGCGTGTCTCTGGGGATGGTTCTAAAATGTTCCCAGAAATGCTTTCTCTACAAAGGAGCAAGGAAGGAAATTAGTGCATATTAGGGGCCCAGGCTGGGCTTCAGGAATTTAGGAGATATACCAGGCATCACTACTCTTGTGTCCCATGATGGCATCATTAAGTAGAGAATGTTGCTGCTTGGGCATAGCCCTTGTACCTGGGCCTGCAGCAGCCTCTACTCTGTGGGCCTGATTCCCATGAATGAGTCTTGGACAACTCAGCAAGCTCTTGGCTTTATTCTCAAAGAAATGAAAATATCCCCACTGTCTAGGATGAAAGAGAAGCCCCGCCCAGCTCCCCTAATGGTCATTACAAACATAAGCTACCCTAGAAAGGGGGGTGCATCAATACCTCACCCCCAGCCCTATGTCTCATGCAGGGCAATATGGTCTGCTGCCTTTATTCCTGGGTTATTACTTGAAAATCTTTATAATCATCATTTTTAAAGCAAATTAGATTCTGCTGTCACCTTGGACTTGTTTTGAACCAAGCAGCCAAACCATTCATCACAGCCCAACCCAAATAATAGATATGCAATAAAATGTAAACTCACAGCCATTAAAGAAGCCACAAAACGAGTTAACCCAGCTATAAAGCCTTGACATGCAGCCACTCGGAGCACCCAGGGATCAATGGGTTTTCAAAGTCACAGCAACTCTAAACTAAATTCCCATAGCTGTAGGAATAGATTTATGGTTCAGTGCATTTTAAATAGGTAATTAAAATGAGACCTATAGGTACAACTTATTACCCAGCGATTGATGTGTATTAAAGAAATCTCACTAAAACCCAGAAAGTTATATCTCACACATCGCAGCCACAACATTTTAGATTTAATTTTAAAAACAGAAACTGATGGGCCAGCAGCAGTTGTGACTTTGAAATTGTGTTTTCTGGTCTCTATTTTTTCTGGTATCCTTGGGTGCAAAGCAGGATGGGCTCTGTGAGGTGGCGACTCCAGCCCTGTAGCCTTGGGATGCAGACTTGCCGCCCTACTAAAGGCCTATGGCTTTGTGAGTATTTTTCCTGCAGAAGTGACTTGCATTGATAAGTTTTTGAGGTTGGGGTTACTGAGCTCCTAAATCATGGCTTCCCTTGCAACTGGTCTGCCCATTGCTGAGCTGGTGTTTGCCATCGTTGGTAGCTGGCTGGGGTCAAAGTCAGGAAGCCTGTGGCTGCCCATACTCAGCTGAGCTGGTTCACAGTGGGGCTGTGCCTCCTCCCTGGCTCCAAGGATCAGCCCCCACCCCCAAAAAGGGCTGGAGGGCAGGAGCCTTAGCTCCGAGAGTCAGTTCCGTCTTTTTGGCTGTCAGGTGGAGCTAAGGCGCCCAATTACCATTCTCCATACAGTTACAGGAATAAAATACCAGGGTGGCCTCCCTCTTCCTCCATCTATCAGCTGAACATTCTTTGGGCCTCCCAGATCAAAGGCAGGTCTAGAAACTAAAGGCACAGTGCCATCTCAGCAGGTGCCTCCCCCCTCCTCCGCTGCCTCGCTAACAAGGCACAGTGCCACCTGTCCCTGCCATAGCAGAGACCAAGGCTCCAGGGTCACTGCTGAGCAAGATGAGCAGCTGCCCTCTCTGATCACTGCAGTCAATCAAGCTAAAAGTCGCCGGTCTCAAAAGCTTCTCCATTACGCATGCTTTTGCACTTTCTTGCACACTCAGGTTGGGATCATGGGAAAAAACATGTTGCTTAAATGGATTTGTTTTTCTCTCTTTAAATTCATTAGAAGTTTTTTCTGCTTTTTTAGAAAAAATGCTTGTCCTTTTAATTAATCCTAGGAGGGCAACCCCAGGGCATGTGCTGGATGCAGGGGAGGGTTTGGGCAGCTAGCAGCACAGGACAAAGGGCGTCACAAGGTAACATTCCAGATCTCCCGCGGTGCACTGTCAGGGTGGGAGTCAGACACCCTCCTTCACCTTTGGCATACGCAAGCTGCAGGCAAGCAGAATGGAATTCACTGTTTTAATCTCATTATTGCCCTATTTCTGTAGCCAAGGCAGCTCTGAATCAGGTGAACTGTGCCGTTGCAACTGTTTTTCTGCCATCATTGCTGCAAAGTGGTGCCACTTCCCCATCCACACCCTTATCCCCGGAATGAGTAGTCCCCAGCCCCATCCCAGACTTCCACCGCTCTGTGACAGCCAGTGCTCACCCCCACCCTGTGCTGAGCAAGGTGCTAAATTAAAACACTGCAGTGCAAGCGTCCTTGCTGGCGAAGGCCGTCAGGCTCCTCACCTCGAGGTGTGAGTTCGGGGAGATTAGATGGCAAGGACGTTGCTCTATCCCATGCCGTTTGGTCCCAAGTCTTAGATAGTGAGGAGCAAGGTCTTAGGTAGTTTGGGGTTTGTCAGAACTTTTCTCTGGATTTACTTGGGAAGGACCGAGGTCAAGAGCATTGATGCCAGTGATTCCTCTAACCCCAGAGGGCTACTTTGTGCTACGGAAGTGGCCAAAAAACTGATCCACTGCTCTGGGCACAAAACAGTTCAAGTTGGGGGGACCAAAGGAGGACGTGAAAATTGCAAGACCCGTGGAGTGAGTCTCACCCTCCCTCCCATGCACAGAGTGGGGCTTCAAGAAACAGGTCGTGCTGAATCTGCTGAGTGCCCCAAGGCCAGGCTCAAGGCCTGGGTCCTGGGTCAGTGTACCATCTAAGTGACTGTCAATATCACTGCAACTGATGACCAGCTCTTACTACTCCAGTTAGCTAAAGAGATTCCTGACATTTAGTATGTGTCTGCGCTATATATTATGTCCACTGTTACAGATGAAGAACCTGAAACTCGGAGAAGTTAGTACCCAGCCCAAGGTCACACAGCCAGCAGGTAGCAGAATCGGGATTGAGCATACACGTCAGATGCCAGAACCTTCTCGTGCATTTAAACACTTTGTAGCTCATCTGCAGTCTCCAGTAGGAGAATCTCACTGTCCCAAGCCCCAGCTCAGTGGGCCCCTCCTCCAGGAAGTCGTCCTCAATTTGTCTTCCTCCGCTGAGCCCCCACTCCTTCCTCTGTGCATCCACAGCCCTGGACTTAGCTCTGCACTGCAACAGCCTGGGGCCTGGCTGTTACCAGAGTGGACCCCGTTATCCTGGTTCTGCCATTTACCGGCTGTGTGGCTTGGGACAGATCCTTACCAGAAGTTAAGGCAGCTTCAAATTCCCCGCCTGCGCAGTGGATGTAATAACCAGCAGCAGGGCTCAACGCGATGATTCACGTGAGGGGCCAGCAGGGCACCTGCTCGTGGTTTCACGTACACATGGGCCAGGACAGTGATGGGGCAGAGAGGGTGACAATGGTGACTTCTTAGTGTGTCCCCTGCCCATCTCACGGACCGTGCCGTCATTATCCTTCCCCACTTCAGACCGTGGGTTCTGTGAGAGCAGGCGCTGCTTTGCCCACTGCGCTCACATGCCTAGCTGGAGACAGGCACCCAGGAAGGGTGGCACAGTGAGCACACCTGGCAGTCTGGGCTCCAAACGCAATGTGACAGGACCCAGGGTCTCGGAGGCCTCTGCGTGTCCCCAGGGCCTGTGGGGGAGAGGGAGGAGATACACACCACTGGACAACTGGAGGAGAGGTCAGCCAGGCTGCAGCGGCCCAGCAGCCAGACGTCCCCAGGTGCTGGGTGAAAGACTGAGGTGTGAGCTAATGACACCTTATAAACAAAGGCTAAATCTGCTCATCCCAGAAAAGCCCCCACTCTGCTCCGAGCCACTCATTGGCCTCAGCCCTCCTCAGGATAAGTGCACCATTAGGCTGTTAGGCCACCTGCTTGCTACTTAATTACCTCCCACTCTGACAACTGCCCAGGCAGAGATAATGCCTCCTGCTGAGCGCTGTCCTCAGCCCTGCCGCTTCTGTCAGCCCTTGGGAGACAGTGGACCCTGGCTGCAAGGGCTCCAGGCACAGCCCCCCTGGCTCCTGCCACCCTATCTGGAGGTCAACTTTGCCATCTGTGCCAATCTTCACACCTTGGGAAATGATTCATGGGCATAGAGTGTGGGTTTGGGTTTCCTCTGAGCTTAGCACCTGGAACCTGAAATATACCAGCACAGTCCCCTTCAGGTCCCCCATGGCCACCTCCCTCCCACCTCGGGCCATGTTACAAAGACACAGAGGATGACACAGCATGCAGTCTAGGAGCCTCAGCCATAGCAGGAGACCTCCCCAGGGGGCAGTGCTGGCGGGGCAGTGCTCGGAACAAGACACCAGGGCTCGGAGAAGGCCCACTGAGCTTGGACCTGAAGGGGGGCTCTCCCCAGCCAGCCGCTCCACTCTGCCAGGAGCTGCGGCCCTGTCACGCCAGGTGCTGGAGAGGGGACTGAGGTTCAGTGGAGAGCTGGGTGCGGCCCTTGAAGCTCTCCGGCGATGACAGTTGGAACACAGGAGGGCACAGGGCTGTTGTCTGAAGTCTCCCAAGAACTCTTGTCCTGGTGTCGGAGCTCTGTCCTCCTAGGCTCTCCCTTGCTGGATGAAGGCAGAATCACAGCCAAGAGTGTGCACAGCCTAACACCGCTCCACTGTGTGAGAGGAGCCGCTGGCGACCCCGTGCGGGTGCGAGTGAGCGCCTCACCCCCGTGAAGAGAAGGGGCGGTGGGAACGGAGCCCCAGCCATGCATTAGAGTCCTGGGTGGGACATCGCTGCCCTTCATCACACCATGGGAGCATGGACTCTGAGCCAGAACTGATGCTTGCCAGCTGCCTGCCCTGAGCTAGCTTGTTCTTCCTCCTCTTCCTCTTCTTCCTCCTCCCCCCTCCCCCTCCTCCTTCTGCTTCCCTCCCCTACTCAAAAGTTTCAAACCCCATCTGCCTCTTTCCCATCTCCAATGGTGTGCTGCTAACAGCTGCATTGTGAGGCCTAGCACTTCCCACCCATTGTCTAGAGCTGAATCTTCGAGCACTTTCCATTTTTAAAGATCCCAGCTGGAAGCTGTCAATGGCCTCAGTGCAGAGCAATTGAATAGTAGAAAATGAACTAATTACAGGTTG